>LN902844.1:11191025-12476738 GCA_000469725.3 Echinococcus multilocularis | reverse complement strand
AGCCAGTTGTTTGAGCTGGTTAAGTTTACACAAAAATAGGCATACCGCCGCAGCGTCCAGACATCTAATACGCAAATCTGCAGCCAGTATCCTATGCTAGCGCGAAACTATATGGCGCCTATTAGCAAATAATAAACTCAACGTTCAGTGTTCATTGTTCAATAACAGACCTTCTAGGATAACCCATTCTTTTATTTATTAAAATTTGGAGTTTTTTACATAAACCCTTCCGCGACCCAGAGCTCGGATTCGCGTTGCCATGCTGATTGTCGAATAAGGATTTCGAAGTTAATTAAAAAACATTTTAAAATAATGAAAAACACGAGAATTGGAAAGTGGTCGAGACTGCCTATGCACAACTAGTCTTGTAATTTTGATAACAAATTTTTAGGCGAAGAATGCATAAAAAATAAATATACCTCGAAAACAAAATTGCTAAGTTAGATGAATAAAATATGCATTCAAAATCAATCATAACTGTGATATTCTCAATTATTTAAAAAACCATATTTTTATTTTTAATGCTGAAAAGCCGCGTCACTAACAAACACAACTTCGTCACTGAAATATGTAGAAGATTAATGTATTTAAATGGTAAACGCATTGCACAACATGCATCAATTAGGAAACATGTAGATGGGAATTCGCTAATGTCAGCGAGATCGGGACGTTAAATTGAAAGACATTTTCAGTGAGTTCTGGGCAAAGAGACTTAAATAGATTAATAGGCGAAAAACAGCGGGACAACGTGGAGGTGCGTAGTCAGGAACTTAAGCACCACTGACGACAATGCACAATGGCAGTGGCGTAAACTTGGTGATGTCAGGGTTCCTGCAATGCAGAGAGTCTACGAATGCACAAGCCCGCGGTATGCGGGACATTTAGGGCAGGTCGAAATCCATCAAGATGGTTTCCCTTAAGTTGGGCTGCCGACTTATTCATGATGCAAATTGGAGGTGACACAGTGCAGACCTAATACGAAGAAATATAATTGCTGTCTGAGGCTCCTAAAATTGGTCAACTTGGTCCGATTGGTGAGTGAAAAGTCGCCCATTATCACAGATCCGCGTGTCTTATTTCCATCTTCATTGTGTTCTCCCAACCAATCAGTCACTGGACCTTGCCTCCATCACTCCTAGCATAAGTGCTCCCCCTCTCCAACAATGAACTGAGTCATACCACGCAAAGCCACGCAACTAATACCACTGTACGCACTGTACGCCGACAATTCCACTACATACCCATACCTTTCACTATCCACCTCGCCACTCATCCATCTGTCTCTGTAACTGCCCAACTACTTCAATATGCATGTACTCATTCTTATGCAACCATGCTAGTGTTCGGACATGCATGCACAAATACATGCCTACATCTAGTCGCTTCTGTGTTGCGCCCACCAGTCGGCAATGCAACCACGGAAAGCAGGAACATTTCTCGACGCTTTGACTACTCCTCCTTCGTACTTGTCACAATCCCAACACCTCTCCACTCATCTCTCCCTATTTCGATCAACCCATTTGGGCAGTTGAATACTACCACACACAGAACTTCACTCCACACTCCACCAAATCCTCCATCCACGATACTCTCGTCTACCCCAGATGATAGACTTCAAACACACACATTCTCCTGAGCTTCCAGCACGAACTTGATTTCTTACGTCATTCTTCTCCTCCTCCTCCAACGTTGAGCCCTGATGCACACCTATGCTGTCTGGTGCAGAAGACATCACATCCCATTTCTAAGCGGCATTCTCTTGAACCCACCTCACACCACCCACCTCATCCTAACACCTCCACAATTTACTCACACAACTGCCGTGAATCAACGCACATGTTAATCACAGTGAATTCATTCCTACTAAGTGTGGACAGACAATGCATTGTCCAACACCAAGGCGAATTCACTGCCCTCCACAAATCCAACACATCAACCACGCCTCCAAGTAGTTGATGCATCCAAACGCAACACTTTGTGACGAATGCCAACATTTCAAATGAAGGATGGTGAGAAAGGGGACGACGAGTGGAATCAACGGGAGGTAAGGACAAAACAACACGGACGGTTCTTCAGACGTATGTAATATAAACGCATCAAGAATCGCATATCTACATGTATATAAGTGGGAAAATCTACGTAGAGAGCTATGTGAGCTGAGGATCCCGAAGAACACGAACACCCTTATCGACGCGTTCACGGTATTCGGGATAGCAGAGGTTTGAGAAACGAAACAGGTGCACAAGCGTGAGCGGAAATTGCGGTGCTTCCTACCCACTGCCACTGCCACTCTCGCCTCACTTCTCCTCTTCTTATCGCTTAGCCAACAGCAATCCTTCTCCTCATTTTACAGAAGTCTACTCCTCTTCCTCCTCCTCCTCCTTCTGCTTCTTCTCCTTTCCTTTCTCACCTGACTTCTTCTTCTCCTTCTTCCCCTCCTCACCTTCCTCTTCACCACCACCACTACCACCGGACTTCTTCTCCTGCTCCTTCTTGCACTTTTCCATGCACTCCACATACGACGGACATAATTCTTTCGCCATTTTCAGGAGCAGCTCAAACATCTCCTTCTCCTTTTCCTTGCCTCCCTTCCCCTTACCCTGCTGCTGCTTCTTCTTTTGTTCCTTCTCCTCCTCCATCTCCTTCTCCTACTCCACTGAGCTCTGCTTGAATGAGCGGGGTCTCTCAGACGGATGCTGCACACGACCAACTACCACGCTTTTATACTCCTTCTACCCGCATCTTACACACGTATGTTGCCTCGTGACATCTTTCCACCGTCTAGTCCTGTGATCACACATTGTGATATCTTTGCGTGATCTATTTGTGCATTGCAAGCATTCCTTGCTCACATTCCGCTCTCAGGCTCACTTCACGTGCTCACAAGGCAGTCGTCATCCGTCATTGCCTTATCACCTGGGTCGATCTGGCTCTGCGTCTACTCCTACTGCAGACAACATTCTGAGGCGATAGTGCCTTTTGCCCTTCAAGGGTGCACTTCTGGGTGGGCGACACTGCTCCCTGCACTCTGGGCTCATCAACTACTCGTTATCTCCACTAAAATGGAGTTGGTGCTGTTAATAGGCGCCACTTCACTGCTTCTTTGCCATCTAATTATACATTTTATTTCACATTACTTTAATAAATATCTCGTTGACTGCAAGTCCAACAACATGAATGGGTTTTATAATGCTTCCAACGTTGCAACGAAGCCATGAAGATCGTAGATAACTTTAATTTTAACAAACCTGTGCCTCTGAAGTTAAATTTAGTTAATTATTACTCGTTATTTGCCGCTTGTTTTTGTATGATAAATGCAGTGGCTCTAGTTTCCAATTTATTTGTTACCATGGGTTCTATAAGATAGTGTATGGTTTATATCCAAAAAGTGAAAGAGGATATTTCAATTTCCTAACTTTGGATGGTGCTGTTAGCTCTGAACAATCCGCCTGATTACGTCGACTATGTGTTTAGACCTAATTGATAAGTTTATTTGAATCAAGGCGACAAAGCAAATATTCACAACATAAGAATAAGGAAACATGGCGATAACATTCCACAGACAAATGCGATAAACTTCTTATTTAGCACAGATCTAAGAATTGTATCATCTACTAACTCCTGGCAAGAGATCAGCAACGGTGATGCGCTACGAGAACTACTTTATTGCGTAAAAAGAAATATATGTATAAATAAAGCACGCATCAGCAAATTTAAATGTCTGGTACCACTACCCTACTGTCAAGACCTACATGGAGAGGTGTTGGGATTGTGACAAGTACGAAGGAGGAGTAGTCAAAGCGTCGAGAAATGTTCCTGCTTTCCGTGGTTGCATTGCCGACTGGTGGGCGCAACACAGAAGCGACTAGATGTAGGCATGTATTTGTGCATGCATGTCCGAACACTAGCATGGTTGCATAAGAATGAGTACATGCATATTGAAGTAGTTGGGCAGTTACAGAGACAGATGGATGAGTGGCGAGGTGGATAGTGAAAGGTATGGGTATGTAGTGGAATTGTCGGCGTACAGTGCGTACAGTGGTATTAGTTGCGTGGCTTTGCGTGGTATGACTCAGTTCATTGTTGGAGAGGGGGAGCACTTATGCTAGGAGTGATGGAGGCAAGGTCCAGTGACTGATTGGTTGGGAGAACACAATGAAGATGGAAATAAGACACGCGGATCTGTGATAATGGGCGACTTTTCACTCACCAATCGGACCAAGTTGACCAATTTTAGGAGCCTCAGACAGCAATTATATTTCTTCGTATTAGGTCTGCACTGTGTCACCTCCAATTTGCATCATGAATAAGTCGGCAGCCCAACTTAAGGGAAACCATCTTGATGGATTTCGACCTGCCCTAAATGTCCCGCATACCGCGGGCTTGTGCATTCGTAGACTCTCTGCATTGCAGGAACCCTGACATCACCAAGTTTACGCCACTGCCATTGTGCATTGTCGTCAGTGGTGCTTAAGTTCCTGACTACGCACCTCCACGTTGTCCCGCTGTTTTTCGCCTATTAATCTATTTAAGTCTCTTTGCCCAGAACTCACTGAAAATGTCTTTCAATTTAACGTCCCGATCTCGCTGACATTAGCGAATTCCCATCTACATGTTTCCTAATTGATGCATGTTGTGCAATGCGTTTACCATTTAAATACATTAATCTTCTACATATTTCAGTGACGAAGTTGTGTTTGTTAGTGACGCGGCTTTTCAGCATTAAAAATAAAAATACTGGTTTTTTAAATAATTGAGAATATCACAGTTATGATTGATTTTGAATGCATATTTTATTCATCTAACTTAGCAATTTTGTTTTCGAGGTATATTTATTTTTTATGCATTCTTCGCCTAAAAATTTGTTATCAAAATTACAAGACTAGTTGTGCATAGGCAGTCTCGACCACTTTCCAATTCTCGTGTTTTTCATTATTTTAAAATGTTTTTTAATTAACTTCGAAATCCTTATTCGACAATCAGCATGGCAACGCGAATCCGAGCTCTGGGTCGCGGAAGGGTTTATGTAAAAAACTCCAAATTTTAATAAATAAAAGAATGGGTTATCCTAGAAGGTCTGTTATTGAACAATGAACACTGAACGTTGAGTTTATTATTTGCTAATAGGCGCCATATAGTTTCGCGCTAGCATAGGATACTGGCTGCAGATTTGCGTATTAGATGTCTGGACGCTGCGGCGGTATGCCTATTTTTGTGTAAACTTAACCAGCTCAAACAACTGGCTGATTGAACACATTGAATTGTGGTTATTTGATTTTATGATTGCATGTAGGTCTTGACAGTAGGGTAGTGGTACCAGACATTTAAATTTGCTGATGCGTGCTTTATTTATACATATATTTCTTTTTACGCAATAAAGTAGTTCTCGTAGCGCATCACCGTTGCTGATCTCTTGCCAGGAGTTAGTAGATGATACAATTCTTAGATCTGTGCTAAATAAGAAGTTTATCGCATTTGTCTGTGGAATGTTATCGCCATGTTTCCTTATTCTTATGTTGTGAATATTTGCTTTGTCGCCTTGATTCAAATAAACTTATCAATTAGGTCTAAACACATAGTCGACGTAATCAGGCGGATTGTTCAGAGCTAACAGCACCATCCAAAGTTAGGAAATTGAAATATCCTCTTTCACTTTTTGGATATAAACCATACACTATCTTATAGAACCCATGGTAACAAATAAATTGGAAACTAGAGCCACTGCATTTATCATACAAAAACAAGCGGCAAATAACGAGTAATAATTAACTAAATTTAACTTCAGAGGCACAGGTTTGTTAAAATTAAAGTTATCTACGATCTTCATGGCTTCGTTGCAACGTTGGAAGCATTATAAAACCCATTCATGTTGTTGGACTTGCAGTCAACGAGATATTTATTAAAGTAATGTGAAATAAAATGTATAATTAGATGGCAAAGAAGCAGTGAAGTGGCGCCTATTAACAGCACCAACTCCATTTTAGTGGAGATAACGAGTAGTTGATGAGCCCAGAGTGCAGGGAGCAGTGTCGCCCACCCAGAAGTGCACCCTTGAAGGGCAAAAGGCACTATCGCCTCAGAATGTTGTCTGCAGTAGGAGTAGACGCAGAGCCAGATCGACCCAGGTGATAAGGCAATGACGGATGACGACTGCCTTGTGAGCACGTGAAGTGAGCCTGAGAGCGGAATGTGAGCAAGGAATGCTTGCAATGCACAAATAGATCACGCAAAGATATCACAATGTGTGATCACAGGACTAGACGGTGGAAAGATGTCACGAGGCAACATACGTGTGTAAGATGCGGGTAGAAGGAGTATAAAAGCGTGGTAGTTGGTCGTGTGCAGCATCCGTCTGAGGGACCCCGCTCATTCAAGCAGAGCTCAGTGGAGTAGGAGAAGGAGATGGAGGAGGAGAAGGAACAAAAGAAGAAGCAGCAGCAGGGTAAGGGGAAGGGAGGCAAGGAAAAGGAGAAGGAGATGTTTGAGCTGCTCCTGAAAATGGCGAAAGAATTATGTCCGTCGTATGTGGAGTGCATGGAAAAGTGCAAGAAGGAGCAGGAGAAGAAGTCCGGTGGTAGTGGTGGTGGTGAAGAGGAAGGTGAGGAGGGGAAGAAGGAGAAGAAGAAGTCAGGTGAGAAAGGAAAGGAGAAGAAGCAGAAGGAGGAGGAGGAGGAAGAGGAGTAGACTTCTGTAAAATGAGGAGAAGGATTGCTGTTGGCTAAGCGATAAGAAGAGGAGAAGTGAGGCGAGAGTGGCAGTGGCAGTGGGTAGGAAGCACCGCAATTTCCGCTCACGCTTGTGCACCTGTTTCGTTTCTCAAACCTCTGCTATCCCGAATACCGTGAACGCGTCGATAAGGGTGTTCGTGTTCTTCGGGATCCTCAGCTCACATAGCTCTCTACGTAGATTTTCCCACTTATATACATGTAGATATGCGATTCTTGATGCGTTTATATTACATACGTCTGAAGAACCGTCCGTGTTGTTTTGTCCTTACCTCCCGTTGATTCCACTCGTCGTCCCCTTTCTCACCATCCTTCATTTGAAATGTTGGCATTCGTCACAAAGTGTTGCGTTTGGATGCATCAACTACATGGAGGCGTGGTTGATGTGTTGGATTTGTGGAGGGCAGTGAATTCGCCTTGGTGTTGGACAATGCATTGTCTGTCCACACTTAGTAGGAATGAATTCACTGTGATTAACATGTGCGTTGATTCACGGCAGTTGTGTGAGTAAATTGTGGAGGTGTTAGGATGAGGTGGGTGGTGTGAGGTGGGTTCAAGAGAATGCCGCTTAGAAATGGGATGTGATGTCTTCTGCACCAGACAGCATAGGTGTGCATCAGGGCTCAACGTTGGAGGAGGAGGAGAAGAATGACGTAAGAAATCAAGTTCGTGCTGGAAGCTCAGGAGAATGTGTGTGTTTGAAGTCTATCATCTGGGGTAGACGAGAGTATCGTGGATGGAGGATTTGGTGGAGTGTGGAGTGAAGTTCTGTGTGTGGTAGTATTCAACTGCCCAAATGGGTTGATCGAAATAGGGAGAGATGAGTGGAGAGGTGTTGGGATTGTGACAAGTACGAAGGAGGAGTAGTCAAAGCGTCGAGAAATGTTCCTGCTTTCCGTGGTTGCATTGCCGACTGGTGGGCGCAACACAGAAGCGACTAGATGTAGGCATGTATTTGTGCATGCATGTCCGAACACTAGCATGGTTGCATAAGAATGAGTACATGCATATTGAAGTAGTTGGGCAGTTACAGAGACAGATGGATGAGTGGCGAGGTGGATAGTGAAAGGTATGGGTATGTAGTGGAATTGTCGGCGTACAGTGCGTACAGTGGTATTAGTTGCGTGGCTTTGCGTGGTATGACTCAGTTCATTGTTGGAGAGGGGGAGCACTTATGCTAGGAGTGATGGAGGCAAGGTCCAGTGACTGATTGGTTGGGAGAACACAATGAAGATGGAAATAAGACACGCGGATCTGTGATAATGGGCGACTTTTCACTCACCAATCGGACCAAGTGACCAATTATAGGAGCCTCAGACAGCAATTATATTTCTTCGTATTAGGTCTGCACTGTGTCACCTCCAATTTGCATCATGAATAAGTCGGCAGCCCAACTTAAGGGAAACCATCTTGATGGATTTCGACCTGCCCTAAATGTCCCGCATACCGCGGGCTTGTGCATTCGTAGACTCTCTGCATTGCAGGAACCCTGACATCACCAAGTTTACGCCACTGCCATTGTGCATTGTCGTCAGTGGTGCTTAAGTTCCTGACTACGCACCTCCACGTTGTCCCGCTGTTTTTCGCCTATTAATCTATTTAAGTCTCTTTGCCCAGAACTCACTGAAAATGTCTTTCAATTTAACGTCCCGATCTCGCTGACATTAGCGAATTCCCATCTACATGTTTCCTAATTGATGCATGTTGTGCAATGCGTTTACCATTTAAATACATTAATCTTCTACATATTTCAGTGACGAAGTTGTGTTTGTTAGTGACGCGGATTTTCAGCATTCTGGATAGGTTCAGACGGGGATGGCTGTTTATCCTTTTTCTACAGGGTTGTTTTTCATCGTTTTTTTAGTTTTACTCTCGAGCCAATTCCTTTTAAAATTTCATACATTTCTCCTGCTTCTCGGGTGGAGAAGTTATACTTCATTTTCTCTTTGAAGGCTGATTGTTGATGTGTGATCTGATCAGATGATCATATTTTTTTCTTTATAATTGGCTTACTTTTTTGGCAAGCATCATGGCTACACAGCTTTGTTTATTAATAATTAAAGTCGATGTAAATAGTAAATGAGATTTGACAATTTTAATTCTGGCAATTTTGCAGTTGTGGCCAATTTTTTTTGCAGTATCAGTGTTGCTTGGTGTGCTTTCATCGATGTTAAGTGGTGAGGTGAGACAAGTATTTTTAAAGTTACATTCGTTGCTTGATTTCAATTTGCTTGACGGCTAAGTGGGTCTGTTTCTTCTTTTACTCCTTCTTTAATATTCTTGGCAGTCATGCTGCATTTATTGATAGTGTAACCAACACTTACGAATCGGCTTTAGCCTACTTGGGATACACAAATGATTTGAATGAGGCATTGAAAGAATAAATGATTGAACTAGACACGTCGTGCGTGGTAGACTGGCAAAGTTTCTTTTTATTATTCGCGCCTCACTACGCTTCTGACACTAATTCACTGTTCACAGTTTGTCTGTCTCGACTTGGTGCAACGGGCAATAGGTGCCGCTTCTCCATCAATTGGACACTCACTTTTACCATTGATGGGTAACTTTGTAAGAAATTACCCAGTACCTCTTTCGAATTTGTGCTGATTGGTAAAGATGACGCATTTTCAATTGCATTTGCATTAAGGTACGCAGTGGGGGCATCACGCGAGTCACTATGACCCCACACTGCATCAGAATAGCTTAAATCTAGTGAGGGAAGAGACCGAACAGATGAAGATAAGTATCAACAAATGTCATAAAATCGCAACCACTTTTATAAATAAATTTTGAAAGCCATTCATCAATGATGTAGTTGCCATGTGCACTAACAATATCATAACCTAAATTAGAAAAGATTTATGAATATTTAGAGAACATGAAATTACCTCATTTATCAACTCCTCTTTAGAATCTCCGCAAGTGACACTGAGACATCCAAAACGGATTTGCAGGATTCAAGATGCTTCTTCAGTATTTTCTCATGGGTTTAGTAAAATGTCTTATTGCTTAACTAGAATTGGGCTATTTATTTATTCACCTGTCTAATTCCTACCTGCCTGACTACTTATTGATTTGCCTGATTTTTTCGACCTTCTTATTTCCCACTAGCCTTTATCGCGTTCGATAAATGGATTTACAACCAAATAATTAATTAAAAATTTGTGCTTAAATTGCACTCTTCCAAAGGACGTGTTATTTAAAAATTGTACTTTGAGGTATGTCATGCCTAACCTATCAGGATAATTATTTTAGGGATAGGATCATGAAGTCGGATCTATGTGAAATGACCTTCTGACATACACACCCACCTCCATTTCAACTAAAAAATTTCTGTAGAGTAGAGCTTTATAAGTTTTTCTGACTGCTTAGGGAATGAAATTACGCAAGTATTTAAAAGGCCGCAGTTTTTCTCTTATTTTAACGCACTTTGTGAAAGGTGTAAAACAATTACAAGTATACGTAAGAACATTGAGATAAAACTAAACAGAAAACAATCTGACATTGGGGCTTATGTACCGCAGTCCTTTTATCATTAGCACAAATGCAATGCTACATGCAAGGTACTTATTAATAATTCAGTAGAGGGCTACTCGATTTGGCTTTATGCATTGAAGTTGAAGATTACTTGAGGTTGGTACCACCCATTTGAAGCGTAATCTCGCAACATTTTAGCAGTCGGTCAGGTAGAAATTTGTTAGATGTAGGATGGTTAAAATTCTACTAGGGTTGATACACTAATTCGCTTTTCTAATAGTGTCTTCCTTGCAGTTTGTTGCCTGGTTGCTTTATCAACCTCGCTTCCATTTGCGGTTATGTACCATACTTGTTTCAAATAGATGAATTCTTTACTTATAATGAGATGCAATCATAGGCTAGCTCAAGCAGTAGATGTTGCAGCACCTTGAGGAATTCGGGGATTTTACTGATTGATTCATCATTTTGTCAATGCACCAGATTCCATTTTGGAATGCCGTTTGCCAAGTTTACCTGTGTTTCTTCTCATTCTCTCAAAATGTCTCCTTTAATATTTGAGCTGCTTTGGTTTAATATGGAAGGGTGATTTTATGTTCCTTAATTGTCATACCACTTTCTTCTCTAGACAAGGTGGATGAACCAATTACCCTTTTCTTATAAAACTTACCAATACCTGACTACGATTAGGAGATTTCTGCCTGATGCCAAAAGCCATTAGTTAATGACTTCATGAATATTATTACAATTGATGCCAAGAATTATCACTCATTCACGATACTGATACAACCATTTGCCAATACTTTGTATCACTAAAGCACCCATAATAGTTTAGAGGTGAATTTTTACCGATGGAAACCGGTTAAAAGACTTCTGCTCAGCCTCATTTTGCCTCCTTTTAGGCGCATTTTACTCATACATGCACCTAGGCACAGGCACAAACACACACGCACATGCATCCTCACATCAAATAAGGCGAAAGCATAAATATTGTAATCCTCATTCGTGCTGTTGTCTTTTTGATAACTGAAATCCTTTCCTTGAAGATAACGCGGCATAAAAGGTCAGTATATTGCTATGCTGTAGCACAAATCCAATACCCGAACAATATAGCGCGGACCCTCATATATACCATAGTGGAGTTCAAATGTTTGAAGCATTAGAGTTGACTGAAGCACAACTATCTCCATTTTAGTCATTTTAATTATATAATTAGAGCACTTTAGACTCTTTGGTTATCAACTTCTCATGGATATGACCCACTACTTTGTGCCTCTCAGTAAAAGTAAAATTACTTTACAAATTTATTAGTTTAAGCTCCCAAAAGTGACAATGCGGCACTTAGCTTCAAGAATTCGTCTTTTAAATGACTTAACTTATTATCCCGTTGCTACGATAGTACGCGCGATATTAATGTTTATTTATTAAAGGCAAAAATGTCGTCCCTAAGTGACCTCATCACCCAATTTTTCTCGTCTTACAATCCTGTAAATATGCCCACCTTATTTTGATTCTTCTGATCTTTCCACCTATTTGCTTTTCTGCGTAATCCATACTTTGGGTTTCGGACATATAACGACACGTTCATGCACAGGCACTTCGAGAGATGCCCTAGACTCACAATCTCCGGCAGCTCAGAGGAATGCTTGGGTTTGGGGTCTGTTTTATGAAACTGATAAGATCCTAATGGATAAAAGGTTTGATGGAATTTAAGGTGAAATCCTATATGTGGTATTTTCCAAAAGTCTAGATTTATCGATTGAAATGGGGACAGATGGATGGAGAGGCACCGAGATTGCTAAAAGTGTAAACGATTGGTCTTTTAAGTCTCAAAAAATCCCCTCTTTTTCCTCCATTGCATATAAAGTTAACAGGTGCTGAAAAAATGACTTAAATAAGCATTTGTAGGTGTTTGTATGTATGTTTATAGGTGTGAATATATGTATAAATTAAATGTCAACTATGAGGTAGTTAGACGGATAGGTGGATAAGCAGAAGAATATATATATGTACATAGCTAAGTAGATAGTGAACACACTATTAATTGGTGATTGCTAAAAGGATTATTTTATAAGGCAGGAGAAATGCTTTTGAAGGTGGGTTAGTTACCTTTACCCAATAGTAGGTTAACTTTTGCGAGAGATTCAATAGGCCAAAGCGTAAAAACAAAGCGTAAATCGATGGAGAAAATAAAGAAGAAAGATTTCAAGTAAAACAAATAAATAAGGTGGAAAACAAATTAAAATGTCACTAATGAAAAAATTCAATTAAAACTCAGAAATCGGCAGGGGAATCTCACTCAGAGGAAAAGGCTCCTTAAGAAGAAAATGGATAATTGAAGAAACTTAAAGAATGACGGCAGCTAGCAGAAGAGATTCTTGACAATAACAAATCTTTGGTAGAGGCTACTGGGTATAGACAACTGGTAGAAGAAACAGGGAAAGAGGTGGAAGAAGCAACGCAGGATATGAATGAAATGGAGAAGCTAGAAAGAGAAGCACATGAGGATGAGGAGATCATGGAAGGAATGGCCAAAGAGGATGAATTGATGGCGAGAGTTTCTACAGAGAAGGAGTTCTTGAAAAATGAGCTCAGAACCGGGGTGAATAAATTGAAGAAAATAAGACCGTATAGGGTACACCTATAGAGAATGGCGTGACAAGGCGAATGTAGTTGCTAAAGCGCCTCAACTTGAAATGGAGGCGTGTCTGCGGATTCCCTAGCCTTTGCAAAAACCACTCATTTTTACTGCTAGCATGTCCATTTATTTTTCCGCACTCCAATCACTGAATACTTTCTACTACAAAGAGACGTTAATAAGCCTTTTACAGATAATTCCACGTTGAAAATTTCCTTAGTTGTGTGCGTTCTTCAGTCACATTGGTCTCGGGTTTAACGATACTAAAATATTTGAAAAGCTATACATTGGAAAATCTAAAACAAAGAGAATTAGAAAAATTTTTCTTTCTTTTGAGGACAGTTTTTAATAAATATCTATATAGAAATGGCAAGACGTTGCTCTTAGTGAAATTAAGGCTGAAGTGGGTTTATTCCTAACATGAGTAAGACTTTCACTCAGGTCATGTTGTCGTCTATGCCATTTTAAGACATGTTGCACATTCTACACTCATATTTAAACAAAACTTACCAACAATTGCCTCCTTATCTGCTGATAGATTTGGTCTATGCTAGTAGGCTCAGCCCCCTGTTTGTTGTCAGTACACTTGCAGTCATAGTGCCTTGACTTCTTACCATCTGAGGAAAGGCTCGGAGTGCTAAACTAAGCATTGTTTCATTTTCATCAATTGAGCTCTTCAACCAAGCACTATGGATTTTTTGCTTCATTAGTAATGTAAGCATTATAATTTACCTTTTTTATGTCATTTTTTAGTGCGACATTTTCAATTCCCAAATAAGAGGAATGACATTGATGGAATTTCTAACAATCTTGGCGGCACAAATTCAATTCACCTACCAGTTTACTCAGTGTCAATCAGGTTTCTAAAGAAAACACTACAGTTAGCTTTGGAGTCTTCCTGAGAATTGTTTGTTTAACACTGGCTTCACCTATTACATAGTAATTTCATGACCAACCTTCATTTCCATTTTCTCATTTAATGGATCCACCTGTGATGCATAAGCTGCTCATTTTGTGCAATGATTTTTGACTGCTTTTAAAATAAAAACTCCAGGGACTTTAAGCCTACTCTACCACATGCTCACTTATTTGCTACTTCATTAACCGCACAGTGACTGTTCCATGGGGCACCCCGGTAAAGTAGGAATTTATGGCACGTCCGAAATAGTAAATTATGACAACAAACATGACATACCAATGTTATGTCACTTCACAACACCAAACCATAACACTGTCGCCCAATGGCATCCTATTTACCACCTGTGTACTGCTACCTACAGAGTGATGCTTTAATTTATTCTAAAGCTTAATAAAATAGGGTGTCTATAACGGAAAAGTAGAATATGGACTTCAAACATAATGTAGCTATAGCCGTTTCGTAGATAAAAGAGGTGACGAGAGCAAACTCCGTCATTACTGAATTGATTGAGAAAGAAAAACATTTTATGGGGGAGTTGTGTCCATTTAGAGTGGTACATGAAAGGTTGCTGCAGGTAATTGTCACAACTATGGGAATAAAAGATATTTTTGTTGTGTTATTTATGAACTGAACTATATAAAAAAGAAAAATTGAGACCCATAAGTGAAGGCAGTATTGCAGTATCTGATACTAACAATTCCAAACCAGCATTACCGAAGGCCGTTCTATCCAACTATGATGGACCTCAAAGTAACTTCTTGAACAGCTCCGAGGGATTAGCAGTTGCACTTGGTCCACTTTATCCAGAGAAGAAATAAAAAAGCTCTTAAAGAAGCAAAACAAAATGAAGGCCTATCGCAAGATGCAAAATCTTAATAGGGGATTCAAATTTAAGGGATAATATTGTAGTTATACTAGTTCCCTTTCAGTTATCCTCTCAACAAGGTAGGCTTTTTTGGTCATCTCGACTCTAGTCACCATTTAGTTGTTATAGGGTATCCGCCAGGTATGCAAGATAATCCTAACATTTTCTAGACATCTACTCTTAATTAAATGAATTTACAAGGTTTCCGTTAAGCAGCTGTCTTGTCTGAAGTACGACAACTGTCTCCGAACGTCTCAATGCAAACCACTGTTTTGGAGAAAATTACATGCTCAAAACAGTGATTTGATGGCAGGTTTGTCACCAATAGGTACTGCGGAGATGAATATAATATCCTTCATTCTGTTCCCTGCCGTGGGAGGTTTTTCTCCACGAAACCAAAAGATTTAGTCTGGACCTAAAACAGGGATCCCAATTAAATATTAAGTGGGAAGTTATCTCAAAATGACTGCAAATGTTGGCTCAAATGAAATAAGCAACGTGCTTTCTACCAGAATCCAGTGATTCTAGAAAATCTTATCATGGCTAAAAGAAATCCAAATTCCTAAAAGACAAATTTTTGCTCTCGGATGGGTAGCGCGCACATCAGACACTGTGGGAGGCTGGTAGCATAAAAAATGAGCCTCTTTTGACAGTCATTTACTCGATTCACATATGCCGAGGTATTTTACCGACTCACGTAATGCGTAAAAGGGTTCCATCCATTCCCTTAACTATAGCACCATTATTCTTCCCTAAGGCAAATTTCTTACGTGGTTGTCTTATTTGCAAGCGAAAAAATTTACTTGCCAAACTGGAAACCAAAATAAATGTCACAAGTGCTGCACACTTATTAGGTGGCCACACCCACGCCAAATGAAAATAGCACCTCCTATTCCAGTTTTACAAGGCATTGAAATTAATAACGGGGCTCTTCTATTTAGGATTTTGCAGAGATTTGGTAGGAACTTTGCTTTTTAAGGTAGAATTTACTCTGAGATCTAATTTGACAGGATTGAAGTGATACTTTTACTTTTTTACTATAAATGAACCTAAAGTAAAATAGAATGCTGTATTTGCTACACGTTAATTGCCCTTTCCTCTCGATTCATATAACAGGACATTTATGGGATCCACCACTGCACCTTCGCCGGATGACCTGAATTCGGGCCATGTCAGTAGCCTCAAGCCCCTCTGCACTTCGCCAACACATATTCTATCTGGGCATCATGCTAGTTTTCCCCTTACGGGAAATCTTTGGGCTCTATACTAGTGGCATTGGAGAGCGAACCCAATTCTCGAAGACATCTATTCTAATTTCTACTGCTGAGTGATAAGCTTTAGCGTCATAGAAAATGTGCTTACCGTGTGGATAAGCGAATATGTGGCGACTCCTAACAGAATGTCTGTAAATTATGCCTACCATCTGCAGTTTCTTGGTCCATTGTTCTAGATTAAGCATTTTTAGAGGGCTTGAGCAGTAAAAGCTGCGACATCCATGGCATACACGAAGGAGCATTGTTATATTTTTTCAGTGCGCAGGTGGTCACATGGTCTGGGAAAGACTACAGGTTAGTATTTGACTAACCTAGGCGCGACTGAGGCAATAACGTGTAGTTGGATAAAAGCATTACTAGAGTTCATAATGCACTAAATTTAGGTACTCCAAGCTTAGGCATAAAAGAAAAGAAAAATTAAATTAAATTCCCTAAAATGTAATTAACTTTTACTGTTTGCTTGCAGCTCAGGGGACGCTGCCAAGTGTTTATGCTACATTGTTGGTGCACTTACCTGCATCATTTGGCGACTCATTTTTCGGGATGGAGGACAATGCTTCATTATTTTTCGCATCCGACCGACCCTCATCTTCAAAGTGCTTTCCGAGAAGTCGTCATGCACCAATAAGGGGTAGGCATGATTTAAGTCACGTCGCAGTTTGGAATGACTGGAAGAAAGTCAGCTAGAGTATGATATGAGACGTCAAATAAAGATAGCATCTTTGGTGACGTAGTCCACCAGTTGCTTTGACTAGAGGATTTATTTAGACTAACTGGAATCACAAAAGCGGGAAATCGTTTCCCCCATCTTGTACAAAAGGCAGATTTTGGCTTATGCTCCGTCAGCGTGGATGAAAACACATGGGGAGATCTCGAGCCCATATACATTAAGGTGAAATGTTAACGTGAATTGACTTCCTGTTTTACTCACCTGTCAAATCTCTCCACCCTTCATGGCATCGCCATTGTAATTGCACTAAGTCGAAACACTTTAGAAAAGACATTTATTTTGCAGAATTTCTGTCCATAAACTTGCACCCGTTTTATGGCTCCGATCATACACATTTGAAATTTTCCAGTAATTTCTAAGCTTTTATGATTATAAATAAACTAAATAACTTGCAATGCTACGGTAGTGTATTTCACTCTGCAGTTGATATGGCGGCACGAAATCAGGTCATCCATCAACCTCTTCTCTTCTATGATTCAGTAATGCATTCTCCGCCGTGCCAAATGACTTTTGACGATCCCAAAGTAAACAAGAGAACCCCATCCTATAGGGCACCATCCTGGGAACAATATACTGGCGTTGGAGGAAAACAAAGCCATCTTAATGGACAACTATCATTACTTCTACTGCTGTCTGATAGAGCTTAGCCTGACTGAAGATGTGCATAGGGTGCAAAGAGGCAAATATGTAAAGACCCCTAGCAGAAAGTCCAAAATGGCCTCCACTTTCACCAACTACCCGAAAATCAAGGTCTACAGGATTCGCATGCTGCCTCGAGATTTCGGAACAATCATCATAAGCCAAAGTGGTGGATATCGATCTAAGCATTATTAGCTTAAAAAAGAGCAGGCGGCCATACCTTGAAGTTGTTCTTCGCTATTCTTTGTAGTTTTGCGGGCAGGCAAGGCTCCATCTTTGCACGTCCGCTTAAAGGCATGGCCTGTAGTAGCTCTCTCTATCCTTCTGTATGTCAGTAATACATATTCAACCCCAGCATTGTGCCTTCTTTCGCCTTCGGGAAAGTGTCGGGATGCTACTGCAACAAAAATCGAACAACCTACTGTGCAGAACCCCATAATAATGAGAGATGATGGAACGGCTGCAGCTGCTGAACTGTGACCACATAATGTTTTTGGCAACAACTCAAAACGGGGACATTTCTACGGTTTATCATGCCTTTCTTCTTGCAAGCACTCATTTCCAATGTTAAAGTGCTAGTCTGAGGAACTATTTTTCACTTCAACATGTTTCCACATTTCAATCTTACCAAACACTTTTTCACCACTAATTAATTATTATATTTTTGGCTGCTAATTCTATGCTGAATCAGGACGATCAATTAAGCTCACATTCCGTTAAAATTTGCTTCAGGTTTTATATCATTTGTCAATATTTTAGGACCCATGCAAATGGATTTGCGACAATTTAAAGATATCGTAAATCAAAAGCACTCCTGAAATTCAAAGGAAAAATTGTCTGCAGTTTTATGACTTAAGATTTTTTCTTAGCAGAGGCAAGACATTGACTCAGGTCATATTATCGACATCCTAGATTTGACCTCCTACTTTGGTCATCCTTAACATTTCCAGATAGGCTGCTTTTTTCACCCATATTTGAACAAAATTTCTCAACACTACATCTGGTATTTACTGTAATAAGTGTGATAATGGAATAGCTTTTCTCTTTAACACCATGTAATGTATTGTGGAGCCCAAGTCTTACCCCCAAATCGTAAAAGTAGCAGTAATATAGCAGGAGAGGCAATACTAACGTACTTGAGGGATGGAGGATACTATTAGCCTTGCTAGTAACCTCTCAGCCCTCCTGGGCGTTAGCTGGTCATTTCCGTCTACGGTCCTGTGAATACTCCGACTTGAGGAAAGACCTATGCAGCTACACTATCGGTTCTTTCCTTCCTAGCATTGCGGTTTCTCCCCTAGGTGATTGAATGGACCCTAAAATTTTTCTTTTTCTACCCCCCTTTTACAAAGATGTCAAAAGTCTTCAATGAAAAAAATGACGCTGATCAAGGATTTTACACTTTCTTTGGTTCAGATTTGATTCAATCTTCAGTTCACTCAGCGTCGGTCATGATCACGAAATCAATAATGAATTCTATTTTGGTGCCTTCCTGAAAATTTAGCGCCCAAATTCAGGTTCATCGCTGATTTACTATGCATATTAACTAACTTTTTTGCCTTTTTCTTATTTAATGAATTTTGTACAAAGTTACCAAAATGGACTGTTTTAAGATATCTACTAAGAAACCTAAATGACTTTAAACTCGTTGAGTGAATGCTTACCTATTCACTGCTTTGGGAGCAGCAGAGTGGCTATTCCAAGAGGCAGTGAAGAAGCTATTTTTGGTACATCGGGAACAGCAAATCACATCAACAACATTAGCATACCGATGTAATGGCACTTCACAGCATGCAGATGCGGCAACAAAACCACAATGCTTTCGCCTAACCACTCAGTGGTGCGCTGTTTGCCTCCTGTGTGCTACTGCATACAAAAATGCAATACTTTGTTTTGCACTCAAATGGAACAGGGTATTAACCACCTAAAAATATGGGAACAGAAATGACTCTTCTACACTACAATTTCTTCATCATTATTGTTTTAAAAATATGAAAAGCAATGGGGAAAAGACCTCATTTCACTCGGAGAGGTCCAGAAAAGGCAATTTCATGGAAGAAATGTCACTATTTGAAATAGCATAACGGGCTTTGGCACAGTTATTTTCTACAACTAAAAGCACCGTGGAAATCACTTACATAAATCTCTATTTAGTTTATCCGAGAAGATATGTGCATAGTTAAAAATGTCTTCATTTATAAGAAAATCGGACATACAATTGAAAGAGGGAAGACAGACTTTGAAACAAACAGCTTCAAACCGATCTAGTTCAGGCTATTCCACTTAACGCGGATAAACCTTGAAGTGACTTTTTTGAACACCTTCGAGGTACTAGCTGTTAAGTTTGATCCAAGTCATTCACTTGCAGCATGTTGGATGAGAAGGTTTTACAGACTGATTTTGGGGCAAAACTCGTCATAAAAAATCGAATTGTAGGGATAGTGGTACAGTTGACCTTTTAAATAAGCTGATTTTGGTCAATTTCTGTGCATCTCGTAAATGTCTGCATTGAGGTCCCAAACACTTTTTGAGTTATTAAAACTTGAATAGTCTTTTCTGAACAGCTTTCTTCAAATGGCCTTCGACAGCTGTCTCCGGACGCCTCGATATACAAAACCGCATTAAAGAAATTCACTTATTCAAAAAATTACTTGATAAGTGCATTGCTATTGACAAAACCTCCTCCCTAAAATGTGCATTTTCTACCTTATAAGGAAAAAGTTTCTTGACAGAAGTTGGGGCATTATTTGAGCCTTAAGCCAACAAATGCCTCCGTGTTTTGAGTGAGAAGCTAACCTACGATAACTGCAACAAATAGACTAGATGAATTTATCGACATGCTCTTAAACATAAATTACGTGATTTTAGAAAATCCTAAGTTTGAAGGTGACACATTTCTGCTGTCAAATGCTAGCACATACGTCAGCCACTACGAAAAAGTGGTATTTCGAATAAAAACCTCTTTTGACAATCACTCATCATATTAATCAGCAACCCTATTTTATTCACTTTGTGGGGCAATTTACAAATTGGAGTGCAATTTATAGGGACCATAACTGTCCTTCTAATTGATGCAGCATTATTTCTTACGTGGCTGGCTCGTTTGTAAGAGCAAATGTGCTTACCAGAGCGAAAACACTGAACTAAATAGCACAAGTGCTGCATTTTTATTAAGTGATCACAATCATGTCAAACAAAATTGGCATGTCCTGCTTCAATTTTACATAGAATTCTAATAGTCATTAGCACATCTTTAATTTCATACAAAACTTGATAGGAAATCCTATAAAGTGCAGTTGATTCCGGAAATCTACTTTCGGAAGCTCTCAATTTCACCTACACTTTTCCGGCATAAACGGAAATGCAGCACAAATCAAATGCTGTAAATGGGAAAGAAAAGGAGAAGTTATGCCCTGTGGAATTTTTTATGGTTGAAAAACTAATTAAACGGTAGTATTTTAAAAATAACTACTTACAGTGTGATACGTAATGGTTTTCACCTCTCGGATTAGGCATTGGCCAGTTAGTGGCTCCACATTTGCATCTATGTCAGGCAACCTGACCTCCAGGCCATGCAAAATAGCCACAAATCCCACTATTGTTCCACAATACATATTCCATCCTAATGTTATGCCCGTTTGCCTGTTTTTGTCGTTAGAGAAGTCTCAAGACACTATAACATCATCCTTATTCTTCCACTCTTCACCATATGCAAACCGTCGACTAACACGACAAAAAATTTTTCCTCCATCCACTGCAATGTAATTCCATTCACAAGCAAAGTTCGTTTCCAGGTATTTTTATAAATAAAGCATCATAACAGATGGTGCGATTTAAAAGAAACACTGTCCTTGGTAATGAGGAAAACCCTATATACGAATCCCATGATTTGCAAGCTTTTACAAGCTAAAAATATCAATTTTGAAAGTTTTGGAAAGTCAACTACCCAGCATTTTTCCACCTACATAATGGCTCCATGATATATCGGGTTCTTTAGCTCTTGCTTTACATTATGGCGTGAACGACGAAAAAAATAATACTCCATTTTCTCAGAGAGCAGTCAATTACTTGATTCGGAAAAGACACGCTGGCATGGGACTACCGTAGGCTAGGCTGAGGCACTGTTATGCTGGTGGATATAACACTAAGAGATTCCATGACACACCAAATATAGCTGCTTTAAGTTTTGGCTTTACAAAAAATGAAATTAAAATTAAGTTTTCCCGGAATTAATTAACTTTTTTTTTGATTTTAACAGCCAATGGAAAGCTGCCAAGTGCCGGGACTATAATTGTTGCAGCATTTGTTGAAACACCCTCGAGATGGAAGACCTCTTGCTTCATTAATCTCAAAAGTGACCGACCTTTACCTTCAAAATGCCATGCCGAAAGCTGCCATATTCAAGTGAAGAGCTAGCATGATTTAAGTAGAGTTGAAGTTTGGGTGACAGTGCGATTGCCAGCGAAAAGATGATATGAATGATTGAATAAATAAATTATCTATCGCAACACAGACTACCAGTGGCTTTGACCAAAGAATTTACTTGGGTTAACCAAAACCACGAGGATGGGGATTCACTTTTCCTTTGTAAAAGGATGGAGGGAATTTTTGTTATTGTAAAGTGGGTGATTTGAAATGGGGACATCTCTAGACTAAAGGCATTAGGAATAGATTCGAAAGTAAACTGACTTTCCTTAGAATTCCTTACTTTAAATACTGAACAGTTCTTTTCCTCAGCATATGTTTGCAAGAACATTTATCTAACTCAGCATTCAAATCACCCCACCTTTCATGGCAGTACCACCGTCTGCTTTATTTGTAGTGAAGCTAAATTAAAAGACCCAAAAAATTTATATGCGTATTTTTGTCCATATATCTGTATTCATTTCATATTTCCGACCTTACATGTTTGAACTTTGAATAATTGAAAAGGTGACGTTGCCTAGCTCTGCGTTCGATTAGACGAACATTTGAGTGGCCACAGTTTGTACTTCCACATGGCATCATGGTCTGCGGGCCATGCCAGTGGCCTCAGCTCATCTGTTGGCGAGTAATGCACATCTGTTCATGCTATCGTGACTACTTACCGCGTCAGAGAAGACAAGTGACAAGAGTTTACCCTCAGCAGCCGGTGGGACAATCATAATAGAAGGATTGGAAGTGCTGTCAACTGTTTCGACCCTGTGGTTATTAGAAGTACCATAAACAACAGAAGCGAGCAGCATTTGACTTTAATCATTTATGCAAGTCAACCACTAGGCTGTGTATGATATTTACATGAGGATGTCGATTAAGTAAACACGCTATACCTCTTCCACTTCTCAACTAGCTAAATAAAACCCAGATACATACACGGTTGTGCAGAGCTTATGCGAAGCCAATGTTGTAAACCCATCAAAGTATTTTGCACTTCAGCTTTTACCAAGTGACTGCGTTTTTAGGCCAGTGCTTTTACAAATAGGGATGGACATCCGAGTTAACCTCATTACATGACATTATGCAGTGGTACTAGAACTGCGAACCCTCCTTCTCCAGTACATTTTTCCCACAGGACATGCTAGCATCCTTCCAGAGCTCCGGCAGGGCGGTTAAACAGGGTCTTCAATACAGCTCTGGAAGAAGTGTGGGGAGTTTGAAAATCTTGGGGAGCCACAAGAGTGTTTAACAATTTGCAAATTCATGACACATGGTAAGGAAACAGGATTTATTCATTTGATGTGTATTTCCTTGCTCAGTAGAATACCGTCCTACGTAAAGTACATCCACGCAGTCATTCAAAAATTTACTGCAATTATAAACTTTGTACACTCAAATCTTGCAAAAAGAATGCTATACGAAGCATGTGCATTAGATTTGGCCACTTTCCTGATAGCGGATAATTATCATATCAGTAGCGAGTCTTAAAAACTTCGCTACGAAGCTGCCTAGAGTGCCCATGGAAAGATGTCAATTAAGTCAACACATTATTTTCTCTACTTCTCTACTAACCAAATAGAACACTGATCGGTGTGGCTGGGTAGACGGCTCAGTAACGAAGTTTTTCAGATGGCTCACGGCTGTTGCTACTTCACTTATTCATAGCATTCTTGCAGAAACCAGAAATGGGGTAGTTGCCGAAGGTAGACGTCATTTGCAAACCCTCTGTTAGGAGCCATCACAGATTGTCCCACCGGTCCATGTGACCTTCTTTCGTCACGTTAATGTTTCGCAGGGTATTTGTCTTTTGAGATTGGGTTCGCTAACCTCTGCTACCAATTTGGCGCATTGAGACTTCCCTGAAGACGAGGGAAGCCGTAGTACTGCACTACTGAGCAGTAGGCTGGGCAGGGAGCTATGTTGTGGTGCATAGAGCGACAGGTTTGGTGTCTGCTAGTAAGCAATGATGCCCAAAGGAGCATTACTCAGTTTTGCCACTGCTAATTATACATGAAAATAGAAATAGGCACCGGTGTAATTTTTACAGCGTCCATGGTTCTGATTAACCTTCTTATTAATTCTCCTGAAATTCATGAACAGCAATTCCGAGCAAGTAACGTTTAATATCTTCCTAAACGATTACTATACGTCTTGGATGTGGTGTTACTGCTACTCAAAGTGCATAACAATTCTTAGTTTTATCATTTGAAAATCAAGGAACCTTTCAAACTTGCCTAATTTAAAGCATATTTCGTCAGCAGCTTAGCTTAATTTACCTCCGTAAATCAGTGATACTTTTCATAGACAAAAGACAACAGGTTTTATTTACATTTTATTTATATTTGCACTAATGCGAACCAAAAAATTTTACAGTGGGGCGCAAAATTAAAATATGGTCTTAATGCAAATCGAAGTAATCAAAAATGTTATAAGGAAACTGAGCATTCGCAACTACCAAAGAGCCAGAAGGCTATGCTAGCGCCTGACAGAAACGACGTTGTCCAATATTCGGCTAATCAGGAAGCAGCAGAGCTCGAATCATAATTTTTCTTCAAGCACAAGAACTTGACATAAATTGAGCATGCAACTTTCTCAGTCTCTTATTCAAAAAATGATAAAAAATGAAAGCGGATGCTTCCATTGTCAGCATAATTTTGCAAATTTAAGTAGCTACTACGAAGCGTCGGTTGAATAATTTTCAAATAACACGATTTAAAAACGAAACTGTGACTAGGCTAAAAATGTTGCCTCAGGATTATGTTGTTAAAGTGGATCTATTAGTTGCTTAGTGCTGCCAAAATCTATAAGTAAATTTTGTTTTTCGAAAACTGAAAATTCAACAATAATAAATAATGTAATTCCGTAAATATTTTGGACGTCTTGGCTATCCATAGAAGAATTTAAAGGAAATAGTATACCGCCGACGCAAACATTACCTTCCAAAATAATCACATTAATGTTATATCTTTCCACATTTGTATAAACATTCAACAACTCTTTTTTCCATCATATTTTCATCAAATCATATCAACTGGGTATACTGGCAGTTTAGTACTATGGAAATGTATTTCCGAATTACATGTTGTTATACACCATTATTATTTAAATATAAAAGGACAAAAAACTGTTTCTACCATAAGATAGATGGAATGCAGAATATTTGTCAATCGAGTCTTATTTGCTAAAAAAGCAAGGAGGTGTGACACGAGGCATTGTCACAGCACCAACTACGATGCGATGGTGAATGCGAATGAATAAACAAATAGGGGTGGCAAGGGCGACGCCAGACAGGAGAGAGGAACGCTGCGTGAAACTTCTACCATTTGTTTCAACTTTTTACTTCCGTTAAGCAGCACGACCTATGGTAGTTCATTTAGCCCTTCTGGACGTCAATAATTCACAGTCTTTCATCTCCAGGCAAGTCTCGGGTCGATACTACAGCGACATTGCAGGACTCTGTAATGATGAGAGGCAATAGAAAGTCTGCAATTGACAAAGAATGACTAAAATCAAAGCGGAAAATTTCTAACAGTTCCCTTTTCGTTTCTTGGAAAACATCACTCAGTTCTTCTGTTACAATGTTAGGTATGGCGTTTAATCTTATCTACCTGTGTTTCCGTATTTTAATGTTTCTAAATAATTTGTACCATTCCGTGACTTTATTACACTTTGTTGCTAATTTAATGTAGAAAAATGGTGCCCATTTCACACAATCTTTGGTCAAATTTGTTTTTTTTCATGATATACAGATTTTAAAACTCAGTTATTAAGAAACACGGAGTAAAAGAGGTTTACTGGGTTTTTAATTCTTTTGCAGACAATGATAATCAAGTTTCCTCCCGAATGTCATCAGACTTTGCTTTTGGTAGAATCATGACTGGTTTATGATTTGCCATGCCATTCGTATTCTGGAGGTACCCTCCTACTTTTGTCGCACTTGACATTTCAAGATATGCTGCACATTCTACATACTTAAACAACGTTTCTTAACAATGTCTTCATTATTTGCTGGAAGAATTGTGACCTTAAACTTACCTTTTTTATCGAAGGCCATGTGATATGTTGTAGAGCCCCGGGTCCTTTCCCAAATTGTGAGAAGTCATATTGGTAAGACTGAGGATATATAGCTGACATACAGAATAGCTGAGGATACTGACGCTCCTTGGAGTTTATGATGCAGAGCGGAAGTAGGATCTACGAAGGCCTCAGCATCCTCGTAATCAAACACAGAGTCAGGAAGATGCACCTTTCCATCACATTTGCGGAAAAAAATCACATACCCAGTTCTAAGCAATTCAATCGAACATCACAAATACGATTTCGAAATGCAAGTGTTGTCTTTACTGATGGCATTTATTTCTTTTGTTTTTCATTGATATTATAACGTATTAAACCGGCTTTGAATTGAATAGGCACTGACCAAGAGCGATCACAGCGCAATATTTCCCTTCCAAGTCAATCCACATTTTCATTCTGGCCGATTGATTGTGGCTTTTAACTCCTTTAGTGGGATAAAGGTTGAAACTAGACTTTTATGTGTCCTTTCTTGTAGAGACGTTACGTATTCTCGAGTAAGAGAAACAACGTTGATTGAGCTTTCAACACTTTCAGCGACACAAATATGACAACCACCAGTTTGCTCAGCACTAAAAATGACCACAAATATATCACTGCATTTAATTTTGGTGCCTTTCTAAAAATTGTATGCTTAAGTTTAGCTTCACTATTGATTTAAAAAGCACATCAGCTAGCTATTTTGCCATTCTTCCATTTAATGAAACCATCGGTAGTTTATAAGTTGGTCACATTATACAAAGATATCATACTGGACCGATTTATACCTACTTCCGAAATAAAAATCTTGAAGACTTGATCTCAACCCCAAAATGCTAACTAATTTGCTGCTTTGAGAGCCGCAGAGTGAGCCTTCCATGGAAGTTCTTGTGAAGTGGAGATTTATGGCATGTTGGGAATAGCAAATCATGTTAACAACATTTTCGTGCCAATGTTTGGCACTTTACGGCATGCAGAATCGGCAACTAAACTACATTGCTGTCGTCTGACCACTGAGTGGCGTGCTGTTTACCTCCTGTTCACTACTACTTACACAAAATGCATGATTTCTATACCCAAATGGAATGGGCTGCCAACAATCGGGAAACGTTTAATGTAACATTGATTTTTACAATACAGTTTCCTCAAATATTATTCTGCCAGGGAAAAATTTTTTTACAAAAATTTGAGACTAATCTGAGTTTTAAAATGAAAGAGTGCAGATATATTTTGTGTAAGAATCTATCTTAAAATCACTATAAATGATAGATTAGATGGAAGTATCAGCATGCATTCCTACTGAAATTACGCGATTTTAGAAACCTTGAAGTTTAAGGGCAACAACCGACTGCTCTATAATCACTAGTATATGCACACGAGACTGTAGGAAAGTGGTTATTCGAAAAAGAGCCTCTTTTGACAACCAGTCATTCAAGAAATCGGTCTTTTTATTTTAGTGATTTTATAAAGCGCTTCACCTATTCACGTTATATCCATCCTCTCAACTGAAGTGACGCTCTTCTGTCCCACAGCAGGCCCCTTACTTGGTTGGCTCGTTTGCAAGAGCAAATGTACTTACCAAAGCGAAAATGATCAGATAAATGACCCGAGTACTGCGCTTTTATCGGGTGGTCACACCCACAACAAACGAAATGAACTGTTGAATGGAGATATGTCATAGCATAGAATACCATTTGCTTTGACTAAAGATCTCTTTTAGATTAAATAGAATCATAGAGTTGGGGATTTTACGTTTCCTTCCATTAAATAAAGATGAATTTTCCTTCTTGTTATGACTGGAAGACGTTGGGGAGTTTGCAGAAACAAAAGCGTGTTCCATAATTTAAAACCTCTTAATAAATTTTAATGAGAAGCATTTAAACATGTGATATGAAATTATTTGCATGGTAGGGAACTTTCTTACACAAAACGTGTTTACATAATTAGCCGAAATTCACTGTGGTATTAGCATAATACGCACTGGTATTTTTAAAAAAGGGTAATTTTTAAGCATATTCTTTACATACGACCACCCTTCAGGAAAAAGATTATCTGCATATCAGTATTTGTTGCATAGTTTTAAATTAGTCGGTCTTGATGGCAAGATACTAACAAATCTGTTTGCGATTCCAAGCAGTTAGCAGAATCCACTGAAATAAATACAAATAGCGTTTAGCTCAAATGCATTCATTCAAAAGAAAAGGTTAGTGGTCCAATAAAAATTAATAACAGGTATATCAAGTAGGAGTACCTAAACGTAAAGACGAACAATTGATAATGTTGAGGTGGGATTCGCGATATCATGTGATACTTCGACTAAGCTTATTATTGTCCCCCCAAAAATAAGCCAAGACAAGTAGATTGCCAGAACAATGCCGGAAAAAGGATTATTCTTGCTTTTCCATATTAATATTCTCGGTCTTGGGTACGAGCCTAACTGGAAAAGGTTGCGTTTACCTTGATCCTCTCCTTCAAGACGCTGAGTACCTCGGCCTCTTCAACACTACCTATTGACTCGGTGAAATGAAATGCATCTTCAAAGTGCCTTCCTTGCATCAATTATTATAATCTTTAATTTTCGTCTTGAAAGTACCCTCTTTCACAGGCGCTACTTTCGTCTTGTCACATAACTTAGTCTCTGAATTTATTTATTTCTTTCCCATCTACTTTGTCATCATCTTTTTCATTCCCCTCTCCTTCAGTTACGTCCACCTTACGATTTTTAAATCCAATTTCACATTGACCCAAGATTGTTCATTTCTCTTATGTCAACAAATTATCCGCTCTATTTATTTGTCCTTCATCTGCTGCGCTTTATCCTGATCTCTCTCACTTCATCAAAGGCTCAAGCCACTACAACGTGAACATTAATACATGTTCATTTGGGAACCATTTCCTTTCCCAGACGGAAGTTTGCCTTGATGATAATATTTTGCCAGAATCATATTAACATTTAAAGTAACACGTAACAGGTCCACTCTACCAAATTCGGCCTGGTTTGGAGAAAAGTCATCGCATATAACAGTTTTCTTTCACTTTCCAACCTTCAGTCATGTGCAATCGTGTTTACTTTCGAATACGAACGTATAATCTCCACGATTTGCTGGAATAAATGTTGAGCTGTTGGGAGTATGTTTTTTTGATGTTTATTTAACGGTACGCTCATCAATGCTTGTACTTCAGTTCTTACACGTTGAATTTTTACTTTCGGACCGCGCTAGCATCCGCCTAGAGCTCTTCCATACTACTCTAGAGGGGACATAGAGAATTTTGGGAACCAAAGGCGTATTCCATGATTTATAACCTCATATCGATTTATAATGACTCAAGATTTATACAGGTGATAGCATAATCATTAAGAGTCTACTACGGCAAATACGCCTTGAGCACAAACTTTGTAAAAATGAGTAAATCTATAAGCATGCGCTTTGTATTTTCCTGCCATTTGGATGGAGAACAACTAACATATCAATACTTATTCAATGGTTTTAAGTTAACTGGCCTAAATGGTGAAACATGAGGAATTTTGCATAAAATTTCAACAAGAAGCAGATTTCTTAGAAAGTAAAAGGAATACCAAATATAGCTCCTCAAGTATTCGTTAAAGTCATCAAAAGCCCTAGTAAAATGGAGTAGCAAAGGGTCTGTGGGCAGTTACTATGACTCAAAGGGTTTGCAGCAGAATGAAAGCACAACATGCGGAAAAGAGAGCCTCCGCGTAGTTAGACATACATTTAAACAGCATGCTAAATCACAACATAGTTTCACCGACTCCTTTTAAGCATTATCCTCAGCGGTCCCTTCGGTAAACTCAGCCGTCAGCCATCGCAACGTACCCGATGCATGGAGCAACAGTTTATCTCAACGCCACTAATGCAGCTCAGTAATGTTGCTAAATTCGTTTGTTTTATTTTATTTATAAACTGCACTAAGGAATAGTAAATGCACTGCCGATATACTGCTTATAAAAACACGATGCCTACAATGGCGGAAACTCGTCCGTCAATCACTAGTCGTAAGAAAAATGGCTTAATGATGGAGCCATTAAGTATCGACAAGAGGTAATGTAGTTTTAGGGACTAGCATTCCACATTTTTTTACTCCGCCACTTTTGTGTTCATTTCGATTTCATTCACTCTTATTCAGGGGCGGAGAGAAGGTGCTGATTACTTAGGTAATAAACCCCGTCATATGAACATCGTAGACAGCCCCATAGTAGGCTCCTTAAAATCATTTAAACCATAAGCCACCTCAAATGTTAACTGTCTTCTATCAGGAAACGGAACAGGGATAATTGCCAAAGGTAAGTTCCACTTTCAACCTTTCTGTTAGAAGTCTATACAGATTCATCAAATCTGGGCATATGCCCTTCTTATGTGGTGTCCAGTGTTTGATTAAGGCATAGAAATCAGGAAAGTTGTCCTACGTATCTGGTTTGATTAGGGAAAAGTCGAAATTAGCCAATGTAGTGGAAAAATTTACTCATATTAGCTTATAGGAGAGCAGGCAGTCTATTAGCACGGTAGAGGTACTGCCCTCGAATACTGACGTGCTCAAGTGGTCAAACCCATAGCTAAATACGCCACCCAAATACTACTTAAAAGCCATTATTTCTGGCTAAAGTATTACAAAGTTATTACGAATTACAAGTTCAAATTCACCGCGCGCTATTTTGAATGTGCCTCTTGGGCGAAAAGCGTAAAATAGGTACGAACCTAGTGAATGAGCGGGCGCAATTGGTTTCCAAGAAGGCGGACTCTAAACCCATGTAACTGCGGCCTCTTGTACCCATCTATCTAGTCTTCTAGTTTTAATAGTATGTAGGCAGATGTTAAAGAGAGAATCATTGAATCTGTTACACTAACCCTTAGGTCTTGCATTTTTTTCATTACGAATAAAACAGTGCACCCGTCTAGCAGAAAATGAATAATGCCTGGTGGCATCACCCACCGTGATCCAGGTCTAAAAAATTCCGATCATCACCTTCAAGAATTACTAAAACGGTCAATTTGTGCACAAAGAAGCCCTCTTTTCTATATTACTTTCTGTAGCAGTTTCTTTTGCTAAACCATTTTACGCTGTATAATTCTTATCATCAATAATATTGTTAGCAGTTTATGTGTGTTAAGTAATAAATTGCATGCGCAATAATTGGTTTGTTTGTTTGTTTAATTCTTCGTTCCCCCAATTTATACAAAGTTTCCTAGTAAAAATAGCATTATCTGCTTGAAAGGCCTTAAACTCACCGACTACATGCTTGATTATTTACTTGTAAGAGAGCCTCAGTGTGTCTTTCATGAGGCGCCCCAGTGGAGTAGAAATTTATGGCATGTCGGAAATAGCAAATCACGTCAACAACATTGGCATACCGATGCAACGGCACTTCACAGCACGCTGAAGCGGCAACGAAGCCTAAATGCCACCCTCTAACCACCAGGTGGTATGCTGTTTACTACCTGTGTGTGACTGCCTACACGGAAATATACAAATTTGTTTGCCACTTCGTTAGAATGAGGTGTCAGCAACCCAAACGATGAGAAATAAACAGAAAGTTTTCTTTAACATAAGGACTTTTAAGTACATCGCTGTCATAGTTGTCCTGCGAGCAAAAGAAATAATACAGGAAAACTTCCTCCCCATTACAGTGGTAGAGAAAAAAGACAATTCCTAGGAAGAAATGCGATCATCTAAAATAGCACAACAGACTCTGGTACAGTTATTTTCCACAACAAAATACACTATAAAACTGGAAATCGCAGAGGGAAGGGCTAAATAAAGATGCTTATATAAATTTTTACCTAGTTTATCTGCGCAATCATGCATAAAATTCGAAAAGATCTTTTGTTGAAAAAGATAAGATCTATGAATGAAGATAGCATTGGAGACTTTGATCCCGGCAGCTTCAAATAAGCATAGTTGAAGGCTACTCTACTTTACTCAACCTCAACGTGAGTTCTTGAACGGCTTCGTGAGATTATCGGTTGACTTTGATCTACTTCATCCACAACAGGCAGTGCAGTTCAACGGCGTGCTGAATAAACTTTTAAAGGACTGACCACAAAATGAAAACTAATCCTTCGAAAAGAAAGTTGTAGGAATAGTATCGCAACGGAACAACATTTCTTTAAAATGTTCTCTTGACTACACAGGCCTTTGATACTCGCGATTTTGACTTTTCGTCTACGTTTACTATACAATTTCCGACAGTCTCAGAAATCCACTTTTATGTTATGTTAACATACATGGACTTGCCTGAGGAGCTCTCCAATTGGAGTCCGATGGCCGTCCCTGGACACCTAGCTGCAAGTCCCCTTTAAGAGACAAGCACTTGTTCAAGCAGCAATTTGATGATTGGACTGTTGCCTACGAAACTTCCTCCTTAAAAGGAGTGTTTGCCACCCTACGAGGAAGAACTTTACAGAACCGAAACTGGGACTGATCAGAATTTACGACCAACAGATGCAACTATGTTACGAGCGGGAAGCTATCTTAAAGTCACTGCAACTAATAAAACTGATGAAAATATGGACATGCACTTCTGCCAGAGTTACGTAGTATCGGAAACCCCAAGTTTGAAGGTGATGTATTTCCACTTTTGAATAGCTAGCACGCCCATTAGAGACAGAGGATAAATGGCATCTCGAAAAAGAGTCCCTCTTGAAGATCGATCGTTCAATTGGTCAGTCACCCATTCTGCTCATGTTCTGCAGTACTTCACCCGTTTACCTGCGATTTTAAGGAGCCATATCTATGCTTGCAACTGAAATCATGTTCATGATCCTAACTGAGGCAGCGTACTTCAGTCTCACAGCAAGCTCATTACGTAATGCCTCGTTTGCAGGGGCAGGTGTACTTACCAAGGCGGAAACTCTCATCAAAATTAATCAAGTCCCGCGCTTTTATAAGGTGGCCACACCCAAGCCAAACAAAATCTGTATGCCCCAATTCAATTCTACAAGGAAGTGAAAAATCATTAGCACATCTTTCTGCCAACATCTTCATTTTTAAACCCTTTATCATTCGCAAACTGGCAATTAATATAACAAATACGTTTCTACATCTGCTTTGACGTATTCCCATGCACGGAAAAAGAGGAATCCGATTTAGTTTTTTCGTTAGCAAATTATCATAAACGGATTGTAATAACTTAAAAAAATTCATGATTTTTTCTTTTATAAAACCCTAAGTATCATTTTTAAGGCTTTGGAAAGCCAAAAGCCCCATCATTTCCCACCTTAACAGTGACTAGTCAATATTTCAGGCTTACAACCCTCACTATAAAGCCCTACTGATCACTGTGGTATGTACAAAGAAAAAATGTACTTTCTCAACATGTCGGTAATTACCTAATCCAGAACAAACGACTTGTTTTCATGTAGCCACCTTAAGCTCAGCTTGCACTCTAACGTGTCGGTGAATTATAAGCATTAAGAGATTTCGTTACCCAACAAGATTTGCTTATAAAGAACAAAGAGAAGCTAACTTGAGTTTCTCAGGATTTAATTAACTTTTCTTGATGTCGACAAGTCCAGTGAATGCTGCCAAGAGCTGCGGCTATTATTATTCTCTCACTTATCCATAGCATTTTCAAACTCACACTCGAGACGAAAAGTCTGTAACTTCATCGGCCTTCAAAACAACTTACAAAAGGCCACCATATTATAGTGAGCGACTGGTACAATTAGTCTAGTTAAATTTGGGAATAACTCTTTGATCGTCAGCTTAGGTAGGATACGAGCTGTTAGATGAAGATGTTACCTTTGGTGACGGTCCATTACCTGCTTTGACTAAGGGATTTATTTAGACGGACTAAATAACGAAGGTGGGAATTTGTTTTTTCGTTTTTTAGAACCATAGATTAATACATTGTTTTTACTTCGGTAAAGTGGATAAATTGAAATGAGGACATCTTGGGGCCAAATGTATTAAGATTAAATAATTATGTGATTTGACTTACTTCAGCATTCCTCAGGACTTGCGAAGGCACTTACCTTACTCATTTTTCACATCTCCGTAACTTTCATGGCAGTACTGATATGGTTGCACTATTTACAGTTAAGTCAAATCACTAGACTCTAAAATTAAAACATTTAATTGCAGATCTTATGTCCATATGCTTGTATCATGTCCACATTTCCAATCTTGCTCACTTGAACGGTCCAAACGATTGATGAGATGTTTAGGACTGGGAAAAAGTAAGACAAATTGCAATGATTTGGTAGTTTGTTAAGCAATGCATTCGACTGGATGGGAACTTGAGTCGCTGCAGATTGTACTTCTACCTAGCAACATGGTCTGAGGGCCAGGCTCGTAGCCTCAGCTCATCTGTTAGGCAGTAATGCACTTTCTCTCACACTACTTCGAAATTTACGACGTCAGAGAAGACGAGTGCACCAAATCCCAAGACTCAATTACCCTGATTTCTATCGTGAAATGCTGATTCTTAGGTTGACAGAAGTATAGCATCAGTCGCGGATGAAACAATTTTAATAGGAGAGGTAAAAATGAAGGCAAATTTAACTTTGACAACTACCTCAGTCCCGTGCCCTGATTGAAGTTATTAACAACTAAAGAGAGTAACACCTGACGTTGATCATACAGACAAGTCTACCACGGAGCTGTGCATGGTACCTAAATGAAGAATAACGTAAGTAATTTTGCGATACCTCCACCTCTCTACTAACTCCGAGTAACCCAAAGGATACTTAATTGCGCAGCACTGACGTGAGGTAAAATGGTAAGGCGGAATGGACGTAAAACCTTAGCACCATCACCGTGCCCTAAACTCTGCCCTTTGCCAAATGACTCTGCTTCTAGGGCAGTGTCTTTTCGACTAGGGACGTACGTACGAGACAACCTCCTTGCATAAAATCATGCAATAGTATGGGGACAGCTCAACCCTCCTTTATTAGCGCAGTCTCTCAGCAGGACGAATTCCCAGGTCCAGATCCAGTGAATCGCTGAGATGTATCAGTGACATCAGAATCAGGATATCATATTGTGCATTAGTCTCGTACAAATTCCATAACTTACAGGGCTGGTCTTTGGGTGGTTTTTTATATGCTTCGACAATGTTAAGATGGTCCCTTTGGGACAGCCAGAGTTTGCTCAACTCTGGGCACTTGAGTTCCCTCAGATCGTACTGTTCCCTGATTGTCATGATCTCCTGACCATGCGGTAGCCTCATCTCCTTCGTGCACCGCAAATATACCCTCTGCCACGTTACTATAACTTCTTACGCCTTTAGCAAAGACTCAGAGCCTTTTTTACTTTTATAGGCGAAAACGGGTATTAAAGGCACTATTTTGGGATTGTTCGTTGACTTTGTGGAACGGTGTCACGTAACAGGACCGATCAACTAGACTTTTGCTTTCTGTAAGGAGAGATCATCTTGCGTAACAGTTTTCTCCCACTTTCCAATCTTCAGTCAAGTGTGTACTTGTTTTTCTTTCGAGTGCGAACAAACAATCTCCAAGGGATGATGGATAAAATTTTGAGCTGCTAATGTTGCGTGTTTGATATTTTGTTTAACGGTGCGCTCTGCTCCAGCTCTCCGATGGAGCAGTAAAACATGTTCTTCCATTCGACTCTGGAAGAAGTATGAGTAGCTAGGGGAAGTTTTGAAAACTTGGGTAGCCATGAGAGTTTTCGATAATTTCCAAAAATACAATCAATTGTGAGGAGTCAGGATTTATGCATTTGATAGAAACTCTCACGCTTTTCAAAGAACTGTCTTACAAAGCTTGTGCCGCAAAGTCATTCGGAATTTGTTGCAATTAAAATGCAGTATACACAATTATTGCAAAAATAAATAATTCATTTAGTATGTTATACACGTGGCTGCTTTTCAGGTAGAGGGTGATAACGTGCCACCATTTATTTCCTAGTTTTAAATTAAAGGCTCTTATTGGTAATGTATCAGCAAATTTATATGAGATTTCTAACAATAAACCAATTGCATTAGGATAAAAATGTAATATTTGGTCTTATTAGAAAGGAATTCTGGATTTACCAAAATTTAGCGCAAATGACACCACTTGAGAACATAGTATACGGCTGCAATTTCAAATTTAAAACAGCGTCCATTCTGATTGTGTTTAGGGGCAGGGGTAAGTAAGCAAGCAAAACCACAGTTATTTTTTTTCTTTTAATGAGAGAATTATAATTTAGCGTGGACTCACTTTCAACTTACCGTGAAAAGCAGGCAAGTGGGGTGAGATGTATGTGTAATACAGCACCATAAATTTAAGTCATTGGAATTTGACCAGTCTTATTTCAGCGGAGATCAAATAACTGCAGACAAGAACGAACATGTTGAAGCCACATTCCAAAATTGCTGTTGCTTCTAATCTCATCACAAGGAATGAAGCTAAAGTAGTAATGCTCAACACAGTTAGAATGCTTTCATATTTCTCAAGTAAAGTTGCTTACAAATTTTCCATAATTAATAAGATATTTGATATTTCCCAGCATCTAAATATCCTTTAAGAATCGCCTTATCCTTGATCTACCCTCTTGACATTACTAATTGCCTCCTTTAAAACTACTTTATCAACTTCCAAATAACTAGGCGCTAACTTAAGGTAGCGTTATGCACCCAAAAAGATAAAAATACAGGAGATAATTTTTTTGTACACATCAAAGCGATGAGATGATTTCTTGATTTTGTGTTAAAGTAATATTAAACGTAAATACATGGAAGGAAAGGGGCTTAAACACCACCTACCAAAAGCACTGAATGAGAACACTGTGAAAACCAAAACAATAGCCATATGAACGGCATAGGCAAGAGCCAGGCTGATTCCTAGAGCGTAATGTAATTTAAATCAGTACACATCTTTGACACCACTCAAAGTTACCTCACAATTTTTCATTATTTGACTAATTAATTAGTCATCCAATTCATCCCACTGGGGTTTAAACAAATAATCCCAAAGAAAGTCATCTGTTAAACGGAAGTCAGCCACTAAACCCACTTCGTTAGATCTAATTTGTAGCATAGAGAACGACAACTTGGTCGCCTGACTTTGCGGCCCCTAATCATGTATGAAAAAATGAGTAATAAAGCACATGATTGTGCGCAGTTAAAAAAAAACGCCTACGGTTCCCACTTTCCCACATTTTTAATCTGCCCCAAGATACCAGCAGTAATTTAAGGCAGTTAACGTGGAATATTTTTGCGGACAATTTCTCGGTTTTATAAATTCTGCAACGTCTTGCAGGCACTTTTACTTCAACTCAAAACGTGCCATCATTCCTTGACTTTAATAGAAAAATATTAGAAAACTTTTTAATCTTACCCAATTTAAAGGCACATATTGTCAGTAGCTTAGCATAAATGTCGCTCTGTAAATTAGCGCTACCCTTCATGGACTAAAAGAAGAAAAAGATTTGTATCGTCTTTCGTTCCTTTAATGCAAGCCAAAAAATTTCACTAGCATTACAAATCAAAATTTTGCCTTTATACTAACAGAGATAACTGAAAGTGTCATGAGGAAACTGAGCGTTCGAAGCCACCAAATAACCAAAGGCTTTTGTTCACGTCTGGTAAAAGCGACGCTGCCCAATATTTGGCTAACCTAAAGGCAGCAGTAATCAAATCAGAATTTTTCATAAATATTATAAACACAGACCCTTTATGCAAACTATGTATTATGAAAATATATGAGTTTCGGCGAATCTTATCTAATAGGAGAGAGATTTCAAAAGGAGTTTCATTTATCAATAGGATTGTTCATTTTCTATCAGCCGCTTTGAAATACTTTACACGTGTTATTATAAAATTGAATCAAAGGAGGAAATTTAAGAAAATAAAAAGCAGTTGCTTTTTCTCCTCTATGCTGGCTGAAAACGATCGCTTTCAACCCCTAAATCATTACCTGATAAACCAAGTAGTTGAAGTGGGTCCATTACAGGCTTAGTGCTAACAAGGCAAGCTGTATTTATCTGCATGTCCTAAAAACGGACCCTTTTGTCACGAAAAATAAAAATTTGGCAAAGGTAAGTCACTTCATTTTGTACACACTTTGGCCGTCTTTGTTATATTGCAAGGGCCTTTAAAAGCAGTGCCCCCCTGCTGTAAATAATACCCTCCAAAGTAACTGTTTGAAGTTTTGTTTTTCCACTCTGACTTTTTATTCAAATTGCTCCATTTCATTTGTAGTGTCATCAATTTGCAACAACTAGGAGTGTTGTGTTAAATTAATGTGGAAATAAATTACTGAAATTTATGTTTTTAAATAAAATTATTTAGAAGCTGTCATAATTTTCTTCAACACTAGAAAATGTAATTGGTTCACATCAAAAGACAGGCGGGATTTAAAATGTTTATCGGTTGAGTTGCTTGCCAAAAAAGAAGTAATGAGTTGAGACATGAGGCACTGCCTCATGTACTGTTCTGTTTTCACTCGGATGAAGTGAAAATTGTGTCGCCAAGGAAATATTGGAACACTTTGTTATTGATAAAAATATGTGTTGCGTAAACCACAAGGATTTATCCGGTTGTCTATAAGCTTTTTTGGAGAGGCTGGTCATCTTCTGGTTCGAGATCTTTAAGTATCAATCCTGGTAAGACTGGGGACGCGCCGGTAAAACTTTTGTTTTAACAAAAATCCAAACCCTGCAACTCAAAGTAGGAACAGAAGTTAGGTTCAGGGATCCTATATGGTCAAGTTCAGTCCACGTTCTAGAATTCTAATTTACTTACACCGCTAATGGCCTTTTAGGCATTACAGCTTTCTCTGAAAGGTTGAAGAAGACATAGGTCTAAAAACTCCCCCTGCCTACACTTCAGATTCTTTTGGAAATGGTGATAATAGCATTGTCTAAGAGGTTAGATGCTTGATAAAGGACGTGAGACTATTCTTAAATCAGTTTAGTAGATTGTAGGAAGATCCACAATTTCGTTCGTTTTTGGTGGTTATTGCTTTATTTTACGCACATTTTTTAAACTGCGTAGCACTCAACTGTTTGAATTTAAAACTATTTATATATTCCATAGTCTAACAGAAAGTTACAAAAGGTTACTTTCAACAATGAAATGTGCTTATCTGGGCTACATCATTTTGACCGACTTATATGGGGAGAAATTCCAAGCTTTGTGGATAAATAAGATTTATTAATTTTGGATAGTATAGCAATCCATACTCTTACACTGCTTCTAACTTTGTGAAAACGCCTCCTTTTAATATTTATCCGATGAAATTTAGAAGCCTCATCTCTATTGTTCGCGTAACTGCAAAACATTTAATCAAGGCATTGGGCTCAGATGCTTATATTTTATGTAAAACTAATGCTAAATCCACGTCGACTTTTGAAAAAAAAACTAAGCACGCGGTTTAGTACTAAACAAGTCCACGAAATATGTAGCAGATAATATGAATGTGTCGCAGCTATTTAAACAAGCTGGTACTCTAGTATTCGCACGTCAGTGTTTGGGCATTTCAGGCGCGAGTGAAGGCCACGAAGTTTACATTACCCACCTGAGAAAAGTCAAAGAAATAAGTAAGTAAACTTAAAGACTTACCTTTGAAATCGAGCCATTCCCAAACCTGCCACCTACTCCAAGAACTTTGCGCACTTCAAGCCGACTGAGCTGTTCATTTGAGCGATTCTTCCTAAAATTTCCCATTTTCCTATCAAATACTTCAAAACTACTTGTCTTGCAACTATTAAACGCATTGACCTTTACGAATTATCACTTTTCTGTTTTTTGCACAACCAAAAGGCAACTCGTTAGATACAGTGTAACTTCCTATCTCTCCTGAAAGAAAGCATTCTTTTCATAAATACTTTGGTAGTATCCATGACGAATCATCTAGGGACTCAAATGAACAGGCTTCTGGCTGTTGCAGTGATCGTAAAATTTGTGATACTAAATGTCGCAGAGTAAAAGGTGAAGGGAGACAGGGTATACAAATTTACACCTTAACTAACCTTCAGTTTGTGTAGGTTGAAAGCTACCGGTGGATGTGATCTTCTTTCTTATGAGGACTCAGAGACAAAGTCTCACATTAAGCATAATGAGTTGTCAAATTTGATTAAAAAAATGATCTGCAAATCTTATAAAATGTGTCAAGCTCTAGTATCCTCAGTACAAAAAACTAGTAAGAACCTCAGTTGACCGCGTGATGGGATGATATGACCTTTGAAGAAAAATGTTGTCAGTAAGGCTACCGAAATCTTACCCATCATCAGCCATTATTGAGACACAATGAACCTCCGCAATATCAGTTAATCCTTGCAGAGAAAGGCCTTTAAGCCAATAAGAATACACTTCCAGTCCCTATTATTTCATTGGTTACTGGTGTGGGTATAAAATCAATGAGGAGAACTCCTCCCTTCACTTTGGAGATGAAGGTAAGACAACATCCCATTGAAAAAATCAAAAACCACAGGCCCTTAGAAGGGAAGGCTTATGGTGATTACCTCAAAGTTCTTGCTAAAAACCTTTAAAAGCCGGCCGGAGAACTTAAGTACACTGACATTAAAACAGCAAAACCCCCTAGTTCAAACCTATAAATCTTTTGCAACGAAATTGTAAAAATAAAACATATCTGTTCTCAAGCCTACACTTTAACAAACTGCATGCAAAGCATTAAAGTGGAGGAAAAATTTTTTTTGTGGTAAAGTAATACGTCCTCAAATTCTTGCTGTAAAACCTAACTTAGTAATTCGATTTTTTCCGCTTATTGTGTAATAAGGGAAGGCGGCAAAAAATTGCCCTCCTCTTTCATATTTTATTTAGTTGAGATAATTTTAGCGCTTAGAAGGCGTGATAAAAATCAAATACAGCCAAATTGGGTAGAATTAGTGTCAGCTCGCCTCACAACCATCTTGAACGTTCAATCATCATAAGCGATTGGCTAAATGGCATGAGGATTTACTATTGAATATTGCTGTCTCCATGCCACCAAATGTCTTATCGACGTTAAAATGGACAAAATATTTATTTTTTCAACTGCTTTTCGGTAATCTGCCAGAAATCTACGAGTGGTTGCCAAATGTCTGACAAATAATTACCGAAGGCAAAAGTAGTGTGTTCATGGGCCATGGCAGCAAAGAAGAAGGCATTCTTCAAGGTACTTTTTCCTTATCTTTCCTTTTCCTGTCATTTTATTTTAGCTACTCAAATGCAATGAGTATATGCAATAGCAGTAAACTAATTTACACTTTAAGAGAAGCATATAAGTTATCAATCTAACTGCTTTCAGCCAGCTATATCCATCTCAAGATTCCCCTTTGACTGATACGTTTTTCAAGTAAAAACCAAGGATCAAAAAGGGCTTATCAAGTCATTCACCAAAAATTTACGCATTACTGACTGAATTAAATATCAAGAAAATATTATTAGAAGTTATTTTGTAATTGTGTCTTATCTAGATCTCCATAAAAGCTGTTCTGAACCATTGTTCTAGAGGTACAAATCGTAGGCACACTAAGTATTGGCGATAACATCTATATCGCCTAGAGTTAATAAGAAATTTTAAAGCTCAAACGGTCAGCAAGCAATTAAAATTAAAATTAGACACTTCCTTTCAATGTAGTTTAAGCTGCGCAGGCATAATAGTCCCCATATTTGGTTAATCCACACTGTGACATGGCCTTTGGCTTATTTTAGTAGTCTCCCAGCTTTTTCTCAAACTTAGTGATCCTAAAATATTATAATTGTTTTTGTAGCTCTCGGTTTTCCCAAGGGCTACTTATGGACTCCACTGCACTTCCTCCAGGCGGTCTAGCCTTCGGACCAAGTCAGCAGCCCCTAAGCCCTTCCCCTAGTCAATAATACATTTTCAACCGATTATTATATCTTCTCTCGTATTTATTAGTATTAATGAAAATAGAACTCTATCTTAAAAACATTCTGATTTCTACTGCTGGGTGATATACTTTAGCCTTGCGGAAAAATTCCACATACAGCGGATAGAGAAATCTGCGACGACCCCTACCAGCGAAGATAAATATGGGGTTCATTTTCGGCAACTATTCGAGTTCCGTATTCTACAGGATAGCTATTAGCGAACAATGCAACGCTTGCTGTAAACCATCTGGAAAATTTCGTTACGGAGCTGTTGATGGTACCTGTATGAGGATTTCAATTAGGTAAATACGCTAGCTGGAAGGCAGCCAGATAGGCATGGATGGGCAGCACCAAAGTGAGAACAAGGTGGTAAGGAGAAATTGACGCGAAACCTTATCCCCAAGGAAACGCTGTAAGTCCCACCCTTTTTTAAAAGACTGCTTTAAGGTTAGTTTTCCTTCAAAAAGTGATGGACATACATGACAGTCAGCACATTACCCCTTTCTCGATACAGCTTATAAATAGGACAGAACTTTAGATCCAGTAGAATTGCAATGAGGGATTGGTGCCATTTCGGTCAAGCATCTCCACAGTTGCATGGAAATCTGATGACCAGAGGGTTGTCTTGTAGGTATTTTTCTGGCAGCACTGACTATGTTGTGGTGGCTGACGCGAAAAGTTGATGCAGGAGAGGGCTGGCGATGACGCCCAAAGAAGAAGGTCTAGATAATAACCCACGGTTTTGGTAATGGACTGGGTGGGGGATCCGCCATCGTACTTCCTCGGGGCGGCCTAGTCTCAGGTCATGCCAGTAATTCCAGACCCTACTGTGCATCGACAATACACATCCTGCCCGTGTATTGTCTTCTAACGTCTTCAGGGAAGCCTTGAATATTCTAAAAGGTGTGGTGGGGACTTGCATCCTTGTTCACTTTTATGATTGACCAACATCATTTATAGATAGACTTTAATTGTGCTGATGACCACCAAGACCATTCAAAAAACCATAAATACACAAGACTGATACCACCATGTACACCACGTAGGTAGCCAACGGTCACGTATATATACGTTGTATTCCCAGTTTACTCATACTCGTGGGCAAATAAAGATGTCCTTTTTGAAGTCTTGGTCTCCCAATCACTGTGGTTAGCAACTCGGCACGATCCAAACTCATGCACTAGGCTGTGACAATCAGTGATGCAGAAGTTTATGACATCTATGGATAGACTTACAAATGTCAGAAACCAAGGTATAATTCTCAAAAACATAAATGCATAAAAATGCTTTTCTGGGCACCTTTATCAAAGGCAAGAGTTCCTTTGACAATTCTTTGCAAATGACGCCATTATGCGCCTGTGTAGACTTTACATCTGTGTCACCATGGCCTCGTAACAAGCTAAATTTAAAACTGTTTTGCGTAATGCCATAAAATATCGCCAAGCTTTCTTGATTGATCTCAAAAGTGCGATTTTTAAGCAATTAGGGTGTTTTCAATTTCTTGATATTTAGTTTGGTGGTGATACTTTTAATGTTGCATAGACTTTGTGCCTTTGCAATTTCTGAAAGGAGTGTAGTTCTACCTCAAGGCGGATTTTCGGAAAATAAAGCTAAAAATGGGCTTTGCAAGAAGGATCCCCATTGATATGCATAATTCGTGCTATCTATTGACAATGTTTATGAACTGCCTCATGGTTATTTTCAAGATCAACAAATTTATAGGCGATTGACAGTCAGTATGAGTCGTAAATCATTTTAGGGTAAGTATGCACAGGAATCATGGGTTTTTACGGTAAAAAAAACAAGCGATGGGATATTTAAATTAGTTTAGATTGGCGGCTATTTGAGGTCATTTTATTTTACTATGCAAATAATGTATGTACCAACAATTAATACCCCCTTCAAGTATCAAATAAATGTTTTTCCGCCCACAAACTGAGGCATACATTAAGGAAGAGTGCTTGGAAAACCTTCTTCAATACTCCGACTCACGAATTATTAAGAGTCAAGTCATACGTTTATGCCACGTTTTCAAACTTGATTTCTTGGATTCCCACTGAATTCGTTTCATTATCTAACCTCCAAGCCGAAGATTTATAAAATAACTAACTAGCCCTGTGAATTAAATGAGGGCACATGAACCCTGACATCATATCAACTATTCTTTTATTCAAGACTAACCATATTTTTGATAGTCCTCCTAGCCAAAACGGCGTTTTATGCGATGAATGATTTACTGTGATAAAAAACACGTATTTTGATGTGATATCTATCTGACGATCAGTTTATCCATCCATCCGCATGTCAACCTACTAGGTTGGAATCGAGGACACACTAGTCCCGTAATCACTTGTTTACGAAAAGCTTGTCTTATATTCAACTCTGTTGCGGTTTTCAATTTACCACCGTCAATCGAAGTTTAACATTGCGGATTTTGATTGTCACATTTTCCACCCTTCCCTCACAGCCCTATCCTCAACAAATGGTCCACTGATGCCTCGTATTAATGGCTCAAAGTTCAGCTAGATGAAAAAAGGCTAATTCAAACATCGCTACGCTCTGTTAATTTAGCAATCAGCAAAGGCCACAAGATAAATAGGTGAGTGTGGGTGTAATGCATACCGAGCCTTGTTGATAAACGATGATTGTTAGTATACCCTTAAACAGTTTTATGAAACAAATTTGGCTAATTTATTTTTGTCCAAAAGAAACTCTGGAACTCAACATAAATTTTCATTGTTAAAACGTTATGAAGTATGAGGGGAAGTTTCATATCCAGCAAATATTTAACGGTAATGTCTGAGCGCCCATGATGTATACTTCATAATATAACAGAAGTAGCATGACCTATTGCCATTTAAACTTTTAACATTTTTAAGTAATAACTGGTATAGCTTTTCTTGTCTTTATTATTTTCCCATAGCCATACTTCATTAATAACTTAGTCTTTCGCAGCATGCTTCTATATTTATCTCTTCCTCTCTGGTCTTCGAAAAGACCGATCCGGTAAGGACATGTATGCTGGTAAACGTTAACGTGGATATGGCTTGTGAGCTCACTTCTGCCTAGAAAAAACCTAACTCCTTCCATGTCATGAAACTAGTATTCACTCAACGCCCCCCACCCAAAAGATACATTTAACCAACATGTGTGTTACAAGCATACCAAAACAAATGCCAGCTAGGCGTAAAAATTTAGATACTTTCCGAAATTTATGCAGTTGGACGATAACAGCATAAACCGACTTATGTTACGAAATGAAATAACTAAAATCATCTAATAGATATGTAACAATGAGTGCTCTCAAGCGTAAATAATGTGGATTGAATGCCTGTAATGGGTCCATGAAGTGAATTATGCAATGCGAGGTGACATTAACCAAAACACGTGCCGAAAAGTGGAAGAAATGCAATAAAATCAGCTCGACGAAAAGCTCACAAACTGAATTTCGTTTGAATTAAATTGATTGTTTAGTTAACTCTCGGTTTGGGTGGAAGAACAATTTGTGTCTTAGCCATTGAGTTGTTGTCAGGCGGACTGACTTCTAAGCCATGCCAGGAACCCCAACCTCTCCCGTATGTCGAATATAGATAATCTGCTCTAGCGTTTTGTCTTCCTTAGTCCTTAGGGAAGTCCCGGGGAGCTACAAAATTTCATAAAGCTTTGTAAAGCAAATGAGCTCCTAAGTGCCGTTGCATCGTTTATTGTTCATCCCATAAACGCTGCCAATAATTTGCTTATAATATTTGGTGTGCTATCTAACTACAGCAAAATATACATATATTTTTTGGCAGGTTTAGTGAAAATTTGCCAATCCTCCACCACTAGTCCCTAGCGGGACCAAAATTTAAAACTTCTGTTTTTATTTGAAAAAAATTGGGGTTATATTATCTAAATTTATTTTCTGTCCCCTATCGACAAATTACATGTGAACCATTAGTAGGTTTTACCAAAAAGTATACGTTACAGAATTTGTATGAGCAAAAAGGTGGCCGGACGCAACTATCACTCTAGTTTTTACCATAATTAAGTAATTAGTCTATTTCCTAAGTTTTGTTTAAAGTGGTGCCAGTACCAAGTACAAATGAACGGGTTTAACTCGCCTGCTGGCAGGGGGTTCCCCTCCCTCCAGGGTGCCACGAAACAGGCGACGTGTGCTTTTTGCAAGAACTTATCATCGAATCCAGTACTCGGCGAAATTGTCCAGTCACACGAATTGGCTGTTCACCTGAACTGCTTGGTAGGGTAATCATTACCATTATTGGCTTGTTCCGAGTAGTATGCAGCTAGTGGGTTGATCCAAAGAGTTGATCCTGACGCAGAATCACTTACTGGAAGTGATCAGTATATGTTCGGGTTTGATATTCAGGAAATTAAGGCAGAGATATGTCGTGGCCGTCGTCTTCACTGTCGCTACTGCGGTATTGTCGGTGCTTGCGTTGGCTGCATCAAAAAAAGGTGTCAATACTCCTTTCACCTCCCCTGCCTTTATGACGCTAAAGGTTTTGTCTGTTTTAAAAAGTCATTTGAGGCCTTCTGTTACAAGCACCGACCGAAACAGGTAATGTTCTTGTTTCTGTTTTCTCGATACTCATCGTATTCTGTATTCCAAACCAACTTTTCTTTGTCAAGGATCTTGTGTCACGCCTGCTTGCGTTTAAAGATGATCCCCCTACTTGTTGCATCTGTTTGTTCAGTGTTGCTCCCGATGACGACAACAAACCAAACACCTCAAGGAATGCATTAAAGTTGCCTTCTAATGGCAAAGTTATTTGCTCCAAGGAGTCCGTGGTTATCAGTAACAATGCATTTTGTCTGGACCGGGCTCCTGTCTGCAGACAGCAGAGGAAAAGGTGGTTCTCGCATTTTTTTTGATAAAATTGGGTTCCCCTAGATTTTGTCCTCGCATTTTGTGATGCCTTGGTTGATGGCTGATTCTAGCTTCTCAGAATGGTTTTCCAATTCTGTTTTAGCGTTTTATGCATAAACGTTGAAGTTTGCACAGTTCAATTCCATTTATTTGCATCAAACATAGGTTCTTCAAATCATTTTCGGAACTTCTCTTTTATATTTTTGGATCATGTGCTTGGATGCTTTGGCTTCAATATTCACTTTATTACAAGGTTATTCTCATTGTTTACTCTCGAAATTTAGGCTTTATTTTGACTTCGCTAGACCGACTGGGCTGCAGAGGACTAGCCCAATGTATTTCAGCCTAGCTCATGCTTGGTACTTTCTCTCTTTCATGAGAAACTTATGGAATTCGAATTGGCCTTTTGCCTGCCTTTCAGTTAATTCGCTTACTGATTTTTCATTCACATCAAATCCTTCTTTGATACCGCTTCTTGAATATACCAATGCCTATAAAGGAACCGGTAAACTTTGCTATTGCAAAACTATGCATTTCATGTGAAGTCTAGCAGTGTTTATCGCTCATTTTTAGTCAATGTGCAGTGTTTTTTTCGCCCTTAAGTTATGCGACGTAAGTGTGCGTTTTGCCATCAAATTCCTAACATTTTCTCTAATGATAGCCATCGGGCAGTGAGTACCAATATGTTTCAGAACTCGGATGCCTTAATGGCACCAGTATCACAACAGCAGCCTAATTGGATGCGTCGCATCCTAAGCAGCTCTCTCGCCCCTCTTAAAACGACCGGTAGAACATTACTCGTGACGACTTTCGACGCGTGGTGTCATGGAGTGATTCACGGCGGTTGTTGTCGCATCGCATGGATGCATCGGGAGTGTGTCGCTGCCTACGCTTGCTCTGCTGGTCTGCATCATGTAAAGTGTCCAATTTGCTTCGATCGGGATGTCTTTATTCCCACGATTATTGATTTCGGTGTCTGGGTGCCTGATCGGTGAGATTACTGTCAAAAATTTGTCCCCTTTTAACTCAGATTTTTACTTATATTACAACTTCAAAACCTCAGGTTTTAAAGTGATGGCGGCTTTATTATTTGAGCAAAGTTGTGTGCTTATTTAGCTCATGAGGTTGAACTGTTGACGTGAGGTCATGTACTGCGCTTTCCAATGCCTGTTGTGTTTATTTTAATGCAAACGTGAGTGCAACAATTACATCTATGTTCTCCTTTGTTCTGACTCAGCGTTCATTAGTGCTCTGCAGCTCAAATGCGTGTTTCCTATCCAAATTTAGTCTATCGAATCACATTAGGTGCGTATCCACTGTAGTCATTGGACTAGATCTCATGGAGCCCCAGCTTGGGGTGCATTTAACTTTACGATTTTAAACTGTTTGGGTTCTTACTATGTTTCAGTCATTTTACGGATAGGGATAAACGTAAATTATTACAACAATAGGCCTCATTATTGCGTTTCGCCTTCACGCATTAAGGAAGAAAAGCTTTCGATATCCGATCATTTTACTCATCTGACACATTCAATTTTTTGCCTTATTTTTTGTTAATGTTCTCCTCTTGTTAGATAAGTGACAGCCTTGAATTCCATTACCTAAGAGTATCTTGCCTAATTCAAAGCATGGTTATCCATTTTTATTAAGTTGTACCTATAATTGTACCTTTTAGCACTTGCTATTTCGAACCCTTGCAATATATTGAGTCTGTCTGCTTTGAATACCAAGTTTAACTCGGTCCTGAAGCTGCGGAAACTAGCTTTCTGGGCAATTTGTATGATACTTGGAAAAGGTGCGGCAGCGGGGCGTACCTCCTAGAAGTGATTTAACCTGTTATTGATAATGAGTGATTAAAACAATTCGTTTACTTCCACATCTGTGCAAGTTGTGGAAGCTACTCAGAAAAGGCTATCATTTCCCTTGCACAAACAGATGATAATAAGACAACATATCATTGGTCATTCCCATGCGATTCATTCGCTGTCTCACACTTCTAGAAGACTGTGCTTGCTTTGAGTATGCACGATGAATTTTAGATGTAATTGCTTACTACTCGATACAACGAATGTATGAAAGCAAGGCATCCCTAGAATTTATCATTCTAATGGGATGAAATGTTTGAATTTCAATATAATCTAGGGCATACGTTTAAAATAGCTGTAATATACCCGCTTAGTATTGGGCGAATTCAGTAATATCCAAGATGTAATGTCATAGGGTTCGGTCCTCATTTTTACTTGAAGTCTGTCTAAACACCGTTTTTGCTGTAAAATAGCTGGGCGTATCCTCACACAATACTCATTTGTACGCGGAGCCCTCTGCCCTTATGCTTCCTTCCACGGTCTGCCATTTATGAAAATCTTTCAGAGATGCCTCTTGGGAGCTGGAATCTGGTTCCTCCGCTATGTCTGAAACGCGTCCGCTAAGGAGACCCCTTGAATTTATAGCGGACGAAGAAGCAGACTTAGAACCGCTTCCTTCGACACAACATAGGCGCTCCCGTCCACCACTTACCCCTGCTTTACCACGTCGACGTATTACTACCGTGTCTGCAAAGCCTCCTTCCAGACCAGTTTTACGAGAGTGTAGATGTGTCCGTTCGGCTTCATTTCACGAATGTATATCGAAAACTTCCGCGGATGCCGTCGGAGCAGATGATGAGGATAAGGAAAATGTGAATCCGTTGACTCGGTAAGCTAGACCAACTCGACTGCACAGTCCCGTACCTTGCAGCAACAACGATCCGCGATGATCCCAAGGCTCTTTTTTCGAGCAAGTTTTAATCTTTTGTACAGAGTATTGCTTTTAATAAGCACGTAACTTGTTTAAACAAAGGCACAATTTTCTGTACAGTTGGATAAGGAGGAGTATGGAGAGTTGGAGTGCAGATGCTGACCGTTGCTACTAATGTTGTGGTTCTCATTGTTGGAATTCGAGCCAGTGAGGAGGAGGCACCGACTTTGTCTTGCCTTCGTAGTTGTTGTTATTAAAGGAGAAAACAGTGAGAGGCTGTGAGTTCTCATGGGTCGAAGTATGATCGTTTTGTGTGGTTGAGTGGAGGGTGGACGTATAGTCAACTGCTGTGATGGAGGCGACTCAGATTGACGGGCCAGGCAGCCGATAGATTGTGGTGTTGTTGGTGTCTGGAAAAGGTGGGTATATCTTTAGGAAGACTTTAAAATATTGACCATTTTAGAAGTTTGGTAGATGAGGTCCACGTTCATGGAAGTATATGAGCTAATTGACAAGTTTTATTTGTGTATACGTGCTACATCCCTCCATCAATGTGGCGCAGGGTATCTCTTTTCTATCTTTATAGCATCCTCGGGCGTCATGGCTGCTTAAATCCTAGTTGTGATCATAATCATACATTTTAGATGTAAGTGCCAGCAGTATATAATATGTTACTGAAGACATGGTTCATGTTGGGATTGGTAGGTATGAAAGATCAGAAAATCTCATACACCATTGAAGCGTCCAAATAAAGCGTCTACTTTATGGAAACCGTTCTTGAGGTGCCAATACGACCAAAATGCCCAGGACACGGCGCTTTTAAATCGTAAAAGTATACAATGGCATCGTAACATTTAATCGAAGTAATATCGCTTATTCAGAGATAAAAACGCGTCTAGATGGTTGCCTCAACAATAGCTGGAGGTACAAAACTATTAACTGAGTCAGAAATGATCGTGGGAACCGATCGAAATATCAGGTGTAGCTTTCGTGGATTGAACTGGAAAGACCACAATCTCATTATATGCCTTAATAATATCGAGGTAGTAACATCTGGAAATGACATTTATCGAAGTATATTCGACCAAAAAACAACTTGTGATTGTTTGTAGTTTAGCTTTTCTGTTTTCTGCTTACCGGACTTAAAGTGCAGTAGAAAGCTGTTTTAACTGGCACGGTTATGTATGCACTCCTTGGCTCTAGTAATGAATTCAATTTGGCTAATCACTGGTCATGGTTATCATTAGAACCCGGACACTCCTCCTCATTTCTCTCTCCTACGTAGTTTAATGCACTCTACGTTTATAATTTCCGGTATTGGAGAAGTTTGAACACGTCAAGGATGAGGTGTAAACCACATTGTACGCGTGACTACTCTCATTTGTTACCGGCCCTCTAGCTCTTCTGCATTATTCCAGAAATGTTATTGATGAATTCATGCAGCTGGTGCTATCACTACCCACCTGTAACGAATTCGAATGCAAAACATAGAGACCATCGCCATTGATGTTATTCGAATTAACGTGTTCTTTGTCGTTGGGGCGGAGAAATGCAGGTGGTTGAAGTTGGTGAGAAGGAAAAGGAGACGGATCGGCAGATTGAAGGACCGGGAGAGTTCGGAAATTCTTCCGAGGACAGGCTCTGGATGTCTGATCGTCGTGAGCTATCACCATTGGTGTTGAAGGAGTCGTAGTCGAGTTCTCTTTTGGTCCACATAAAGTGGAGCATTTTATTACAAAATTCAATCATCAGAATGTAAGGAAGTATTTTTGCACAGGCCTCGAGGAAAAATAAGACTCACTTTCTTTCTTGCAGGAAGAAATAAATGCGTATATTATATTGATCGAGATCGATAAAGAGAGGAAGATGATGAGGACCATTACAACCGCTTTATCAAAATCGTAGTTTTCTGAAATGAAAAAAAAACTCAGGAATTATACCAAAGTACGTTAGGTATGTGTGTGGAAATGTGGTCTAGTGATAACTTTTGTTTTCATATCTGCAATAAAACTAAGGTGTTTTAAGCGCCTAAAATTCCAAATGTATGAGTAGGATGGATTTGTCGATTACTTTGAGTACACATTGCTCAAATGTTAAAAATAATTGATGAGTTACAATCTTGTGGGCATTTCATTTACTTTCACAAAGTACTCGGGAAGTACATTCTTTTCCCACAATTTTTGGATTTTATATACAAAGTTTAGACTGATTTAGCCAAATGATTCTGTAAAAGTGGATGCTTAACTCTGCAGACGTCGCAGTCTACGCTGATTGAAATTTCATCTTAGTATGGCCTCTCTGCCCCTCTATACCCTCATGGGGGAACAACCTTCTGCATTATACACTCTATTACGGGTTCAAGTAAGAATCAGGGCCTCACACTGTTACTCATGAAAGTGGAACGTATACTGGTTTTGTGCCCTAGTAATTTCAAGTCAAAGCCTATCTGTCACAGCCTAAGACAAGTGTTAGAGGAGACATGAGGAGATTCAGATTGCTATTTTGCGAATGCACTCCCCATGTAATAATGTTTACTGAAATACTTTCAATAGAACAACACAAAACGTAAACCGCTCTCTAGATTGAAGTTACAAATGTGCCGGTTCCTTCGTTAGTTTATTCCATATAATATTAAAACACGCAAAAGGGATGGAGTTCGGTAACCAAACGATTTAAATTCCCCAATGAAATACCCTACCTGAAATGCTTCTGGAAATAATCAGAGCCAGATTTGACAGCATCTCCGTCTAAGCTTCTATTCAGAATCGCTACCAGAAGTAACTTAGACAAGATTTTTGAGTGAAAAGCTAGGTAATTGGTTGCTTTCATTTCTTGAATTTCTTAAGTGACTTACACATCATTTGATTAACCACTGAAAAGCAGTGAATGGAGTGCAGTCTTCCTTATTTTTTACAGCTCAAAGTTGGAGTATTTTATGGAATGTATAAGATCATAGCACCAAAGACTTAGTCAGTTTGACCATTTGAAAGATCCTGCAGACTTCTCCTTTTTGGCAACAAATTTAATAAGAAAGAAGTAAAACTCTGTACAAATGTGCAACAGGTGCTTAAGCGTCCAAAATCCTGTTCCTGACTCTTTTGCGTGAATTTTTTGTTAAAATGACAACTTTGTTCAGTTCTGATGCCTCCTGCTTCACTTTAAGTAAGTTCTATAAAAGATTCGGGAAAATTGTTCGATATTTCAAAATAAGGAAAGTAGAAATGAAAGGGGATAAGTAATGTTACCCCCATTTTATCTGCACCCTCAAGCAAAAATCAACCAATTTGCACCAAAAAATAAAACATTTAGCAACTGGAACAAATAAGTAAATCGCCTAGAAGCTGTTACCTCCTTCTGTATAAGCGGCATCGTGTTAAGGCAGCCGCGAAAATTTCGTCTACAGTGAAAGGCTTTTCCAGTTGAAGGAAACTCCATCAAGATACATTGAGTCTCTGCATCGGCATGGTTAGCAAGGCAGCAAGGCATCCAGAAGCCCAAATATTTACTTCTCCTTTAAAAGGCACATTTAGGATTCTCAGGAATAGGTTTCACGACTGAACTGAATTTCCAATGCTAGAGCTGAAGCATGAATTTGAAATGATCACGTCGGCATGCTTGGGTTCTATACTTACGCTCGCAAACACCAGAGACGAAAATGGACAACATATGTACAAAATGTAATGGTAATTTGAATTCCTGGGGCTTTAAATAGACGTATCCTAAACTCAGTTTATTTCAAATTACATACCTTCGATTGATAATTTAAACAAAGAAATGGATAAATCCGGTTATTTGGCTGTCCTTTTGTCAATAGACTGTATTTGAATACTAAATTATTCCCGTCTTCTACTTAAATTTTTTGGACAATTTCCCTCCACCACACCTGGAGGGACATGAAATTCTCCTTCGCTTGATTATCTATGGCACGAAAATCCTTGGATATCAAAATAAAAGGGTATAAATTTGCGGATTTGGAGATACACGAACTTCTTTTGCTAATTTACTTTGACATAACGCTCGTGTCTAAAGAGGCAGGTTTTAACTTCACTTGCAATCTAACTACACCATGGTGTTTTAATTTCATTATTTTTCCACAACAAATGTAACTTCAGGTCGTTAGAATACTTAACAGCCAGCTTACCCACCAGAATATGCCGAATCGTGTCCCGAGACTTGGGTGTGGTCTCGGTTAAAAGTTTCAATTTGTAATATGAAAAACTATGCAGTGTTAACCAAATTGGCTTCTTTATACGATTTCTGTGTGGATGGAAACTTGAATTTTGTTCAACTTTTGCGATTAACATTTGCCATAGACAAGGAATTGGTATGCTATAGCGTCTTTAATATAAAAGGTTTCACAAAGAGGGTTCAGTCTGTGCAAATTTAACGCATTTTTTTGAATGAACAATGAAATACCTGATATACGTGTCGCAATCTATGCAGCCGATTCGAAACACCATGCAATGATTTGTGTAGGAAGTATTCTATTTATAACTGGTCTACTCTATGTGTGAAAAATTAACTTAAGTGGTGGATTTTTCAAAAACGGTTATTCTTATCTGCCAACGTAAGAAGTACAGCATCCTATCAAGTGCATTATTAAACATTTTTAGTTTTTCAAGCATCAAAATAACTTATGGTAGATTAAAATTGTGCGGTGTTTAATCCAAAGGGAATACATTGAAGAGAGGGAATTTTAAGCCCTACACCGTTTCAGTTATGATAACAGATGCTGAAGACACCAGTAAAAAAGAATTTCGTCAAGTCGCAAAAGCGTGGAAAGGATTAATCAATTTTACGGCGTGCAGCTTTGTTGTTACTCGGAATCATATCTGGACGAAAATTCGTCTCTGGCACAATGTATTGGGTTTCAAAACATTTCCTTGTTGATTTTTAGAATACTAGTCTCCTTTAAGGACTTTGTTGAACCTGTTAGCAAAGATTCATTCATATCGTAAATTTCCATCTTTTTGCGACTAGTTTTGCTTATCCAACAATTAACGGCTCATATTTGCATTTTTAAGGCTGTTGAATGTGAAATACGGGATAATGTTAAATCAAATATTGAAATTCGGTTGTTTTGAAAGCACGATGTCCTGCATTACAGCGTAAATTTAAGCATACCTTGTCACAGTTATTTACCCTGACTACCACTTTTTCTTGTTCACAAGGTGGCGAAATCCTTACACCAGGCAGGATGTGTTTAGTTCTCTTATAACTGAAAGCTATCGCCAGCTGAAACCCTTGACTTGCAGCTTCCCTTAACGCATTGTTACCCGTCATTGAAGAAGAAACACCAGCAAAACATTATTCTCCACTTACTCTTGCTTCCCTGCTGTTGTTGTGTGGTCATTAAAGTTCTATTATTTCCTCTGATCGACCCTCGTGAGTTCAGCTGTCCAACGAAAGAGCCCAGCCATGGAGATGGAGTACGTCCAACACCTGAATCTACTGCGGTTGACTTTCTAATCGGTTCCGCAGTTGTTGTCAAAGTTGCAGTGACATTTACAGTCTCCGTTGACTTTCCGGCATGGAAACAGCCCCAAGTGCCTTCCACAGCTGCTTCATGACGATCGATGATGTAGCGAAACTTCCAGATGTTATACATGTCTCGCACGAACAAATCTTCAACGCATTCAACCGTGAAAAGCTTCGGCTTGTCTGTACAGTCTGCAAGAGAGCACACGCGACGACAGTTCTCGAAACATAGCCGTGTTTCAGGTACTAGAGGGCAGAGCAGGTGAAGAGAATGATCTTTCGAAGGGAGACTGACTTCACAAGTAATGATGATGACATCAGTGGACTCGTCCACATAGAGAATGAACTCCCCAGGAACAGAAGGAGATAAGAAAGAATTTAGTGAGGAAGAGGAGGAAAGAGATAGAGAGACAGAGGAGCTGGCACTTTCAAGATTGGGCAGTGTTTTCTCCGCTGATACTATTCCGAAAAGTGCATCTAGTTTATCCGGATCGTCGCCGTATACGCCTAAAACGGAAAGAAGCAGTTATTTTTACGACAAAAGAGCTCTTAATCTTACATCATTGCTATTGCTGTTTTAAAGATCCGCATTGTATACGTTGAATAAAAAATATTCAAAATAACTTCCTCATTCCATTAAACACATTAATGATGTTGCAATTTGGTTACGTTATTGGGACGACTAGGTTTGTTTCAGCCTAAAATACCATCAATTTCTAAGGAATACCACTAAATACAACTAAGTCTACCAAGTAAATATATCTAAAGTAGAAAAAAAAAACGAGTTTAAATTGACATATCAAAGTCTCAATCATTAACAATGTCGGCATTGTTTGCCTTTAGATGAGAGATGCAATACAAGTGGATATAAATCCGCATTCTGTACAACCAGCTGCACTATTGTAATGAACACCATATATTTTTTGGCCGAGATACTTTTTTAATTCACTTTTCAGGATTAATGGCGTAGGTCATAAGTTAGCAGAAGTATCAATCAATTATTCAAATGGATAAAACTCCTTAAAAGTTGGTCTATCCACTCAAGGCCAATACGCATGGCTGAAATAGATCAAATTTTGATTCTTACTTCGGGAACCAGCAAACGTGCATCTTCAGCAATTTGTATATTATTTAACAAAAATGTGATAAAGTTAATCTAGTCTTTGCTTTTATCCCACTAGACTTCCACTCACGAGTGACGTTCCCTGTTTTAATCTTGTTAGGCAAAAAATTCCTTCACTTGATAACCACTATCTCCCCAAAATTTTTCTAATACTATTCGGTTACAAAAAATGCTCTCCCTACCTTCGTTCTATGTGGATTTGTCAAAAAAACAACAAAATAATATTTATCGTCATTTATGGGTGGGTCAAAGGTAAGCTTTTAAAATTTGGAAGCCGACGGTCAATAATAACTTAAGCAAAAATCTGAACAGTATTTTGAATATGACTTTAAATTTCACCAAATTTGACAGTGCCATCAAAGATTGGACTTCTAAAAAGGGCTTTTTATTTAGGGCAAACTATTCTAAGCTTTGCTGTATTTTGGCTGCAGTAAAAATTAAAAATATACATACCAAAGTATAACATACACTTCAGAAGAATGCAGTGCAAAAGAGTCATTTTGAGCTATGAACTCCACCTCAAATTGCAAACACTGGCGAGGCGAATATAACTATCTGATCCAGGCTCTGATTGGTTGAAAACTTAGCTAATCATTTTACACCCGTTATTCATGGCCACGTTTGCAAGTGATGTTTACACTTTTGCAAAAATTAGTGGAATTTCAAGCCCCTAATAAACGGTTATAAAAACGAGAAAAACGCTTTGGTTAGAGGTTTGGGTAGTCTAAGCGCAAACCACTCGTATGTCTGGGGAATTGTTTGATATATAATCAAAGAACGAATCGTTTTTGTTCGAATACTATTTTAAGATGATTCACTCAGTTTTGCCACCATTATGCAGAAGCCCAGGTCTTTCCTAAGGCCATATGAAGTCACAGCTGTATGGCGGAAAACGTGTTACTAGCATACAGAGAGAGGCTACTGAAACTGCCAGAAGGCCTCGCCACTGAGCGGAGGTACAATCTACGCTGACTTAAATAACCCCCCGCCAAACATAGAGTAAAACAAACTATCGAGGCATTACAATCCTAGACTAGTAGAAACCAGCTCTTGCACAATTTTCCAAAGGGATAAAAAAAGCATTAAAATTTTATCTGCAGGGTTACGTTTGACTACTAGGAGAGAAATTGATGTATAGTCGCTAAAAATGGACACGATTTTCTACCACTACTTAGTTATTAATTAGGGCACTTTTTGCCCGCCTATGAATGCTTTGCGCGCGAACATAATAATGCCATTTGTCCTACCAATTCTGAGAATGTTTACAAATAAACAGAAGTTTACAGCAATACATCACTTTTACAGTAGAAATCACCTCGCCTTTGTGTCTTCCTGCAGCAATAGCCATGACAATATTTCTTCTATTGTAAGTATTTCAAAGACTTGCTTTGGGGGGATGCTAAAATGCATCATTTAAAACATTTTAATCTATGTGTTTATTTTGGTTGACAGAGACTAAGAAAACTTCACTACTGTGGTGATGCCTCCCTGAGATGGCCTCTTTATTTTCCTTATTTCCTTTGGGTATTACATGAAACAAATTGCTTAATGGGAGGTCGGTTTAAAAATCACACCGGAGAAATGTGTTTTAGGTCTGAAAATTCACGTTTCTTTTTTTAGTCAGATTGGTTAAGGATGAAAGCACAACACTGAATTCCGCCGTTAAATGTTTTCGTTGACTTCGTGATTACAATTCCATGAATGTCGATCATGAAAGTCTCCCGTTTGGCAAATTTCATTGAAATTAAAGCCTTAGCTCTTGAGAAATTACGCCTTATGTAACTTTGCTGACCAAATAGACTGAACATTTTGGATTCTTCCGGTTTCTAAAATTATTTAAGAAGTAACCTCCAATTCAAATGATTTACCCAGTCACCCACGTCAAAATTTCACCCATTCATGATCAAAATAAGCAACATTTTCCAAAATTCTTTCCTTATTTTTAACAAAAAGGCCATGAAGAAGTTTTAACTAAGATTCATGCCGATTCCAACATTTTGTTGTCACCATTTTGAATAAATTTAAAGAGATTATCTGTATAACTTCCAACCTCTCCCGATTTTAAGCTGCAGAACTCTGCAAGCTAGTGAATACATTGTTTTGAGAACCCAAACGCTCGCGTATACAGACCTTTTATTTTTGGTTGACGAGCTTTGACAGTTAAGGCGTCAAATACATTTACTGTGACAGTTGAATTATACGTCTGTTAATGCAGTCGGATATTTTGCAAGGCGACAATTCGTGAAACCGTTTTTTTTCATATGGCAGTTTTGTTGGTGTGTGATAAGGCCTTGTCTAGATTTCAATGTTAGTATTGCAGATAAAATCTACCTATTGCTAAAGGAATTCGGAATTGCGCACCTGGTAATTGTGAACGGGGATTTCAACTTCTACCTTCCACTCGACAGGTGAAAAAGTAAGGAAAATCCCACTTCATATTCGAAGGCCTTTTTAAATCGACATTAAATAATGAACCATTATACACCTGAAATGCAAGGTCTTTAAAGAACACGGTAAAGCGAGAAGGATGAGACGTTGAAGTTTGGATGGAATCCCCATTTATTGCTCTCTTCCATCAGGAGGCACGCGATAAGGGTCTTTTTGGTGCATAATTACTCAAAAAACAACTTTTTCAATGAATACAGCAAATGCACCCAAGGGATGTATCGATCTGGCATGGGGATCCTACTCCTTCCCCCCGTTTCTTGTTCTAAAAGTAATAATTAATGAAAACAAATTGCATTTAATGTTTCTGAAGTCTTATTGGAAAATCATTCCTAATAAAAGAAAAAGTGATGGGAAGAAGTTAGACTTAACAGATAAAAGTGAAAATTGGGATAACATGACGCGGTATCTTTAAGTTGCGTGACATAAAAGTGCAGACTCAGAGATCACGGCTTTTTAGTTGCAGCTAAAATAGACTACCTTTGATAGAATTTTGAATGTTCCGCGCCACAGATGGACAGTTGAGTGCTGTATTGAGTAGAAAAGGGAAAGTGAAATTATTGAATTAGATTTAACTTACGTACTCAGATGAATGACGATGAAAGTTTGTTGGACGCTCTTAAAGTCACCAACATCAGCATGGCAGGTTAAAAGACGCAAGTGACTGCGCCAGTCCAGGGAGATGTCTGCATCTACTGTGATGTTGTATTTACCTAAGGTTTTATAAGCAACATCAACGAATTAGTCGAATGCCTTCTCGATTTATTCAGTTCATCACCACGTAAAAATCATTACACGTTCAAACGTTCTTCCACTGGTTAAGCCTCCTCAACCCCCCCCCCCGTCCTAAAATAAGTTTTACGGCAATATTCATATGACCAAGAGATTCCAAATTTTATTGACTTTAACACCTTCAATCAGACTGTTTTAAATGAGAATTTACTATAAAAAACAGTTTTAGGAAGTATCTTGATCAAGATTTAATGCTATCGCGATATTTAACTTTGGTAAAACACATTGATACGGTCTTGTGAGCTAAAAAGAGGTTATGTCTGTCAAACTAGATACTGCTCGTCAAACAAGGAGCGGATTCAAAGGTTGGCTGAGGAAATGTCAATTTCACTAAATGTTCAATGTCTCTTGTTTTAGGTGAAGAAAAAAGTGAAATAGCTACTTCACCAAAGCCTTTTAAATAAGGTCGGAAAGAAGTAAAACGAGTTGAACAACCTATCAGAGTTGATGTGAATATTAATTGAGTTCAGAAGTTGGCCCTCTAAAAGTTGTTTTGTCTGATTAAATAGTTCAGTTCAGTGGCACCCACTTAATTAAATCTTCTTATTACATTGTCGGTGACATAACATCTGGGTTGGCGACCTCACGGTGTTATACGAAACTGATTCAAAAACAATCATACATTGCTACGAATACTCATTATATATAATCATCTTTCACCCTTGTGTATCCTCACAAATGTGGGAAAAATAAAGGAGAAGCTCAAACTCTGTACTCCTCCTGGGTTTTATTTAAAAAAGACACCTACTACTGCCTCGTGATCGCCCTACTCCCTGGCCTTGGGCAAATGGAAATGCGTCACTACCCCATCGGACAATGCTAAATAACAAAGTGGAAAGAATGGCTTGTTTTCGTGTACCTTATGTCTGGTTGAGGAATGAAGTCATCACTGCAGGGAATGCAGGTTGAGTAATTATATAAGGAAATTGGCATATTTCAACTAAAACACAGACGAACTTTGAGTAGAATGTCAAATAAAGAAGTCGGTGTCGCTTATTAGTCCAACTAGTTAGTCGTCACTTAAAAAAAAAACACTAAAATAAATTCAAAATTTATAGGAAACATGACAGAATTCGTGGAACAAATCTATTAAAACTTCTCATCAAGTGAATAAAGATCTGGTATTTTCAAAAAAAACGGGACTCTGTTTAAGTTAGCTTTCTGAAGAGTCAAGGGCGAGATTCTGCAAAATAGCACGATGAATAGTTGCTCTCCACTGGTATGGAAGCCTACTTGATAGTGGTTAATCATCGCCATGTTGCGTTCAATCAAATCTAGGAACAACTCTTTTTCTTACCATAAGATGGCAATGAACTTAGACAACATTAGTATCCCCAAAATGTGACCAGCCCTGCTCATAGTCACTAAATGTGGGGGGGGGGGGCGAAATATTGCACCCTAGGATGTAAAGCTAGCACTTTTTTTAATTTACAATATTCCCATCGCAAAGACACAGAGATGAATAAACTTTTGTGGTAAGATACGGGTTTTGTTTTAGCATATATTAACTAAATTAAATGAAGCAGCAAATTCCAGTTGCTTTCGAAAATCATGATTGAATCAAAAGTTGAGGTTTTGTAAAGAAGGAAAAGTTAAGAAGCTACTTTAAGTTGAACTAATCGTGACAATTACGTAAGGTGAGTTGCTCCCGTTGACGCTACTTAGAAGGTAAAAAAACGTAATTTTGGTAATTTATGTGCTTGGTGTTGTCGACGGAAACAAAACAGAGACTCCAGTGGGAAACTGCGATCAATGAAACACTGAAAGGTGGTTTTCTTACCATTTTCTTCAACGACTTTGGTCGGTGACGTGGTTTTGATCGGCTCCCCACCGAACATGATCCGCAGATTAGGTGTTCGACGCACACCCCTGGCAGAACAGGTAGCCCGCACTATGGCTTTCTCCCGCAAGTTTGTTCCATTTCGCAAAAACAATTTCAAAAGCATTGTCTTATCTAGTAGGGGAAGGGCGAAAAGGAGACTGCATTCGGCAATCAATTGCCCTAGTGCATCCATTAAAATATCGAATAGCGCGTGCCAGAATAAGTGAATAACCGGGAATTTTATCAGCACCAGCGAAAAGAGTAATTGGAGCATTTTTTTAATTAAGCAGTAGGCTTTTGCCAATTGGATTAGTCTGTTCGCGGGATTAGTTAAATGCTAATTTCGGTTCGAAAAAGGGACGGAAGTGACTGATTAAAGTCACTCCCACGGTTTGTTTGTAGGTTTTTTAAGCAGAAAAGCTGTCTTTTGTAGCGTCTAGACATTTTTTGCCTTTCAGGGAATATCAAAAATCTTTGACCAAAGCACGCATACTGGGTTGAAAGAGTAAAGAAGGTCATCGTGCCTAGTGCTGTAAAAACCACTTCATACTACTTTTACTTCCTTTCCTTTTACTGTGTTTGAAATTACAATAAATGCCTCCCTTTCCTTTGTTACACAAATAAAGCTGGTTCCCAAATGTGGAGCGTGTTTTAAGAAAAACATAACTCTCAAAGTCATCTGGAGTTTCACGATTCGGAGCACTTGCTACAAAGAATAGTGCACATTAATTAGTTTTTAATGTGAAACTCACAGTTTCAGTAATTCCATTCAAGTTTTAACTTATCTGAACAAAAGAATATAGCAAGTTGTGTAAAAGAAAAAAGCGTTAAGTTAAAGTTTCCATGAAAGAAAAACCAGAGTCCTCAGATCAATTTTTGAAATATATTTTGGTTTAAAACCCCCAAAGTTACGTTAAAAGTGATTTAATCATCCAATAAAGAAATAGGGACCACTTATTTTAGCTAACTTATAAAATTCGCAACAGTTGAAAACATGATGTATCACGTATCGTAACATGCAGTAGCAGATACTGAAATCGAAAAGGTGGTCTCCTTTGATTCCGTTTTAAATGGCTTTTAAAGTCGAATTGCGCTGGAATGATGTGAGGCAAGTGAAAAGTATGACTCAAAAAGGATAGTCCGATGGCTCGATTACCCCGCCAGTTGGCGTGGAGTGGGACCCACTTAAGTACCTGGCACGTTCCTCTTCTGATGCCTTAGTGGAGAGGAGGAAAGTTAAGTACCGCCAATTTCAAGACCTTTGATTACCTCCAATGTTATATGTACATATTTTACGCATTCATTTCTCTTAAGTGTTGGAGACTAGACTAAATAACTAAGGACCGAATTCTGTACATATGTAAAAAAACGGAAATGCACCTCTATTTTATCTCACATCTCAATATTTTATGATGTTGAAGTGGCACTTCATATTTTAATTTCTTGAAATGAATTGATTCGAGGGATTAACTTTTGAGATTCCTTACTAGTTATAAAGTGAAGTGCCAAGTTGGTGTTTCCTTAGGGATAAAAATTCTGCAACAAAATGTATTCCCACCTTACGTGATCTTTCACCAGAATGTCTAATTAGTACTGTGATGAAGAAAGTTTTAAGTATTTTGGCAACAATTCCAATCAGTCGTGAAGTGTCGCCTACAAGCAATCGGATTTGTCTAGTTGAAAGTGACTTAAAACAAGGAATATTTTGAAGTTTGAATTTTCAGCAAACTCCAAATACTTCAAATGCATTGTAGATATTTGTAAAAATTTGATTCTGGATTATATTAACGGGGTCTGTAACGCTTTGTAATGCTCTAAATGTTTGTATAACTCTCGATTTTGGTAGCGGTCTTATTAGGAGCCCCACCATCATTCCTCTCCCGGGCGGCATGGCCTCCTGACCACGTCAGTAGCCCTTTAGCCCTTCTCTACGTCAAAAATGCATACTCTGCCCGAGTATGATACCTTTTTTTGCCTGCAGAGAAGAATCATGGCGCTACACTTTTATTATCTGTTTCGTAGATATTTATTTGTAATAAGTGAAAGATTAAACAAACTTTTATTCACACCGAGCCTACAAGCACCTTCATGCTACACTCAAGACCAAAAATAGAAGCACCTTACCATGCACGAGTACCTTGGACGAGACCTCATGAATATTGGAATCCGGATGACTTGACTTGCAAGACCAGACACCTGAATCCTTCTCTTCCAAACGTTGAACAAAGAGGTAACAAACCGGTATTCCACCTTCTTCATCTTCTTGACTCATGTAAATCTTGTATCGAGGATTCGAGATCTTGCTCGTGATATTAATCGAATGCAACAAACAGCCTCCCACTAGCCTCTAAATGGATCAGTATACTGTCAATGGACGCGTTTCAAACAAGAAACCAGAATATCAGATCGCCTGCAACTTACATCGTTCACATACCAGTTGATAAAATCTGGTCTGACTGCTGGCTGGCAGGCTTGATAGACATTTGTACCGAAATCTACGGTCAGATTTTGCGGAACCACACGAAAAGGCTCTAGAAGGGCAGCTAAGAAGAAAAATCACATTGGATGGTTATATTGTTCTGGGAAACTTTGTTGCAATTGACAGAAGTAAATATGTTAATCCTCAGCAAAGGGAAAGCTTAAATGCGATTAGAGGGAATAAGACAGAAACGGATAGTAAGTTGAGTGGAAACTATTATCCTTAGCCGATCTTATTTTCTATTCCAAAGCGATAAAATCTTTATAATGTGTTGCGATTTATTAACATTAATAAGTACTTTAAATATGATCCCTTTTTTGGCTGAACCAATTGGAAAACTCGGGTATTGAGCTTAAAGGTGGAATGACTGCAAAAGTCTCACATAAACAGTTAAGAAATGCTTCTTATTTCCAAGTTTTCAGTGTGACTATATTAAGGGTGTCGCAGATTTCATCACTGGTAAGTATCCTAAAGCAATGCTGTTAAAGAGACAAAATAGTCACAACCAAATCTAGATGAAATGAATAACTGTAACAAATTAAGTAATTCTTTGTAAAGTTCGATAACATTTACCAGTGCTTGCCCAGACCGTGACCAAAATAATAACGCGAAGAGATATCGGAGTACACTTTGCTGTCATCGCCGATCAAATGTCGCTTGATAGGTGTGGATATGCCACAAAAGCAGCACCAAGACAACGCATCCACCTGATGCATCTGCAATGCAAATGCAGGCGATAGTTTTCCCATTCCACTAGTGTGAAGGATGAGAATGAAGAAACTGAAGGACTGGATGTCCACCTAAGGCTGGCCATGGTTATTGTACCATTCATGCACTTTTGGTTCCACAGGCTCCTTGCTTTGTATGCAAATGCGTGTTTTATGGGCCTGTAAGCTTTGAGGAGTGTCAAGGAGGACACAAAGATTGCAGCTGAAACGTTAAAAAGTATAATTGTAAAAGATTGTGATGCACTTCACAATCGCAGACTTAAACGTTGCGACTTAAAGAATCCATTAGCTAGCGGCTAATGTACGTTACAGATCAAATAAATTTAAGGCCTTACAAAACGTTACAAATTTTAAATCAAACTGCTAAATGCGTTGCAGTTTGTCTTCAAAAAAAACTTATGCAGCCAGGTGTAGAAGTCAGTTTGCTCATTATTAGATGGAACGAGTTGAATATAAGGCCTGCACCAGGCTATACATTTTCGATATAACAGATCTTTTTCACCCTTTTTAACGCGCAATTATTTTGAGTGCATTTAAGAGATGTTTTAAGAACGGCATTGTGTAGAGCAAATGGAACCCATGGCAAGCATTGAGCTGTTGTAGGAAACCCACTTTCCAGAAATAAAATGAAACACAAACTCTGAAGTGAAGATGATGTGGTTAACCTATTCTCTGTAAATGATGAGGGTTCTTTTATGGCATAAGTTTGTCAGCCCATTCTGGTGACATCTCATGTTTTATGCTTTTCTTCATAAAAAGTGCAGTGTAATACTTTGATCGCTAGCTTATCTCTTCGCTTTGGTTTTGCGGGCGCTCAAAACTCCTATTTTGCACTTCTACTGGGCAACATGGTTTCTGGACCATGTCGGTAGCCCCAAAGCCATTTTATGCTTCCGTAGTTTACATTTCGCCCTAGTACTATGACTTCTTCCGACTTCAGGGAAGACTCGGGGGGCTACATTGGTGGTAGCGGAAATCTAGCTCCATCCTAAAGGACAACTACCCTGCTAAACAGCATTGTGATTGAAGATCATACTCTGAGGATGGAAGAATCTGTGATGACCCCTTGAGAAGGGCTGAATATGAAGTCTATCTTCAACAACTACCTTATTACTGTGTTCAGCAAGAATGCTATCAACAAGTGAAGCGACACTGGTACGAACCATCTATAAAAGCGAGTGACGAAACTGTCTACCATACCCTTATGAAGACGTCATTTATGCAAACTCCCATTACCTCCTCCTCTTCTCTACAACCTAGATAGAACCCAGGCAGATGTGTGCCTTGGCAACACTGATGTGCGAACAAAGTTGCAAGAAAAAATAGACACGATATGCTATCCTAACAAAACAATTTTAAGCTCTGTCCTTTATTAAACTACCCTGCTTTTGGGCCGATCTTTCTAAGACTAGCAGTGTACATTCATGATGGCCTGCACATTCCCCTTTACCAATACAGTTCCAAAACAGGAGTAAATTCCAGATCCAGTGGAATTGTTAAGTGGCGTCAGTGACGTTGCATCTTAATATCTTCTCAGTCACAGTTGTTTGAAGGGCTTTGATGGTGGACAGGAGAAATTGGCCCAAGAGGGCGTGGAAACGACGCCTAAAAGTAGAGGGGGTCTGTGTAATACTTTAGTAGTTCGTTTAGCTCTCTGTTTTGCACTTCCGCTTGAAGGCATTGCCTCTGGGCCATGTCAACATCCGCCCAGCTCTTCTGCACACCAGCACTATATATTCCGCCACACTGCTATAATATCTTTCGTCTTCAGGAAAGATTCGGGGTGCTACGATAGGATTGTTTCTAAGGTAATCAATTTGCCGCATAGTCCCTCAAACAGCAGTCAAAGTAATTATTCTATGCTTTTTGTGCCTTTTCATCTTTTTTGCGTAAATGCAAACCTTTTAACTTTCTTCATTCATTAGTAAAGACGAATAAATGAAACACTTTCAAAATTTGGAAGATCTATTTCCGTCAAGGTTATTGAAAGCAAATTAGGAAAAAGGCCTTCTTTAGGTTCATATTCAAAAAAACAACTATTGCTGTGATCTGTAAAAGGGGTGGTTTTTTTAAGCATCCTTCAAGTGGGTTTATAAAAAAGTGGAACTACTCTTTTGCAAATTTATATTTTCTTGACTACAGTAAAGCCAATTCGGAAGTCCTCATCAAAGGACAACTAGTCACACCTACTCCATGAGGAATGAAAATGTGCAATTTATGAAATATTTCTGGGATTTATTTACAATAAGGGCCATCATCCAAAGCAATTTGATGACTCACTGTTGTCAAGTAGCGAAAAGTCTTTCGGATCTTAAAAAGTCCTTAAGCATTTTCAGTTCAAAATCTTAACGAATGATAGTGGAGGTGGCGATGTACACAAAATTCGAACTAGACATAGCAATCAAAACCTTATAAATGCATCTGAGTGAGTGTAAGGCACACCAGTGTGGTACATGAGATTTTACTGTCGTTTTATTAATTTAATGTAGAGCGTATAAAATGAAATACTCAGTTCTATTTAATATCCAATCAATAATTTCATCAGGTGCTTGAGAAGTACCTTGTGAAACAAATTTTTACACGCGGTCTTAAAAAACGCTAGTCATGTAGCGCCCCGACATGAGCTGAATCTACTGGCTTGAATTGGAATCCATCCCACCGAGTAGAAGTACATTTTGGGGAGACACAAGTGCCCGCCTAATCGAAGGCAGATTTGAACAATCATGGCATTTCAATGCGTTGTCGTTCACAACGTCTTCCTTGGTCAATCTTCCACTTTGGCATTCACAAAAGTTAGTGATTTAAAAAAACACCCGGGAACCAGCCGAGTTAGCTATGGAATCTGGATGTAACTGAGATATTTGATGCCATATCTACTAATACATTTCCGCAATTGCACTGGGTCTGCGTCTGTATCTGAATCTTAAGTTTCGACTTAACAGGGAAATGTACTGTACTGTCCACACTACTGGAAATTGAATGACGTATCTCCGTCTCTAGCTGTATGAAGTCTTGCCTAAAAGCGGAATCGCTAGAGCCAAACCGGGGTGTAAATTATTTCGGTGGCTAATGTTTTTGCTCCCATTTCACCTTATAACTTTGACCTCGCTACGATGCTGCCTTGCTACGTATCTATCTAGACTCTCTTTAGTTAGTAGTGGTGAAGGTATCCCGTATTCGCTTAATTGATATCTTCATAGAGGCGCTGTAGACAGCTCCGTTGCTAACTTTTCCAGACGGCTTATGGCTGGTATTACTGGCTTCAGTTGTTAATAGCAACTCTACAGAACATGGAGCTGGGGTGGTTGCTGAAAGTAGTCATTTTCAATTCTTTTATTGGATTGTCCCATCGATAACAAATGACATTCTGTCACGTTAAGGTTTAGCATTGAGCGATGGAAATCACTAATGAAGGGCCTCGAGTCTTCCTTAAAGTGAAAGGACTCGCAGTGCGATGGCTAAATTGTTGACGTACAGGAGCACCAAGGCTACTTACGTGGCCTTGACTTACATTCCGCCAAGCGTAAGTACAGTATGTGGAGACTTATACGTCCGCTTAATCGAACGCAGAGCTAAGCAGGTTATCAAAGTAATGTGGTTATTTTCATGCAAAATATGTTGATTTGTACAGAATACTGGGAAAAAAATAGAACTTGTTTTTATATCAGATAATTTTTTGCTAATTTTATTGATTAGGATGAAACATTAAATGGATTAAGCACATTGAACACTAATGGATTACAACCGATAGCAATCTCATCCAAAAGTCTATATGATAGCCCATGTTGAAGTAAATTAATGAAACTCAGAGGCAAAGGTATTTGTCTTCGTTAACACAGTGAAAAAACTAGACGCCCGTGGAAGTGGCTAGTATGTGTTTCTTGCCAAGAAAAAATTCTCAGTATCAAGTACGATTTGCTCTGGAATAGATCACCGTAGAATGCGAAGAACAGTTTTAAAAATAAACACATTTAAAGGAGTCAAACTCGGATCTTTACAGGTTTATTTATCCTTTTTCATTATTTTATTGCAGGCTAAAGAAGAGCTGTACTGTGTAATTTACTGAACAGACTTTTAGGTAAGAAGTGATGGTTTTTTGTTTTGACATAAATGATTGTAGCAAAACCTTACGCCTGTTATTTGTTATGACTGTGTCTGGTCGTCTATGGGACTTTATATGCACAATTAAACATGAGATTCTTTTTTAAGTTAGTCAGGCGGTCCTCCTAATTACACAAACAAGCTTGTGAATGTATCCGTCGTAAAATAGGTGCAGAATGTTGGAATTGAAGCACATCATAACTTCTTCGGAGAAAAAGAGCAATACTAGGGCAGAATTCGCATTATTGACCCACAAAGGGGCGACTGGCATGGTTCGGAGGCCAAGCCACTCTGTAAGGGCATAATGGCATAGCCCCTAATTGGCCCTTTACTAAAATCGAGAATTAAACAAGCAATTATCAAATTACAAAAATACATCCGGAAGATCAAAAAACTAAAGTGAAAACAAAGTGAGGGTTAACAACATTTGTTGCAGCTCAGAGGTCTAAACGATTCATTCCTTGGAGAAAATGTTGATTTTAAAGTATTCATTCAAACATTTTGCTGGGTTTTGTTGAAATGGAGTGCCAAATCAAAGTCAGGACAGCGCATAATTACTTTGTTTATGAACGTAGACATGGCATAAATAATAAAATGCAGGAGGACTTTTATGATTACCTTTAATTACATATGATTGAAATAGGTGTAAGTTATGTGGGTCTCTCAGTAAAGTTCAGAATTTGACCTTACCAGAATATCTTCGGCAGGTACTTTTCCTAGATATCGAGCCCGTCAAAGCTCTGAAATCTAAGAGTTTAAGTAATAATAGTCTGCAGAGTTTTATGAGCAGTAAAAATTAAAAGCATGGTCCCCATTTACACATACCTTGAGCTAACTTTGTGACATTTTGTAAGAAAAAACTTCTCTCTCACTCTCACTTATCTACAACTTATATTTTCATTTGGGGAAGACGGAAAATGACAGGCAAAGATGACACAATTACTCTGGGAGAGTGCAAGAGGACAACAATAATAATATGCGTAAACTTTGCATCAGCTTTGTTTAATTTACCCAAAATACCTTTTGGATTTGAGTTTTCCTAAGTGCATTTATTTCATTGAACCCAAAAAGAGCCGACAATGGCCATTGAGTTTAAATTTACTAGGACTGTTTTTAAGTAGCATTAAAATTCCTGTTTTTATACGAATACGATCCCAAAAATTTTTCGCCACCATTTACTGATTATCGTTAGGTACCTTTAGATAGATGATTTGGGCTACAAAATTTGATGATGACAGTTGGAGGAAGTATACAATATTGCCCTTAGAACTGCATAGGAATAATTGCCGTTATTGTAGCTTTCCAAGATTTCTCTGAAGGTGGAAGAAGACATAATACTCAGGCGGAATATGTATTGTCGACACACTGTCGGGTTTGGGGCTACTAACATGGCCTAGAGGCCAGCCCACCCGGTGAAGATACGGTGGTGAAGCCCCGAACTGACCCATTGTCATAATTGAGAGTTAAACGAACAATTAAGGTATTATATAGCCCTTCCCCTCTTTTGAGCTATGACCCCGGCATTTCCATTGATCCAACCCATGCGTCAGTCATCAAAAAGTCGTCGGTGATGTAGGAAAAACGAAACCACGAGCCAGTCGCTTCTGCCACTAAATTTTATGCAACTGAGAAGATGCTTGACCTCAACGTCACTGATCACAACAGGCAATTCTAATAGATCTGGAGTTTTGGTTTGCATAAAAACTGTATTGGAGGGACGAGGGAATGTGCCGGCCATTGCGTGTCCATCGTTAGTCTTAAGAACGTTGGCTTAAAAGCAGTCGGTTAATACAAGACAGAGTTTAAAATAGTTTCTTTGGGAAAAAGTCTCACGACTGTTCATCCTTATGACTTTATTCTCACTTCAATGCTGTCAAGCTATACCTATCAAATCTTCTGCTAGGTGTTGTCGCAGATTCTCTTATCCGCAGCATATACACCCTTTCCGTCACGCTGTTCTTTGAAATCGGGTTCATATTCCGCTGTCATCAATGTAGCCTCACGAGTCTTCCCTGAAGACGAAAGAAGACATAATACTCGGGTAGACTATACATTATCGACATACAGAATGTCACATTGAATGAATCTACCAGTAGACATTTTGGAGATGGTTTAACAATAGAATCATGAACATCTATGTAACATAAAGTCTCCGATAAGACAATAGCAACGAAGGTAATGCGTTTCCAGCAGAGTAAACACCACCGCAAACTGAACAACCCTTTTGATTTGCCGAAAACACCTTCAATAGACAGTGTCCTGATAGGAAACACCTCGATGCACCCGCATTTATTAACTATACTTTTTAATGCAATTTAAACAATTCGAAGGTTGAGGAAGTAAATGTAAAGGTCATGTGTACTGACCGCCAAATCGATAAATTCCCATTTATGGGAGTTGAATTTTAGCGTACAAATGAGCCAGTCACGTGGACGAACGGCACTAATCTAAAGATCTAGAAATAATCCTAGATAAGCAGTCAGGTTTAATATGATCCGTTATCATTTGTGTCCCTTTCTCGTCTCAATTTATACTCCATTTTTATTTTATCTCATTGTAAGAAAAATGACTCGGAATAAATAGCGTGAAACATAGATACTATGCAAAGGTAGGGGTAGAGGGAATTTGAAGAGAACGTCTAGGACATATTCAAAATAAATGACCAAAATTATCACAGCGGTGTCATGGGGCTGTCAATAGGCGTAGAGTCAGGATGGCACTGCATGAGCACAAACATGACAAGATCCGCGTTTACCCAGTATCCCGTGTGTACGGTAAGGGCGGAGAGGTAAGTGGACTCGTACCGACTCCCCTTCAACTGATAATCCATACGGTATTCTAAGGACAAAGGCAATGCCCCAGCATCGTGAAAACAGACGTCAAGGGGAGAAGAAGGAGAGGAGTGTGATGTCGCCTCCTCCACTTTCCCAGCTTCCACGCAAAAGTGAGCTCTTGAGGGTTCAGAAGGCGGAGAGGAGGGCTTATGGCGTTTTACAGAGACTTGTGACGGCAGAGATGATGTTTGCGGCTGCAGTGGTGTAGGCTGAGTATGGGATTCCTTGTAATCTCGGAAAAATCCAAACATTAAGGCTGTAAGAAAAAGGTAAGTAAGATAAAGCTCATCGATACTCTTAGCGATTGGTAAAGTGAAATTCAGGGAATATATCAAATGACTAAAGCGGTGTTTTCTGCAAAAGAGCAAAGGAAATTTTCCCTTTTCTATTAACAACGAAAATGAGCCAATGTATTCCTAATTTTCTTAAAAAGTAGAACAAATAAATACTTTTGGGGTTTTGACAATAAACGAACTCAGTTTCATCCAGCTGCTCGGAATAAAATGGCCAGAAAAATCGTTGGGAAACTTACAAGATAGAGGAAGACGTCGCCTGAATTGACTACCAATAAAATTGAGGGAATCCATCGAAGAATTGCCATATCCTAGCAACGAATGTGAGGTAGGGCCCGGAAAGGAGCCATAACTTTGATTTTGGTCGTCATATAACATCTAGATAACGTCAATAAGTATCTTCACTAGCCATGATAACCAAATTTGAAAATGCTAACATAGCTTTAGTATGCAACATGCTGAGAGTAGCAAGCCGTGTCAACTAACTAAATAGACGCAGAAATTGAAAGCGACAGCCGGGTGAAAAGGGAAGATAGACGAACGGGCGTACCCCTGGAGGAGCAGAATTTTGGGCAGTGAGGGAGGGGGTGTTCATTGCGTGCGCTATTTGGTAGGGAATCTTAGAGGCATCTGTGCATCGGTAAATATCCACAGGAGGAACACTGGAGTAGCATTTTAAGAGAAGCGGTTCCAGTCGGTAGGCCTAATAGCGAAAGGGAAATTGTAGGTTCATTAAACACATTCCGATATTCGTCTGTCAGCTAAAAACACTCCTGAAATAAAATATCACCAGGAAAGGATACTATATGTTATGGGTATTACCTTAGGGAATAGGGATAGCGGAATTTAATTATATGGTGCGCATTTAAATAAGGAAAATTTAAGAATATCACCTTGAGCCTCAAACTGAACACTGTAACATGACTAAAATAAGCCCAAATCGGATTCGATAAGACATTTCACTGATAAGTGGAAAGATTGCAAAATATGGTTCAAAAGTCATGGTGAAAATGTTGATACTCAAAAGTACAGGAAATGGTCCTCTTATTTAAATCGATGCCCATAAACGAATTTCAGAAAAATGTCAAAAGCAATGATGAAAAACAGACGGAAATGTGAGGTGATAAAATGACAGGTAACTACGATATTATTAAAAACCTTACATCAAATTTTCAAGTTAAAAAATTCTATGTGAGCGCACTGTTTTATCAAGCCAATAAAGAAACTGGAACCAAATTTTGGCAGAAAAAACAATATTTAAAAATTACCTAAATCCTATTTTTGAATCGCTAGATAAGCATTACTAGCCCTATTATGTTACATGTTATCATACTTTCTCACCGCAAACGAGTATTCCCCACATGAACAAAAAAGTACATTATTTGGTTACCAAAAAGAAAATACTCACTTGGTTAGTAATAAGTCATCTGAAATAGCTTCAAATTCTAAACATTGATATTTGAACTTTGACGAATTAGCATTAACTTAACCAGCTCACTGCATATCGGTTGGCAAAGAAGAAAACGGAAAGCCATAAATCACTTCAAGCTAAAGGAGAATCGACTTATGCCACAAGTGTATCGCAAACAGAAAATCAGACTAGTGAAAACATGGGACTTTAAGAGGTTCCCGAAAATAAGCAAAGCCTTTTCAGAACGGTTGTAGCATTGAAGATAAAACGCGAGATGGAAGAAGGGAATTTTTCGAGTATTTCACAAACAAGTGACAATCTAAATGAAAAGAAGTTGCCGACAACGCGATAAAGTTTATGCTAATTGATGGTGAAGAGGGGGGAAATAAATGAAGTCATGACAAAAACTGCTTGAAGATTAGGTTTTGTTCGCTGTTAGTGCTAGTAGTGCTCTAGTGAAGTCGATAAGCGAATGAGCTTCAAAACATCACTGAAACACTAAATAAACATACGATTGTTATGAATGATCTAAATTGGTGAATTAGCTTCAATTTTACTTAATTTCCATCTCAAATCCAATATAAATTTGGTTTATTTTCAAGGCTAAAGTAACCCACCAGACTCTAGCTTCTTAGACTTTTGATCAGGAAGGGTCCGAGCCAAGCAGCTGCCTTAGCTTTCAAGCTGGTTTCTATGAAAACAGGATTGGAAAGATTCAAAATTCTGCATCAATAAAACCTTATTGCTCTTAGATTCACAGTTTGAGAAGCATTCTTCGATGTCGCGGTGTTAATTTTAGCCCAGTGCCACATTATTATCAGCTTAAGGTTATGGAGTGGCTGGTCACTAAGAGATTATAAATGGTCTACAAACGGAAAGCTCTCAGACAATCGAGTGAAGTATAGTGAAATTCATTTTGCAGCAGTGTATGCTTCAATACTAATTTCACAGCAGAAAACAGGTTAGAAAAGAAAGCGTCTTTGTGATGTAGACACCAAGATTCTGCGAAAAATGGGTCGAAATTACTAACTTGAACAAATTAGAAGCATTAAGCCTCTAAATCAGACAAACGTAAAAGAAGTGAAATGGTAAATACGAAAGGAAAAAACTTAAAAATGATCCCCTGGTGAGATAGAGACCCCAATGCAATAAAAGGGAAGGAAATTACTTTACAGCTTACTTAGCAACGAAACGCATACTTCAAGGGACAAGATTTTCCAGAGTGCACAGTTTTACTGATGTAGATAGAGCCATTAAATATTCCCGACTAAACTAGCAGTGACAGCGGTTCTCAAATCCTACTATGCTTAACAAAAACAGACTTTCCGAAAAAAATAGTGATTACATAGTAAGAAATGAAATTTGTGTACTACTACATTAGTTCATCAACGGAAACTTCATGATAAAGAAGTGGAGAGGATCTCTGAAAAACAATATAATGGAATTAAAATCTGACTAGAAATTCTGCAGCTTTGATAATGCAAAGTGCAAGGGAGAGTCGATATTAGCTGTTAGCAATGCTAGTGATCAAAATTATTCATATACAAGAGGAAAGAACGCTTTACGTAAACTGAGGATGCTTTCATGGGATTCCATCGCAAGGTGTCCACTTTTCCTTTGGTTTTTATTAAATATTAAAGTGCACACATCATTTTCATTTTAAAAGCCGTTAACAGGCAATGCCCTGTCACTAATACGAGGTCAAAAATAGGTTTAAACGTAGTAAAAATAAAACTATTAAAACAAAATGAGGGCGGAAGTAATTCAGCTGCAGGAATAGGAAGTGGATCCCCTTTTGCGGCAGCTAAGGAGCTGGGCGTACAGATCCCTAACTTATGCACAAATTCAGAGAAATTCGCTTGGGTATTTGAAAATTCATGACCTTCAGAGATCCCGGGAAGCCGGCATTAATTAATGCTAACTGTTAGTAATACGGCTCACCAGACCTATCAAACTTTGTATTGGGGAAGCTAAATGCATTCTACAAAGCAAAGACAGTTCTACTGATTGCATCGTGAAAAAAAGAAATGAGTTCCCATTCACAGGGACCAAAAAACAGAACTTGAGATATTTCTAGAAATTTTGATTAGAACTATCAAAAGACGCACTTTACAAATTCCGTAAAAGTCGGGAATATTTGAGATGAAGAGCCAACAACAACCATTCTTCAAGTTAGTCATACCTAGGGGGTGCTGGGTATTTTACGACTGGAAGGTAAACAAGCATTTTCACTACACTTTAACAGAAAATAGAGTTGTGCTCTTAGAAGAAAAATAGATTAACTTCCAAAACGCACCACTGGATCAGAGGGATGGAAGATGTTGTAGATATAGGAACACTTTGATCGCGGCATAATGGTGTCAGTGGCACCGGTCTGGCCCGGTTGAACACCCCTCAGAGTCAGGTAGACGGCGAGAGGGGAACCCATACAGAAGAGGTTTTCTAACTGGGAGTAAGGCAAGGAAGAAAAAGAGAATGCTTTCATTCCTGTATTTGCAGATAAGGGAGAAAGGCAAGTAATGATAACCACATTGTTTTAAGTGAATACAAAACATGGGGCGAACTCACAAGTATTACTGGCACTGAGGAAATATGGGATGATTTTTATACATTTTTACGAGTCAGACCATAAGAGATATTTGAAAATGTCCCAATTAAACAAGTTATGTTTCACTAACTTCGACGCCTCACTTTAAAGAGATCTGAATTTCAAAAAGTCTCATTAGAAAAAAGGTGCAGTAGTTTCGCTGCAGGTATATTAAATCACGGAAAAAAAAGCATTCCCAAATTCAAGTGTGCTCCAAAACGCACTTCATAAAAATAGAAGAACACAAAGCTCTGCCCAGATTAAAATCTACCTAAATTTCCTTAAGTTTTAATTAATCCATAGTGGGATCAAAATAATAACAAGTAGCTCCTTTCACACTACTCATAACTTTAACCCATTTCAAATAATAGAACGTCTTTCATCCCCAGTGACATCTGGTATTTATTAGCATACTTCTTTCAACTCGCTTGAGAGTTAAAAAATTTGCAATAGAGAACTGGTTTGGAAAACAGCTTTAGGTCTCGGTAAATTCATTTACATGAAGGCTTTCATTTGCAACTAGAAATCGGAGACGAATCATAAGATTATATTAGGCAGCATGTGGCAAAATAGCACACATTTCTCAAACGCTAAGCAATAGCTTCTAAATACTAAAATAACATCTTAAACAGGTAAAAATGTCAGCTTTTTAACTATAAATGAGGTCATTTTCAGTAAAATAAACGTACAAGTGATTGGGCACCTTCAAAGCAGTTAATTTTTAAACAAGAACACAGGAAGTACTCTAACACCTAACATGCCGGGCGCAAAACCTTGTGGAATTCAAGCGAAAATTACATCAAAAATGTAGGTCACAATTGACATTAAAGCACTACGAAAATAATTCAACACAAGGAATTCTTAAACCTACAATCTTCTTGAATTTTTCACCTGAATTTATTCCTTACAGGTCTAAAACACCCTTTCCTCAAGGTGATGCATTTCAAATACTTCAAACTGAAAAGGATTATCCTGGGTACTCACTAATCGTGAGCCTATGAGAATTTGATGAAAATGTTTTAAGAGTTTGTGCCATTGTTTTGTAACGTTTTAGCCTAATATGCATTTCGCTCCCCGACTCACTAGTTTCAATAACTCGAGGATGCCTCAAGATCTCTGTGTAAGCTAGGAATTCAAAAACACAGTAGTTTGATGAAGATGGGGACACAGGAGCCCCAGGGATTGCAGAACAACTAGTTCAACTTTGCACGTAGCCCATAAGCTATGGGAACAAAGTTTAAAAAGGGAAAACTCAATGTGACGATTCTCAGTAGTGCCATTCCAGACTTGACAGTGATGTACTTCTCACAGAGATTGATTAAACTTGTAAAAATTCTCTCTATTCCGATGGAGAGGGGCCTGCAGCATTTTAATGAGTAGAACGGTTAAAAAATATATCTGCATATTAGATTAAATCACAGTTGGCGCAACAATATTCGTTACGTTACTGGTCAAAAATTCACAAAAGCCAATAGCATTTTAAAACAGCACCCTATCATGGCAGAATCTGCCCGTTATCGCATAACAAACATGTAACATGCATGTAACAAACACGCAATAACCAAGTAACCCTGGTTTTAAGAGACAAACATGTAAATTGACGCAAACTTTACAACATCCAAAAGCGGAGCCATGATCAAAAGTAGCGGGGCAGTACGTTGAATTGCATATTTACCATATTGAAAAGAACGAAATTTCTACCTCACATTCCGCAGTAACATCAAAAAGTAAGCAATAACAAGCCCATCGTCGTTAAGTGATCATTTAAAATGCAAAAATTCTAAGATGCCCTTAAGCTCGCTCCGTTAAGAATAAGTACCTAGTAAATTAATATTTGAATATCAGATTGGGGAAAAACCACAACGATGTACACCAAAACCCAGCAATCGCTTTCAGGCAAAGCCAAAGAGCGTGATGGAAACTATTAACAAACAACCAACCATCTTTCAAGTCATCGCAAAAATAAATAAAATCGTCATGAAAACAGTAGAATTCATAAAAACAATTTTCAAAAAAGTTTAAAGCACATGTGTGCACAATGTTAATTCCGCTTTCGCACAAGCAACTCAAGAAGCCTCGAAAAATGGCTGAGTACCCATGGGCTCATTTTGAAGTTTAAATCAACCGACACTAGATGCATGAACACTTACAAATGAAACAAATTAACCCCAATTTTTCAAGTGATGAAATGAGTGGTCTTTTTTCTTCCAAAATGCAAAATAAAATGGAAACGATATTGGTATATGAACTTATTAAAAAAGAAGGTAAATAAGCAGTTCAAACCTTCAGAATCAAGGTAGGAAAATAATGAGGATCAAATGAATGTTACCACGTTGACTAGAAAACATCAGGCAAAACCCACCCTTGAAGCGAAAACCAACGACTGGCAGTTGTCAGAAGACCTGTGGGCAAAGTCCTTGAGCTGTCGCCTTTCTAATTGAGTTTCAAGACATTTTACACTATTGAAAGAAGAGAAAGCAGCAATGAAACAATTTGCCTACTTAAAAGGAACTTAAGTAGAACTCAAGTTTACACTTCTTTTGCTGCTTCCAGTTTGGCAAGTAGAACGGAGGGATCTTCGCTGTCTCCGTCGATGTTACCAATGCCATTGCTAATGTTGCTGGCTCTTGTTAGCTTCGACAACGACACGTCTTGGATTTGAATTTAAAAAAGACATACCAAGACCGGTAGCAATAGAAGAATAAAGTAGGACTCAAGTCGATAACAAATAGCTGTAATATACTAAAATCGAATAAAAAACACCTTCCAAACCCTGTTCCTTCTTTCCCACGTAAAGAGGTGGCTGAATGTAATGGGTGACCGGTTCGATCCATCCTGTAATGAGATCGTAGGAGATGACACAGCCGAGTGAGTGTGCCAAAATGGACACCTTTCCACCTTGTTCTTCGAAGTACGGATGCCTCTCACAGAATAGGCAGTAGAGCCGATTCAGTTCTATTCGCAGACTCTGGTTAATCTCGTGGCGGTAGAGGGGGCTAGTGTAGTACATGATATCCATGAAGGTGCAGTTAAGAAAGGTTCGTAAACGCGTCAAGTTGTCAAGAGTGATGGAGTCAACGATGTTTCCATCGAGACGCAGGGAATTACGCCACTCGACTGGGAGGAACTGAATTCGACGTTTTGAGGCCCGTATGTCGGGGAAATAGGAATCAATGAGCTTTCCGGAGGTCTCACGAATTCTGAAGGTGATTAAAAAGTAGTTGGTTAGACTCAGGCAATGGGGTTTTCACATATAAGCATTTCGTGAATTGGTCATTGGATAGAAAGACAATTTGCATTACTTTCACAAGAACTATGAATCGAGGTAACTACGATTTGGTTACATACGATATAAATGAAGCGCATGCACGATTAATGTTGCCGGGAAAAAAATGAGAAATCACTACAACAATTTAAAAGGGACCTATTTTCAGGCACGATACGCAGAGTTAATGACAATTTAACGAAGAACAGCATTATAACCAAGCTGCGACCCCAACTACTTGGACTAGGTACCAAACGTAAACGACGCCTTTTTTGCCAAAACACAAATCCACGCAGAATCGGTTCTTTGGGGAAGCAGAGGTCAATAGTGAAGGGCAATGGTGATCGTTAGCAAATTCAGGCTGTGATTGACATTCCCGCCAGCGCTAGTTGCCTTAAGTGGGTACGTATGTGCCCAATAGTCCATACGGTATCAACCAATCGGGAGGTGGAGTAATTTTTAGACAACGAATGATTGAAAATTTAGTGGACAAAATCAAAGGGGAGAGGAATGAAAACAGGAGTTGGTGGAGTTGAAAAAAGCCGTCATTTAGCACACCTTCCACCACTCAGCCGCTAGCAAACTCAAGTGGCACCAAGGTCATAACGTTTTGAGGAATTTCAAAAACAGCATTACACTTTAATCTACTCCACCCACTACGTTGCATGGGCCCTTGATGGAACCTGATAGGTTTAATTAATCATTATCTTCAGTTAAAGAAAAATTATCCATTTCTGAAGTAAGAAAAGTCACTGAAATGAAAGGTATGCGCTGCGTAGGACACTCCACTAACAAATACTAGCGAAAGCCAAATTCATTCGGTGATCCTGAAAATTATTGAACATTAATAAAATTTGTTAATTCAATGGAAAAAACAGCACATAAGAGTTCACATTGACACATTAAGACTGTTTTTACAAAGTAGAGGTGTTAAAAGCGCATGCCTAGATCCACAAAGAATCGTAACGAGGATTGCTCAATTCGTGCCATATACATTGAGTAAAAAAATATCGGTCTAAGTGGGTGATAAGTAAAACCCAAATACCTGGTCCAATACTGGACTACAATAAATCTAAAAACAATACAACACTATTGCTTTAGGCCATGGTTGCTGCTGATTACGGCTGACACACAAGATGCATATGTCGCAGACAGTGCATCCAAAAGAAGTGGTGGATGAATAAACTGTTATCATTAAAGAATCCCTTCCACTCTGATGCAAATTCACCTTATCATCGCCGTTTCCGCCTCATATTGGAATAAGCGGCAATCCGTTAATCTGTACCCTATTTCCAATTGGTTTCCGTGGACATTTAAACTGCCGCTTTACGACTTCCACACTACTTGCCCATAACCGATCACACTTCAAGCCATTTGCGGAAAGAAGCGGATTTGAGGCGATTTAAACGGGAGAAAAAAAATGAAGTAGCTGAAAGTGGACCTACCCATCACAGGCAGTAATGATGGAACCCTTGAGGTATTTCTGACCCATTCCATGGACTACGAAGCAAAGGTGTGAAAAACTCGGAGGTTCCGGATCAAACCCTGCCTCTTCGTGGTAGCCACGACCCAGACGAGTTCCAACTATTGTAGAAAAGGATGAGAAACCGCATGATTGGGTCTTTTGTTTTATCTTTGCGGTCTATTGGTGGACAAAAACTTGATCCAGGTACTGTGATCACCGAAATGGAAATGAGGCAGTGGAGGGCAAAACGACTTTGTAAGACGTGACCCCTTCCATTTTACATCTTATTCTAAAACAACTCAAAAATTGAATTAAATATAGTAGCAAAGAGATTGTTTCGGAAAGACCACATCGTATCGAACTATTGAGATTGTAGAACCACTTTGGATAACAAAGTACGGAGTTCGAAAGCTTAAAAGTGATAGTACAATAGTAAGAAAGTAATATATCAGTGATAATACAAAAAGGAAAGAAAAATACTCTAATACGTAAATCAGTACATTCCAATCTTAGAACTCGCATATTATACTCAATATTTTGACTAAGAACAGAATTTTAATAACATTTTATGAACCAAAACATTGTCCCCATTAAAAATACCCAAACACTACTTTCCAGATGGCAGTAATATGCAAATGACTCTAAAAGACCCAGCCTGAGGAGGTCGGGTAGTCCATTTTCAAGCACTTTTTCTTAAAAAGTCACGATCTTTCACTTAATAAGGATTCAGGTAGCCGTGAGTTACATATGATAAACCGTGGTAAAGTTTGCAAATCCTTTAAATTAGACGTCTTTAGAGCTAAACATCATTCCTAAAGGTCACTCATACAGCGATTAAACCAATATGACGATGTAAGGAATAAAAAACCATAGCGTAAAATAATCTTTCATGCTCGAATCCTTATTTTCTGAAATTACATTTACTTCCACACGAAAGAAATTGGTACATATTAGTAAATCCCATTTGATAGGATAAATTTTCAGCGTAATTGTGAATATTTTGACTAATTCGGTGTATTTTATCCCCAGTTTTACACGTACGATCTACAGTTCCCATTCAACGCGCTTTTTTCGCATAAAAAGGCACCAAAAATAGAACTTAAAAATATCTCTACGCATTATTTGCTAGCAGCTGTTTCCATCTACCCCCAGAAGAGGACCTGGAGATAAGTTTTACAAAAACATTACAGGGATATAGTTAAAACAAAGGATCGATGAACCCTCTAATTTCATGTTATATTAAAATTAAATGTTTTACTCAATTTAAGTAGTGGAATTTGCAACTCATTGCGGCCTACATTTTAGACCCACGATAGAAATGACAAATGCCCATTCGCCTTATGGAGAATGCGGCTTACACTTAGAAAGCACTCTAATGAAATAATTGACGTATTAAATGTAAGAAAACCTTTTTAGTCGGAAGACCTAAAATACGTCAGAGATGTAACGGAAAGGCGGTATTCGCTACGCAGTGGTTACACCCCGTAAAAGTTAACTTCTCAAAAGAACTTTCATTGAAAAGTGATTTCAACAGAACAAAATTTTGATGGAGAGATAGGATATTAAAGCGCTGAAGCTATTTTAAAGTGATCAATTAAAAACCATAATATACGAGCCGTTAAAAGCGCAGTGATAGTGAGTCTCCGACACAAATCGTAATACTCCCTCAATTGAACAGAGTATTACTATACCTTACCGCCACTGAGAGTATCAAGTGCATAAAATGTTATCAGTAAAGGGTTGGTATATTTGTAGGAGTTTTGATTTAGAGACAAAAATTAAGGAAAACATGGAATAAACGAGTCCGAAAAGTAATAATAATAAAAGATTAGTAGTTAACGAAATTTCTCTCTTGGCCCAATTCATTACTATGGCAAAAGATGCGGTACTCAAAGCACGCCCATGATTCATCAATCGTCCCTCAAGGCCTCCTTTTGGTACAACTTTCACGAAACGATGGATGCTTAAAGAGGAAATTATGCAAGTTCCAACATGGTTCCTCCGCAGAGCCAACAGTGTGAAATACTGGAAAATTCATGAAAGAAACTTTAACGAAATTGTGATTAATGAGCCTACATAAAAACGTTGGAGGTTCAAGAATTCCAATCATAGCAGTTAGTTTTAGTCGCCAAAAGTGAACCGAGGCGAAAGACGTACTAAGCATGAATCCAAAGCGTGACATCCATGGTTTATATTTTAATGGTATTGCACCAGATATTTCTAATCCCATGGTTTTCAGCAATAGGCATTGTAAGACACCCCCCCCCAAGCCAGACGCATTTCACTATCGCAGCATAGAAGAAATTAATAAGGATTAGGTACCGAAACTTTCTAATGAAAGTCCAGCAAAGCAGTCAGATTAAAGTAAATAAAGCCCTCCCCATACAGGAGTTCTGATGACCCACTTTTCATACAGCAGGCTACAGCCGACCGACTGACTACTGTAAATAATAAAATGAAATGATGAGTAGACGAGAAAGACAAATAGAGATCACATAATTTCCAAGACCGTGGAACGATGCTAACTGGCACAGACTACACTGCATAGTGCAAAAACAACCGGACCATGTTCACTGAAAATGCCTTTCTAGAATAAATAACGGTGCGATTCCCTTCTAGACTTCCTTGTTACTGGATCCATAGACAAATAGATTTTATTTTAAGGACAAAAGACGGGTATGACTAGATCACTTTGCAGGGGGATAAAAACCGTTTCAAGTGCACAGACGACCGCACAGCTATTGCAACTAGTTCCCCAGCCTTTATTTGTGCTGCTAGTAAGGTTAATTTTGAATTTGTGTAAATAACACCTTTGGGGACAACTGGGAAGGCGAAATGAGATCACACACATGAACACGTCGGCACCAGGTGAAAAGCGCGACAAAAACGTAAAACTAAACAACATCTCACCCTTTTGCATGCCCAATTTCTGTCGAATGAAGGAACTAGCACTTTCCACGTAAAGGTAGACCTCGTCCAATGAATACCAGTCGACATGGCAGTCAGCAAATTTTAGCGTGTGAACACCTATGAAAAGCAAAACAAAACGCTGGATTAGCAGATATCAGACATGCATGGTAGAAGAAGCTGTAAAATCCAACAACATTTCGCATCGATCGGTGGCGCCAAATAATCCGCAAACAGCATTTAAATGGGAAGAGCACAGCAAATAGTGGTAACAAATAAACAACAAACAACATATACATAAAAACAGAGGCTCTATATAAAGAAATTTAAGCAAATGAGATGACAATGATGTCATCACGGTTAGTAAATTTGGTCTCAGCTCACACAAAAAATCAAGGGATGTAACTAGGTAGACGCAAGAGATTGTGAGTAAAGGGGACGTGTGTGTGCCTGCCTAGTATTTAATCTGATAATGGTGTGAGGATTTTAACGTAGGCAGCTGTGGATAGAATGATAAATACTCCTGTATCAGAAGGCGTTGAAGTAATGCTCGCGCGTTTCATTTAGCAAACGAATGACATTTTAATGAATAAACCAAGCAGCCACTTAGAATTCTAAAAAACGAAGTATGAGTTAAAAGCGTTCAAGTCAATGGTCACAATCACAGCTGTTGATTGAGGAGATTTAAGTCGATAAAGTAGTGAAATTGAGTCAATAAATAATAAGTGATTACATAGTTAGAAAAGGAATGTGAGCAAGTAAATACCTAGGTACGCATAAAACAAAGGCAGGCTTAAAACTGTCTTTGGAATAGCTAACTAAATGATTCACCATAAAAGTTATCAAGAATGAAAATATGAAGGGTATGGTTCTTCACGGGAACATACCGGGTGGTTTCAAATTCATAGTGGACTAGAGAAAACTCTCCTAATCATTAAACGCTGATAAAAATAGATTGGTGCGATGCTTAGTAAAGTAAAAAGTAACATTGGGTCAGGAAAAAACGTGCATATCGGCCTCGATGAAGCAGAGAATATTGAAGTGATGGAGGACGTAGTTTCAGCACCAGTCTCATCTTTGCTATCCAATTTGGGTAACAAACTATCGGACCGTATTGATTCTGTATCAAAAAGCCGCCGACTCAGCAAAGCGTGCGTGGATTCAAGCTGTTCTACCATTGATTCGTCGTCAATAGGAACACAGTTTGGTCCGCCGGGATCTTTGAACCATGTCCCGCGTAATATATCAGTTGGACCTGTGGAAGCTGAGAGAAAAATTGATAAAATATGAGAATGACCTTAACAACGGGTTTTGAAACAAGAGAAACTTAAAGAACTCACACTCCCAGTACACAGGATAGCAATGATTAGTAACAATATCGACCTCGTAAAGACCTTCTCGAACGAGAAGAGGTCTAAGCCTGTCAACAGTTTCAACAGAATGCACAGACCCGCGGGTTTTCAGAAGATTGAGGTAATTGAGCTCGATAATAATCGAGTCATAGCCGCTAAAGGGAATCCATCCTTTTATCGCTTCGTCTTTGTAAAACCAACGAACTCTTGTGGGTTTAATTGAATTTGAGTCATCAAACGGTAAACCACCCAACGAATTAGCAGTACCCCGACCGTCAAAAAGGGAGGAAGTCTGTATTGCCGAGTTAACCATAACGCGTATGGATAATATTACGGACGATTATAGAGTTAGCATAGGGAAAACGCTACCGGCCAAACACAACGACCAAAGCAAAAAGCCCGCCAAGCACACCAAATGCACAGCTTTGTGAGTCACTTAAGCCCTCATGCAACGAAGTCGTGTAATTTGTAAACCAAACAAAATCCAAATGATTATAAGGTTTAAAACTGTTAAAGACAAATGCTTCCCTAAGGGAACAATTTTGGAATGCGCTACTAGATGCACAAGACCCAGACATTACAATAAAACTTGCATAAATAAACAGGCACTAAAAAAAGGTTAGTTTACTTTTCCAAATGCTAGTATTAAACAAAATTAACGCAAGTAGTTAAAAATGGCATTTTTGAGAAATAACTAGCACACTGCAATGCTTCCCCTGATTGTAAAATACGAACAATTTTGACTTGTAAAACACTTAGCACTCTACAGAAAAACCTATGCTGCTAGATCACACGCACTATTACAGTACCAAAAGGTTGTGGATCTTATGAAAGCCGCATTAACATCTATGTGCATGTTTAAATTTATCAGCGATCTAAGCTTTTGTCTGTGTGCAAGATCTAAGATTCTTGATTTTTGCGATGGTTGTTTGATGGACCTTCTGCAATTTGCTTATGAGGAACGGTAATAGATCATCATATTTCTCCGGATTGTTTTCATTTTCTTGTCGTGAGCACTTCGTCGCGTTTGTTAATGATCGAGGTAAAACCTTAAATGTCGAGGTTCGTGATCAGTGTAGCGACGAGGAGTGGCGCGGTAGTTTTTCTCCGCATTGTAGGTTCCATTTGACGTCTTTATTTTGATTCAGATATTGAAGAACTCACAAAGAAAACGGGCAATTTCAAGCGTTTTAGTGTCTTTCTTACTATGCTCCATTCTGTGTTATGTCAGGTAACTTTATCTATTCCTTGATTTTTGTACTTGAAGCAAACAAAATCACTGAGCATCGATTTCGTCAGTTATGACGATCTAGAAAACTTTCAAAAATTGAGGCTGAAGCGAAATAGTCTCGGATTTTCTACCGGTAAAGAGAATCCGGTCAACCGTCGTTACCTCATTTTGACTTATATTTCTGATTTCGATAGAACATTTTACCCCCTACCCCTTACATATTTTGGCGTCGTAGACAAAGAATCGCTCTTTAAAAAGATTCACAGACTGCGCGACGCTTGTTTCAATAAGTGTAACTACAAGGGAATTGTCGGAAGTTGTAGCTCGTCCTTTGATGATGGTGAATACAACAATAGGTATGCTGTTTAGACTGCCTGATTTTCTCAAGAATCGCTGTTTTAGAGATTGAGAGAGACAATGCTCTTGCTGAGCTGAATCGCCTCAGATCTATTCTTTATATTCTCCATGGTAACGGTAATCACGAATTAGGGAATGTTTCATCTGCACGAAATTGTTCATCTCACAGCGCAAACAGGCCAACTATATCTCCGAAAATAATGTCATCCTCAATGGGTTATCCACTAAATCGGCGCTCCTCATCAATGTCAGCGTCTTCACACAACCTTGGGGGCCGTTTGCATCCGAGTGTGGTGTATGTTTAGGGAGTAGTAATCTGTTGAAGCTTTCGGTTTGAATCGTTGGTTGAATGTGGATATCATCGCTCATCAGATCCCGAGTTAGCATTAGTTATTTCCTTATGTGCAACTAGAAACTAGCAAACATAACTTTGGCTGACCTTTATTCTTCTGAATGGAACTGTTGTTCCAACAGTGCAGGACCTGCTAGTCGTATGGGCAGCATGACTAATAATTCGGAGCGGTCATTGTTGCGTGGTGGATGCTCGTGCGGCTCCTCTCATTCCCTTTCCACCTCGAGATCTCACCAGTGTTACCAACAGTCTCGTATGTCTTCGAATTCTCCAAGGAAACTCAGTCGATCATGCTCACTTTACTCGAGTGGATGCAGTAAGTGATGGCCTATTAGTTGATTTCTGTCACAGTGGCATGACACTAACTTTCGTTGATAATGATCATATAGATCAAATAAGATTCAATTATCCATATATCACCGAGTTTCTTCGTGAGCAGTTGGAAATGTCGGTGAATTCCTGGCAATGAAAGGCTTTCACCGTGCTAGGTTTGGGTTACAAATATTGAATCCATCCATATTTGTTTTTTTCGTTTCCTTTTAAGGGCGTTTTGATCCCACCGCGTACGTTCATGAGCAACGCAGGAAACAACAAGAAGTGAAGCAGAAAAGGTGAGTGGTCAGCTTAAACCGTATATCTCGACAAGCTGCCATCCTGAATGTTGCAGTCTACTGTTTGAAATTTTCACATGAGGATTTATGTGGTTATGTATTTTAGCTACTTATATGCACATTTAGTTAATTCTTGGTTCTCACCAGGTGTCGCCAAATGTTTAATTTTTTGCGACCTAGAAAACTCGAAGAAATCTCTCGTCTTTCACACCAATCTGCCTCTCCTGCTTTTCGCATCCAATCGCGTTTTCCAGCTGCCCATCGCAACGTGACCCTGGACACGCACACTCTACAGCAGCGTCGTCTACTGCTTTTGAAGCAATACCTCAACAAGTCGGCCACAGTCGTAGCATCCTGTGGGTGGGATAGGTTGACTTCAGAGGAAAGTGACTTCCGTGGTCTGAGCAACTTCAATCCCCAGCATGCTTGTCGGTCAAGGGAGAAAAGGTACAATTTCCTTAAAGTTAGCAATCTCGTGAATCAATGAAATTGTACTGCAGGTTCTTTAAAGGAGCGCTGAAGATCAGGCTTTTGATTTAGAATCCTGAATTTGTTAATGCTGTTTTGAACCAGTAGCTATAAAAAAGCCTTCAGGTAGTGTAATAGTCCATAAAGTCGCTTGTAGTCTTGTCATTAGTTCCAAATTTTGTCCTTATTTTGAACTGAGTAGCGCTTGTGGAAGGTTTGCATGGGCGTACAGAGCTGTATAGATCTTATTATCTTGTTAGGATGTAGCGGAACATTGGGAGAGCTTAGAGCATGCACGAATCTAACTTCTACCGTCGATAAATTCATTTTTTCACAAGAATTGTTCCTATTGTCTTTAAAATACTATCTTAATGCAATACAAGAGTTTTTGCGTACTTGATTAATGGCTTACTGTAAAGAATTGCCTAAATTTCCGTAGGATATCTTTCAAAAATAGTTTCTCATAAAGGTATTACTTTATTCTAGAAATGCAATCCATCAATTGAGTCCACCCGACCAAAGTTTGTGTTGTTTATTTTTGAAGAGTTGCTCTTACTTGAAGCGATGTTTTTCGCGAGCACCTTCATGGTTAAGACGTTTATGTTTTTTAACTCATTACCAAAGTTTCCACTGGCTACTTTTTGTCGAGGCTTTGGGTTTTGTACAGGTAATGTGATTGAAAGGTAATGGCATTTCTGGAGCGAGAGGCCTAAAATTACACCACGGTTCCTGGCTGTGAATTAAAAAAGTCCCTGAGGCCTTTTTGATCATTTTGTTGAGTTGTTCAGTAACATTTAACTTGGTTATTTCGCCCCTTTCCGTTGAAATAATATGATTCCTTCCACATTGAGTATACTTTGTCGAATCCCGGAAGGTTCCAGGGGTTGGTGGGACCGCATTTTATTTAAAGGCAGGCACATGTTTGGTCAGGCAGGTGGCAGCTGTGATTTATCTAAACTCGGGATTCGGACTCTGAACTGACACCAATCGGTTAAGACTTGGGAGTTTGGAGTTAAGCAATCGAGCAAATATACTGGCAAATACTGAACTCATGCTCTGCTATTTGCAAACTTTCACTGGCTGTTGTGGGAGAAATTGAAAAGTTTAGAAGTATTTTTACATAAATTGATACGAGTTGTTTGAAAATAACAAAAACTCTTTTCGGGCTTACGTGTTCCGACGCTCTAGTTAGCATCACTTATCTTTCGCGATCTTTTAGTAATCCCTAAAGCCGCCTACTATGATATCTCATCCTTTTCCAGCTACTTTTTTTCGTGATTTTCATGTGACTTCAAAGGTATTCAAAACTGTTATCACGGATTTCGGAGTTTCCTCACTTTATAAGCAATTCAATGATTGAGAAGTATTTCGCATATCTATTTTAGTGTAACCTTGTGATTATTAAGTGACGACCTATTCAATCTTGAGATGGGAATTACGAGGAGTCGTCAAATGTTGAAGATCTGGGTATTATATTTCAGAATTTATGTAGAGTTATTTTAAAGTGTTTCAATGAATCCATGCTTTTCTGGCATTCAGTCTATTGGCTCGAAAATCCACGGAGCTCCCAATAGGAAATTGCGGAAAGTAAGTTCCCATGAAACATTTCTACCAGTGGAGCTCAGGATTTCGAGAATTTTTTTGTAAATCTTGGACATTAAACGCTGGCGCTTCACAAATTCAAGTGTTTCTTCACGGATTGAGGATTCTTGTCTCCTTTTAAGTTATTTTTTTCTCTGGCTTGCTCATTGTTCATTGTAAATCAGTAGACGGCACTCAGACCTATCGCATCACCATAGAAGTTCCCAGTCGCAATGAGTAACTATCGAATTTGAGTGTCCTAATCCTGTTTCCCAAAAATGTTTGTCCACATCTTTTGATTTCTTCGAATAGGATGTTACTTCAGGGTTATTTACCAGAATTTTAATGCATTGAAACATTCGGAAGGATCGACAAAAACCTCAAAGTCTTTTCCTTGTAGCAAGAATTCCCCTCCCCTCTAATGATACCCATCTCAACCGCGAGCTCAGTGATTTGAACCGAAGATTGGACAACCTGCAGGGCTATCTCAGTAACTACTTTTCGCATCTCCCTGCCTAGCAAAATCAAAAAGAGTTCCTGCAAGCATCCGCGTGCAAACATTCCTCACTTAACTTCTGTGTTGTTGTAGCCTCCTGTGAATTGATAATTTTGTTTTGATTTATTTACTCTTCTTACGACTAACGCACTGGAAGACGGGGTGGGGCTTGTTGCTGCAAAAAGGGCCATGTTCTGTGCGCTGCCATATCAAAGACGTACCGTTACCCCTTTACACAAGCAGGCGTGATTGCTGTTTACTGCTTCCGAAGTATGCAATAATACCTATAATTGAGAAAAACTTCCGACAATTTACGCTACAAGCCACTTAGTAGAGATGTCGAAACTTCACTTGGAGCAAATGTGGGCCTTAGAATGGACGCGTCAAAAACCTAGGCAGACAACGGCTGCAGCGAGAGGGAGGAGCGAGTGTTGAAAGGATGAGAGCAAGCGGCCAAGGTAGAATGAAGACACTCCATGGCGTGAATTAAACTGGCAAGCGGAGTCTAGGGGTTTATCGCTCACCGCCACGGACAACGAAATGTTAACTCCACGACATGGTAGGGGACTGCGATGCTTCGACATCTAACACGGACAATAGAAACAGTCAGCGTGAATGCTTAAATTTAACACGAACGCGACTACCGCGCCTTCCATGAACATAAAAATTAAGAGGCAATTAAAAAACGCCACCAAGACTGTTTAATTAGGTGTTGTATTAAAAGGTAAATAGCAAGGAAACAGGGAACTGAAAGACGGCTGAGACATAGATGGCGAGAATGGGTTGACTCTACTACGACTCTGGCGACCATCGGGCAACCAGTCGGTCACCGCTAACGACGCCGAAGAAGCCGAGTTCGCGGGTGTCAGAGTCCAGCGGCACCTCGACTTCGTCGAATCCGGGTCGCGCACCCCACGTCACGAGATCAATGGCAGCGGTGGTGGGGAGGTGAAATAGGCGGCGGACCAGACTCCGCAGGTGGTTCACCGTCATGCGGACCGGGAGGCGCTTTACTACCTCGCGTGGACTCATGGCTGCCATCGGGGGTTCGCAAGTTATCGTCAGCTCCACCAGGCTCTCCTTTAACGCATGGACTACGCTCTGCGAAAAGAGAAGCCAATTATGCGCCTCATATAATTGAATTACTCTTAATCGATGACGATAAAACTTCGACTTATTCAGGAATTGAGCTTTTCAAGTTGTAAACAATCCGGAGTCTTTTTACATGATGGGTCTATGGAATCGCATAGAATGCTTACTTAACAATCAATAGAATTCGTACCTGGTACAAAATTGGGGTTTTATCCTCTCCAGTGATTGCTGCAGTAATTACCACCATTTTTTCATCAATCTGACTACTGCCTTCCTGTCACTAAAGCTACAAACCATGCTTTTAGCCTTACATCCACACAAATGCGTAAATTAAAGCTTGTGAAAGTGAGGGTGCTGTAAAAACACTAGGACATATGATTAACAGTTTAACATTATTACTTTTCGAGACGCCCTGGTCGATATTGAGTCCCAGTAGCCCAGGTTGTAAAAGCCTATTACATTCATCAATGACTTCCAAACCGAAGAAATTCTACGCATTATTTACGAAACTTATAAATCATGATTAAACATGGTTTAACCCAGCACTGTCGGAAAAAAGGTAGATGACTCTTAATACAATTTCTCTTTAGCTAGAATTTTAACGTTACTTCTATCGAAAAGGTAAAAGCTGGTTCCCTTAAAATCTCAAAAAAATACCACTCGGATAATTCCAATAGCGATTGGAAAATAAATTTGAATGAAATTCACATCAACCTATTAAAGGGCTTTAAACGATGCAGCCAATTTTACCCACCTTTGTTTCACCGGACTCAGGAGCACCGTATTTCTCGCAGAGTTGTTCAAACCCAGGATAATCCTCTTTGAACGCACGCCTCGCTTCTTCGTCTTGTCTCTCAGCTTCGGCCCAAACCTTTCCATAGCGTTTCAAGAAATCCAGCTCAGCCCCCCTCCGTTCATCACGTTCAATTTCCTGCCGATTGAGAGACTTCAGCCTCGGCAGACGAGCAATCAGCTCTTGTCGCGCCATTTCTCTAAAAAAGGCAGCAGGTAAGAAAGAAGGTGGGATGAGTGCAACTTACGGTGTAGTGCTAGCAAAAATGGGATTTTGGGAGATAATAAGGTTGGTAAGAGAAGGAAGTTGTGCCATGGCATTCACAGATTTCCAGTTGCTGATGAGGTTATCGCGGATAGCCAATTGGGTCATTGAGGGAAAAAGAACGACATCTCGAGGCAGATGCACTTCTCTAATTCGATTCACGTTAAGAACAAGGCTAGTTAGCCTGGTCGAACGGCCCAATATGGAAAAGATGTGTGTGAAACTACATTGTCCCGTTCCAGTCAAATCTACTTCTGTAAGTTTTTGTAATAGCTCGGCCAGGCAAAATCCGATCCCCATGGAAGGATCAGGGAGATCTCCGAACTGACAATAATAAGAAAATCGCGTCATAACCACGTATTCAGAGGCCACGCGTTCAAGAAATTACCATCACCTCGTTATAAGCAATGCAAACTTCCTTCAAGGATGGCATCCAACCTAGAATGCGCGTTATTTCACTCCAGCCAAAAGGTGTTCCACCGTCTTTTTCTGCGAGCATATGGACAGCCGCGAAGCGAGTGAGAGAGGGGAAAGCCGAGGAGCACAATTCTTCAGCTACTGCAAAATCGACGTCGATATCCAGTAGCAAACGACGCTCCACCTCAGGAAGTCCAAAAAGTTCGTTTTCTGCTGTTGGCGGCAATCTCAAACGGTTGAATCCCACATTCAGCTTCAACAGCGCTGGCAACTGACTGCAGATCTAGTCAGAAAGAATAGCAAAAATGGGGTTAATAGTTTAAAAAGGTTGTAATTTGGGCATGCAAAGAAGCTGCGCGCACACTAGCGACTTCGACCCATTTGGAGATAAGACAGCTGGATAAGTCAAGCTCACGAAGGGCACCAAGGTATTCGGACATCTGACCACCAGGTCCCGGCCACAACGTTCTAACATCTTCAGCCAGATTCTCGTTTCTTCTCAATCCTCGATACACAGGCATGCCGGAAACACAGGCGACTCGAAGACGAGAAAACCTTTGTATGACACCACCGGCACCACAAGTCTGGTGGTTGTTTAATTCGCCTGACGAACTAGTAAAGATTTCTACAATGAAAGGCGCACTTGGTTTGGAAACCCCATCCCCAATAAATTCGGTCTCAAACAGACTCATATCCATGGTGGCCTTTAACTGGCCTGGGGAGGCGCCAGTCTCTAATTTCACCCCAGAGACTGGATCACCACCGGACTGGAAAAGGGCAGGATTACGGGCAATGATTTGACATTCGGCACACATCCCATAACGTGTGACCAAGGCCTCCTCTAGACTAGTTCCCAATGACGCCCTTTCCGGCCTATAATTAAAAAGAAAGAAGTCGCGATGGTCATACTTGCGTACAGGAGTTGCGTTGTATAAAATTAGGCATAACGTACTTTAAAAATGATCCCGACGTGGGATGATGCGTGTTAAAATACTTTGAGCCCTTAAAAGTTCCATCGTGACGGCCACTCTTGGGATTATCCCAATCAATTCCCAACCAAACGGCCGAAGAGCTAACGATGGGACCGACGTATTTTATGGTGCCAAATTGCTCATCTTTGACTACGCGGCAGCCAATGAGACATTGTGAAACATCTTTAATGCATCCAGTACTCGTCCCTAAGTAGATGTTTGCTAGATTTGGGACGTTTCTGAGCGCACCCACCATTTAGGCCACAAAAAGTGCGGTAACTCCTAAATGCAGCGCCCTATTCCTATTGGCCATTCAGACTGGACAATATTTTCTTTTCATAGCCAAAAAATACAGATAAACATGGACCTTTATCTCTTTTTATTTTTAACCTAGAAGCCTTTTTAAGGCATTTGACATACTTGCGGATTACTTCGACAATAAAACAAAATTTATTCAACTGCCAAATTCTTTCCAAATATAAAATGAGTGCAGCCAGTTTTCTGTAGTGCAAAGCGAGTTTATTATAGTATTTTGTGTCTTAGCTGAGTTTGTTAAAAGTTAGCGTATTATGGCAGAAATAATGTTACTGATACTACCAACACATTCTTTTGGCTCCGACACATTGCAAAATTACAATCTGCGGAGGCTCAAGTGCCTGCCTAATCAAACGTGGTGTAATACTATAGTGGTTTATCCCTCGGTTCTGGTGAGGCGCCACTTTTGTACTTTGAATTAGCCCCCTTGTACCTCGCTGGGTGGGCTGGCCTTTTGGGCCATGCCGATAGCCCAGGCACCTTCTCCGTGCTGAATGTATATATTCTGCCCAAGTATTGTGTCTTTACGTCTTCAGGGAGTCTTGGGACGCTACACGTAGCACTTGATTTTTTTGTAAGAAGTCACAATGTTAACTTAAATATTATTACCAGATTTAGTCGGATGTTATCATCCGCTAAAACCCTTCAAATGCCAGTTCATGCATTCTGCATAAATCTCATGTAAAAATTGCTTTTTCGATAAACTGTTCATTTACTGGTCCTATTCGTTAGACCAAATTGGTACTTTCGATTTTGGCCTTGCACACCACAATTCTAGATATAGCATATTCCCCTCACTACCCGGTCTTTTAGGTACGTTAAATTGTAAGTAGTTTAATGTAAGTAGTATTATGCATATGGGCTTTTCCACGAGAAATTTTCACATAACACTGAGCTCTTGTTGAAACGTACTTTATCTGACCATGAGGACATGGTGTGCTCTGAAGATGCATACCCCCGTTTACAAAAGTACCAATAACGAGTCCCCAATTCTAGCCTAACCACTCGTTCCAAGAAAATAAGGGTTCATGCCGAAAAAATAGACGCCAATATATCACGTATAGAACGGTTTTCTTTTAAATTTAGCCTTACGTTTAGCCTTTACAATACCACTTTCTGTTGGAATGGCTGGGCGTCTGATTTATTACCGAACGAGATCACAATGATGTGTTGTTTACATCGGGCAAGCTGGGTTGTTTACACATCACAAGCAATAAATGCTAGTGGCTCAAGTTCACAGTCTTATAAACCACCATGCTTCGTCTGTTCGCTCTCTCCACTCTCTGCTGCGCCACCGTCCTGACCACAAACCACATTGTCTTGTGGTACCAGATTAGGCCGTATTCCGGGCCTACCGTGATTAACACGTGGCCTTGGAAGGAGGCCAATGATGCTGCTTGGGGGGTTATCAAAGCACCAACAGGCTCAGCACTTGCGGCAGTGGTGGCTGGCTGCACCGCCGCCGAAGAAGACGAAAACATTGCCTCTGTGGGCGCAGGAGGTTCGCCAGATGAAGATGGCAATACCACGCTTTCTGCGATGGTGATGGATGGAGACTCAATGAATGTGCATTTTAATTGAAATATCTTCTTTGCTTACACGTGTAGATATAGATTAGATATGTTGCCTTAGCTAATGGGGAAATCTGTCACCAACGCTACTTAAAATGCTGAAGTTAGTTAATGACTGTACATCAGTTTGCAGCTCCCAGGATATTTCAAACAAATTATTTCCGAACATAGATTATGTTGTGGAATTCATTGAGCGGCTCAGACAACTTATGTTGCTCATAAATGCAATGAATGTAATGTGGGGAAAAGTATCCTTCTTAGGACATCATAAAGAAATAACCATATGACCAGAAATCTCTATTTTTCTGTCACTGACTATATGCTATTTGACTACAGCAGCATAAATTTTAGTGGAGTTTTCTACTTTAGGTAGGCGCTGTGGCAGAAATGGGTTACATAAAGGAGGCTGCACAAGTTGCTTTGGGAGTGCTCAATTCTACTCGTCACACCCTTTTGGTCGGTGAAGCAGCCACGCGGTTCGCCGAATCCCTCGGCTACCATCGAAATAACCTCTCCTCAAATGAGTCTACTGAAGTCTGGAAACAGTGGAAATCGAAGGACTGTCAACCAAACTTTCGAATACCCTATTCTTGGATCCCAAATCCTAAAAACAGCTGTGGACCCTACCAATTTAAAAACAAAAGTTGGGCTGGTAAGTTACCATGGTATGTGAAATTTGTGTAGAAAAACAAGTAAAAATTAGTAAATGTAAAATTTAAATCATCCACTGAAATTTTAATTTATGGAGATTTATCTACGCTCATAAGCGACCACTGTAACGGTAAGTTCATTTTTAGTATTAAGAAATCACTGGATCCGCTTAAAAGTGATGAATTCAAGAATAGCCTTTCCCCTATGTAGTTATTACCAAATAAGTTTACATTGTCATGCCTTTCTGAAACTTTTACTCTTTAAGACCTGGATGTGAAGCTATATTCATACTGTCAGCTAACCACGCTAGACATTGATGGCCAAGTTCTGCAGCTTGCTTTTATTTCACAAGCTTCCCCGAAGCGTAGGCAAGAGTTAGGAATCGACGAAGCAAACCATGATACAATCGGCGTCATAGCGCTTGACAGACATGGCAAAATGGCAGTTGGTTTGTCTACCAATGGAGCGCGCTTCCGCATCCCTGGTCGCGTTGGTGATAGTCCCATTCCTGGAGCCGGTGGATATGCTGACAGCAGGGTAGGCTACTGACTAGAAGTTAAGTAGCACCATGTTCACCTTTCAAACTGCATTCTTGCTGCCGAGTAGGTTGGCGCAGCTGCAGGAACCGGTGATGGGGATATAATGATGCGATTCCTGCTCTCGTTTAAAGCTGTGGAACTTATGAAAGCAGGAAAACATCCAAACCAAGCGTGCTATATTAGCCTGCGATCTGTTCGCCAGGTATTGACTCAACACATTCACTTGACTAATTTTACAGTTTCATGGATTTCCTACTAGTAAGCTAATTCACTAGTCAAGTGACAATCACGAGTATCGGTAGCTATAACTGCTAAAATAAACATGATCGTTGGCAAACATTATTGGACTGTGAAAAGAAAGATTCGAGAAAAAAGTTGCTGATGACCTATGTGGCAAGAATATTTGGGAGCCCTTGTGAGTAGTAAGTCGCGAAAACTTGAAATACCGTTTGAGTAGGCTTTAATTTGGCTTTGAAGAAAATTTCATGCCACTTTTTTGAATTTCTTAATTTGAAATAAATATGATTCTAAATACTGCTCATTTGGATTTGAGTACTATTGGTATGTGGAAATGGCTTCTATGAATAGTAAAATTTACAATTATCTGAGCTTCTGGCTTTTGGATGTTCAGGAATCGGATCAACCAGATTGTGAACATAAGTAAGGCAGGTGAAATTTTAAGCCTGCAAGTGTGGAATGTAATCCTATCACTTTAAGACCAGGCTACCAACATTGTTTAGATTTATAGTCGCAGTTTTTCAGCTATTGACAACAAATGTAGTGCGTAAAGCCTCTCTCCACCCAGTTTCAACCAATATGATGGATTGTTTAGAGAGGAACTTGGTATGGCGCTTTAATTGCCCTGAGAGCTGATGGTCAGTATGGCTCTGCGTGTGTCGGATTTAAGGATTTCGCCTTCATCGTTCAAAACGAACATTCTCTACGCGGTGGAAAGGTGATCAAAGTCAAGTGTATACCTCCACATGATCTTCACGACTGAGTCGTTGACCTATTTCAAATTATCTCCTACGCTTGATGTACTCTTTTGGTCCTTGTGATTTGGCTTTTGGAAAATTAGGCTGGGTGATTCAGTGTTGCACCTACCCTGAATAGACATGATTTAAAAACGACTGCGTTTTGCACAGCCTTTTACTAGTTCAATATCAATAAATAGAAACAAAGTGAATTATTAGAAGCCCTTGGATGTCACTTATTTAGATTTTTGAGGAATAAGTAATTCAATACTTTGGGCATACTGAACAGAGCACAGATAACAGCGCGTCTCCAACACATCTGCTTTCTACGGGTGTCAGCTGCAATTACCTACCTCTAACTGGAATGATCTTGTTGAAATTGGGTATGTCTTACCAATCAATACTACCATTATTTGGGTCTTGATTTGGGATTTCATCCTGTTAGGGAACTGTATTGAAGGAGGGGAATGGGGCGCTCATGGTGCTGGAGATCGGATGACGCCTTTCACGGGGAACGTCTCGTATCCCCAAACGCTAGCTGTAAGAATACTAACCTGAAAGCAGAATTATTTAATGAAAGACAGGATCAATGAGTTCTCCCTGAATTAGTACGAAGTCTTGGTAGCATGGCAGAAAATGGGTTACTGATGTACAGAAGCGCTTAGGCAACTGACGCCCCGGAGGCCAATCTGTAAGGACTCAAGTGTCTGCATAATTAGGGTTAAACTAACAAAAGCATTGCATTTCCATAAATATATGAGTATTCACCACCTAATTTCATTTAAAGCATTGAGAAATGCGGGGATGATTGTAAAATGAATCCTTGCATTTAATAATGGTCAAATATTACCCTAATCTATTGAAGCAACTTTCGAGGGTCAACTCGTCTTTTAATCAGATATTAGAACAATTTAACTAATGTAGTTTGAATCTGCAAGAAACCTCCACGCCTTATTCACGTAGTTTTGAATAAAAATTGTTTAATGCATGGATCGCTTTGCCTGTACTGAAAGCCTCGCGTCTTGGGCAGCATTACTACAATTTCCACTCCGATCGAGTCAAAATTAAAGCGTTCACTTAGGGATTCTAGACGATTTATTCTACAACCTGGCAAGCAGATGTCCATTCAGTAAGGTTTTTTACCTAAAATTTACATAAAAAGGAGAAATAATCTTGTTTGAGGTGTGTGGAGACTAATGCTGCTTCTACTGGGCTTCAACTTTCTTTGAGACTGATTTGGCAAAGGCATAAATAATTAAAGATGTGTGATTGTTCCTTATCAGATTTATCGTGGAGTTAGAAAAAGTTATTTATATGTCAGAGTTACGATTACTGAAAGGCAAATTTCTAAAGCATTCATTAGAATGCATATCCATTCCAAACTTATGGGGTCCAATTCACTGAATGGGACTAGTTAGGACATACCTCAGCTGGCCAGACAAAGCTGTAAGTGGTGCATAGCCACCCACGCTTTGAAAGCAGCACTGCTCCAAGTACAAAAAATGAGTCTTGGAAACCCCACCCCTAACTTACTCAAGCACCTTTGTACCACCCTACTACGATGATTTATTTACGGCATGAGACAATACTCCGCCAGGTGTAAAAGAATACCTTTTTTGTGGTCCGCGAACCCCTTTGCACTAAACCAGCATCACAAGAATGAGGAACTTGGTCCCTCAATTGCTATGCACAGGTCATTCTTCGAATTTTGATTCTTTGAGGCTAGAAATACCGAGCTAGACAATGCGATAGTTTACCTAATAAATCCACTGCTCACCATACTTGAAAAGCTTGGAAATTAAAACCAATCCTATTTTTAGGAAATCCCAAATAGGTTCATGTAGAAGCTCCAAAAAGGGAGCTTAGACACAATTTACTCTTGTTAAGGTTTCCTAAAAGCCCAATAAACAACTGAACTAGCAATTCCAGTGAAAAAAAGAACACCTGAAGCACAACATGGTCAAGACATTATTTATTTAAGGGGCATTTCCTCCCCTTTATAATGCAAATTACCGAAGTACTTTTTAGGCATTCCAATATCTCACAAGGTAGCATACATTATGGAGGTAAATATGACAATCGTGATATGAAATAGAACAGCACATAAAGCGGAGATCATTCAAACAATTCTCGTCACCATTCGGGTCGATTGGTGGTGTAAAACCCTTTCTTGCCATATCCTGAATCTTCCACTATGGATATATTCCTCCATCTTGCCCTCCGTCAACTTCTCTAGAACTTCATTCACCTTAAATAGAAGAGGTATGATTCGATTAAACGGGAAAAACCCGCAAGTATTCAAAAAACAACCAAGAATAGTGTGATACGCTGTCTACAATGCTTATGGGCGCCTAAAACTGAGCATCTCTTAGACCTTACCATTAAAAGGAGAGTTTCCAATGGAGAAACCTTCGTTGAAGTTGGCATCGATGTGCCATGCGGAAAGTCCAGCGCTTTGGATAGAGCTTGCAGCCTCATAGTCGTTGTTCGGCCTCTGCTCTAAAGTATCATAGCAAAAAACGAGACCTGTCCATAAGTGAATACATGCGATTGTCACCCGAACCTACGGTGTTAGTGATGCGTTAATTGATTCCGACTTTCAAGTATGTAGTGTAAGATTGCAATACGTTAATTGTTTGTTTAAATCGGTTTTGGTAACGGGTTCCTTAGTAACTTTGCCACTGCACATCCGCCTAGCGGTTTGGCGTCTGGGCTATACCCCAGCTGTACGTCGACAATGCATATTCTGCTCGAGTATGACGTCTTTTAGAGTCTTCAGAGAAGCCTCTGGGTACTACAGAATAAAGCACCCTCTTTAGTAACGAATTGAAGAACAGGTATTTGTTGTACTTCCACTTGATTATTAAAAGTTCCAGCGTATTATAATGATCCCTCACTATTCTAAGGAAACTTTTTAATTTTTGGCGGTTTGCTTTTAGCAGGCGACAGACAGAAACACAGTCAAAAATTTAAAATATAACTATCTGCTTCACGGTTGACTGTTGGGCTGGCATCACTTAAGGAATCATGACACCCGGCCAATCGACCATAAAGAAGGGACTTCCCTAGTCAATGCTTGGGTGGAAAGCTGATGAAATTCGCTTACAGTTGCACATCGGAGGGAGAACCACTGGGCAAAATAGATCAAATTACTACGATGCAAATTCGTACATCAAAGGTACAAAAAAATTGATCGAACAAAACTATGCTATCCTCCCATCAATGTAATCATCGGATATTGTATCGAATGAACATCACCTTTTCACTCCTCTCAAGCCGTGAAAAATGCACTGGACAAAATTTTAGCTCTCTGTTTATCAATCATATTCACACATTGTTAGCGGAGTATAGCAGTCAAGTACTGTGATGGTTAATACTCTCAAGAGAGCTGTTTAAATGCTAGATTGCTCCACTGCCTATCATTTGGAATTACTTAAAATCGGGATTAGAAGTTCCATTTAGCAAAAGTGCTTAAAACTGCCCATTAAAGAGTAATAATTTAAAGAATGGAGAGGGAAACAAATTAGGCTTTCTGAAAACTAGAAAGAGTTAACTTACCCGATCGTTTACAGGGTGCCTGCGATACTGCTTATCGCCAGGTAAGACTTCTTTGGAAGGTGAATGGGGAGCAATTGAAGGAGAGGATGAGGGGGAAAAGACATCACTGCTTGGGTGGGAATCGCCATTTCTGAGTTGAATACGATTCCCACTCTCATGCACTGCGGATTTCAGTGCCTGCTCAATCCAGTGAGTCAACTCATCGCTTAGCGCAGAATCCAGGGTTTCTGTGGATTTTGCTTAAGATAAATAGGCGCACACGCACGTTTAACCTTTTCAATCAAGCCATATTTCAAATACGACGCAAAGAATAAAGTACACCAGATCTTGTTTGGCTTCAACAACACGTGTGTATACGCATTTACATATAGCATACTCAACAAATGAGTCAAACGCCGAAAGCCTAGTGCCAAATAAGACGGGCAGTACCTACTACGGTTTGATTGAGATTCTGCATTTTACATAAGGTATTACATAGGTGAAGTACATTTTCAAAGGCACTAGGCGTGATTTCACTGGTTAGATTTTTGAAGCACATTAAAAGAAATAATATCAAAATCCAGTTGTGCTGAGTGCTCCGTACTTAAAATGCAAATAAATACCGAGGAAAATTCGCAAAAATCCGCTACAAATCAAGCCATTAATTCTGACAAAACGAGGCGAAAATGAGGCATAGTATTCCTTTGCTTTCTACAGTTTTCTTGGAGCTATCAGCCGTGATAGAGCACCTAGGGGGAGAAATTACCCATGGATTGCATCATGTTCTTAGGTGTACTCAATTTTTACTGCTCCAAGATGTTTCCGTTATTACAACTGGGTGGTGACTATTAAATAAATAATCGGATAGCGAGATGGGATTTGTGCAATAAATCTCTGCTGCCGGTGGAGCAAAACAAACTAAGATTAGGGTAACGAAAAAGGAGTTAATCGGCAAAATATTGCATTGGTTGGGTAAAAATAAGTTCCCTTGAGGCAGTAGATATAGAATAGCATAAAGATGAAAAACCTATCCATGATCCACGAAATGATGGAGCATTAGATAAAAGAGCAATACACCTTCTTCAGATGTAGATGAATTTCCCAACAGTTTTGAGAGGTGTTTGATGAACTTTCTGTTTTCGTTAAACTGCTTTTCAAGAGCCATTTTGTATGCTTCCAAGGAGATACTCAGATCATCCGCACGATCCCGTTGACTCATCTCCTGTAGTTTTAATGCAGTGATGTTCACCCACCAGTAAAATTTCAAGGCATAAGAATACATAAACTAATAACGCAACGTCCCACGTATTTTAGAAGGTAGCAGAACCGATAAACAATGCGTCTTACATTTGCCTTTAGCTCTTCAATACATCTCTTAAGATGATCAACTTGAAGTGAATGAGAGCATCTGCACCTAACAGGTTCTTTTGCTGAGCTCTCAAGCGGTAGCTTGGCGCCTCCTTCATCCCCATTTGGCAGCATAGAGGAGGCATTTACCTGTTTTAATTCTGAAGAGTTGACCTCAGATTTACCTTGAAAATGAATGAGTAAATAATGAACTTTTGCAAACACCAATTTACACTCTATTTTAGGGTTTTTTACTCAAGATACGCCAAGTTGCTCTTCTGGAGGATATTTTTATTTTGGATATTTGAAATATGTTAAGTGAAATTAGTTCTTTCAATTATTTGATTTCCAAATGTTCGAGTACGTTTCAAAAGTTAGTTACAAGACATGAGTTTAACATTTTTCAAGGAAAAAATGATAGGCCCACACGGCAGATACCAATGCGAACTTCTGTAATCAAATTCACCACGTTGATTTGCAAACCAAGTACTTCTCTAAAAACTACAATACCTTCGAATCAATCTGCGTCGTTATCTCAGTGTTTTGAAGCAATGATTTGTGTGATTACGAATTTTTCGATGTATGATGCATTTTAACGATGCATGATTCACGTATGACAACAAGCATCTGGTAGAAATAATGTTAGAGTTAGCCCAACCCCGCAATAGATTTGCTTAAACTGCCTAATAGAACACAAATTTCGGCACAAGATTTTGTGCAACGTGCAGTGGGTCAACAATATGTTTGATTGCTCAGAGTCAACATCGCTTTAGACTGAAGCTATGAAAAGCCCTCTAAAGTTGTACTACCATTTTAACAAAGAAAACTCCATCAATCCTTTGCTGAAAACTTTAGGGAACCCGTTATTTTCAGTGCTACTAGTCGTCGCTTTTGCTCTTCATAAAATCCACATTAAACTTTTCTAATAAATTTATTATTAAAAGGACATTATATCAGAGAAAATCAACCCTTATGTCACACATGGTAAAAAACTTACTCATAAGGCCCATTTTTGAATCCTTTGGAGCTAACTGAAGCTCAGAAACGGTTTTGTGCAGCTTTTCATTTTCGTCTTTCAATCTAAACGACAAATTAAAGTGTGAGATGAAAATTTCCTGAAACTTAAAGTAAAAATAACTCTTGTAAGAGACGTATAAGTGAAATAATGCAAATGAAATTCCAAAATAGACTGCACCAATAAAAGCCTACGATAAAGCATTAAGAAGCGTAGATTGAAAACTCCTCTGTACCGTTTAAAACAGTCTTCCCAAGCAATTTTTAAACTGTCTAATCTGCCTCGAGCGAGTGCCAGTTCACCAGACAGACGTTCGTTCTCCTAAATTTTCATTAAAATAACGGTCATATGCGTAAAAGGCTTATGAAAATAAGGCAAGTTTTGCATACCTGTTTCAATTCAAGCTCCTGAGAATTAGGCATCTTGGCGCCTGTGCTACCATTAGATTCTAATACATTCAGCTAGAGTGACAAACACAAAGGCACATAACTAGCACACAAATACATATATGCCCTGAATCACAAACAAACAAATTCACTTCTCTTTGAAATATGGAAAGAGCTTTCCTTTTAGATTCCAATAACTGTTTCAGTTCCATGTTCTCCGTTCGTAGAATGGATAATTCCTATAAAGATCTTTGGAATCGCTATACCGACTTACGCTAGCTGCTGCATGTAGTATCGCATGCAGACGATCAATACAACGTGCACATGTGTCTGGAGAGGTAAATAACCCTAAAATCAACAGATGGAAGCGTTAATAGAATATCTACTTGCTTGCTGGCATCCAAGAGAACAAACGGGTTTATTGAATTGGCACGGATACAGTAATTCACTACTCGGTAAGGAGGTTCCATCGGGATGATCATCTGACTTATAAGTTTGGTCGCCGGTCCCCGACATTGAGTCTTTTGCTGCAGACTTGGACAAATTATTTGATAGATCAGTTGTCTTAGAAGTTACTGGCATAAGTCCTCCACTACAGCCCAAATTGTACGCTACCTGGATTACTCAACACGCAGACAGCACCAAATATGTATTCGGGGGAACCTCAAGGTAGAACACAAAATATGCAGCAAGCATCAAATCCGAATGCTCGCGAGTTATGTGGAGGACTTAAACAAAGCATAATTTATAAATTATTGTCGTGAATTTATGAGCTAAAGCTAATGTTCACAAAGTAATAAGTTAAGGTAGCATCAAGCTATGAATAGCTAAAATTGCAAATAATGTTGGATGCCAGTTCAACTTACACTAGCTAAACTATTTTGCCCTAATATGTTTAGTGCGTTTGTTTTATGAAAGGAATTTCATTAAAGGGGTAAAAATATTGAACACAGCTAAAATTATGTAAGTGCATATTATATTTATGAATTCAAGGAGCTTTGTCTCTCACTTTGTGGCTTCATTTAACTCATTTCTTTAGGAAGGACTATTTTTAACTCACGTTCGAGGCTACAGGACATTATCACACTTTCGCAATGTAGGATTTTGATGACAGGTATTTGAAGGTATTTTTTTGCAACCATGTCGCTTCTTTTTTTCTCTATTTTTGTAGCCTTTATGGTGCCAACCTTATAATACTTGCATAAAAGAAATTTTGCCTGCCAAATAAAAAATAAATTCGCCCTAGAAATATAGTAGGAACCACGCTGGTTGGAACTTTTGTGCTGGTGAATATATTGTACAAATAATTATAGTCTTCTTGTAAAGTCCTTGCTTGTTTTATATCATATCACCAACTTTTACTTTCCATTTCACCAAGCACTAAAAATTTTTCTGAAATTCGTCACTTTTTAGCTATACAAATCATTTTTTCCCTCTATGTCGCAACAGATTGTGGCGCTCTGCTCTACTATTTTCCGAAGCCTTGAGAAGACATATTAACATGGAGGGAAAGTGTTACTAGCGTGTCGAGGAGTGGAGGCTACGGGCATGGAGCGGAGGCCAAACCGTCGAGAGGAAGTGTAAAGTGGGGGTGATTTAATTGCCCACCTAATAGGGTGCTGCGTTAATCGAGCTGCCAATTCCTCACGATATTAATAAAAACAAAATCAGGGCTGCTTTTTCCGTGTAATTGCATAGGCACTTCCACTTATGAAACTTTCGAGGGATTGGCATTTTGCTACCAGAAATGGTATGACCGAAACCCTACAACAAAGAGGTGTGAAAAATAATTACTAGAAATGAGGAGCTCATATTGTTTAATAGAATTAGAGTTAACGTCCCCTTATATCTGTAAATATACCTAAAAAATTGTTAGTAAATGCCTATTTCGTTGCACCTTGGCAGACCGAACTAGTTTCGTGTTGGATGAAATGTTATTAATACCCAGGGAGGCGACAACTTTTGAGTTTCCATAAGACTTAGGTCGTTTGCGTAATCCTAAGCTTTACAATAGGGTCTTCTCCTGACTGGCCTTCATGATCCGGAAGTCTGAAATCAGAATTAGAATGAAAAATGGCGAAAACGTGCTGATAGCGGTGCTGGTTGGCTTTTTCTTTTCACTGCAGGCATGGCCTTTGACAGTTGACTCGAACACGCCAGATTTTAGCTCTAGTTCTGCGCTAAAACAAAAAATAACAGGCCTTGTGTAGACGCCCCTAAGACCCTCTCTCGACTTCAGTAAAAGCCAACACAGTACAGGATAATGAGTTTGGGAAATGCTGCACCACACCTAGTCAACGCGTTGCCTTTCAAAAGAAATAGGTAATGGTCAGAGCTTTCTTTAATCTCGATTGAATGATAGGAGAAGGCAACGAGGATTATTCAAGGGGCCTTCAAGACCTTGCAAAATTAGGCTTTAGCTACTTGTCATCAACAGGATTTAGTCGATGAATAGATAGTAGCCTGATTTAGAAACGAATTTCGTCCGCACATTAGGGTAAGCGAACTCTGAGGCACAGAACCCAACTCTAGCAGTACGTTAAAGTTCACAGCAAAAGGATGACAGGAGTTGGCTACTACTCCTGGCATAGCCACAGTAAAGGTCCACCAAATGCATTACCATTCGACCAAGTACGTCTGCATCACACCTAAACTTTATGTGAGCCCTAGTTTTACCTACAATGCTTGCTTCTAGACGACTTCCAGTTATACCTACAAATCCTAGGCAAGTCAGGAATATCATCCATTTCCCTTCTATACTTTAGTGAGTTTAGATCAATAGTAAATCTTGTAGCTCTCCTGTCCAGTCAGCAGACGGAAATGTGTCAGTGGATGATGAAACATTGCTGCACCTTACCCTAGGCAAAAAAACCTAAATAGTAAAGTCCCTTATACGTCCAGAGTTATCTTGAGTAGTGGACTCTGGGGATTATTTTTGCCGTAACATCAACGGTATTTTATACTTTGTTAAAGGCACCTTCTCTATTCACCATAGAATTTCTTTTACCATTCAGAACCACAGCGATGCCTAGCAACACCCTAAAAATCTTTGTCAACAGCTTATTTACATTACTGACAACCGGAAAGCAAAACTTTAAAAGTTCTCGACTATGTTCATGAATATTTTAACGGTGTAAAGTTCTAAATTTTGGGGGTAGCATTGTAAATTAAACGTGCTGGAGATATATAAAAATTCAGAAAACGCATCCATTTCTTAAATGTTTCAATTTTTGTGTGGCTGATTCCCAAATATTTCAGGAATAGTGATCTTGCCCACTACTCCCTGATTGGCTATTTATCAGCGTTGGATGCCCTTTAAGCCGTTTAGTCACTAGTCAGCCGGCAGAGTGGTACACGCAAATCACAACTCTGCTTACTTATGTACACCACAGAATGGAGGTATCTTCTCTGAAGTCTTTACCTTCTACTTATTTGGCTGGGAGCCCTGTAAGACCCAGGCTACACACACGCGGATACCCCCTGTGAGTCTACTTGTCTAGGCGCTCAAAGAGGTCACAGGGCCTCTCTAGTTAGCATGGGCTTTACTGATAGCTCCTCTAAAGAGAGATGCAAGCCTTCGTCTGCGCTTTGATTCTGGAAGGATAAAGTCAGCAATGGAAAAGGAGTTCCCTTGCCTTACCTCATCTCCATATAGAAGTTAAGAATGGGATATTTTGTAGTGGAGGTACCCGGAAGAGAGATCCAATATGGCATTCCAAATGCCTAGTAGGCTTCATGAATTCCACATGCTGTGTTACTTCGGCAACTTCTGAACGACTTATGCAATTAGCACTAAATGAGATTTTCCCAACATAGTACAGTGTGCCTGAACGGCAAACTCATTTTCGGTAGGCGTTTGCGAACATAATGCTAATCATAAATAAGTGTCACAGTGTCCACGAAAATCAGGTTTGACACTGGATCCAAAGAAGTGACCTTTTGGAGAAGTAATGTCCTGCCAAACGGGATGGAGATGACAGAGGACCGCATAAAACGTGCCAGGAATTGGCCATCGCAGTTTTCCAGGCCTAGCAAACTACTATTTGCCTCATTGAGGAACATCATCATGTTTCCAGCAGTATGAGGGCAGCGCATTGCCTTCCCCAATATAGCTCCCCAATGGGGCATACGCAGTGGAATTGCCGAAGCATAAGAGTGACCTTTGAATCAAATATCTTCCCAGATGCACACACCTTCAATGACTGACATGGCCAATTTGTAGGTGTATTTTTTAAAGCGCAGACAACGTTGTGATAGCCGACGCGGAAGTTTGACCAAAGGGAGCGATGGGGAGAACTTTAAATGAAGAGAGCGGCTATGAAATGCCTTGTCAGTTTGTTCAAATCTGCATTCGAGTAGGCGGGCACTTGAGTGGCTGCAGATTGTACCTTCGCTCGTCAACATGGCCTCCGGACAATGCCTGTAGCCTCAGCTCTTCTAACAATTTCTTACGACTTCATGGAAGACTTGGAGGATTACAAAGTTATTATCTGTATAAAAAGAACTTTGAGCACTTATAAAGACTTTTCTATGCTCTTCAAATGTCGATAAAATTTACTTTCATTAAAATTAACTCTTCATAGAACTCATTATTTGAACCTGAACTTCAAACATGCTACTGCCCACTTATCAGCTCTCAAAGTCGACGAATACTGCAAATATTTGAGAATTTTACAAAGAAATCGCCTTTATGTAGTTTTCTACCAAATGCGCGATTTGGCGATGACTAAGCCCTGAGGCTTCGACCCGGCATCAACATTCCTGCGATCCTAAGGTGACCAGTCAGCTTAAACACGGAATTTTGTAGGTACAACAAACTCCGCCGCCGAGTGCGCACTGATGTGTTTACTTAGACGAACAGGAAAGGAATGAGAATTGAGTGCTTACCAAATAATTTGACTTAATAGACAGCACAGAGGTTTCGTTACTCCATAGCTGTCACTTGATCCGTTTTCCAAGCGAAATCATGGACAATAGCAGAAGTAGTGTTGTAGGCGAGCGGGTTGCATTTCTGCTTCTTTTATTTCTTATACACATTCCGATATATCTAGAGAGAGCGTGTTAAACGTAGATGGATAGATGGGGAGCAAAGTAATCGAAATTTAAATTAAATTTAGGTCTGTTAACTGCTATATAGACAGTAGTTTGAGTCCACAAGCAAATAAACAATAGTTGCGGAATTTAAATCGAGTATGTAGTAGTAACTTACGCTGTGGACCAGTCATATATAACACGTTCTTGTACATGGTCATCTGAAGTGTTCGCGACAGCGCAGAACTTTAACTCGACAAGCTAAAATGCTTGACAGGTTTCTGAATCAGCTGAAGGTAAAGAATCCCATTGATAAAGGCAATCAAGAGTCTTGTTGTGCCTTTTTGTTTCTCCTATTGGACAGGCTGGGACTAATATAGCTCATACAGCTACCAAAGCGAAAGCGTATCCTGTTCCACCTTATAGATTGTCGAAGGACCAAAACAAGCCTCTTCCATTCCTTCTCGTGGATTTAACCACCCCAAAGATTCTACATTCTTGTGAATCTGAGAGCCTTATGCTCAAACTCACAGGAGTAATCATATTAGTTTAAAAAGGGTAAAAAAATAGCTCTGCTTAATTCCAATGATACGCGTGGCATGAAGTTATAAACAAGTTTGTTGTTTATTTAGGTCAGATGGGATCAATTTGCATTTTTTAAATTAAAAATCACAAAAACAGTGCAGAGAAAGGATGCTGAAATCACTTGGCCATTACTCAGAAAGAAGTGCGCTTCCCGTTGATGCGCCTTCATTATCACCTATTTGCATAGGCACATCGGTTGAATTGCCTCCTGGTTTCCATAGATTTTTCACATACTACTCTGGAGAAGCACGAGGCGTTGATACAAAGCACTCTACGGTTAACGTTTCCCTGCATTTGTTTTCCTGTTTTTGCCCAATATAAAGGGATTGGACAGTGTCATTAGCCTCGGTGAATGGGGCTTGAAGAACCTCCACCCTGAATGCAAATACATGAGATTAGTTTAAATTCCACCTGCTTTTTAATTTGCATATTTAGTGTGATTCACTAAACTGTATGTACACTGATATCAGGTTGTTCATAAAGGTCACAATTTTATCACCCCAACCGGTTAAATCACGTGACGCGAAAGCAGTAATTTTAAATTAATCTGGATCTTTTTCAAAAATGCTAAATGGTAAATTCTGAAGTCCAAATAATTTAAACCCTTGGACTGAGAATGCATTGCCAACGTATAGGGGAGCTAAGGGGTTGCTGGCATGGACAAGGGCCATGCCTCACAGTGGAAGTACAATGACTGAGCCTTAAGCACCCGCTTGAGCAAAAGGAAAATTTAAACGAGCAACCGAAATGTCATGCTGTATTTAGTAGACAGCCTTACCCAGGGGTAGTTTTTTATTCTTTGCAAAAGTCTTGTTAATTTAACTGGGTGCTGAAATTTAGCCCATTACCCTCAACTTTGATTAATTCTCTTGACACTTTAAAATAAAAATTGATTCGATCCAGAGATTATGCTGATGTGCCACATTGGCAGTGTCCAATAGCTTTAGAACCGTAAGTCCATGGTGAGGTTAAGGTAGATCGTTACCTGCGCATTCGTCTGCACCGTAGTAATCATTCCCGACACCTACACGCAAACACGACCAGTTGGTTCCATCGTCTGCAGAAATGCATCAGGGTAGCAGAAATGCCTTGGAGTTGGTTGAAGTCGATCCATTCACACAAGCCTTCTACGAGATTGACACTGACAGTGACGGCATCATAACCAGAGTGGATTTGGAGGACTTTGTACGAAAGAACGACATTGAGGATGACACACTTGTGCGAGTAAGTCTAATATCTCAGATGAAGATATTCATTTGATTCGATTTATTGAAAGATTACTTTCCAGACTACTTTTGTTAGTGAAGGGCTTATTTTTTGACATGATATATTGAAATTGCTGCTTTATCAACCATCGAATTCACCCCCTGAAAGGATCGAAGATATGAACTAGCTCTTTAAGCTTGAATCGCAGTGAAGCATTATAGCTAGGCTTCTTTTGTTGTAAGCAAAATACTCTTTCTCCCGTTTAGCTGAAGAATTAAAGCTAACATTTGGGTATAGGGTTTGTTGCAAACGAGCTCACAACTCATCCATTAATTCTCATGCACCGTGATGAATGCAATCTGGATGAGAGGGACTTTCAGTTCATGTGGATAAACTGAACAAGTGTCCAATTGAAATAAATAATTGTGGAAGGAATTTTAACCACTTCTGCGTTTTAAAACCTAGGTTTGTATGATAGAATCAATAACAAAGTTTATTAAATATTACCTTGATACGTTACAAAGGGTGGCCACATTCGGGTCTTTTATCAAAGGATGGATTTTGGAGACTAGAAAAGCCACGGCTGGTTCATGAAGTTAGGGGCACACTTCTTAGTAGAATCATTAATGCATTCGGATTATTTCTTTTCACTAAGCTGTAAAATAAGTCACTTTGAAAATGCAAATATTAAGATTTTACCCTGTTCAAAAACCTCAAAATACCAGGTCAACCTTGCTAACATCATTTCACTTGATAAATTCAGATTGGTGTTTGGGAAAAGCAGAAATTTAGGGCCATGTATGGAGGTTGCTTTTGCAAAAAATAATCACTTCGTAATACTTGTACCAAAATATGCACTCATGCACAGAATCATAATTTTCAACACCTCGCCCCACTTTACCTGACCATGAAAATTCTTCTATGAACCATTGCAAGTAAGAAGTAACAGAGAAAGGCCTAGAATTTTTCACCAAGAATATTTTTAACGAATTGTTCTGTACGTGTCATAAAGCATTTATTTCACTACCTGCATCACAAAAAGTGTAAGTAGTCTATTTCTCTATTTGTCAATGAAGAAATGTAACAGGGATCGACGGAAAATAATAAAGGTGTTCAACATTAAAGGTGATTGTTTTCATTCCCTTTAGTCATGGGTCAAGCTGTTTGAGCCTTCTGAAGGTGGCTTTATAACTATGAAGTTATATCGGGAAAAACTTGGTCTGCTAGAAGATGACAAGTAAGGCGCCTTTGTACTTATTATTTCTAAAATTCTCCTGCTCAATAGTATGCAAAATTAAAGGATATCCTAAGTTAATGTTCCGTAAAAAGGATCAGTAATTGATGTTATCAAACTAGTGGAAAACGAGTGTTCTCCGGCTACCTCATTAAAATGATGAACTACACAATATCAGTATTCGTTCACCCAAAGTTACCGTGTAAATGCTAAGTAAGTATTGGCGGTAGACTCAAAATTTTGCGCCAATGGCGTTAGCGATGAAAAAAATCACGGTCTTCATTCTAAGTAGACTACAACCGCGTGACAGTTTTCTTTTTATGACCTTCTAGTAGAAATAAATGGATACGAATTTCTGCAACGTCCTTACACCTCCTTCTGCCTTACTATTTGACTACTTATAGATCTTAAATCACATTCAATCACTTTGAGCTCCATGGTATTGAAGGACATTAATTTAAAAGTATTGCAAGAAAGAGTTGATTTGAATGGCGAAACATTCAATATATTGACAAATACTTTGTCCTACGTTCTAAAGGCCATTCGAATGTATTTTTGCACTGCTAATTGCATGTGATTGTGTACGCATTTCCTACCCGATTACATGAATTATGTGAATTAGGAAGATATTTTAAGATAAGCGCATTATTACCAAACACCTTTTAGCAAGTAGTCGATGCATTGTTCATTTCTCACAATGTTTAGTTGCGTGGTTGCAGGTAAAAAAAGCGCCTGATTTCGTCACTTTTGAATTTGCAATTTTCATCCATTGTGTATTTGAGCCTGGGTAGACCATAGTAGCTCTGACTTTGTAAATAATGTCATACCATCTAGGATATCTGGGAAGGCGATTACATGCCAATAATACCCATGGCAGGAAGCAGCACTTAACTCCTCAGTACACGTTTTCTCCAACACAAAATGAATTACTGATGTGCGATTAATGTTATTTACAAAGGGGATTTTACAGAATACTGCAAATTCTCAAAGCAAGCAGATCTGTAGATGTTCATTTAAATTGTTACTAACCTTCACTAATAGCCGAATCGAGCGAACGCGAGATGCCAGTATTCAAACCTTTTCAACCAACACGCAAGTTTAAAACTTGCTTTGATATGAAATAAACACAATTTCGGGCTTATTGAGGGTTGTGAAAATGTTTCACTTTGGTAATACGTTTCCAGTTTCTCATTTTAAAAGGGTTGCCGAACTTCAATACGAATCATAAATTGCCAGTCGACGATAAGGTCCACCTGGCATTACCTTAATGTAGATTACGGTTAATAACCCAGTCGACAATTGGACTGTCAAACGAAATTCCTGTTTAATCTTCACTTAATAAACCCACAAGACCTCCGGAGTTATGGAGAAAGTAGTATACCTTTCAGGAAAGTGTTGCTAGAATTCTTAATTTATCAACCGGTTTTTCTCGCCGTAATCTGTAATTTAAAAGTGACGAGGAATTGCCCGATAGTGAAATTATCACTAAGATGCATAAATAAGAACAGTTAGCAGGGAAAATATTCAAAAATTTTTCATCAAAGACGTCTGCAAACTTGTCCAGCCATGTCAAATATCTAAGGAGTGTGGTCAGGTAAATCAGCTTTATGACATTTAAGTTGCTCACAAATTTCTTGAAGTAGAGAGGAGGGGCCATGTCTCTTCATTTCCTAGGTTTGCATTTCTAATGTTGATTAATCAGTTGAAAATTTTTAATATTGTGGCTTATAAAGTCGAAATCACCTTGGGTCTTTTATAGCATCACATTGGTCATTGCGGTGCTACTAGTCCTCCTTAAAGTCGTAGGATATGTGGCTGTAGGATAGGAAATGTTTTGCTGACGTATAGTAGAGGTGAGGTTTCTGGTACGGACCAAAGGCAATGGGGCTGTGTGGAAGTCAATTTGTCAAACTCTGCATTCAACTGTGTGGCACCTAAGTCACCGCAGATTGTGCTTCTACTCGGCTGCATGACATCTGGGCCATGGCAGTAGTTTCTCAGCTCTTCTGTATGTCATTGATGCCTGTTCTGCCATGCCACTGCGACTTCTCAGGAATCCAGGAAAGACTCAGGCTCTACATAACCACTGTTTGAATTCCATGGGCATTTTGAAAAGGAAATATTATTGCCAAGTTGACATTTTGCTCATTTTAAAGGGTCTTTGGTTGCGTTTAGCAAGTAATTCTACTTTGGCGAGCTTTATTTCCAAATAAAACTTCTCTTTTATGGTCTGCGCATAACTCACTTTCGTAGATTTTAAGAAACCCTTTTGTTTCAATTAATTCCCAGGGCCCACGAAGAAGCCCCCGTCTTTTGCCTTACCTGTAACACCTTGGAGACCAATTTCATCGTAATGATCATGTTTTAGTGCTTCTCTTTTCCCATTACGCCACTTGCTTAGGTTTTCAAGCCTTTGATGAAGCCATGACCAGCCAAACTGGAATGGAAGAAGAGATATTACTAATATACAGAAGACCTGAGAGGGCTGAAGTGTCTGCGTGTTTAAACAAGACACCAAATCACTACACTTATGACGAATAAAAGAAATTAAACGGCGTAAATCGTAATCATATTAACCTATATTACTGTCCTGTCGGGCATTCGAAAATCTGTTAGTAACTCGACCGTGCCAAATTCAAGCAAACTTTGATAGTACTGATGAGGTGCGATTTTAATTATTTTTCTTGTATTGATATAAATAGCTCTTTCATATATAATGTCGTGTAGGTTTAAACTAGTGAATATTTTTAAGTTGATGTAGGAAGTCAAGAAAGTGTAGTGTTTATTCCACCAAACCACTGCAAAAAATTCTGGATTCTGAAAAATAAGACCCCGCTTTAAGCTTTAGAGTAACGTTTCAAGCTAGATAAAATAAAAGTGGTCTACAATATTTGAGCTGATGGGAGTTTGCAACTCGCAATTTATGCGAAACCCTGCTAATAGATTGTTTCTATTCACACATACACACAAAGGCGCTGCTCCAGATCTTTGCTATTGGGTAGCTCTGAAATGCAGAACTACTTGGGGCTGAAGAATCCCAAAATTAGAGTCATCTCGGCCAGCATGCCAAATGAACGTCAATCGGAGATCATAGGACAGATTTGCCACTTTGCCTCTAGTGGCAGCGGTAGCAGCAGCAGTAGCGACTCAAAGTTTAATGAGGCACAAGTGGTGGCTGATTTAAAGCGGTGGTTAGATTCGCGGTATGGACGGGCCTGGCATGTTCTTCTCATACGTGGTGCCTACTGGATGCACTATTCGCATGAGATCGACTGCGCCCTTCAATTCCAACTTGGATCATATGTGTACCTCCTGTGGCGTACACCTGCTGGTTAGAACTTAATCGTTCCAACTCTACAACATTTTTTCCTTTGCATGACTGTGTGGCTCAAAAATTTTGGAAAACTATCATTTAATGGATAGTATTTAATGTGCTTTTATTCCACTTTGAACTTTGCTACTCATTCCAATAAAGTAGAATGCAAAATGCCCCACAGCCACTATCTTGAATAGGTTGGAAACAGCATGGAGGCCTGTTTACATTACTAAGAATTCACCCTTCGGTATGGCGAAGTAAAGTGGCCAACTTTTGTACAACCGGGCACTACAAACGCCTTATTAAAGATGAGCGAAAACGCAAATTTAGCCCTATTTGCATTGCAGTGTTGGAAGAAGACATAATACTAGGACAGAAAATATATTACTGACGTGTAGGAAGGCTGAGAGGTTGCCGACATAGCTTGGGTGCCAAGCCACCTAGCAAAGTGCAATAGAGCAGCCTTAAGCGCCCCTGTAAACAAAACGTAGTGTTCACAATCGGAGCATTATAAAATTACGAATAAAATGTTAAAGGTACGAAGCTAAGAATATGACACTACGAAATTGCTCATATTTCCTACTGAAGAGTATTTAGCGGATCATAGAATTCATAGCAGTTTGAGAGAAAGTATTGTGCTGCAGAGCGGAAGCACAATCTGCCGACTTTAGCACCTGCGTAATCGAATGCAGATTTAAGCAAACAAAAGAAGCATGGCAACCATCACTGACACAGGTTTTTATTTTCAAATTTAAATACTGATATCGACTTGATTATAATCGCCATAATTCTACTTCTTTTTGCTTCTTCAAATAAGAGACGACAACAATTATGGAGTGATAAATTGTTTCAACATGCTCGCCAAAAGGATCAGCAGAAAGTAGAGAAATTTAGTCCCCAAAACCATGAATAATGTGCATTCATCTCATCGAAGTCCAATTTTTGAATAAATAAAGGTCTTTCAAGTTAATTTGGAGTAGTGAAGCGTGGGTTATAAAGAATGTTTTGGAAGAGTATAAATGGACCCAACACTCTTTTTGCATTCATGGTTTAGGCATACTATATATTGTTTAGCTGAAAATAAAATCAATGATTAGAGAAGAATTTTTTAGTCAGTGGAAGGATTATGTAGATTTTACATAAACCGAACCAGCTGCCAAGTTGTTCAAACATCTTTATTTTCCTGTGACGAATAAGAAACCAAGGTGGCAGCCTTGTGGCACTGTCTGAAACTCTACTTTGTACGTGTGCCACCACAGAGTAGAGATGGTTAGGAAAAGTATAACCTCGATTAGAATAGATTAGCTTTGAAGGGAAAGACTTTTTCCCGATAAAGATATTTCTCTAAGTGTGCCCAGTCGGGGACCGATGCAGGGTAGAAATCGCACACGGGTGCAGTGAATGGAGGCTGCTTCAATCCCACGAAGTTGGAAAGGCCCTTGAAAATGATATGCGAAAGCTCAAGAGTAACGGTTGAGTGGGAGGAAAGAATGAGGTAGGTGACTTAATTAGCCTGCTTTAAGGTGCATCATGACCATAACTCTAATGAGTACGCCACCTAGCTGCTTAAATGACGCTGCATAAGAGAGTAAGAGAACTTAGAACCTACTGATATGGTCCCTGGAGCATAGCCTCGAATGGGAGTACAATATGCGGAGACTTAACCACAGTAATGAACAAATCTAAGGCATTATATAGCGCCTCTAGTATCTTAAGCGTCGTCCTTGGCTCTGCTCTTAGTCACCCTACCGCATCGTCCACCAAAGCGTAGTTGTTGCTCAAAAAACTACTGGCTAACCAGCCTCGCCAGCGATCGAATTTGCCTACAACTGAGCGAATGATTAACCTCTTGAACTTAAAGTTACAGATTCATTTCGGTATTTCCACTGGGTTTGGTTATACATCTGTGTCTACATCTCTATCTTGGATTTCGTCCTGTTGTAGAACTGTACTGAGATAGAGCCGATGCGGTGTTCTCATGGTGCTGGATACCGGGCAATGCTCTACAAAGAGGCCATCTCGTTTGCACATTGCTAGTCGTATGTACACTGGCCCAAAAGCAGATACATTTTGTTAAAGGCGGATTTTAGAATACTCTCATGGGGATTATGTTTCTTGGCTACTCTTAATGGCCTCTTTGGTGCTCACCCACGTATCGATCCGGGTTCAATTCAATTAATAGAGAAATGGGGGAGGTATTGCCAGTTGACTTGATCGATATCTTCATAGTGGGTACCATAAGGACCTCCGGAAGAAGCTTTTACAGGTAGTTTACTGCTGGCGTCGCTCTCTACAGTCATTAATAGTATTCCTACAGAACGCAGGGCCGGTAGTCACCGAAGTTGAAGTTGGCGTCATTTAAAACCCTCCTATTAAGAGTCTTCACAGGTTCTACCATCAACGATAGGCGTCTTTCTTCTGCTACCACTTTCGGTTTAGCATTCAGCGCTAGAAATCAGGATAGCCGCCCATTAGGATCAGGTTCGCTTGCTGCCACCAATGGGGCGCTCCGAGTCTCGCTGACGTTTCGGAGGACTAAAGGGCTACCGACATGGTCCAGTGACCATGCCGCCAAGTGGAAACTAAATTTCATTAGGGTTCAAGTACTCGTGTAGTTATACGCATAGTTAAGCAAAATTTTAGACAATTACAACTATTTCTAAAGTTCCTAGCTAATTTTTTCACAATTTTTTAAGTTAATTGACAGATTTCTATATCCTTTAAATTACATATTGCGCAGTACTCTTTCCTCGAAAGAGGAAATACTGAGATTTCAGTGCTAAATCTTCCCTTCGTCACGCTTAACTTTAGGAATTTTAGAAGTCGGGGATGTTTTTAATTACGTGGAATCTCTAAATACCCTTAGTCTTTAAATAAATACAGTGTCTGCATAAATAGGGATAGAAAATTGCATTAGATTCACAAATACATTAATTTTGTTTACGCCTGGATGGCGATTGCATTTGAGCTCTGCATGCTAACTCCGCATCACAAACTCCTTCTACAAGTGGTAGGATAGGCCCTTACAGGTGATTTAATTAGAGGCAGGTTTGTCAAGGTCGCGCTAGTTGGGTCAAAATCGCGAATTAGCCTGGATTATGGCAGGCAAGGGAGTTCGTTCCACACGTATGGAGCTTCCGCGCAATGTATCCATCATTTCAACTAGGATGGTGTATAAAGATCAAGTGAAAATAACCACCAAGGCTGTAGAGATCCTCAATCGCTGCAGGAAGCATGAAAACATGGAGATGTTTACCTCCAAACTAAAAGCGTATCTTGACGACAAGTATGGATTAATTTGGCATGTAGTCTGCACCACTGGCTCCTACTGGATGAATTTCGCGCATGATGGTCCATGGACGCTCAATTTCAACGTGGACGACTTCCAGATCCTCACGTGGAAGACACCTTTCAATGAATCCATGTCCCATTCAAAGCTGCATTAATGCCCCGGTTTGTGTTTCTAGTGTGATTAGAAATTTTAACCCTTATTTTTGATCGGAGAAATGTGTACGTGTAAAGTTGTTAGTGAAAGCTTGACTGAAATGCATTGGTGGTGTGTGTTTACAAGAATGCGAGCTGATTCCTGGCTAACTAAGACGAAGATCATGCACAGAATAAGGCGGCACTATAAAAAGTATTAAAATCTTTGTAAAAATCCGTTAGCGTAAAAATTTCTGCAATCCTAATCAGTAGGAAATGAACTTTCTAAATTCTTTTATGCATTGATTAAGTAGAATTTTATGTAATTAAAGATTTGTGATGCGCGCACTTTTATCGCTAAAATGTGTTGAAGGCTCTATAAATAGGGGCGGAATTTATCCCGAAAGCTCCGCATGTGGACGAGAAAGAGCAGTTTTCTTGTACATCTGTTGATTTCTCCACTCCTTAGCGCGCAAAGAAACACCAAAATATAAACAAGACGTCATATTTGTAATAAAGTCCACAATTAATGCATAACATCTCCGATCTGCTTTGGTACAATTAGTGAGGGATTTAGGTTGAATATTTATGCATAAAAAAGAATTTCCTACCTAGGTTCCACAAACAGCCATTTTCTGTGCAATCCTTTCTCGATTAGGTTTAAATGACCTGGAAAATTCTAGGATAGTCAACATATGTTGGGCGAAGTTAAGGAGAATACAATCTTTTACGACAGCCTTAGTTGATTAACATCTGTAACACTTTATTGGTCTAATTGTTCCGGAAGTCATCCCCTGGTTTCACGTTTCAGCAATACTTATGGATGCAGCCATCTCGCCTGATTAAAATAAAGTTCAAATAGGTAGTTGGGCCATTGAACGAGGAGTTAAGGTGAACGTTGAGGTCCCGAAGTTTTCAACAAACCTGCTGCCTAGTCATTTTGCGACATTCGTTCTTAAAAGACATTGCTTAAAGTCGTGAGAGAGTTTGCTAAAATTTATAGATGTGTGGATAAACGATTTCTATACGTAAAATAAAACCATAAAACTAACCAAGAAAAATACAGTGTTGCAGATCTCTTTCCAACTTCCATTTAAAGTCTCTTAAGTTGTGCTACGCCAAGGAATTAACAAATTCTGATCTTCAGGAAGATTCTGAAGTAGGTGAAACACCCTATTCCTCGATGATGGAGATAAAATATGGGCCTTCAATGCCTGATTCCGACCTGAGTAATCATTTACTATGTATTTTACTATAAGGAAATGTCACATCCTGCGTCTTCCCACTGTATAGAGCAACTGAAACTACTGGCATGGTCCTGAGGCCATGCTACCAAGTGAAAATACTATCTGTGGAAATATAGATGCCTATTCCATTAAATGAGGATTTAAACTAGCTGTCGAAGCTGGCTTTTGCGCGTCAATTTCGGCACTACCTTTCGTCAACATCCTGCGTGGGCCATTGCAACGTAGACTTAAAAGACAACTTCCGTCAACTTGTTGCACCAGTCGTCATTCGTGTAAAACTATGAAGATATTCTATTCCTTGATCACAACATCACAGATGTGTTTAGCCAATTCCACTGGGTCTGGACCCGTATTTGCGTTTCCACCAGCATTTGCATCTGGAGTTTCATCCTTCTGAGAAGCTGAATTGGAGAAGGAGAAACGCACTGCCCTCATACTAGTCAAGATCGGGTGGCGCTCTGCAAAGAGGCCGTCTCGTGTCTGCAACGCTAGTATTAAGTACACTAACCTAAAGGCCGGATCTCTTAATAAATGACAGGGGCTAAACCAATTCACAAGGCTAAGTTTTGCGTCTATTTCTACCTGCCACCTAACTGTAACTTCAGTGCTGCTAATCCATTCATCTATCTGGGTTCCGTTCACTTAGTAAAGAGGTGAAGAAGGTACCACGTGTTTACTTAATTGGCAGCTTCATATATGTACCGTACACAGCTCCATAACCAACGTTATTGGATAGTTCAAGGATGGTGTCGCTCACTTTAGTTGTTAATAGCATTCCTGCAGAATGCGGGACCGGATTGGATACCGAAGTTAAGGTTAGCGCCGTTTCAACCTTTCTGTTAAGTCTCCACAGTTACTCTTCTCTCGTCGCGTTAGGGCTTGGCATTCCACCATATAAATCATGATATTTATATTTTAGGGTTGGATTTGCTTGCCTCTGTCACCAAAGCAACGCCCTATGTCTTCCTAGAAATCGTACGAATTCACAATTTTATGGCGAATAGCGCATTATCGAGGTATGGAAAACCTAAGGCTACTGGAATGGCCCGCGAAACGTGTCACAGGGCGAATGCGCAATCGGCGAAGATTTACCCGCCCATGTAATCAAACTTAGTGTTAAACTATCTGAGGATTTCAAATTAGTTACTGTCGTTAATTTGATTGCGGAACTCGGAATTTAAGCGGCACCTATTAAAGTATGATAATAAAATCGCCCCACCATAGTGGTTACATCAGCACTCACTGTTTAACAGAAAAAAAAACAAACATTTACACCAAAAAGGTGAAGTCTGTGAAAAAAGGATAACGGTAGAGCTCTTTGAGTAATGTATGCAGCCATGAGGTTGGATGTTGGAGACATGAAAAGCGGTATCAGTGTGGTAAGTGGAAGCACCTAAAATATTATAATATAGGATTTTATCACACCACAAAAAAGAGGGTGATGCATTTACACCGAAAGGGAAGGAGTAGTCCAAAAAAGATATTAATTCTATCTAAATTCCTAATGGGATTATCAAGAAAAAACTGCTGATATGTTGCGTTCGGTTAAACCCAAGGAAAAAGCAAACCATGGATTTGACACAATTTCGCGAGTAATGTGCTAGCTCAAGAAGTCAGTCCATCAGATTCGGGAGGGTTTACAATGGACTCTGCCTACTAGCTGATCCAAATTTCTCTAAAAACCTCAGTTGTCTTTCTTTCTTATTTTTGTCATCCGTCAAATGCAGCAGTAATGAAGAAGATATCTGTTTCGATAGTAGGCGATAAAAAAGAAAACAGCAATTTTGAAGAGGACAATGTAAATTTGCTATACGTTATTGTAATACGATGGTAGTTTATCCATCTGTATTGGTAAGGTGCCACTTTTGAGCTTTTGGATTGGCCTTCTCGTACCTTGCTGGGTGGGCTGGCCTTCGGACTATGCCAATAGCCCAAACGCCTTCTCTGTGATGAATATATGTCTGCCCGAGTATTGCCTCTTCTTTTATCTTCAGAGAAGTCTCGGGAAGCTACGTTAAACCTTCCATGCGCATTTGTACGCATGTTACCGTGCATTAATAATTTATGTGCTCTCACGGTGCCTTAGCTTGTTGTGAAGCCCAAGGAAGAATCGGAACACTACACTGTACCAATTCAAGCGTTAAGAAATACTTCTGAGACGAAGTACGCCATTTTAAAACAAGTTCAATCACACGAATAGCTTATATGGCAAGCAAACTTATTAAAAATAGTGCCACAAAACGATATTATTTATTCCCAGTTTTGGAAAGAATTTTTTACGATTAATATTTGAGTAGTAGGTTCCATAAAATTTAACGACAATAGAATTTGTAATTCCTTGTGCTTTAAAAGATGCGCGTTTGTGTAAAAGCTTCGTGAATTTCTTGAAAGGCATTTAACATTGATCTTTTGTTTTAATTTGTCAAGCACTGATCACGTTCTATGATTTTTGGAGCAGTATTTTTATTGGTTTATTAAATACCATTCTGTGTCGATTGCTAATTTTGCTGTTGCTGTGTGGTCTTCTGCACACATGACACTCTTGGATATGGAAAATAGAGAAAGCATTCTGTCGGCTTTGAATGGTATGTTCTATTTTTCGCCATAACTCTTATTAGATCTTGAAATCGAGGTAAATGGGGCTCCATCACCGATCCTCGAAGAGTACCTTCGTGAAATTGCTAAGCATGGACTCACTTTGTATGGTTTCCGGTTTTTTTTCCATTGTTTAGCATTCCCTGGTTCCACGTTAAGCCCTTGATTCTACAAAAGTTTAATCACGTCATGGATGAATTTGCTGAAGATATTGATGAGAATAAGCGTCGAAATATGCCCCGAACTGCTGAATTTAACGATCTTAGGGAAAGAGTTTACAAAGAACTTAATCAATTTGAAGGGTATTTTTGTATTTATATATCATATTTTCAGGACTCCCTTCACCATCCAGAGAATTTGTGAGTTATTAACCGAACCACGTAAACATTACACGCGTCCAGACAAGTTTTTACGTGGATTTGAGAAAGTTTGTCTGGTCGTGTCAATAGTCGATTGTTATGGAAAGTGCGCGTGTATCTTTTTTAGTTGATCAATTTTCCTTTAGTAAAATATACAATATCGACCCTCGACTCAGTGGGAGTATTGAGAGATCCTCTACTATCATGAATGGCACTTCCACTGAATGTGGTTCGAACAGTTCGGTTGAAGACTCCTCTTCCGGTACCAAACGCTCAGACGAGGAGGAGGATGATGTAGATGAAGATAATACGGCCACAACAGAATCTGTCACGCCTCCAAGAAGTCCCTGTATCAATTTTTATCGTTCTCTTACCGATAGAGTAAGTAATTGCCTTGAGCTGGTCCGCTCGTTCTCTTTCCAGATGACCTGTTTGACTTCTTTTGTTTTCACAGCGTCCTCCTTCTAACCTGACTGAAGGTCACCAAAAACCCACAAAAGATATCCTGATTGGCTCTTTCAGCCCTGGTATTCCTGGAAAGCACACATTGCAGCGACCTTTTCTTAGCAACCGGACATCTTCGTCATTTCGTCCGATTTTGGAGGAGTCGGAAGATTTAGCCTGTGGCGCTGACGAAGTTCAGGATGGGGGAGAGAAAAGGGTGGATGATGTGGTGATGGAAGATGCCGATGTTGGGGAAGAGATTCGAATCGGGGTAGCATCGGACAGTCAACCGCTACTGAGTACCCGATCGTTCACTGGAATACAGAAACTCTTCTTAGAGAATGATGCTGAGGAGACTGCCAAAGTACGTCTATTGGTCCAGGTGGCTTTAGTACACGAATGTTCCGCTATTCATGCATATTAAGTTTTTAATGCAAACTTCTTCGAAGTACGGTTCATTTATTTGCAAGCACTCATAAATGTTAAGAGACATGATTTTAAGAAACATCTTTTTATAGGATATTTACCTATCGTACTTATTCAAGTAGTGCCCTTCATTGAATGCTAGTTTTATAATACTATTTTCGTTTTGACCAAGTGGGACTTATAGTTAAGCTTTCTTGTACGCAATTCAGTCAAGTGGTTCGGCTGTATTTGATACGATTGTGGTTACCAGCAATCACAACTATGATATAACGATATCATTGACTAAGATAATTGCTTAAAAGGATGCTTTTACCAAACTCTCCCAGCCCACAATACCCACTGTTCCGCCAATCGACCAAATGCTGCGTCCAATGGGCCAATTAGAAGCCTTTGTTAATACAATTTCCATGGTCCCTTCAACGCCACCCCCTACTGATGTTGCCACATCGGTTACGGTAGCTAATACCACTGTTTCTACGGCTTCGACTCCAGATGAATCGGTTGATTGCTGCGCTACTAAGAACGGGAAAGAAGACCTGAAAGAAGTGCAGATCCCTGAAAGTACGACGGAGGTGGCAAACACTGAGGTCGAAGCTGGCTGTGAGGAGGAAAGGGCGGTACCTCCCAAACTAGTTGAAGAGGTAGATGGTACCACCAGGCTTACAGTCTCCCGACCTTCGTTGAAGCGCGAGTCGTTCACTTTCGACGAAAGTGATGAGGAGGCGTCGTCGGAGGAGTTTCCTGAGTTAATGGCAAGCCCTGCAAAAAGGATGCGTGCTGACGATGGGGAAGAAGAAAGTGTGGATCGAGGCAAATCTGCCAATGTTAATGTAAGTCAGTCTCATTTCCCAATTTCGCTTGATGGTTTATTTGTTCGAAGTTGCTACTCTTTCTCTGGATTGAAGTCTTGCCTCCACTTCGTCCATCCTCAACCTTTATAATATTTACATTCGGTTCTTTTTTTACCTCAATTAAGCGATCTTTAGGTTAGTCGCGTGATAAAGCTAGGTAATTCATTTCGAAGTATTTAGTGTTTGCTCATTGTTGAAATGAACTGATTTTTGGAATTTGTGCAGAAAATTTATAATTATGAGACTTTTGCCAGACGTCTTTCATCACGCCTCATAGGTTGAATCTTCTCCCATGGAACAGCAACACAATGAAGAAATGGAGGCGACACCTATTAAAGAGGGGCTCGATGATGCTCACCATCCACTGCAAAATATCGATGAATCTGCTTCGAAACAGAAGACGGTGGAAGAGGAGGCTGAAGAGGCTCAGAAGCAGGTTTCAGGTGAATCTGGTGCTATTATTGACTCGGAAACTGGCGAACACGAATCAACCTAGTTTGATCTTTGCCTAAGTGCTCCTCTTATTCAAGTCTCTATACTTCCTCCTCCTGCTGGCATTTTTACGCGCTCCAGTGCTCCCATCTTGTGAAGTGGAATATTATCTAGTTAATGCAACCCCTCTTTATTGTCTCGAACTCAATCTAATGTTAAAATTTCTCCACAGTGTAGGTAAAATATTTACAATCTATTCAAGCCTTTTTATTATGTTTTTTACATAGATCATGAAAAAAAGTTAGCCTAATCAGAACAATCGTAAAATAATAAATGGGGGGAAAAAAACCAAAATACCAACTTGCAAAGAGGCAAAAAAGAAACGCATATCAGAACTAAAACGTGATTAAGTCAAAGTGGGATAGTTGACTGCATTCTAAAAATTCACTACTAATGACGGAATGTTAGCAGGGACAATCTGCGGTGACAGGGATTGCAGTAGAATTTGCCTTCCTTGTGGTTCCAGTTGCTCCTTTGGAGGACACGGGAGCATTTAGCGCATCGGAAACAGGAACTGTGAAACACTTGGCCCAGAGCTTCAACACTTTCTGCACGGTAGGCTTTGCGTTCACAGCTCTGACAGTCAGATCCACCAATTCGCGTTCTGATAGAATTCGGTATAGTTCCAGATATTGTCAATGTTGACGATTTAGTCGCCAGCTTGGGTCTTGTAGCTATCGGTGGTTTTGCCATAATCGATGTCTCTGTTGTGATAACAGGTGAGGGACTCAGTTTGCTGTCTTCCGGCCGACTGGTGTCAGTTATAATTTCCACTCCACCTTCGATGAATGCTGTTATCTTCTCTGAAGTCGAGTGGGGACGTTGATTCAGTTTGATTTTAGAGTCCGTTGAAGGGTTCTCCTGAGAAGCCTTTCTGTGGCGTTGCTCTATTGTCAACTGTACGGACTTCATTTTCTGAGCGTGTTTGAGTCGTCTACGAGCGATTTTCGAGGAGTTGGGTTCTTCAAACAGATTATGGATCTTCTTCCATGGGTAATGAGAAAATGGCATATCCTGAAGGGTGGACTGACGCCATCTTGCTTCTCTTTTCTCTCGTGTCTCAAACGAACTCACTGTTCTGCGGAATCTGTTGGCATCCAATCGCCAGAATGGCATTTCTTGGATGACTCTCAGTCTAGACTTGGTGACGCTGGCTGGAGGAAAGCGTTCAACGGAAGGTTCGTAGAATCGGCGTTTCGAACGACCTCGCGACTTTCGTTGCGTGGAATTATTCCACCGCTTCTTAGTATAGAACGTTTCGTAGGAGGCGGTAGATATAACACTTGGAGAATCGTGGCGTTTGGGCATGTATTCGGGGTGCTCCAACTTTCGTCGATACCGCCGAAGCTCAATGTCTAATGGCTCTGACACGGAAAGAGAACGCACACTAACGTGCTTTGACTCACCAACGGGATCCGTTGCAGACTTAGACTTGTTCATTGTTTGGGTTCTTGTAACGCAGACCGTGGGATGGTTCAATGTCAAGGTTGAAAGTGCCACAGTTTCCATACAATTCACTGAAAAGCAACGCCCGTACTTCACTCAAAGATAGGGGACGATCAATAAATTCAAACGACTCCAACTTATCATCGGGGCACACTTGCATGTGACCAGACATGAGGGGCGTTTGCTGGGCTCATCCACTCCCACCTGAATGAACCATCACTACTACTTGTTTTTTGTAAGTAAATTGTATTCTTTTGAATCAGTCGGTTAATGAACATCTTTTTATCCATGGATAAAGTATAAATCTTAAACCGTATGTGAGTTAATTTTATGAACGTTATTTGGTATTGAAATATTTTCAAAAACAGAAATTATGAATTTCGATGAGGCTTCGGGAATATGACTTTTAAGGTGACAAACCCGCCAATCGAGCAATCCTGGTTGAATGTTCGCAAATGTTGTTCTCGGAAAAGTGAGATGTTTCACCCTTCAAAAAAAGGATTTGTAAATTCGAATGCTATTTAAATGACTTTCAAACTTTCTGAAATCCTATTTAATGTTAAAGTATACTGTCTTTTTCTTCCTCTTCGGGATGCGGGAGTCACTGCAATGAACCAAATGTTGGCAGCCAAGATTCAAACGTTTGCACTAATAAACTTAATATTGTGATTAATCAGATCATGAGGGACTCTAAAACACGTTCAGATTCACTACATTCCCTCAAATAGCCATTTTCCCGTTTTTTTTCTCAAGTTCGTGCAACTGTCTGACTGCCTGTCACACCGCTTTAACTGATATAGATAACTAAGGACAAAAATTACCTCCACGCGACGCACACGTTTTGCTAAATGTGAATTTTGGCTTCCAATACACCACTTTTTCACTTTTTCTCATCCTAACGAAGTTAAATGGAGGTGTGGATACTCATCATTTCCCATCGGTTCCCATAGAAGACTTATTTTGGGGTAGATAGAATATTCACCTAACTATCGGTACGACAAAAACAACACCCGACATCTTTGGGATATGCTAAAACTGCCATTTATTATTCCTCTAATGCAATATTCTATAGATTTTGGACCTACGGAGTGCATGTAGAACGGTCCTCAGGATATTGCAATAGCACAAGAGCAATGAAGGCGCTCTAATCCGCAATTTCCGGTAAAAAGACATTCGGCTGTCGAAGTCTAAAGTGCATTGCACGAGGAAACTTAGTAAGAGCATGATATGGGAAACCATTGAAAATTTGATTATCTCGGATAACAAACATTCATCGAGCTAGACTCTGTAACAAAGATGAGCCAATCAAATCATTGGAGCCCTATCGCCACCCAACCAACCACCGTACTTTCACATCAATTAAATTTGTGGCTGATTAGTAATATTTACGATCAAATCACAAGTCATTTGCTGGGGCTGCGTGAACCTCGACAATAAATTCGTTGAATGAGATAACAGGCCCGTTCAGACTCCTCCCCCACCCCAAATAAGGATACGTCAAAATCTTTAGGAGTTTAGCCTTTTTCACAATATGCGTGGCGATTATCATAGTAATATTAGTGGTAGCAGTAATAATAAATGAGTGTATTTACACTGCGAAAAAGGGTTTCATGTAGAAGGAAATAGGAGAGAGGAAACAGTGAAGTAAAGGGTACGCCAGGAATTGGGAAGCGTGTATAAGTGGGCGCGTGTCCGTGCTTACGTGCGTTCTATGACACCCAGTACTGCATCACAGCGTGTCTGTACACGGGGCAAAGGAGCGAAAGAGGCGCCTCCGACCACTTACTCACACGTACACACACAGATAACATCCACAGAGAAAACAACTAGACAGACGTACTGACAGACACAGAGACAAAGTTTAGCCAAGGCAGAGAAAAATTGTGTGCAATAGTTATTCATTAGCGGGCTTGATCATGGTCACGGTGACGCCGGAGTTAGAGGTAGAGGTGGATGAGGCAGCGGCTGAAGGTGTAGAGGATTGAGGTGGAGCGGCAGGAGAGGAGGCTTTAGGAGTACCGCTGGGATTAGCAGCAGCAGTTGTGTTGACAACAGGAGCGGCGGTACCAGCACCACTCACGCCGCCTCCGCCACCAGCAGCGGTGCTGGCTACAGTGGACGAACCCGTGCCAGCTGGGAACTCCTCACGCACCGCATTCAAACATTCCCACGAGATATCGGCAGGGGCTCGACTACGCATCCATGTTACGTATTCTTCCACCTTGTCTGCATCTAGTGCCTCTCTTGCGCGATCTGCAAAGCGATGCATTTCCTTCAGGCATTCATTATGTTACCCATGCTAACAGCTTTAACAAAGAGCCGCCATAAACCGCACCGCCGTTCGGAAACCACAACAATCTTGATTCATGCACAAAAACCGATAACGAACGGATACCTTTGATAGGCGATTGAGAAGCAATTAACTGGAAACGCAGTGAAAAGGGTGAATAAATACCAAAAGCAGCCTGGCAAAGCTACTTTGCAATGTGCATTTTATCCAGAAATTTTGCTCTGTAACAGCCTTCAATGAAGAGCAAATGGTAGAAACTAACGTCTGCTATTAAGTATTACTATTGAAAGCAAAAATCTCGCGACAATACAAAACTATTCCGTGGTTCCGACTCTTCCCACATAGATAAATGTATTCAAATACCGATGTGATGACTGAAGTAGAGGAATGTTGGCAAAAACTGCCGAGGACGGCATTCAAAAGGGAAGTTATACAACAGAAGGCAAACCTGACTACAAAAGTTTTTCCAGTCTTGCACGTTTTGACTATCAAGCTGGCGGTATGAAGTATGCATATGTCAACTGTGTCAGCAGTCAATTGACCCTTCTGTACGCTCAAAACAAAGCGTTTTAAAGGCTCTTACGACTATCACTATATTTAAAGAGAAATCAGTGCAACAAGTTGGTGAATATTGTGGAGTAAAAGCACATCAATGAAGAGTAACCGAAACTGGCAACCGTGGCATGATCGGAAGCACAACATCACTTGCCTTCTATAATTCTAACCCCCTTGACTTCGCAATTGTTAACGACTTTGCTTGACAGAGCTAGCTTTGCCGCACCATCACTTCTGTTGTAAAAGTTTGACACAACAGATGATCACTTTGGACCTTAGAGAGGAAGCACGGAACTCGAAATATAAGTGATGATGACAATAAAAATTCTGAACATAGACGCCTTGCTATTTAGGTTCAAAGCAACAGCTCATACAGCTCATATTTTATGCTATTCGGCTCTTTAAAGGATTACATAACTTGACTGGAAACGCCGTAGAATCACGGCGTTGAAACAATGCGCAGTCTTTCGTGCAGCAAATGAGCTTATTATGACTTTTGCGGGCACCTTTAATCAAATAAGGCATTTTGCTTAAATCTAACTAGCAAGACAGTTAAAGCAGCTGTACTAATTTTAGGTGCATCACGCCGACTGAAAGTTCACGATCTTCATTTGTCAACCAGTAAATTCTGTGGAAATAAACTATGCTACTTTTAAATTAGCAGTAGCAAAGTCTCACTGATATACGATTTAGCAATACTTTTCATGACAAAATATCCTCAAAACAAATGCCCCAATTGACCCAAATATCTAACAGGTGGAAACAGTATAAACCCAAATTAACGTTTAGCGGAAAACATGGAGCCTTTCTGAGCTCTTGAGAAAAATGCCACTTTAAAAAATGGATATTGCCAACAACGCGTTGAGAGCTTACCCCTGTGGACGGCATTCAGATGGCGGTAGAAGTCCCATCTACGCACGAAGCCCTTGTGGCAGATTCGACAGGTATAGGGCCTCACGTCTACGGGGTGAGTGCAAAGGAAGACATACGCATGCGTAAGTAAGCGCACGTGAACGCAAATTGACAAGGAATTATGAGCCACTCACCCGAGTGAACCTGAATGATGTGCGCCTGCAGACTTTGATTGCGAGGATACACCTTGTCACACTGATCGCACGCGAACTGTTTTCTTGGTTTTGTGGCTGAAAGGGGAAGGAGGCGAAATGTTAAAAATAGAGGCTGACACCCATCAACCCCTCGTCTTAGCTATCAAGGGGAAAAGTGGACTTTGCAAAGCCGCTATTCGGCGGGCAGATTTGGAGATTAAAAACACCCTACTGACATGATGATTACGTTACGATTTCAACGTTAGCAATTTGCTAAAGAACTAATCAAACTCTGTCTTCGTCACTAAAATATGGGGTTAAATATGTACAAATAAAAAACAAGCGAGGAAATAGAAGACAATGCACCGTCTCATTGCATGTTTTAATCTTAACCAGAGAAAAATTTAATAAAAATGCCAACAAAAGGCTAGCTGAAAGGGTTTATTAAACAGCGTGAGAAAAAAAACCATAAGCCTTTTAACATATATGGGTAATCGTGATCTGATGAAGAAGTGATAGCTGCTGACAAAACCAATTCAAAGTAATTTGGGTGGGACTCCTGAGAATCAAATGTTTAGCGAATAATCGGCCAAAGTTTGCCAGCAATTAACTGATTATTAAACCATCCGAAATAATTCATTTTAATGTTAGACAAAATTGGTGCAATTTGTAGAAATATCAATAAAAGGAAGAGGTTGAGAAATTAAATGAGGAAAACATTTGCCAATGTCAATTCAACGGAGGCCACAGATATGCTAGGATGTTTAAGTCACTCCTCGATAGCATACAAACACGCGCATAAACTAGGGGGCGTAACAACGCACACACGCATACGCATCTGCACACACAAAAGCACATCACGCACATCTTAGCGCAAGTGCGATGTGTATTTTGCACATCGTAGGCTAGAGTGCACGCGCATCACGCAAATATGAAAACAATCGCACGAAGGTAGCAGCGGCAGGGGCTAATCTAGCACACGACGCACGCGCACAAGCACACAAACCAAGTCACACTGCGTGCGTGCATCACGCCAATACGTCTTACGCACGCTCAGGAACACGCATCTGTGCGTACGCAAACCACCTGGTTAGCCCCGTACTGCGCATTGCGTTATCGACGCAAGCGACGCGCGCACATACGCGCGCACCACGCAGGCACGTCCTTGCATCTAGAAGTCGTTGTGTGGGGACACAGAGAAGCAGGAGATGGGGAGAGCGAGAGAAGCTATGAAACGCGAAGGCGAACGCTAATGCGAACGCACGTACGCACGCACACGCTCACTACCTCATTCACTCAACGCCAAACTCTCGCGTTAACGCTGAATTGGTAATCCCAGTGGATGGTTGGATGGCCAGTCAGCCCACTTGCTCGCAGGCTAGTTTGCTCGCTCTAAAGCCAAAGTGTAGGAGGAGCGCGGGAACGAACGAGTGCACGCACCCACCGCCTTTATCGGCTAAGATGGTTTGGTCTGGAAAAAAATCGGTAATGGCAGTTCCACCAATTTGCTGGAACAGCAGAAATTAGAAGTTGTGAACAGATGTGATCCAGAGGATTGCGTAAGATGAGAAGAGGTCTACCACTCTCACAAAAAATAAATACGCACCGCACCACGCCGCGCACACGCGTCAGTTGTTGCACGGAGGCACGCAAACACCGCACGTGTGCAGAAGCGAGCAGAAGGCGGATCGATAGGGAGGTGCGCACGCAAACACTCTCCCTCTGGCATGCACACATATGCGCACACTAACACTCACCCGAACGCGCAATTCTCTCTCCTCGACTCGCCAGCCTACTCTGGGTGCCTATATGCGTGTGTGTGTGTACGGATAAGTGCGCACGACGCGCACGCAGCATGCACGACCCCTTTGACACTAAAGGAGACACCGAGGAGGCGCCAAACACTACTCTTTTGGGGAGTAAAGTGGAAGTGATTAATCTTCGTAATACCCTCTACGCTCCAGAAGGCTTGTACCTTTCACGAAGCGACCTGTAACCTCGCATTGGAATCAAATTCCAATAAAACCAAGACTATCGACCACTAGATTCTATCAAAGGATAGGGAAGTGAAACAGGCGAATACGTACGATGGAATCCAATCAAGACAAACACTTCCAGAACGCTAAAGGTCGGTTATTTGGTGAATAATAAGCAGGTCAAGATTTAAACGAACCTGTGTGCTGAAGTTGGCTAGTCGCCTGAGGCGGCGGGATAATCGAGATGGTGGTGCCCTGCTGCATCATATGCTGTGCAGGCGGCAGACCTAACTGTTGCCCAACCTGTTGCAGACGCTGCTGTGGCATGGCGTGGGGTGTAGCAGCACCAGCACCAGTGGATGTGGAGGGCGTGGAGGGGGTAGAAGATGCTGCGGCGGCTGCTGCAGCCGCCAACTGCAGCTGGTGATGAGTGGCTGCGGTAGACGGAAGGAGACCTCCACCTGCTTGTTGGAAGAAAAGCGTCGGCATCATAGTGGCAGAGGGTAGCGCAGCGCCTCCTGGACCTGCTGCACTGACTGACGCCGCCGGCATTGGGACCGCGAAACGCGTTCCACCTGCCGCTGCCACTGCAGAAGACGACGCGCCATGAAACCAAAGACCAAAGGTGTACAGAAGCTATTTGAAGCTATTTGTATATCAACTCACCGATACTGACAGAGTTTGTAGGCGCCTGAGAGAAGGCCGAAAAGTGCAATGACTGTTGGTGTTGGGCAGCTGCTTGAGAAAATTGTGGTTGAACGACCTGGGTGACCTGATTCTGAGAGGTCTGGGTGTGCTGTTGAGCTTGTTGCTGTGGATCCTGCTGCTGTTGTTGCTGAGCTTGTGACTGTTGACCTTGTTGTTGCTGCTGAAGAGTGGCCTGCTGCTGTAAGAGTTGTGTCTGCTGCAAGACCGGCTGCCCTTGTTGTTGAATAACCTGTTGGTTGTGCTGTTGTTGAGTGAGTAACTGATGCTGCTGAGTTTGAAGTAGCTGTTGCTGCTGGATCTGCTGCATCAGTTGATCCTGCGTCAAGATGGTTGCTTGTGGTGCCTGTGGCATTGTAAATACATTTGGCATTCCAGGCATTTGTTGGAGAGTGGCTAAAAGGCAACCAGAGGTTGCGAGGGTGCAGTCAAACCTGCACAAAGCGCAAGGTATATTTCCCGGTAACCAATTAAAGCGTGAGAAGTCCACCGGAAAAAAAGATAGTGGGAAGACGCATCAATGCACAGATCGCACATGAGACAAGGGCAGATAGAGAAAACAGATCTACCTTTGTGAACAGCAACCATGTGACGCTCCAAATACCATCGCTGGGGAAACCCTTTGCCACAAGAACTGCACTCATAAGGTTTACTCTCTAAAAAGGGCGAAGTGAGAGAAGAGATGAGTTAGATGTGTGATGAAATAATGCACAGCACGTTCTACACTTTGTTCTACGGTGGAAAGGATCTACATTTGGAGTCACAAAAATAACTATCCTGACTACGAAAAAACAGCTTATTGCAACGGAAGCACAAAGCAAAACAGGCGGAGAACAGAACAAGAAATCGAAAATAATCCACGAGATAATGGAAATCAGTAAGCAAACCCATAAACGGGGAAGAAAACGGAATAAACCCCCAAGGTACACTAAGGAAAATGGTGTTTCGCCAGCCAACAAATGGCGAATATTCAAAAACAAGAACAGAATGACACTTCGCTTCCCCATGCGGCGTGGCAATGCTAGTGAAACACACCTTTGTGAACGGAATTCCCGTGCCTTAGAAGATCGCACTTGCGAGCAAAGTCCTTCCCGCAAACCTGACAGTGGTAAGGCTTCAACCCTGTGGAGAGGAAAGCTCGAGTAAGCGACTTTATACGAAGCAATTTACCAAACATTAATTATATCTTCAGTTACTTGGAAACAGCAAAGCTACTCAGTGGTTAAGGCCAATTAAAGGAGGAAATGTTCAAAGCTAAGAACTGTAACTTCTTGGGATTGTGACCACACTAACCTTTGTGTAGAGCATTGATATGCATCTGCAAATTCTTCTTTTCCGCAAAAGCCTTGTTGCACAAAGTACACGTGTAATCTTTAGAGTCTGCAGATCAGAGAAAAACATAAACAGATTCAGCGACAATTCGCGACGTGAGATAAAAGAAACACTACTTAGTGCCGAGAATGTAATGTACCTGCGTGAACAGATTTCATGTGACGCTTCATAACGGAGCGTTTGCAGAAGGCCTTTTGACATGTCGGGCAAAAAACATCGCGAATATCTATAAGGAAAAGTAACGATTGTTTCCTGTTAAGTCCATGCAGTTCCTTTGGCCCGGAAATCGTAAGAGAACTTACTTTCATGTCTACTTTTAATGTGATTTTTTAATAGAAAAGCCTTCGTGTAAGATTTTCCGCAGATAGTGCATGGGAATCTCCGCGTGGCTAAGTGTAAGAGAAGACTCGTAATAGATTTAAGAAAAATGACAATAGCAAAAATCCCGGAAGAATATACTACCAGTATGCGCTATTTCGACATGATGACGTAAATCCAAATCCGTAGCAAAGTTCGCCCTACAAAAGGCGCATTCATGAGCTTGAGTAGCCACTGCAGGAGCTGAAGTAACTGCCGCTGTGACCACAACTGGGTCTTCTGCCTAGAAGAAGAAACAAAATATGACGAAGAGTCATTAAAAAGGGTTGAGAAGCGGTACGACGAAGTACTTTTTGAACCCCATCAAGACTTGCTTGAGGCAAATGCTGACTGGTAACAACAGGAGTACCAACTGTGACAGTTACGCCTTGTTGTGACTGCGCCACTTGTGCCTGTTGTGGGGTCTGTTGACGGGGAACTTGTTGTGGTTGCTGACCACTAGTTTGAGCCGTCTGCTGCGGCTGCTGTTGCTGCTGCAGTAAGCCGGGATCTTGCGGTTGTCCCATCATAGGCTGTCCAACCACAGGATAAAGGACGGTGTTAGAATCATCCAATTTCAATCGAAGATAAACGTTATCGCCGGGTTGCTGGAAGACAGTGCCTAAAATGTCGAAGAAGCGAGAGGTTTATGAAGGCTAAGATTGTGTGCATTGGAGGTAAAAGTAACTGTTTGTTAGGGCAACTCTACGGTCGTAGAGACGGAGGATATCAGACTCACCCTCAGTCAATTCAGTTATGCCAGTGCACTGCACGTAAACTTAACGAAGTGTAAAACATTTGACAGAGAAGAGCAGAAAATATGGCAAACAAAAAAAACTCAAGTGCATACCTGGTGGCTGTCCAACAAGTATGTTCGAGTAGACCGGCGTGGGCGTCAATGTCGGCATACCCTGTGAAGAAGGAAACCATTATAAATTTTGAGCAATATGAAGACAACCAACTGATAGTATAAACAAGTTAAAAAAAACTGCTAAACAAGAATTTACAAAGAGAGCTCACCAAATGCTTCAATAATCGCTGCACACAAATAATTACTAAATTAACAAAATTATTAGGCAGAAAAGAATGGCTTAAGCCATCGGCAAGGCAAAGTCGACTCACATCTATTGTTTTAAATGATGACGACAGGGAAGACATCAGGCACGATCAGAATTTCAAAACCACCACTACCAAGGAAAAACGAGATGCATTGACATACGTACATAGACAAATTACGAAAGCACTGATGAAAAGCTTAAGACAAAGACGTACAGATAGCCAAAGTTAACAATGACTTAGTATCATAATAACCATGAGATGTCGTCGAGGCATTAGGCAGTGGTAACCATAAATAATGGTACCTACATGACAGAACTTTGTAAATTATTCTCATAAAATATAGGTGCAGAAAACTAACATATAAAAAATTGTTCTTAGTGAAACAAAACATATTTCGGTAACCACCAAAACACCAACACCTGCGAGAAAACTTCACCTGTGGCGCAATGCTAAACAAGTCAGTAAAACACATTTCAATGCTAATACAGCAGTGAAAAATAAGTCTTTTTGCCAAATAGTAGACCATTTTCAAAAGCCAAGGTTTTAATATTTAGTATTTTACTTTCCAAATTTGGCTTACCAACCCCTTTATGTTTAATTCCTGTGGTTTTTAAAAAAGTCATCTGTAACCTAAAACTGATATCATCTGTATAACTGATTTCTGAGGCATTTTAATCAATATATATTTAGTTTCCAATGCAAGAATTTACAATCAGTAAATAACTCAAGCCACTATTTTGCGTTTGCGCACTTTAGTATCCTCGTAACGTTATACAGTCTCTTAAGCAGGCCATGTTCCTTCGTAGCAGCTTGGCACTCCTCTTACCTGTATGCTTGAATTTTCTTCACTTCGCTGTCAGCTCATCATTTACTCTGTATATTGGTAATAAGTTCTCCAGGCCGGTGGAGTATTACGATTTTAGGAAAGGCGAGGGACTTTTCGTTGGCGCCAGAGGTGGAGGAACCGAACTCAAAATGGTGACCATTCTCGTGTTTATGCTTGACTGCCACAAGATAATGCATAATACGATGGTAGTTTATCCCTCTGTATCGGTGAGGCACCACTTCTTAACTTTGGAATTTACCTTCTTGTACCTCGCTGGGTGGGCTGGCCTTCGGGTCATTCCAGTAGCCAAGACACCTTCTCTCTGCTGAATATATATTCTGCCCTAGTATTGTGTCTTTTTTCGTCTTCAGGGAAATCACAAGATGCTACAAACGCCTAATAGGGATGACTGAATCTGCATGTCTGGTGCCTAACCTTGACCTTTACCCCTGCCTTGTGCTCTGTAAAAAATTATTCACACTAGAAAATGCCTATTATAAAATTGCTTGCAGTACCATATGTGAAAAAGCTAGCTGAGCTAACACGCAGTGCTTTCTCTGTATGTCAACTAACCGTGTGGAAGTCGAATAGACTGCAGATTAGGACCAAAGTAAAAGCGAATTGTCAGGGAGGAATGTATGAGGGGTTTTAGACCCTTGAAGATGCCTCAAATGTAGTTTGCTAGGTGCGTTAGTGAGTGCTTTTCCTATTTAGGATTAAGATCTGAAGTCTAATCTTTAGAAAGGTTTATTCAGCCTCCAGTGGTATACAGTTTATGAATCCCCCTCATATTTAAGATCATACTCTTAATGTTTATTCCCCTGCGTAAGAATTTAGCAACAAAACAGAATAGTTACCAAGATAAGTGCCAGAGACGGCGCCCAAAAGAAGAGGCTGTGTAGTGAATTGACATTCGTTTAAACTGTGATACTGCCTAGCCTTTTTGTTCCCCATTAAAAGTCCTTTCGCTGGTTAGCTTAACCCACCGCCCATTCCAGCAGTCTTCCACCGCATTTTGGACCTTAATAGTAAATCCCCTTACTTGTGAATTATATTACGGTCTCGGGAAACCTCTAGATTTACGGAACACATCAATGCAAATGCAAGGAAATGCCTGACGTTAGTTGTCGATTTGGAAGTTTGAAGGTTTTAATGGGGTAACTTTCTGAAGGGAATATTGGGATCCATCTACCAGTTTCTAGGACATTGTTTCCTGGTTTTGTTAATGGCTAGAGCTTAAGGAACATTACTAGGATTATGATTTGCACTTACTAAGGCTAGGGTCAATAATGAATTTAACTATGTGTATGGGTATGCATGAACATGAGTCTTAATGGGATTCTGTTGCGAAAGTCCTGACAGACTGGTGCTTCGTTGAAATAATTGGCAAGATTGAGAAGACACAGCACCACAATGGCGATTCAACCCCGAAAGGATTTTATAATCACAGCTGAAACAACTGCCGGTCAGCAGCTTAGTAGTAAATCTCATAGTTGTGTAAAGTTATTAGCATGATGTCTCTGTGTGATGGTACAGACTAATTGAATCACATCTGCGTCGAGATTTTTGAGGTGCATTTCACTGTATTTGTTCTAAATCAATTGTAGAACTGAAGTTAGAAGTATGCGCCAGGAGACCAATTCTCTTTCCACAAAATCGAAACGTGACAGCAACTACATTCTATAAAGAGGTGATAATTATGCTGCAAAGCAGCATTGTACTTTTTAGTGAATTAAAGCTTTTTAAAGAGGGATAAATATTTTGACACTTGCTAAGTGAACTTGGATGTGACAATGATTGACCGTGCTGCTTTATCTTATCCAACATTAGCCATAAACAATGACAATTACTTAATTTCTGAATCAAGTGACAGAATAACTTGTGATTTAACGCATTTATTTAAAATAACCTAAAAAGTAACGAACGAATAGTCGAAAATTTCCTGTAAAAGGGAGGTTTGTGTAGATATAATTAAAATAACCACTCCAAGAAGTTCCACTACTCTGCGCTAGTGTACTACTTTGCCCGAGGGGCCCGAGAGCGTCCGTTTTGATGGCAGCCGAGGCCACCCCGGCATCAGCCTGTGGGGTGATTAAAAAGGGTATTGGTTTTCATTTTGTTTTTCTGAGGCATTAGCTCGTCGTAAAGCCATCCAATGCCCTCGAAAACCCCGGCTCCTGTCAATGCACAAGTTGGCTGCAGGTACCAGACGTGACCACGCATCTTTTTAACCTCCAGTATCTCCATGATTTGACTGACAGGCATTGCGTATATGAGGTCCTAAGGTGAAGGTTTTGAAGTACACAATGAATTGAGTGCATCAGGTACACAGATTTGCTTAGTCAATTCTAAAATGGTAAAAATCACGTTTGAAGATTGATATTTGGTTGAGAATTAGGTGGATCTTATTCGCCAGTAAATTAAAAAATTAGAATACAATCCTTACCACAATTATAAGATTGAGGATTACTAAGGTAAGCTCATTTTACCTGGTAAGTGGAAATGGAAATAAAATAACCTTAGAGAAGCTCATCCCCGTCTTGAACAGTTAGCCAACAAATGGAAAATTACTACCAGTGTCCTAATTAAAGCAAAGGACTTCCAAATTCATGTTAACAATCTTGATGCCTCTGGATTAATTTAACTCATAGACCATTGTGTTCATCTCTGGGTAAAGAAGGGTTCGCAAAGGTCATTCGAGCACCTAAAGATGAAATTTCAATCACCACTTCCACTATTGCAATTAGAAGTAGGAGCAAAGTAGGAAGAGCAGTAGTAAATTCACTTTTTGATGAGCCCACATCCATTAAGTATTTTGGTTTGTATGCGGGAGCGGAAACTCACCTGCTTGTTGGCCAATATAAGAACTCGGACACCGCGTAATTCTGCGCTTCGAAGAATCCCGTGGATTGCGTCACGTGCTTCGTAGATTCTGTCGTAATCACCGCAATCCACTACGAAGATGAGAGCTGAAGTAAAAATGAGCAAATAATTTATTGAATCCAAAATCTAGCTATTGTTTCACTGATCCATTTTGTCCAAAGTGTAAACAAAATTGCCGTTAGAATGGTGGCAACCAGAAAAAAAGGTTGGAAAGTACAGTCCAACTTGCAGGGTCATTAAAGGTAGGTTTTTGCTTCCGCATTCCAGAAATCTAAAAAAAAGTCAAATATTTAATTTCGCCTTGAAGTGGGATATTTCTTGTGGGATTTTCGCGCTATGATTATCCGTTACGCTAGTGAGGTTATTTGAAGCGACTCTCAATTTGATGGTAACATGGAAAGACAAAAGGAAACATCTCCCTTAAAATGTACATTCAGTCAAGTGATGGGTGCGATAGTTCAGTCTAGAGCTGAACACACTTTTAAACCGGATTCAAAAATATCAATCTTCTATACTCAACAAGCGAGCATGCTTGAAAAATTGGTCGCCTAGCCCTGTTTTAAAGTTAACACAGACATGTCAAAAGCTTTGAGACGTTCACCGAGGTAGATCAAATAAGAGTTCATTGCAATTTTTCCTATTTTCTTAACATTTTTTAAAAAAGAACAAGTTATTTAACCGGGATTTATAAGGTCTGTAATATTTCAGAGCACTAATTTTGGAATTTATCATTCTCATGAATATTTTCTGGCTAATCGAAACCTTCCAAGCGTCGGCGGTTTGTCTCCTAGTTAAGTAAGCACTACCACCGTTTACAAGGATATTGAGAATATAATCTGCGAAACATCCCTAAAATCACTTATCAGTATTTATAAAATGGAGTACTCTGCCAAAATAACTAATGGAAGATGTTGAGAAGGAAAATGAGTGTAAGGCAGACCGAGAGAGAGAGAGAGAGAGAGAGCAGAGTGAAGCAGAGCCAAATGGTGTAACATTAATAACACAGATAAAAAAATTATAACCAACGCACTTACTCTTTGTATGTGTGCTTACCGTTTCGAGAACATTGTAGTCCGTCACGGTATAGGCAGAAGCTAAACATGTGTCTCGCAATTTCTTCGGTGGAATAGCAGTAATTTATGTATCAGGGTGAAATGTTTTGGAATAATATTTGAAACTTTAAATCAAGACTTAAAATGGCCAATGAGACCCTAGAGGGTAAATGAAATAAATCGAAAAACAATTAACCTATCTAGAAGTTTGATCCTGCTTTACTTCCTACCATAACGGTGTAAAATGATTTATAATTTGAAGCAGTTCAGGACAAACTACATGTCGATGTTAAGGCAAATCCTAATTTATAAAACTGGATTATTACATAGATTTACGCTACTTATGAAATGGAGGAGACATAAGTAGTTATGTGTTTGTTAAGGTGAATTCCATAAATTTAGGTCATCCTTGGATTAACCTGATTGCTTATAGAAAAATTAGAAGAAAATAACTGGTCAAAATGCAGATAAAAACAACTTAAAATGTTAATATTATATGTTTAGGCGATGTTTTAATTTTAAAAGTGCAAAACTCTTTACCAACTTCGGGCTCATTTTGAATACAAGACGTAAGTATGGGTAAACAAGCTGTGTTTAATAATTTAACTTCAAATTTCACATATGTATAATATAAAGAATGCGTATGTACTCAAATAAATAAATAGACACGGTACGCAAATAAGCCCTGTTCACAACGTAGTAAGGTTGGACAATGATTTATTGTTGCCAGCTCAAAGGAGGCAATATTAAAGCAAACGTCATCATAGTGCTTCCATGTTATCAGCGTTTGTTTGTGAGAAAATGTCAGTTTACTTCTTTCCCGTGACAGAGCAAACATCTTCGGCCCTCCCCCCGCGATGGGGAGACAAACTCTGCTCCCCAACAAGGCTTGATGACTTGCAAATACCGCACCGCTAGTCAAGTTTAAGGCGTCATCCTCTACATTTCCTTCCTATTGAAGGAGTATGAAACTAGAAGTGGAAGAGAGAAAGGCAGAATCCATTGCATCCATGTGAACAGTTTCATTGTCATCTTGTTTCGGACGTATTAGTATTAGGCATCAATAAGATAAAGATTATTAAAGTTGTAACAGAAGACGGAAAAAGTTGATTCTTTGCGATTTTTCCAGTTTATAAGCATTCACTGATTTCGGAAACTTAAAGTATTCGTCGTTTAAATTGCCAATGTGAAAATATCTCAGCGTTTAATAAATATTGGAACTGCTGCGGTACGCAAAGGGAAGAGAGATTTCTGAGGCGATTGGAATATCTCCAATTAGAAATATGCGTGATGAGGGCAATTTGGCGGAAGAAGTTTGTTTTGCTGCCTCAATTATGCGCAATCTTTGTGCACAAACATTTATCAGAGCACATTCCCAATGGGTTATTAATTAAATCTCCGAGGCACGTGATGCATTATTTAGGAGCAGGTGGCAATCATGGCAAATTATGCGTTCACAAATCATTTAGTAGTCAGGTTATGATTGTTCCGGTGCGTAGGAGATAGGTCTTGTTTTGACCGTAGAGGAATACCTTTGTCGGGGTGATTATTAGGTAGCAAACATTAGTCAAACATCGCCAGATATAGAAATATTGAGCACTATTTTATGAGTGGGTGGGGTAGAGTTAGGCCGTTCAAAAGTACAAATATTTATTTCGGTAAATGAGCAAAATGTGAATATTTTTAGTGATTATGGTTACCTTACAGTCGTATAGGTAATTCTTCTGCTGATTTTTACTTCAAAATCATCATTTCCTCCATAAGTATGCACAGGTGTCTTTTGTGGTAAGGTTACTCAGAAGCTCCCGAAGTGCATTACCTGCCACTAACAGAATTATCATTTGGTTTTTCTCAGCGCTGCTTTTGATTTCACATTGTAAGATTTTGAGTTGCACAGTAAACTAAAATGCATTTAAAGAAATGCGGCATCAGTGAATCACGGTTTTCGATTGATTGATGCTTGCGATAAATAGGTGATATCCATAAAAACTTCCAGTATTTTTTCCTGAAACTTGAACTGCCACAATTACTATTCATACAAGGACACCAAAAGGCATCCTGTTCAAAAACCCTAAGAATCAAAATAATCGGGTATATCATTATATTTTCTTCCAATTTTCCTAATTAAAAGGGGGTTTTCCAGTAGAAAAGAGTGTTTTTAAATGAAAACGTATCGAAAAACATGTTATACGCACGCAAACATATTTGCATTTCTGAAAATCCCTAGTTCCATTAATTCCAACTTTTAATTTATCAGCTATAAATGAATTGATGAATATTCGTTGTTAAGAAGGAAGTTTTCCATTTTCAAGAAGGCATGTTAATCTTTTCCTAGTGTGCTATATCTGACAATTGTACCTTCTCTAGATATTTAGTCCACTAGATATTGTTCTAATGGTTCGCACCTTCAGTATATTGGTAGAAGTGCCTCCACAAAGTCTTAGGCTGCCAAAAACCGCCAATGTCCCAGGATCGGATGTAGAGCTCCCTGTAGTCCACAGTGTCCACCCGGAAGTGCCTCACGGGCTCAAATGAGATGACATTACCGATTTGAGCCAGAATAGTCTTTTTTCCCCCATTATCCAGGCCAAGCATGAGAACCCTTACCACGGGTGCCTCAAAGAGGTAGGTATAAAGGAGGCAACAGCACTGGCCCATCGTCTGAACATAAAATAATAAAATCATAAAGAAAATGCGACAAGAATTGCGGATTATTTACCAAAAACGCAGTATGTTGAAACGTCATTTGTCATTGTGGATTACACAGGAGATTTTGTGATCAAGGTGACTCACTCGGCTTTGGATGAAAGCCTAGCAAATATGTAGCCTATATGAGTTAAAAGATATACACAATTTCTGTACTTTATATCGAGAAAGCATGATCAAAGTGTTTCTCCACTGAGCCGAAGGTTGAATCTCAATGCAAAAAGCGTTACTTTATTTGAAACAGCTGGATGACATTTAGAGAGCTTTAATAGTCGATGGCTGATTTTTACATTTCTTTTTAACTGTGTGTCTACGGTTGAACCGGAAGATTAGTCTCCTAAAAATTTTAAATTAAGCGTTATATTCATGGGCAAATAACTCTCACTGAAACCTTCCCAACACTTTTGTATAAACTGATGCTTTTCAAAGTAAACCAAGCGAAAAGAGATAAAGAACTGTTTGTATGTTTAGACTGCAAGGCAATGCAGTAGTAAGTACTGGTCTTCTAGGAGAGGATTTGGGTGTACAATCAAAATAGTGAGCAGAGTAGACACTAAAACCAAAAACTGTTAGTAACTGAAACTACTGAGCTACTTCAACTGTTGACTTTAGAGAACAGGTGAATAAAGTAAGCGGCATGAAGACTACCATTCCAAATAATAGTAAATGATTGATACGAAAACTGGATGCAAATAGTTTTTCCTGCAACACTGTAAAATGAATTCCAAAGAAACTGTTTCTTTAAAATGTAATGATAATCAAATAAGATTATGTAAACGAATAAGATGGCTACTGAAAGGCCACAAACATTCTTTATTTTCCCAATTGGACTACAAATTGGTGGAAAGTGTTATGCGGCATGATTGCTTTGCTACACGGGACCGTTTGGGAGTCTATTTCCAGCAAATAGAGCTCCGTCTTTCACATTTCCTCTCCTGTATTTTCAACTCGAGGTACCTTTGATAGTAAAAAATCAACGACAATCTACAATATTAGTAGTTCACCACCTAGGTTAATGGATGCTTAAAGGTGCAAGAAATAATGATATATTGCCATGCCTTATGTGCTTAAGAGTGATTTCCCTTGGGAAGCTATTTTTAGAAAGGAGTCCAGAGTAATCAAGTGAGGCATGCAAGCACTCTTCAAGACAGGCACAAACATGCTCGCGTGTTTGTACCCATAAAGGTATATCTGCAAAATACAAAGTCATTTTGCCATTCACTTCTCCCATTTCTCCTTCCAGTGTTGCAGCATTTTGTAAACATTTCCGGTGATTTTCAGTGGTTGCCGTCGTAAAACCAGACTATTGGTTTGCCTGAGTTTGTGTTAAGTGCTTCGTTTGCCTTAAAGTCACACTCCATTTCCTACACTTTAGGGGATGACAGTGCCTTCACTTTAAGAACTTTTCCTTGGTTTTATTTGTTTGTCCCCAACCTGGTCTTCCACTTGTATACCTTGTCTACAGTCGGCGAATTTTCTCCATAGGCATCCAAGTTGTTAGGTAGCATCGATTAAATAAAGTTTTATGCAAATAAATGGTCAGGCCCAAGAGCTTTAAACGATCGAAAAGACTATTTCATAATTTAGTCCGTAAAGTTATTGTTCTTAAAGAATTCGTGGATTTAACATGTTCAATCCCTATATCCTAGGAAGAATTCAGGTTAAAAAGTGCAGGATAGAGGAGCCATGCCATCTAAATAAGGAATTCAATCTAATACTTTTGTTCTTATAAAGGTGCAGAGGGGAATTTTTTACGTGCACTGTAAATTCCGGTCTCTCCAAGCACAACTAATCCAAACATTCCTTGGAAGGTTGTTCTTGCAAGGAAACCTGTCTTGATTAAATCAAACCAATAAAGCAATTCTCATTGCTCGAATGCACGAACGTTGGACACCGGTCGACAAGGACTTGAGCCCGCTTTTAAAAAGCAGTGGATAAGTTTTGCATAAAAAAGCCTAAAAAATAAGATTTATTTATTCAGACAATATTTCAGTTGTTTATTAAACAATGTTTTGTTTTTATTTAACACGACTGTATTTCTCCGGGAGGCCTGACCTCCAAGCCATGACTACAGCCCCCCACCCCTTCAGGACGTAAATGCTACTTATTCTACTCTGGCATTATATCCTCTCTCATCTACAGAAGTCGCAGGGCGCTGCGTTTATGCTAGATTATCGAATAATTATTAGCTAAATTTTTTGTTATTACATTGCGGATTATGGATTATCATGCATCTAGTTCAAGAAGGGTGGAGAAAATGTTTAAGTACAATGCATTCCTCTGCAAACATGAAATTACGCAGTGATCTTTTAGATGTACATTAGTCAGAAAGGAGGCTATAAGCAATTGTTCGTAGTCGGTTATTAATCACTGACCGAGTACTGCCTACCTCTTAGACAGAGAAATAAAGCTATCGTGTAAGGTCTAACAGAATAAATTACACACTTCGTAAAGGGAAAACCGAAACGTTTAATCCGTAATTTCTTTCCACAAAAGTAATCTCTACCCTAGTTATCGCGGCAATTTGCACTAAAGTTAAATCTTCTCATTTTAAAATGAGACTCTGACTTGGGGGTGGCGCCAGTAGCTTGAAATGAGAATTAAACCTCTCTACTACGTATACTGCAATGCTGCTGGTTTCAAGACTTCTTATAATCTACCAGCTTCACATATTTATCCTTTGATTTACATAGCAAGCCCATTCCTTTACTAATTACAGGAGGAACTCTTTTTCGTCACATCAGAGGGCAGAATATGAGCGACAATTAGTCCGTCACTATGACGATATTCACTGATTCGAGGACTCCTCTTGTTATTTAACATTTTATGATAAAATGGTGACTTAATGGAAATGTAAATGGAGGGCAAAATTTTGCGCTGGAGCACAAGCCGCGGTTTTTGTCTACATGTTACTCATTTATCTGTTCTACAGGCGCATTTATTAAATAACTAAGTGACAAGTACATAGAAGTAACTGCGTGGTTAAACTACTGCCGCTAGATGAAATGATGGTAGTTGTATTCAAGTAGAGATAAAAACAGCACATTTCGTGATTAAATCGAATTGACAAATTCCATTTGCTAAAGAACTGCGAGAGTTTTGTGGGTGTTTAAAAATTGTCTCACGAATTCGTTTACACCATAATATGGACACATCCGTAAGCAGAGCTATTGAAGGAATGGGGGATTTGCAATTGACTTGCCTAATTAAAAGCATGTATTTGTGGATTTTTTTTATGATATCATTTTCATAGAAGATTAACGGAAGTGATAAATATTGAAGATAAGCTGTGATTCATTAAGAAGAAAATTTAATGAAGAAGAGAACGACACATGAGAATAAGCGAGTGAAAAATTTTATTGTGAATAAGTAGGGAACTACTTCCTTACTGACCCTGTGCTTGGCGCAATTTCCTCAGAAATCACGAGATATAGGGAAGTAGATAGCGATTTGGGATGCTGACAAGACGATAGATGGGGAGAGGGACAGCGACATGGCTTATTAGGTGGTGGTGCTGACGATGATTCGTAGATACTTCACCACTACAGCTAAGAAGGTAGAAGAGTGCAAGAGGGAAAGTGAATTCCTGCCTTCAGGCACCTTCAGCCACCTCCGCCCCACCGCACGAATCCATCAATCCGTTGATTGGCCGCTGTCCAGGGAATTCCACCAGCTGCAATCGCTGCTGCTGCTGTAGCTGCGACCATTGATGTGGCTGGTGTTGCTGTCTTACAAATCAGCGAGCTCGAAAATTGTAGTATATTACGCTACCAAGACACACGGAAGCATGAACGCGAGTTCGTGCTTCATTATGACAGTGTCAGCTCCATGACTTTCGACTTCAAAACCGCTTTGACTGCAATAGCAATGGCAACAAAAACCACCTGTGTCGGCCGAGTTCATATCAGCTGATCTAATCATCTTTGTTGAAACCAAACACTTACGCTGATGTAACAATATTTGTGTCGTCTAACAGATTGATAGAAGCTTATGTGTTAAGGTACCTACGGTAATCAACTTAGCCATTTTTGACGACTCTTACGTGAATTAAAAATCACGATTGCTTTTTAACATGTATATATATTTAAAACTATGAAAAAATAAATTATGACTTTGCTTGTAGAGAAGTGGAAAATCGCATACATAATAATCCTGCTAAACCAGAATGCGTGGAAACGGTCCAGTCTGAGCTTGCAGTTGTACGAGGTTCAAAAGCAATATTATTAACAATATTGTACCTAAATCAAATATTTGAGAATTCTTTTAAAGTAAGCATTATCATGGACTTAAGTAGTTATTGCAGTTGCAACCAATGAAACCGTTTGTATTTTCTGACCAAGGATAAGATTTTCTCATCCCTTGTTACAATTCATAATGAATCTGCAATGCCTTGCTAGTTTATTTAACTTTGCATTTGATTAGGCGGGCACTTGAGTCATCACAGCTTCTACTTGGCCACACGGCCTCCAGGTAATGTCGGTGGCCTCAGCTCTGCCATGCTACTGTGGCATCTTACAACTTCTCAGGGAAGACCTGTCCACTACAAATGAATAATTATCTAACGCGATAAGATAAAAAAATATGTTTTTTTGAGTGATATAATAGGAAATGAATGAGAAGCACCAACATGTATCTAATACCGAGCTACGAGCAGAAGTGCTGGGCCCATAGTTGTGGTTGCGATGCCAGTTTGCTTGCAAATACCCTTCAGGTGAGAATCGAAGGAGGCGATACCTTTAACACCTGCGGAGGAAACGAACTCCCATCCTCGTTAAGCCTTGACAACCTGCCAACTCTCGCATCACTGATCAGATAAAGATGTCATCCTCTACGTTTCAAGGGTATAAAATCAGAAGGATAAGTGAGCGCATTTAGCTACTTTTTATGTGTAAAGTATTTTGTCATAAAATTTGCTACAAAATCTCACTAAAAGAGCAATAAAATTAAACAGCTGCCAAAAAATGTTCTCTATTAGATTCTTGTAATTGCTGATGGACAGGTATCAGGAAATAAATTTTCTTAGGTAAAAAGTAGGCAAACTGGATTAAGATTTGCTTTCTACCCCTCTACGGTTAACGTCGCTACTGGCTCAACCCAGTAGTATTTACACAATAGTCCTAATAATAACACACTCGCGTGGTTGTTTTGCACGGCAATTATCAATAAGCTGAATAAGCTAAAGACTAGCATCGCAAACAATATGACCTGACTCCAATATTGGTGTTGTGGAGACCAAATTGTCACCTTAGCTGGTCTCCGCTACCGTAGCACTCTGTGATTGGCTCTTAAGCGTCGATCACGGCAAGCGTATCGGAATGACTTGTAGCTAAACAGAAGGCAGGAACGAAGTTCGTGCACTAATTTTTATTAATGTTGATTACGCCTTTAAGATTTGCAAAAGTTATTTAATGTGTGGGTTTGGATTCGGACTGATATATTACACTAGATCCCTGACTACATTAGGTGCGTAATCCAGGAGTCATACGAATGACGATCTGTCAGGCTAAGCTATGCAAGTACAAAGCGGTTTAGGTCATAGAGACATCCGTGCAGTTATCTCCAGCACGCCTGCTTTCCGGCTGAAATAATTCGTTGGATTTACAGTTAAATGACCCCCATACCCTGTCACCTTAAACGCAGTACCAAGACAACCGATTTCATGATTATATGCTTTTCAGCTATCTGTGTGATATTTTACTATTTGTAGCCGACTCTTCAAAGCAGCTTAAGGAAAATATCCCGCCTGCTCAAAATTGACTTTCAATCCTATCTGCTCCTTACACCACCTTCAATAAAAATCATCAACCTTGTGCTCAGTATTTTAGACCCTACAACACCAATGAAAATGGATTGACGCCCTCTCGAGCTACCTCCTGATAGTGATAGAGCTAGCGATTAATCCAACGAGTTAAGAAAATCTTTAATTAACGGACTTGATGTTGGTAAAAGTGTCATGAGAAATTCCCACATTAGCCGCAGAAATTCTACATCTTATATCTGTGTCCTTCATTTCAGTTTGGTAAATTGGTGATTGGAAAATCTGTTTTAATGGATGAAGCACCACATGCATGAGCATGCTGGGAAGAAATTCGAGCTACACCCCGCTTGAAAAGGCTATTTTAATCATAGATGGTTTGGACCGGAAGCGTACATTAACGCTAATTTTGGAATTATAATAAACAATTTGAAACTAACTGTCATTAGTACCTTGGTTCCTTCCCCATATTTTTATGGCACATCTACTAGTTCCTCTTACTGAATATTCATTAATCAGAGGCCTTGAAATATATATAATGCTTTGAAAGTTTTTTATCCCTTTGCTTTGCTCCATGGACACCTATGAGTCTGTCATTGTACATTCGCTAGGCGGTGTGGTCCCCAGATCATCCCAGCAGCCTCTCGGCCCTTCCGTATGTCGGTGGTGTATTTTCTGTCCTTATCTTCGGGAACGCCCCGGATGCCTAAGATTTGAAAACCAAACCCTATCTTAGAAGACAACTACCCTGATTCCTATGGTTGAATTCTGAACATTAGTGTGACAGAGGGGCATATCCTGCGGATGAGGAAAATCAGTATATGCTCCTAACAGGTTTGGAAGTGACGCGTACCTTTGACAAATACCCCAGTCCTGTGTTTTACGGAAGTGCTCTTAGCGACTAAGGCGGCACATGTTGTGAATTATCTGTAAAAGCTTGTTGTGGAGGTGTCTACCGCACCCGTATAAAGGTGTCAATTGAGTAAACACGCGGTACCTCCTCCGTTTCTCTATTAGCTAAATGAAACCCAGATTGATATGGCTGAGGGGTGCTGAAGTGTTAATAAAGTGACTGGGGTGGACAGACGTGGCACTTTATGCCCACAAAATTATATCAAATCCCGTCTTTTATTAAGTGACGGCTAGCGGCAAAAATGCCAGACAGACGGCACAGTACTCCTTCTTCCAATACATTCCTTTGACAGGACGAAACTCCATATCCAGTAGAGTTGCCAAGTGGAATCGGTGACGTTGTTGTCAGCTATCCTCTCAGTTGCAAGCAAATTTGATGACTGGTGAGCTGTGATGCCCATCAAGGGAGGTTGGCAAAGGGGAGCGCAAGAGAAGACGCTCAAGAGGAGAGCACTGTAGTATTTTATGTTTGTTTACCTCTTCGCTTTGTTAACGCGGCCACTTAAGGCCCTTCTGTACGTCGACAGTACATTCTGTCCTAGTATTATGGCCGCTTTCATTGGGAGTGCTACATATTATCTCACATGTCCACTCCCACAGCCATTGTCGTTTATTACTTTTATCAGATTTAAGTAATTTTCTGTAAATGTATTTCATACTATGCAGATTAAGAGGGAGAAGGTGGGCGGAAACATCGTCACCATTACTTACGGAAGTCTTCTTAGTGTGATGAGAAATTATTTCATTAGCTTCACTACTGCCTCTTTACGGGTTTTATTCAATTTAGATCCTGATATTGTAGATGAAGCAGAAAAACAGTCAACAGAGCGCAAAGGGTGAGGATCAAAGCAGAACCGTATTGTTTTGGTCGTATTGATTAATACGCAACCACTTCCAGACCTACGCAGTTTGGACGCCACGGCACCTTTCCAACGGTCTATTTGGATACGTGAATGCGGCTATGTCTTCACCTGCTTGATAGCAAAACATGTTCTAAGGTAGCTTGGAATCGAGTGCATAACGGCTTACCGTCACTTCTAGCTGGTTTGTATGCAATACGATTATACAATAGAAGGGGGTAAGACTAGTTAAGGTTTTTAGTTTACCGAATGATGCTTCCATTCTGCAATCTAACAATCTTAGCGACATCCTATCCCACTACTCATAAATTATCATCAGGTCTTTGATTATGGGTATATCGCTCTGGATGGCATTAACTTGCAGGCAATCGAGTTTTCCTTCACAAAAATGTCATTAAACGTCAACCATGTTAGGATGAATGTTAACATTCTTCAATCACTTTAAAATAAACCACTAAGATAGGTGTGAAATACAGAGAAGAATGGAAACAAGTTTGGACAGTAAAATGCACAATGGTTCCGTCATAGTATGAAATGGTTTTGGTGTGAAAGACATGGAGGCAAATATCTAAAATCCATGCAGATAAATTTAGTTGAGATAGAATCCTGTTTGCTCCATCGCCGTCGTGAGATAATGACGTAACTCCTCTGCGCTTGAATATTCTGGCAATTTTAAGTAATGTGCACAAGTGTTTACGCTGGGATAGGGTCCCTCTCTGCGGTCTTTGCAAACAATTCGCAAACGTGGATTAAGGTTCTTCAAGCCACCCACTGGAAGACTTGAGGAACCGCTGATAAAGCGAAGGAATTTACGTCTCTCCCCAGTGTCGAAGGCTACTAAGACATCGATTAATAGGAGGAAGGCGGGAGAGGACTTAGTATAGCCCAGAATGGGCGATGTGTAGGCTAGGAGCTCTTCCCGCGTCCACGAGACTCCTGAAGCGCCACTGATAAGATGCCCCACTTCGGTACTGGTAAAGACAGACAACCAGTTCATTGAAAAAACGCGCTCGAGACCAGCTAAAACGAATTCATATAAAGGTAAGGATCACGGGGCCACACACAAACATCGATATCAGTACCTCAAAATCTACCTTTAAATGCATCCATTTGAGCTCTGATGCCTTTGTCCAAACAGTATTCCAACGTTCTGCGAATATAAACTGTGAAGTTCTTATTGGATATTGGCTCTGCGGGCTCGTCCTTGATAGAAGTACTGGGTGACTCCCATGGGTAAACGTCCAGCAACTTCATTTTCAAATTTTCCGTCCCAAGCTGTTAAAAGTGCATAAGTGAAGAAACTGGTGAATACCAGTGATGAGCATTCAGATGACTTGTTAAACAACTCCTTTATAAATGGATCAGAAATCGAAAAGGCCTTACTGTGGATTGGGGTACGAATTCCATACTAATGCAGAGGTCCTGCACAGTACAGCCAAGCATTTCGACACTGGCTTCATCTAGACGCTGTTCAAGACAGAAGTCACCCTTCAACAAGTGCACCTCACGAATGGCCTTGTGAATGGTGTGAAGGCGTAGCAATTGCCGAAAGAAGTTGGCACGCTCTGGTTGAATGGAGGCAAAATCCTCAAAATCTAGAAGACCAGTAAGCCAGTGCCGACTGCTTCCAGTGATAGTCCCTTGCCGTCCAATGAACAAGGGGTCCTCTGAGAGGAGGATGCGTTCTCTCGAGGCCTCGGCATCAGCCACCAAGTTCAATTCAGCTTCCAAGGCCTCTACCCCGGCTGAACACCGTGTTTGTCCCGAGCTACCATAGCAGGCAAGAAACTTAAGGAAGGGTCTCGATAGAGGTAGATCCATCAGATGGTTATCCTGACGGGGAATAACGTGAATACCTTCTTATTTAGTAGACGAAAATGATGCAAAAGTTGACCAGGACTAACCTGCAGTGCTTTGGCCACAGCGATGCCCATAATGTAGAAGCGACGGAGGACGTTAAGGGGCACGATATTGCGAGGATAGGGTGTGGGAAAAAGACCGAAGGAAGGATTAATGTAACTGGAGGACGAATTCGACTCCGTCAATGATTCCACCTGTTCAAAACTGTCGGTCAACCACATCCCCAAAGATTTTCGACGGAATTCCAGAGCCAACAGACTGAAGAACTCCAGTGTGGGCCCCAACCCTGTTCCTTCTTCATCTAAATGGGATGCCAAGTTAAACCACAGGAACTCCTCAGTTGTGGACTCTCACACTTGTAACTAACTTGTGAAGCGAATCTCTAACTCTGACTTGGATTCAGCATGCTCATCCATAACACGTTCCGCCCAGGCCCAAAATCCGCAACCGCTTAGATCTACTGATTCATCTCGTGGTATGTCAATGAAATTCCTGAATAGTCGACCAATCTGAAGTATTGAAAACTGGCAAATAAAATTCTATCACTCTATATGCATTCAATCACATCCAAAACTCACCGTTTGCAGATGACAGTCGCACCTACCCCTATTGTGTGCAAAACTGTCCACATCCATTACTAACTCGTCCGAGGACTCCACTGCTCCGAGGTCACAGTCCGCGTGGTTGAGGTGGGAGGAGATGTTAGCTGCAAAACGAGTGGCCGCTGTGCGCTGCAAATAACTCACCAAACGTCTTTGATCATAAAAATCCTCGTTGATGCTTTGTGAAGGTGTGACATTACTCTGCAGCCACAACAGCGATCTATGGAAAAGTAACAGCATCATCTAGGGTCTTTGGTGGCTCCATTTTTACTGCTGAGAGAGAAAATAGGCCTACCTTGCAGGACCAAAAGCACAGGCTCTAAAGAAATGATGGCGGATACTGTAGGGGAAGAGAGCGGTGACACGCTGGGTCAAATTCATACACCAGTCAGGTAAGGTGGGACCTGTAGCAACCGCTAGCACGTCCTGTAGTTGGCGTTTAAGCTTACGCGTGAGGCTGAATGAGATGAAGTCACGCGCGGAAACCAAGGGGTCTGAGCTGGCTGTAGAAAAACGGGTCGACGACGTCCCTACATCTGCAACATCGATGACACCTGTCAACTTGGCCAGAAGCTGAAGGAGATCAAGCAGCTCCTCAGTCCTCTCTTTCGTGTTTCTTTTTATTCTCCCTGGCGAGTGAATACCTAAGCGCTCTAACTGGTTCTCTTGTGCACCAATTAGACGCACATCACGCAAAGTCAGTAAAGAGGTTGATTGGCTAGTAGGCTGGAAAAATGACAGGATTAGAATTCCAGGATTTAGTATAAACCGACGGAATTTCTCTGACCAAAACTAACCTCATCATATTCACTCTCTTCACTGGGATTGCGAAAGCTATACTCCAGAGAAATCTCCACGATCGGTAGGCCGTCGGCAGTTGTCTTCCTACCCATTTGGGAGTAAAGTGCCTCCTCAGCCAGTTTCTGAAAGCACGTGACAAAAGTATGATCTATAGCCTTAAGGTTAGAAAACTTGTAGATAAGGTAAAGTGGGAGCTTACGAGGATGTACTTGAAAATGGGAGCGTTTAGGTCATCGATATGAACCGAGGCTACCACTGAGTCATCCTTTCGACGAGCAAATAATTCCATACGCAAATCATATTCTTCTGAAGATATATGCGAAAAAAAAACGTAAATTCAATTTATGGACAACTCTACCGACTGCCAATGCATGATTAAACAGGAAACAATTAACCTCAAATGATCAAGGAATAGACAATAAAGGAACGCACTTTCTTTTTGATAGAAAAACTCTGGGCTGAACATGCAATCCGGCGATATCCGAAGATGAAAACTAGATGACGATGGTCTTGCTTGCGGTGCGCTCGGATCGAAGCTGGGAATCAATCCGGGAACCAATGGAAACGTTGCGGCGCAGCTTTGAAGATCTAATTGATTCAATTGTCGACCCTCACGTAAAGCATTCATTTGCTTCAGCATGTGCAACTCGGCAGTCGTCTGTAGATGCGCACAAGTTAAGTGAAGATATAGCGGTGCTTAGTTAGCCACCAGTAATAATACATAGAAAGGCCTTTACTGACCAAACTGCTGCTCGAAGCAGAGACATTAGTTATGCCAAGACCGTTCCCAGGCGGTGAAAAGGCTAACTCAACCGCTTCATCCAACTCTGCCTCCTTATTCACTAGTTTGTATTCACTTTGCGCTTCAATCACTCCATGAACTGTGGTCCTGCCAATCTGGAAGAAGACAGATAGTGTAATTTAGAATAAAAATATGACAGGACAAGGAAGTAATCCACTACCGATTTTCCAATTTGGTCCGATGAACCTCTGGTGAGGAATAAACTCTCAGACTCGGGTGCCTCGGCGTGAACGTCATTGATAATGCAACTTCTGGGTGACTCTCTAGTGCACAGTTTCTTCGGAGGTGGTTGATTTTCTGGCGGCGCAAGAGATTCATTCATATCGTGCAAAATATTCGAAGCAATCAAGGCATCGATAGCTTCCGCAAACTCGAACGCTCTCCTCTCCACGGACGGGTGTGAAGTCTCAGCAGTCTGAAAAAATGAAAAATAAATAGTCACGACTTGCTACTTAAGCTCGTGACAGTAAAATCAGTTTTGATTATCTCAAAATACCCACTTGCGCGCTCGTTGGTGGTGCAGAATGGCCATAAATATCTTCAACTGCTTGGAAGCGAGTATTTTGCCCAACATCTGAGGAGGAGGAAGTCGGATTCGCCGACTGAGCCGCCGCCGATGCTTTGGAGGAATCGGGGTTGGAAGCTGCTACAGATGAACGATTGGAAATTTTCTTCGGATTCCGGAAGTGTACAGGAAACCCAGCCAATTTCTCTTGTGTCAAAAGCTAGATGATGAATGGCAGGAAGTGTGACGAAAAGACCTAGCTTTTAAGCATGACTTTTTTGGGAGGAGATGAAGGTAATTTGCTTACCGATGGATGAACGAAGTTGACGGTTCCAAAGAGCTCGAATCCCTTGACAACCAAATTGCTTTGTTTAGGTATTGCGGTTAGATCCATTATGCGGAAAATGCGAAAACTTAACACAACTTCACTTTGCCCCGCACCACTCTCTGGTGTCGAAACGGATGCTACATCTAGAGTGGCAAAGGCTCCATTCAATGCTCCGGTAGACAAATGTCTAGTCAGAGTCGATGTGTTGGTACTACCACTCAGAGGCCCTGACCAAAGCCTGAAGTTGCGCTGACTCAATGGTATAGTGACAGGCGTGCCGTTGAGGGGAATGGTATCCCTATGAACAGAAAGTGTCGTCCAGTGCTTGCCATTATTTGAAGCCTGCAAACCACGAAACACAAAACTTACTTCAACTTCTCGCCTTTACTTGTCAGAAACCTACAGCATTAACCAGCAACCCACCTGGAGACACCAATTTCTTATAGGGAGGCCAGTTTCCTTATTTCGAAGAGTGTTCAAGCGGTAAGCAGTGGGTACCAGTTGAAGACCTATTTCAATGGTCAATCTAGCACCGACCTCTTCCCCATTTAAGATGCGACTATCCAAATTGTTCATCCCCTCCTCTTCCGTCACCGCCTCTTCCTCTATCTGAGAACCATTCGATATTGTCGCACTGTGTTCGACTGACAAGGATCCGTCACAAATAACGTCTGGAGTGGAAGGGTGAAATACGAGTGCCGTAGCAAGGCCGCATTGGCAGGGGTTAACCCATGTCTCTACTGTTCCTCCGTAGGTGCCCATCCACTCAAAAAGGCCCATGTGCAATTCCACCGCACTGGAAGTTTGAAACGTTGAGGGCAAGGCCTCAGGAGTCAGGCTGATAGCGTGACGAGGCTTCTTCCAAAATTCCCGCAAGAAAGGCATCGATTTACGTGAACACTCATGCCTATAAAATAACAAATGCAATGGACGAAAAAACCGTTCTGGGAACCCTGTAACAATATAAAACCAGTTTCATATGGATCAATTTCAAGAAAGCAACCAGAACTTCGATCACAGAGACGCACCATTCCTTCACCAGGGTGGCACCGCGAAGAAAATGCTCAGTCGAGGCGGGCATGAAGCAGGAGCGGCCTCTGGGAAAGCCGTGTGATAAAAAAAGCGGTCGACCTTTCCCACTACCAACACGGATCTCTCGAGTTGCACCATGGCGACGTTTGACTATCATTGTAAATGAGTCCTGAACTTGAGGCGTTCCTACAGATCCCGTACACAGCCTCGTGTGGAGGCCAGGAAACCATGCACCCAGAAGCAGAAGCACTTGACGGTCCACAAGTCCACGGACGCCTCCTCCAACCAAGTGATTATGAAAGTCGGAAGTGGAGGGAAGCGGTGGAGCAATGAGTCCAAGAGGAAGGACTTGTGAATACTCTTCCGTTGACCGACAATAACCAGTGAAATCGAAGCAACTTGAGGAGTTAGGTGGGCAAGAGCGTGGTGGTTTTGCCGGCGGCACCTCTATTGTTGCCACAGTGGAAGGACTTGCAGAAGTCAGAGCTTCCATGCAAGCCGACACCTCATACTTCAATTGATCTGACGAAGTGGGATACGAAATCTCCTCGAACAGATGGATAGGAAGACGCTCAGTTTGGTCAAGAACATTTAGGAGACAGCGAATGAGGATGGGGAGACCGACGTTGCCCTCGAAGATGCGGAGGAAGGTCTGACGGCGCTGCAGAAGGAATTCCATGTGATAGTGGGAATCATTTGAATTTACCTAGATTAGAAAGACGGTTAATAAGCATACGAAGGGCCAAAACCACTTATAATCGAGCAAAAAATTAAGATCAGGATTTTTCACGCACAACACCACCCCAGCGCACGCATGAGGAAGAGGAAAGACAAAGAAGAAGCGATGGAATGAGACCACTGGAGGAGAGTTCATATGGTGTGACAGCTTCTTCGCCTGTTGAAAAAATCGCCGCTAGACGCGTGAAACACCCATTGAGATCAACCATTGCCTCTTGCTTTGAGGTTTGATACGGTGCACTGGCGAGTGTTGCAGCGATTTCGCTCAGGGCGTTGATAGTATTAGTGCCAGAAATAGATCCATTAAGGTTCTGAGCCCTCGCTGTTATGCGCTTAGGAGGTGCAGATGGGAGAGGTTTTGCGGAGTCCGGAGACGTCGTGGGGACCAGATCATGTGACAATATTCTTGATGCCAGGTGGTGCATTTTAAATCGAATAAACTGCTCTTCTTCTACTGGTGCTGTGGACTTCCTAAGAAAATGAGACAGTAAATACAAAATCAGAGATTACATCATAGTATCTGAAAGAATTGATATTTACTAATAAAAACGTATAAAGATCAATTTTGAATATTCAGGACTTAGCTTTGACTACACAAGAAAGGGAAACTTACTCTTGGGAATTCTCGGTAAACAAGTCCTTTAAAATTCGCCCACTGCTAGAATTCACTACCCAAAATCGACCGTCCATACTAATAATGATAGGCGCAGAACCTTTAGCCTCAGAAAGTGGGTTGATTATTTTATGGATGATAAAAGCCAAATCGGGGCATGATCGGAGTTTAAAGAAGCCTTGATGTGGGCGAGCGGAGAAGACGAACGCATCATCGCTTACTCCTTTGGGTCTAACTCGCAAAAGGGGCAACCCACTTTCAGTCTGGATGATGTCCAACAGCAGGTTGCCAGCTCCAACTACATTACACTCCTTGGACGTCTTCCAATGGTCTGTTCGTATAATCGTATATTCTTCGAATTCCTTGCCAAAGACTTGGAGGTTGCGGCGCGGTGGAGTGGACGAGGCCCGCTGACGATGGTCTGGCTGAGAATCGAGTCTCTCCCTGCTCATCGATCGAGGACGCTTCCTTTGCAAAGTGGGGTCGTCGAGGTAGAAGCGGGGCCATTGCTGAACACGTTCATTGCCAAGGTAGAAATTGCGGGAATTGATGAATTGGCGTGTGAGATAAAGTATTTGGTAGCGTAAACTTCCAACTACAAATGGAGATTTCAATATTTTCGTACATACTTAAGAACATTTGCCACCACGAAGTGCTCCATCTTGGTAAATACGCCTCGGTAATCCCTATGATAGATGTGTGCATACGTGATATGTAAGTACACATAATTATAAACGATAATATAATGCAATGCCCTATTTTAAACCAACTGAAGCAAAGCACCGATCGAAAGGAAAAGGAGGAAAGCTGATAATAAGAAATGAGAAATCAACTGACTCGATTTATCTATTAATTCCATTTCCCCACGAAATTCAATGGGAAAGTTGTTCTTCGAACTAGTCAAATAGAGACCACATAAGATGTTGTCCTCGCGGTTTATATCGAATAGCACAACTGCACTGTCGTTGTAGATGAAGAGGAAATTGCCAAAGATGATTATGTACCACCCTTGCCACTCCTCAGTATACGCGCTGGATAAAGGATAGGGTTCCTAAGAAAAGGACGACGAAAAAAAGAGCCACAGCAATGTCTGTAATATCCACTTAACATTTTGTTGGCCGTATACTGGAGGAAAATCGGTTTTAAGTCAGCAAAACCTTGCATTTAAAATCCCGTAAAATACCAATTACGCAGCAGGTCAATTCAACCCAAAGAGACGAGATGAAACACCCTGCATCATCCACGAATACGCAGTTAAAGGCAGCATTGTGGCAACTAATAGCATACCAACGTATACTAAAAGGAAGCTGTGACAGGTCAGCTTAAACAAATTGTGATTTTGTGCGAATGACATGGGAGTAGTTCATCCAGTTACTACAATATGATGCCCCTCCCAAATCACATCACAGTATAGAAGCGCGAGTAAACGAGCGTTCTGAATTGACAAACAAGCTGACTTTCCGAAAACTTAAGCAACACCCTACGCCACTTATATGTTATCATTCGCCAGTAGTAATATTAGAAGGCACTTAAGTTAGTGTGCGAGAAAGAGAATAAGGGAGCAGAAAACCAGCTTACATCTTCGCTATCAATTTCCGATTCGGTTAAGGTCACCTACAAAAAAAACACCCTCAAATGAAAATCATGTTACTTGTGCTACTTTCCTCTCAGTTAAAAGATTGCAAATTGACACTACTCTTACCGATGGTGATGGGTTTTTAGGGTCCTGAAAAACATATAATAGTAGCAGTGGAATATTGTTTAAGAGTCTTGGGCAGTTGGTAGACTGCAGCTAGTATCTTTGCGGTTAGAACAGCAGTTAATTGGAGAACTTTAACGTAAAGCTTACAGGCTCGTCGACCCCAGGGTACTCTGGTGTGTGCATAACAGCTGGCTAAAGTAGGCATAGTGGGAATTTTGTAATCACTGCAACACATAATGGCAAAAGCACATTCTAAAAACATGGGCTCACTGCTTCATTTTGTTGCTCCTCATCGGTTTGCCGTTGACTTTCCCCTGCAGCGATACCTGCCGTTTCTGAGAACTCAGAAGCTGTTCCGTCATTCTCACTCCTACTTTCATTGGGAATAAAGTCGACGATGGAATTTGAGGAATGAACAGAGTCCCCTCCCCCTACCTCATTCAAAGTCTCCCTTACGGGGTAGTAGTAACTGCCGTTATCACTTTTACCGATAAAACGAAAGTGTGGTAGTTGCATCACCGAATCAATCGACTTTACCAGGGGTATGATACCGGCTCTGTGCATGAGGGGTAGGTAAATGGAGCGGGCTTTCGTCAGCAATTGGTAACACAGCTGAAATGCACAGTGTACCGTCTTCACAGCCTCCTCCGACAATGCCATAAAAATCATCTGGCTGAGACGAAAACTCAACGAAATTGCAAAGGGATAAGTGTTGATAATTTCCAGACTTTGTGAAGAGAGTCGACTGACTATTTGCAACAGTATCAAGACGGCTTGATACCTCAAACAGAAAAAAAGCATCATTATTTGAAAGGAATTCAAACAATGCATCACTTTTCAAAAAGGAGATTCTTACTTTACTGATTCCGACTGTGTCTGCGCAAAGACGTCGACTAGCCCAGGAAATATTTCTATAGCGAGAATAAAGAGTTGCTCTTCTACTGATGCATCTTTTCCACTCCGATAAATTGGTAGGAGTTGTAGGTTGCTTCTATGGAGAGAAATCGAGGCACCCTCCTTTCCCATCGACACGTATTCTGAAAGCGGGTGCACCCAGTGGAGGAATGTTAAAACATGTACTACGATACGTCTCTAAATGTTCGACAAATCACTCACCTTCCAAAAGCTTTATAACTTTCCTACCGCCCAAAGGTTTCGCCGCCTTTACTCTGTCAAGCGGACGAAGCCCGTCTTCACCGGTGGCATTGGGGTCTGCACCGTGTTGAAGAAGAATTCGACAAACTTTCTCTCGACCGAAAGCCGCCGCATAGCCCAGAGCACAGGCCAAGTCAAATTTGAGCCCTACTTCGGGTTGAGAGCATATGGTCTCAACCACCTCTGGGGTGCCACAGACGACAGCCCAGTCGAGCAGACTTTGACCATGGTTGTCCACGTATCTGAGGTCAAGGCCATCTGACAGGAGCCTCTTCACTAACTCTACAACAGTAAAGGTTGATGATTGGCATTTCCCTTCGTTTAGCAGGAGATACAATAACCAGAAACACTCGCTCAGGGACAAGTACTTTCGTCAATGTTATTGCTTAAATATCGCTAAATCTCACACGGCATCCACAACCTCGAGTAATAGTCTGGATTTACCACTGTACAATATGACGAGAAGCATGTCGTAATGTGGTGCAGTGCAATCACGATATGGTGAAATCGAATGCATTACCAAGAAAACCTCACAAACACACAAATACAGACCCATATTGCCACTTTTGATGGCCTCCACAGCAGCTCTGAATGAGCAGAAGCTCGTTAAAGTGTAGATGGAATCCTCTTTCTCTGCGTTGTCGGCCTCCACCAGAGATACTCCATCACTGGGAACCGACTGCACATCTGGCAAGGTAGTAGGGGTCTTGTGACCCAATTTAAGAATGATCACCTGTAGGAGACGAAACACGCTCGTTAACATGCCTTCATCCCTGCAATTGCGAAGGAGACTAATTAGGGAGAAGGCCAAATAATTCTCTCGACTCAGAAGGTACCGTGTAGCGTCTGCTGAGCAGCAAAATAATGTCAACAAAACATTTGTAAGAGAGTTGGCGAGAATAAGGTCTGGTTTCCCTTCCAAATCAAATGCCTCAGGATCATCTTTGTCTACAAAAAAAGGAAAACATTATGCTCGTTTCAATCTAAAACAAACGCCCTGTATGTCAAAAAGCATCAAACGTACACGAGGTGTCTCCGTGTTCCGAAGAATAAGACATTGCATAAGCCAAAAATGATGGATAGTAAAACAGGGAGAGACCAGGTGCACGAATATCAGGGAAAATCCCGCATGCCTTATGGAGGTGATGTGAAAGTCTCGTGATAAGTTCGTTCGTTGCGATAAAGGAGAGATCCTGTCCAGAACTCGAGAATCTTTCAAAAATGCACCCCAGTGACTGAAGAGCCATCTTCACAACCACTTCGTAGTTGCTGTGACTAAGGAGATCAGTCAGAGACTCCATCCACTCTTGCATATTCCCATCGCTAGGCTCACAACGACGGCATAGCTCATGTATGATATTCATGCTTGATTGAACTACATCTGCGTGAACTTCTTCCGAGTGCCATCGAACAAATCGAAGAACACTTGACAGCACTCCACCGAGATAGGCCTTCTCCGACGTCATGCTTGTTATGAAATCCAGGAGCTAAGAGCAAGACATGCCAACTTTCACATTTATGTTGAACTGACATCCGTTTATGAAGTTAAGCAGTGAGATGAAACCACCATAGTTTTATGTAGATAAAGGTATAAGGACACCGACACTAATACAAATTGCTGTCGAGATAACTCAATGCTTAATAATAACGTTGTAGATTGAACAATTGAGCACACTAACCTTTTTCAAAGAAGTTTTTCAAACATGTTATCTACTGCTTCTACACTGCATGTAAATGATTGTTTAAATCAAACACAAACGGCCAACGGGATTTTCGCGCATTAAGTGAAATAAGTATACCTTCACATAAAAACCGTGAATAAATCACATTGAAATGCTAAAAATGATGATAATTGTGCGCAAATAACGAAAGGCGAAGGCATCTTAGCAGTCGCAACAAACATTAGGCGTAACAGATAAAACGATGAGGAGCACACACTATTTGGGAAGTACCCACCTTGATAATTCGCTGAGCCAATTCACTGCCAGAAGACGAAAAATCGGCTATATCAAGTCGCATACATAAGATTTTATAGTGCTTGACTCTGATATTTTGTAGAGCCGATACATCAAGCATCTCCAAAAGATAGAGAAGTGTTCTGGCGTTCAGTTCTAACACATCATCCGGGGCATTGTCTTCGGAAAACAAATGCAACAACGCACTGATTATCTCAGTGGTGTCTAATTTGTCGACAAAACTCCTATCGTTGGCAAACAGAAGCGCATTGCAAAGATATTCCAAAGACGTTTGTTGCAGTTCTTTATCCCCACTTTGAAGCCAACTAATAAGGGAGGGTACATCAACTTCCATCGTCTAAGACGCCACCTACAAAGGCAGAAAAGAAGTGGTCAGCTTGCTGCAACGATCTTTCATTCACTATTGATGTCAAATCAATGCCTGAAGCACGATAGCGTTCCTGCCTCACCGGGGGACCCGGAGACTGTAGGATGAACCAATGACCGATCTAGTTCCAAATAGTGATTAAGCCAATGTTTTTTGATACAATGTACTAAAACAACAAATTTAAGTCCCATAGAAAATCAGTTTTAATAGCAAGTTTACCAAAATGTTAGCCGAAAAATTTAAGATTAAAAATTAAATAAGAGAAGTTGCGTTATGCAACTACCTTTAAAGCTTGTTTTGAGTAAATCTTGTCTAAGTATCTGAGATGGTTCTACATTAATAGACTACGGATCAAGCTAACAGTCTCTTATCTTTTTTATTTTGCATTTCTCTATGCTATCTTTGCCTATTGCAAGCCCGGGGAAGACTTAATACACTACATGGATGCGTCTACCGGTAGGGGGGTATACACTTTGTGTTCAAATGTTATTTGCGCTCTCAAGTTATCACGTACCTGTTTAAGCAGCTATTTCCATGCCAAATCCGCCGTCCGGTAGATATTGTTCACTTGTAAAGCTTTTCTAAGGTCGTTTGCGTATTCATTGCTTCCCTTTAAATTTTTTTAGCTTAGGTACACATTCCTCCTTGAGACATTCTCAAATCCTCCATATTTTCGATGATGTTTGTTTAGCTACACTGTAGAGCCCTAAACCCACCTCAAAAATGTTATAAAGTATTTTAGGGCAAAAGAGCGGTTCATTGTGGTTCGTCCTACCTCAAAGCTTGATCTAAAAATAAACCGCGGTAAAGGGCCCATAAAGCTTAAGGATTTCGGGTAGCCACACCTGCCATATATTTATTTTTAAAATGAAGTAAAGTGGAGCAAAAAATCAGAAGGAGGAGGGCGAAAAATCACGAAAAATTTGCGGTGTTACAAGTTACACCTGAATATCAGGATCAATGAAATCCGATCTCTTTGGAGAAAAAATTATTCAAGTGGTATTGATGAAAAATGACGTTTCACGACATCAATATTCCGGTAGATGTAGACACGTTGGCCAGAAAAAAGAGAAAGTAGAAAAACAAGATAAAATTTCACCAAAATACACTATTGAAAAACTTTTTTTTAATGTACCGTTCAGGGAGGAGGCAATCAGGAAATTCGAAGCTCGTGACGGGGTCGTCCTCTCCCTGTCTAGTGACTACGGTTCCCCTCCTTCTTAAACGATGTATTTTTCATCTCCATCTTTTCATCGTTAATAAATATGTCCAAAACGAAACATCCGGTCTTGTCTGAGAATGCTAGGAACAAGGGAGCGAAGACCGATTAGTTTGATTCCACACAAAGAAAACTTGTTTTGACAAACCGCGAAAATTAAAATAATTGCCAACAAAAATGGAGAAAGGAAAAACCAAATAATAAGTTTGAAATAGTGTAGAGGAGGAAAATAGCAATGCAGAATGCTGTGCGTAGAAGGAGACACAAAGTAAACATAAAATGCAGAAATAAACAGAAGAAATAGGAAAAAGAATAAGGAAGATACGGAGCGAGAAAACGTAAAATAACGAAAAAAGGAGTAAAGCAAAAGCAAAACAAAGAGGGATTCAATAAAAAAACTACAAGAAAAGATTAAACAAATAATAAAAAGCGTGGAACAATAATAAACACAGTTCAAAGAAAAAATAAAATATATTATAAAAAATGCCCGGGCTTGAAAGTATATGGAAAGCCGTTGAAAAAATTTCCAAAAAAACGAAAGAAAAAGAAATACTAGGCAAGATAGAAATATCAAAAAGTACAGAAAGAGAAACGAAATAATTTCTCCTAAAAACAATTAACCCATCACCATCATTTCAGCTCCCACTGCTGTCTCGCTGTGCAAGAGCACACAATTCACAACCCATCACCATCATTTCAAATTACCAAAGATACAAATTCCTCAATTAAACACATTCATCTAGCACATTCTACGCAATGCAATCAACGTGTCTCTCAATTCACGGATCTACATCACTTCAGCTATTACACCACTCGCTGTGCAATATCACCCTATTCACAACTCCTACCTCCAACACTTCACTTCAACTTCGCCAGATAGTCAGCGAAACAGCAATACTTCTTCCTCTCCGTAGCACATTTCATCCAACACCATAAATGCAATGCAATGAACGTGTCTCTCCTTCTACCCATCACCATCACTTAAGATCTATCATTCTCTCGCTATGCAATAAAAACCAATTCAAACTCCAAACTCATACGCTTCCCTTAACATTCTTCAGGTAGCCAAAGTACCAACGACAGTTCCTCCGCTTCGAAACACACTCAATCAACAAAATAACTGCAAAGCAATAAACACGTCCCTCATATCAAACATTAGCATATCCTCAGTTCGATCACATCACAGAGTGTGCAGCAGAACCCAAATAAAAAATTCCACTTCCTTAACAACACATCAACAAGGCAAGATAGACAGAGTAACAAGGATACATCCTCCTCGCAGCAACGCACTACATCCAACACAATACCTGCAAAGCAGTGAACGAGTAAATCATTTCACCCATCACATTCAATTCGGCTCTTTCAACCCTAGCTGTGCAATATCACCCTATTCCCTAATCCGCCCTCCATCACTTCACGTCACATTCTCCGGGCAGGTAGCGTACAACTGACACATCTTCCTATCCGCAACACCCTACATTCAACGCAATATCTGCAAAGCAGTGAACGAGTCACTCATTTCACCCATCACCATCAACTCAGATCTTTCAACCCTCGCTGTGCAATATCACCCTATTCCCTAATCCCACCTCCATCACTTCACGTCACCTTCTCCGCGCAAATAGCGTAACAACGATGCATCACCCTCTCCGCAACACACTACATCCAACACAATACCTGCAAAGCAGTGAACGAGTCACTCATTTCACCCATCACCATCAATTCAGCTCTTTCAACCCTCGCTGTGCAATATCACCCTATTCCCTAATCCCACCTCCATCACTTCACGTCACCTTCTCCGCGCAGATAGCCTAACAACGATGCATCTTCCTCTCCGCAACACACTACATCCAACACAATACCTGCAAAGCCCTGAACGAGTCACTCATTTCACCCATCACCATCAATTCAGCTCTTTCAACCCTCGCTGTGCAATATCACCCCATTCCCTAATCCCACCTCCATCACTTCACATCACATTCTCCGCGCAGATAGCCTAACAACGATGCATCTTCCTCTCCGCAACACACTACATCCTACACAATACCTGCAAAGCCCTGAACGCGTCACTCATTTCACCCATCACCATCAATTCAGCTCTTTCAACCCTCGCTGTGCAATATCACCCTATTCCCTAATCCCACCTCCATCACTTCACATCACCTTCTCCGCGCAGATAGCCTAACAACGATGCATCACCCTCTCCGCAACACACTACATCCTACACAATACCTGCAAAGCCGTGAACGAGTCACTCATTTCACCCATCACCATCAATTCAGCTCTTTCAACCCTCGCTGTGCAATATCACCCCATTCCCTAATCCCACCTCCATCACTTCACGTCACCTTCTCCGCGCAGATAGCCTAACAACGATCCATCTTCCTCTCCGCAACACACTACATCCTACACAATACCTGCAAAGCAGTGAACGAGTCACTCATTTCACCCATCACCATCAATTCAGCTCTTTCAACCCTCGCTGTGCAATATCACCCTATTCCCTAATCCCACCTCCATCACTTCACGTCACCTTCTCCGCGCAGATAGCCTAACAACGATGCATCACCCTCTCCGCAACACACTACATCCAGCACAATACCTGCAAAGCCCTGAACGCGTCACTCATTTCACCCATCACCATCAATTCAGCTCTTTCAACCCTCGCTGTGCAACATCACCCCATTCCCTAATCCAATCTCCATCACTTCACGTCACATTCTCCGCGCAGATAGCCTAACAACGATGCATCTTCCTCTCCGCAACACACTACATCCAGCACAATACCTGCAAAGCCCTGAACGCGTCACTCATTTCACCCATCACCATCAATTCAGCTCTTTCAACCCTCGCTGTGCAATATCACCCTATTCCCTAATCCCACCTCCATCACTTCACGTCACCTTCTCCGCGCAGATAGCCTAACAACGATGCATCTTCCTCTCCGCAACACACTACATCCTACACAATACCTGCAAAGCAGTGAACGAGTCACTCATTTCACCCATCACCATCAATTCAGCTCTTTCAACCCTCGCTGTGCAACATCACCCCATTCCCTAATCCCACCTCCATCACTTCACGTCACCTTCTCCGCGCAGATAGCCTAACAACGATGCATCACCCTCTCCGCAACACACTACATCCAACACAATACCTGCAAAGCAGTGAACGAGTCACTCATTGCACCCATCACCATCAATTCAGCTCTTTCAACCCTCGCTGTGCAATATCACCCTATTCCCTAATCCCACCTCCATCACTTCACGTCACATTCTCCGCGCAGATAGCCTAACAACGATGCATCACCCTCTCCGCAACACACTACATCCAACACAATACCTGCAAAGCCCTGAACGCGTCACTCATTTCACCCATCACCATCAATTCAGCTCTTTCAACCCTCGCTGTGCAACATCACCCCATTCCCTAATCCCACCTCCATCACTTCACGTCACCTTCTCCGCGCAGATAGCCTAACAACGATGCATCTTCCTCTCCGCAACACACTACATCCAACACAATACCTGCAAAGCAGTGAACGAGTCACTCATTTCACCCATCACCATCAATTCAGCTCTTTCAACCCTCGCTGTGCAATATCACCCCATTCCCTAATCCCACCTCCATCACTTCACGTCACCTTCTCCGCGCAGATAGCCTAACAACGATGCATCACCCTCTCCGCAACACACTACATCCAACACAATACCTGCAAAGCCCTGAACGCGTCACTCATTTCACCCATCACCATCAATTCAGCTCTTTCAACCCTCGCTGTGCAATATCACCCTATTCCCTAATCCCACCTCCATCACTTCACGTCACCTTCTCCGCGCAGATAGCCTAACAACGATGCATCACCCTCTCCGCAACACACTACATCCAACACAATACCTGCAAAGCCCTGAACGAGTCACTCATTTCACCCATCACCATCAATTCAGCTCTTTCAACCCTCGCTGTGCAATATCACCCCATTCCCTAATCCCACCTCCATCACTTCACGTCACCTTCTCCGCGCAGATAGCCTAACAACGATGCATCACCCTCTCCGCAACACACTACATCCAACACAATACCTGCAAAGCCCTGAACGCGTCACTCATTTCACCCATCACCATCAATTCAGCTCTTTCAACCCTCGCTGTGCAACATCACCCCATTCCCTAATCCCACCTCCATCACTTCACGTCACCTTCTCCGCGCAGATAGCCTAACAACGATGCATCACCCTCTCCGCAACACACTACATCCAGCACAATACCTGCAAAGCCCTGAACGCGTCACTCATTTCACCCATCACCATCAATTCAGCTCTTTCAACCCTCGCTGTGCAACATCACCCCATTCCCTAATCCCACCTCCATCACTTCACGTCACCTTCTCCGCGCAGATAGCCTAACAACGATGCATCACCCTCTCCGCAACACACTACATCCAGCACAATACCTGCAAAGCCCTGAACGCGTCACTCATTTCACCCATCACCATCAATTCAGCTCTTTCAACCCTCGCTGTGCAACATCACCCCATTCCCTAATCCCACCTCCATCACTTCACGTCACCTTCTCCGCGCAGATAGCCTAACAACGATGCATCACCCTCTCCGCAACACACTACATCCAACACAATACCTGCAAAGCCCTGAACGCGTCACTCATTTCACCCATCACCATCAATTCAGCTCTTTCAACCCTCGCTGTGCAACATCACCCCATTCCCTAATCCCACCTCCATCACTTCACGTCACCTTCTCCGCGCAGATAGCCTAACAACGATGCATCACCCTCTCCGCAACACACTACATCCAACACAATACCTGCAAAGCCCTGAACGCGTCACTCATTTCACCCATCACCATCAATTCAGCTCTTTCAACCCTCGCTGTGCAACATCACCCCATTCCCTAATCCCACCTCCATCACTTCACGTCACCTTCTCCGCGCAGATAGCCTAACAACGATGCATCACCCTCTCCGCAACACACTACATCCAACACAATACCTGCAAAGCCCTGAACGCGTCACTCATTTCACCCATCACCATCAATTCAGCTCTTTCAACCCTCGCTGTGCAATATCACCCTATTCCCTAATCCCACCTCCATCACTTCACGTCACCTTCTCCGCGCAGATAGCCTAACAACGATGCATCACCCTCTCCGCAACACACTACATCCAACACAATACCTGCAAAGCCCTGAACGCGTCACTCATTTCACCCATCACCATCAATTCAGCTCTTTCAACCCTCGCTGTGCAATATCACCCCATTCCCTAATCCCACCTCCATCACTTCACGTCACCTTCTCCGCGCAGATAGCCTAACAACGATGCATCACCCTCTCCGCAACACACTACATCCAACACAATACCTGCAAAGCCCTGAACGCGTCACTCATTTCACCCATCACCATCAATTCAGCTCTTTCAACCCTCGCTGTGCAATATCACCCCATTCCCTAATCCCACCTCCATCACTTCACGTCACCTTCTCCGCGCAGATAGCCTAACAACGATGCATCACCCTCTCCGCAACACACTACATCCTACACAATACCTGCAAAGCAGTGAACGAGTCACTCATTTCACCCATCACCATCAATTCAGCTCTTTCAACCCTCGCTGTGCAATATCACCCCATTCCCTAATCCCACCTCCATCACTTCACGTCACCTTCTCCGCGCAGATAGCCTAACAACGATGCATCACCCTCTCCGCAACACACTACATCCAACACAATACCTGCAAAGCAGTGAACGAGTCACTCATTTCACCCATCACCATCAATTCAGCTCTTTCAACCCTCGCTGTGCAATATCACCCTATTCCCTAATCCCACCTCCATCACTTCACGTCACATTCTCCGCGCAGATAGCCTAACAACGATGCATCACCCTCTCCGCAACACACTACATCCAACACAATACCTGCAAAGCAGTGAACGCGTCACTCATTTCACCCATCACCATCAATTCAGCTCTTTCAACCCTCGCTGTGCAACATCACCCTATTCCCTAATCCCACCTCCATCACTTCACGTCACCTTCTCCGCGCAGATAGCCTAACAACGATGCATCACCCTCTCCGCAACACACTACATCCAACACAATACCTGCAAAGCCCTGAACGAGTCACTCATTTCACCCATCACCATCAATTCAGCTCTTTCAACCCTCGCTGTGCAACATCACCCCATTCCCTAATCCCACCTCCATCACTTCACGTCACCTTCTCCGCGCAGATAGCCTAACAACGATGCATCACCCTCTCCGCAACACACTACATCCTACACAATACCTGCAAAGCAGTGAACGAGTCACTCATTTCACCCATCACCATCAATTCAGCTCTTTCAACCCTCGCTGTGCAACATCACCCCATTCCCTAATCCCACCTCCATCACTTCACGTCACCTTCTCCGCGCAGATAGCCTAACAACGATGCATCTTCCTCTCCGCAACACACTACATCCAACACAATACCTGCAAAGCAGTGAACGCGTCACTCATTTCACCCATCACCATCAATTCAGCTCTTTCAACCCTCGCTGTGCAACATCACCCCATTCCCTAATCCCACCTCCATCACTTCACGTCACCTTCTCCGCGCAGATAGCCTAACAACGATGCATCACCCTCTCCGCAACACACTACATCCAACACAATACCTGCAAAGCAGTGAACGCGTCACTCATTTCACCCATCACCATCAATTCAGCTCTTTCAACCCTCGCTGTGCAATATCACCCTATTCCCTAATCCCACCTCCATCACTTCACGTCACCTTCTCCGCGCAGATAGCCTAACAACGATGCATCACCCTCTCCGCAACACACTACATCCAACACAATACCTGCAAAGCCCTGAACGAGTCACTCATTTCACCCATCACCATCAATTCAGCTCTTTCAACCCTCGCTGTGCAACATCACCCCATTCCCTAATCCCACCTCCATCACTTCACGTCACCTTCTCCGCGCAGATAGCCTAACAACGATGCATCACCCTCTCCGCAACACACTACATCCAACACAATACCTGCAAAGCCCTGAACGCGTCACTCATTTCACCCATCACCATCAATTCAGCTCTTTCAACCCTCGCTGTGCAACATCACCCCATTCCCTAATCCCACCACCATCACTTCACGTCACATTCTCCGCGCAGATAGCCTAACAACGATGCATCACCCTCTCCGCAACACACTACATCCAACACAATACCTGCAAAGCCCTGAACGCGTCACTCATTTCACCCATCACCATCAATTCAGCTCTTTCAACCCTCGCTGTGCAACATCACCCCATTCCCTAATCCCACCTCCATCACTTCACGTCACCTTCTCCGCGCAGATAGCCTAACAACGATGCATCACCCTCTCCGCAACACACTACATCCTACACAATACCTGCAAAGCCCTGAACGCGTCACTCATTTCACCCATCACCATCAATTCAGCTCTTTCAACCCTCGCTGTGCAATATCACCCTATTCCCTAATCCCACCTCCATCACTTCACGTCACCTTCTCCGCGCAGATAGCCTAACAACGATGCATCACCCTCTCCGCAACACACTACATCCAACACAATACCTGCAAAGCCCTGAACGCGTCACTCATTTCACCCATCACCATCAATTCAGCTCTTTCAACCCTCGCTGTGCAACATCACCCCATTCCCTAATCCCACCTCCATCACTTCACGTCACCTTCTCCGCGCAGATAGCCTAACAACGATGCATCACCCTCTCCGCAACACACTACATCCTACACAATACCTGCAAAGCCCTGAACGAGTCACTCATTTCACCCATCACCATCAATTCAGCTCTTTCAACCCTCGCTGTGCAATATCACCCCATTCCCTAATCCCACCTCCATCACTTCACGTCACCTTCTCCGCGCAGATAGCCTAACAACGATCCATCTTCCTCTCCGCAACACACTACATCCTACACAATACCTGCAAAGCAGTGAACGAGTCACTCATTTCACCCATCACCATCAATTCAGCTCTTTCAACCCTCGCTGTGCAACATCACCCCATTCCCTAATCCCACCTCCATCACTTCACGTCACCTTCTCCGCGCAGATAGCCTAACAACGATGCATCACCCTCTCCGCAACACACTACATCCAACACAATACCTGCAAAGCCCTGAACGCGTCACTCATTTCACCCATCACCATCAATTCAGCTCTTTCAACCCTCGCTGTGCAACATCACCCCATTCCCTAATCCCACCTCCATCACTTCACGTCACATTCTCCGCGCAGATAGCCTAACAACGATGCATCACCCTCTCCGCAACACACTACATCCAACACAATACCTGCAAAGCCCTGAACGCGTCACTCATTTCACCCATCACCATCAATTCAGCTCTTTCAACCCTCGCTGTGCAACATCACCCCATTCCCTAATCCCACCTCCATCACTTCACGTCACCTTCTCCGCGCAGATAGCCTAACAACGATGCATCACCCTCTCCGCAACACACTACATCCAGCACAATACCTGCAAAGCCCTGAACGCGTCACGCCTTTCACCCATCACCATCAATTCAGCTCTTCCAACCCTCGCTGTGCAACATCACCCCATTCCCTAATCCCACCTCCATCACTTCACGTCACATTCTCCGCGCAGATAGCCTAACAACGATGCATCACCCTCTCCGCAACACACTACATCCAGCACAATACCTGCAAAGCCCTGAACGCGTCACTCATTTCACCCATCACCATCAATTCAGCTCTTTCAACCCTCGCTGTGCAACATCACCCTATTCCCTAATCCCACCTCCATCACTTCACGTCACATTCTCCGCGCAGATAGCCTAACAACGATGCATCACCCTCTCCGCAACACACTACATCCAGCACAATACCTGCAAAGCAGTGAACGAGTCACTCATTTCACCCATCACCATCAATTCAGCTCTTTCAACCCTCGCTGTGCAATATCACCCTATTCCCTAATCCCACCTCCATCACTTCACGTCACATTCTCCGCGCAGATAGCCTACCAACGATGCATCACCCTCTCCGCAACACACTACATCCTACACAATACCTGCAAAGCAGTGAACGAGTCACTCATTTCACCCATCACCATCAATTCAGCTCTTTCAACCCTCGCTGTGCAACATCACCCCATTCCCTAATCCCACCTCCATCACTTCACGTCACCTTCTCCGCGCAGATAGCCTAACAACGATGCATCACCCTCTCCGCAACACACTACATCCAACACAATACCTGCAAAGCCCTGAACGCGTCACTCATTTCACCCATCACCATCAATTCAGCTCTTTCAACCCTCGCTGTGCAACATCACCCCATTCCCTAATCCCACCTCCATCACTTCACGTCACCTTCTCCGCGCAGATAGCCTAACAACGATCCATCTTCCTCTCCGCAACACACTACATCCTACACAATACCTGCAAAGCAGTGAACGAGTCACTCATTTCACCCATCACCATCAATTCAGCTCTTTCAACCCTCGCTGTGCAACATCACCCCATTCCCTAATCCCACCTCCATCACTTCACGTCACCTTCTCCGCGCAGATAGCCTAACAACGATCCATCTTCCTCTCCGCAACACACTACATCCTACACAATACCTGCAAAGCCCTGAACGCGTCACTCATTTCACCCATCACCATCAATTCAGCTCTTTCAACCCTCGCTGTGCAACATCACCCCATTCCCTAATCCCACCTCCATCACTTCACGTCACCTTCTCCGCGCAGATAGCCTAACAACGATCCATCTTCCTCTCCGCAACACACTACATCCTACACAATACCTGCAAAGCAGTGAACGAGTCACTCATTTCACCCATCACCATCAATTCAGCTCTTTCAACCCTCGCTGTGCAACATCACCCCATTCCCTAATCCCACCTCCATCACTTCACGTCACCTTCTCCGCGCAGATAGCCTAACAACGATGCATCACCCTCTCCGCAACACACTACATCCAACACAATACCTGCAAAGCCCTGAACGCGTCACTCATTTCACCCATCACCATCAATTCAGCTCTTTCAACCCTCGCTGTGCAACATCACCCCATTCCCTAATCCCACCTCCATCACTTCACGTCACCTTCTCCGCGCAGATAGCCTAACAACGATCCATCTTCCTCTCCGCAACACACTACATCCTACACAATACCTGCAAAGCAGTGAACGAGTCACTCATTTCACCCATCACCATCAATTCAGCTCTTTCAACCCTCGCTGTGCAACATCACCCCATTCCCTAATCCCACCTCCATCACTTCACGTCACCTTCTCCGCGCAGATAGCCTAACAACGATGCATCACCCTCTCCGCAACACACTACATCCAACACAATACCTGCAAAGCCCTGAACGCGTCACTCATTTCACCCATCACCATCAATTCAGCTCTTTCAACCCTCGCTGTGCAACATCACCCCATTCCCTAATCCCACCTCCATCACTTCACGTCACCTTCTCAAGTTGATTTGCTTAAAACGGTACCTCTTCTTCTCCGTTACACACATCATCCATTACAATATCGACTAGGCAATCTACGAGTCTCACATTTCACCCATCTCTATCAATTCTGCTATTTTATTCCTCGCTCTGATATATAATGCTATTCACTAATCCCACCTCCATCACTGCAAATCACATTCTCAATTTGATTTGCTTAAATACGGTACGTCGTCTTCTCCGTAACACACATCATCCAACACAATAACTGCAAGGCAATGAACGAGTCTCACACTTCACCCATCACCATCAATTTAGCTCTTCCAACTTTCGCTGGGCCTTATCACCCTATTCACAAATCCCACCCGCATCACTTCACATTACGTTTTCTAGGTTGTTAGCTTTACAACGATATATCTTCCTCTCCCTAACACTACATCGAACATAATAGCTGCAAAGCAATGATTGAGTCTCTTATTTCACCCGTCACCATCAATTCAGCACTTACAACTCTCGCTGTGCATTATCACCCCATTCACATCTCCCACCTCCATCGCTCCACAACACCTTCGCCAGGTAGTCAGCCTACCAACCATACTTCTTGCACTGCGTAACGCTCTCACCCCACACAATAACTACAAAGCAATATACTTGTCCCTCATTTCACTCACATAATCGTTTAGGCTGCACCATTTCTCTCAGTGTGCCACAGCAACCAATTCACTACTCCCACATCCATCACTTTTCAAATATATCGCAAGTTAGTCGCCGTACCAAAGATACATCTTCCTCTCCGTATCACACTTCCTCCAACACAATAACAGCAATGTCTCTCAATATACCCATCAACATCAATTCAGCTCCTACACCTCTCTTGCTGTGCAATAGCACCCAATTCCTAACTCCCACCTCCATCACAGCACATCACCTTCGCCAGGTAGTTGGTGTACCAACGGTGCTTCTTCCTCTCCGTAACACACTTCATCCAAATCCATACGGGCACTGCAATGAACGTGTCTACCAATTCACCCATCAACATCACTTCAGCTCCTACATCTCTCTCGCTGTGCAACAGCACATGATTCACAAATCCCAACTCCATTACATCACATCACCTATGCAAGGTCATCAAAGTACCAACGATACTTCTTCCTCTCCGTATCACACTTCCTCCAACACAATAACGTCAATGCATTGAACGTGTCTCTCAATTCACCCATCACCATCACTTCAGTTTACCAATAATACTCATTCCTCACATTAACACATTCATCCAACGCTTTTACTGCAATGCAAGGAACGTGTCTTTCAATTCACCCATGCCATCAAATCATCTCGCATTCCTCTTCTCGCAGTGCATTAGCACCCAATTCACAACTCCTACCTCCATCACTTCCTCTCACCTTCGCCACGTATTCAGCGTACCTAAATTAGACTGAATGTTCTAAAATTAATTTTAAAAGCTAAAATTCCATTTGATTTAGTTTTTGCTACTTAACTTAAATAATTCACCCATTTTCAGTGTCGCACATTACAGTGATTTTTACTTAGCACTGCGATATTGGAATGTGAAAGGAATAAAGTACCATACTATGAGCATTACCATGGGACAGATGACAATGAGTATCGCAATACTGACCAAGTTTCTATATTGTTGAAATCGAGAGTGGAGTCATGCAAGTCAAATGAACATATGCCTTTTAATGTGTTTCTCTGTGTAGGGGCGTTTATTTCACGATATCCTTAAGTCTGTCGATCCTCTTGCAAATTACCGCTAGTTAAGTAAATCTAGCATTTTTATCCCTCCAAAAACTACTTTCAATCACTTTTAAACCCTAAAATTACAGAAAACCTGCTCAAATGGCCAAAACATGGGCTTACACAATGGCTTTAGTGCACTGAATGAACTAAGCTCTAACTCTAGAAGAGCTGGAGTACCATAGAATGAGTAATTATGAGAATAAAATGTCAAGAACCGATTTTTTAAGCAAAGTTCAAAATATGGATTTTTTTAAAAAGATGGTCGCCCAAGAAGGATGCGGTATATCCTAAGATGTACCTCCATGCGTGTGTTTTAAGATATATTCATCTTCGTACGTAGCCTTAAAAATCGTCTAAAGTATTATTAATTCCACCCAAAAAACTTCACATCTTTTACCAGTTTGCTAAACCTAATCACGACTTGGAGTTTAGTCTTGTCAAGTCTAGTCTTTTCTTAAGAGCAGTCCACAAGGCATTTTCAAATCTTTCATTTTTAGCATAATGTAGGCAAAAGCCTTTTAGAAGGTGTGAAAACACTGCCCACGATATCGTTACGGTTTGTTTGGCGAAGGATACAAGGCAGTAAACAGACCCCACAATGCAAAACCAAACTGAGCCTAGCTTAGCTGACGTTAGCTAATCCAAGGCGAGCTGAGTTGAATTGACCTAACCTGTGTTGAACCGAGGTTTGTTAATTCGAGGTTGAATGAACACGCAGGCCCAACTATTTCAAAATCTGTTTTAACAACCCTTTTTTAACACACGGCTGAAAGTAATCCTCACCTCACCTATTCCCTTCGGCTAGCATTAAATTACCTTAAACAAAACAAGAACTCTACAGTGAAGTCATTGTTCAGTTCACTGATCCTGAGTATTTCTTTGGGAATATCTCACTATTATTGTTTAAAGTGCAGTTAGCTTGGTATGAAAGATAAATCCAATTGTGTGACTATAGATCACCCATGTGGTTTATATTCTTTTTCCGTGTATTATGGTGAGTGTAGGCCAGAAGTAGCTAACTTTGAGTCACTATTTGAGCCAGATGCAAATCCGTTCATCCAGTTTTAGTCTTCTGTGTTCATTCAAGCAGTAGCAAAAGTACAATAACTCCACAAATTGCTTAAGTGTGTTGATGGGTGGTTAGATGGATGGGTGGATCTGGATTTATTTGAAAGCACTAAACAAAGTCAGTTAGGGCAGCTCGTAAAAGTAGAGTATTATAACCTGCCTATTTAACTGTGTCCCCAATTGTTGTGACCTGGGGTTTCTGCGGCTAATGAACGATTAGTTGGTAGTCAATAGTGGCTATTATAAAGTGGCGAGGGTTCATCTTGACTCCGTGGATCGCCTTTATCGTTTGTGATATTGCTTAGCAATGAATCAATCTTGGTTTCTACCTTAAAGCCAATGGGTATTTTGACCCTGTCAAGTATACCCAAACTTTATCTCAGCCAGTTAGTCAGTCAGTCCACGAGGAGGGACAGAGAGAAACGGTGACTTGAATGTTTAGAAAAGTAGCCTCGCAAGTGAAACTCCGAAAGTTCAGTGAGAACCTCCTTCTCGAGGTGTGGGTATCCAAAGCGCTGTGACTATGTTGAAGGCAGATGTTTGTAAATGTAGTCGAATGCAGATATTACCTCCTTGAATATTTTGTGCGCCTAAAAGCAGAGCTGCGCGTTTCCCACAAAGAGATTTTTTCATTCAAGTTACATGCATAGAATTTCATTCTTCATTCTCTTTTGTAGAATCGATGTCTATTCAAATTGGTGACTGTTGAGGTGTTCCACCACTCCAACCAGTCGAAAAGTCTAATAATGACCACGATTGACCATTAACTGATGTGTGTTTTTTACAACAGCATAGTCAGGTGAGTGTGTGCGGTCGTTTTCTCCAAAATTGAATCAACAGCCAACAGTGCTATCAGTAATTTTGCCTTCTTGGAATACATGGAAGCCAAAGTAACCATTGTAGTGGGGTGAGTGAATAATAGAATTCTTTCTAACCAAAAAAGCCACAAATTAAGAAAAATTATTATTAGCTCCAGGAAAAGTCTGCAGGAAAGCGTATCACAAATCCCAAAGTTCTGACGAGATTGGGCGAATTCAGCTCAGTGGTGGCATTTGATTTGATTTGAATTTCAATGAATGATTCCCATTGGAATGAATAAATTGCCACAGAGTAAAGAGAATTTCAGAGGTCTAACTGCTGCTTAAAGCATTTGAAACATGAAGCCATTCCACCTACACTTGTTATGTCAAATTTTTTAACTAGCAGAATTTAAATACCATCACATGTTGATGTTTAAATTTGGTGGACCCTCCTCCAATTATCCTTGCCCTTGTTACATGCTTGTTAGGGCCGACGTACGCATCAAGGTGAGTACACAGAGAAGTTGTTGATACGTGCCGGCTGGTTGGTTTGTTTTAATGCTGTCAAATTTCAATGAAACAGTAAAGTGATTAATTTGCCAACGCAGGCGGTACCTAAATGTCTCTTGCCCGTCTCTCTGACATTATACAAATCTTGCAAATCCGTGCTAAAATTGGAAACCGTGTAGTTGTCCCTTCAACTTAAGTAAATGCACTCACATGTAGATACCTGCAACTCCAGGAATGCATTCATATTTCTATGTTCTGACACCTCCAATCCGACTCCAAACTGCAAACTTCCTTTAATATTCCATGCACCTTAGTTAGTTCCATACGCTCGCTAGCTCAATTTTTTATTTGTTATTTATTATATGCAGTTCGCGGTCCACACTCACGTCGTTATCTTTCCCTATTTTACAATCGGGCATTACTTGTTGGTGTTGGGATGTGCTTTATGTGTTCAAGATCGCGATCGTGGGCTTTTGAGAAGAAGCACATGTGGGAGAGAGATACGAGAAAAATGTGAGGGAGATCTCGGTGTACTCCCTACGCCATAATTCCTACACCGTGTTTAGCACCCTACGTTGAATGAAGACGGCGATTGGGATAGAGACCTCAGCTCTGATATCTCTACTCATCTTTTAAGGTCTTCTAGTCTATGGGACCGTAAAGTATTAGTTGATGACCTAAGAAGTGTGCCCTACACTACTAGTGTAGTGTTTGCGCCCACCCACACAAGTGCTCAAACATTTGTGGTTCAGTTTATGAAAAATTCCCCGAGTGGACGAAGTTGGGTCAGGTCAAATCGGATCTGTTGGCTTCTAACAGCGTCCCAAAGAGCTCTGTCAAATCGACTAAACAGGGCTAACTACTTTTCTATCTTAAGCATTCATTCAAAAATCATTAGCTGTCTCGAAGTGGACGTATAGGATTTCCCCCATCCAAAAGTTATTCCATTTTAGGAATTCCCTTTGATAGGTACTGCTTGATTCCTCCAAACAATTTTTTACAGGAGATTATGCACAAAACTGTATAATAAGAGATGAGTCGGCGTTGAGGACTGGGTTCTGGAGAACGTAAGTGTCACCTTCAAGGATCCATCAAAGCATTTGAAGGAATTGCAAGTGTTCAGAAGAACCATTAGCTATTCACAGGCTGATCTACCTTCAAAATGCTGATGTCAATGGATTGCTTTAAGTGATTAAAGGGTTTTCATCATTGCTACTACCTTATATCATATAGAAAACGCATGTAAGTGAAGCATTATTTTAGATTTAGTAAATAATAGATGGTGAACGGATTGTTTAATGAAGCACTCTTATGCAGCAATGAGATATGACCTCCTCATTAACATACTTTTGACATTTAAAATGTGTTATAGGTAGGTAAGAGCAAAAGTAATAGGGGACATACCTTATACCATATGCTGCCAGCATTGCTGTTGCGCTCTTAAGTTGCATCAAATGGGTAACACCTATAAGTAAGTAAGCCTTCGGTGATAGGAACTAGGGTCAAGATATTCTTGACTTCCCACTTTCTAGCATGATTCAAGACCACAGGCTTACAAACACAGTGTGCTACGGCAATGCCAAAGTAAACCAAGGAAGCAACAAACCCATTCAGAAATTTCCGATTAATAAAGGGCCGCGGAAGCAAAAAGAGACAGAGGAGCAGAATCCACTAATAAACGAAGCAGTAACTTGAATATAATTAGAGGTATACAGAAAAGGAAGGAGCATGGAAAGGTTTTAACGACACAAGGATGAGGATGTGTTCCATACTCTCCGATTCTATGTTGAAAACTGCTTTATGTCAAGATGTGTAGTTTTATGAGGCTTGAGACATAAAGTATGAGGAATGAGTAGTGTAGGGGCATGAGGTCCTGTTTTGTAGGATAAGAACAGCAGTTTCTTCTCACTGTTTAACTAATCTAAGCTTCCTTAGTTCCTGTAGGAGTGGTTCTTCCTGGGCACGTTACAGTTTCACTGTATCATTTAAAATAGAGATATGGATAGTTAGATCGATCTTAGCCGGAGCTGTTATTTGACCTCCTCAAAGAAACAATGGTTAATAATTCCTTCCACGATCCACCATACGCACACATGAGCAGGACATAGAGCCACTCCAACTGAAAAAAGGTATGAGTGGATAGTTTGGCCATAACCAATCGCATGGTAGTTTGATTAACAAGGCAAAAACCCAGCGAGGCGACAATTTTACAACAGCTGAGGAACTTCATTTTCATCTGTTAATGCCCATGACACATGATACTGATTTGCTTAGTGGCAACCACGATTTCGTCAGTTGAGGTGAGGCTGTTCGCTTGCCGACGCTTTGATTAATCTACACCCATGTCCTTCAGTAAACCAGTTACGAGCGTCATCGTGTTTATGCAATTTCCAAGTCAAATTTGCAGGCACACAAAATTCACGAAAACCTGCTGCAAAAGACTTTGAACCATATCAATACTAATCACACAAATTGCGATAGGAGTGTTGACTTAGGCTCTTATACTTAAGGCAACATGATCACTTCTGACACGTGGAGAAAGTTATTAACGCGTATAGTCACTCCACCCATATTTATCTTTGTGCAAAAAGCCGAGAGTAAGGCACAATTCACCCAATTGCTCTCTTGAGCACTTTGCATCACTAATCTGATCTTTCATCATATACAGGCGCATCCATTCGTATATCACTGATAAAGCAGTGCCTCAACCCAATGCATTTTGGAGCCTTGGAAGAAAAGAATGAGGCGATCCACAATGCTGGTGCTGCTTTTCATTCTCATCGGCACAGCTCCCTTGATGTATCGGTGGCATCGTCATCCTACAATATTCGTCATCACACCGACCTACTCACGCCCAAACCAGATGCCCGAATTAGTACGCCTATGTACCGTTTTAAACACTGCTGGCAATGTCCACTGGATAGTGGTTGAGGACGCAGTGACCAAAAATAGGTAGGAGCATCATAGCTTTGTCAGGTGCGTTGCTCTACTTCTCGATCTCATTTCCACCATGTTTACTTCAAACAATCAATTTTGTTAAGAGCATTGACTCGATTTCTCGATGATTGCGGCCTTCCCTATACTCACTTGAGCGCACCAACATCCCCGTACAAGAGGCACGTTCGAGGGACGAATCAACGTAATGAAGCTCTGCATTGGTTGCGAAAGTCATTTCAGTTAACCGGGCAATCCGGACTCAAGTTAGTTTGCCATCTGGAATCCATAAATGCCTATAAAATAGGTATTTGACTTTCATTTTGAAGCAGTCGCTTACAGACGTAGCGGAACTATTTTTAAACAATTTCTGGCAACTTGGGGTAATGATTCACCATGAGGTAGGTTCTATCTAAAAAATCTTTTAATAGGCTCTCTCTGCCGATGCTTATGGAGCGACTGCAAACGGTTGGGGATAGAATTGCCATATTAGGAATACGAGGTACAGTATCCCCGTCTATTCATGACTTTGCGTTACCAAAAATTATGATCGTCGAAAATAGCACTACACGTGTTACCAAAGCTTTTATTTAAAGAGTTTTATCGAGACCTTGGTAAACCTTTTCCTTAAAAGCACCAATTTCGTAAATAGTTTTGGGAAAAGGGATAAAGTACTATTCAGAGGCTTGCTTTAGATGCAAACGCCTTAAAGAAAAGCGGCATGGTCTGTAGGTTTGCGGCCTTTATCTGACTGGGAGGGATGCGTCACCGATCCCCTGTTGTCATGGCAGACTTTACAGTCAATCTCAACTTGGTTTTGCAACACCCAAGTGCCCTGTTTGGTGTCAAAATTGTATCCAAACAAGAGGGTGTAGTACTTGCCGGCCTTAATTTCAAAAAGGCTTATGAGTTTGAGCCTAGAGCTTGCAATTGCAGGGAAGTAAGAGTTTTTGTAATAAGCATTTTACCTTCCCATAACTTTGGTTTAGTGGTTGTGCTGCAAAGTATCTAGATTACCTTTGTTTCACCTTGTTTGGCATACGAATTCAGCTAAATAAGTTGCAAAAGTTGTTGAGCCATCTGCCACTGAGGGCTTATTATTTAGGCTTATGTACGAAATGTCCACAAGCTGGAGTGCCTGCCTTCTTTCGTGTAATATTTTTGTATTACTACTTGATACAGCAGCTACAATTTTGCCTGTAAATCCATCCAGATAATGAATTTGGCACAGTTTATCCTAGTCACCAGAAGTTCATTTATTTTAATATGTTGCATGAACTTGTGACAAATAGATAACATTGTTGAACATTTTTAACTCCTAATTCTACTAAGAACCCTTATGCAAAGCACCGGATTGTAGGACATTCACGGAGATTGTTGACGTGAATGCACTATTGAATTCCTAATTGACCAACACATAACATGATGGTCTGAACTGGATTTTGAGTAAGACTTATCCTAGTTAATCACTTTCACTGAGGAACTCTGCGTTTAAACTTGTCATTAAACCATTGACTACTTTGAGTGAAATGCCAATTACACTGCAGCGGAGCAATAGTGTAGCGTAATCAGTTGCTTCGTACCCATGGTTCGAGTAGAGTACGGATATTACTGAAATAGTGCTTATATCTAGGTATGTATGTGCAAAAAAATATTTCTATGTTAGTTAAAAGAGTTTACAATGAACAATCTCACTTCAACTAATGAAATCGTGTTTGTTGCTAAGTGCACGCATGCCATGTGCCATAAGAGTCGATGGATTACACCCTGCTGATGCGCTGATGAGAACTTGTGATTATTAGTGGAACATTTTGCCTCTTCAATCAGTCGATCATAGGATTGGCTAACCTTCAAACAATCCACTCACTTGGCCCATAGGGTTAGTGCACGTTGCTAATTCGTCATAACAAAAGTTGCAAATACTGCCAAAATTGTAAGCAGTAGTGGTAAAACTATGTCACGTTGCATTAAATTGCCTGATGCGAAAAGTCATTCGTCAAAAGTTGGGTTTACTTACACCAAGGCTTACATTTGCCTACTATTAGTGGGCTGTGGTGTAGTAAACAACACCGGACTCCATTTTACGTACTGGCACAGCATTCCACTAAGAAGGCGGTACTTAGGTAATTCAGTACATTTGTTGTGCAAAGCACTTTGTGCTCCTCCTCTGAGCAACTTCACCCTTCTGTCTTACGTGGGTATGTTTGGCCTTAAAATAACTTGAACCAGGATCAGCGGCGTCTTACAGATATTCGTTCCATAAGGGCAAGAGAAGTGGTGGTGTTGGAAGGAGCAAAGCTAACTTTCAACCCGCGCAAGCTATGTTTTCATTTTTACAAATAAAGACAAATGCCATGAAGTAGCGACTAGACGCTTTTTTATTCAACTTTGTCCAAATCTGCCTTACCAGCCAATACAACTCAAATGACAACACTATAACCGTTTACCATGCTTTCCCTTTAATGAAATTCCTAGACTGGGAATTTTTTGGTGGCACTTGCAACTGTTGAATGCAAGATTAGAACGACCAACACAAATCTGCATTGATTTTTCTCACTATGCACCTCACTCAATATATTCGGATTTTGAACTGCTTTAGTGAATCGCAATCTTTGCATGCATCCCACATAAAATAGAACAGAGGACGTATCCTTAGTAGTCGAATGTGCGTAAATTTACAGATTATGCTGTCTAGGGCGGCTGAGATCAGAGACGCATAAACTCAAAATTGGAGCAAGTGAACAAAACGACAAAAATTCATCTCTCGAATCATGTGCAGCAGCGCTGCTGAAGCGAAATCTATTATTGTGCTACATAGCAAGTGTGCCAGTATTTTTAATCAGTAAATGTTTAAGTAAATTGCAATTCTATTATAGTTGGGTTAAGTCTACGTTTGAGCGTGCCAGCACCTCTGAGGTACAGAAGCTGGATTATGCCTGTAGCCTCTCACTTGTTCCGCCATACTACTGTGACTTCTTAGGACTTCAAGGAAGCCTCAGATATCCAAGTAATTGCATAGAGGAGTTAAAGTGATGTGTACGCAATCTACATAGTAAGGCATATTCGCATCCTTTAAAGCCATTCTGATCATCTTATGCGGCAGTTTTTCTTTGGAACTAAATTAGAATTGTGAGTAATAGATGACCGGTTATTTTTTCCATAGAACCATTATTATGTAGACTTACCTTAACGGGAGTTCAGAAGTGAAATGAATTTTATGGTTCAAATTTACTAACTATAACTTGCAGTCATGCATGTGATATTATATTCACATCGTACTGTAATCCGTATGTGTTTGAAAAAACCTTTCAGGTGTAAAAGCGGTGGGTTGATGCCAACCATGTGACGGAGCTTCCACCTTTAGCCCCTTAAGAAAGTAACTAACGTCCATCTTCTCTACGCCTTGGCAGACCGTAACCCCCAATATCACTGTTCAAGTAATGATATGCACTTCCATGCACTCTCCTCGTTCCATTGATGCAAAACAGTCTAATCAGTTTCAGTACTGCTTCGCTGCCATTTGATCGTCCCTTCGCTTGAAGTAGACATGCTTCAAAGACGGATTTAAATATAAACCCTTTTCCTCTACACAGCTACACTCAACCGTGGATCTTACTCCAGGTTTTATTTCGGACTGTTAAGAGGGATTTTGCATTGCATTCGTGTAAAAATCCTTAAAAATTCATAAAAATCCTGCTCTTTGAAAGAAGTTTCTTTTTGGTTACCAAGGGTTGAGATCGCTAGAAAGAAAAATTGTGTATTCATGCAAAAGAAATTCATTAAAAGCCATGAATAAGTTACTTCTAGAGAGAACATTTCCAAAAACTTTGTATCGATGCATTTACAGACACAACAATATGCAATAGAAAAAAGTATTTTAAAAGTTGGAGACTAGCGCAGCAGATACTGGATGATTTGTACAATAGTCTCATAACATATTCATAATGGTAGCTGGCCCAATCACTTGTACATCCTGGTTGGCTGATTTTGTATGCCAAACAAGGATCTATAAGAATAATCCGCATGCATCATAACAAATCTAGTGGTTCAAAGTTAACCAAGAAAAAAATGTGTTACAAACAGGCTAACCTTCCTGCAGCCGTCAGCTTTTGGCTCCAACTCATAACCATTTTTGAAGCCAAGCCTCAAAAGTATTAGACCTTCCTGCCTTCCGATAGTAGTGTCGTCAAACAGGGCGTTTGGATATTCCAAAACCACGTTGAGATTGACTGCAAAACCTGCCATGTCAATAGGGAACTTTCGATTGGGCTCCCAATTAGTCCAGAAGTCTGATATCTTGCTGCGATCGTTAGGATTGGTGATGCATCCCTCCCAGTTAGATGCAGCTATCATGCCCACGGGCCATGTTGCTCCTCTTTTAAGTGTTCGCATCTAAAACAATTTTTGTGAATGACTTTCTCTCTGCAATCCCTTACAGTAAAACCTTCCTAACTGCTGAGGAAAATATCTTGTAAATGAAATCCATGGTGAGTCGTGTAACTCTGTTGTCGATGAAAGGAATTTTCGGCTGCCCAAAATCATGCCTAGTTGAGGACAATTCGCCTTTAATTTCAAATGCGACAAATCTGTATATAGTTATCGTTAAATAAGTGCTATATATAATCTATTCTTTAGTATATTTTCGATGGCAAAATACCCGGACTATCGCGATGATCACACCACTGGTCACGTTAATGCCGATAATATATCAGAAGTTGGAAAAATGGGACAAAAGGCGACTGTATATACCCACTTCATCAAAGAGATCTGGGTGATAGGTGTTGTCATCATCCGCAAAGTACACGACTCCGGATTGCCCGGTTAACTGAAATGACTTTCGCAACCAATGCAGAGCTTCATTACGTTGATTCGTCCCTCGAACGTGCCTCTTGTACGGGGATGTTGGTGCGCTCAAGTGAGTATAGGGAAGGCCGCAATCATCGAGAAATCGAGTCAATGCTCTTAACAAAATTGATTGTTTGAAGTAAACATGGTGGAAATGAGATCGAGAAGTAGAGCAACGCACCTGACAAAGCTATGATGCTCCTACCTATTTTTGGTCACTGCGTCCTCAACCACTATCCAGTGGACATTGCCAGCAGTGTTTAAAACGGTACATAGGCGTACTAATTCGGGCATCTGGTTTGGGCGTGAGTAGGTCGGTGTGATGACGAATATTGTAGGATGACGATGCCACCGATACATCAAGGGAGCTGTGCCGATGAGAATGAAAAGCAGCACCAGCATTGTGGATCGCCTCATTCTTTTCTTCCAAGGCTCAAAGTTGAAATGAATGGAGGTGGTTAAAATCTCTATATCTATAAGGGTCAGGGTAGTGAAGGTGATTCGTCAGGCATCGCGATTGGCTAAATTTCGCTGTCTTCTGTGTAATACACGCAGAATTGATACTGGTTTGAGTTGGTCAAGTATCCTTATTAAGAGCCTTCTGACCTTGTCATTAGTGGTGAGGTTGCTCGAAATGCAATGGCTTAAATCAACTCGCTAATTTTATTTCCTGTGGAAGGTATTGATTTCTCATTAGATAATCCAATAATATATTGAACATTGATGGGTCAATTGTCGAATGACTTTTAAGCACCTTCAATGGTTGATTGTCAATGGCGCGTAATTAAAGTCGACTTGAAACAGCCCAAGGAGAAAACTAAATGATCGCATTAGGAGAAGTAAATGCTGATGCCATAATGATTTGGTCAATCGATTAATTTCTACGCGTTGAGTAACGCCCATCTGCCCAAATTGCTCAGTGGTTTTTCCTTTACCAATTAGCCTGTTGTGACTTGACACTACGATTAGTTACCACAAATCTTTTTTTGCTAAAGTTGTACCTGCTACTAAGTCCATTATTTAACTATCAAGGGCTACTTACTCACGTACTAATTATTTAATTAACCAAAGAAGTGTATCTAGCTTTGCGAAGGTCAACAGGACTCCTGCTCATGTCACCTAAGCCAGTAGTCTCTTAGCCTGCCTTTTATTTTGCGGTGTATATTCATTTCCAGTGGTATAAATTCTAGAACCTTTGGCTGCTAAATAAATATAAGACCATAACCTGATTACAAATGACAAAATACAGGTGCATATTTAGGGTAATTTTAGCGTAGCTTGCTACCAAGAGGTCTCTTTGGAAGCAGTTCTGCATAGGGCTGTTCTTCAAAAAGCTTAGTAAGATACAGGAAACCAACAAAACCATCATGAAAGTAGTTTGTCTGTAAAGTTAGCCTTGAGTGAAACTAAGCATAAGCTACTTTTAGGCTTAAGCTCCTTGACGGAAAAACCCAAAAAAACCAACGAGTAAAGTAAATAAATCAAGAAATCATAATGTTCTGAATAACCTATTGTAATGCTTTGGTGGTTTGTTTAACTCTGCGTTTGACCACGCGAGGCACTTATGGCACAGCCGATTGTACTTGCACTCGGCGGCGCGGGCTCCGGGTTATGCAAGTAGCCTCACCTCTTCTGTACATCAGGAGTACATCTCCTGCCATACTAGTGTGAATTCCTGTGACTTCAGGAAAGACTCAAGAGCTGCATCATAACCTAGGACCTATATAGTAGGTAAACAGGCTTCCTTTTACAGTCGTATTTAAACAGTATTATTTGTTTCATTTCTGTTAATATATTGATGCACGTCTGGCAAAGTGGAAATCTCATTGAAGTATTTTACTCATTTGTAATGTCCTCACAAGTCACCATAGTAGCCTTTGATGGAAAGCACATGTGCCACTAGTTTGTAGGTCATTTGCCCCTTCATCAACACGTATAATAGTCAAATACTAAGCGACAAATTTAAACGTAAGTTCTAAAAATGTTGAACTATTAAAATAATCCCAAGAATTTACCAACGCACTCAACTCACCCAGATATTTCATTCTGTTGTAAATACGTCACGAATCATTCGAGCGTGATTGTTGATAAGCCAATGAAAATTGTCTAGCTGATAAATCGAGACGTCATCCAGTAAGCTACTTTTATCTACCACACATGTCACACACAATTCTTTCCCCTCACGTTAAAATAAAGGTTACCATAGGAGGATTAAAAGTGTAGACAAACGGAACCATACCAGCATAGAAAACCAATAGCGACCACATTTGCAACAACCTTGTTCTGATAAAAGCAGTACTGTTCAGACGATTTCAATATTGTCCCATGCCTGGTTAGGTAAGTTGTGGCAAAATTGACCCACAGATTTATCAGTTAATCACATGGACTCCGATATGCCTTGTCAATGCTACATGTGGGGTGGGTAACTACATCTCCAGATAAACATTTACACTCTCGCTTTCTGCGAGTCCACCTGCCGCACGCCATTCCCTGGAAGTTACATCGCATTCTACCATTTGCAACCTCTATCACTTCTCCCCAGTGACCAACACGAAATGGAGAAAATGCTATCCATAATCCCACGCACAGCAGTAGGTTCAGAGCCATTCCAAAGACCATACACACTCTTTCACAAACAAGACTGTCCGTTTTCAATGCTTTCACTCCTTACTCCTCCCCATTTGTCGGCTTGGAGGCTCTGCAGAATCCAGACTTGTGCACAAACACCATTTTGTAACACTGAATAACCACATTGTGAGCACACATCAGTAACCAACTGCCCAAGTCAGCTTGATCATAGAAATGGAGGCTTCTTTAAATGGATATGGAGTAAAGGGGTCCTCGTGTTATTACCTCGGCTTGTGCACTGACACTGTTGCATTCACTTTTGACATTTGCTTCACATTTGAAGTGGAGACAAGTGCGCAACAAGATGCCGTGTTGCAAACCCTCCGGTCACATCAAAGAGTTATGATGGAGGGTGTCTCAGCACTGCAATATCACATAAAGCAATGCCAATGATTGATGTCCGTATAATCAATGGCAAGTGTGGACGTTTAACGCAATTACTTGACTTTTACTTTTTTGTAAGAAGCATTTGAACTTGTTTGACACCCTAATGAGGTGTGAGCAATCATGGTTACCCGAATATGACTTTGAAGTTGTCACTTGAATTGCACCGGGATGTCGAGTGACTCACGAGTGGCGCACCATGTGGTGCCACATGAATTAAGGCTATTGAGTCAACCTCTCCACAGATCAGCTTCGTTGAGAATGCTCATGTGCGTGGATGATACTACTTTACAGTGCAACAAAGATTCAGTGCTCAAACAGCCTAAGGCACCACGATACGGTAAAGCGTGTACGGCAAAATCAAAGAGGTAATTTTTAAGACCACCGCTATGCTTACTACCTACCATCTTTCAAATGGAAAGCGATTTCTCTCTGCTCTTCACTGAACTGAATGCTTTGGATATAGTCGGTGAAATCTACGACTAATTTGATTGCTCGCATTGCCTAAGGCATTACCAATTATATCAGCATACTTAATCCTCTTAACTTGGCTACGATGAGATGAGTGCCGACTTCTTCGTTGCCTTGATAACATAAATACGCATTTTAAAGGTAGAGTTGAAAATACTACAGTTCTATCTTTATTGTAAAGGCGTAAACGTTTGTGCACTGCATGAAGTTCTTACAGAATGTCCTCTTCGTAGTATGCATCATAGTGTACCTGAATTCTTAATTGATCGAAAGGAGTCACACCGATATAATTAACAACGTCTATTTAAATCTCATTTAACATGGTATTGGTTGTGTACTGATTTTCGTATCCCCGTGTTTAAGTCTATGTCAAGCAAGATTTCATTAACGCAAATATAGGTTGCTCGAGATAAACGAGGTTGGGGAGTTCGTGTGCAAATGAGTGCGAACTCTACTGTTGGAGGACCTCTTTCATGTTACATGAAGTGCACCTTGTGACCACTGCCTTAAGCGATACCACCACTTCGTGCATTATCCCTGCAACGCATATCTCATACATTCCTTTCATTTGCACATAAAAGAAGGTAAAAAATGAAGAATCGTTAATGGCGATTTGGTACAGGTAGTGAGACAAATGTCGAGGAAATTCAGGTAGATGGTTTATGCATAATCCCACAAAACCATTGTCTGCTTTATGTTAAGGCCAGAAATGAAAGATAACTTAAACATTAATAGAAGGATTTCGGTCCTTTTTAATGGGAAACAATTGGTGTCAGATAATGCGCTCTTATTTGAAAGGCTCAGATTTAAAAGTCATATAGGTCTGCGGCATTTTGGGGTCAATGTTCCTTCTGCATTAAAAGTGGCCTCACACCTATGTTAAATGCTGTGGTGTAGTCTGCTGATAATTAAGTTCCCCATAAGTCAGAATACTTGTTTGTGCCATGAGCAGAAATTTTAATATGCTCGCCGAGAAGCAGAAGTTATTCAGTAGAACTTGAGCACTACCTTGAGAGTCTAGAATAAATTGCATAATAGCGTAATCAACCAATGCAAGTGGAAAAGCAGACATAATTATATATGGGTGGGTGACATGCTGACTTACTTCATCGTAGGCTTATAAGGTTAAACATGACAAATTGATTTCTAAGAGGTGGGTAAAGAGCTAAATTATTCTACTGTAACATTCACAAAGGATCCATCAAATTCGTGATATTTGCGATAGAGGAAGTAAGTATCTTAGTGATCGTATGTAGGATGAATAGTAAGACTAGAAAAGAGGAGTTAAATTGTTAATATTTCCTCAGCATTTCCTAGTTCCTGTATTAAAGTGATCTCGCAATTGATCTATATTTACTAATGGGGTTAACAAGTGAGATCTTTCGTGCGTTGTGGATTCTGCAGAGCCTCCAAGCCGACAAATGGGGAGGAGTAAGGAGTGAAAGCATTGAAAACGGACAGTCTTGTTTGTGAAAGAGTGTGTATGGTCTTTGGAATGGCTCTGAACCTACTGCTGTGCGTGGGATTATGGATAGCATTTTCTCCATTTCGTGTTGGTCACTGGGGAGAAGTGATAGAGGTTGCAAATGGTAGAATGCGATGTAACTTCCAGGGAATGGCGTGCGGCAGGTGGACTCGCAGAAAGCGAGAGTGTAAATGTTTATCTGGAGATGTAGTTACCCACCCCACATGTAGCATTGACAAGGCATATCGGAGTCCATGTGATTAACTGATAAATCTGTGGGTCAATTTTGCCACAACTTACCTAACCAGGCATGGGACAATATTTGAAATCGGCTGAACAGTACTGCTTTTATCAGAACAAGGTTGTTGCAAATGTGGTCGCTATTGGTTTTCTATGCTGGTATGGTTCCGTTTGTCTACACTTTTAATCCTCCTATGGTAACCTTTATTTTAACGTGAGGGGAAAGAATTGTGTGTGACATGTGTGGTAGATAAAAGTAGCTTACTGGATGACGTCTCGATTTATCAGCTAGACAATTTTCATTGGCTTATCAACAATCACGCTCGAATGATTCGTGACGTATTTACAACAGAATGAAATATCTGGGTGAGTTGAGTGCGTAAACTTGTGAAACAGTGTTCAAATTTTAGGGCAATGTCAAGCCATTAAAGACGGTGAAGAACAGACATTCAAGTGGGATATGAACTTTCCACCTTAAAGTTATTCCAGTGACTTGTGAGAGTGTAACAAAATTGGATAAAATGCTTGAATGAGATATTCACTTACGCAGTCACACATCCCTAAATACGTTAACCACACTCACGAAAACAACAGTAGAAGCAAGACATGTAATGATACTGGAAGGGAACCAATTAATTTGCTTCATAAGTCCTAAGTTATAATGTGGCACCTCGGGTCTTCCCTGAAGTCGTAGGAATTCACATTGGTATGACGAGGAATGCACTACTGGCGTACAGAAGATTTGAGGTTAGCGGCATAGTCCAAAGGTCTTACCACCTAGTAGAATTACAATCGAATATAAAGGTAAAGAAACTGCCAAAGCATTGCAATTGTGTTTTACCTCTCCTATGGTGTCTCAACACAATCATTCAGGAGCTAAAGTCTAGAATGGCTTTGTTCCTTGTTTTACTTAAGTGTAGCGCCCCGAGACTTCCCTAAAGACGAAAAAAGGCGTAAAGCCTCGGCAGAATACACATATTGGGCTTACAGTAGAGCTTTGGGCTACCAGCATGGTCTGAAGGCCAGCCCGTCCGGTGAATATGCAATGGAGGAGCATCTTAACTGCCCTTTTACTAAAACTGATGGTTAAACAACTAATATATTGCATAGCTTTTCTCTCCTTTTTTGAGCATCGTACTGGGCACTCCCCTCGGTCAGCCTTCCGCATCGGCCAAGACAACGTAATTGGTGCAGTAAAGAAATGCTCACGAGCCAATCTTGCCATTAATCGGATCTCCATGCAAATGGGGAGATACGTGACCGCAGCGTCACTGACCCACCTCGACAGTTCCACTGATTCGAGAGTTTCATCCTGTATGGGAACTGGATTCAGGGACACAAAAATGGGCAAGCTATCGCTCATTTCCATAGTTAGTTTTAGGAACGCTGGTTCAAAGTCAGAGTCATGTAGCAAAGGACGGAATTTGGCATTGTCCCGTGGGAGCAGGATTTCGTGTCCACTCCTCCTTCCCTCGTTGTTCTCACTCTAGAGCTGTCCAGCCATATCTATCTACCTTCTAATCAGAAAATAAAAATTATGGGAGGTATCGCGTTTTCACATACTTGATATCTCCGCACAGGCACAGCAAGCAGCTCTCTAATGAAACCCTCTCCCCACCCCAGATAATTCACTGTTAACGTCGCTTCAATTGTCAATAGCTTTCCTGCAGAACACGGGAGTGGAGCAGTTGCCGAAGGCAGATGTCATTTTCAGCCTTTCTGATATGGATTTTTACTGATTTTCCCATCCCCAGCATATGCATTTCTTACGCCCGCTAAGGTTTATTACATAGAAGCCGGAATTGCAATAAACAAAAACCTTTAAAGACCGAATTCGCTTTCTGCTACCACCAATGTAGCGCCCTTGGACTTCTCTGAAAATGAGACATAATACTAGAGAGGAATATGTGTGTTTGACATACAGTAGGACTTGAAGCTGCAAGCATTGCCTGGAGGCCAGCCTGCCCGAAGGAGACCCAAATCGGCCCCTTTACAAAAACTTTTCAGAGAGCTACAGCTAAGGATACATCGAATACGTGACTTGTGCAATTATGTGTTTATATATCGTAATAAGCTTTCTCTATAAATTTCTGTACTTAAGGCCATTTCGAATGCGACTACCCGGTGGAAAATACACTGTTCTTTTTCCAAAAATGCACTTATAGCTCATCTATTGCAATCGGGTCATAGACTGAAATGTTTTGGACTACTGAAGACGCTATAATTCATAGCATTGTTAATGAAAGCACACTATAAACCCGTAGGAAGGCTGAGAATCTATTTGTATGGGTGACAAGAGCTAGAGTCCTTTCAAAATTTGAAAGACTAGAGGAACTCGTTTAGTTATATAAATAATTATGCTATGTATTCCCTCCTTATGAATCACGAAATCATCTGTCAGGCAGTAATCGTTCTAGAACTACTAGATCTACTTAACAATTTAATTTGGATATTTGCGGTCAATATGGAGCTAATAGAAGACCGCTAGTACTCTAGTTGTTGAACTTTAAAGAAAAAAATGCGATTGCTAAAACGCTACTTCCAGATTAGGAGACTGCTCTATGTAGCATTGTTTGACTATCAAAATGGATGTGGAAGCTGAAGTGGTGCCATTTGATCAATAGGGAGAATGGATCACGATGATCGAAATTCCTATCACCCCGCAGGATTTTGGCCGTCAATCAATCAAAGTGGTTCTCTTAGGGAAGTTTTCAAATGGTCTATTTGACAACTTCAGAGTCGAAAACTAGGAGGTTTGCTTCCTTTCTACCCTCAATTTTAGGAGTCTTTACGATTTGGAGCAGTATAAGAGTGAACTCTGCCAGCCTACAAAGACTAAAGAATAGAGTGATAGTTGTCACCTCTATCTCATTGGTCAATCCTACGTTTTTTCCTTGAATTTTTCCCATTGGGTACTCGTTTGGGATCCAGAATAGAGAAAATACGATTTTAGGATTACTGCATATCTACTGATATTGCCTTGAGTCACGAATCAAGTTACCTTTCTGTCTTTCATAAGCAAGTAAGATTTGCGAGTCTCGTTCATCCAAAATGAAGTGCCTTTTTACTCGGCCTTTGCTTAAATACCTTATTATTATCATACACTATTGTTATTCTGTACTATTTAATTTTCCTTCTTGTACATTCCTATAAATCATTACCTCACTTTTCTCCTGTTATAAGTGTAGGTTCACTACTTCCAGAATCGCCTTGGTTGATGCCCTCAAAGGCATGACATTCTATGCACTAGTAACTGAAGTATCTGGTACCGAATTTAATGTTAAAATGCGAGCAGGAATAAATAGATCCAATCTTCAGGATTTTAGGGTGCTTTTGGGTAGAACCATTAATGCGGTAGAAAACCAATTTTTAATCTTTGGTGGCTGCTACTTACCTATTACGATTCAATAAGTTGTAAGGGTTTGGTAGTTTGTCCTTCTCTGTGCTTGATTACACGAGTACTTAAGCCTCCGCAGACTGTACTTTTATTCACCGGCATAGCTTTCGGGCCAAGCCAGTAGTCTCAGCCCTTCTGTACTTTAGTAATATATTTCCTGTTACGTTGTTGTAACGTCTTGGAACTTTATGGAAGACTCAGGGCACTACAAAATCTTTTGGTTAAAAATAAGGGAGCATAGATTAACACCGCTATTTTTTTTTGGAAAACAATTCTTAATTTGAGGAAGTCCTAAAACTACTCTTGGTTATAAGGTTTTACACAGATGATTACACAACCTATCCCATACAAAACCTTTTATTGAAGAGAGTTAAAAGTGGATTGTGAAATAGTTTGTAATTATATAGGCTTGTAATTGTGGTCAACAACACGATTCACCTTGACCTTCTTCTCACATTTGACCTTGTTGATGGAACCGGACAAAGGTGTTGCTGAGGCAGATGAAAGAAAACTATCCAGGGTTATAAAAGTTAGTGGTTCCGCTTCATAAGAATCCCTCTGCATTCCTCATGCTGTTTATTTATGACAAAAAAGTTGTAGACCATGTAATGGATTGTTTGCTGTAGTAGCAACAGGATAGCTGCTCCATTTTCCAATTTCTGACAAATGGAAGAGAAGTCCAAGCTTTTCGACAAAGGCATAGTCCATTTGAAGTTTGAACGTACTTTTAGCTGCACATCGAGGACAGTGTGAGAGAGCCTGTATGCAAATACGAATAGGTAGATATCAGATGGCCAGTGTCAAAACCGTGTTGGTCTTATCTACACGGTTATCACTCCCCCTTCCCCGGTGTGAATGTAGCGGAGTGGTCATTGCCGTGGTCCATTGGTAAAATTATTTCATTTAAGAAAATTAGGAGCATTGTAGTTTGGTGCCATTTACACTCCAGCTTTTCTTTAAAGTCCTTGAATAGAGACTTACAAAATTCAGGGAAGGGTCTCTTTTTGACATTGTTTAGATGGCTTCCGCAAGGTCCTCATCATTTGTTACATAAAAACTTAAACGAAAACTAAGGTTTAGGACACACGTTTAAAACAACTTTTCTATAATTAGGTTTGGGGAGAACTATCTTGATAAGATTCTTAAAATGTGTTTTGAATTCGAAAGCAATGTGGACACTCCTTACATCTCTTGCCTTTGCTTTAGTCTTCGATCGCTTTGTAGGAGGACCTTGTCACTTCCACACAGCCGTGGTGGTTATTGCGTACCATTTTCAACTTGCACAAATTACCTGAAACCCCTAGCCAATTCGGTCACCAAAATTCATTTGCCTAAAGAAGAGAGTATTTATTGAAGGCATACTATATTTTATTGGCAATTTTTGTCCATTATGAAAATGTGAGTTTTCCCTAAAAATATGAAGATCGAAATTTTAGTTGCTCATCTCAAGCGGTCACGCAACCTTTTGATTAAAAACCTATAGTTCCTAGCAGACCGGATTGTATGTGTACTTTCTAAAACTAACCAGGCATATACGTACCTTCTTTGTGTGTATCCGTATAGTTTTGTCCAAATATTTTTAAAATTCCAAAAGTTTGGCCGTATCGGCCTCTTTTAGAATAAAAATTATACGAAAATTTGCAAAACTGCTAATATGCGTGATTTACTGAGTCTTTTCTGAGCACAACAAGTAAAATTTTGCGTAACAATTTTGTTTAAGTGGACGCCATTGCTTGGTGCCCCGGGAAATAGATACGCAGGTGCTTGCTCGCATATCTCCTCTTGTCGTTATGTCTTATGATTGTGTTCAGAATGATCGAGAAATTGAAGATAAGGTGAGCCTTTTGTTTCATGCTTGGGTGGTTCCAACTGTTGAGGAATTAGTGTCTTTAATGTTTTTTTGCCTGGTTTCTTTTGCGTCGTTGTGGTACTTATTAGGTTTTTTCCCTTTTTTCTCGTTTCCTCATATTTATACCTAAATTTAAAAGGTATTGGTGGTTCTGGACGGCACTGGAGATTTGATGCTCTGGAAATATGTATATTGCATTTCTTGTTGGCATTATATCTGATCGTCGTTAAATTTACTCTAAAATGGGCCCATCTTTGTGTTCAAAGTTATCATGGCTGGGATTATTTTCTAACTGTACAGGTGTAGCATGTCTCGCTTTTAGTTCTCAAATCTTCGTGTAGCTGATGGCCCAGTTTCTGAACCAAGTGAGCTAGAGCGAAAGTACGTGCCTCCGCATCTACGTGGCGGGTATGATTACAATGGCGGGTTTGAAAACGATAAACCCCGCTATGGTGGTGGGAGCCGTGGAGCCTATGGAGGTGGTCGGGGAGGTTACGATAGCAGCTACAGTCGTGGTGGTCGAGGCCGTGGTGGAGTTAGTGGTAGTGGAAGTTATGCTTACGGCAATCGCAACGGTGGCGGATACAATTATGATAGGGGCTTTAGACGACCAGATTCTGGCTTTGGTGGATCCTCACGGCGCTCTTATGATGAAAGTTGTTCCGTTGATTGGTCACAACAGTTGCCTCGTAACGAACGCCTTGAAAAAGAACTTTTTCACAAAGTTAACACGGGCATCAACTTCGATCTCTACGATAATATTCAAGCCAAAGTCTCTGGTCCCAATGTTAAGGACTTAGCTCCCATTCAGTCCTACGACGAACTCGCCCTTACGAATATAATGCGAGATAATATTACCTGCTCCCAGTACTCCCGCCCTACCCCAGTTCAGAAGTACGCCATTCCCATAATCTCTGCCGGACGAGATCTAATGGCGTGTGCACAAACGGGCTCCGGAAAAACGGCTGCCTTTTTAGTTCCCATTTTGAATACCATGTTTGAGCAAGGTCCCGGCCATTCCATTTCGGCCTGTGTAGGTCTCCGTAACTCAACTTAACTAGAATTTAGCTTGAAACGAATAAGCGGAAACAGTTCCCTGTCGGTTTGATCCTTGCTCCAACAAGGGAACTTGCATCTCAGATCTATGACGAAGCCCGTAAGTTCTCATACAGATCCAAAGTCAGGCCATGCGTCGTTTATGGTGGGGCTGATATGCGAAAACAGCTTCTTGAGTTGTCATATGGTTGCAATCTCTTAGTTGCAACTCCTGGACGTTTGCTGGATGTGATAGAGCGCGGCAAAATCGGCCTCAATCATGTTAGGTATTATTCGGTAATTAGTAACTTTTGTTAAGGTTTCTTGTATTGGATGAGGCCGATCGAATGCTTGATATGGGTTTCGAGCAACAGATTCGGCGTATTGTTGAGCAGGATCACATGCCGCCGTGTGGGACTAGACAGACGCTGATGTTCTCCGCCACCTTCCCCAAGGAGATCCAAATCTTAGCCCAAGACTTCCTGAGTGACTACGTCTTCTTGACAGTCGGAAGAGTAGGAAGTACAAGTGAGAATATCACACAGACTCTTCTCTGGGTTACCGAAAGCCAGAAGAGAGATGCTCTCGTCGATCTTCTTGCAGATTCAGGTAAGTTGTTTCGCTACTGTAATTAATGACTTTTTAGATCCCGGGGATCGTACCCTCATATTTGTGGAAACTAAGCGAGGTGCTGACGCTTTGGAAGAATATTTGTACCAGGAAAAGTATTCTGTCGCCAGCATTCATGGTGACCGCACTCAGGAAGATCGTGAATTGGCGCTTCGGTACTTCCGTTTGGGTGTAACACCGATACTTGTCGCAACGGCCGTCGCCGCTAGAGGCTTAGATATACCCGATGTTAAAGTAAGAGTTTATATTAGTTATCTTACCCGTTTTTCTAGCACGTCATCAATTACGATCTTCCGTCAGACATCGAGGAGTATATTCACAGGATTGGGCGTACTGGAAGAGTCGGAAATTTGGGGAAAGCGACGTCATTCTTTAACGACAAGAATCGTAATCTGGCAACTGACTTGATTGAACGACTAGAAGAGGTGAATCAGCTCGTTCCTCAATGGTTGAGGTCCATCGGTGAGGAACCGGCTCGTCATCAACCGTCTAATCGAGGCAGACGCCGGTCAGTCTTATTTTGTAAATGCTAATTGTGTCAATAAATGGCCGTTATATCATACTATAACTTTTCAGAGGTGGTGGTTTCGGCGGCCGTGATTACCGTCAACAACATGGCCGTGGTGGTGGAGCGCAGTCCGGTGGAGGTTTTGGCGGTCGCTATGGCAATTCGGGTGGAGGAATGATGAATTTCAATGGTGGAGGCGGCTACTCAAATTTCAGTGGTAGCGGTGGCGGTCGCTCGAGAAACGATCGTGTGGACTGGTGGTCTAACGATTAGATATTTTTTTACTGCCTCGATGTCCATTCTGGCTGCGAATATACTGGTCAATATCAGCATTGCTCCCATACTTACTTTTCGCCATTTTTTCCGAACTTTAAGTCTTAATCGCTTCTCTTGCTACTATATATATATATATACAATCACAGAGAAGAATTTCACCCTTCCTGGTGGCGACTGGAGTTCTGACGTTGCCGCCGATATATTTCTTAGCATTTAAAGTTGAAGTTGTCTTTTTTTATCGAGCGGTTTTCAATAAAATGTAAAGTTTGGAAAATGTGCTTATCTTTTAATGGGCACCATTTCGATCTTGTCGGTCACACTGGGGCTACCTTTGGAGTACCGCCCAGTGGGAGGATCAAGATCAATCATTTTTTGGTATTCACGCTTGAATGGGGCTTTGATCCGAATGGGTTGTTAGCTATGGTCAACTGTGCTGGATCTGAGGCAAAGCCAGCTTTGTGATCTTATGGATAAAACTTGAGGCCACTATTGATGTACTTTGGATTTGAACGAATGTAATCTACTTAATATTTTTGTTGCATTTCATTTAGAGACTTCGATTTCCACACTTGAAATTCAAGTAGTCATCTTTTGCTGACAGGGTTTTCTCGCAGGGTGCACATTTGGTGCATGTTCTACACCGCTATTTATAATGATCCAGCAAAAGTAGAAACACGTGCACGACGATGCTAATGGCGCATTCATCGCTTGTTTGCGCCAAAAATTGGTTCGTGCTGTGATGCGTTGCGCCGTAAATCATTTTCCCTAAGTGGTCCCGAGCAGTTGCACATCTCTCGAGTGTGATGCTGTGCTACTTGTATGTGCCTGTTTGCCCCTTTTCAATTGCAAGTGATAAGCCCATGGCTGTTCCACCATTTACTTAGATTTTATCTAATGAGGTTTATGGTCATACCACGAGAATTGGATAGTAGTTGGCTTTAATCACCAAGCTATTTTGCCTATCAATGTTTCTGTCACTTTTTCCTGCGTCTTTATGTGTAGGTTGGAAAAAACAACTCAATTTCTTGTTTTACTCTTTGTTGGTGAATTTTACGCTTAATCGCATCAATAGCTTTTAAATACCATTTACGGTAGACTGACCTGGAATGTCGTTCGATTGGATGGCTAATTGCTAAAATGCTTCTGGGAGCAAATACAAACCTTTTTATTTGTCAAAAAATATGCTTATTAAATTTACTCTCAGACAGGTTGTCAAATAGGGTTGAAAAACTCTCCAAGACGTCACTTGTGTGCAAGTGTGTATAAGGTACACATTCGCCTGGGATACCTCCTAACGAATGCTGCCACGTCGAATTTTCTCTTACAACCAGCGAAGTTCATGTAGCGAATTTTGCCGAAAATGGGTCTTTCTTTCCAGCCCTGATCGTGGACCCCGCAAATCGACCACATCACTCCTGAAAGGCAAGAAACTTGGCGTTATTATCGGGCCCGGGTCTCCATCAATGAACAAGCAGTGTGACTGTCATGCCAATGCACGCGGAAAACAAGATACTCCGCCTCCATTTTTCACCGTAAAACACTGACCCATTCCGAAGTCTACGAGGCACCACGCCACTTGGAAGCTGTAATGCTCAATTTGAGAATCACAGTATGAGCGCCAGATTGGGCTCCAATTGGCACAGAGTAGCGCAGAATGAATCAGTGATAGTTTTATGGTCTGGATACAGCGAGCCATCGAGGATGTAGCGTAGACAATCCTACACAAGTGCAACTCGCGTAGTGTGTGCGCAGTTGTGGCACAAACATCCGCCTGCTTGCGGTGGAGACAGCCAAATCGCGAATTTGCACACGTCAGCACTCACATTCACGTAAAGTGATATGCTTTGTTCAGGGCTAGAGGATGAAAATGTCCGCAACATGAAAAGCACTTAGAACCATCCTGATTCAGTAAGCCTCACTCAGGATCATTGATGTCTCACTGAGTTGTGTGGACAAGAGTCGTGGTGTAAGTAAAAAGTCAAATCAACACGCGCTAACAATTCACCATGGTAGCGGCAGTGTAACGCGCTTTGCAAAGATTTGTACTGTGTGGTGGAATGGTGCTGCGAGTCTTCAGCTTCTCGTGCTTTGACTTACGCTCTGGTGGCGTGGATTTCGGTTTATGCCGTCGATGGCAACGGTTTCTGGGACCCTTTGTGTTTGTAGCAATGAAGCTGCTTTCACACTCAAGATCCTGATTTTGTAGGATAGATGCAATTTCGAAACGTCGTGGTTGTCGAAGGGAGGTGCATTGGCTGCGGGAGGCGAAACTGGAGACTCAAGCAGAAAAGTTACTTAATTCAACTTTGACTTGTGCGCGATGGTGGTTGGTCAGCATCAGCCAAGAAAAATGACGCCTCTACACATCGCAAGAAGCTGAGCATCGTTCGAATGATAGCGCTCAAAACACTTTATTTTACTGCGTTAGTCTCCAGTTTCGCTATTCGCTTTCCATGCTACTGTTGTGGAGCCCTCCACCTGTCATCTGTATCGCTCATTCTTCAGCCCCTCACCGGATCAATAATAAAGCTCATTTCAGACTGTCGACATCATCAAACCCCAGTTCCATCCACAGTTAGCTGACGCATCTTCTCGGTTCGCAAGAAAAAGGCATACTCCTTTCGGAAGGAGAAGAGTAAAACGATGGAGAAGCCAAGGAGGCAGACTTGCCAACATATCCGCTTGGATCTGTTCCATCGAGAGAGTAGCGGTTATCGAGACGAAACCCTAGTTGTAGGGCCTTTTCTGGCCCCTCCGCGTGCCATTCAAGGATCTTTTTGGCCCAGTACATCCGCAGAAATCCGTGCATTTTGCCCTCTCGGCGCAGCTGGCGTTGAGCCGCGTTCCACAAATTGTCTTCCGTGGTCGCCGACTCCATTGTCTCCTCGCTGTACGATGGCTTGCGCAAGTCATTGGCGTGCTTTCTTAGCGTCTCCTGCGCCCAGGACCATGCTCCTTAGCAGTTAAGAGAGAGCAATGGGTTCGTGTTAGGGGAATTACAGCACCGCAATTACTTGTATGGGTAGGGTTAACATTGAAAATACTAGCGCCTGAAACTTCAACAGATTTATCGCGAGTGCCGACAACAGCGAAGGTATACCATTGGTGGATTTGCTTCAGGCGTCGATGCAATGAAGGGTCTCGTGTAATAATGCTGTTTAATTCAAATCAGTGGCGATTGCGGTAACATCGTAGGCTTATTTTACCGATGATAGCTTACAAAAGGTTATGAGAACCATCTACGAGCATGATACGCAAGTTTTTCCGCTTTCCCACAACTCAATCTTCAAGCCTGTACTTCGGAGTTCTGCTTGCGTCAAAGACAGTTTTGTCAGAGGCGTTCTGCATGCAAAAGTCCTTTGGAGGTGGCAAATATAACTCTTGTGGAAAAATAACACGAACAGTTCCATCAAACCAATCGATAACCACATAATCGCTATGATGTCTTCATCTATTGCTGTTTACAAAGTAGATTTCTCCCCCAATGGAATTTTAAATTTAACAAAAAGCATCACCTACCGGCATCCAAGTCTAGACTGTTTAACTCATTTACTCAACGCATTCCATCACCATCGTCCTTCTCTTGATGATGATTATGATAAAACTAGGTTTCCTGTGGAGGTGTTTCACTTAAAAAGCCTTTTTACTAGATGATCACCTTTGATGGAGTCGTAGTTTGGATTATAGTAGCAGAAATTGTCGGAGAGTTCACGTCGGACGAATGCCTCTTCCATAAATGCGTCCGTGGACTCTTTGTGCAAACTGCGACGTAGATTCACCTCCCACAAGCAACGTTGGGCTGATATATGTCCTGAAGCAGACAAAATGTAATTTTTCATGATTGCGCAGTTAACTACATGCAGGTTCTTAGAGCATTCCACTACTTGGTCTTGACACAGCCTGTGCTGTCAGGTGCCTAGGCCTTCCCTAGGTCGATATTAAAGGTACTTTCAGACCCCTACACCTGACAATGATTTTGCAGATGAAAGCATCATAAGCAGAGAAATTGGAGCATGGCTTTCTCCATCTCTGCAGGTGCTGAAATATGCGTTTGGCTTTTCAAGTTCAATAACAAACGGTTATAATTCAAGGTATGTGAGTTTTGGCTAAAGAAGGGGGTTAGAAAGGTGGGCTAACACGCCAGAATGACTGGCCAACAAGTGCTTGTGTGAGTTCTTTTACTGATATTGCAAAAAAATGTAGAAATCATATATATTTCTATGTCAATTAAAGGTGTTGAAACTTTTTGTGACAGCTGCATCCTCTCATTCGATGTCAAGGCTTATTTCAAGTGAATTAAATCCCTCCTATTTTGCGGTGCCAAGACTGCAAGACTTTTTCAGAATGGAAATTAGTGTATGTTGAAATCTTTTACTGACACGATGCTGTTTTTAGGCCAAGGTTCTAGTATATCCAACGAGATTTGCTTAAATAAGGCAACGCTGAACTTTGCATGATTTTGCCAAAATTGGCCCGAAAGCCTGTTTTTTAGTCCAACAACAAAGCAAGGCTTACGCTTTGAGGTGGGACACGAAGCAGATTCGTGATCGACCTCATTTGATGGTCAATTTTCCCATCTATTCGAGGAAAAAGTGATGTAGGTATTCTCCCCACGAATCACGCATGCCTGGTAATTGCTTTTCCAACACCTGATTACACTTTTCTTAATCTCTCTGATTCGAAGAGATGCCAGGTTTTCTCTACTCGGTGATTTGGATCACGGTGGTTAATGAATATACTTTAAAATCCAGGGGACTAGTAGAGACTAGAGAGTAAGTGATTGCTCGAAAGTAGGCACGCTGTGATTGGACGTTTTCTTTTTTAGGAACAAAATGTGCCCTAATGTGCGGTTCGGATAAAAAAGCATGTAGCATAATCCACTTTTTGTTTAGGACCAACCATTCGAAATGTCAAGGACCTCTGACTCGTGCTATCGAGCCTTTGCAAAAAAAACTTGAAGTGCTCGAAAGTTTGAGTTTGGTTGAGTACTTCCAAATTTGCCTTCTGTTTTACATTAAATGGATTTTAAGGAATGTGTTGCAGATTCTACACATATTTGGCAGCCCTCGTGAAATTCTTATCCCTCTTTGGGTGATACCAAATGTGATGGGTCGCCTTCGTTGTTGACACCGACTAGGCAAGAGATAGTTGCTAACAAAAAAGCGGTTTAATTTCAAGGGAAAGAATAAGGTTTTTAATTTCCTCCCAATACAACTGTACAGCAGAATCTCATCTTCGTTTAAGCAAAGGTTCCATTAAAAATAATAGTAAAATCAACCTCTACACAATCTTGAGTAAGTCTCTTTGGGATATAATAACTTAATTTTTTCAATGAAAAACTTCCATGACAATTGCGCTTCTATTACCCAAATATTTGCAACCATGCTGCTATGCTTTTAGAGTAATTTTAGTTACAAAACTACCTCCATTTCCCTCTGTCAGAGAATGTTTCCATCTTGTGTTGATTTTCCAGTGCAACTAGAACTGCCTCCTCGAAGTGTCACAACGTGAAGTACCAAGTGTTTGAAAATACATTACACGAGCTTGTACTGATCCGAAAGGGCAGAGCAATAAATGATGGCATTGCATGTAACTTAAAAAAACCAATTCAAATAGTAAGGTGAATTGCCACATTCCGTTAAGATGGAAGTGGTGCTTAGCATGTACACAGCTGAATCCAGCCACAGTCAGCCCACACACCATTGTTTTCACCTATTTGTGCGTGTTTACGCATGGCAGTGCAATCCTGACGTCTGCATGAACATTCCACTTTCAAAATGGGTGTACATGTATGTATAATCATATTCATCGAGTTTACTCGCATCACACCCATTGTCAACAGAATTTGCTTTATGTCTCACTACCGCCCTACTTCAGTTTGCCGTGCCTTTACTAACTCATTCTACATTCCATTTGCATAGATCTTGATGACAACAAAGTCCTGATCGTGCTGCCTATGCAACTGGTCTTCCAACCCTTACAGTCAAGCAATTTGCGTAGCCATGAATTCATTGCACAATTAGAAGTATTTCATGGCTTTACTCCCTTTCGAGGAACGAGTGGGTGACCTGTTAAAAATTCAAATAGATGAAGCCGAATGAAGGCTAATTGTACCGAACTCTTCATGATTTTTACAATTGACCCGAAGACTGTTTTTAACCTCTACAGCAAAGCGAGGCTTAAACGTTGAAGTAAAAAACGGAACAGGTTTGTGATCTACCTCATTTATTGGCTAACTTTCGTATCTATTAGAGAATGAGCAAACTAAACTGGCCCCAAGCGTGGTTTATTTGGTCGGCGCATTCCAATTTTAACCACATCATAAACGGTGTGTAGTTATTGGTCATCGGTCACATCCACTTAAACTCAACTACCACGGTTTCATTCTGGGAAATACTGTTTCGTCAGGTAAATAGATTTAATCCAGCATGCTTCTAAAAATCCTAGCAGTGATTTTAAACAAAAAGTTGTCTTTCAAAAGCATACAATTTTCGCACGGGGACTTTACCACAAATAACCACATTCAAAGTCCTATCAATTGAGCTGAAGACTAAATGTTGAAGTGCTAACATTGGCTTTGTGGCATGATAGATAATTCATTCCAAATAGTATTTACGATCCGTGTAGGCTGAATACCGATACATTCAAGTGACGGCGAAAAATTAATCCGAGGCGACTTTTAAAATGCAAGTATGGAGCTACTAGGAACTACTCAGGGTGCAGCCCTTTCAAAATAAAGTCAAAGTGGCATATTTGCCGTTAATGGAATGTTAAAGAATAATAATTTAAGCATTATTATCTCATCCGACAAAATAGGAGCAAATGACGATGCTCTGAAACCAAGTAACATCATCAGTAGTCCAGCATGAGCAGCAGAGGAGGATAGACATCTAGCTAGTTTGTCTAGCAAGGTTGACGTAGTCAGCAATCAATTTTCCCGTGTGTGCACGTGCATGTATGTAAAAAAAGTGAATGAAATCCCAATCTTGACAGGTCAACTCAGAAACTGCGCGTAGATGTGGACCATAAAGCTGGCCAATGAAATCGCGCCTTCTCTTTGATTGGTTCATATCGCAATTTTATTGGCTTATGAAAATTAACGTCTAGACTAACCCTTTCATTTGCAGGAGCGTTAGCAATTTTGCTTGAAAGTAAGCAATTCCCCAACTTTAAGACAGGTTATTCGGGTACAAACTTCAAAGTCCGGTTCCAAGTTTACTTATCCATGTATTTAGCATCCACACATTGCGTGCATGCTCACATTTTTAAGTTGAGGTGACCTGTCAGACCACCTCAAGGATCCATTGGTGCGTAGCGTGAGTTGCATGTATAGCATTTGCTTATGCTTCATTCAATTATTTCGTCTTGAGATGAATCTAATCCGTTTACCGAACTTACACTAAAGACTTAAATCCCGCAATTACTTAGAAAGACTCTAGGGTTTTCAGTTATCATCATCTGTTTATGAACGTTCAAGAGTATATAATACTTAGCTAACAACTTTTTTCACCGCAAATTACTCATGCTTAACGCTGCCTGTACAACAAATTTGGTTTTTCTTGATTTCACCTAAAAGGCGTGAAGCAGCTGGAGAATAATTCATGAAATAAACGGGTCCTCGAGGGCGCTATGCCGCTGGAGAATCACTAGCTTGTGCTTTTACTTTCAGTTGTAGAAATCTGACAATTTTTCCACGTAGTTAATATATGGCAAACAATTCACGAGATTTAAGAACTAAAAGTAAGTCAAGCATGCACACATTTTCTCCCAATTGTCCATTGAGTTCATATGCATTTTTTGTCTCGTGAATGTTATATACGTTCCAATAGTGTAGCAGGCTGACTAATGTATTGCGTAAAAAAACCCTCCTTTTTACTGTCATTCGAAGACATTCCTAATGCTGTAGACGAATGTATGAAAAAAGTTTAACAACTATGAGGGTGAGAAGGAAATACCAAAATGGAGCCTTATTCTGCCTCCACGTTCGAGTTAAATCGGGAGTTTCGGTACTACAAACACAAGAAGGCTGCTACTTTGACGCTACCACACGCATAATAGGTGAAGATTGTGTACTGTCAAACGTTAGTCAAGATGGCCAGCAGTGGTAATGGTACCCCCAAGTGAGAGAACGTGTGGTAATGCACAAATTTTCCCGGGAGCCAAAGAGCATAACTTGTGGACACCTGCACCCAAAACAGATTTCTAGCACCGTGTGGTAACAAAAGGCTACGTCGCAATAAGACGTTCTAATGGTGTCGATATTCCAAAACCGTCACACGCTAGCCAGCCCAAAGCCTAGCAGGCATTCCGACGGACATGCAGCGCGTGAAACGCCTCACCGAACACAAACTAAGTCAATTCTATAAGATGCCAATTTTTCTGTAGGAATGAGCCATAAACATTCGCAATTTCAAGAAGATAGCGCATCCTGCATGCTAAGGCTGCGTATTGGAGAAATTCATCCTGGAGGTACTTTCACATCATTCCTACGACACAGACCTTCACTAATGCCAACGCGGTGAAGTAGACCCTACTGCCAAATCCACCTGCATATAAATAAAGTAGGAAACTATGTCAAAACGCAAATGCAGCTTTCATCTCTTGTGACTCTCTTTTCGTTTGCAAACCCGTGCCGATCCAAAGGGCCAGAGTAATAAATGATGGCATTCCATGTGGCTTGAAAAAACCAACCCAAACATCCCGTTAGGAGCGAAGTGGTGTTCAGTAAGAACGCAGCTGAATCCAGCCAAAGTCAGCCCACACACCCCTTATCCTCTTCACCTACATGTGCGTGTGTTTGCGCACGGCAGTATGATTTTGACGTCAGAAGGGCTCATCGTAATTCATTGCCTTTGGGATAATAAATGTGATGTGAGACACTACTTTGCGTGGCAAGAAACGTGAGTTGCCATGGCTTTGAGATAGGTAGACAGCCGCGTCAGGGGCATGTGGGAACTGATTGGAGGGATTCAAAGCAACCAAACACCTCACATAACAATGTGCGGAAAATATTTTTAAACGCCTGTTTCTTCATGCTGTGGTAAACCACTGGGAAGCAGTCTTAGTCGTACTGAGAAATCATTGCAATATGTAAATATTATCTACAAGAGGGAAACGGGGATACAATTGTAACTAAGACTACTCTAGAATCACAGTCATAAAAATACTAAGATTTGAATGATAATAGCACGAGTGTCACTGAACTTGAGCTTACTACCCACATAGCTAACTTATGCTTGCATTTCAATTGCCCGCATTAAAAGAATTCGGATGATTAAATACGAGAAATCAGTTCCACTTACCGAAATGCAGCCATGGCGAAAGATTGCTAAGAGCTTTCTTTGTGGGGTCATTGCGGTGCGTCGCGTAAGCACGCAGGCGATGATGCAAAAACGAGAACAACTGCGACAAGCCGGCTTTGGCACCACCTTTTGCCCACGTCACGGGTTCCACGGACTCGTCCACCAGGCCCACCAGCGACTGCTTAATCGCTTTCCAATCAACTGCCTCCTGAAATGGAGTTAATGCCTGAGGTAGATTGGCCGCTATATTAACTGCGTGCACTACTACTACTATCAGCGGCCCGTAATCCGGTCTTCGAGGTGACAATGTGGGCCCCTGCTCATTCCACCTTCGATAGAAGTCTTCTTTATAATAAATCAACTTCTACTTCTCTGAACCTTAAGGAAGCTGATTGGTGGTAGCGTCGATGAATCTACTGCGAATGAACAACAATCTCGATTTCACTGGATTAACACTGTACCAAAACTTTGGGGAATTCAGGCATCTATTGTGGATAAATAAATCTGTCGGGACACAACAGCAGAACTAGTGCAATCGCTTTAGATCTTAGTACTTTCATCAACCTTTATTTCTACGCAGTCACTAACAGCAAGTCGTGACAATACTTGAATTAATCTTAAGCGTCCGCAGAACCACTTACAGGACTGATGTAAACAGTGCGGTAAAAGCGTGGCCTGAGGGGATGATACCACCTTGGCACTTATAATATGCCCTTATTATGCCTATGTCTTATGCCTCATTCGGAGATAGGCCATATCAAGGATCGTCGATCAACTTCTGCAACAGTAGGATGGTAAAAATGCAAATGATGGATAAATTCGATCGCAATCGTCTAAGTCTTCTTTCGCACTCTTCAACCACTACAATATTAGCCACTTTCTGAAACAAATTCAAGAAATTCTCACAAGACGCTCAAAGTCGAATTTACTTGTACAAAACACCTCCAAACCTGGATCGAAGAAAAGTATGACAGCTTAGAACTAGTGCAGGTCATTTGTAGATTTGGCATTTATTTTCACTAAGCAATTTATACCTTGGTAAACCGTGTGAAAAATTACGCAGAATGTGGGTAGGGAGCATTTGAATGAAGACCGTGAAAACCCATGTGCATTCCACGTAACCATTTCTACTGCCTGTGCTTAGAGCTGTCTCAAAAGCAGTCCCTTTGTAGTCCAAAGTTTACAAATCTAATAGCAAAAGTCATACGTGAGTTTTTTATAGCAAAGGAAAAAACACCTAATAAAGCCACTCCGATTATAGTTTTCGTCGTACTTGATGAAAAACCCATGTGATTAACTTTGTTTACAGCGCGAAACAAGTTCCCTTGGTAGAACAGACCTATCATGCTGGTACGAAACCCAAAAAAGCAAATTACAGCAAATCTCGATGGATCAAACCGAAAAATGTCAACAAGAATTATTAAAAGGACCCGTCTATGCTTTCAACCACTTTGCACTTTGCACTCAACAAAGCATCATCCTACGCCAACACCTCAAGGAGTATTAACTTCAACGTATTTCTCTTGTAACAGCAAGAAAATATATCCTAATGCAAACTTAAGACTTAACTTAATGCAAACTTTAAGACGAAGACAATAGGCAAAATAGCAGAGAGTGATTAAAAAAGCTAATCTCCAATCGACGACGAATCAGTCATTTTGGACTGCTTCTAACCAGTGATTTAACTTCCACCCTACTTTAAAATGCTCGACGCGGCTGAAAAGTGACCAAGAATACACTTGTGAAGACCTTAGAATATTATATTCGCCAAATTGCCGACGTTTTACATCGACACCTAGATCAGAGGAATCGACTCAGTGGTAGTGGTGCATAGCTCTAAACTTTCGCTTTTGGGCTTGCATCTCATAATTCCTTCTGATGTGAAGTGGGCAACACAAATACTTGTGAATTAATTAAACCAGCTTGAAGTCGAGAATGAATGAATAAATGGTAGATTTCTCCCAAAACCTCCCTCAAAAATGTTAGGGTTTTGCACTACAGTAAAGGTAAATTACAGTTCATAACGATCACATTAACATGGTGCCTACAGCAGAGCCAATTTGAAAAAAAACCATCATTTATCTCTCAAACGCTATCCACCTTTTTCACACTATTTGGGCGTCAAATGTTCCCATCATGTCCGCTACTCCACAATATGCTTTTCACGCCACTGTCCTAACTTAAGCTAGCTAGCATTGAATAGCCGCTACTGCTAGATAAGTGAATCCTCACTATAATCGTTCACTATGTAGACCTTTTCGGTTTCCTGCAATTTCACCTCCACAATGATAGTGCAGAATTCGAGTACTTGTCCCCCCATCATTCTCTACCATCATGACTAAGTACAACTCAGAATCTTCACCTTTCAGACACTTATGTAGGTAGAGTATCGCTATCCGGCCGACAAGGCGTCCAAAAGACGAAGTATCACTTACCCACTTGGAGGGGATTGGATGATGAATGACAGGTGGAAAATCGGTGAAGAGGTGCTTCGCCTTATCGTGCAACTTCCCACGAATTGTCCGCGCACTGTACTCTAGTTTGTCCGAGGCGAACCATGCCGGAACCACATTGTGGGCATCCACCTGCAATAAATTGCTCCATATTTGCGTTTATGGGAACACATAAGGCTGATAAATCGGAAGTAGACATAAACTCCGACTAGTTTTTCATGATATGAAATTCGAAGTCTCTTTCACCACACCTCATCGTTCTATCTATATACTCATTCCTAATGGAATAATTGAACGAATTTCTTGCTGGATTACATCTATGCCTTTACCAAATTGACATCTTTCTAGCCACCCACGATTTCGCCTCTTACGTGGTGGTGTGGGATGTTCATCAAGCCACCTGCAGTACCAGTCCCTCAACCCTTTCCAAGTTAAATAGTGCCTGCTTTCAGACCTTCATGACTTGCAATGGCCTAACGGGAAGGCCAGACGCGGCAGAGAATCATCTTTTAATCCAAAACTTGCACACATTCTTGACGCATTTCATTTGCTTCACCCTAAAAACATCTAGTCTGAAGGCTAAATGAAGATAATTATGAAAAATATTGCATTCGAAAATGAGGGTAGTATCAGGGTGCTGGTGTGGATATCTGACACAAGAGTGGATGATTTGTTTGTATTCACAAAACTCAAAGGAATCACGTTTCCACAACTCCCTTTCGTTTTATTTTCAATGCTCTGATTTCAAATGGATTCCTTATTTACTTTATTTAGCGGGTTTAGCTGTGTACTTCCAAAGGCTGCATTTTTGCCACAGCATCTGTCATGATGCACCCTTTACAATAGCCGCGCAGCGTCATTCATCCCTTTCTCCTTTATGTATTCATCCCTAATCAGAGTATGATTGGTCTAGTCAGAATGGTGTTATAAAGCAGGGCCATAGCTACTCTAACCATTGAGACAATACAGATCTTGCGTTTCTAGTAATTCATTACAGCTTCGGGAAGAAAATGGACAATAAAACTTGTCCCTTACTGTGTTATAGTTCATTTTCTAAGATGAAATGATGTAGGAACATGTCTCCTATGCGATGTTTAGAAGGCTACAACGAGCTGATTGACAGTTAAGTCGCACTCAATGCCTCCGCAGTTGCACAGCAAATCTGGACTGCACCAAAGCAACTGGATTAATTTGGACGGAAATCAACAAATTTTTGACAAAACACATCCACATTCAAAAGGAAGCTTAATTCAAAAGAGCAAAAAATCAGCACATTTGCTCCTCCACAAGGATATTAACTACCAGTGAACAAACAAAAAGTGGTGTTAGCCATAGACGGAACTCTTCAAGTAGGATAGAGCGATGGAGGAGTCTCAATATAGCTTCTGTGTCAACGCACATCTGGCGTAGGCAATTTCGTTTTGTGAAACTTCCTTATTCACTCCTTTGATATTATTCCTTCAACAAAAGCTTTCTATCTTTGCCTTAGAGTCTCCGTGCCATAAATATAGATTTCGTCCACAACTAAACATCGCATCTTTATGATTGACAATTTCTTGCTAAAATAATTAAGAAAATGGACAAATGTCCCAAATCATCGTGCAAAACGCATACTTTTACGCGGTTATCCAGTACTTCAATTTTTCGTCAAAACGTTGTAATCGAATTTTTCACTAGCGACAAAACAAACACGTGTGCTATCACAAATGTAACGTTTAATAATCATTATTTGTAATGCGTAGAACAATTAGCTGATTCTGTTTTACTGTCACATGCCCTCAAGATCCAACTGTCGCCAAACTGCCAACTTTGCCATAATTAATTGCAGACAAAAGAGTTCATCATCCTTGTTTTATTTTCATCCTTAAAAGGTGACTACCGAACAGCCAACAAACTCAGCACGCTGAAACAAAATGCACGTCAAACTGCAACCCCACTTGTAAAACAAATATACTGTTACGGTTTATCAACCGCAGTGCAGACACAATGCTCCAAAACATTAACACAACTACCGATTATAGTAAAGTAGCAGTAACCTGATACAGCGGTATGTCCTGAGAAAGATGACTTGAGACAAATTGCACTGCACGTAGGTCATCCCGGAGGGGCGAGAAGTCCGTTACCACAACTCGAGCGTCCAGCTGTTTCAAAACATCAACAATCAGTTCTGCTTTCCCCGTGTCAGAACCGTGGTGCACGACATTACCATCAGCGCTGCGTTTCACTCCCGATTTCGACTTGGTGACAGGTACAGGGAGCAAGTGAAATCCAATCTCCAGGTCTTTGCATTCCTTAAAATGAAAAGGAACATATTTATTTACACCTTCTTAGCGACGGCCACTTGTTACAATCCCACAGGAGACGAGTATATTCGTTTTGTTTGTATTGCCGGGGCACGATTTTAGTTTTCCGCGACTCAACCAAAACTAAATTTGGTTAGTTCATCACTTACGTATGCATCAAAATGTCTCCAAGAGCAACTAGGACGCAACATGCACGGCAAATAGCATTTCCTGATCAGATGACTTGGGGATTTATCCCTTGTTTTACTGCGCCCAGTTGAAACCAAAGTGCATTTATCAATTACAACATCCCGTTTAAAGGTAAGAGACTAAAAGTTTACCATAAAAATTTGCTCTGCCTTTCTTCATACTACCTTCCAAAGTGCAGTGCTTGATTCGAAGTTTACAATGAACCTATAGCTCCTTCACTTGGCATGAAGTATGTTAAAGACGAATTCAGAGTGTTCCTTTAAACAATTACAGGACCTATCCTGAAGATTACGAACGAATCTCCCCAAACCGTCTTGCACTTCTAACTAAATTGAAAGTATTCCAGCTACCTCATAACAACATTTTACCCCCCCCCCCCAACCACCACCACTCTCCCATCTGATAAGTGGACTCTTGTAGAAGAGACCAACTGAAAACTAACTTAAACATTGATAAAATCCAGTCGTGCAACAGTCTTGACACAAAGCAAGGAAACGAACACGAAACAACGTTCCTGTGACCCTCTTATAGTCGGTCAAACTCGTTCACACTTGCCTAATTCGTGCTTGTTGCACTGAGTAAACTTTCTTATAACGTGCATATAATGTCACTAATATAAATCCCAAGTTTCTAAATAAAGCTGAAGGGCTCATTCCCATTAACGGCTCTAGGGGTCTTTGTTCCGAAGAAGCAAGACGAATTCCCGAATTGGGACAAAATGAAGCAATCAAACCTAAATATAAACACCTCTGATGAAGCGATTCGACACTCAGCAATAATTCATCCATTAATCTCCACCGTCACCGCTACCGCTGCATCAGCAGAGTTCCTATCCCAATCGTTTTCTCCGTATTGGTATTGCAGTCCCCATTTGAAACAGTTCAACAATTTCTCAATAATTTAGGAAGAAATAATTATTAAGATCAAGTAAAACACTACCAGATATTAGAAACAGGCAAATTTTAATAACAATAACCGTCATTTAGTAGTAGTAACAACTGGTTCATTAGTAAGTGCTTTTGATAATTTCTCATGATAAAAATAGTTTAAGATTAGATTCTAGCTTAAAATGAGTGCACTTTAAGCAAAAGCCGGACTACCAAGAACATGGCTAATGTATTACTCACTTTTTCGATTTCAGCAAGACCTTCCAAGAGGAAACTGGCATGTCTGCGAGTTCGTAGAGCAGATGATGAGACCAGATTAAAGCAGACGTGTAAAGGTATCGAAAACTTCAAAGCGATTCGTTGAGCAAAGAGCAGGGCCCAATTGTCTGCAAAATTTTTAGAGACACGATGCCTCGCTTCGCAAACAAAGTTAGCCCACAACAATGGAATGGGATCATTCAAATACATTCAAACCCACCCTGGATGCGCTGATCACGACTCATCCAGTAGACAATGCAGCCTCTGCATGAACCTGCTCCTCCAGATATGTCGTCCAAATTCGTCTCTGCAACACTTTTAAACTCATTTGTCCCACTCACAAGACGGGCACGACAGGTGGCAAAGGGATAGCTGGCCACGGACTTGCCACAACTTTCCACTCGCTTGGTGTTGATTCGTTCCACCCACTTCGAGAAATCTTCTGTACTCAACTTAGCAGACATTTCTACAGTTACCTTACAAGCGATCCAAAAGAACACAGAAACATGTATGAATTGCACTGGAATCAGACAACCACAAAAACAAGAACCTGAGTTTGGCCGCATTAAGTGGATATCTTCTGCGCACTGATAGATGCTAAAATCAACCTCGCCTAACTTAAAACAATGTGTCAAAATAATTGTGCTAGTGGTTCACAACGAGGGGGAGTCACGAAAATGTGCCTCATGTAGTGACTAGATAAAAGTGCTCAGATGGAGAGATAATCAATCAAAATCGTCAGGAGCACTACCTTAAACGAATGCATTAAAGATAGAGATGAAAAAATAATAATAATAATAATTCATCACTAAGCTCGGATTTACGCAGTTTAACTCCCCATATAATGCATGCAAAAACCACTATTTTCACACGCGAGATGTGGGCACAAAGCGTAGTACTAAATAAGTAGATCCAAGAAAGCTATTCCCACTAGCGAACCCCGTGTATAATAGTGGAAAGAACAACAAATTCACTGACCTCTGCGTCCGCAAGTTCAAGGTAAGAGTACCATAAATCCACCGGGCGGTCGATTCAAACAAATCCTAGAAACAAACAGCATTTTCAAAAATAAACTATTAGCGCTTAAATGTAAAGTGCTTTGTTTGTAAAAAAGATTTGTTTTATCATGTCCTTAATGATGACAGGGCTTAGACTGTATGTCGACTTCGTGTTCTACTTACAGTGTTCATGCATCATTTCTCTTCAGTAGATTGGATTAACCAAACACAAAGCTTAAACTCCACAATAGACTTCTATGAATATAAGGGGTTCTTGTTAATAAAAAGTCAAATTGTAGACCTTCCAGTTTATAGCTAAATTTAGTTAAACCATAAAACTGAGCGCATATTCATGACTCTTTTACGCTTGTAACAAAGGCTATCGCACGGGCATAAATAACAACAACCTTACTATAATATAAGTATTGTTGTACGTATTTACGTAAATACGCCTTTTAGTCGAGAAATGGTCAGAACATGCCAACTCCGTGACTGAGCAGGTATCAGTGACCTATGGCAATGAAGCGAACTCTGGCTCCTATTTTGTAACACTTATCCAATGCGAGATATCATCTTTCAACCAGCCAGTCCCTTCCATGTTTATCAAAGCAAGTGTGGAAGAGAGGAACGCTGAGTTCATTACGGTATATTCACTTGTTTCAAAGCCCCGTTCTGAAGTTGAAAAACTCTCGCGATTCTCTAGCACCATGAGTCACACCTGACGATGTGATGAATCACAACATTGTAGGAGACGATCTGTTGTTAAATCGGGGAAGGTTTAAGACTCTAGGCTTGGAGAACTAACTATCTTCGCTATACAGGAGTTAGGGCTACAAATATGGCTGGAAGACTATAACTCCAAGATAGAAATGCACCTCAAGAATACCCAAGATCTGTGCGGCTAAATAGTGGTTGAACTTGCTGCCTTTTGAACCAATGCCAGTGCTGAGGAATTTGGAACTCACCAAAGCAGATTGCTAGCAACGGGACAAAATTATGTACATTCCTGTTATTGTTAACAACTTAGATTATGGGTGAGATTCGTTATGCACAACGTACGTATCATTAGTCAAGCACTCAACGTCAGGTATTTCCATTAGAGGGTTGTGGTGGTTTTTAATGAATGTACGAAGTAATCATTTTGTACTCCAGTGATTTGAGTGCCACACCCCGATACTGAAACATGCGATTATTTCTTACCTCTTTTTTACTGTTTTCGCTTGAACACGGTTATCGATTGTTATTTTTGTTGCTGAAGACCGTTTTTATGAAATATAATATAAGTATTTTAGAAATAAAATAATGATAGATTTTGAACTTACTCAACTGGTACATTCATTTAATCCACTATTGTTGCATTAAACACGATGAGTCACGGTCTTGGTGAAGACCTGTGGCATTAAGCTGTGCTCAATTGACCACCCTCATAAATAGCATCCATTTTTGTCCTTTTTGCGCATTTAGCACAACCACGATAAAGTCAACGCAGCATGCAATCTGTTCTGAGGTAAGTGCGACCTCATAATGGTATGTTATAACACGACATATAGGCGTCTATTATACTAAGAGCTAACCTCGTACACTACGGAGCTTCACAAAATCGCCTTGGTAACCCTCTTAGTAGGGAGAAGAATCTATCAGAATGGAAACAAAGTTCCCACCATGTTTTGATTTTCAAGTTTAGTATTATGAATAAAGCATCATTACTAGATTACTTTCCTTAGATAAAAGGAAAAATTTCGATGGAATCACCCGTCTCACCTTCTGAGTGAACCACCTCGAGATTGACTAATGACATGCTGCTTACTGCTGGACGACGTCCTTAAGTGATAACAGTAGGTGTATCATGGACCTAACGGCCCAAAGCCAAAACCTTTTGAAAAGAGGTCAGTATCAAGAAATACCTCAGAGCTGAGTCAAATTTTCGTCTCACCACTCTGGTATAGGTTGACATTTTAATCATACTCGGATGTCTGACTGAGCTATTCTCAGCATTCGGCAACATGAGGTCTCGTGTTTTTGAGCTTGGGAATTGTTCAAATTTACTCTCACCCTTTCCACTTCTAGCTACTGCGTAGAACACGGGCTTGGTCTGGTTTCCGAAGGCCAACGCTTTTTTGGTAAAACTTTTATTGTAAGTAGTGGCAAATTCAACCATTCACAGCAGCAGCCTACCTTTTCAGGTGCTTTGACTTACAATCCTCAACAGCAAAATCGGATTATTTGCCCTTTTGGAGCAAATTTGCTAAAGCTTCCACCATCATAATGTCATAGACTCCATGGGGAAGTTGTAAGTAGCCGTACAATCAACGTGCAGTAAACCTGTGATTCCGTCCGTTGGCGATTTTCTAGATCCAAGTTTGAAATATGCTCCACCGGGATCGTAAAGATAAAATCAAGTGAACTTTTTAACGGCTTATTATTAGATTATTATTGGATTAACAAAGCACTCTGATAAGGGCAAATAACCGCTTTTACTTTTCAGGACTGATTTTAACACACTTGCTGGCAAATCGCATTATTCTCAGACAAAAATTACAGCAAAGATTGTTCTATTTACAAAATTTAAGTGCATACAAGACATTTATATTTTTAATTACTGTAGTTTTTAAGGATAAAGCCGAATCACTGAGCTTTATCACATTAATACTGAATGTGTTATTCGAACATTCCTCTTTACCATTACCTTGCTAATTCTTACAATTTCCCGACGATCTAGGTCTTCTCGGAGGACGTTGTGGATGAGTCAATGTGAAATCAGACTTATTAGTAATGTATAGAAGCAATGGGAAATTCTTGGCACGTCTGGTTGACCGCACACCCCGGGGGAAAGGACAAACTACGCGGAGGTTGAAGAACCAGTGTCGTTAAGCGCGAATACAGTTAAGCTGAATGAATTTTCCACAAATCAGTTATTTTGTCAAAATAAAAATCACTTGCCCCACATGACATTATTTAACGCTTCTCGCATAAAATTTCCCCTAATTGACTCACAAACAATCTTGCCCAATCAGAAGCATGAGCGAGCTCTCCCTCCTCTGGTGTGATTGGTGGACCAGATCATCTCCCGACATGTGACATCCACTGTGTGCGTAGTCCACGAATCGACATTTTTTATGCGGGTCGCCCCATTTCCCCATTGGACATGCAGGTATGCAGTAAGCTCAGCCCGCTGGTCTGATGTAAGCACTCCATGAGGAAAGGAAAGGCATTGTGCTGGAGTACGCGGTCCAAACGTAAAAAGTCGGCTCTTTCAGACTTGAAGTCAGATGCCAATACAAAATTTTCTTACTAAAAAATCCAAAAGGTTAAATACTGTTCGAATATCACTTGTAATAGTGCGTCGTAATTTACTCGAAGTAGATTTCGAGGTTTTAGTTGAGAATCAGCCTTTTCGTTGGGTATTAGTCTAATTTTTCAGAAAATGACAGATGTCACTAATCTTTTGAAAACAAAGTATGACAAATAATTCCCATTTTATGGATCACCAAATCTGTTAATCCCTACTGATTTCCAAAATGCAGGGAATAAATTAAGTTGTTCTACATAATTATTTAATCCGAAAATCATTCATCCAATTATATCAATGATATTCTAAACAGGTGCTTTGCTATGTTGTTTCATTCGATCCAGTGTCATAAGTGACGATTCTTACTGGTCAATGTTTTCAATTTCTTTTCCATCACTTATGCTACATAATGATGAACGGATAACGCTTTCAGTGGTCTCATTGACCCAGTCTATATTCGAGATTTCCACTTGTTGCAGCCAATCCACACCCAGTGAATGGTGTGTGAAGCGGAATTAAGGAAGAACGCTCAATCTTCGATCCTAATGATGCCCATTTATATGCATTTAATCGCAGTTAAAGTGTAAATAAACGAACAATTGAGGCCAATTTTTTCCTCCTCGACAAAAACTATTTGTCTCTTTCCATATTTTTGTTTGTTTTTCTCTTCTCCATAACAGTAAATCATGGTGATCCATGCCTCAATAATACAACTACATACCAACCCACATTTGTCCTTATGCTTCCTAATATGGAGGCAGCCACAATTTTCCCACGGTTATGTCCTCCAAAAGTTGAATGTGTCAAGAATAAATCCCTCTTCCAAGTTGATAGGACGTATAACGTTTTTAGAGCTAAGTGGAAGCGAGACACTTGCACAATTAACTACAACTTGATTCATTTTGCTGCCTCCTAATGCTGCGTCTGATAGGTAGGATATAAACACCGTCAATTTCCATTCGAAGTTCATTACTGCCAAAATCACTTTTTTTGTAACCATTCACGAGTGAAATTGGGCTATTTAATTTAAGAGATAATTTTGGCTGAATTACTGTGTGAAAAATGAAAGAAAATGCCAAATGTTGTTAAAAGAGAAGGGAACGTTTTCCAATACTGTCCTCCAATTATTAAGCTGATCTTAACTTAGTGACTGTGATAGGTTCTTCTAAAATCTGGTATCTGTCCCGAAATTTATTGCCTATTTACATAAACGGCCTTTAGTGGAGATGCTAGTGTCATGTGTAGACCATAAATTGTAATTGCAATCTGCCCATTCATTATCCTATCTGCATTCCTTTCCGTGAACTTAGTCAAATTGTGTTGGTAACGCCGCGAGATTAGGTCAAAACGCGTTTCCTCAAACATTGCCAAATCTCAGCACGGAGGAGGGCATAACCTGTGAAGGCGGAGCGTAGAAAGCGAAAAGGAAACAAGGGTCTGACAATACATTTCCCATATGTGGATTTGCAGAATCCAAAAGATGATACGCGCATCTTGAGGATAAGAGAATCCTCTAGTGTCTCTCCTGCCGCCAAAGCGATACAACGAAATGCAAGTACCGTCTTATCAACTCAGAGGGGAGGTGAACTAGGTGGACGTGGCAGTTAACAAAGCATCTTCTATCTATGAGTTGCTGTATGGCGTAATGAGGGATGGAAGCGAGAGTGCGAACACTCAGCTAATAGCTGCCAGTGGGTGACTCACTATGTGCACCTAAGTCATCGAAGGCGACGTCATCCTTTACGGAGTTAAATGCTGCTGTCATTTGATGGTGCTTTTTTTAGGACTTGAGCACAAGTTTATTTCTTTTTCATAAACCAAGGTGTTAAAATGGGGTCCTCTTTTTGCCCTACAGACCAGGTATTTGCCGCGTACTTCTTGCAGCTCAATTCCAGCGATGGCTGCCACATTGATGACAACTTCGGTTTCTTGTCATGCAGTTGAACCCACTGCGTAATTTCAAGTGGTCTAATCAACACCCTAGTTTTGAAACTGGTCTCCTCAGTGGTCTCGACACTAGCAGTAACATTTGCCACACCTTTTAACTGATGAGTAACAGGCCAGTGGAGTAAGCAATTTGATCCTCAATGCACGAAAAAAGATTTAATGAGGCACTAGAAGTATTTGAGCATGATCCAATGTTATCTGTAACCGATGAAACTCTTCAAATGTTCCAAACAGGCTTCTAAAGTGCCCGAGAAATACTGCAATTTCGTCTAAGACGAGCAAACCCCTCCCTCAGAACGCAGCATCACTAAACGTGGTGGAAATTTGTTCATTTGCAGCTGTTTATTTAGATATTTCTCCTCATTTACAGATCTGGTTAATGAAGAACAATTTGGCATAAGAAAGTGCTGTAGGAAGGCGACAAGTCGTGCCCACTTATTCGTGGCTTCTCATTTTGACGATAGAAAAGGACAGGGCTCACTTTGTTCCCTAATTCATAAGTGAAACTTTTAGGCGAATCCAGTCTGCCGAATCTCTAGATGTCTTTGCGATTTGCAGTATCACAAAATAAAAAAAGTTATTTTGAAAGGTCGACCGAACATTTGATATACGTAATATATGCGTAATGATGTGTTTCCATCTCTATTCGATGGGATAATTGGCTTTTCCTCATTTTTATTTCCTTATTGGGTATCCACTCATGTGACTGCTGACCTGATGCGCAAATCAAAAACATATTTCTCTACCTCCCTTTCAGTATGTAGGTATTATGTGGTATTTGTGCCTGCGTGTAGCTACATAATCAAAGTACAAAAGGGCCAGAAAGCAAGCTGCACAGACGGTAGGGATACATTTGGGGTCAAATTTCGAAAGACTGAGCAGATCCACATTAGCATAGAGATGGTTCATGAACCTGTCAAATGGCCACATGAATTGTCGATTTTGCACTGTGGCTCGTTGTAATTACCTGTTTCAACTTGTTGGGTGTTTGTGAAATGGATGGATTATAAAGCGGGACATTTATCAGTCCATCGGCACTTTATGACGCTCACCATCACTTTCCTGTGTGAACCTCACACATCACATATCTGTTGAGCTTGGTGAAATTCAAGCCTGTTTGCTGTGGCAACTTTTGGAAAAATTTGAATGTCAGCGAACTGGAAGGAGGTTGCTCTTGAAGAATTCCGTTACTGTGGGGTGGAGATGTGGAGATGCATCACGTCCAGAAAGATATAATCCTATATATTTGATATTGAAGGACTGTCTCCATAAAGTGAATAGCAAAATTAAGAGGTCTACGAATGTTCAACATGGATGATGGTGTTGATGAAACAAGGCGTTGGCTACCAAACTACCTCACCTCAACTGAGGAAACCCTGAATGTACTAAACCAACTGGGACCATGTACTGTGTATTAATAGGAGGCAATGAAGAAGCGCTGCCGTTTCCAAGTTGTTGATGCACTGATGAGGACTTGTGATGAGAAATGGCTCTTTCTGCCTCGTTAATCAAACGACCCTAGTATTAGTTAACCCCAAACAAGCCACTCACTGCCAACTACCCAATGCATACTTCCAAAGGGTGCATCACTTAATTGCCTCAGCTCTATGCTTTGGTTCTGTGTGCGTGTAGTGGACTGCAGACGAAATTTTTCACCATGGATTTCTTGCTGGAGGCCAAACAACACCTCTACCTGAGATCGATCCATCCTTCCATCCATCCACCTAATACGAAACATGTTCATGAAGAACTAAGTCTATAGAAACGGAAGAGGCTTTGACCAGACAATCAGTGGGAAGTGCTGTTCTTACCTTGCAACACAAATCTCATGCCCCATACCTTGCGAGGGTTCGTACTTTAGGGTGGGAAGTGGGGAGGTACTGCCTCATCCTCACCCTTGTCCTCCATAGTCCTACAGGTGGCTTTTACACTATCTCGGCATTCGGTAATCTCGTGCGTAATAGAGGAGGCAGTTTGGGGAAAAAGGCGATTGAATTGGATTTTTTTGACTTCGGGGGCAAAATGGAAATCTTGTTGGGAAAGCTTGAACACTGAAATTGTGACCGTTTTAATAGACAATATACTAGGCGGGACTTTTTCAGCTTTTCTATTTCGATTATTTAGTTACCTTGATTCACCCTACTAAATCTGAAGTCAAACTGCAAGCTCAAATGCGGATTGGGTATGCATTTTTATCTGACAGTATAACCAGTCGTCCCTGTCTGTCTCCACTTGCATTGTAGAAATTCACATAGGGTGAAAGATGTAGACTTTAAAATATACCTTAAAGACCTCAATTAACCGCTCTGTGTTACCAAGACGACTAGAGCAGATCATCAGCTACGTCATGCACACTTGTCTCTGCGGTTTCTAAGGCAATTCTATTGAAAACATTTTAGCTATTTTTAGGCATGCAAGCAATTCGAAGCTTTTCTAGCTTTTTGGGCCGCATAATGGCAACGACGATTTAAGTACCTTTTTAAAACCTGGTGGTGTGTCATGAAAGGAAATAATCACATATTTAAAACTTAAATTTTTCTACATCTTGTTTTTTTTAAGCTGTCGAAATGTCCGCAATTTTTTTTATTGGATGCGATGTCAGGCACGCTCTTAATGACTTGTGGGTCGTAATTAAGTTTTCCAAGGCAAAAAAGATCACATTATTTAGGATGGTAAAATGGCTGCAAGACGTTGTATTGTCTTTTTTGGCCAAACACATCTGCATGCACGATTGTTATCGGTTCCGCCTACTGCCTTCTGTCGGGTAAGCCGACCTAACAACTAACGGCAGTCACGGTGGTGGGGTAGGGGCACCTCTAATTAAATGAATTGGTGACACGACTGTGATGTGGGGGTGGAGTTAGGGCTATACACAAAGCTTTTCTTTCAGTAAAGCCACTGTTTTGCAGAGGTTGCTGAGGCGTTAGGTAGACGGTTGAGTAGGGGTGAGAGAAAGCTACAGTTAGGACAGAGGAATGGACTCAGAGTTAAGGATTTGGTAAAGATGACGGCCAAAGAAAATTGGTCCATAAAAATGTCTGCACAATGCAGGTGACTACTCCGTATTTTGGCATACGAGTCGAAGCTGACTTTTAGTAGCTTTGAAACTAACTAAGGGACCACATTTCTCCGGTTCATTTTCAGAGTTACTTTACTACCTTTAATTACCATTTGTAATGCTTTGGTAGTTTGTCTAACTTTCTATTTGATTGCTCTGGTGCTTAAGGCTCCGTGGATCGGACTTCTGCTCCCGATGGTAATGGTCTCCGGACCGTGTCCGTAGCCTCCAAGTCCTTCTAAACGATAGTAATATACTTCCTACCATACTTTGAGGAAGACGCGGGACGATTCACCATTATTCATTAATTTCACGACTGATGGTTTTGTGGGCATTTCTTTAACCGTTCATTTCGGATAGTAATATAGCACCCCAGGACTTCCCTAAAGACCGAAGAAGACGTAATACTCGGGTAGAATATGTATATTGAACGTAGAGAAGGGCCTAGGACTGCTGGCATGGCCCAGAGACCGGCCCACAGTGACCAAGCCACCAAGTGTCCCTTTTCCTAAACCAAGAGTTCACTGATGAGAAGTTGGTATCATGTGAGAATTATTTTAAACACCTAAATAATTATTTTAAAAATACTAATTTAAACTGTCAAATGACTGATCGCTCTGATCAGTTGCCAATAGAAGGCTCCCAACGATGACGCCCAGTTTCATTGCCATTTAACAAGCAGGTTTTTAGATGCGAAAAGTGAAATAACTTCTGTGAATCGAAAGACCAGAGAAAGGATGTTTGCATGCCAGAGATTTTTCGCTCAAAATGGACCAGAAGAAGTACTTACAGATAGCTATGCGGGAAAACCAAGGTGGAAACGAAAAATGCTCCGAAAAAGGAACCCATCTATCCTCATAGGGGATAATACCATAAAACAATCAGGGAAACAACTCTTTAAAAAACTACACTGCAGCGCACTTTAACATCAAAATCGCCTGTGCCTCGTCCAGTCAATTACCGTAAACCTTATTACGTTTACTCGGTATTCCATGTGTGACTAAAGCAACCTAGACGAGTCGATATAATCCTTCCTTGAATTGCAGCTAAATTAAGCTTAGTTATTCAGACATAAAATCATTTCGACAATTGTGGGTTGTCTCCAAATAGTGCTACAGTAGCGCACCTGGTATTTCAGTGATAGTGTGTAGTTTTTGGCGCCCTTCTGGATGCTTTTATCCAGAGAACGTTCCCAATATGTTGCTCTGCTTCGTTTTTTCATTGCGTAAAGGGTAAAACTTGTCGACTCTTTGACATTGCACCCTAGACTTAATAGTGTGGACACAAACAGCAGTGTGCGTAATTTGATGTTAATGCGACTGCGCTTAGGAAGTGCTGTGACCACGTAAAGTGACCCACCTTCTGTCCCATTCATTTGTACTTGCGAGTGCTTTTGAGCACCTAGCACAGGTGTATGCGTGAGTCTGATTGTGGGGAGGGTAGGGGAGGAGGGGCTTCACTAGTTCAAAATTACTATATGTTCCGCCCACCCTACACAAACGCAGCAGTCCGCAGGTTGAAAATTAGTGTGTTTTCGTATGTGTGTGCATGCTATTCTCTCAGCATTTCTCAACTCCGCATGCACGCTAGCATCCACCCACCTGCTCAGCCACCGAAACACTCATCCACCTGGTTTCGCACATGTTAGAGTGAGGGAAGACGACGTACCAGTTCATACGCCTTTTGTGGACTTCTTGGGCGCAGTGTGGTGAGTTTATTGTTCTCTCAATTGTGCGCAAGTGTTTATTTAGCCAAGTTGCATTCACCGAGTCATTATTTCTAATCAGCTACATATCTGGACTGCAGTGTAGTCTAAAGTTGTGCAAAGGATTAGGGGAGTCCCGGATACCGCTACTCTAATAGGTAAATCGACAAGTTCTTTGCAAAATTTACCTTCATTCTTGAACACCTCAAATGCTATACATTCCAACTTTTCAACGACAGAAGTTTAGAGATTATTTCGCATAAGAATACGGGTATGTAACATTAGTCACAGTAGTAATGGTGAATCACTTCAGGTGGTAAATTTGTATAATTTTTTTTATTTACATCCTGTCACTAGCGTAGGAATTAGAAAATGAAGGACATTTTGCTGCCTAATCCTGCCGTGTTTGGGTGCTATTATTGGCCTCCAGTGTTATGACAATTCCGTCTTAGACCTCAGAGGTCTCTAAGGGAGTTAAAATTACCAGTGAGATAGGAACACTGGTTCGCCATCCCAGCAAGAAGAGAGTGGCTATACATCGTCTCGCATTATCATCTAGCTGCGTCGTAGAGATTCAGTAGTTTGGTATTTCCCAAGGTTGACAGATGGCACATATTGCGACTATTCCGTAAACAAGTCGTTTTCATGGAGATGTTTTCTCAGCAAGCCTACTTAGTTAAATGTACTAGATGATTTCGCACGGTGAAGCCAGGCCCGATCCTCCCGCATTTACAGTAGTTTGTTGCTCAGTTGTCTTCCTAGACTATTCTCACCTTTTTGCATCCCATATGAATATTTTGACCGCTTTTTGTAGACAACTTTGTTTCAATTTTAGTATCCACCGGAAGAAATCAGGATTACCACCCTTCTCGTCGGCCCTGCCACCAATTTTTTGTTTAATTTCTCGCTAAAGGCGCTGTGATTCACAGGAATCGGAAGTTGGCCATAGTGATGTCATGGTAGTCGAAGCGTTGGGGACCGAAGGTCTACATTGTCAAATATTATTTGGACGAACGTTAATGTAACAGCTGAGCATTGACATTTTACACATTCTCCACAATCGTGACGCATATGTGACGTTCTCTCATCCGAGAGAGACTCGCTGCAACAGTCGCAAAAAATTTGTGCAAGGTGTCTTTCTTTCGAGGATAACTGTAGTTTTTAGTTTTCATTCAACAGAGACATCAAGACAACGAAACACCTAAGCTGGGTGGTTGATACTCCTCCAAGGCTCCGGTAGCTTACATACCGATCCCTCATCTGTCCTGACGACCTGTAGCTTAAGGCATCTGCCAGACCAGACGGCCGTCGTCGGTTTGCCACCGTTGTTCTCATTTATTGCGATTGAGATTGCTATACCCTCGCACGCCACTAACGCCTCCACCTGTGTCGCTACCGCCGATCCACCCTGAGACTTAGACAAAACTTATCTACACACGCATTTATGAAAAATGACCACACAAGGCAATGGTACCTCCCGGCTGACTCACCACTCCGGTTGTTGGCTTGACTCGTTTTTATAAGCATTGACACAAACTCGATGATTTTGGCCTAGAGGCGCAACTTCAAAAGGGAGCTCCACAGCCTTTTCCAGAAATCGATTGTGTACGAAGGGGCACCACATACCGGTGGTCTAGACTTGGAGTTTTATGACGATCCAGTTAATGGAGTCCGAAGCCAAGTGAGGAAAACTAAGGCAATCGTGTCACTCGTACATTGTCCAGTGAAAGAGATGCTGTTTTCGCGACGGATGGAAAAAAGCGCGGAGACAATGGGACAAATATTAAACCCATCTCCGGAGCTTTCGTTTAACGCAGCCCCAGTCTGACAAAGTCCGAAACAAATATGGCTGATTTTTCAATCCTCTTCTTGCTAAATTAAAGACCAGACATACACACACACACACGAATACTTGAACAAAAGACTTAACAGATGTTTTCACGAATGGCAAAATAGGTTACAATCATCCTCAAGTAAGAAAGCATGAGGCGGTTTTTTTACGCAGCATATTTTGAATAAGCAGCTTGATAACACTATCAGCAAAGAAAGTGGACGAGAAACAGGGATACTATAAACAGAGCCGCTTGCGCAAAACCCTTATGTACAGTTGTTTGCGGGGAAAAGGGGGGGAAGGGAAGTGGGGAAGGAAGAAAGTAAAGCAGGAAACTGTATGAAGTCATCCTTGGCTAGTTCTTGTTTGACGAAGCCGGAGATATTGGTGAGGCTGTCCCACACGAGGAATTACTCTAGGATAACAGGATAACTGGTTGAACGTCGTGGTGGAGAGGCAACGTGGTATTAATTGTACCAGTGAGTGAAAGTTAGGCGAGTTCGGATTTGTGCGATCCAAATGTTGAGAGATTTTTGGGGGTTGGATAAGTAGGTGTTAGTAGACGTGTCACCACTTAGTTAGGCCTATTTTAAAGAACCACACAAAGAATTGAGGGGAGAAGAGGTTTACCCCTAAAACATCCAATTACCTCTGATTTAGAATGGCTCCGGTGACTTTAATAGAAAGGCAAATGACATCTGTGTTAGCCATTTAAACTTCGCCAGTAGAGTCGGTTGAAACCAATTAGGTTAGTGGCTGAGCAAGCAGTTCTCTTTGTTTGCCTGTTAATCCCAGTTCATGTTAGAAAAGCACCTGGCTATGGGTTCCCACCATGGGCTAAGTAATATCACTAACCATTGAAACATCAGTTCCACTTGTTTGGTGACACTGTTGCTGCCTGCTATTAGCAATTTCTTCGAAGAGCTTTCCACTGCTTTGTGACGAAGAAACTGCTGCTCCGAAAGCTGCAACCAGAGCTCCATTGTTGTCTTGGGAGATGACCACTGAGGGGACGGACGAGTTAACGGTGTTCTGCGAGGATGTGATGAAGACGTTCGGTTGATAGTGATGGATGGAATCGCTGTCCCGGAAGGATTGGAAAGCCGAAGGCATCATTGCGTAAGCCGCGGCAGCTGAAGAGTCCATGCTGATCCCATTAAATGTCGGAAGATCGGTTCCACCAGTGTTGCTTTCAAAACAGCTACTCACACGCTGTTGGTGTGCGCTCTCGAGGGTTGTAGTAAGTGTGGACGGATAGTTCATCCGACTGCGGTGGTATTCATTAGTTTGGCCAGAAAATGGCTGTAAGAAACTATTCTCCGACTTGATTATGTGCTGTGAGTGTAGGTGGTCGTAAGCTAAGAGGTCGAGAGTGGAGCTTCCAATGGGGTCTAACGCTCCAGACGATCCGCCAGTTGGACAAGTGAAAGCTTGTGATGTTGAGGAGTTTGGTTGTGAGTCTGTTGAACAACTATTTGGATTGACAAATGTCGATGATGTTTGTAGATCACGTCTGAAAAAGGAAAGGAGTGTAAATAATGCGACAAATATGGGGGACTTCTAACATTAAATTAATCAAACTCACAATAGTGAAGCAGTTCGGCCCTCCATTGAATTAAGAGCTTGAAGCAATTCTTCCTGCCTCTCACCGCTGTAGCCTGAGGCAGCGGAGTTGGAGATCTTGCGGTCGTCTTCGCAGTCACGCGCAGTCTGAAAGATTTTCAGCAGAGCCGAGCGCATCTGACGCAGAGTATGCGCTCCCCCGGGAAGGTACGCAGGCATCAGAATGAGATGGAAGGACTCCCCGTCAATTTGCACCAAGTCATCGTATCCTGAACTCGAGGATATTTCATCCTGTTGAAAGAACTGGGGCGTTCCGACGCGGTCACTTGTTGATGGGAAATTCTTGCCACGACTACCTCGTGATGACCTTTGAGATACTGAAAATGCGGTAAGAAGCAAAATCAAATCTTCCATCCAATATCTATGGCCATTAATTCACTTCCGTAGATGCAGCTCACCACCCTCACGCCGACGCTTGGAGTTGAGAACACTGTTCGAAGCCAGATTCCCATCTCCCATGTCCTGAGCCATGCGTCTCTCGTTGTTGTCCTTGTCTCGCTTCGGGCAGGCACAGCTGCGGAACTTGAGGCATTGCCGTCCCAGTACCTCACATGGACCTTCCGTTGCTGATCCACTGAAATAGAATATTACAGTAAAGGTGGATCGTGTCGACGAAAGTAAATAACCCTTGTTGGCAAGTAGGAAGAGTAATTCTGAAGAGCGAGCTCAAGTAAGGAATTTGAGATAACGGCAGTGTAGGGAAACCTGTACACTTTTCTTACTTGAATTAGGGGCTCGCCACTTTTCAGACTGCAAAAATTACTTAAATGCATCTTACTTAAGAACCAAACTAGCCGCGATTTATAGCCCAGTCAAAGATAGCATTCTCCAAAGTGGTGAAAACATGACTCTCCATATTCTCCTGGACATTTGCATGACAGTTTACAACCTGTAAAGTTGTGAACTTTATTTTGTGTTGCTGTTATTAGGAGCAACATGAGTAATAGACTTCAATTTTTGCACATCCACAGCAAGAACACCATCACCACTACCAGCAGTAGTAGATGCATATGCGCCAATAATCTTCCACGTGGCTGCTTGAGGCTGATTAGTGCATGCACCGCATATCCTGGACGGTTAAAGTTAGACGACTTCACCTGTTGGAACACGTAAGCTTAGGTGAAAGCGACTCAGTGAGAGAGATAAGCATCACTACCGCCTTTTGCACATTTATGCGCACACAAGCTCGTACAGCCGAAAGAGAAGGGTGGGGTGTGGGGGGAGAGTAGTGCAAGGGACGTTGTATTCGCCTGTTGATAGCGTCACGGTGAGAGCAGAGCACCCGCCGTGTGCCCCCCTCCAGCTTCATAAACTCACTTTTTGATTGGTCGTTCCAGAGTAATAATGAGATAAAGCGGTTTCTTGTTTCCTTGTCCCCCATTGTACAGACAGCTGTTGAAGCAGGTGAATTTACCGTTGAACTGGCTGTACTCACAGCCTTCTGCAATAGAAAGCATAATCATTGAAGCGCTAAAAATACAATAACTCAGGGCAGATACGCCTTTCTGTGCCAGTCTTTAATGAGTCACCGGATTGTGCTATTTATTCGCTCAAATGCACACTGTCGAACTCCAAACCAGGTTCAGATCCAACACTCTTCAACCTGCAAAAAGCATACTGCTAATGGGAGACAATTTATGGCCAATTAAAACCGCTAGAATGAGCTACTCTCAGCCTGAGAGGAAGACATGAATAAGGGGGTCCCACCTTACCCAAAACGCTACTCTTTACGAACACCAAGAGTAAGTCAACAAATGACCGACCCAGTTCCAGGCGCGTTCTTTTTTTGTAAATTTAGGCACACTGTTCAACATCTCCCCCTCACCCACCTCACTACTCACCTTTTGGACGCTCGTATGGCAGGGTGACACAAAGACGCTCGGTAGTGGGGTCGTAGAAGTATTCAGCGTTTGAGTTGCCAACTAAGATCATACTGTATCGTGAAAGACCTGGCGTTGGAGAGACCATGAAGTCCTCTAAACACCTGAAATTTTGACAAAGGAGGTTAAATGTCCTCATTTCGAGGGCAATCAAAGTTGCCCCCACATTGATTGATAGTAGTGGAGTGAGAAACAACACTGACAATTTTTATGGTAGAAAGGACGAGAAAGTAGGAAATTGGCTTAGGGACACCTAGCTCTTGAAGTGACGCTGACCTTTGGATGACTTCCTGCTGCTTGTCAGAGGTACCGTAGACAGGCGTCAGACGAATGAAGCAGCCGTCCGGCGGCTGTCGCTGGCACCAGTAGGAGAGGGTCCACCACGTGGGTGCCTTTTTAGCATACAAATTCGTCCAGCCTTGATCATCCTTAAAGAACTTGGTGGAAGTAAAGGATTAGTAGAATTGCTATTCAGTTTATTAAAAATAATATGATTGTACACCATCAATAATCTCACTCAGGACAGTTGTATTTCCAAGAGACTACAATGACAAAGCCATCAAAACATATCTTGCCACGACAATCGAAGGGTTTAAAGCTTCTTTTCGTCCAGATGGCTTTACGATGGTCTGGTTTGAAAATTTTAATTACCCAAAACAGCTACTGATAGGAATTTAGGAATTTACAAGACACGGATCAAAAGGAACCAACATCTCTAAGAGATTCACGGGTGAAGAACATGTCTCGTGTAAAAGCTAGACTTACAAAGTAGGCAGTACTGGGTTTTGTCTCAATTGAATCATAGGCATCTTCACACAGGGGCCGGTATAAATCGAAACCATAATAGCCCGGAAATGGATCCCTAAAAGATAGAAATGAAAGTCACGCAAGGCATATCCAACTCTCAGTTACATCCACCAATGGATGATCACAAGCACTTGTTTCATACGGAAGGCCGTGAGAAACTCACAGAACAGGAATATCGTCTGAGAAGAGCTTTTTCGGGGGTGGTTGATGATCGACAACGAAACCCATTTTGCCCTCCATTTCACCGCTGCCATTGCCACTACCACCACCAGGGCTCATTTTCACGTTCAAGAGAGGTCCACTACCGCCGCTCCCATCGCCACTGTTAATCACGTTGTCAGTGGGGACCAGTGGGAGAATTGAGGGGGGTGTGGGTAGTGCGTTAACATCGTCGTGTGTAAAGGTGTGTGCAGAAACTGTGGCTGCAAAGTCATGGAACCCCGACGACTAAAAGGAAACAGAGAACTCGGTGGCAGCACTGGTGTTCTCCCAAAAATGTGCGGCTATGCATCTTTTATTCGCGTTTCAACGCGTGCCCAGATTGGGGTGGTAGTGATTACTGCTTAGATGATTTGCCTACACCGCTAGGACCTATCGACAAGACAGGACAGGATAGAACAAGACTCACCAACTTAGACAACGCCTCCATGGTGGAATGTGGAACCTGCCGTTGCGGGCTGCATTCGCGGGCAGAGTGGTGCGACGCTGATTGGTTGGGGCAAGTGTGTGTCGGACGCGTGTGGGGAATTAACCAATCACCTCGCGGCATGGTACGCACCACGCACATTACTGTTGTATGTGAATACGAGGCAGTGTGCGTGTGTGCAGATTTTGATGAAGTACGCGTTTTGTGATTTGTGGAGTAGACTGTCATTGCAGAAGTGTGAAAATCGCTACATCGACAATACTGTCCGAACTCCCTTACATGGCCTCCCAACTACCAAGCATTGTTATTCCACAAGAGCGGCTCAAATAACTAGCAAAAATTATTGTAGTATTGCCCACCACATAACCAACGGAATTTTAGCATTTTAGCTGCTTTAAGGTTTAATTAAACAGCCTCATTGAAACCGGATGAAAAATGGCTCTCCATTTTGCGGTGTAGTTCAAAAAGGGTCATTTAACTCAAGTATTTTAATAAATTTGACATTTTGGAAAAATTTCAATGGATTTTACACACAGAAATTATGAATATGCACTAAATAGGGTCTCCATTATTAGATCTAGTAGGGGCGTTAAAAGACATTCGACAAAGTCGGAGCCATGTTTCACCTGTGGTTAACTGCGAGATGTCTTCACCATATCACTGGAACTGTCAGCCATCCTACACCTCGATTGCATGCTCAAAAAGGAGGTGTCTTCATTTGTTAGCATAATTCTTGGATTTTTTTCGCAGGAAGTGAAGGTTCGGTAAACCCTCAGAATAATGGCAGAACATTTCTAAAATACTGTATGTTCGTTTAATGTAGTGTCAGTCTAAGTTGTCAACCTTTTCATACCGTCTTAAGGATTTACAATAACCTTGAACCGATGATTGGAGTCGGTCAAATTGACGATAAAGTGACAAAATGGAGAAAAACCCTTCTGGAGGAATTATTTTCATTGACTAAACAAATGCTACACGAGTCACTCCTGACGTTGAAGGCCAGTCGCGCAGAAACCAAAGCGCTAGAGGTTGTCGTAATGAAGTGAACCTTGTCGAGTTTAAAGCATCCCCCACTTTCATCACAAATCTTCCAGTGAGTTGAGAAAAACCACAAAAAGAGAACCAAGATATGATGAAACGCGGCCACCGTGAAAAAGTGTTTCTTGATAGTAATTGTAATACACTTCGCTCTCCAATAGGGACATTGGATTGGGGGTCAATTCAGAATGTGTTTTAGAGTAGGCAGTGTTCTGCATCGAGCACATTCTGCGTTCCCGTTGCTTTCATCAAGAGCCTTGGTCTCAAAATACAATCACTTAATAAGGAATGGGTCATGAGAAGGAGTCTCAGAGTCACACCTTTTTGATGCTGCCTTAAGACCACATCCTGTAAGCCATTTTGAAGATGGTATCAATTCCTTTAGGTCTGATTTGGATGCATTACTGGTCAGCGCACAGAGTTCAGCAATGAGATGGTTGTCAGAAGAGAGCAACTTTCCATCGTCTTTCTATTGAGTCGCCGAAAATTTATCCTTTTGACGTTTCTACGTACTAAGTCGGATTTTTGTTATTTTGCAGTAAGTCTGGCAATGCTGTTCCCAGACATTCAGTAACATGGTTAGCACAGACGTCCCAACCCGAATTCCAGGAAGTTAAGGCTACCCATTCAAAGGATAATAATAACCTTAAAACACAGATCGCTTAAACATCTCTCAAGGCTTACTGAAGGGCTCAGTGATAAAATCTAAATAGACAGTGGACCATTCACCCCCTAGAGTGGCCAGCGTGCTGGCGTGAGGACACTTCCTAACCCAGTGACCTCAAAAAGAGAAAAGTGCACATTTAAAGGACACCGACAGTGGGATCAAGACGGGTATGCGGAAGCTGTAAATCAACATTGGTGGTTTTTAATTGTTTAAGGACAATTATATGGCTTAGAGATAAATGCCGGCAAAGTTAGTGCCATTTCATACCACCCATAAATGGCAAACTCTATCAATAATACCTTTACTAATGCTGGAGAAACAACATACAGTATCAGGAAATCGTGGTTTCCGATTACAAAACGTCTAGTGCCATTGCAACAATCAATAGAATATTTTAATATAGCTGCCGAATTACTCCCAAAAATGTTATAGGGCATACAGACCCAAGAGAACTGAAAAACCTACGCTGGGACCACAGGGGATTAAGCAGAGCTCCGTGTAAGCCTAGCGGAGGCTGACTCACCAAAGATAGAGAACCCAGAGAGTCATAGAACTTAGGTAGGTGCCATCCTATTGTGATTTTTTTTAAATTCCGTTCTCGATATACATCATGACCACCCTTCCAGTTCGTTTGCCACGATCTCAATTGAGCGACTTTCTACTGAATTATTAAGTCTTCTGAAAGTAGACACGCAGACATTTCAAATGAACTATAACAGATTCACTCCTCAGACCTTCTTCAGTGTTTACGGTGAAGTGGACCTACAAGGTGTCACATGGAGCTAGAAAATATCCAGCGCGATCGCTACCCATTTTCCCATCATTAAGTTGTCGTCAAACCATCCACCTGAACCACACCCAGTTTCCTACAGAAAGAATAGCCACCATCCTCCCGGCTCTCACTCATAATTCACATTTCCCACATCAATAGGGTTAACACTTCCAGTATGAATGATTTCGACTACCCCAATTTAAGAAGCTGTCAAAACTAACCATTTTTAAAAAGCATCCTTTAGACTCATTCAAACATAACAGATACGTGCCTCGAATACTCTTTCCACTTACTAACCAGTCTCCTTTGAGACATGGGCAAAAGTGGGTGTGATCTTCACAAGAGGTGAAGGATGATGGGGACCAACTCCGTCAATTCGATAACCCTGAATACCTTTTAAGATATACAAGTTCGAAAATAGAGCAATTATAAGCAAACATGTCAGCAGTGTGGAGGCTGAATCACAGAAAATGGAAAAGGTCTGCGCAATCGCAAAAGCGATTGAAACTATGCTTCCCACTGATGCAGAAATCTCAATGCCACGATTTTAACCAACGAGCCTTACTTAAAACACAAAAGTAATATCTATATTGCTAGATCTTATACAGAAGACAGACAGGGTAAGGACACGGTTAGAGGTCGACGAGACACGTATCACCACCATCGTGGACACCATCCCACCCGGCATCGTCGCTGGGAGGATGGGGGTCGGAGAATTGAGGGGGTGCAAAGAGGTGCTGCACCTGCGAAGCGGTGACCACTTCGATCAGGTGATGCGACGAAGCGGTGGAGGAGGAAGAAATTTCCGATTCTGAGATGATTGGAAAGCGATGAAGAAGACTAACGGCGTCATTACGACTGCCACAGTAGAAGCCCAGAGCCAAACTTGGATCCAAACGTTGTGCACGCATGACCCGTGGAGTTGAGCAGTGCCATGTCTTGAGGTACCAAAGAGACGAAGGAATTAGGGTTTAAGCGCCAACCCGTTTGTGACCAGAAAATTACTAAAGCTTCCAACAATACCAGGCACATTATCATCAGATTATATTAAATTGTTATCAAGCATCAAATAATTATGATTACAGAATCCACTTTCAAGACACCTTTAACAACGGCATTAAGACTACTGATATCCGTACAAATCTAACTTATATATTAATCAAACAAAACTTTTCCAAAAAAAATTCATAACGTGTATTACATTGGGTTATCCATCATTTACGCGGTTACAGCTGATGTGACGAAGTGATCTAGGAAGGTTTCGGATGAAAGACTCACGGACAAGTCAAATTCATCGTCATCAGACAGAGTGGAGACGTCAACAGCCTCCTGACAGAAATGCGGATCAAGATGGATAAGGCGATCGGACTGGACACCAGCGACATAGACGGAGTGCCGAGGACGTCCACCGATGAGACCGACGCATGCGGGGTCTTGCAGGAGACGAAGGAGGGTTGGCAAGTGACCTGCCTCAATGCGGTCGCCCGCGCCCAATCGCATGGGTAAGAGGATGAGGAGACCGAGTCTGCGCTCCGATTTTTTCTTCCCGTTTTCAACATTCATCGACGAGGAGGCTGCCGTCAAGGCGTTGAGAATGTGGGAGGCTGACAAATCTCCTTTAGAAGTGAGGAAGGAAAAAGTGAATAAGTGCGAAAATATAAAGCCTGGAGTAATAAAACAGCAATACAAACTGTCATCGCCTGCTAACTTTAAAACAATGCCACATCGTGGTCCAGAAGATCCAATCCTTTCGGATTGGAGAGGCCCGGTTGTATCTTAATGAAACAATTTTAGGAAGAATGAAGAAATAAGGGCTTAAAATACTTTTACATGATGTCTTTCACTGCCCTCAGCTGCAGTGCACACCTGCCAATTTCCCTCTTGGTAGTAGGAAGTGTTCTAACGGTTTTTAAGAACATAATTTAGTGCTTATACATCAAGTAAATTAAACCCTGTTAAACTCTAAGTAGCAGATGCAGCAAGTTTTCGACAAATAAATGACAATAATTCACAACAATTGGCAGAAATATGAAGGACACAAACACCATTAAGGATAAATCCATGTACTGAAAACACTCAGTCAAGGGAATACAAAGTACTTTTGAATTTCCAACAATTACAGAGGGAAATAACGGGACAAATATAGAGCACAGGTATGATTTGAGTTAAAAATGCGACATTCTTTAGAACACCGTCTGATTTGTGAAGTTGAAGAGATCGGTTGGCAACATGGTGCATGAAACAACAGTGAATGCTATTAGGTGAAAACAACAAATGCTTCCTTGCGTGAATTATTCACAACATAGGCATTTCAGCAGCTGATCCTTAATGGGGCAACCGTTTTAGTAGGTTACTATGGCAACTTCAAAAGCAGCATCACGTTTTACCGGAAAGTAAAACAGTGACAAGAAAGACAAATATGGGTTGGTAGCAGCTACAAATGATTATATTTTGGAAATGGAAACCCAGTCGTATACCCTTTGTGTTTTACACAAAAAATTGCCGAAAAGTAAGGCAAGGGTCGGAATCTTGGACGCATAACCGAAAGCCTTTTTCCCTTAATTTTAAAGGGGAGATGCAATATGTTAGTTGTTTGCTCAACTCGGTTTTGGTAACGGGCATCTTAGATGCTCCGCCTATCCTACCTTCGCTGGGTGAGCTGGCCTCCTCACCATTCCATTACTCCCAAGCCCTACTCTATTTCTTCATCTTCAGGGAACTATGAGGACGCCACATTGGTAGTAGAGGAAAGCATCCCCTACCTTAAAGGACATCTATCCTAATTTCTACTGCTGGGTGATAAACCTTTGCGGGGAAAAGTGGATGTACTGATGTTGGGTGAATTAGTGACGACCCCTTACAGAAGGGCTAAAAATGACGTCTACTTTCGGCAACTTCCCCAATCCCGTGGTCTGAAGGAAGGTGATTAACCACTAAAGTGGCAAAACGCATAAACCACCACACAAGAGTTCGTTACGTGCTGTCTATCAACCCTGCATGAAGGCACCAATTACGTGAACCCGCGATATCCCCGCCACCTCTACCAGCTGGATGGAACCCAGATAGATGTAGCTGAGCAGCACCAAAGTGGAAAAGGTGGCAAGGAGATATGGACGCGAAATCCCATCCACACGGAACAATATCAGTGTTCCTACGATTGGTGATGGACACGCGTGATAGCCAACACATTACTCCGTCCCCGAATCTACTTCCCAGACAGGACAAAACGCCAGATCCTGTGAAATCGCCAAGAGGGATCAATGACGTCGCAGTCAGGTATCATCTCAGTTGCATGGACATTCGATGAATGGCACGGTTGGCTAGTGGGTGCTTTTCTTACAGCGGCAATTGCACTGTGATGGCTGACACGGGAGAATGACCAAGGGGGCACAGAGGACGACACGCAAAAGAGAAAAGGGGCTACGTAATATGTTAACTATTCGTTTAACGCCCGATTTTGGTAACAGGCCAATTAGGTGTCTCGTCAATGCACCTTCGCCGGGTGGGCTAGCCTCCAGGACATGCCAGCAGCCCCAAGCCCTACTACCCAAGTATTATGCCCTCTCGCGTCTTCAGAGACCCCGACAAGCTACAGAAACCGCATTTACTTTACTTTTCCTGCTTGGACGACAAGACGATATAGTGATCCGGATAGGAATGCAAGACATTAAGATAAATGCAACTAGAGTAACCCAGGAGTGGCAATATTTCTTGAATAATTGATGGAATTAGCTGCTTGTAGAGTGTCCATATGCCCTTAGGCATAAAACACGCAACAAAGAAAGATATCAAGAACCCAAAAACAAGTATTCTCAAGTAACTTACCTCAAACCTTTGGTAAATCTCATTTCACCAAAATAAAACCATCACTTATGCTTAATTTAGTGCACTATTTCCATGCTTGACTGAAATGAACTTTGAGTTGACCTTAAGATGGTTGCCACCGGCAGCTAACATTGGATACTTAAATAGACTTCTTGTTCAAATCTAAGAATTAGACAGAATGACCCTCCGTTCCAAGGATGACTGTTTGAATGCATACTTTAATTTCCGAAAACCTAGATACTTTAACACATTTTTCGTAGAAAGATGCAATTTTACATGAAAATTTCCGACTTCTACAATGAAGAGCACAATAATTAAGAAACCCTGGAAAATATGGCAGTTGCTTCAAAAGAGTACAATTGTGTGATTTCATGCCCTCATATTAAGGTTAACTTAATCAGCTTATTCTCCAAAAAAAAAGAAATACTAATAATGCGAAGTGTCAATGCCTTTTGATCTGCATAAATCTAGGCACCATAGCTTCAAAAGGATATTCGTGTCAGTTCAGCCAAACGTGATATGGAATTTGCGTGGATAATTTTCCGTAAAGTTATAACTGCTAAAGATTTGATGATCGTTTACACTACTTCCTACGACAAAGCACCAAATGAAGTTGTCGCTGACACAAATATCCACGAGTCAACTGAAGAATGATGAGTAACTACTTACTAGAAATCTCGGCCAGCTTACCAAGTGGTGATACTGAAGAATTTGGAATGTGGCCGGCAGAACTATTCATCTCACTCCGCTGATCTTGAGTATTTTGGCTTATGGAGTTCTGCGCACAGTGCTCTGGGAGATCTGGAGAGGTTTCTTCGAACAGAGTAAGCACCTCCTTATCGTGAGGGAGAGGACAAAGCGGGAGTTAGTCAGAAATCTACTGCTGACAGTAACGATTGAAATCTGGAATGCGGTCAAACAAGTTAGATACTACGCTACAATATTAGTGTTACATTGGTCGGTCTGTGAGAACAACCCAATTTAACGGCATGATCCGGTATGTATCGCGAACGCCTTTGATAAATAAGACTGGGGTACAATAGCTCAGCACCCCATTTTAGTAAAAACAAGACTACTGCATATTTATGCACTTGTACAGTTGGTGGCAATAATTCACTTTCCATATGTATGGGTATACTGTAGCAGGATGATGTTCGACTACTACACAGACAGTATGGAAACGTTCCTGTCACATAAGCTACTAGTCTCATGGATATTCCAACATTTTGATCATCAAGTGACTTGCGAACTTGTACGTCTTGGCTAGTCTCTGTTTGCAACCTTGAATCCCAACACAGTCTTCTTTCTGAGTCATGCGAAGGCAAAAAGTGCTGGTCCGTAGTGGCGAAGAGGCTTTGAAAGAGCCTTCAATGTGTATTCAAAAAATAATCAGCTTAGACAGAAATAAATCGGGATGAGAAACACTTGTTTTGAATGTGAAGAGATATAAATCAATGCACAAGTACAGCCCATCCCAGTTTCATTGGAGAACAGGGGATTGGTTTTTGCATCGCAGGGTAGCATCTAGAGACACTGAGAAAGGCTCATGGAATTTCATGGATATCTGTGGATGAAATTCTGCCGATTTTAAGCACTAAGTACTAGTTCAAAATGCAATCATCAGCATGTGAAATACGCCGAGTATAATCTCTAACATTGCCCTGAAAAGCGAATCGGTGGTCAAAGAAGCGAGACTTCAATTTACTGATAATGTTAGATTTCCTCACATTTTTATATTATAATCAAAAAACACAGCAACACATGGCGAAAGAAATTGTGAGCTCAAAACCAGGGGCGCGAAATGATTCTGCTCTTAAGCAGCCTTGGAATGATAGTTGAACCGCAAGGTTATATTTTCATCAAGAGACCAATTAGGGACTAAGAGTAGAGCAAAAAAATTTGCAAGATTTGCGCAGAAAGCCAGTAAAGAATGAGATCATTTCCTTCCCTTTGAAGTGCCTTTGGGGTGCTGGAAGAGTTCAGTTACTGTGGATTACTTCACAACGCTAATTTCTTAGACACCTATCACTCCAAAGGGAAGACTAGAGCACTGTAATTGGTTGTGTGATGTATGATAGGCGAGCAACTAGACCTAAAAGCAGAGTACGTACTTCTTTGCAAATGACCCGGTCGTGGGCAATATATACTTCAAATTCCTTCAAAGCAACCTCTTCAGCACACGCCATGGCAGCAAGAAGGGCCTGACAAACAGCAGCTGGACCGAAACGAGTGCCCGGAGGTGAACCACTAGCTTGCACTAGTCGGTGGATGGAGAGAGGACTGCTTGGCGCGTCCGCAAACCACCGAATGATACGTCGATGAAGACGCGATTTCGGCTCCTGGGCCGCCACACTGCATGGATGAGAAATACGTCTATCCTAAACTGGTTGGCTTGGTGATGTCTAAGGATCGATCTATTTTATACAGCATATCTCTTTTTGGCACTATTTTTGTTTGAGCTCATAGAAGAGTTGAGTGAGTCAACCGTGAAAGGTATGGCTAATGACCAATCTATTTCACACCTAAGTGTTTCATTGTTTAGGCTTCTGAATGACCGCGGTACAAGTCCGACAACTCAGCTTACCCGCCGAGAAAAAAAGTTAGCTGGTGGGTGTAATGGAAAGAGGAAGCAAAACTTTATGAACCGACAAGGAGGGAGGATCAGTAATTCATTACCACTCTATTAAAATATGCATCGCATTGCTGCAAAAAGCAAAGCAATTTCAACTAACTGCTTATGAGGTTGATAAATCCAATCACGGCCGAGAAAGTGGACAAGAAGGGCTTGTGCAACCAGCATCTGCACAGATCTGAGCATGCAACCCCAGCCACAGTCAGAGACGCGCGTAGAGAGGGGGATTTTTAAGGCGATAGAAGGACTAGAGGGCGAATCAAGTACCGAGCTTCTTAGATGAAGGCGCAGAGCAGCAGTGGTCCTAAGAAGCACGCTGGTCGGTGAATCAAGTGAAGAGATGATTGGTTGAGTGGTGATAACAGGAATGGGGGGAAAGGAATTCCGGTAGGTAAACCAGAGACGGGACTGAAAGTCTGCTAGAAATGCTCCCATTTCACCATCGATATTATGCTTTATTTCGGCTAAAAGTAGTTCCATAATACAACAATTAATGAATATGAATGAAGCCCATCCAGGCAAACTTCTGAATGAACTTACAATTAGGAAAATCAAAATATTTTTTACCAAGGAAGTGGACAGGAAGCCCAGGTAGAAATCGGGGCGTCAAGGAGACGTTCCATCCAAAACGCATTTGATTCCACAGTGACCTGATAAGATTAACAACTCCTGGATCATCTTCCACCACGTCTGTAATTGACGAAGAATTGCTCGAAGAAAGGGGATATCCGTTCATTTAAGGAGGGCTGCAAAACTATCAACCAGTAATGCTTCTATGAGCACAATTGCTATCGAACAAAAGGAGCAAGATCTCAGATGATATTTTACTTCAAATCGCTGGTGTACAGAAGAGCTAAAAAGAGTAGGGACGAGGGCGTTCATTTGTACAAGTGTTTATTTCCAGGTACAATTGGTTCTGCCAGCATACCATGGGAAACGAAAGGTCCCGAGGGAGGCGAAGCATGAAATAAGTCGCAGCCCACATCCAAGTGGTACTGTTTGGCAATATCCACAAGACTCTAGGCAAACGATGGAATTTTAATTGATGAAAAAGAATACTTGCCTCAAATGTGCGTGGTTCATAAAGCGCCAGTGTATGGAGCATATTTTTGCTGAGAGCGATGTTGGATTGTGCCAGACCGGTGTAGAGAATCTTAGAGGAAGGGAGACCATGGTCCTTACAAGCGCGATCGATTCTTGAGTCCCACATGGAGTAAATGTCACGACGTCTGGTTTCTCGAACCGATTTCACGTGCATAAGGGCTTTCATAACTTGGACGCGTGCTAGGCGGAAGCATCTGGCAGTTCTTCCTCGAAAAAGCTGAAAAGTTTCCATGCGTCAGCATTAAACTAGTAAATTTTAGGGTGAAGAAAGTGGGTAGTGGATAATAAAACTGACTTAAATACTACTTCAGGCATAAAAATTAAGGCGGTAGAAATGGAGAAAAATATTATCCCCACTGCACGGAATGGTACTATACTGAAAATTCCAATGAGTATAGGGGGAAAGGAGGCAGCCAAAATCAAGGCTCCAGTAAAAAGTCGATCCAAAAGTAATTTTTATTTGGAGTAAAAAATGATATTAGCTGGTAGGGAATAAACTGGAATAATTCCAATAAATAAACACCACATTTGGTGGAAATAAATAACACTACCATCTAAAGGCATTTAAAGGTTGCCAGCCAATAACGCAGTCATGATGAGAAGGAGAAGCAAAGTGAAATAAATATTTCCTACGACCAAATCTGATAAAAAGAGCAGATACCGCATCATGATCGAGAATGGGAAGCGATGATTTGCAAAGAACAATAGCAGCACTGCTGACACTTTACTTACGAAGGAAAACCTAAGCCATTGGTCCTTCCTAAACCAAGAGTCAGATTGCTTGAAAGGATAAATTTTCCGAATCCCCAACACACTGGTCAGTCTCATGTTTTCAAAATAAGCGGATACTGCCAACGATTATAAAAGTGCGTCAGCAGTTCATTGTGCAAATTTAACAATTGCTTTTTAAAATTTTATTTTCGCAAATTAATGAGACGCAGCATTCTTTGCTTCGGTGCCTCTTTTGGGTGAGGAGCTTTCAGTGAACATTAATCTTGCAACGGAGCAGTCGTCAGATTTCCCCGTGAGAGAAGTGATCTCAGAACATGAAGCACCCGAAAACTGCACGCGTTTATACTAACCTTTAGTAATAAGCATACCCTTGCTGAATCAGTCTGTTCACTAGAAGGCTCTGAAGGTCAGAGAGAAAGAGCCAAGCAAGGAAGCCGCTGCACAACTCTACCTGCATAGTTTAACCTTAGGCTGTGCATGGGTTTGCCACCAGGGGCCTGCTGATGGCGATTATAAATTTTTTGAGTGAGTTGACATTTACTGGAAATTATATTGATGCTTATTATGGGTATGTTAGTTACTTTTAATGTTTCTTTACATGCTATTTTTAATTATAACTATATGGCTGCTTAGATGGCTGGACGTTGAATTTCACAGCACTGTATTTTCACAGTTTTGCGTGTAAAGGGCCTGTGTTTTGCATAATCCACAGTTTGGCTTTGATCACCATAATAAGTGTGCTATTTTACTGAAATGTGCGGTAAGCTACTCGGCCATTTCGCTCCTTGAGTGTGATATTTTCGCACAACGGCATGGACAACAGCCATACCAATGGCTTCTAGCTCTTCTATGCGTATTTTACGTACGTTGTATCACGCTACCGTGGCTTATTGGAACTTTAGGAAATAGTCGGGGTGCTACGTTTGTGACAGCGGCAAGCAAATCCGATCAAAAGGGACAACTATCCCAATTTCGTGGCTGGATACTGTCTTAACGTGGTGAGACAAAGGCATCTGTGAAGGGCTTTAACCAAAGGGTCAGAAAAGATGTCTATCTTCGACATCCACTCCAATCTTATCTTCAAGAATGCTATTAACAGCTTAGGCAGCACTACACTTGGACAATTTTGAAAAGGCCGTTATGGAGCTGAAGATGTTAGTTGCATGAACAAGTGATGCAAATTGTACTAGTTGAATGAAACCCAGGTATAAAGCTGAGCTGCACTGGAATGGGAAGAAGGTGAAAAGGAGGATCAGGTGTGGGACACCGTACCCCTAAACTATTTCGGCCAGTGGTCTTAAGGACAGCAATTGATATACGAGATACCTTTGTTGAAATGCACGGCTCGGCCTCGATCAGTATGGAGTCAGCAGAGTTTTCTTCCCCAATGCAGTTCACAATTAGGACAAAACGCGATAGACATTAGTGAAGTTGGGGTCGAATGCCTTCTTACATATAAGAAAATCAAATGACTAGCGTTGTTTGCTGCACCCTGAGACTTCCATAAAGACAAAAGAAGTCATGATACTTGGGTGGAATATGTATATTTGGCATATAGAAGGCACTAGGGCTACTGGCATGGCCCCAAATCCACGCCACCCAGCGAGGTACAATAGTATAGACAGTGATCAATTACCAAAGCCGACCGTTAAGCAAACCACTAATGTATTACATTGCTAGCTCGCAGATGGTTTTTAAGGCATCGTCTACGTTGTGATGATCGTCGCTGAAGGTTGATGAAGGAGAACTTCAGGCACGACGCCCAAAAAGGTAAAGGGTGCTACGCGGTGACTGTTTTGGCACGCCAATGCTTGAGTCTCTACGTGTTGTGCTTCAGTTCGACACCATACCCTTTGTGCTATGCTACTAACCTTCCATCTCTTCTGCACGTTAATAGTACACCTTCCCCTTTACTGCTCTGATTTATGACTACTTCAGGGAAGGTTTAGGGCGTTACATCTTGTACCAATTATTAGTCTTATTGCTATCTGAGTTGGTTTTGCATTTATCCATAACTTTGAGGATTTAGCATGGTCATCCCCAAACTAATCCCGCTAATAAAACGAAAATAATCTGTCACAAGTCAACTCCACCCCGTCAGTCATCGTTCCATATATGACAAGACTTAGCATCGTCTTAGTACAAAACTTTATTTCAGAGCAGCTTGGCATTATTATTTACGGCACTAGAATTATTTTTAGAAAATGCGAATTATATTAGTGACCTTAGTAATAAATGCAGCGTGTACGATGCATAGGCATTGCTGCCTCCACCTCCTTAGCGAATCGTCGGCGGTAAAGCCACAAAAAGTTGTCAGCAATCACCGAGTTGCAAATTGTTTCCCTATCTCCCTCTCGCGAGAGTAGCTCCTGAGTCTTCTGGACCAGCATCTTCAACATAAAAAGTAAATACAAAACAACCTAGATGCCCCTTTTCGGCCTACCGGCAACGCCTGCGATGTAGAGTAAAGCCACATAAGTGTCCATTTGTGTGGCGTTGCAAAGTGAACCTGTATCCGCAGTGTTTACTTATAGACTGCAAACCTCCTCCACCAATAATTGAAGTCTAGATAATGGGAAAGTACTGAGAGTTGGATGATTATCCGGTCGTAGTCTTGGGTAATTTGAAAAAAAGTATTATTTACCCGCGACGCTCGAGCAGAAAGAAGACACTTATCAACGGATCATGGATTAATTTGTCATTATTTGTTGAGTATCAGAGTGAACAATAAAGCCTAAACATGAGGCAGCACAGTTGCTTCTTCTCAGACTGACACAACACCATCGAACCTGCCATTTTCAATGTCTGGTAGGAATTGGACACTTAATAATCTGTTTTGCTCAATTATCATGTCAATTAGAGGGTGAGAGTAACCCCTTGACGAGGGAAGCTAAAGAACCCAGACCAAAATATCAAAAATAAGATTTCAAATCGATTCTAACCCCTAGTTTAGACCAACTTTAACACTACCAGAGACAATATCAACTGACCCCTATGTTGCAGCACACACTTTGAGAGGGAAGGATTAAATATACGTTCGTCTTGTACGAAACGAACTAACCACAACTGCTTGAAGACAGGCCCCACGGATTTCCACCTCCCAAACAGAGCCGCTGCTGAGGTGTTCATCTTAAAAAAAAGAACAAATTGAGGCATGGAGAGTACTGTGTCAGAAATCCCAAATTATCGGCGACTCTCAAATCTGCCTTCAATTCCATATAACAGGTAAACCTGGTACCTTTGTAGTGTCAGCTTTTATACGACGAAGATCGTATGTGAAATACAAGTCCTGAAAAGTAATGTTTGAAAAGGCATGTCATAGGAGTCAGGTAGCATTTATGCGAATAGATTCAACTTGGTAGAAACATCGTTAACTAAAGTAACGAAGATACTAGAATCAAAACCAGTCACTTACTATTCACCAGTTTGGACATCAGGTCCTCGTCATAATTGAGGACTCCGAAGTAAGCCAACACCTGTGGCACTCTGCAATAACATGAAGTGATAGTATTACGTTAACCGCTGTTGCGTATCTCAAGTACTTCCTTACCTATAATCAGCAAATGCGGTGAGGGAGTCAATGTCCGAGAAATGACCGTAAGATTTCCCCTTGAAGGCCAACCACAAATCAGCGATTAGAATTTGTGCACGCTTGTAGAAAGTGACTACAGGGGAGAGAGGAGCATAATAAAGGACGACTAATTAGTTGCTGTGAACGGGGAGATCCAACATACCATTGCGTTCTTTGTAAACTGCTCTATCCTGGAAAGAAGGGAACTTATCGCACACCAACTGAAGCAGTTTCGCCGCTGAAGCCTCACAGACTTTAATGCAGTTAGTAAAGCAGCCGCCAAAGTCATTTAAAAGGGTCGTCGCGTGTTCATGCATGATCTGTAGACGCGCTTCCAACAGCGGTATTTCCACATCCGGGTCGTCAGCTCGGAATATCGATTGAGACCTCTCTAAGGTGAGATTAGAGAGGACTTTTGGGTCCAAGAGATTTATTCCTTCCTGTTAGAGAAGCCAAAGCACAAACTGCTTCATAGTAACCTCACAACCCCAAGTGCTATGGATCATTTTAGAAGTCGTTTCCACCGGTATGGTTTCTTTTCATGAGAACAATTCAGCTACTTCTAAATCTATCATTGTGGCTGCCGGTGATAATTCCACGTATATGGAGGAGATTAAATCAAGAAGCAAGCAAACCTTGGCGTTGGACCATCATCTCGTCCACAGTCCAATGCCGCCGTACCAGGAGAATTCAATAAACTACGGTCATATGACCGGACATGCTATCGGAGAATTGAATTACACACTCGCTAACATTAAACGGGGTGCTTTACTAGTCAAAGGAACACGTTTATGGAGGAAGGGACAAAAGAAAGTGGGAGTCTCCATACATCCACTACCGATTCCCTACCCCCCTTCCATCAACGGCAATCGGAGTGGGAACAAAGGACATCCACCCAGCGCAGAGGAGGTACCACCACCACTGCAACAATGCTCATTTGTATTTTTCTCAATCGTTTCATCTCTACACTCCTTAATGCTGCTCGAAGTTTATTAGGACAGCAGCGATGGTCGACTCCGGAAAGGGCAGTTATACCAGAGCAGTCTAGAGGCCTGTTGAAAGTTTTTTTGCTTACCCTCCTGTTTGTGGCAATCACCTACTACATGTGGACCTTCTTGAAGGACTTTGCTTGCATATTGTGTATCACATTTGTGGTTCTGGCACTCCTCTCACCCACCTAGAACGCAATTTTGCCGTTTTCGTTACCACTTTTATATCCTTGTTTCCATTAAACTATTGAGTTATAAGTTGAGCTGTACTAAATGTGCTCATCCAACTTTTGCTTTGTAATAATGGACATTAAGACAATGCAATCTTTAAACCTGTAGCACACCAGAAGGTCTTTGTTCGCATTTTGCAATCGGTTTCGATTCCGGAATAAGGCACTGTGAGGCAAAATGATGTTTTAATCGCATAGGTTACTGCATGGGGTTTCTGGGGCCACGATTGAGCCTGAAGCCCTGCTCAGATCACCTATGACACCCCTTAACATGACCTAAAACTTGAATACTCGGTTACGATCAGATGGGGACTAATGACGAGGCAAACCCGTTTACACATTTACCTCAAGAGCACGATTGACTGCTGCACAAAGGGCCATGTAGCCGGTGTAAGGTTGTCCTTTGAAAGTTACCACGTACTTGGGAACACCTTTCTCCGTCCAGAATGAGAAATTCAAAGAGTCAACCAGAAATACCCTTAAAAGACAAAATAATTATGCGACTGAGAGGTGTATGTGAGTGATTTAAGTTTAACCATCTAGTGCAAATACTAATTGCAGTCCGACAAGAACTGACTACGGTTTGAGAATTCACCAATGAATTAATAGACTTGCTTCTGGTTAGAGTATTGTCAAAATGGCCCGTGGCCTTTGCAATAGTCACGAGATGCAACAAGAGAATGAAATAACGGACATCCCTACCAGTTCACAGTAGACGAGCTCGCTGCTTTCGGATGCATGTCTTGAGCATGCCAAGAATCGTAAAAAAAGCCACTCTTCAAGTCAGCATAAAGCTATAGGTGGAGTAGCGGTTATTTCCTTGAATTTACCCCACCTTCTCGGCCAGAGATGGAATCGCCTTCTCATTGATTTTCACGTGGTCAGCATTTCGGCTTATGAAGAGAGCAGTCTCCCTTGGGGTTAGATCCATGTCTGAAGAGGTTAAAACAACTGAAGACAAGAATTAGGCTGGGGCGTGGTCATCTAGAGCAGGCACATTATGCTGTCGCAAGAAACCCACGCCTACGGTCACTTTTCAAAAAGGGAAGAGGGAAGCAAAACCCCAGGACTAAAGCCAATCCATCCACAACACCTCATCAGAAGACCCTCTGATGTGATAGTTATGCACAAACAACCAAAATCCAACACCAACAAACTCATTGCTCCGATTCACACTGAAGGCCACTCGACACCTTGCGACCCAAACAAGACACCACCTGATACTTTTCTTGAAGAGACCCTTTAAAAAAACATTCCAAGTAGTGAAAGGAGATTTATTAGGGCCATGGATTCATTGGGTCATAATAACTACATGTACTCATTTTTGTTTCAAAGGCAATGCCTCTTTATGTTTACTTATTCTTTTATTTTTGCTTGTTTTCAACTTGCGTGGAGAACTGGCCACACGGACGAGTAACCACATAAATAGGAAAGCCAAGGGAAGGGCAGCATAAAAGGGTACCCATGAATTCAGTACATAATAAAACTGTCCCAGGCTGGCGCCGGCTGTGGACGAAATGGTCTCGACGAAATCTCCAACAACGAGAAGAAAAATGCGGTCAGGACGCAATTCTGCATAGGGCGGAGTCATTGCAAGTTTAAAGTACTCAATACACTCGTCTTCAGAGCTCCGAGACGACTTCCAACTAAAGAATCGAGACACAAAAGACTGCTTGGAGTAAGGGAGACAGTGATCAGGAACAGACGGCAGTCGACTGATAAGAGCATGGCGTTTGGCAATGGCTTTTATATAAACTTCATAGCCTCCAAAAAAGAAAATCGCCATCGCAGTGGTAATAATTGCACCAACTTTCCGATAAACAAAGTAAATGAGAAAAGGTGAGAAGGCAAATGCATATTCATAGGGAATTTGCAACGAGAAAGGCTCATTTTCTTCAGGAATGGGTTCGATAAAGCGTGAAAATATTTCATTGACAGAATCAGCGGAGGGAATGGGAAACTCAGGGTTCTTTTCAACAAAACGCTTGATGAGCAGGATGTCTTCTTTGCGTAACTTGCATCGAAATCCAACATCCACAGAGGTAAGGGACTCGAACCCTTCAGGAAACGCAGCCTGCAGCTGCTGCCACAATGATCGTACTAAAAGGGTGTGGGCGCGATTAAGGGGCTCTGGTTCAAGGGGCTTTTTATCAGGTCTGCCGAACTTATCACTACCGGGGAACATTTCGAAGGGGTTTATTGTGTCTGGTCTGCACAAAGTGCAGAGACATGTCAGAAAAAGTAGCCACGATGGTGAGATCTAAACAAAGATAACAACAATAACTGGCTTAAACAAAGTGCCACAGATTGAGAACAAAGGCCGAAAAGAATTCTGTGCGGCAAACTTTTATTCAGCTAAAGGCAAATGTACAGGTTTATTCTAATTCTTCCTCAATCTGGTTCCTCGCAAGCAAATTATTTGCGTCTAGAACCAACTAAATTGAGTGAATTCGGATTAAATGTTAAGTAATTACCTTTCTGACCTCAGGCAGTGAAGTCACCAATTTCGAAAATATTCCAGGACTAAGTGATTGCTGCAGAACCTGCAAAAGCTGGGTGGGTTGACCGCACACAACAACTGCGTATGCAAAATGCTTGACAGCCTCATCGGTATAGCCAGTAGTGAGTGCATTTTCACCCTGCTGAATCTGTTCCAGAAAGAATTTGTGTATCGCCCTAGGATCATTCATGGAAGGAAGAACAGGCATTGATGCTCTCTGCGCGGCAAGTGCTCTCGCTCGCCGTTCTATACATAGAAAATACTAAAGCCAACAGTTGGAATTACTCTTGGCAAGTTTGGCACGAAACTCTGGATCGCCTCGGCGCTTGCGATCAAAATAAATACAGTAACCAAGAAACCCAACTACAGCTCCAGCAAGTGTAAGTTTCAGCAGATCCCTCACCATGTTCCACGACTAAATCTAACCCAACGCTAATAGCATTATTAGCCAATTGAAATCAAGTATTGAATAATGATACTGTTAAAGCATATAATTTCAAAATATCAGTTCATCACTGCACAGAAAATAGCAAAATGCTCATGAAGACACTTTTCTAAGGAGTAAAAACTGTAGGTAACAAAGGATCTAGAACTAATAATGATGTTGTTTTAAGTGGGATATTTTGATTTTGGTAAGTGGTTTGGACTAGTTTTCTGAATTAATATAGATGTTGCATTATTATTAACTTTTAAATTTATTGTATAATGTGTTTTTATGATTTTTGGGAAACTTATTTCACGTGTTCACCTCAGGTATGCCTTCGCCACCAAAACCCATACTTTATTTTTTTCTGCTACTTAGAGGGAAAAGGTTAGTGAACTTTGAGCACCCGCTCGCTCGTCTGACTCTAGCTTATGCAGGAGTTTATACATAAAATAAAAAACTGTAACTGTAGCATCCCGAGACTTCCTTCAAGACGAAAGAAGACACAATACCCGAGCAAAATATATATTCAGCAAAGAGAATTTTTTGAACTATTGGCATGGCCCGAAGGCCAGCCCATCCAGTGAGGTACAAGGAGGCTAATTCAAAGTACAAATGTGGTGCCTCACCAATACCGAGGGATAAACCACCATCGTATTACAGTAATAGCAAAAAAAGTGTTTATAGCATGTGTGCAAAATCGGTGAGAGGCAGTTTTATCCCATAGGAAAAGACGAGAAATGAATTGATATACCCTATTCCTTTAACACAAGGAATAATTCACTATAGACCGGGAGTCCTCCCTGGACCTCTTAGAAGTCGTAGTAGCACCACAAGGCATCTGTAAAGACGCAGCAGGACAATAATAACTTGCCTTGGAGCTACAGACATGGTCCGGACGTCCGTCCACCCGGTGAAGGCACTGTGGTGGAGGCCCTGAATGGCCCCTCTTTGGAGTTTCGTCTCCGGGGCTCCCACTGGTTAACCCCACACGTCAGCCACGACATCCTATTCGGTGCAGAGATAAAGACTCACAAGTCAACTGTGATACTTGACCGTAACGCCCCAAATCCCTCCTCTTCAATTCTGCTGCATCTAAAGTTCCATGCTGTGTGAAAACTGTTGTTGGGGTGGGGGGGGACAGAGGGATTTGCTGGACATCACTTATGCCCATCATAAGCGGTAGGAACTCTAGCCTAAAAGTGGGGTCATATAAGGAAGAACGGGTGTTAGCATGATTTTTTTTCCACTTTAGTGCTGTTCGGCCATATCTGTCTGTGTTCTGTTTAGATATCGCGTGTTAACATAAATAATATCTTCATTCAGGTACAGTAGACAGGTCCGCTGCGAAATTTTGCAGGTGATTCAAGGCTAGTGTTACTTTACTTTATTAACAGCATTCCTTCATAACACAGGACTGAGGAAGATGGCTAAGGTGAGCGCTACTTTCAGCTCTTCTGTTATGGGCTGTCGCTGATTTTTCCATCCGTAGCAATATGCACATCTGCTCCGCAAAGGTTTGTCACCCAGAAGTAGAAATCGGAATACTTGTCCTTTAAGATAAAGTTAGCTTTCTACTACCACTGATGTAGCATTCTGAGACTTCTCCGAACACAAAAGGAGACCTACCACTGGGGCGGTGTATGTACTGTCGAAGTAAAGTGGGGCTTAGGTTTACAGGCATGACCCAGAGTCCAGGCAGCCTAGTGGAGGTACAATATCGGAGCCCTTACATAGCCATTTACCAAAACTGAGAGTTAAGCAAACAATTTGTTACATTAGTATGGCAGAAAATGCATTGTCGGCGTACAGAACTGCTGAGTTTACTGCCGTAGCCGGAGGCTATCAGCAAACGAAAATATGATCTCCGACGGCTCATTCGCCCGCACATTGAAACGCAGTTAAGCGAATTATCAAAACGCTAAAGTAAAGCTTCGAAATTACGTTTTTTAATAAAAAACTGAAGTTGAATGCTTAAGTGGTATCTTGTTCAAACTTTAATAATGTGAAGGGAGTGAGGTCACGGGGTTGAATTATGAAGGAATTAATTTAAAAATATCATTTTTTTACACTTCCTTGCGTCAGTTAGAGTGTGGCATTCTTAAATCCCCCTTTTGTCTCATGCAAATGGGTTCCATTAAACATACGGGCAAGTTTGTAACGGAGACACATACGGTACCCGTATAAAAAGGTTATTTAAGCGAGCATGCAATACCTCCTCCACCTTTACTCTACCTGCTTAGAGGCCAGGTGTTTCAGGGGTGTAGATGCAAAATATCATTTCTGTTAAGCCATTCCAGACCTCGCCTTTTTAAAGGTGACTGCTTTTGCTCCAATCTTGTTACGACATGTGATGGGGATACGAGATGGCCTCATTGTGCAGCGCTGTCCAGTCGCCAGGACTATAAGAATAGCAGCTTCCTCCCCTCTTTACTGCTGTCCGCTTCCCCAGTAGGACGTAACTGCGGATCCAGAACCGGTTCACTTGCCAGGTTGCACCATTGGCGTTGAACACGAATACCATCATTGTTGAACGCAAATTTGATGACTGGCACGACTGGTTCGTAGGATGCTCAAGGTGGGAAACTGACCATGAGGAGGAAGAAACTCAAAGAAGGAGAGAGAGGCTGTCATGCATTAATAGAGTGTTGAACCTCATAGTTGCGTTTCCACTCGGTGTCATGGGCTTCCTTACTACTTCAGAACGGACTGAGGTGGATGAGAAGAGCTAAATCAAACAAGAAACTACGGAACTTCCAGCTTCTGAGGTAGATTTGCTCCTGCTTCAGATGCTAGATGAAGTTGAAGCCTCTAATAGGCCAATAAACTAGGTAAGGTAAGGGTGTTGGCACAGTCTACATTACTTCCTCCAATTAGTGCCTCTCCCCCCATTAAAGTGAGGACACTTGGGAGGAAGGTAGAGCTGTCTGTCTAGACACAATGTACTCAAGTTGCGAGGTCGTAGACTTATCACCTCCGTTCCCACTTTCACCCCACGCCATCACTCCACTTCTTTGTCGGCGTCATCACTACCTGAGTCAGAAACGGGTTAACGAAAAACATTCTCATGCATTCTAGAGCTTTCAGTGCCATTTTCAAAAATAAAGTTGGGGAGGAGAATGGATTTCTCTTACTTGACTCACTGCTTTGGTGAGAGGATCTCTGGTTGGATCTGTAAAAAACCCAAGACGAAATGACTAATACCCATCTTTTTGACATTTATGGAGAAGATATGTAGGCACATATATGTTTCATTTGTCGAGTCATTTTTAAAAGCACTGCTTTTATCAACATCAAAAGCAGCATCACGTTTTACCGGAAAGTAAAACAGTGACAAGAAAGACAAATATGGGTTGGTAGCAGCTACAAATGATTATATTTTGGAAATGGAAACCCAGTCGTATACCCTTTGTGTTTTACACAAAAAATTGCCGAAAAGTAAGGCAAGGGTCGGAATCTTGGACGCATAACCGAAAGCCTTTTTCCCTTAATTTTAAAGGGGAGATGCAATATGTTAGTTGTTTGCTCAACTCGGTTTTGGTAACGGGCATCTTAGATGCTCCGCCTATCCTACCTTCGCTGGGTGAGCTGGCCTCCTCACCATTCCATTACTCCCAAGCCCTACTCTATTTCTTCATCTTCAGGGAACTATGAGGACGCCACATTGGTAGTAGAGGAAAGCATCCCCTACCTTAAAGGACATCTATCCTAATTTCTACTGCTGGGTGATAAACCTTTGCGGGGAAAAGTGGATGTACTGATGTTGGGTGAATTAGTGACGACCCCTTACAGAAGGGCTAAAAATGACGTCTACTTTCGGCAACTTCCCCAATCCCGTGGTCTGAAGGAAGGTGATTAACCACTAAAGTGGCAAAACGCATAAACCACCACACAAGAGTTCGTTACGTGCTGTCTATCAACCCTGCATGAAGGCACCAATTACGTGAACCCGCGATATCCCCGCCACCTCTACCAGCTGGATGGAACCCAGATAGATGTAGCTGAGCAGCACCAAAGTGGAAAAGGTGGCAAGGAGATATGGACGCGAAATCCCATCCACACGGAACAATATCAGTGTTCCTACGATTGGTGATGGACACGCGTGATAGCCAACACATTACTCCGTCCCCGAATCTACTTCCCAGACAGGACAAAACGCCAGATCCTGTGAAATCGCCAAGAGGGATCAATGACGTCGCAGTCAGGTATCATCTCAGTTGCATGGACATTCGATGAATGGCACGGTTGGCTAGTGGGTGCTTTTCTTACAGCGGCAATTGCACTGTGATGGCTGACACGGGAGAATGACCAAGGGGGCACAGAGGACGACACGCAAAAGAGAAAAGGGGCTACGTAATATGTTAACTATTCGTTTAACGCCCGATTTTGGTAACAGGCCAATTAGGTGTCTCGTCAATGCACCTTCGCCGGGTGGGCTAGCCTCCAGGACATGCCAGCAGCCCCAAGCCCTACTGTAGGTTTCCAATACATATTCTCTTCGAGTATTGTCTTCTTTTGCCTCCAAGGAAGCCTTGGTGGCAGTGAAAAGCAAGCCCTATCTTGAAGGAAAACGATTCTGCTTTCTACTGCTGGGTGATTTGCCTTATCATGGTGGAAGAAGTAGATATACTGCAGATGGAAGTTTTTGTGGCCAACCCTTACAGAAGTCTCCAGAATTTTTGCTTCAGCCTCCTGTAATGGCAATTCGTCAGTGCCTACGACCAGCAACACTTTAGGTTTGATGACCTTGTTGAGTAATGCGGGTACGTCGACACAAAGGTGCAGCTCAGTCGCCGTCTAGATGACATTGCCAGAGGCTGAGTCTGAGACAGCCTGGGCGCGAGTGCGGAACACTCGGTCGGCCTAGTCACGTATACCTATGATAGCGACTTGACCCTGAGACTAGAACGATTGATGGAGTACTTGATATAGACTTGGCCAATCAGGAGGAGCGTGTAAGTACGAGGTTCCCAGGATGGTCAGGGATCATGTAGGATAATGTGTTCTTAAGAATTGAACTTAGGCCGCAAGTATGCCCAGTACAGTCAATGACCATTTAACGACGGTTTGGCATTCTGAGGTATTCGAAGATAAGTTTTGATTAATCATTTTAATAAACCCTACTCAACTGGCTAGTTTAAGTAACTAAATGATAAATGGAACAACCGATACTCTTTGCATCTCGTTGCTACGAAATGCACAACTTCGGTGGCAAGAAAACGAGCGTGCAGACCAATCAGCAGTAGGAGGCATCAGAGCCATCAATGGAAGATGCATCAAGGCTTGCGACCACCGCGGTTGACACATCAACAACATGCGGCCTCGCCCACAACTACTACTATGTCCACGACATCGAAGAGTCTGGCGGACGAACAGCATCACAAAGCCTGTTTATCGTTGGAGTAGGCAGCGAAAAACAAACCAACCCATGGGCTCATGGATTATGCATAGGATAACAGGAACAAGTAAACAAGCCTCGCCGAGGGTGGTTCACGACGTAATAACTACTGCTGTCTTGTCACCCATATTCATTGACAGCTCCATGGAGTGGATGTCCCACGTTGCAAAAGCCACAGATTGCTGACAAAGAAGAGCAAGGCAATCGCTCCACACTTCTGATCCCAAATAATGGCTGGTTGAATTGGAAGCTAACATCTCAATGGACTTAAAGTGACGGCTAGAAAAAGTAGATCTACTTGAATAAAACACTTCAGGGTGCGGACGGATTTGCCTATGTCGACTCAAACCAAACGTCGCCACCGATCTTTACACAGTGAAACCTTACTGAATTATCAAAGTTGAATAAACCGAGAGCCACAAATGCTAGGCCCAACGATCCAAATACTACCATTGAAACTACTGAATTGCGCATACGAGCCTTGAAAGTTGCTAGTAAGTTGTGTCTACGGAACACAACCATATCATGGAAAGTGAGCAAAACCATTAATACTGATCACATGCATAAAAATTTACAGAAGCAACAAGTGAGTTTTTACATAAATCACACGGCGTCCATCACTTCTTCTTCGTCCTCGCCTGAGGACGAAATTTCAGGATCGCCGTCACCTTCTCCCTCCCTACCCGAATCTAAAGTTCCGGTAATTATTTCATTCCTAAAAAACTGGTTCCCACCATTTTGAGGAAGGGTAGCCAAGAGTTCCTCCATTTCTCCTACCGTTTCGTAATCACCATTATTTGCACACAGCTACAAATTATGAAAGACAAAAATAACGTTCATGGTGATCTTTTACATACCTCTCTAGTAACCTCGGCGTAGTACCTCAAATGATCGGGATCTGAGTTTATCCAAAGCTTTTTCCCAACAACAGTGAGAAGATAGAGTGCCTAATATTAATTAAAAGGAGAGAAAAAAGCAAATACCTCCGCATGTTCGTCATCCTCTTCAAGCATCACTTCGAGAATCTCTGCAGCACGCTGACAAAAAACACTACTCATTAACGATCAATAAAGGGCTTTTTACAAAATATGAGACCAGTCACCTCGAACATGTCCAACTCTATCATCATTTTGACCATTTGAATGTGCGCTTCATAGGGCATTCCCGAAATCTTGAAGACATGAAAGTCAAGCTGAAAAACTTAGGTTACCTCCTCCAAATCCAATTCCTCTACTTCTTCATCATGACCAGCAACATCTCCATTACCATTTTCACGAGACCGGAGAAGTGAGACCACCTGTTCGACTTGAGGCCAATAAAGCGAAAAGCACTTTTCCAGAGCTCGCCTAGCCTCCTAAGGAGGCATAAGAAAGCAACAAAAGACTCTGTTGAATATGAGCTAAGTAGTTTGGCTTAGGAACAAAATCAGTAGAAGTACTGAAAAATTTTAAGCATCGTAGGGAAGCCTACATCATTCTGCGCTTTTATGGTCAGCATATTCGCAGCAGAGAACCAGGCTTGCGGATTTGATTCGTCTGCTTCCGTTGCTTTTTGGATCGCCTCTCGACAGCTCGACTCAGCTTCGGGTTCATCACTTTAAAAGAAAACAAAGTAGATCGAGTCATAAATCAACCCACCACAGATCCGTAGTGTAAAGTTCAGAGATGGCACAGTACGCGTTCGACAAGGCACGTTTCAGCTTATCTTTCGTTGAACTATCAACATCATCTGTCATCTAAAAGATAGATGAGGTACTTTAACAATGGAAAATGTGTGATTCCGAAGCCAAATAAGCACCTCCATGTAATTTCATATTCGTAGTGAAGCAGGCTTTTTAAATTCTCCGAGGGCGAATGAAACGTGTCAGCGTCACTAGTGAACACATCACATTCCAGTTCCTGAGCCGCATCATAGGCTCACACTGGAGGAGGTGGAAGCAAAAAGTTGAATTCCAAGCTTTCACAAAACTATTTAGCGACTCGGTATGGAACCACTTTAAATTTTACTCTACACCGTAGCCAGAAGCGGAATAAAGACTTGTGGCATAGACCGCTAGTAAGGTGAAAAATGCTTGCTAAAACAATATTCTTGCAAGAAGGGGCCGCAATAGGAGATGAATCAACTTAGGAACCTCGAGAGGCCTCCGGTCCTAACTCTTAGATGAGTTTCCCAATGTGAAATGAAACAGATGAATCCCACCAAGCTAAAGGTGAATTCATATCAATTTCGTGCCTAGATAGTAGGAGCCGTTGAGGTGCAGCAATCCAATGAGCAGAACGACGCCAAAAAACGGCTGTGGTTTAAACATCAGTCATACGTGAACGGAATACCTTTTCACAATGATATCGATGATCCATACTCGCGTCAAGAGATCTGTTTATAATTTCAATTCCCCTTCGATACAAATCCACAGCCTCCGAACCTCCTGAAATTTGGGCCAAGTACATGTATTTCTCATAGCCCTCATCTGGAGATAACTGAACGGCTCTTTGGAAATTCTAAAGGCCTTAAAAATGGCAATACTCTACCTCTTTTGCCTCTTTCAATTTCCCCTCATCAAGCAAAAGAAAAGCAGAAGATTGGAGAGCCTCAACGATAAGTCTTCGATTCTCCTCTGAGGGCTGTAGGTGATCGAGTTGGGAAAGTGCAGACTTGTACAAGCGCAGTGCCCGTTTAAAATGAAAAGAGCTAACATTTTTCGCGGCCTAAATATGCCAATCTGGATGAAAAAGCAATATCCACGTACTTGAGTCAGCAGACCTCTGGGGGTTTGGTATTGACTGGCAGAACCTGTGGATGAATTGATAGCCAGGGATCCGTTGGGTCTATGAGTATTCGGTCTGGCCATACTAAGCTTAAAAAGCATTCGTTCACTTCAGTACAAAAAAGAAGCAAAAAAACCAGAATATTTAGAAAGTATGTCTAGAAACAACTCGAATAAAACGATACTAGTGCGTAAAAGGATAAAAATTGTTTCGTGTGGAGCAATGGGATGCTACTACGCTAGTTAAAGACATAAGAAACCATCAGGAAACTCCGGGATCCCAAACCACTGACCTACGAGCTTGGTGCACATAAATAAAGTACTCGGCTGGAGGTCAAGCAAACAACCATGCTTAAATGAATTTTGACTAAAATACCAAAAATTGAGAAAAAAAGATAGTGCAGGCTAAAGGCGTTATTTTCGCAATTTTTCCTTATAGGTGAGGTGATGAAGAAAAGGTCTACGGAAGCCTGAAGTTGTTATTTGTGCCATGAATCATCACTTTAATAAGATATTTTGGTAGGTTGCTGCAAAAAATTGTTTCTACTCTTATTTTTAGATTTGGGTTCTTATAATAAAGGGATTGTTTTGAGTTGATTTAGTTTCTGAAGGGATAGATATATGGGTAGACTAGTCCCACAAAGAACAGGTTCTAATGTAGCGTCCCGAAACTCCCCTAAGGACACAAGAAGACATAATACTCGGGTAGGATATGCATATTCGGCACGAAGAAGGTATTTGGGCTAGTGGCATGGCCCGATGGCCAGCCTACCCGGCTTGGTAAAAAGGCCACTACGAAAGTGGCTCCTCACCAAAACCATGAGCTAAACAACCATCGCATTACACTAGGGCTCCCCTCGGGTTAAGAAAAATAGTGTTTTGTTGAACCCAGGGGTTGTCATTAGGGAAGCATTGGTGCGTACACATATATGGTGGGAAATTCTTACTTTTCCGGGTTTTCCATAAAATCCTAACTTATGGTAGTATGACGGGATGTGTATTACCACCACGCAGGAGGGCAGCTGGCGTGCCCGGAAAGACTGTTTTGCCAAGTAAGAGTACCAGCTGCAGTACCTTAAATACCCACTTAGTTGAGCGCCGGGTCAGGCAAACTATCTAAGTGTGACCTAATGTGGAGTATAGGTGCTTGAATATTGCAGTATGGAACCCATGTAGTAGCTTAGTGTTCATTTATGTGCGTGCTAACATGCGCGAGTGATTGGATGCATGGGATGCATAGGATTAGATGTGAGATGTAATTTCGATTGGTGACTTCGCCTTCGACCTATGTAAGCGAGTCATATGTATCGGTTTTTACGGCTCTAATGAAGGTTCGGGACGCTGAGCATAAATGCAGTGATTGCACTCATTTAAATCCGGCATCCACAATTTTCACTGTTCAACTTATAGGAGTAAAGAGCTGTACTGCTTTTTAAGGAATCCGCGATTTGCAACAGCATCAGCGGACCGTTTGTATTTTGACCTGATAAAAAAAAGCCAAAACCAACATTTCTATAGAACGACCAATCAAGTTGCATCTAAAATATCAAATTAAATTAAGAAACACGTTACATGCTTATTGCAAGGCAGAACACATATTAATGCAGCACACCAAGACTTCCCTAAAGACAAGAGAAGACATAGTACTGGGGCGAAATGCACATTGTCGACTTATGGAATGACTAGAGGCCTACTGCCGTAGCCCCGGGAGGAATGAGGCCCAGCAAAAGTGCAAAACCAAGCCTTGATAAAATACTGCTAGCATGATCTCAAAGCCACGCGGCTGTATAGGGGTGTAGGACGAGGCTAGTAGATCTCCTCCGCCTCGCCTCCGTACTCTTAGAACACCCAAACTGATTTGAGTTTGTCGTATTTGTTGCGAAAAGCAAATGAGAGGGGGGGGGGGGTAGGCACAAGTGTAGGAAGGTTTAAAAATGAAACTTTTCTCCTGGTTGTCAGATGTTGACTGCTCCTCAGTCACGAGGTTTGATTCTGCCCTCCGCCTCCTCTATGAAATGGTACATTTTGGAAAGCATTAGTATTACAGACTTACAACCTAAGGACTCCAGTACCCATATAGCACAGCAAATTGCAAATCACAATGCTATTACGACTACACTAAAGTCTCGATATTTTAAAATCTCTCGTTGGATGCTCCAAAGTAACAGTATTTAAGGTAAGCTAAGTATTGCATTATTATTAGTTATTCCAACCTTATTTTTGTAATCCAATACATTAGAAAATGGCAAATTCCACAGTAATTACTGAACAATGCCATAGAAATCCTTAAATAAGTAGTTTGCAGTGTAATGTAGCACACTTAGACTTCCCTGAAGACGAGAGAAGGCATAACACTCCAGCAGAATATACATATTTCGTATACAGAAAGTACTAGTGTAATACGATGGTTGTTTATCCATCGGTATTGGCGAGGAGCCAATTTTGACTTTGCCTTTGTACCCTACTGGGTGGGCTGCCCTTTGGGCCATGTTAGCAGCGCAAATACCTTATCTGTGCCAAATATGCATATTCTGCCCCACCGTTGTTTTCTTTCGGCTTCAGGAAAGTCTCCGGACGCCACAATTGGGGCTACCGGCGTAATAAAATGGCCAAGTCAAAGGTTATTCTTCACCAAAACCGAGGATTAAACGGCTATTTCGTCAGGGCCACCTGCGTTATTCTTTCAAAACATGCTAAAAAACTGGGCTCTATGACAAATTACGAAAACAAATGTGCATAAGCAGGATGTTTCTGGTCTATGTGATGTCAGCCCATTAAAATCACTGCAATATTGCGTAATGAAATCATACACAAAAAAATTTAGCCGCAAGGCTTGTTTGACGTCTGGTATGCGGTTTCTACGTGTGTAGCATGGGCGGCATGATAAATATTTAAGAAATCTTAAAGTGGATGGTGCTTTCAAAAGAAGGAGATTCTTGATCAATTACATTCGTTTAGCCTTTTAAATTATTAGGCGCAAGGTTTTATTGGTGGCACTATTTAATATTGTCTGTGCTACATTTTATTCATAATCAATTGCTGAAGGAAATTAAGCCTCAAGAGCGCGTTCTGTGAAATATTGGTTTAGGGCTTGTGGTTCCTGTTCTGATTTGCTTAAATGTCGTTGGATATGATTTCAGCCAATTTTGCAGTCGACAAGGGTCTCCCAAGGGTCTCATCCCATTTTTATGATGCAATCTCAAATAATTTTCACAACGGACATAAGCTAGAGCAAAAAGTACGGAATTTTGTTTATTAATTTATAAGGTTTGGTGGGAAACTCGGTCATTCTGTGGGCGGAACGAGGAGCTTTATGTCAATAATTTGGAAGTAATATGGAGTAAAATATCTGATGAGTCAACTCGCCTTCCTCTACTGGCTCTAATGATGGAAACGCCTATCATAGACGCCCATTGGACATCATTTCATCTGTCGTCAAATCAGTTGGATGAATTTGAGGTGACGTTATTGCGATTAGTAGTTAATATATAGCTGCCAGAAATTCGTTTACCCTATATTTGTGTTGCTGCTAGGTTTCCTCTGACATTCCCAAAACTTGTCGAATTCAGTCGGGAATATCAATATTCGAATCCCAACGTTGTACATTTGTTGAGCACACAGGGGCTTCATATGTTTCTAGATTGCCTTTTAATGTTGAGGCTGCATGGCCATTAAAGTGTGGCGTTCTTCTGGAAAGGCGTATATTGTGTTCTGAACGATATCCTGCGTGCCGGCCAAACCTATTATTAGGTGCCGCTTCTTACAACTTGCTCAATAGTCCTTTTGAAGCAAGTGGTGCTTCTGTGGAGTCTCCTTCATTATTCACTATTTTTTTGATGTCCCATCCTCTTGATGAAATGACCCCCGTCTTACTAAAGATACCAGGTGTGACATATTTTGACATCGGTGTTATTGGTTTCGTAGGTGCTAACGGTTCTTCGGCACGTATGTGCTTTGCCAATGATGAAAATCAAAAAATTGTGGGTACAGTCGACAACCTCGATCTGGTTGTTATTGTCAATAAAAAGTCAGGTTTGCATTCCATTTGGCGCCTTGAAAAGGCTCAAGTCGAGGTATGGTTTTGTTTACCGACCCTTGTAAGTGCTTTCTTTTCGTAGGATTACGCTCACCTGTATTTGATTGACGATGATGGCAGAATTACCGTGGCACCGGAAGCTTTAGCTCTTACCGAGGAACGTCCTCTAGCAGCCCCTTTCTATTTGGATGCAACTGCTCCTTCAACTCCGGTTGACTTGAAGCCATCCGTAACTCCTTGCGCATTTCATCAGACAACGCCTCTCCGACATCGATTTCAACACCTCTCTATCGGCTCTTCTCCGTTTCTCAGTCCATTTAGGGCTTCATTGCAAAAACTTAAAGAGATGGCAAAGGCACCCCTTTCTCAACCACAGGCTTCCATTTTTACCGACACAACCAGCGACGATAGCACCGAGAGTGTTGCAGTAGGTGCTTGAGATTTTGACACCCTTTCGTCGTTCAATATTGTTTCCCATTGGGTTCGTTGATGATGAATCTCTCTTTTCAAAGGACCCGGGCGTGTCGTCCTCCCAGCCGATTGACCTAGATGAGCACATTCGGCGTCTCTCAGCGGTCAGTTTTTTTTCATCGAAAAGAATCGTCGATGATACCCATCATCTGATTGCTCAAAGTAGCTTACAAAACTCCACTTTTGGGTCAGAGTCTCTGCAGACTATCCGAAAAATCCGACGCGATTCGAAAAGCAGCGAGTTGTTTAACAAGTCACGAAGCAGACAGTACGTGAAGTTGTCGTTGCTTTCATGAAATTAGTTCTTCCGGATGTGCTTTTGTATTCAATACTGGGGAAGCCTTATAGATCTTATTATGTTTTAACATTGCTTCATCGCGCACTGCTGGTTTAATGTTGGTGAATACCACCGTACAAACTTAATGGTCGTTATTCCTGCATATGCCGCATATTTTTAGTTAACATACATTTTTAGTATTGTAGCGAGAGGTTTCGGTTCATTTTTAAAAAAAATCCTACCTTCCTCCAGAGTGAGGAGCTAAATTTAAATTAAAACCGAAAATGATATTTTTAACATGAAGATATAAATGGGGTCTAATGTGTCACTTTTACATTATAGAAGTATTTTTGGATATTAATTTAAATTTTTCAAGAGATACATTATATGTTCTGCTATGCAATAACTCGCTGAATTTGCTTGTTGTTGTTTACTCAATCAGCAATTCTGTGGCTCTGGGTTACTCCTCGATTCCCGGCGTTTTTGCTACCTCCTCACATCCTCATCTTGAATTTTCAAATGGAGGCGAGTTGGAGTGTGGTTCCGTTGGCGTTGACGAGCCGCTACTTCCCAAGGTTTGCCTTACTCTGATTTGGACAGAAAAACCCGAGAGACAAGCTGCCTTGCGTCTGGGTACGGCTGCAACTCTTTCTAGCAATCTTGAGACTTCGAGTTGCGTGCTTCCATTTTCTTTAAAGATACTCCAATAAAACAGACTTCAGTCTTTTCGAAATATTCCACTTTTTAGATGAAAAATCCAGTCCACCTATGCATCCGCGTGTGGCAGCCTTGTCTCATCGATCCATTACCCGTCCTTCATTAACTCAAGGGCAAACCAAGAATAAACAAAACGCGAGGGTCGACCAAAGTAACCAAACAGCGCCCAAGATGGGTCCTCAAAGACCACGCGTCTTCCTTGTTAGGGACCTGATTGATAGACTCTATATCTGTTTTCTCAGTGGAAGTAAAAAACTGACATGTCTAAGCCTCCGTGATGTTGAGCCTTTGAAAGAAAATGGGCAACTATCAGATTTGTGCGTATCACATCTCCCCGCTGTTGATGCAGTTTATGTCCCAGAATCAAGATTGACCGCGTGCTTGGAGCCAAATGGGTCTATTATTCTCTACGCTGGTATTACAAAGGTACGTCCCACCTTATCCCTACGGAGTCATTTTGGGACATTGAGGACAGCTCCTTCTTTCGCCTTCTAAACTAAGTACATGTCTTGGTCCTCAAACTTCACCATGATTTCATTTCCTTGGATACTTTGAATGCTTAATTTCAGATATGCATACTTGGAGTGATCCCTGCATTGGTATCCATATTGTCGTCGTCAGCAGGATTACATTCAGGTAGTCTTCGTCCACTCTCTGTTCGACCGTCTAAATCCGATGTCGAGGTGTCTTTGGCTAAGGCTAAGGTAATGGGACTACTTTCACGATTGAACGATGGAAGCAACACTCCAACAGTTTCAGAATCCCAACTGCAGGCGAATTTGGAAGTTACTGTGGGTTGCAAAACTGTTGTACTTTGAAGCATTCAGTACAAGATCTCACGATACTGCTTTCCACGCAGACGTCACATTTGTCCTCGGTGCCCGTGACTTCGTTGGAAGCGAAGTCTGATGCAAGCTGGCGCTTGTGTCTTCCGACGGGACACCAATTTACCCTTGCATTTATGAAAGAAGTTCGAAGAAACGACGAAGAGGACTGTCAAAATAGCGTTCAAGTTTGTGAGAGGGAAATGGCTATCCACCTGCCCGTTCTTGCAAGCGTCACACTTGGTAAGGGCTTCAGCTTTTGTCCAAATCCATATCCTGCTGAAATCATTCAGCTCCATACAGTTTATGTTTGGTTGTGCTCAGGTACTTTATGAGTTTAAAGAGAACCATTAGGATAATTAACTTTACACAGGGATACTTAGGACTATTTAGATGTCAACAATTGCTAGTTGTCAAAACTGTGTTGAAAAACGTCATTAATATGACATCTCGTAAGTTTCTGGTGAAGTTTTTGATAAGTAAGACTTACAACTTATGTAATGAGGCTGAGTTGCACTTTGGATTTGGAGCTCTGTGTATGTGCTTCTGGTTTTTCGAGCCTTTCAGCAAGCAACAGCTCTTAATCAATTTATAATGCTCGTGTGCTTCTATGCACATTATATCACTGCACCCTTGCTTTACATGGGTTGGTGATACAAAATATTTTCAAATAAATGGTTTTCCTTTCTGGCCAAACTAGGCATCTGTGGCAGAAAGCCTTTTCGTTGCTTGACCAACATTTATCATAAATGATAGCTTACTATTTCCTATTCAGTTCGTCATTGTCTGGACGCCTTCCGATTTGGTCTACCAGAAGAAGTAGCTCTGCACCTTCTAGCGCGTTGGTTTTGCTACCGAAATCCTCCAAACGCCGATATTGGTGCCTGCGAACTCGCTTCTTTTGCTCGTTTTCTTCTCTTTACGTTTGGTCTCATCCATGAGGGTGATTCTATTCCCACCTCTCCCATAGAAACTGATACTGCAAACATGAAACGCCTGAGAGAAAAGACAGATATCTCTACGGATAACCACGAGGAGGACGACATCATCATTGAACTGCTAAAGAGGTTGGAAAGTCCTTCCACTGAATTCGTTGCTGCAATCAAAGACAGAGACGTACTGCGATGGCGTATTATGTGTCACCTTCCTGATGTGTTATTTTGCCTCCATATGGTCTTCGAGGTATGCCAGGGATTTTGGTCCTTTTAACTGGTTTGTTTTCACGTTCAGAATGACCAACTCAGTGTGCTTCTAGCTGAACAGATCAGAGTTTTGGCTGCTGTGAACCACATTATTGCTAGGTAAGCAGTTCTTGATGTTTCCTAGTCCCACTTTTTTTGGGCAAAATACATCATCTTTTAACAATGAACAGCATCCACATGTGTGGTCGGAATCAGTTTACTCATAAAACCGATGATGTGTTTTCCGCAATTTGCATCTATTCTACAGCGGCATGAATGAGGAATGTGTTTTGTCAGCACACATCTTTTGAATAAAAGATGTCATACAAAGCATTAAGCCAAACTTTCGTATTTCTACCACTTCTACAGGTATGCGAGATTATCCTCCTATGTTGAGTACTATTCAATGTGCGGCCTATCAAGCCTAACCCCTGATGACCTCTTCCCAATCCCCCAATTGCCTGCAGAAATAACGGAGTTTCTCCTCTGGTCACCACACGCTCGAATAGCCTATCAAACAGTACCCTCTTTGAATCGTTGGTACCTGTCCACTCTGTCTGGGGAAAATCCGCCTGTTCCATACTTGTACCTTGCCGGTGTGAACGATATGCCCGCCGTCCTAGCCACTCTTGTTTTGTGCACACAGGGTGGAATCATAGGACAGGGTGTTGATTCGCTACGTCACATCATCACCTTTTGGATGGACAAAATCGGTCTGGTCGGCTATGCAAAAAGTCAGCTGGAGCAAAGCGATACTTCTGGTGGGTGATTTTTCAATGTTTTGGTAACAGCCTATTTTCTCATAACACTGCTTATGTGAATAGATGTCAGTTTGCATTCTAATATAATTAATTGCGGAACTAATATGGGTAAAAGATATCTGACATTACCTTTCTTTGTGCGCATCTCTCTAGATCTTGTCAACGAAGCCTCGAAGAATCAAATTCTCCTTGCCTTTATGACTGCTTTTGTCAAGGCAGAAATGGGAAGGTCAAACATTATGCCCGAAGGCGGTATTTCCTACCAGCGTGCAGTTCTTTTTCTCAGTGAACTGGAAATTCAATTGTCAAAGAAATTGGCCCAGATGTCACCAGCCTACGCTAGCATGATTCAGACCACTCTAGTCAAATGTCTGGCCCGTCCACCGGCAAATTGCTCGCCTGACGTCTATCGCTTAATCGGTAGGATTATGTTGCTCTGTATTCACCCATACTTCACGATTGTCTCATTTCGCTGGCTAAGTCGTTTTTTAAAAAAGCTGTTTAAGTATTTTTTTCGCTTCTTGTACAAACGAGATTATCCACTATCCCTAATGTCTAAAACTTGTAAAGTACTTTGGCCTAATACTAACTCCCTTTACAGTTGATAAGTGTGATCATGCGGTGAAGGATTTTGGTAAGGCAATTTTTCCATTGAGGCGGAAATGTTTTCAGCCTTTTTCGAAAAAAGGTTTCGGTAATCATTTTGAACAAAGTTTGGAGGCACTGGGATGTCAGGTTAAGAGGTGCGCCGCTGCTTACTATAAATCAAAACAAGTTTATTACCAACGCAGTTCTATGTCCATCCAGGTCGTAGTGACATGGCGCGTCAGTTTGAAATCATGCAGAGCTCCAGCCTCCCGACTAGTAGAAGATGCAAACACCCCTCCCACATCCTATGCTCTTCGTCTTCGGGTTCTCGCCAGACTGATCGGACTGAGAACAGTTTCAGTCAGGGCTTAAATCCTGCTGAACGTTGGGCTAGTCTTGTGCATCCTCTCCTATCTACTCCAAGTGCAGATAACGCCCCTAATGGTTCCTACGTTTGCATGATGGTCTCCAGGCATTTTCTGCTCACCACTCTAGAGAATAGTCCCTCATGTCAGGTCGCCTTTGAGGTTTGTCTCTTCACTTATTCAGGACGAAATCAATCATTGGTTAAGTCATTGCTTACGTTTGCCATTCTAGGATCTTCGTTTGCAGGAGGCTTACAAGATGCTGCAAACCAGTAGTCATATTTGGCTTCCGCGCAGTTGTAATGACGAGTCAACATTTGGACCGAAGTTGTTTCCTCAGCCCAACAGTGGTAGTGCCAATGGTAGCGAGGCTTCCTTTCTCTTAAGTATCGCCAAGGCTAGACTAGACATGCATCTAGCAGCAGCCTGTCTGCGCACCTCGGCTCAGCCCTTGGGTAAGGGTATGCTGGGGCTTGGCAGTCTGGTAGCTTCACCCCCACCTCTCTTGGCTGTGTACCCGCTGTGCCTCCGCGGCAGAGTCGTGGCTTCCTCCTCCTCTCTCTCTGCTCTCCCGATGCATCAGGACCTGGCGCGGGGCAGTCTGGTGGAGAGCAGGCGTCCAGCTGTTGATGCAGACAATGGTTTTGCTGCATCCGACCACCCGGGCAATGCTACCGCCCTCGCAATCTTAGCAGCCGTCGTGGCCACTGGTTGTGCCGGCTCACTCAGGGTTAGTGTGTTAAGGAACGCCCTGTTTTAATTTCGCTTTTTTTTGTGTTTTGTTCTCAGATGAAAGTGACCACGATAAATTTTATACGCTACGTTAGTATCTATTTTCCGGTCTGGGTAGCTTATTTTTCTTGCTATGTAGGGAAAGCTTCATTCGGCTTGAAATAACAATTACACAGTCTACTGCACGAGATAAGTAATGACTTGTTTGTCTGATCACTTTGGGTCATACCCCTCAGGATTAGTGTTTCTTGGCACCTCATATAACTATTTTTATTATTAGACCTGTATTCGATATTTTAAGATCATTTGCGATCCTTTAGATAGAAGCTTCTGAATAGGATAAATCCCGCTAGTAGCTAAATTGGTTTGCTTTACTTGGGTTATCTTGTCTTGTTTTCATGGATGATTTCCTCACCGTTCGATCTATTTTTTGTAATTTTCATCAGCTGAACACAAATTAGCAGTTGTTTGCAGAGCTAAGCTACTTATTTGCCTATTTGCTTCCAGACTGCCTGCTCCTTATCGCGCCTTATGGGCCCAATTGACACAGGCACGCTCGCAACCAGTGGTGCGGAAGGTGGAGGAGGTGCAGTTACCCGCCAGCTAGTGACCACAGCTTCCAGCGCTGCTCTCTCTGCTGCCTCTGCTGTCTCCTCCAGCAACTTGCCCCACGCTCCTGCCGTGTTAGCCGCACAACACTGGCCGGAGTTTCATAATGGTGTGGCTGCCGGTCTCATGGTCTCACCCCATGCCTCAGTAAGTTACATCTTGTATTAATCTACAAAATTCATTACAAAAGCATCGATGAAATTGTGCGAGTCATTCATTCGTATGTCGTAGATTTTTTTTGAAGACGTCATGATGTATGGAACTTGAAGCACATAGGAAAACCGGGAAGGCCCGCGTCTACCTATTCTGGCCTCGAGACTGGAGTGGATGTCAAGTAATTGATAGTTTTAAAAATTCTGCGGTAAATTTTGCAGACTCGGCCAGCTACAGCGAAAGCCTTCTTTCTGTAACGTTTTTTGTTTAGTATCCACTCAACGACACCTCGATTGTTCTTTTAGAACAGGTTCGCCAACGTGGTGTCAGAACGGTTTTTTACAGTCAAGAGACGGTCATTATTAGCTCCATACCATCAGCGTTGCAGTCAAACCACGGTCCAATTCAGAATTTTGCATACCCAAGTGCAAAAATAGTACAAGGATCAATCTTAAGCAGTGCTTTAATGTGAAAACTGATTTTCTGCATTCTACACATCACTCCGTTTGTTCCCTGACTTATACGACCCTTTCGCTATTTACTCATAGCTAGTCTCTGACTTCAGTGGCTATTATGGTTCTCCAGCAATACACGATTAAATCGAATTTTGGTACTCATGGACTTAGAGTTTCGAAGGTATTGTTTCTGATGCATGCATATGTGCATTTGATCGAAGTTCGAAATCACAGGCACGTGTATCATTCCCACGATAACTGCTCTCACGTCTATGGAGTTGTGTACACCAATCCACTTTATCATGGTTGAGTCAAAATGCATGCTTTTACCTTTATTAAACACATCTGGTACGTTTTCTGAAGTCTATTCTTGCTTCTCTGGACTTCTGAAAGCCTAGATATTTTAAACTCCCTTATTAATAGCGTCCTTTGTCACTTCTAAATGATAATCCTTCCGTGAGCAATAGTTGTCTTATATTTATATTGACAAATTAACATCCCTATGCAGATTGATACTACGTGGATTGTGCAGAACTGTAAGGCCATTGCATTTGGAGCCTCGACCTCCGCAGAGGTGCTCAACTCAACTCCGCCCTCTGCGTGTCCCTATTCGCCCACTCAGGCCGGCTTCCTCTTCGGTCTCGGCTTGAATGGCCATCTGAACAAACTCTCGCCTCACCACATTCGCGAATTTACCATTCAGGTGCATGACCTCAACAATGCTGCTGTCATACTGGGTATGTCTAAATCACTACCCCACTTATCGTGATTACTGGGCTAGTCTGCTTTGTCCACTCTTACATTCACGTGTGTGACTGCTCGTTTACTAATCAGGCCTGTGCGCTGGCAAACGCGGAAGCATGGATCAGGGTGTTCTACGATTGCTTGCTGTACACTATCGGCCTTTGCTCTTGCCGGAGTCGATTCTGGTAGACATGAGTGTACCCTCGTTGTGTCAGGCTGCGGCTGCATTTGGTCTGGGTCTCCTCTTCCAGGGTTCTGCTCACCGACATATCGCCAGCATCCTACTTACAGAGCTGGGCAGACCTCTGGGTGGTCCGCAAACGGGTGCTGGTGGCAACGCGGTTGTTTCCAACGATCCCGCGACAGTTGGCGGAGAAGTTACAAACAACAACGATCCCTCTGCTTCTGACGTCAATGGTCCTAATGATCACAAGGTATCAACTGCCAGCGGTGCAGGTGGCTTTGCTGGTGATAATCGTGAGCTCATATCTCTCTGCGCTGGCTTCGCTTTGGGCTTGGTCTTACTGCAGGTACGTTCTCCCCAATCTCACAATCATCTCGCCTTCATGACCAGTGACGCCGCAATTTTTGTTTGCTTACTTTACTTTAGCATGGCGATTCACCATGTGGTCTATCAGATCTGGCTGTTGCAAACACGCTCTACGCCTACATGACGGGTGGACGCAGAGATTCAAGTTTTTATAACCTGGATGCCTGTTTTGAAGGCCATGATCAGACAGTCGATGCTCTCCGTGTAGAAATCCCCCGACCACTTGCTGGTTATCCGTTGGAGAAGTATCTTCAACCTCATTTACTAGCTGTCTTGGGGCGCTCCCGCATGCTAATGAAGAAGCCTTATTGTGCCACCTCCATTCTCGCAACTCCTAATTGTGTCTCCTCCATTCCTATGGAGGAGCTTGCTGATTTGGGTCTTCCGAATCACCTTGGGGCAACACATTCTGCTAACGCCATCTCAATTTCCGAATCTAATCAGATGCTAGCTTCCGTGGATCCCTTAGAATCTGTTATTCAAGATACCCTACGTCGAACCGTGGAAGGCAGAACGGTAGAAAATTCGCTCCCCACGCCCTCTGCAGCACTTCACGGGTCCTTTTCGACACGCTATCAGCGCGTAGCCCCAATAGGTGCAACTGTCCATTCGACTCAAAGCCAACAGATTAGGGAGCGCGATTCATACAATAACGATGTTTCTGCTCCAGGCGCCATAATAGCTCTCGGTTTTGCCTATCTTGGCACCAGCAATGAAACGGTTTCGAGTTGGTTGCAGGCACCAAATACCTATCGTGAACTAGAGTTGGTGCGGCCTGATATGCTTGCTCTTCGTATCATTTCTTGGGGTCTGGTAAACTATAAAGGCGTAAAGGCCACTCTTGAGTGGATACAGGCTCGACTCCCAGCGTGCATTGTTAAGGTGTTGATGCCGGTGCCACTGAAGGAGGGTGTACGTGCTACAACGTTAGAGGAGATGAATGATCCCACATCTCCGTTGGTTATGTCCACCGAAACTGATGTCGAAAATAGAGGACCACGACGTCGAGCACCACCCAGTGAAACAAGCAATTTGCGTGGAATCCCGATTCGAAGGCAACCACTTTCACCAAAGCTACCTATAATTCAACCCTGCAGTCCATTCACTCTACCAGAAGCTTCCAAGTCTCCAATAATAGACTACTCAACGATCAGGTAAGGTAGTATTTATCAGTTTAGTGTGTTTTAAAATTATAGTGAACTATTACAGTTGAGTTGCTTCCTCTTAGCCAAGCCTACCTGAATATTATCGTTGGTGCTTGCTTCGTGATCGGGCTAAAATACGCTGGAACCTGCGACTCGGAAGCAGCAGAGCTTTTGGTATGTCCTTCTTTATCGAAGTTGCCTTGACCATATTTCCAAGCTCATAGATACCTCAAAACTGCGTATCAACTTACTCCTTCAAACAGATGGGTCTACTAGTCATATATACAGCATTGAATCCGTGATTTAAAATATTAACCTTATTGTGGTATGTTTGATTGTGAAATTCTGATTGCATATATCATTTTCGTTGTTATTAGCATAAGGTTACTATCAGCATTCTCACCGGCGACTGGTGGCCACCGAACCGAGCCACTTTCACTGAAACAACGACGATGACATCTTCCCCTTCGAGCACACTGTCAAATTCTTTCATCACAAATATACCGCCACGGCTGTACGATCTACCTCCCATGGAGCACTCGGTGCGATATGCCGCTGCAACCTGTCTTACCGCCCTTGCAATGGTGTTGGCGGGCTCGGGAAATTTGACTGTCCTCCGAATGGTGCGCAAACTGCGAGCTATTCGCTTCTTTGGTCGCTGTCCTAAGACAGTTACGATCTCCTCAGCCGTGTCACCAAGCTGGCCTTCACCGGCGGAGACGGCCAGGCTCTTCCAGGTGGCTGCCGCTGTCGCACAGACCACGTCCAGCATCCAGGTGGGGCCTAACAGCAATCCTGCTAATCAACCCGTTTCGACGGCAGCTCTTCTTGGCTCTGTGTTGGCCCCAGACTTTGGTCTACAGATGATTTATGGCAGTGTTGTCGGCCTACTCTTTTTGGGTGGAGGAAGGCAAGTTGACCAATGTTCTGCTTCTTCTCAAAATTGGGGCACATCACTTCGTTGCTCCAGAAGAATTGATCTGGACTGTCACGTGCCTTCATTTTAATAATTAGGTTTAGGAGCTTATGCAAATTTTTGATGTGATACCACAGTAGTCTGTATTGGCCAAACTGAAGAAAACGTAGGAAATCGAAAAATTACAGATAAATGAATACTGGGTCACATACAACGTTTAGTAGTTGAATTCACCACCCGATTCATCCAGATAAATGAATAGGGATTCGTGCCTACGATTTTTTGCACCATGAATTTTTTAAATTTGCGTTCTGAGCTTGGTGCTTCACCTTAAAATAATAATGGGACAATACCATAAAGTGGAAGGAAAAGTCAATTAGAACGCCCTATGAATGGATTTGCATTTGATTCTAATTTGTTTAATGAAAGATAAACTCATTGAGACATATGCTGTATAACTGTGAATTACGAATTTTATGGCTGTTTTGAGTTTTCGATCCTACTATTTAGAGTAGTAAGTAGTGCCTTTTGTGCGTCCTACTGTTCCAAGAGTTAAGTTGATTTTGTTAGTCATATGATCTTTCAGCCGTTTTGGCCTCCAACATTTGCACACTTAATAGGCTGTGTTAGTGTTGCTAAACTATTTTCTCATTTAACCAGTCAGTAAACCTGATCTAAGTCTCTGAAAATCAGAAATGAAGGTATTTGAAATTAACTATTAAATGAAGAGGAAGCAAAATGCTTATAATGATTGGCATGCATCGTGGCCTGCCTTGCGTGTCAAGAGTTGGTGGATTTGGCGGACTAAGTTCAATTCAGCGAGTCTGAACCTGACCTGACTTTCAAAATTGTGGATATGCAAGGTGGTGGACCAATAACTCACTCTTTCTTCCGCACCTGTAGTGATATGAATGTGTTCAGGGTGTATTTTCAGGCTAGTAAGTACAAAGTTGCAATTGCTTCAGGCATTGGGTTCGAGAGGCAATGTCTGTGGCATTTTTGCATGACCATTCTCTGTTTTTCCTACCCATCTGTGAGGTGTTGCATTGCCATTACAGTCTACATATGTATATTCAGGTTTGTGGGTAGATTTTGACCTGCTTTGTGGGGCAGTTTTGTAGAGATTGTGGTTAGATGCGGAAAAAAATCTCATTATTTTCAAAATAAGCCATTTTGTCATGGATCCAATGTGGTGGCGCTGATAATTCATTTCATAGTATCAGCTAAGGTGTAGGGTGAGGCAGGGATGTAATTAATAGCCATATAGCCACATAGTGCACTATTTGATGGTTTGAATCCTGAATCAAGTGCTGAGAATAATGGGCTGCAAAGGATACAAGTAGATGGAGAGGAAGCTTGTATGTCGTCCAAATTAATAGGTGGGGGGTCAATTGGCATGCAAGCAACTGCTTCATCACATGCCGCACGACCATTTTTTTCCCATAGGGGAGGTGGATACTAAAATTTAACCAACAGGATTTGTCGGACGTCTAACAGATTTCACACTTTGTACCCTCTCGGAGAGTATTTATTTATCAGAATGCTTTAACTAGAAAATGCCCAAATTTCATCACATCTTTTTCGTTACCAGCCTGAACAAAAGTCATTTCCGAAGGTTTGGTCCACGTTTCTTTTTTTTTCCTGTATTTTGTTTGAAGTATAAGGTGCATAATCTCATAAACGTTTAACAGTTCGTTTTTTGAGTCCAAATTTCGTTATTGCTAATATTAGGGAAGTCGATGTGCAGATTTTTATCTTGGCCGGCTGCGTGACTCGTACAACTACATTGTTATAAACTCTTGTGAGATTGTAGCGCCACAGACCCTCTTGGAGACGTTTCAAGACGTGTAAGTCTGACTGGAATTTTACCATAGCCGTCTAGAGGGCTTGGTGGACCTTTAGCAGAAATGATGCGCGAAGTGTTATGCCGCCGACATGACGACCGAAATTGCGCAGGCTAAGGGGCACTTGTAGTTTTGTTCACAATCCAAATGTCTATTGTTTCCTTGTGGGGCTTCATAGACGATATTCTCTGAAGGTGTTTTGTCGTTGTTAGATTGTTTTTTTTCCAATCGCCTTCGAATTGTTACATATTTCAATACTGCATTGCACTTTGTGGGTTGGAATAATTTTTGCACGGATAATTTAGCCAAAAATTTTTAGAGCATCACCAATTTCTTATTGTTTTAGGTTGACCCTCTCTAACTCTCCAGAGGCGGCGGCTTTATTAACAATCGCGTTTTTCCCACGTTATCCCATTTATGCAGGCGACAACTGGTAAGATTATCAGCTCTGCGTCTGAAAAATTCCCCCCCCCCCTCCAAGTTCTGCTTGCAAATCAGAATTAACGTATTTATGGCGTGATAGTTCTACTCTTTCACCATAAAATGTGTTCTTTCATTTAATTGCTTGTCAACTTATTACTAAAATGTTGTTTTAGCCCTTTAGCTCGTATGTTAAGTGACTGTTTTTGCAGGAAGCAAGGTCTATAGTTTGGCACATAATTACTGTGTTTTCAAGTTGGAGCCATCCGGAAGAGTTTAAAAGTGTCGTTTATTCAAATCTTGACGGAAGCAGCGTCTGTAGTTTACCTATTCGAATGTGGCTTTCTTAGGGTCGGTACCTAATCTATGACCCTTAGAATCTTACCTATAACTGTGGGCATTTATTTTCGTTTGTGACATTTAGGTATCATTTGCAATGTTTGCGACACCTCTATGTACTTGCCACCGAACCCAGACGCCTGTGTGGAGTAAATGTTTCAACGAATCAGGTCGAGCCAGTATCCTTGAAGTATTGGTACAAAGTTAGTCCTGTCTCCCTTTACTATAACCCTTAAAACACATCATTCTTCTGCAGATATCCTTTTTACTATGTATTTGTTTTTGAAACGATGAGGTTTATTGCGGGTTCCATAATTTTTAAACGCTAAAAGGAAGCAACTTTATTCAATTCTGACCTTACTACTATCCCAACTTGATAATATGTCTGGATGTCAAACCCGAATGACACATATACGAAATGACTTTATTCCCTAGTTCTGGAATTTTATTTATTACCTCATAATGCTGTCAGTAGAAGCCTTTAGGTATTGAATTGATGACACTTGTCATTTGTGGTCTTTTTTCTCCCTCATTTACCATGCTATGAAACCAGATCATCATTAGAACTATTATTATTATTAGGATCCAGTTTGTTCTCATGAGCTTTTTGTCGATTTCCTTTTCAGGATAAACCTGGATGTTGTATTTCCAACCGAACAGCCGTTTTCACCTCTGACTTCTGGGAGCGTGGATCCAGTGTAAGCTGCAATTCTCCATCAAACTTTTTTACAGTATTTCGGATTTTGCATTTGTTAACTAGAATTTGTTTATAAAGTGGTGCGTTCCAACTGTTTTTTGACCTCATATTATGCGACTTTCTTTTGAAATTCCAGATTCAGCTCTCTTGTGGCAAAGTATCTACCACTTTTGAACGTGGAACTGCTGAATGGAAATTGCTGAAGTTCGTTATCTAACACCAATTGATAGCAAACCTTGACCTGTGCAGGCTTTACAAATTTGGTCTTTTATTACCAATTAGAAAGTCATTGGACGAGGCTGGATTCTTTTTCGTCACCAAAGCACCTTTTCCCGATCCACATGCACACTTTGAAGGAGTCGTAAGTTACGCTACATTTACGGTTGGCCATTTTGCGACTTCAATAGTCACAAAGTTATTGTGAAACTTCTTTTCCTGCCTAGATCAAAACATGTCTAACCAATTGGACTCAGCCGATGTGTATGTGGCAATTGCGGCTAATAGCCACTTTCCTTGCTTCTGAGTGCCAAACTCAAATAATCGGTAACAAGTGGCCGGATAAAATATTCCGGTCTTCTGGCGTTCTTGCTCAGTCTCTTGCAATGCAATTAATGGACCAATTTCTTCTCCACGCTGGAGGTAGGATTTGGCACCTTGGTCTACATTTAACAGGGGAATGCTGTAACATTTTTTGACACCAGCTGGTTCAGTTTTCCAGACAGGTAGAGGTGAAGGTTATGTTGTTTGGGTTATTATCTTTGTGTAACTTATTTATAATTTAAGAAAAGCATTCTTAGAATCATGTTGTGGGTATCTGTTAGCACACTTTCGATAATCGTTTATTGGAATGTGCATGCTTAGCACAGTGCCTTTATGTAGTTTGCGTGTCTTTCCGCGTTTTAATCTCTTCTGCACCCGTCTTTGGGTTCATATTTAAAGAAATTGGTGAACATCTACATCAAAGGTCTTCGGGTATATTTCCATTCGAAGCAATCGCAGATGTGACTTGTTACTTCCTTTTATACATTATGAGTTTTGGCAGGAACCATTGTATTTGGAAGGAGTGTGTTTTGCATTATTTCCTGTGGAACATCTCCTCTGGTAGTAGCTTTTGTTTCGTGTATTTACTCCAGCCTAATTTTATCACTCTAGATTCAATTCCTTGTGTGTGCTGCTTCTTCAGTATTTTCTTTCTTATTTTAAAGATATTCAGAGAGGTCTTCATGTCTGCTTCTTTGGAGGTGCTTCAGAGAAACGATCCTTACCCTCCGATGTTCGAAGGAAAACTATCAGCTTCCGTATCTGGTTCTCCCTTCTTTCATCCAGCCAACTTAGAACACTCTTGCCTATTCGTAAGTTCATGGATGTTGTTCTGACCTTGCGAATTTTTATCACTCTAGATTTACATTCCTTGTGTGTGCTGCTTCTTCAGTATTTTCTTTCTTATTTTAAAGATATTCAGAGAGGTCTTCATGTCTGCTTCTTTGGAGGTGCTTCAGAGAAACGATCCTTACCCTCCGATGTTCGAAGGAAAACTATCAGCTTCCGTATCTGGTTCTCCCTTCTTTCATCCAGCCAACTTAGAACACTCTTGCCTATTCGTAAGTTCATGGATGTTGTTCTGACCTTGCGAATTTTTCAATTTGTGAATATACAGCCTGACTTGCATAATTGCCATCAATACATCAAACTGTCGAATACGTAGTCGGCTATTTCCACCTAATTATTACTCCCTAGCCAACGGAGATCAGGCGGTATCTCTTACTGAATTTTTGGTATCAATCAGACCGGTTAAAGGTGTGATCGACCCACAGACTGTCTACTGGTTGTACAAATTTTTGTATACCACGTTCTAATATGTGTTAGTTGTCAAATAAATCCTCGTTGCGCCAAGCACATTGTTTTCTTCAAGTTGGTCTCCCGTAGTGCATTATGCAGCTGCGGTAGACCTTATTTATCAACTTTCGACCTAAGTATACTATAGTTTTGCCACTATATTTTCTTTTTCATATACGTTTCGTGTGTACAAAGGATGAGGAATTCTTATTAAAGGTCAGTATCCATATATTTGTGATTGCTTTCCTTCATTTGGATGTCATTCACTAACTTGAGATAAGCCGTCGCCTCCGTGTGTGGCTGAAATTCGTGTTGCTGCATCTTTTCGGTGGCCCTCTGTGAAATTGATCTGTGTAAGGCATCATCGGCAAGGAGTCTCTCCGAGCAGCCCTTACATTCCTTAAGGAAAATAAGGTGTTATGCAAGGAGGTAAAGAGGCTCTGCGAGATGAATTACTACTTCCACTTCTGAATGGTGGTGTATGTTTAAGTACAGTCCAACAAATGATTGATGAAACTCACGTAAGGTGAATCAAAAATCAGTCCTGTCTCACTGTGGTCGATGAGGTCCTTGTTGGCAGAAACGTTGCAAGCTACTACTGGACATCCAAGCGTCATGGCCTAAGTTAAGGAAGATAACATTCAAGGCTATTCTCACCTCCATGCTACTCAGAGGTTGACCCTCACTCAGGGAAGAGTTGATCAGGCATATCACAGCGGTCATCAAGGCGTGCATCTGTGGTTGTGGAATTGACGCCATCCAGTGAATGAACTCGTGTCTAGGAGCATGTTTTGTGGAACGTAAATAGTGCTTATAGTTTATTGGCCTCAAAGATGAGGAGATTTGGAAAAGCATTTTTATAAAAGGCGTAGAGTGTACTTAGAATGTGCCTGGTCCTGTCTTAATCGTGTCGAGGCCGTTTTCCGATTTTTACAACATTTTCACCATTATATTATAAGCTCTGTGCACAAAGACTTACTTGTCGACCTCCGATAGGAAAGACTGAATTTCATTGCAATCTTCTTCCTAAAAGGGATGACTTATGATTAAAAGTAATTTACTAACAACTGAGCCGACATATAGGAGTTGAAGGTGGCGCATCGACCTATCTCGTGCGAGTTCTGAATTGGATAGGTGGTAAGCACTTGCGTTGGTTCATACCTCCTCTCAAGCCCCACATTTTATGTTTACGACTTACCAAGAAATGGCTGTAGAATGTATTTTGGATCTTTTATGGGTCTCAGTCGGCCGACGAAGAGGGAAAAGCTGTCCAATTTGGTGTGTAATTGAGATTCTATCATGGAAATTATATTTTGATTGTCTACTGCCTCGGGTCTGTTGACGAGGATAGCTGAAATACAGGATGGTATAGAAATTTTCCATGCATAAATCACAAATATTAATGTTTAAATAATTTTGTTTAAAATATGTTGACTAGAAAAACACTACTGTATAATGGGCTTAAATGTGTGTAGCTTGTCTGCATAAGTTCTACTTCTCGTTAAATTATCCCAGAAAATTTTCCAGTCGAGTAGTTGGTTCTACTCACAGATTTACTTTGTTACCCAGCTGCAATGACCTCTTGTTTATTTTGTTTATCAATGTTGAACTTGGGTCAATTCCACTCAAATAAATTTTGCGGTTCTACTATCACCGGTTACTCGGTTCATGCATTTGAGTAGCATTATCGCCCTCTTTTATAAAATAATTTTGTTTTTGAGAAACGGTCAGCTCAGTCGATAAAAAGTATGCATTTATCATAAATAAGAAGAAATTGGCGCCATTTAGGGACTCCTAGCCTAGCAAGAACAATGGTAGCTTAAATGCAACTGTTCTTCACTTACATTGTGGAATAGTTCGAAGAATGCCTTGATAATTGGGCTGAAAATGGGCACAGAGTAAGTAGCTTTATTTTTCTCATGTATCGTTTGGGTTGAAATATGGTAGAAATTTGATTAGAAAAAATTGGCTAGAAACCGCCATAAGTTGAGGGTTGCCATTGCCACAGAGGGCAGAAAGACTACCACTTTTTGATAGCAAAGGCTTTTGGGATATGTCCTCTATCATTCGAATTCCTGACAGTCACTTTCAGCGAAGAGATAGAAAAGTGCCGACGTCTGGAGATGGGGTGGGTATTACAAGCGCCGCTCTCTGCATCGCTTACTTATCTACCACAAGTTTGGCGTGTGCTTTGAAGGCTACCGCCTGACTTACCCAAAATTGTAAGAAGCGACTCCTCAAGGACTCACAAAAAGTTACAACAGCGCTAAACACAATGTAGAGGTATTAAGGGGGCACATTTGTCCAAAAAAGTGCAAAGTTGTAGTCTTGGGGACAGCCTTACCTACTCCTGCCGATAGCTTCTGACATCTGTCTCAATTTTCGTGGAGACTTGACATCCTCATTGACATCTGTGCCTCCGCAAATGAATATTAGTTTTGTATTCTTTGACACGTCTGCAAATATACATACCGTGATATAATTTGCTTCCTGGTACAAATACGGTTTAAAATGGGGACAGTTTACGAAATTACTCGGTAAGATTTAGTTAAGTTCACTTTATAATGCAAATGGACCTATTTTTGGAGTCACCATGACGAAATGCAATTTAAAGAAGGTAATTAAAAGCAAAGAACACGCACGTGAGGAAAGAAAGGAAGTTTGATAGATATGCAGTCATATCATGACCGTTGAGCAGGATGTTGAATCCTCAACAATTGGGATTGCATTTAAATCCATTCGTTGTACATCGACATTTTTCTCTACCTCCTTGATACCTCGTCTAGTGAAGGTAATTATGCAAAGAAAAACTCGTGTCTACTCAATTCGTCGGATTGTTGTCAAATGTCCGCATGCGAAGGTAGACTTTGAAACCAAGTACAATGGAGATTTCCTTGTTTGTGACTTATTCTTTGTTTGTGGTGTGGGATTATGCAAGGCAGACATAATTGACAAGTGATATCGTCAGACTACTTTAAATTCTGCCAAAAATTAGCCAGTGATGGATCAGCGACCAAGTAACAACCAATCATAATTAAGAGGAGGCTCCACCAATCAGCGCTTAGAACGGCAAAACAACTAGCAATCCGCTACTTCAGTGGGTAGTGGAACACGTTTTTTGGTGAAATGGTCAAGTACGGTTGCATGTAGGATAATACAATCAACTCGTTTTGGAAATTATGTTTGTTAAATAACTAGTGAAGCGTAGTGGGACCTCATGGGTTATCGCTCAAGGCAATTTTGCATTTATTGACAAATTTTATTTCCTACCTTATTTGTTGAATAAAGTAAGTAATAATTACTGTTGTAGCTGAGTTGTGGAGAGCGTCTACGGCACAAATATCAATGGAGTGGAAATTTAGCAAATAAGTGAGAGCATATTCCATCCGTATTTAGCCGAATAAAACCATTTCCTATTGGATAAATGCAAATTCTAGTTAGTGAGGAGGTGATCGGAAATGTATCATTTGAACCATACGGCACAGCAAGTCCAAACTTCATATTCTCATGTCTTGAGCGAAAAACCCCATGATTTCAGAATGTGACTTTTAAGACGTGATTTATAAAACGAAACTCGGGGCTGTCTGAGTGGCCTTGTTTCTCAAAGGCTGTTACGATAGACTGCATAACTTTCCGAAATTAAATAGCATTTTTGTAACAACGCTTCAGTGTTTGTCACCTACAGCACAAATCGGTTTTTGTGATTCCAGGCAAGCATTTGGTTTACCATAACCATCAAATTGAATTCAGAGGTTATGTCTACAATGCAATCACTGTATATCTGTCCAAATTTGGTAAAGTCATTACGGTTAAGCATTAGTAGAAATAATTGGTTTGTATAAAATACCTGTGGGAAAGTATCCCACTTTATGCGAACAATGGAAAAGTTAGCATTGGCGGCAAAATTATGGCCTCGATTGTCTGAAACCGAATTTCAAAAGAGATCCCCAATTGCCACTTCCCAAAGGTCCTTGGGATGTGCTTCACACTTTCTGTGACTCTTTTCTCTGTAATTCGAAAATGGTTTTCTTATTCGTTACCGATGCACTGTGATTAGAGCAATAATGTACGCTACTGTTGTACCAGTTAAACACAGCACAACGCCCTTTTATTGGCGACTTTGTGACTATCTGACTGCGTAATTATGCGCATGATCAACACAGAAATTTGCATAACCCAACCAAGCAGAGATAGTTCGATAGACTACTTATTTATGTGTATGTCATCAAAATACCCTAAGTGGCAAGGGACTTGTACAATTTAAAAGCGTTTTAGATTAATTACTTAAGTATCCGAACCTACCACTTCATGATAAGAAATTGTTAGGTAATAGGGGATTATGGGAGTACCGGTGTAATGCTTTGTTTGCTTAACTCTGTTTTGGTGACGGGATCACTTGGTGTCTCCGTCATGGCGCCTTCGCCCGGCGGCTGAACTCCCAGCTCATACCATTAGCCCAAAGCCCTTCTGCACGTTGACAAGACCTGTCCTGCCCTAGTACTCTGTCGTCTCTTGTCTTAAGGGAAGTCTCGGGGTGCTACAATCTGGAATGCTAGGCAGTTGAGGTTATATTGAAATCTGGTTATCTCGTAAGTTGATGCTACTAGAATTGGGAATTCATGAGGTCTTTTAAAAAGCACAATATTTGTTCTCGCAAACTCGCTAACTGATACGCCTGAAAGGAGCCACTGATCTGCTTGCAGCCAAACAACTCGCAATCTAATTCGAGTGTGGTTTAAATATGTTATTGGGGAGACATGCACCCTCGCCTGTAGGCCAATAATTATGTGCCATTCTTAGACTGCTAAAGCAAAAATAAGCAGTGGCTTGAATTATTTACAATTTTAATAAATTTGTGACTTTCATAAATGTAATTTACTTGGCCCCCACATATATCCATGCCAAAACCTTGTTCTCCTGTTACCTATTATCGATTGCCCGACTTTGCAGTCGATGGGCGCATACCGATTTGGCACCACCAGTCTCATCCGATTCTGCTTTGAGTTGTGTTTTCCCGTTACCTACTATCGAATGGGTACTTTTGAGATCGATAAGCCCACATCCGTTTGGCATCATCGGTCCCTAATTTCTACTTGAACTTCCTCCCCCCCTTTGCTGCCTATTATTGATTGCCTTATTACGCGATCGGTTGTAGCACATCGGTTAGGCTTCATCATTTTCATCTATTTTCAAAGGTTCCATTTGTAGCCGAGACTAAGTTCTGGGAAGAGTAGGAGACTCATCGAATTTTTTCAGGAGTTTTGTTCACCTGCTGCCAGTTATCGATTGCACCTGATTGCGATGGATATTGATTTGGCCTTATCAGTCTCATCAAATTTTGAGGATTCCATTTGCAAAGCTAAAAACACTAAAGCGAAGTCTTTTGAGTAAAATTGGTTGTGCCACATTAAAAAGGGGGGCTATAACTACACTTTTGCCTTCCCCAAAACACGCAGGGAATTCGTCAATATCGGGAAATACTGCAGTAGGTTCGAAATTTATTGCTTTCGCCGTTGTTTTCCTTCCCTTAGAATGAGTAGAATGATTAGTGGGTGGTGTTATAGGCGGTACCAGAGTACATTTCCACGCCCACTGGCCGCCGCCTCTGGCCTGGCAGGCGTATTTAAACAAACATGGATTACAGTACGCCTTTGCATTACCGGATTATCATTTCTGATCAAAATTTACACTGTTCTCGCAAATTCTTGTAACAAAATCCCCTTTTGACCAGCGACACCTTCAGAGCATAGAGAAGCACAGAGGGACAGGTTACAAAATAACCCAGATGCGCATTGTGGCTGAGGGGGGCAAATATTGTGGATCGATAAACTTAAGGTTTTGTAGTCATTATTAACATTAAATTGTGCCAAATAAACAATTAATCTGTTGCAGCGAGAAATTGTTATCTTTGCACTTAGCATTCATACAATGTATATCGGACTCATGATTATAAAATAAGTTTTATAATTGCAACAGCATCTTGAATTGATAAGGTATCGTGATCGCAAATTAGTACTTCTAGAAAAATCGCCTCCGATTCATGGCCTGGATTGTTGATTATTTTGAACATGTGGCTGTTCTTTTGGCGGATTTTTTTTGTTATCTAGCTTGTGCCATACAAAATGTGTCCCCTCAAAGAGGTTACATGGGTTCGTCAGCAATTTCCACAAAATTTGAATTCTCACATTTGTTCAAGGCAATTCTGAAGGATTTATGGTTTTTAACATCCGAATTTCAAACTTGGCGCAGATTGTAAGTCTGTAGAAAAGCTATATAACTTTAGCAAAAATAAAATTATACATATGTATCGGTCATCTCAAACTTATTACCTTACAATCACCACTGAGGTAATAAGCTCACATAATTCCGAAATGGGCTTTCATGTTCACTCAATTAAACAACACACTTGAGGTCGGTTTGGGCGGTGTCACTTCCTTCCTCCGTGAACGGTTTCCCCGATATAGTTGGTTATTTAAGTAGTAAATTGAGCATGGAATCCCCAAGGTGATATTTATGCTTGTGCTAGATAATAGAAATCCAAAAATTTCCTCCCAATGGCATTGCACACTTTAAACACACCCTTTCAAGTGCTCTCTACGCACCACTCTAAGGTGCATGACCTTGTTGCTATCTTGGCATCCTTAAGGTGATGAGCACACAAGCAGCGCCCAAGTGTAAGCTTTGTATCGGAATTGCTTTGTTTGGAATGCTGGCCTAAGAAGTGTTGCAAATTAAAAATGCATCATACATTATGCAAACAATCGGAAACAAATACTTTGGTTTGCACTTCTGCCACTGCTAGCCACTGTTTAAGTAGGTAACAGTCACATTATGAGATGCCAAGTTTTAATGATAGATGCATGGATGAATACATACAGAATGGATCGATGGGTGGGTATGGAATGGATGGATAAATTGTCGATCGCTCAGGCAAACTGTTTAATTGTCATTTGGATGGGTTAATAAATGTGCGAATTTATTGTTAGAATACAGTTGAGTAATTTGACGCATTGAGAGCTAATTTTACATTAGTTAAATGGCTTCAAAACGGCTGAAAGAGCAATAGACGGAAGGCCCACCAGTCATATCCACTCTGGAGTCTCAACAATCGCCTCACGTAAAAATGCACGCCATGTGTCAGTGAGTCAGCGCACAAGGTGCATTTTTACTAAGGAAAATAATTTATTATTAAGCCAAGTGAAAGAATATTTTGCATAAAAATTAACCAAAATTCACTGACAAGTTGCAATGTGCACTTCCGTTTGACCTCTATTGTGACCATTGCTTCCAAAGGAATTTTGATATTCTCAGAAGCTGCCGAAGTGGAAGAGTTGGAAGTGGAACCCCTATCCAGATTGAAATATAGTTGCCTATTCTGCATCTACCTATAAAAAATGTATATTTTTCTTACTGTTTCTCCGCAAGATCTTACGCTTTTAAGTCAATTAATCTATGGAATTATTTCCCAGCTCTGCCAGGAAATACATGACTGACAAGCCTCCTGCAAGGCGTGACCTACTCTTACATCCATGTGACCCTCAAACACGAGGCCTACAGGTGTTAAGCATTTGACAATCGAAGAGCGTGCGGGCGAGAGTTAGGGCTGATGTAACAAACAGGGAACGGTATTTGCACAAATGTAAATTAGAGAGCATGGCACTGGATCTTCACCACTCACTCACTCATTCACTCTCACACAGGCACGCACATTGGTTGAATGATAGAGGTTGCCAAGACAGCAGCCGTGAAAGTAGCAGCATCAACGCCGCGCATGCACACTTCACCGCACCTCACAGCTCGCCTCTCTCTTGCCCCGTTTTCACACGCACGGAGGTACTGGCACAGGCAAGCACACACACACAGACACACAACTGCACCTATCTCCGCCTCTTGAAATACCAACGACTGCCTCACCTTTGCTCTCGGATAACACATTTTGTAGTTCTACGCCGTGATCTCACCCTCCGTGTTTGAAAAGGCACAGATGTCAATCCACAGCAGTGCTACTTCTTTACCCAGGTAACAAGTTCACCACCTTTTTCTCCAACTTTAAGGATTCACTTTTGCCTTAGGCGAGATTTTAGCCCCCACGATGTTGTATTAAATTTATCATGTCAAGATACTCTTTAATAGGCAATAAAGTTAGGTACTTAAATTCGTTTCACTAATCACTGAGGTAAGCATTTAAGACATTTTGTCGTTAAAAAATTTACTTGTGACTGAACAACACAGGAAAGCGTTTTACATATCCATTGACAATGCCAACTTTCTCTGGCACCTCAAATTGCTTTTTGATCCAAATTTCATTAGCGTTTTTTAGTATAAAGTAGATCAGAACTGACCACACATGGATGATGTCTTATGTAGCGCTCCGAGTCATCCTTAAAATCGTCAAAAATCACAGTAGTATGGCAGATAAACAGGATTGCCGCATAGAAGGCCTGGATGCCATACCGCCAAGCGAAAGGGCAATTTGTGGAGACTTGAGTTCCCGCATAACCAAACGCTGAGCTAAACAAACTCCCGAAGCATTATGCAGACGACCGTTTTTAAATTACAGATGTGAAATCCTATCTCAAATGCTAGTAATAATGTACAAGTTTCTGATAAAAAGAAGTGGACTAAGCTACCTCGATCCAATTGTAGGCAATTTAAATGATTTATTTATGGAAATAGTTTTTGCGTGGAGCATAATCAAGATTCATTTCAATGATCAAATAATACGGACTAGTGCATCCCATCCCGGTACACGCACCATTACATCTCTTTCGCATCAATATTTAATGATTCCACCTCATAGACACTTGAGTTAATTCTTTGGTTGACACGGCGTAGATTCCCTTTTTCAAACTTCTCCCTCAGAAGCGCAGCGGTTCCTCGAGCCGCAAGCCATGATCATCATGGTGGTGGCACTGGAGGTAATGTCTGCGGGAGAATTTACTGGCAACACGAAGTTGAACACCTGAGCACCCTAGTCACTCCTGCTAGCCGGCCGCCTCCCGACCCGGAATCCAGTCTCAAGCGTCTACATCAGCTAGCTGATCAAAAGCAATTGACCATCACACCCGTAAATCTCCTCCTTCGAGAACAAAAAGCTAAAAGGGAGTTGCTGGTGACTAACATCGAGAATGGGGTGAGTATATGAATGAAAAATTCGTTGAAATAAGATTGATTGAGAAAAATGGTAATATTTTATCAAGTATCGAAACACTGAAGGCAGAATTAAGCCAAATAGGCCTGGACATTGTGATAAGGGGAATCTGATGGACTCCCGACAAATCCTGTTGATTGAATTTCATTATCAACCTCCCCTGCGAACGGTGCAAAAGGACTGGAAATAGGCCGTGCGGTATGTGACGAAGCGGTTGCTTGCATCTCATGTAAATTACTCCTATATCATAACAACCCTCGTAGTACATTACTCTCAGGATTAAGTCATGCTTTGAACCTTCGAATACCGCACTATGTGGCCTGTATAGTTGTTAATTACACCTCACCTTACCCTACGCTTCTGTCGACACTTTGAACTGAACTACTCCATAGGATATGTCGAAATCCACACACAGACTAGAACATACATGTCTTGAAATGGCAACGCAATACCCTACAAAAAGATAGGAGAAGCAGAGGTTGGTAAATTCGAAATATCACAGATGTCGTCTAAGGCAATCTCAATTCCGTACTCACCCACCCAAAAACACTTTGAACACATGTATATCATCGCACATGTAGAAGGAAGAAGCGCTAACGATTCACCTTGCATATTCGTAACTTCAAAGGTACAAATCCAAATACACTGAGATGAAATTAATTCAAGTATATCCACCGACTCTCGACACGCGAGGCAGTGCTTCTTAAACTTTGATATATTCTTCTGAATTTTCATTAACTCATTTTAGGTGCTTTGGCTGGCTAAGTGAGGAATTCGTTTAGCAACACTAGCACCGTGCACTAAGTGCGCAAAATGCTGAAAAACGAAATACCTGAAAGAACAGTTGAGCAACAAATCCAGCGTAATACTTGGAATCCCAGTACGCGCAGCAGATACTACTTATCAACTCAAATAGTAGGGTCAGGAATTGGCAACTCGTATTCCAACATGCCATAATCATGTCTTAAGTTACCTATCTTCATGGCACAATCTAAGTCAGATATTTATTTACCCTCTGTGTTACATAATTCTATGTTCTATGATTTTGTGAGTTAATTGGTGGAAGACAAGGGAGTTAAATCTTGTAAAGAATTTGGTATTTCCCCACCGAACTTAATTGCAATTTATTGCGTCAACTTATTAGGCATGGTTTGGTTTGATGCAACAAGTAGGGTAAAAAAGATACGTAATTCATATTATGGCTTTGCGTAGAGACTTGTCATGCCTGTTCTAGCGCAATTGTTAATGTCGCTATACTCTATCTCTTAGCACTTTTCAAAAGAGAGTGCCACATTATGCGTCGTTAGCTCTATGTATTGCCTAAGTAATGTATCCCAGAAGCTTTTATGGTAGGCAAAATTAGTGGTTTGTTAATTATTGTTTGTTTTCATGCGACCTAAATTTGATGTATCTTAGGCCTGAGAAATAGTTAATTATATGACTACGCACTGAACGCGATTCTTGTACTTTTGTTGGCATAGTGTCTTGAAACAAGTTAGATTATGCTCGCCTTTGGAAGGGGTACTGGTGGTAGTACATAGGGTGAATTACTAGTGCCATTTCTCACCTGATAAGCTCTATCAAACCATCCAAAGTACTGTCAGGTCGGTATCTTAAAGACCATTATTCTTTTCCCATGGACAATATAATCCCTGTAACATCATGATGACCAAAGTGAAGAACCAACATTATGGACGACCAAATCTAGTTTTGCAGGTGAAGCTTGGTCTATTAGGGGTCAAAAGGGATGGGTATGAAACCAGTGCTTTATTAACATTTTTATCACCCTTTTATTCACCTTATTAAAATTAACTCTTAACTTTTTGTCGTACAAATAAATTTAGTGTCAGAGATGTGGTATCGCTTTAATGATTAGGAGTAATGAAATCAAATCCGCCACCTCAAATATTTGAGTCTGTAATAAGGAAAGTGGTTTTGAATTTTAAGGCTTTTATGGTTCCTTGACTTTCTTCCGAGTAGGACATATGTGAGTGCATCCCGCTGGAGGACATTATAACACCCATCTACAAGGAGTCCAACGATCAGACAGATGCTTTTAACAACCTTCTCATGTTCAACGTGAATGCTTCTATACATTCCAAGGGCGGTCCTCCACAACACGAGATGCACATCTTTCAGGTATTTCAGCTGAGTCATCAGGGGAGAGGAAGTTTAATTCTATTTGTGCAGAAAAAGCATTCACGGAAAATTCACACTTAAAGACGCTACATATTGAGCGTGCCAGATAAAGCGTACCTGATTTGCATCCAGCAGCTCCTTCGATAGACAAACATTGCTTTTAATTGCGCTCGAAAATAGATCTTTAGAACTCAGATAGGCTGCCTTAAAGTAGACAACATAAATAACGTACAGCTAAAAAGTTTCCATTAGATTTGTAATGGTTGACTTACACTAGATAAAGGTGTGAATTACCGGTAACAATTTGAGCAGTGAATGCATTCCCCCCTCTTCATTTCCAGTGTATCAGTACTTCGGCGCACGACATTGTTGGTGCCTTAGTGGACGCTCAAGAACAGGAACTCGTGAATTCTCATCTGGAACCATATGCAGAGTAAGCTCAACTGATTATAAAAGCATTAATTGAGTGGGAAATCCTAAAATTACTCAACATGCATTAGAATGTGCCAATACCACTTTATAGGTCAAATATCTTTTTTTGTTTTCGCCTCTACCACTAGATATCAGAGCAGGATTTTAATGGGGTGTATTGAAACTAATTTACCAAAATTTAAATTGTTTAATTTTTTCACAATTTCAAAATGGTGTTTGCTCAGGCACAGACGGACAAAGGGGTTTGGTGGTTAGGCGTGGTCTCACTAAATATGAGTGCAAAAGGTCTATAACTGCTTGGCATGTCGTTCCAAGCGAATTTTTTTATGTTTGGCAGCTGGAATGAGATACTTCGAGCATACGAACGTATGAGTTTGTGATGCCCATGGAATATTATATTTCTTGTCTTTCCTAGGGTTGAAGAACCGCATCGTGCTACCCGGAATAAGTTTTCTGAAAATGGAAATGAGGGTGAGTAAAGCTTGATATTGGTTTTTTCGGGCTCATTTTTTTGAGGATTTTGTTGTATATATGCGCTAGTGAATTGCAGAAGAATTGTTTATTGCTTTGCCTGATTTACACTGCAGATCCATTGTTTAAAGCGACAAGAAACGAATCTCTCTAAGATTGTCTTATTTTTTGCAGATTTGACGGCTCAACAGTTGAAAGAAAAGGCGTTAATTGACGGGGAAATTCTTCTGCTAAATATGTGTTTCGATGATATTGAAAGTTATGTCGGACATATTTACAAGCTTCAAAGAGCGCGCTGGCAAAACCCAACCCGGGGTGGTCCCTCTGATGACAACGTCTCCGTATCTGGAGCCGACTTTAAAGGCAAGGAGAAGAAAAAGCGTAGGTTTATCTTCAAAAAACGCTCCCGTTCACCCAAGAACAAGGATAAGAATGATATGCCCCGGGTGACCAGTAAGTGATTAATTATATCGGTATTAGATGTGAGAATATCTTCCAGAACTAGCTGGACGTTTTTGCCTCTTAATAGGTAATACCTCATTGGCCTCGGAGGTGGAAATACCCATTTCTGATGACGAGTTGATAGACCTGTTTGAAAAGATCAAATTCTCCGTAATTCTCCTCTCCCGGTTGCAAGGCTACGTGACGGAGCCCAACCCTCCGCTCCTCACCCACAAGCTCTTCTCTATGATGAAGTAATTCACTTCCCTTGTGACAATGCCCTTTTTTATGCGTTAGCTGTCGCTCGTTTTCGATATTGGTAGGGTTCAGGCACGTTTGCTTTGTGTGACGTGCCTATTTGGAGGATTAAACCCTACCCCCCGCCATTTGAGATTTATCAGGCTGTACATAAATAGTGTTTCTGATTGCAGGCAGCCAATCGATTTCATTCGAGACCCAGTCACTGGAGTACCTGAAATGGCCAGAAAAGTCATTTCTCCATTGTTCCCCGAATCGGCAATTAGGCTCATTCAAAACTCTCTCATTGAGCCGGAGCTTAGTCTCTGGCGTGAATTGGGTAACGGATGGTGTCTGCCAAAGTGAGTGCAATTTGGCACCAAATGTATGCGCTACTTTTAAGAAACAGGTAAAATCCTGGTTTTTTCGATGCTTCTAGAGAACAGTGGCAGGCAGCCGTCCCAACGTACATTCCCCAATTCAAATGCGGATTCAAGCCCCAGCCCGAACAATATCACCACACACTTTTCGACGTTCCTCCACCCAAAAAAAGCACCGCAAACGGTGGCATGGTGGGTTATTAATTCGGAAAACACGAAATGATTAACATCTGGCCGAATTGACAGCCGAATTTGTTCCATTTTGTTCAGCACTCGAGCTTTTCTAGATCAAAGTTAGCTTCTGGGCCGGAAGTACGAAGCCATGTAGAATATCTGCAGTACCTACGCAGCAAGAAGGCAAAGTAAGATCGGTGCTTGAAGTCCAATTTTGTAGATGGAAGTGTTCTAAAAGCCGTACTCTTTAGGCATAAAATTCATTGCTAATATCTTAAACGCACCTCTTACTTAGAAGCTAGTTGAGGAGTTTACTGATGATGAAAATCAAAAGTAGGCAAGTCATTTGATCTCGGTTTCCATTGTCTTTTAGGATTGCCCGAGTGATGCGTGATTTCCTCGCAGAAAGTGATCAAGAGATCTCCCTAAAGGCCGGCGAATATGTGGAAGTGCTGAACGATTCCCTTAATTGGAAGCATCTCCGCAACCGGAGGGGGTCTGAGGGCTACGCACCTTACACCATCCTTGACTACAACGTGGCATAAGGAATGTTGACCGCATACACTTCTCTTCCTCCCACTGTTTGCTCTCCAAATGATGCTAGCTCATTAATGTACCAATTTCTACTAAAGTTGCTTTCGCACCACCCAGCCTCATCCATCACAGCATTCATGATTGTAGTCTTTTGAGGAAGGAAAAATAAAAACGACACTCGGTTAACGTGGTTCTCAAAAATTAGCTAGGAATTGGACTAGAGGCTATCACATCAGCAGAAGATCCAAGGTTCGCAGAGAATCAACCGCTAAATAACGATTAAAAACTAGCTGATTACCCTCCAACTAAAGTAGTAGGAACTGAAATGTACCAGAGACATGATCTGGGAATGGATTAGCGAGGGGATTCAATAAGGAAGGCAAGCAGCCGGACGCAACCTCATTGCAGGGTGGTGGCCCAGACTCACTCGCTTATCTGATTTGCGACTGCTCTTTAGACGGAATCAGCTAAATTTCATGCCCAAAAACCATGCAATACAAGATACCCTTTATGAAAACTCGCATTGAGTTTGATCAAAACATTAGTTCAATTTGTACAAAATAAATTGGAAATAAAATTACCCTTCAATGTCATCCTCAGGACCGGCTAGCTTAACGCCTACTGGTTTCTTTGAAATGGGCGATTTTTCTTTCCCTGCGGGACCCCCGTTAGCAAGTTCTTTAGCCACTGGTGATGACTCCAAGTCTTTCGTCTTTTCATCCTGCTCCTTTAACTTCTTGGCTTTTTGACCATTCTCGAGGCTAACACGACTTGTGCTGCGTTCCTTTGACATTTTGGCATCTCTAGAATTACTTATGGAGGCTTGGCGATCATGCTTATTCTCCTTTTGTACTGATTCACGTCGACGAGAGGAACCGCGATCCTTACCTCGAGAACGAGAGCGTCGATGCCTAGAGCGGCTACGACGATCATGACGCACCCTCTCCCTTGAGCGATCTTTTTCATGTCGATCACGCCGATCTCGGTCGCGTTTATCACGCGAGCGCCGACGACGGTCACGTGAACGACTACGCCGACTACTACGGCGATTTGAGGTTGATCGCGTACGGCAGGATCGACGACCCCGAGATCTATAACAAGGATTAACCGCGACTCAGATAGCAACAACCGACCCATGGAAAGAACTTAAAACTTAAAGTACCTCAAAGTACTCGTGGAACCAACGAAAGTGCGCTGAATGAAAACAGTAATCTGGGAATATCAAAATGAGCAAGGGCCACGTTAATAATGCGCGTCTCTGAACGGTTCCTGGAATCAAGCATCCCCATAGCTTCTTACCTTGACCTGTCTCGGCTTTCGCGCTTTTTATCACGACTGCGCGACCTAGAATGACGCCGATGAGAACGTGACCTTGAACGCCCACGGCGACTTCGAGATCGACGACGCCGACTTCTCGAAGGGGAACGATGACCACGGGATCTGGAACGCGACCGACTTCTCAATCGCGCTAAAGTTTTAAACGTTATTAGGTCTATTTCCAACGATGCACAAAAAATGGCGTGCATAGAACGCAAGTACTCACATGACGTGCTTAGCTGAGGATTATGAGGAGGAGAGGTCCTTTTTACGGTGTCATCCAGACCAGGCAAACTGCTAGTGGGTTTGATAATCGCACAATTCGAATGTTGAACCATGACCTGCAAAAATCAATGTGATTACAAAAATTACCTGTCGATCACCGATTGTACCTCCCATAAGACCAAAAGCCTTGAGAATGGAGGTCTGTTCCGTGAATTCAACGTATGCTGCCCTTTCATTATCAGTCCCAGCCATGCGAACGCACTTTACTTCCGCGTGCACGTTGAAGTATTCAAGAACCTAGATAAAAAAATGCTTAGAAAAGGACAGATACGGCAAAAGCATAAAAAATGCCATGGTAGTTAAGATTTAATGCAGAACTAGCTTAACCATGATTGTTACATTACCTTACTTGGCGTGGTCGTGAGAATAGGCCTTAGCCCTCCATCAAATGTATGTTACCCGTGCATTTAAGTTGATCTGTCTAGCTTTGGAACACGCTGGTGAAAAGAAACTCAAGAGAAAAACACAAAAAAACCTGCATATAAGATAATACTGTCGGCGGAGCGGTGCAGGTTTATCCATATCACTATAATCCAGCCCTTATTACCACGCTTTGTTACCGACCTCAAACAAACGAGTGTCAGCTGGCTACAAAGTATGATACACACAAACGTTCGTTAGCACTATCAATTCGAAGAGGATGGCATAAATCGTGAAATGGAAAACCCAACATTCATACACAGGCTTCAGCAATTACGACACAAAATTAGGACATTATTCTTGAGAACAGTCGTAAACAAATGCTGAAACTAAAAAAACAAAATTTAACCAAGAAACTAAACAGAAAGGCCAAGCCAATTGAGCGGACAAATAGAGAAAAAAAGGGGAAACATGCCTCTTCACCCGTAACCTTAGGATCAAGATTGGTGACAAGTACTGTACGGCGAATTTCCTCAATGCGGTTACAGTCAGTGGCCGCAGGAAGTGGAGGATACACCGGAAACCCCAAAGTCGTAAGGCGTGGGTCAACCGTCTGAATGACTTGTTCACCGGGACGCCCAACAACCATACTGATTACGTCAAGTGGCCAAGAAGCAGATCGTGGATGTATCCCGGCGGACGTGTGCAATGGAGCCCGAACAAGATTAGCATACTTTTCATCAGGAATAACATCCTTCTCACTCACGACGGGAAGAACTATCAAAGCCCGGTCAAGAAACATAGTGTTATGCAAATGCAGTGCAACCTCCGCATTAATCGCATCCGCATACCTTATGTAACAAACCTATAAAGTCACGAATCAAGAGGCAAGGCACCTTGCTAGGGCAATCATTGCCCACAGGCGGATACAAAACTAATTCTTCAATAACACCTATATTTCCAAAAAGCATCCGAATCTGCTCCAGAGAACATGATGGTGATATGTTAGTTATCTGAATGATGCGACCACGAACGGAGGTAGCCATTTTATTGAGAATTGATCGTATGAAGTTTCTTTACATCAGATCAATTAAAACAAACCCAGAAAAATGTGTTGTTACCGATGGATTGCACTGAAAAAAAGCCATGTAAAAAAGTAAATGTTTGCAATATTAGAAGTTAAAACTAATGGTTGCAGCTTAAGTGAGCATAAAATAAGGAAAACCTTTTTACAAAATTTCTAGCAACTGCTGAAAACAAGTATTTTCACTTTACAAATCTCTGTACTTTTTATAACTAGGTAGTGTTTATTTAGAGCAATGCTGTGTAGGAGTTGTTGAAGTTCATTATAATTGTTGATGATAGTAAAAATTTAATTACTGATTCCTTGGCCACAGCAAATAACTTGCAAAATGTTCCATGAAAATGGGAGCCATAGACTTAAGTTTCGTGCACTACTTGACTTATATAGGGTGTGTTTATATCGGTCGAATAAAGGCCAAAATATGCAAAATCAAAATTTGATATTTTTGTGCGTATGTAGGGCGCACCTCCGCTCTTGTTGATTTTGGTCATGTTTCTGTCGGGTTGTTCCCTTTTTTAACATCAGTCCTGTCGTTGATCACAAGTTAGGATGAGTGGGGTTATAATTTGACAAAGCTCTGCCTATTTTGTGTGTAGATGAGTGAAGGCGGTTTTTTCAGACGTTCGAGGAAAAGCGCCCCAACGAGAAAGGTTGCACCATCGGGAACCTTTCAGAGAGATCGCTCGAATTTGCGCAATCGCAGGGATGAGGTTTTGACGTAAGTTTTACCATGACTGAATTAAGTGCTCGCCTGAGTTCTCTCCTTTTAACTAGCGGATTACAACCACGTAAAAGCGATGGGCGTTGTGATTGATATTAATCTAACCCAATTGCGTAGTTCACATTGTAGGGGTCATTAAAGATCCCGTTTCATTTCGGCACAATCAGCTGCTTGTCGTTTTTAAGCCTAAACTTCATTAGATTCTCGCCTCTACTTTGTATGTTAGTGAAAGCTCGTCCTTGCGCGATGTTTTGGATGATGAAGCTGGTTCTTCCCTCCATTTGACCCCTCGTGGTCGGCGCAGATATCTTACCGATAGGCCCATGAGGCCTCCTAGAATGTCAACACCGGTGCATCAGGGTCGGTCTTTGCGTACTCGTAGCTCTAAAAGAAAGTACGGGGAGACTGAGAGCTCCTTGCCTGGTCAGACGCAGGTACGATACTTGTTTTACAATCATGTTCAGAGTGCTGACCAGAAATATCGTCAGGAGTATGATCCCTACCTTGAAATTCGCAAGGCGAGAGAACGTTTGAGCCTATATAAATCGAAGGGTGATTGTGACCCCGATGAATTTCTTAGCAAGGATTCTGATAGGGACTTGCAGCGATATGAAGAAAAGTTGAGACGTAGATATTCTGAACAGGTAACTGCAGTGTCCGGTTTTATTCGGGTAGCATTATGTTTGATCACGTTTCTTACTATCATCGCTTCTCGTAGGTGATTTGGTATCACTCTTGTTCATTTGCGTATGGCCCAGTTTTGAGCTCTGATTTGTGTTCGTGCTTTGCGTTTAAAGGTGATAGGAATGTTATTAAATGCAAACTCTGGGCTTACCCCTGCATTTAAAATGAAGCACGATACGCCGGGTTTGTATTTTGCATGTTACTTCCCCAAATTCACATAGCTGAGAGCATGAGCTAGTGTTATGAGTACTACCGGAAAGTATTGGGTTTGTAATTTCCCAATTGGTTAAGCTGAACGGCTGGCCTCACCTTGACACTTGTGATACGGTCAGGATATGTTTTGCGGTTTAGCCCATTTACTTTACTGCTTGGCTTTTTAAAATAGGGTGATTTCACCGGAGATATTGAGTTGGAGCGGCGGCGGTCGGAACTCCTGAGACGTCAGCGTGACATTGATGTGGGTAAAACGACTGCGAAGTATGCGGAGTACGTGTTGAAGATACCTAAACCAAAACGTGAGAAGCATCATCCTCGCACTCCCAATAAGTTTCGTGTGGTCTCACGTCGCGCCTGGGACGGCATGATTAGGAAATGGCGAAGGGATATACACAATTATGAAAACCTCAAGTAAGTAGGTTATTCGGAATGGGGTCGGACGTTTGACAAGTTGTCTCATTATTTCATAACCGATCACAATTACTATAACTAAAACTACTGGTTCCATCAAAAGCGCCGCTGCTTTGGCCCAAAACACCGTAAAGCTAGCTTCATGAGTACCCAGTGCTCTTCGGTTTGTTTTTGTGACCATATCTAACCAGTTCTATCTCTCATCTGTTTAGCACGCAATAGTAGTACCTAGTTTACATTTTTGTCTTGCAAGTTCATCTCGGTTTTCTCGTTTTCGGTGCCTCTGCATAACTTGGCAATAGTTTTGATGAATATTGTGTTAATTTTCTGATAGGAGAACCTGTCTTAGAAGTGGCACTTCTAGTTGTCAAATGTCAAATAATACAGTATGTAAATAATTTGCTTAGCTCCGATGATACTTGGCGTTCTCTCGCGTCTGATGTATCAATGTCTTCGAACTCGCGTTCGTCATCGCCAGAACATGTTACAAGTCCGGATGAAAGGAGAGGGGGAAAAAAGTCGTCTACCTCGAAAGGACCTCGGCAGCTAGCTGAACTTGAAGCTGATGAAGACACTTTGCAAGGAGGAAAGAAAGTGACGCAAAGTGCTTCACTAGTTGCTGGCTTAACTGATGAGGAAACTCTAAACGATAGTGATATCAAATGGAACCTTTGCAGACGCAAAGTTCTCGTCCCGGTGTATGTCTGTGAATTTCTTTTCGTTTGAGTGTGGCAATCTTACAGTAAATAAACTAGCATTAGCAGAATCGTACGTAGTCAGAAATCGGTCACTTGTTGCTGCTGAGGCTTCGCATTATCCTTGGACCACCCGATAAACACTGTCATCTTGCTCTCACAACGATCTTTTAGGCGCGGGAACACCCCAGCACCGGACATCATCCACTCGGGCCTGACAAATGACTTGAATGTCCTTAAAGTCAAACGCGATGATCTGAGTAAGCCGTTTTTCTCATAAGTAATGCCACCGCCTTTTTTCAAACGTGCCCACAGTGTCAGACACCGCCCTTATTTCACCAACCCTAACAACAATCTTGTCCATTATCATAAGTCGGTTGCGACCATTGAAAAACCCAGTCCCTCCATTGGCCCGTTTTGATGCTGTTTCACTTTGGACTCCCGGTTTTTAGCGTTTGAAGATATTTCTGCAATGCTTTCTCCCAAGAAACGCGCCAGAACTTCCAAAATCAGATCAACAGAAAGCCCGCACCGAATGTCCAGTCGGGAAAAAGAATTCCGGTAAAAAAGCCAAACAAAATCTCGCTCAAGTACATATTTTGCATGCTTTTTGTGTCACCGAATATTTGCAACTGGTTTGCCTAGTTGTCTTGTTTGTAATATCATTTTCCAATCCTAATTCTAACGGCTTTTTGTAACGAAATGAATTTTACGTGTTTTCATTGGTTTACTAGCCCATCATTACAGCTTGCGGGTAGGAATTAGAAAGTCACGGGATGTTTATTGACATCCCCTACCCGACACCTTATAACTGGTTAGTCGCCTCAAGTGCAATTTGAACTTTATTTTGTGGGCTCAGTAGTTGCGCGCATCATGCGTCAAAGTACATGAAATCACGTAAGAGTCTACGTAGACTTCGATTAGTACTTACATTGCTGGCTTAGGGCGGTGGATGCTGAGAGCTGTTGAGTGCTGGGTCGCTCATCTCGTGGGCCGCCACGACCGATCGCCTACCATCAAATGTGATTCATTTCAGGTCTTTCAGAGCGTCTGATGCGAGCGTTATTAGTCAAGAGGGGAATGGGCCACATTTGTTGCTCGAAAGCGCGTCACTAACTCGAGTGCTGCATTCGCAGTTGGTGTCCGCGGATGCGTGCCGGACGTAAACGTGTGTCACGAGCCGGCATTGGAGTTCTCGCTTTCCCACACTACCTCATACTGATATCAATAGGGGCTGAGGCTTTGGCCAACATGCTTACGGCTCTGTCAAACTGAAAAGGTGTGAGAAATGTTGGAATTCTTCGGGACGGGATCGGCAGGTTGAACACGTTAAAATGGTAAGAAAAGACTGGGATCATGCGTTTTTATAAGCTGTTCGTCGGAGGGTGCAAACTTGCTAAACAATGCCAAAAAAGCATAGCAGTTCGTAAACTGGTATCGAATACAACGGCGGCGGTGGACACTCAAGTGGAAAGACGTATGCACCGTTAAAAGCCTCAAATCGTGGTGTTCTTAGATGGATTGCGGTGGTGATCTACCTTGGGGTCGTGGTTTCCCGTAGGTGAAGGGCAGATACTTGTAATGTATCATGTGCTAAAAGTGGGGCAATTCGGAAAGTAGCGTCTAATGTAAACCAACTCGAAGATGGGCGCACGGGGAAGTGCATTCGGAGGGGGAACGTACCTCAACTTGGCGCCTCATTGTAACATAAAAAAGAGTCAGGAAATAGATCAGCAAAATTGGCCAGAATACTGGAAGATCGAAAAAGGAGAAGAAGGTACAAAATATCGATATGATCGTGGCAATCGTGCAATGTCTCCTTTTGCCCTAAATTTTTTTACACCAAGCGGAATGCTTACCAAAACTTGAATTCAGATAAACGTCTCATAAAGGGCCTAAATTCACCGTCCGAATTTGTAGGGAGGAGCGGATCACCTAGACAATTTAAAAAGCGGCGTATTTTACATACTGTTCTCATCGTTGAATTGGAACTGGGGTGTCAGAAACCCAAGAAACTGACTGAGAATGAATATGGCTAAGGCATATGAGACAACAAAAAAGCCCTAACGTTTTTGCATCAATACGTCATTACCTGGAGATAGGCCACACGAATAACGTAAAATGCCAAAACACCAAAGAAAAATAACCATCGAAAGAGCGTATACGGAACAATCCTATCAAAGAATCCCCTAAAAAGCTAAGAAACGGTCAGTGTAAAGTGCGGTAATACTTTAGACAATCTGTTCAATTCAGAGGTCTCATCACCGCCAGAATCATCCCTCATATATCGTTCCATCGTCACGAAGCGATGCACGCAGGCTAGGTCGGTATGTGAGTACCTGGGTCTGAAGTAGATAAGTTTTTAACTCTTCATTAATGATCTATGAATTAGTAAAGATTCTCATATTGTTAATTATTACGGGTATTAACAAACCACCTTGTACGTTTAAGCGGAAAGCGAGTCGAAATCGTTAATACTTGTTGCTTCCTGCAGACGCTATATGGAATGACGAGTCGCAAATAGTCGATTGAACTGCATTTGGATTCCTTTATATCTAATTTTGAATTACGAATGTTGTTAGTTATATCGCGTAATATTAAATTTGGTAACTTTTGATTACATTGCAAAGCCCTTTTATTACTCAAAAATAAGAAAATTAACCAATCATAATATATGTATGTCTAATTTCCAGAAAAGCATCTTATTGACTCCGAGCTGTTTTTCTTATGACAATTAATAATCTGCCAAAGAATTTTCCCTACTGTGGTGTCCCAATACCTGAAGACAAAGGAACACATAATACTCGAGCTGTATATGTATCGTCCCCAGACCTCCCTGAAGAAGAAAGGAGACATAGTACTCGTACAGGACATATATATTCAGCACGGAGAAGGTATTCGGGCTACTGGCATGGCCCAAGGGCCAGCCCACCCGGTATGGTACAGAGGCCAACTCAAAAGTGGCTCCTCGCTAGTACCAAGGGATGAGTAACCATCATATTACGTATACATTGTAGAGATGCAGGAGGACTTGGTGTCCACTGGCTTGGCCCGGAGGCCAGGCCTTTTGGCGAAAGTACAGTAGTGCAGCTCCAAGTGAGCCGGCAGCAAAACCGAGAGCTTAGCTAACCAAACACTGCACTATCTTCCTTGACCCATCCGTTGCGTTTATCCAATTTAAAGCTGTGCTCACTTCTGTGCATTTGCGGTCTTGAAATAAATTATTCAATCTTAAGATCTGATCCCAAAATTTGAGAAAAAGAGAAATAGGTTACCAAGTAATTCCCAAGCAATACAGACTACTCCAACGTGGCGCCGAGAAACCCCAAGTGGTTCGGCTTCTGGGTGAATGAAACGCCATCTAGTGAGACAAGTGGAGCCTAGTTTTCAACAATCCACCGAAATGCACAAATTTACTATTCATGAGGGAAAAAGAAACAGATAATTACATATGTCAAGATAATATAAGCTCAAACTCTTTAGTGATTCACAGAGCCCTCAGTCCACATTAATTGGGCATGACACAGGGTAGAAGGAAAGACTACTATCAACATCGGGTGCATGAAATGATGAAGAGAATCCGAAATATCACAACTCGGTTTCACCTATTCGAGGCCTTGAAATTTTGTAGGATTTCTTCTTCATATAGACTTTTAGGTGCTGAGTTTCATGCGTAACAATGGCATCGGAATCCTTCTTCTGATGGATCACAACATCTTCCATAGGTGCAATCTTGCACGTTATAACCTGATTGGAATAATAGTCATTAAAGTCAAACTCTACTGGTTCAAAAGTCTCTCCCGTCTCCACGAATTTCGACAACCGCTTATAGACCTCTGGTTCACTATTTCGGAGACTCACGCCTCGTTCTCTAAGTGTACGCTGAAGTTGCTTTGAGTAGGCCTCCCTTTCCTCTTTGGTAGTTTTTGGCCTTGTCCATGAGATGGTCGTCACCTTGGGACGCGGTGACTTAATTTGAGGTGTTGGTGTTGCCACCTTTGCAGCAGTCACCGGAAAAGGCAGAATGATGCACTGTTTGTATAGATGTACAGCTCGCCCATTTTTCATCATTTCCAGATCGTATGCGCAGATGATCACAATTAGTACATAACTGGCACTGGGCTTGTACAGCTTGCAAGGAGTTGCCAACTTAGAGTCTAGTTTATTCAACTCCTCCACTGTGAGATAAATCGGCGGAGTGATAAGACCTGAAGGACTAGGCCGACCCGCAGAAACAACTTCTGGTTGCTGTTGCGGCTGCCTCAACGGAAGGTCTGTGCTTCTAGTTAGGAAAAATTCAGCATCCTGAACAGAGGCGAAAGTGATGAGAATTCCACCACGGCCAAGACGTGTTGCTCCAGCTTTCGCTAGTGCTGTTAGGCTCGCTTGCTGACTGGGAGCTAAGTGGTGCAGAATCCGCCCACAGACAAGTCGTACTCGTCCGAAATTACACACCATGTTATGGATTGGAAGGGCCTGTTCTCTACACTTAGGTGAACAGTAAGCGGTGAAACAGTTGGTGCAGGTTCGCCACGAGCGGACTCTATCAATTCGAGCGGGTCCCATCCGTGGGCAGGAGGGATTGTTACAATGCAGGTAGAGCATACCATCTTTGGGATTTCTATCGAGACCAATGCGCTTCTGATCGAACCCATACTCAGTGAGAATCATTGGTCCCTGGCCTGCAGGACTGGTGAGCAATGCAAAAAACTCAGTACGATGACTGTCTTCATCAGGGTTAAAGTAGCTTGCTGCTAGAGCTACGTAGTCGCCAGATTCTCGCGATTGCTGTCTAAGGCCGGTGTTGGGTGCGTTTGACCACCAACCAAACTGTGAGAGAATGTTCTCCAGAGCAGATGGACGATTTTGCAGAAGAGTGAAATGTCGTGCAGAGTACTTATCCAATAGGTCAGTTAGACAGGTAAGATCAGAAATATTGTCAAGTCCATCTGTTGCCGCAGTTTCTGTCTCCCCATCCGAGTCTGCATCGTGCCACGTGGGACTCTGGGGATTCGAGATAGCAGCAGGAGTACTGATGATTGAGGGTGATGGTGATGTTCTAGGTACCGATAGTGGTGGTATAAGTTTTGTTGAACGTTTCACTTCCTCATAAATTTCTTCATCTGAGGAGCGACTGAGTGACTTTTGAATTTTGCCTATTTCCATGGATTGATAGAATTGGTTCTCAACTACGCTATCTAAATCAGCCACTTTAACGCTGCCACCGCTATCGTTTGGATCTGATAACCGTGCTTCACCATTTATACGAACGGAATCACCATTTCGACAATGAGTTTTCTGTAAGGACTTAGAACTTAATGATGAGGAAGCAGAGAAGAAAGGTGCCTTTGGTGCTTGAATGAGTTCTGCAGATGTTCCAGTAGTACAAACCATAGGTAGGAGGATATGGGGATTTAATTTATTGCCCCAAATTTTTTCGTCACGAGTGAAAAAATCCTCGGGAGTTAGGTGAACAGGGCGTGATGAGGCTACAGAACCACCTGCCCGAAGGACATCCCCACGATCAATCGAGGAATCATCAGCTCTTTCTGTAATCTGACTTTTCATAGAACCCCTCAGCAAGGACTTAATTGGAACCAATTTTGGTCCAGATGAGGCATTTCGCTCTCTGAGGATTTGACTAGGTCTAAGGGGACGATGGATCTCGGTCTTCAATGGGGGAATAAGAGACCACACCGGCTTGGCGACAGTTTCAACCGTTTTGCCCTTCAGAAACCTTGCTTCAACTCCAGTGGTAAATGCGCTTTGAACCACAGTTGTCGATGGCAGTGATGCTCTGCTGCTCTTTTCAAGCGGTGGTGGTGATGGTGAGGTACGGAGAGGTGATAGGGGTCTTGAGAGGTCTGCCTTGTCTAACCATTCAGGCACATGGATCCTGGTTAACGACTCAGCCACCCGCAATTCGTGGTTGGAACGAGCTCTGGCTCTCAAACGAGCTACAAGGCTAGATGCACCAGGTTTCAACTCAAATCTTTGGTTATCAATAGACTTGGTTATTCCTGACAAACTTTGAGCACGTTTATGTGCGTCTGCTCGACTTTGATGTTTATTATCGTCAGCCAAAGGCCTTCGGGACTGCCCTGTGCTATTAAGGTAGGTCAAATTAAATAAACTATAAGTCTTATCGTTGGTAGACTGAATTGGTCCTTGATTCGCAGAGGCGAAACCACCAACTAGTCTGTACGTGTTCAATGTATCCACATCAGTCTCAAGAATAATCTGTTGATTTTTCTGCTCTCCGGTGTCTATATCAGTCTCAAGAAGGGAGTTAGTTGACTTTCCACTCAAGAATTGCAGGTTATTTGACATTGAAAATTGCCTTCTAGCCGAGAGATCGAACAGTGAAGAAGCCATTTTCCTTTTCTGGCTATCATCATTAAAGGAAGTTCCTGCAAGATTCTCACGCGAAATGGCAGTGTTTGCCAAGGCGACATCAATATCTGTACTGCGATATCGAGAACAGGATCGGCTGTACATTCTTCCGTTGAGTATGTTATCTTGTGTCTCCTTCATTCCAGCTCTTTCGATGCAAGCTTGGGGGTTTGTGCCTGTGCTTGTACTCTCCACTTGTCCGGAAACACTTTTACTACGCTGAGTCGACCTTTGTGGCAGGTCTGGTTGGTCATTTGGTGAGGAGGTGGGGTGTGATGAGCGTCCCTCTGTATCACCCATAAAAAAGGTGTTGGAAGACCTTGAACTAGAGAAGTAGTCTCGACGAGCCTGACGACTTCGACTATCAATGCCTCGCTGGAAAATATCGACTCGAGGTACAAAGGAGGGAACAGTAATTGACTGCCGTCCCTTATTACTAGGATAGCTATCGGTATGTGTTACATTAAATGAGGTGGAGGCAAATATCTCCGGGTCAGTGTTGTCGTCTGCGAGGTTTGGAAGTGTGTGTCCATCATTGGTAGGGTGGTAAACACCATGTTTGCAAGGCTTGAAATCATCAACGTAGTCAAAAGATTCTAAAAATGAGAATGAAAGGAGCTTGAATGTCACATGTCACAATGTGACAATGCGGATCGATAAGTTAGCAAGGCATTAAGGTATATGAAAGGACTTGCATCATTGCACAATAAAAATTTTTTTTGGTCTAGTGTTTGAAACCCCTGGGGAATTTGGGAGGCATTAGCGAAGAGGGAGGGCAATAAGTTTGGCTGGTTGAAACACTAAGCCTGACCTTTCTAATACGGAGTAAGCTTGTTGCGACTAACCTTTCTCGTGTGAAAGCAAAGGCGACCTTTGTACTCAATACGCGCAGTAAAACTACCTGTTTCATTTTGGATGCACAAAAGGACACAAAATCGACCCGACACACAAAAAATGAAAACAGTAAACCGGCCAGGAGATTGTGATAGCTAAATTCTCGATGGAGACCTTCTCGGCCAAATACTGTAGTAGTAATGAATCGATCTGAAGTTGTCTAAATGTTTTGGTATTGAGGTCACAATGTGTGAAACCTGGGGAATTCAACCGGATTCCTCCTAAGTTGTCCAATAATACAGACATTTGGACAACTGTAACGAAAGACCGCGAGTAGCAAAACAAGATTGTACTGAAAGTGAATACTAAGTGAGATCCATATAAATGCCACCAGCATTACTTCTACACCTCAAAACTAGTTAAGTGATGTTAAACTGTTATTTGGTGACCACTAGGTCATTATCGACCCAGGCACCAGAGTATTAAGGTCAAACTCAATCTGATTTATGAATGGCAACCGCGTTTGCTTTGATCAAACGTATGATTATATGTACATCTGCCTCTCGTGGTGACATCGAGCCTTGCTCAATCTCGAGAACGCCCTAGAATGAAGGTATTTGTGTGGGTGGAGAATCACAATAAAAGGGCTGTCGAAACCGAACTGGGCCCCGAGGAGTACCTTAATCTCAGGTTCAGCAATGTCTACCTGAAGACTCGATACCTCTCAGAAATGCGAGGAGCTCACGTAGACGGTCAGAGGAGAAAAAGGGTGTACCTCCAAAATGACATCTCGCATGCGTTTAGGCAGGCGACCATCAGAATGTGCTTGATGTGGAACGTCGTTCAATTTTTAGCCCAACCTCCCAAATGCATTCCTTCTCAAAGCAATTGGCCTAACAGAGGACGTGGATCAGTGAAGCGCAAAACGTATCCGAATTTCCAAAAAAGGACGTCAAAGTTACCACGCCTCATTTTCACATGCCTTTTTGATAGGAACCAGGGTTAAGCGCGTAAGTTGTATTGCAGCACCTACAGCACGCCACTCCACGCCTGACAATACGCATATACGCCATTCAACTGACGGTGAAACCCGACAAATCTGTAAGGAACTTTTTCTCTCTGTGTGTGAGTCAACCACAGTGTTACGGAAGTGCCTCGCCCAGAGTGAGAATGCGTTCTGCAGATGATTCTTTTCCGCTGTTGTTACTGCCTCACCCTCACCACGCACTACATTACGTGCATAATTCATAGACGGTCGGTGGTATTGCACTGTTATATGGCCTAAGAATTTAAGGACGCCTGGCTATGTCCTGATGATTGTGAGCCCAAGTAACGTAATGAGGTGACTTGACAATATGGTCACGGTCAGTGTTTACCACCGAGGCATTGGGGGCAGGAAAGAGGTTAAACATCGGGCGTAAGGAAGAAACAAAGTTTAACAAATACTAGAAAAGTGAATTTCTGGAAGGCCACAAAAAGAGCAAACCATCCCACAAACAAGCACAGAACTGACTAAACTGTAAAACTGCCCCGCTTGTTGCCGATGGTACATTTCCACGAGGAAATAATCTGAAATGAGTCCACCTTTGGTCGTCATCAACATCAGCACTAAAGTATGACTGTGATTAAAGGAGAGAAAGGATTTTGATAAAGTAAAAACTGAGGAATTACTAAAATGAAGGCAATACGCTATTTATTTGTTTGACTAGCGATTTCGAGAAAAGTAGTAAAAGCAGTTAATAGCGCCAATAAAAAAATCAAAATGGTTGAAGGAAGGGTTATTACAAACTTTGCGGTAATGAGATGGACCAAAAACAAGTTCCCGCATGTCGGTAGTTGAAAAACTGCGATTGAAGGTGACCACAAATTCAGCATTTCATGACTGAATGTTAAATGTTGAGCAAGGTACTACAAATTAGTTGACACACTGATATATTTGACATGTACGACAAGAGAATAGGCGTATGGGATAAGGTATACCACCAGTGTGCTTTGACCTCACCTTCTGGGTGAGAGGCGGTGGTGAGTGAGCAGATGCCATTGGCCCCCGAGGATGAAACGAACTCCAAAACCATATAGTTTCAATCCTCTGTACCCTTCCATAACATCCATCCGATAAAGGATGTTAACAGAGGTGGAAGAGGGAAACAATGAACCTATTACATCTACAATGCGTGTTAAAATATTACCTTCTGGGTGTCAAGCCGTCGGTCGACGCCAACCACGTGACGGAGCACGCACCCTGAAACCCCTGAGGAGGAAATGAACGCCCCATTCCCTTTAAAAATGGACAAGCTGCAAACCCCCACATCACTACCCCACACACAGTTCTCGCATCAAAGCTACAAAACCAGAAGTGGAAAAGGGGAAACGCTGAATCGGTTACATTACCACATAAGAATGATTTGATATAATGAATTAGTAAATAAAGTAGGATTTTTATTTCGCAGAATTGACACGAGAAGCGTCTTAAAAAATCAGTTTTATTGTTTAGATTTTACCGTTAACATAGTCCTCCCAACTTGACATCGACTGAGGCTTGATAAATAAACTTAAAATAAGAGACCGCATCATCGGGTGACGGTTTAACCCAATTTGAAGGAACATCAGGATAAGTTAGATGATGCGAACTAAATGGGCCATAACCCGGCTGTGATTTGGTAGGCATTCACAATGGCAACTCTGATCTGTTATCGTCGGATAAGGAAACAAGCAACACCAAACAGCAGTGACAACAGTAAGGTATGGGGAAACAATGAGTCACTAAGTTAGTAAAGTTTAAGAACTGGTTTTGCTTAAATTAACCACCCCCCACCTTAGTTCCGTTACTCCCCACAACCATTACGGTAAGGTCAGGTCAGTATTTAAATGCGCCAGCTCAAAGTGGCGCCTTGGATTCGTACCAATTTTTGTACTTTAGGGGAGATTTGCATGGGATGTTGAACCGTCTCGTCATAGAATAATCAAAAGAGTATGCAAATGTGGAATCGCCCAATGGAAGAACTGTAAAGTTGTATGATGCGTATGAAGAAAATAAACTCAAGATTTTGCGTTGTGGCTACTCTCTTGTCATTCTGAAATCATACGACATTATTGGTGGACGAAAAAAAAAAACATGAGTCATGAGATCCAACTTTTGACCAATGTGATTTGCACAGCTGGAGAACAGGGATTTAAAGCACCCTTTGAGCTTGTCCAACAAAAAAAGCTCCCAGAAAGCAAACAAATGGATACCTTGATAAAATAAGACATTTTTTGAGATAATCCTGGTAGTAAATAGCATAGATTCATGGCTCATATCAAAGTTCGGACACCCGACTTCGCACTACTCTGTGGTTAAGGTAAGCGGTTTGTTTATTTCAAATAACTAAATTTAAATAAAGTAATTCACCATTCAAATTACTATTTTAACCTTGCCAATTAAACGCAAAATATATTGCATTATGCGTTCTTACCACGTATTTGTGCCTGACCCGCCGGATCATCGAGAGCGGAGACGTGGTGTCGAAAGCTGCGATATTTTAAACTTCCCTTGGGGATGTCCACTGAGCCGGTAGTAGTAGTTGCAAAGTACGTTGGAGGTGAAAACATCACCACCTCTAGTCTAGTTCTACTACTAAGTACCAGACGCTGACCACCTAAATGTCGGCATATGATTTACAGCTTTGGCATCTCATTGGCTAGTAGTCGCTTACGCGTTGGTTACACTCCGCTCCTCTATGATTGGCTGAAAATTAAGTCTACACCTCCGAGAGAATTTCAGCGAGTACTGGGAATACGAAGAAAGGATTGTGCCGAAAAGTACCTTTCTGCATTTAGAAGTTGGAAGATTTGCATGTAAAAATCACTTTCTTGGGAAATGACCCAATTATTTTGTGAACCGCAAGAGACAAAAGGCCTCTTTAAATAGCACGACGTAATCAGTCACTTTAACGTTCACTGCCTAAGTAATTTCCACTACACATTTAACTACCTAAGCGCAGCTAAAATGACTCACTTTCATCAAAACCGATTGTTTTGTTCTTTCCACTGGTGGGAAGGACGTTGCCCAGATGAGTCAGCACCACTTCCGGAATGTTGGGCTGTTGGGTTTTGTGCCCAGGCTCACCATGCACATACTTCATTTCATCCTCTCTCTCTTCATTGCCATAGTGAACGACGATGTCCTCTTCTCCATCAGGCGAGTCAATGCCATTGGAAAAGCGGTTCACCTCTTCAATGCACGAGAATCGACCGGGTAGAATAGTGATTGGTAACTCTTCATGCTTGTACGTTGTAGTAGCACCTATTAGCCTGGTGGCAACTGCATTGTAGACGCCTTCATCACAAGTGGGAGATGAGGATGTGTCACCCTCGCCGTCACCACTCGTCGAGTCGTCTGGTCTTCGTTTTCGAAGAGTACGTCGCTTGATGGGTTTCTGTAGAACCGGAAAAGAAGTTGTAACGGTGTATATACATTTGTAAAGTCTTTTTATTTCCTATACAAGCCTAGCTTGATGCGTTTCCTACTTGACCCCTGGGAGGCGCAGGCCCGAACGACATTCGACATGGCCCATGTTTACTTATTTAATTTGAGTAGCATAGATCCAGGTGATGCATAGCGCGAAATTGTCTGGACAACCTTTGCCGGCTTAACTCGAAGAATCCAATACGCCACCTAGAGAAGGTGAATTGCAAGTGGCATCGCTCTCAGCGTAGACGTTCATTGCTTTGCCACAATTTTCCCTGATGGATGAAGAAAAAGCGAACCCCGAACACATTACCTCGATTCCCGGTACCCTTCCATAGCACTCATTCAGTGAAGGATGTCCTCATCTAACCAGTCTACTCGTTCCAAGATTGTGAAGGCAGAGATGGGAGAGAAACACTGAACTTGATACAACCTAACTAGGTGTTTGAATATTAAATGCCAGGGGGCTAGTTGACACCAATCGGATGACGGAGCAGACGGCTTCGACACTTGGGGAGGAAACAAACGCCCATCCCTTTTAGGTTTTTTCAAGCCTGTAAACCCCCTCATCACTGCTCAAGTATGGGACGTCACCCTCCACACATTCTTCGCGTTTCAAGGTTATGAACCGAAACTGGAAGCGAGGAATGCTGAATCCGTCAAAACACAAATGATTATAGGTTGACGAATATTCCCAACTTCGTTCCAGATATTTCGAAACATTTCAAGTAGTTTGTTTAATTTTGGTTCCAATTAAGCAGACACAAGAGTCTCTGCGGATTGTGCTACCGCTCGGTGGCCTTACCAGTAACCTCCCAGCCCTTCTATACGCCATACTACTATAACTTCCTGCGACCCCGGAGAAGGCTCAGTGCGCTCCTTATTTCCTTTACTCTTGTTTACTATCAAGAGCAGTCAATTTGTACATCTTTATATAGGCCCTTGCATAGTTACTAAATCAGTTCAAAAATCATTTGGACGTGTACAATTCCATTGCTTGGAGGCAAACATTGTGACGCCTGTTTACCACAACTTTTTACAATTAATTCAGAGCACTTTAGGTCTTATCGACTGTACATGTAGGATCTGCTCATGGCAGCAAAACTGACAATGAAATGGAGCGAAAAAGAAGTCAAATCGCATAACTCCAATCCAGTGATTACACAGGCGTCGACGTTACTTACTCCTGATCACTTTGTTAAAAATGCAAACACTGATCAAACCAACTATTCAAAGGCCTGGTCAAAAAGTGATAATGCAGTAAACTATTCACAGACTACTTGAATACGTAATCAGTAGGTACATGTCGCCTCATACGAAATTCACAATTAGAATTGCGCATAGGATGCTACTTCACACGACAACCTCATTTTCAAGCACAACCACTTTGTTGATGCAATGCTAAACACCTCCTAAAAATGGAGGTATCACTTTAAAAGGCCTGTAAAGTCAGTGGGCATTGCGTAAGCCAAGGAATAATTGTATTTCCCATGTTAACGCGCACCTTTTTTCTTGCACCAAGAACTCTTTATTCCGTTCACTTGTCATTCACGCAATGCTTGGCAATGTGGCGACTTGGAGACACGTGTGTCGATGACATACATGGCATATCAATAAACAATTCCGCAGTTAGTGAGATAAATGCTAGTCGAACCAGTGGTTAGGCAAACAACGCTTACCTTTACACTGGCGTCTGGTTGTTCAGCGGATTCGCCTGAAAAGAGAAATACAGCAAATTAATCCTTTTAGATGTATAGAGGATAAAAGTCTTAAATGAGTGCCGGACACTCTAGAGAATGCATTACCGTTTGTGTTTAACAACGTCTCAACTTACACTGAAAACAGCTGTTTGCGCGCACCGCATTCAAGGTTTATGAAACAAATTCCCAAAATAGATCCTTTGTGTTTTGCCAACAAAACAGCTGCGTTGTCTCAGACCCGCTGTAGGCGTAGGAAACAGAGCAAATAGAATCTCCAAAATAACCGCTACTTGCGCTTACGAAATCTTGTCAGGTAGAAAAGAAAAGCACTTAACGTGGTGATGAGAGATAAAAAGTACCCTTTAGTGCCATTTCTTGTCCAGTCGCCACTCCAGTATAGCATAGGTGTATCATTTTTGGCGAGTCATCTTCCCAGGCCGAAGTCACGCGAATCGGTGCCATGAATCATCTCCTCGATTTCCCCTCAACCTAATTATTCTATCCTTTGTATCACGAGTTCTGCCATCGTATTAAAAAACTTTCAAGCTCTTTTTCGAGGGTGCTTTTACATTTGTCTTAGCAGTAGGCCCGTATTTTGTGCTACTGCCCGACTAAATGAGTTACTGTGACAGTGTATGTTAAGAAGAAGGGCCTTGTGTTTGCTTACCAATGTGAGGGCAGAAACTGTTTAGCATATCGACGCCCTGGTTACCTAGTTACTTCATAATGCATGCTATACTGTGTACAAAGGAGTTGCCTGTAGATCAGAACAAACAGCAACCAAGTTTGGCTCTTCTCACTCTTTGTGCCGCAGTTATGGTAGTGTTAGAGAGGTGTCCAGGGAATTTTCTAGAAAAAAAATCCCAGAAAGCAAAAAATGAGGAAAAATTATTAAGGAAATAATCAAGTTGAATGATAGGGATGGCAAATAACGTAGCAGAAACTGAAACTGGTGGTTCATTCAAACCGACGGGGATTCCGCCATTACAACAAACCTTCAACTTTTTTGGGGTTCATTCATTTTGCAGCAATTTTGCGTCTTATTTAATTGGGTGTTTAATCAGGCGAGAAATTCAGTCTCTTGAAGTTGGATTTCTGCTCTACGGCGTGACCTTCGGGTCATACTAATGGCCTCCCCTCCCAGTCCCTACGTCCGTACTACTTTGACATATTCCAGCTTCAGAGAAGATTGAGGATGGTAAACATTCTATGAGTGCACATTCTCTTATCAATTATACAAAATTTCAACCACTATTTGACAAGGCCACAGGAATTGCGAATAACAGAAAAAAAAGTACCTTACCTTGGGTAACAAATAGTAAACCCCGAAATTCCGCCTTTAAATTTGATAAAGGCCAGTGCCTTTACAGAATTGTATTTTAACTCTGTAACCGAAAGTTCCAGATATCTTTGGTGCATTTAGTAACAGCGAGCACACCCTCAGGGCCCTGGAAATGCCTTATCAAATTACACGGGTATGTACTACTCGTGATTATGCATTTCAACCAGAGGAAGGCTACTTTATTTGTAAATAAGCTACAATTTTCCCTGATTAAGGTTTGTAGGTATAATTCGCTCAGGAAGTTTACCCCACTTGTGTTGTGGAGACGGAAGTACAGTAACCAGGGCTGTAGAGATAAAACGTTGCAACACGTGGAGCCGTTTCAATGGGAGAACTTCCGGGTTTATGCAACGGTGATGTTTCGTGATTCCTCCCTCAATGATTATTGTCAGAAGCGCAAGAACAGTGGCCTAGATCATTATCACGATAAAGAATTATTCAGGTGGTAAAAAGTGTTTCAAACAGTCAGTGAACTAATAGCGGGTGCAATTCAAATTATTTTCTCAATGTGGAAAACCTTCACTACTGTAGCACTTAAATATGTAAATAAATCACAGGTAAGGTAGGACCGCGTATTTTTAATAAGTAAGTCATCCAAAAACCAGCACACGACCCAGCCACAAGAAACATATGAGGGTTCAAAACTGTGACCGGAAAGGCCACTATTTACTTATTTTACGTTTACGTTTATTTCGCATCCATATTTTAGACACGAGATAGTGTGTAATGCCATTGATGATCCGTCAGTTTGTAGGGTTTTTATTTACAAGGGTGGCAATAGCATTCGAGCATCAGGCATCGACGCAGGTCATTCTGTTGGCGAGGTACTAAGGCCTTCTATTACAAATAGAGGATTGCCCATCTTTCATAAGCTGTTCTAGGCCTAGTCAACAAAGGAATGATTCAAGTCTCACTAGCGCAAATATTATCCGAAAATTAGCACACATACTCAATGAGCGAAATCATCATTAGGTAGAAAAAAAGCATTTCCGATCGTCCCTTTCCTTCTATACACTTCAACAAAAGGGCCACAACGTGAAATTTCTTTGAAATAGTCCCTAAATAATCCCATAATTTGTTTGGTTACTCCAAAAGTGATCGCGAAACGTCAGTTGAAGTTAATTTTATTTCTGTGTTCCCTAATTGACAACAACATCAGACTTTGGAGACAAAGATTGTCTGCCATATAAAATTATAGAAAAAGAATTCGAGTTGGTAATCAGTGACTTCCGTAACATCAAAAGGATATTTTAATCCAAATAAAACAAGTCAAACCAACAGATACACAAGATTGCACGAATATACCGTGCTGTACTTTGATTTACAGATTAAAATAATTAGCTATGATGTACATATATGTAGATTAATAATACAACAGAAATTTATACAACAGCAAAATTGAGGCTCTACATTTAAAAACCAGTACTTTTTTCAGACCTGGGATTGTTTTTCAAAGTCAGGAGCCGTTAATTGGGAGGCCCAATTGGTGACCTCCAAGCGGTCAACAGAATTAAAAACGTCACCCCACTAACAGGTATGAAAAATGGTTAATCCGAAGAATTCAGTGGAACGAAACCATTGTTTAAAAAAGTAAAAAGATAAAATACGACGACTTATTGGTGCTCAAGTAGATCTTCACCTTGATTTAAATTGTATTTTTCTAGGCTAGAAAAGCAACCTCGGCTATAAGGTAACGCAATTGTTTTTTTAATCGGGGGAGTGGTCACATAGCAAACATGAATGCAACTAAGAATAAATGTGGTGAAAATATGCTGCGCTATTTAAATATAATACGCGCTTTAAATTTGACCCGAAAAATTTCAGAAAATCGCAAAATGGCAACAGGATCAGGGAAGTCGTTGATTTAATGCACAGTTCCATTTAGTTGGCACAAAATTACGCATGGGCATTTGCGACTGGAATGTTGCATTTTTCCCAAGGTGCAGTTAAACTTTTCACTAGCAAGGCCTTAAGCTGGGTCGGAAATGAAATGCATTGCAGTAAACTTGAAGTTATTGAGCATCTTTTTACACGTTAAATGGTAGAAAAAAAACTGATTCATTTATTGGCACTGTCAAACTACTGGTTATTTGTATGACGGCCGGTTGAAAGGCTATGCAGATTTTCCACCAAAGTGAGATGGTGTCCTCGAGTAATCACGTGACTTGATCCCTCTATTATGCTTCCTAAATTCTTTCTTGGCAAAGTTAGTTGATACTTTGAGTAATGGTAGCTAAAAGCGCAACACTCGTCTCAAGGCATTTATTTTTTCTAGATAAGGTAAACCATTTTTTAATAACATTAGTATTTGAATAACACCTTGGATGGGAATTGTCAAATAAAGAACCACGGATTTTTTAGTCATTTTCATCCGTCATGATGGAAGAATTTGCATTACTTAGCTGCTGGTTTGCCTGTCTTTGCTCAATAGACTTGCACACTAAATAGCAGCAGCTACTCCATCAGATTTCCTTAGGCTGCGTGCTGAGCTTTAACTGACCACAATTTTGTGCGTTTTAACTGTTTACTTAAAACAGTCGACAATATTTGTTTATACAATGACGTTGTGACATGATCTCTGATAAGACTTGTCGAAATGATGTGGCTGAAAAAGCTCACTTCTCAACGTTTTTTCACTAACTTCAAATAACGAGTTTGAGATGATTTAGCAAATTCACGTTGAAAAAAAACTTGAAACCAACTCTGAGCCAGACTAGTTAAGTGATTACATATAAAAAGTAAATAAGAATTTCTTTCCATACAGAGGTTTACTTGGGTGAGCATACGCACAAGAAAATGATCTCGATGAATGAAAAATACTTATTGCTTTCATAAAATATTTCTGCCTTTACATGCTTTTAAATGGAGTAACTTAAAGACAAAAAAATTTCTGCGCGTTCCACTCACCCGTCTTCCTGGGAAACGGACTTTCCTTTTCAGGAACTGGTGTTTTGCACATGTTGGCTTCGACAAGGGTGAATTCCAAAACATCCTCGGATTGATTTTGACACTCTGAGGGGGGATTTTGTTGTAGAACTAACATCTTTTTTCGCATCCTCTCCCGGCTAGGGACGCGTCCTTCATCGGGTGAATCACCCAAGCTTTCAGTGTCACTGCACGCGGTGACGTAGGCCTCTTCGCCTGAGGGGAAAAACTGACTGCTCACAGTCACAAAGGAGTCCGTCTCGCTCACCGTGCTATCACGACTGCGCAGAGAGGTGCGTGAATATCGAAGGAAGTCGGGATTGGTGATGAAGGGACTCTGCGAGCGCGATCGATCCAACGGAGATTGAGCAGATTTTATCTGTTCTTGCGATAAATTCATTACTTCATCGAGGGAGCACTTCGATCTGGTTTTATTCGACAGTGGCTCACGCATTGGGCCAATGATTGTGTCAGATGAAGCCATACCACAGACAGCTGACGCTGAGTAGTCAGCTGATTTCAAATCCTCCGCAGTCGATATGGAGGAGGTGTCGGTGTTATCCTCTTGTGAGTTCTCTTCTATCGTAGGCAGTGAATGCAGGCTGCCTAGGAGAGGAATTACCCTACTCGGTTCCGCTTCTTGAGAGCTTGGAAGGGCATCATCACTGTTAAGGATAATATCATTGAGGGAAATTATGTTACTGCTTTCACCAAATGTCGGTGAATCGGGCGGTGAGTCAACCGGTCGAAAATCAGCGGGCGATCTCCACGACTTTTGAAGGCGAGTTTTACTTGTAGGCCTCTCGGTGTCCTCCTCATCATCAAACGGCTCCATTGTGGTATGCGATCCGAGACCAAGGTTTTGATAGCACCTGGGTCGTTTGTCAATCCGCAATACATAATCCTTGCCTCCTGACTCGTGAACAACAGGTCCCTCCTGCTGAAAGGTCCTACGAGTGCCTGGACGAGGAGAGGGCAGTTTTTCACTGAGAGCATCAATATCTCGGCGCACAGATTTCAGCAGAATTTCCATCGACTCAAGACGTGCTTCACTGTCTTGAAGCCACACCTCTTCCGGGGAGAGCACTCTTTCTGCCATCAGAGTCAGTAGTAAGGGTTAAATGCGATCAGTTGTCTAACTCGCTCACCTACAACCGTTGTCGAGATAATTAGGCATTGATTTGTCAAAGTTTTCTCATTTGGGCGTGGAGTGGGTGTCTGCGCGTGGGTGCTCGTGTGTGTGTGTGTGCCTATGCGTATGAATGCATGTGCATGCATATGTGGGCACGCATGGACGCGATTGTAAACTTGGAATTTTGCACGCACGACTGAATGATGAGTCACTAGGTTACCTGAGTGTTGTCTGGTGCACGCACCAACGCGTACACATGCTTCTCTGGAAATTTCCGCACCAGCCAATCCCCTCTATTAAGCTGCCTGTGGAGGATTCCCATTGGTGCAGACGAGGTTAATGGCGAAAGGCAGGTGCATCGCGATTGGCTCGGAGTGGTGATCGCGTATGCCCGACAAGGGGGTACGATCTCGCTGGTTGTTAAAAATTATATAATATAGAAAACTAACAAATGCGTCATTTGATATGGCTAGGGATAAAAATGGAGTATCGAGTAGAACCTCTGTGTTTGGTGGGGAGTTAACGAGTGGGTTAACGTAGAGTCAACGAACTATGCCGAAGCCTTTTAATGCTAAAGACTCCGAGTATTACGTTCTTCGTTTGCCGAATCCTCCGCCTCTCAGGTTTGGTGCGCGAAGCCATGTAGCGGGTATTGATGTAACTTACACACCCTTTCTAGAACCGGACACGTATGTGTTCATCCATTTGAGAGGCGATTACATTGTACTAGGCGTTACCATTGGTACTATCCGCAAGAGACTGACTTTGTATTGCATTGGATGACATTTAAGATTATTTTCGAAAAATACTTCTATTTTTGCCATGGACAGCGAAGTAGAGAACCAAAGCCGCCGCTGCCAAAATAAAAAATGAAATAAACCATTTTGGCTTTTAAAGGAGATAACTGAAAAGGCGATGAAGAGTGGTCCACAGAGCCAAACTTCTAGTGGATTTCAACTAGTCCTATTTTAAGATGTCATTGTCCGTTCATTTCAAATAATTAGCCCTATTACCTTAAATGTCAAAGTAATCAAATTCGTGGCAACTGTTCACACGAGTAGTGGGTGCTTACAACTTCGCAATTTATTCTCATCTTGATGAGGCCCTGAGGATATTATTTTAGAATAATTTACAGCTACTATTTATCATCTTCAAGCTGTGATTGCTAATAAGGAGGTTAAAGCGATAGAAATATTCACAACGGAGTAGCGTATTATCAATAAATGCAATTTCAATGCCTCTTTAAAGTGATGCAATAATAAATCTCATCCTAATCCGGCCAGAGGATATGGGTCTCCATTTCGTTTTCATACACGGCTACGAGATTGTGAGATAACGCGAGCAGGGTGGGTCAGACGCCCGAGCGCTCTCACTCGTGGGGCTGACGGCAATCAAGGAGACAGATGATTTGTGGAATCGAACCTATCTGCACTGACCTGAGGGTTTGCGAATGGCCCCGCCAGTTCAAGTGGGTCATTTCTTACTAATGCCCTAGTCTTACTACTAAACAAACTGGTCAGCTTGCAACTACTGTCGTTTGGTTCTTGAATGGCCATGAGTTGCATAAGCAAAAAGTTCCTTTTGAGCCTTTTCAAATGGTCTAAACTTTACACTGTTAAGCTTCAAGTACGGCGCAGTCTTGGGCACTCACGACTATTTATCATAAGGACTAGAAAACTAGGGTTCCATAAACCTGATCTCATTCACAAGATTAGAATGACTTTTAACAACCGGCTGGCGGTATCAGGTGCGATGAATTTAAAGTCAAGTTAGGCTACAATTAAAGGGATTCATTTCACTTTATTGTCACTCAGCACTTTACAAAAAAGCCTTCCAAAATGCACCCATCCACTGGAGAATGTTGCTTTGAAACAACGAAAACATTTCTCACAAAACAAATTTTCGAGAAGTTTCAATAAACAAATTAACAATACTAAAGCAATGGAACCGCATCTCCCATATTACTTTGGGTAGCGTGTAGGTAAAGAATAGCCATTTCTCACAATTCAAGCAAGTAATTTATCGTGGATTCATTACACTGGCATGCAGATGGAACCTGTTTCCTCAACTTACTATATAAAAGCGGTAGTAACGGATTTAGCTTTTCTCTCTTTCTGTTCTGTTTTCACACCCGTGGAACAAACGGATTGGTTAGAGGAGAACATTTTTACTTCATAAGTCTTGTGTTGCACCACGGCACATCCCTGAAGACAAAAGAAAACATAATACTAGAGAGGAATATGCATTGTCAACATACGAAAGGGCCGCGCGGCTATTGGCATGGACCGGAGGTTAGCCCACCCCGCAAGGGTACAATTACGTAGCATCTGGCTGGTCCTTTTACTAAAACCAAGAGTTAAATAAACGGGCAAAGTATTAAATAGACCCCCTCGTCTTCTGCACGTCGTCCTCAGCGACTCTCTTAGTCAAACTCTCACTTCAGCCAGCACAACGTAAGCAGTGCTGTGTGGTGAATGTCCAGCAGCCAATTGTGTCAATAATCGAATTTCTATGCAACTGGGATGGTACTTGACTGCAACGTCATTGAGCTGTCTTGGAAATTCTGCTGAATCTAGAGTTTCGCCCTGTATGGCAACTGTGTTGGGGGAACGGGGAATGCGGTGGCCATCACGCGTGTCAAAGGGACACTGATCTAAAAGTGGAGTCGTGTAACATAGGACGGGATTTAACATACTTCCGTGGTGGTAAGGTTTCGTGCCTATTCCTCCTTACCACTTTGCTCTCACCTCAGTGACGCCCGGCCATAACTATCCGGGTTCTATCCAGCCATCAGGGAAATGGGGAAAGTATTGCAAATTTGCATAATTGATGTCTTCATATAGGAACAGTAGGCGGCTACATAACGACCATTTTTGGATGATCTACGGCCACAGATTGGTGTCGCTTCAGTTATTAAAACTGTCCTGCATAACATGGGACTGGAGTAAATGCCGAATGTGGACGTCAAATTCTCAGCACTTCTCTTATGGGGCATCATTATTTCATCCGACCGCAACATATGCACTTCCAACTGACAAAGGTTTATCACCCAGCAGTAGAAATAAGGCTATATGCCCTTCAGCGTCGAATTCGCTTTTGCTTCCACCATTGTAGCACTCTGAGACTTGCCTGAATATGTATTGTTGACCTACAGCAAGGCATGCAGTTACTGGCATAGCCCAGAGGCCAGCCCAACCGGGGAATGCACAAGGGCGAAGGGTCTAAGTGGCTCCTTTAACAAAACAGAGTTAAACAAACGACCAACGTGTTGCAGTTGCCTATGTGTACAGGAAATCGAAGTCGTTAGGGGTGGGATATCCTTTCCCCCTCCGAGGTCAGTGGCATCGACACAGCCACGGAGTCCGCAAATACGCTGATGTGTGCTGGCAGAAATAATCACTTTGTAGAGCGTTCAACCCATTTGCTGACACAAAATGCTACAGTTTTCCTATCCCCACTGAAAACTATCATGAATTTCACAAATACCCATTCCTTACTTCTTAGAGCTACCAGTTGACCTAAACGTGTTAGGGAGCGTGCTGGAGAAGCATAAAAGCACACCTTTGAAGGGTATTTGGCACCCGTGGGACCTTTGTCGCCACTAAATTACCAAAGTCACTCTAGGGTTCACAAAAGTGCTCCACTTTAAAATAGACTTGATTATTTAGCACTTAGGATTTCAACTTTTCTTTGAGCAATGTGGCTTGCTACAACTTTAAAGAAGATAGGAAGTATAAGACAACGCGTATCCATTATCTGACGCAAACCAATCAGTTTAATTTTCAATTTTTCATTCCGACTAATTGCGTGCCACTTCCCTATTTGGATCAAGAATGTTAAACAAATGGGCAGCTGACGCGACAGCACTAGATTCACACTCGATATAGGAACCACTGTCAATTATTGAGCCACTTTGTAGCTTTCATTCGATGTATTGCAATACGATGGTGGTTTATTCCTCGGTATTGGTGAGGCGCCACTTTTGACTTGGCCTTTGTACCCCACCGGGTGAGCTGGCCTTCGGGCCATGCCAGTAGCCCAAACACCTTCTCTGTGTTAAATATATGTTCTGCACTAGTAGTGTGTCTTCTTTCTTCTTCAGGGAAGTCTCAGGACGCTACATTGGTAGCAGCGGAAAACGAAATCGATCCAAAAGGACATCTATCCTGACTTTCACTGCTGCGTGATAAACCTTAGCGGAGCGGAAGAAGTACATATACTACGGGCGGGTGAATGGTGGTGACCCCAAACAGCGGGGTTAAAATTAACGTCTACCTTTGGCATCCATCCCAGTCCCGTGTTCTGCAGGAAAGCCATTAATAACTGAAGCGACACTAGCCGTGAACTATCTGGAAGTTTCGTTACAGACTTCCCCTACAGTACTTGCAATAAGCTGTTTGTAAAGTGAATTCACGATACCTCCCCCATCTCCTTACTAACTAAATAGAGCCTGGGCATTTCTAGAGGGGGAACAACGTGACAAGGAGGAACAGACGCAAAACCCTTTCCGCATGGACCTGTATTCAATCCCGTCCTTCCTTGCTCAAATCCGCTTTTAAACCAATGTTCCTATCTATGGATACGCATGATGGCCGGCACAATTCTCTGTTCCTGAATTAAGTTCCCAAACCGGGCAAAACTGCAGTGGGTGATGATAACTGACACGGCCGGCTCGTGGGTGTTTCCTTGAAACACCGACTACGTTGTGGTGGCTGACAGGGGAGGTCAACCAGGAGGGTGCTGCCGAGGACGACGCTCAAAAGAGGAGGGAGGCTAGGTAGTAAGATGGATGTTTACCGCTCGGCATCGGCAAGAAGCCACTTTTGACTTGGCCTTTGTACCCCACTGGGTGGGCTGCCCTTCGGGCCATGCCAATAGCCCAAGCACCTTCTCTGTGCTGAATACGCATATTCTGCTCGAGTGGCATATCTTCTTTTGTCTTCATGGAAGTCTCGGGTGCTTCAGTACATTTTGGCTTATTGTCTGAAGTCTACAAAAGCTATCAACTCTCCATAATTTGCCTCTTTCTTGTAAAAGGACATTGGTTTGGTGTATTGTACTTCCTATTATAGATCCATGGAAACAGTACCATTAGCTAAAAAAGGCATTGTGGCAATCATCCAGACGACTGAAATAAGATCAATTATTCTTGTTAAAAAAGTAAAAGCATTCCAGCAATAATTTTGCTGAAATTAAGTGAATGAAACATTTTTTGAAAATGCCCTGATTCCATGTCCGTATAATCTTCATGAAAATTAACCTTAGGTAATAATTTGAGATTTTAGCCTAAAGTTAATTATTGCCATGTTAGGATTAAAATTAATTGCACTATAAATCATCATTAGTAGAAATAGTTTGCGAACTGGAAAGAGCCAGTAAGAAATCGGGGCGTTTTGGAAACCCGCCCTTGTAAAGTTATCCCATCTACGTGGTGCTGCGTTGCAGAATGAATTTCCTTAATGATTGGTTTATTTCCCCGTTCGCGAAGATTTTAAATTACCTTGGGTTGTATCAGAAAAGCGGTAAACTAGTTTTTTTGGGTTTGGACAATGCTGGCAAAACCACTCTTTTACACCGCCTCAAGGATGATCGGTACGGAACTCATAATCCTACGCTTCACGCCACATGCGAAGAACTTACAATTGCAGGCATGAAGTTCACAACCTACGATCTCGGTGGTCATGAGCAGGCACGTAAGGTGTGGCACTCGTACATTCCCGCTGTGGACGGGATTGTTTTTATTGTCGATGCCAGTGAGAGTGAGCGGTAAGAAAATCTTTATGATGAACTTATTTTTCAAGTTTCAATGAAGCTAAAGTTGAACTGGATAGTCTTATTATGGATCAACAGGTTGCTAACGCACCGATTCTCGTCCTGGGAAACAAAATTGATGTGCCATCTGCTGTCAGTGAGGCAGTCCTAAGAAGTCACCTGGGCTTGGATGGACAGGTAACCGGAAAAGGAATAGTTCCCAGAGAACACATTGCTAGTGGACGTCCTATGGAAATTTATATGTGCAGTATTCTTAAACGGCAAGGATATGGTGATGCTTTTAAGTGGTTGGCTCAATATCTTGACTGATTTTCTTTTGTTTTGGCAAAGACGGATTATGTATCCAACAGGCTTTTTTATTTGATCTCAAATGCATACGATCGATTACCACTTCCGGGGATGTACATCGACGTTAAATAGCAGCCTGCTGTTCTTCATTACTTGTATTACCCATAAATATGACAAATTCTCCCCATGTATTAGTTCTCGGTGGTCTTGTCATTATTCCATGTCTCCCGGAATAAATTTTGCTAACACTTGGTTAGAGTGAAGTTCTATGCTTCGAGGCTCCCAAATGCTGAATTTCTTTGATGAATGAGAGCTGGACCGTGATGTTGCCATGGTGTTTACGTTTTACTCCTGCGTAGTTCCTCCTGTTCTGTTAATACTACTTTTATCGGGAATCGTTTTATTGCACCTATTAGTTGATAGATTATCGCAGCTTTAGGCTACATTCCTTCGCACACCTGCGGCATGTTTAAACCAATACTTATCATTTCTACTGAACCCACTTGTGTGCTGGTCAACTCCTCTGTAGTTGTCACCAGCGTGGTCCTTACTCAGACCCTAATAAGACTTTGAAATGTCACCAATGTCACTTTGACTATCAAACCTGTTACTAAAGCGAGTGGTTTCCGGCAAAATCCAGAAATCAACGTTCTATTATCATCTTTAATATTGCTTAGGTATTAATTGACTTTCTTACCATTGCATTTACAATGGGTTAAAATTTTTAACCTGTGAAGCATTTGAATCACACGGTTTACTTCGTAATTCATCACGACATTTCAATTCGTCAAATGTGTTAGCCATATCTCCCCCCTTTGATTCTATCGTAACCGTATTTGCTCATTTTCGCTGGATGGGTTCTTCTGTCATCATTTCGAGAGGATGCACATTGCTACTTAGGATGCTGTTAGTAGCGCACCTAAAATTTCGTTGGTTCCTCAACTTCTTGAAGTCCCGTGGGTTCTGCATGTTACAGTGCACTGGAGAACTTTGGCCACAGAGGCACACTTTAATCTACCACTATTACCGCAAAAGTTTACTAATACGTCAATGGAACTTCATTTCAACGACTAGCTGATCAATTCGCCTTGAACGCTTAACATGCTAGGCGCAATGATCAAGTCGGCACATTTACCTAAGCTCAATTTTTAGCGATATTATCGTAACTTCAAGGGATATTCCGATAATGTGGGGTTCATTTATGAACTCATTTTAGGTGTCGATTCCGGGGCTGCTCAGTGGAGTTACTATTGAACCTTAACGCTTTGAGTCACACTCACTGGGGTTAAACATCAACAGGCGACTCTGATGGTATTCATAACATTGAAACAACCCGTGATCGAACGAGGTCATTAATCAACATCACGACGGAATAAATTAAGATAATTAGGTTATTTAAGGGGGATCACAGGCAGAAGTTTGGATTTATTTCACCAATTGCATCTTTGAGTGTGATTGTCTCATGTTAGCCACAGCAATCAGCCCTTTGTTTATTCTCAAATACACAAAAAAAAACTTAAAGTCGGAAATCAAGCGTCAGTTAATTACCCTACCCTTATGAAAATGTGATTTGTGTGATGAGAATGTGAAGATCAGGAAGAAAAGTAGGGGATGGGTAAAATACATTTTAATGTCAATCTCATTGTTTAGAGGGCGACAATTTCTGCTAGTAGGAGAGGCAGGAGGAGGGGACAGAAGGAAGTGTTACCTTATTTGGATTTGGTTGTGTGTGTGTGTGATAAATGTAGAAGGCTAGGCATTTTAGTGCTCTGCGTTCGCGTAGATGGATTTGGCGTACGACGGTGCGACACAGAGATCTGATTTACACGGAAACGAGCCACTCTTGGCGAAGTGTGGTGAGGTGGAGGAAAGTCTACTGTCCACTGGGGAGGTAGAATCGGGTCGTTGGGTTTGCATCAGATCTGCCGGTGCTTGATTTATGTTTGTGTAGTCCACACCGAGGGGCTGAAGCTCCTAAACCAATGCGCCAACACATACAAACGCATCGAGAGAGGATGCAATTTCAAATGGCACAAAACTGTGGCAACTAGCCAAGCAAGCGGCTAACAAATAGGCTTTGGGGTTAGCAGATATGACGAACATAGGTTTTTCAGAACATAATCTAGGAGACTTGAACGCGTCCTTACGCTGCGAAATTAGTAAACAGGAAGCTTGGGGACTGTTTTCCTTCTGATGCTTATTTGATTTGGACAGGAATCATTCAGCTCCTGTTTCCCAAATCCACTGATTTTCAAGTGATCAAGTAGAAATTAAACTAATATTGTATCTGGTCACACGCTCGTCACTCATCATTGCTCAATCGGATCAGCCACATGACCCGATTCGAAGTAGAGCATCACCAGATAGAGAGCTATCAAACGTATCTGAGTACTTTGAAGTACATTGTTTGCGCAGTGAAAATCCTATTTGAAATAAACTTTTGGGAGACATTGATCAGTGGTGTACTTTTACAAATCGAGGACCAACAATAACAGCAACAACAATGAAATTGCCAAGCAATACTCACGTTATGCAATTGAAGCCGCTGTGAGAGAGTGGAGACAAAGTTTTGCACAGCCTTATAGATAAAACGATACTGTGTTTCTATCTGCACCATACCGGAACGCTGCTCTCGTACAGCCTGCACAGTGCGTGAGACGTCGATGTCACACTGCAGACCATAACGTTTGATGTAGTTGATGAGCATGTCAATCACAATGAAGGTACCACTTCGGCCAATTCCTGCACTACAATGCACCACCATTGGACCACATTCCGTAAGACTCTCCTGGCAAGGATAACAACAATACCTTGCTTTAATCTTTAAGGTCTTTGATGACGCGACTACCATGCTGGTGGCTCGGAATTATCCTAGAGAGCCTTCGGGGGTAGCCCGGGCGTTGTATAATCAATGCTTTGTTAAAATATTCTTTAATGGCAAGTGATGGATCTAATCCGAGAATCGGCTGATGTGAGGAAGCGATTGTTTATCTGTGGTTCGCACACATCAATTGCAAACCGAAGCCATGTTTGCCAAGGTTTATGCCGACTGTTAACGGTATACAATGCTGGGGAAAATTTAGGCCGTACGGACATGAGTGCCTAGGTTACTAATTTTATTCCAAAGCATCATGTACCATCTCTGGGCGTTGTGACTTCCATACGCCTATGGAAGTGCATCCGAGTGAAATACAGTGGCATGAGGAGGGTTAAAAAATCTCCTTCACTTTAGTAGAATTACGCGCGTAGCCATCTGACCTAAGGGTCAGACCGGTAGGCTGCCAAGAATATTGATTTTCTGCTGTCTAGAACAGATAAAATGCGTTTCCAATGGATCGAATAAACAGTCAGAAAGTAAAGGTAATTGCACGCTAAAAACCTCCGTGTAGAGAATGGCGCCTATGGTATTTTGGAACTACTGCGACCTGGTTTCCACACTTTCATCCTTGCGCTTAGATTTGTAACAGCAAATGCAGACAAGGCGGTAATTGGCCAAGCCTGAAATGCACCATGTGGCTAGTTGTCTGCCTAGTTGGCCAGTCGGCCGTCTTATTGGGTGTGGGGATTACCAGTCCAAAGCGAAGGTGGCTGCAAGGACTAATAGTAATGGCGTCCTGTGAGCAGGTGTGGAAATGCCATAAATTCGTCGCGGCATGTGCAAGTGGTTATGTTTACAAGTTGATACAGAACACCATTTCAACCAATAACTTCTCAATGTCAAGGTAGTTTGCACCATAATTGTGCTGTGTTCTGCGACTTCTTTCAAAGCTTAAGTGAAAGAGGCGACTCACCATGCGCTTGGAAATGTCAAACATGAAGTTAAGCACACAGGAAGGATCAGCAGGTGTTCCGTGGTCAGGCCAGGCATGAAATTGGTAGTGGTACACCACGAAGCCCCTGGCGTCACCACTACCGTTATTGGCAGCAGGATAATCACGAGACAGATGGAGCTCACGCAGGGTGTACGTCTCCAAGTTCTGCTCCGCAAGGTGGCAAACTCGCAGTGTTCCACCGTAGCTGGACAACTCCAGAGTAGGATGCGTCAGTGTTGGCCAATACCTCGAGCATTTGTTCTGCACAAAACCAGGTAAACGAAACGGCTAGAGTCAACTAGAATTCGAGGTAAAAAAATTGAGTGAAAGTTGCGGTTTACGAGGTCTACAATCAAGCAAAAATAGCCAAAACCAAAGCGATTTTCCAACCATGATTTGACATATTTCATAATTAAGTTTAATTTTTATTACAAAAGAACAATCCAAAATACATGCACAAATCACAATAAAGTCTTAATTCTCTCCAGGCAAACATTTTGCGACAGCAAACTTCCACCACCGTTTATGCGCACATAACTTCAATCCATCAACTCCATGAACACATTGAGTTTGAAAGGGGACAGGAGCAAATGTCCGCCGATAGAGTGAGTGACACCACGTTGTGGACACTGGTAGGTGAATTAGAGCTTTCACATATTCCGCTCACCAAATGATGTAAATTGCCAAAGGGTATTCTATTGATGCTAATCTATTTGCTGCTTGCAAAGGCCTACAACTTATGGTGACTTTAAAGACAACAACTCCAAATGAACCTACTTCAAAGGACCATGCCCAACTTTGCTGATTCGATGCTGCGCTGTGGAAGACCGTAAATACATGAATCTGTTAAGACTTGCAAGAGAGTGGCCGTTGAGAGCATAATGGTGGGCAACCGAGAAAGAGATCAGGTTTGCTGTATCAAAATAGCAATACAATGGAAGAAAGATAAGAGACGTAGCTCTGAGATTCGATTCAACATTGCTTTTTGGAAAATGTTCTTACAAACACCGTCTAGCTTCCAACGATACCCTGCAAATTATCATAAATGTGGTTCGGAAAAGATATGGCAAAGAAGTCTATCGAAGCCTTCCTGGGGTGATGAAACTCCGTTATATGACCTTTGCCCCTGTCTTCGTGGTTAATTCCACTTCCATCGAACACTGTTGAGATGGCCAAAGCGCTCGAAACAAGACAGAAGGTATGTATCAGAGTAACGGCATCTGCACTTTTCCTCGATTTGATCTTCACCCTGACGACACAGAACCCCATCTGTGCTCGGGGACCACAGGTATGTAACTGTAGAAAAGGGTGGCCTACCCTGCCTCGTTCCACCTCCTTAGTGATCATGACAATGATGGCACTGTGCTCCTGCCAGACCATGCGCCAGAAGTCCACAATGGTGTTAGGCAAGGTGCCCTGTGTGGCGATGTACCGTGGACCCGAGGAGGAGGAAGAAGAAGGCGACAGAGGAGCGGGACTGCCCCTTGCAGTTTTTGGTGGCAAAGGATCCACCGTAGTTGAACCACCAAGCAAACTTTCAGTTAGAGAGTCCTAGCAATGCAAAAGTAGAGGTTTAAGTAGTTTCACACCAATCGATTTTGTATAGGACTTGGTGTTTCAACAGAAGGGTGAAACGATGGGAACCAAAAGTTTGAAGAATATTCAATGGTACAATCTGATGAATGACCAATTATGCAACTTTATCTACTTCACAATCCCCGATACACAAAGAGAAGGTTATCTGCACGAGAATTTGAAAGCATACTGAATCGGAGAAACATTTGCATGCAATAAAACTTATTTTGTCCAATAATTACCAACCCTAAAAGCATCGCTTTATTATCGTCATTAAAATACCCCCAAACAATACAAATCAACAAATTTGGTGTCACATTGTGTAGAAAGATGTAAAGCGCATAAATAATGCATGGGAAATCAGGCCGACCCAAGTTTGGATAATGACAAACAATACTCTGGGGTCAAAGGGTTGGAAGTACAATGGAAAGTACAATTATTCAACAAGTTACACTTACACTAAGAAGGCATTCTGGTAGATATTGCTCTGCGAAACAGTCAACTACGTATTTTTGTGGTCCGTTCCACCGACGGACAACTGGTAGTCTCACAACATGCGCAAGACATGGCTTGTTTCATTTACTTCCAACAACATTATGCGTGTATGTATGTACTTTCAGAAGTTGCGAAAGCCAATCGTCCTCTAAAGTGAAGACTACAAAAGCGCCGATCACACCTGATTAGCAGCATTAAAGGCGGCTTTTCTTGGCTGGACGATTAACTCAAGAGAAAATAAAAATCCAAGCGAAGCGAAGCAAAATCATGCGGTGAAAGTGTAATGCCATCCACAACCAGGAGCACGCAAACGCATAAAAGCCAACCCAACCAGGCACGCGGCTCTCGTGCAGGGAGTCGGAGACCGAGTCTTTTCGCTCTATCGCCTTCATGCCCACATGGGCACGCATATCTCTCGACCGCCTCAGAGGCACAACGCCAAAGTGCGCACGTGGGTGTGTGCATGATCGCGAAATTGCTGGCAGTGAGTCCACATTCACCTGCACACATGCACGCACACACGCGCATAACGCATTCACGTGCGCATTTGGAGGGGAGGAATTTTACGCTCAACACAACACAACAAGCTTAGCCACTAATTGCCGGCCAGTGGAGATCTGAAATAATGGCTAATAAATAGGCTTGAAAATGAATAGGATATGTCTAGATCTAATTGAATGACTTCACGCCCTCCTATTTATGGAGGTGATGTGTAGAAATGGTTTATTCAAAGATGTAATGTGTTGAATGTTTGCTTAACGCTAGGTTTTCGTAAAGGGACTAATTGGCTGCGCTGCCATTGTACCCCAGCAGGGTGGGCTAGCCTCCAGGCCATGTGAGTAGTCCCAAGCCCCACTCTCTTCTTTCATCTTTAGGGAAGTGTCAGGGTGCCACATTACTGGTTGAAGAAAGCGAACCGGATCTTAAAGGACATCTATCCTGAATGCTGCTGCTAGGTGATAAACCCTTGTGAGGCGGAAAAAGCGCATATACCGCGGATGGAAGAATCGGTAACGACCCCAATAGAAGGACTGAAAATGATGTCTACCTCCGGCAATCACCCCAATCCTGTGGCCTGCAGGAAAGCTATTAAAAATTGAAGTGACACCAGCCGTAAACTATTTAAAATAGTCCCATACGAATCTGTCTACCGTTCCTGTATGGTGCTAATTAAGCAAACATGTAATAATTCCTCCACTTCTCTACTAGCTGAATCGGGGCCAAGATAGATAAATGGCCGACCAGCACTGGGACGAGAACAAACTGGCAAGAAGGAATAGACACGGAACCTTACCGCCACGGAACTATGTTAAATCCTGTCCTATGTTACATGAATGCTTTTGGGCCAGCGTCCCTACGACTAGTGTCGGGCACGCGTGATGCCCATACAGGACGACACTCCAAATCCGGTAGATTTGTCAAGAGGGCTCAACGCCGATATGGCCAAGTATCTTTTCAGTTGTATGGAAATTCAATGGATGGCACGGTTGGCTAGTGGATATTTTTCTTACAGTACCGACTATGTTGTGCTGGTTGACGCGAGAAGTTAATCAAAGGGAGCGCCGAAGACGACGCGGAGAAGGGAAGAGGAGTTGTATGCTACGGCCATTTAACTCGCTGCTTTGACAACGGGACACTTAGGGGGTCCACCGGGTGGGCTGGCCTCCAGGCCATGCCAGTAGGCCCAAGGTCTACTGCATGTGGAATATACATATATTCTGTCCTAGTATTCTGTCTTCTTTCGCCTTCAGGTAAGTCTTGGGGAGTTACACAGAGATGTACTGCCTTCACTAAACGCGTTAGGACGTTGCAGAGAATTTTTAATCAGTTTCATGTTTGCAATAGTTCCAAAAATAAGGGAGCAAATTGATAATGGCATCTGTGCTGGATTGAAGTAGGGGTGTAAAGAATCTGACCAATCAACGGTCTGTTCAAACAGGAAGGTAAACAAAAAGCTTGTAAATATATTAATTGAATGTAACAATGAAAAAGGAATGATCAGTCCTTTTCATTCATTTACCATTGGCACGGTCACAAAGGATAAGTATTCCTTATGAGTCAGCAGAACGACCTGCAGTTGAACTCTCGTTGATACCTCAAATACAAATCAGGGTTATGAAGGTTAGAGCTAGGACTGCACTAGAATTTCACTGCATTCAAAACACTGATTTTGACAAAAAAAAATCCCATTTGACCTATGAAAACAAGGTTCATTTGCATATCAAGTAAGCAGACTGTTCTCTCCAAAGTGCGTTCTCGCACCCATTTTGCCAACTAGGTAACCACTTGGTATTCGCCACTGACGGTCCATGAACATTTCATTACCCTGCAATTTACCATTTCACATCTGTGTTTTCCTTGGAAGCAAAGAGTCACCAGATACTCTTATCGAGCAAACTGAGTGTGCTTAAAGTTTTTGCACAGAGGTAGAAAAACTGACTTCTCGTGGTTCCAACATGTGGAATCCTGTTAGGTTGGTGTAACAAACGCAGAGTTGCAGAGACAGCTAAAACTGACTAGCGAAGCCCGAAGGATAGTGGAGAATGAGAAAGCAAGAAAGCTGACTGAGAGTGAGGCATTTTCCTACATTCTACTACATCACAATCCTACGTAAGTAAAAGTAATTAGCACTTGTTCCATGAGAAACGACAAAAATCTTTTTTAAAAATCGATTTGTTAAGAAGAAAGCTAAAAAGCGTACCGGCCAGCTGATGTAATTCGCATTGATGTAGTCGGAGCCAGGGATATTGGGATCGCCGTCAAGAAGACGAACAATGGTTGAGTCAAAGGGAAGAATATTCTTATAGCGATTTTTGTCCAAATTGTGAGACTTGGCCCCCTCAAGACGACTTCTGGCCTTGGTCTAAAAAGCAGCAAGCAAGTCCACCAGCGAAATGCGCTAGATCCAACGACAGAAAAACGCCTATTACTTGCACACACTCATGGCAAAATGAATTCGAATGCGGATGGAAATCTGCATGACATTTTTAACGATACCTTTAACTAGCGTTTGTTTAGGATTTCCCAGAATCGAGTACTAAGTTGGGAATAAACAATGTTAGGTGAAAACACAATCAAACATGGGCCACGGTTCTAGTGACTGATAATGTAAACTGCTGGTGTAGTAGTGTAATAACCTCAGTTCTAAAGAGCATAATTTACTTGGATGACAAAAACACGGCGACTAGTCGTCGCTAGATGATCAAAATCAGCCCAAAGTGGCTTCACAATCAACCTACGCGTCAGTAATGCCTGAACTTCTTAAGTGGCACTAGAGCAGTTTCGCGGCTTAGTTCCAAGCTTCACCAAGGGCAAGTGGAAGGACCATAGCACATGAGAAAAAGCCCAAAGTAAGAGTAGAATGGAAAAGCCATGGGTAAAAGTAACATTAACATTGTAGAAGCTTAAATAAATGAATGAGCAAAACCGCACGTGATTGTTTAGGGAAATCATTAATTCGGGAAAGCTGGACGGATCGCCTGTTAAGGTGTAACGTCTTTAAAAGATAGAAGAAGCTGCCACTTAAACAACTGAGAAATCAAATGATATCCACAAAACCAGCAAAACCGCGGTGAGGTCCAACAAAGCCGAGTTACAAGTGAAATATAGAACGGTTGGTAAAGTTGTCCAATTCGTAAGAAAAGACGGGATGGACTCATTTAAAAAAGTCATTAAATTTACCGCTATAGCAGTTAACTGTCTAGCCTTGGTTTTTTTCAAACAGTCGGTTCGATGGGAAACATGGAAGCAATAACACATCAGCTGGCGAGATTCAAGTCGTTCAAAATCACTGAAGCTTTCGGACATTACCACATAGACCGGCAGTGAGCGATGACTTGACCATCCATTCAATGTGGAAATAGAACAGTTTGGTAGTACTTGAAATGGATGCGGTCAATTGCCCAAATGATTACTGACAAATACGATACTGCCCAACTTCACACCAACACAAGCACCAATTGTTTATTCTGCCTGATCTCTGTGTATGGGCTTTCACGGGTATCAGTTTGCCCTCAAAACGTCTGCAAACTGTCTACAGGAAGCAATTGCTAAAGGATATCCGACATTGTCCTAAAAAAGCTTTATTTAGAAAACGAAAGCTGGTAAAAACGGAAGTCTCGGGAAACAACAGTTCATATTCAATGATTCGCAATGTCTGAACAAGTTATGTTGGTAAATCGTCAATAGGGGGACATATATTCCTACAATTAACACATTTTCGAGTAATAATGACAAAAGTTTAACAGTCGAACCAGCAGTAAAACAAACTGCAGTGCAGTTTGGTTAATAAGAAAGGTAATGACGAACAAATGAGTCAAGTGTGGTCGAAAAAAAAACGCACACAAGATCGGGTTGAAAAGCGTAAACATTTCGGCGAGATTACCAACAATCTAGCTAACTATTCAAAAGGATTAAGGCATTTGGGTTACTCCAGAAAAAATATTAATTTCGCCTAAAAAAAGGGTTTTTAAATAAAGATTCGCAGTCATTTTATCTCAAAAATAGGGTAGGGAAATGTTGGGGGAGGGGGGGGGAAAGGAAACAGTTGTTAAAGTGACTTCCATTTATCACGAATCAAACTTACATCGTGAATGTCTTGGTGAAGCTCCTCGAACTCTTCATGAAAACCGGCCAAGTGTCTACCACTGACATTTTCGCACTCAAGTTGTCGTATTCGTTTGTTTATGGTGGAGACGTTGAGACGAGTCGCGTTGAAGGGCTAAGAGGAAGAGAATCTGCCAAATTACCATCCATTGAGGGGATGGATAACAAAATACTAAAGCAATATTCCGCAATTTTGATCGATCCAAGGAAAATTTATCATTTTTATAAGCCTAACTGCGTGTGACATTTTACAGGCCCAAATGAGTGGTATTTCAGAAATGAAATGTCTTCAGACGCAGTAGTTAACGCACCAACACCATGACTATGAAATTACATTTTCATTTGCCAGTTCACTTACGTGAAAAAAGAAATAAGGAGAAAATTAATGTAGCAATTGTCTACACAAGATAACCTTATTTAGACTATAAGGGAAAATAATTCATTTGGACCGAAAACAGGTTTAATTCTTGGTAAAGTTTACCAAAGCCTGAGATTACTTGAATCGGGCTAATAGGTTTTACCTTAGTTTCGCCCGATTTACCTGAATGCAAAAGCAAAAAAATTGATATAAAATTTCTTAAATTAGTGAACGGAGCGAATTAGATTGAAAGCCAGATTGACATGGGGATTAACAGATCCTACAGTATTAAGAAATTTCAAGAGACGAAGGAGACTAAACATAACTCTTCTCGTCACATTTAACTAGCTCATTTCGCTAAAAGGACTATTCTCATTCTTTAAGGAACGAAGTGATCTCTAAAGTAATTGGTTAGGATTTGCGAATGGCGGCAGACCAATAGGTAAAAGCAACTTGTTTTGAGGTAAATCAACGTAAATATAAGTAGGGTTCCATAGGAAAAAAATCATAAAGCATTTGAGAATTAGAAATATTGTTTCTTCAAGGTTAGAGAAATCACAAAAGAGAATTAAAATAACACATTTTAATTTAATAAGGAATCTTCAACCAAACGGATCACAAGAAAATCAGAAAACACAATTTTTGGAGTCCAGCAATATGCTATGAATCACCAGTGGATAGACATGCATTTCCGTAAGAGAAAGGTAAGAATTTATGATTAAACAAATATAATTAGTGCTGATAGATTAATGAAACAGTAACTCACGGCAACAGGGAATGACAAAACACAAGTGATTTTAAATAAATACCAACTATAAGGATAAATAAAAAACAATGGCAATGATGCACATTTCAATGAATGATATTCAAATTTGAAATGCAGGCAGCTACATGATAATGCTGCTGTGGCTAAACAGAAACATACTTGTTTTAAGTATACCAGTCCTCCATTCTTCTCTACCATCGGCGTTGCGGTGTAGAAGTCGATTAGCTCTTTGAGAGTCAAAAACTGATGACCACCGCCGGCATCGAATTTGTTGTCTTTTTTTCGGTTAATGAGAATATGCGACACCTGATCACCAGTTGCAACAGAAAGCACGTATGAACCAGGTTTTTGGATCGACTCTCGTACAAGAAAACTGCCGTTCTTCCCCTTTTCCATTAAAAGTTTCTGCGCTTCATTTCTGGACATTGGACCATGAAACCACCGTGAACTATAAAGTTTTGAAATAAAAATATCAAAAGGCGTAAAGCACATAAATAGCTAAAATAATGCGGAATCCAAAACTTATCAGCCTAAAGGGGTCGAATGTAATTTGAAACACACTAGGTAGAAAGCTACACACCTCTCTGCCAGTGGGTCCTGACAAAATAATGGATACTTTAATTCGATTATCGAACCATTCTTTTCCTTTAATTCACCATGGTTTTCACGATAGTAGTCAACCAATTCGGAAAGGGTCGCAAATGTTTCACCGCCATAGAGATCAAGAAAATCTCCAGTATTCCGAATGCGTATATGAGTAACACAGTCCTCCCGGCGAACAGACAGGGTAAAATTCCCGGGATTCGTCCAACTAGGTCTCACAAGGAAGCTTCCTGGATCGCCTTTTTCAAGGAGCAGTTTCTCTGCTTGGATTCCCTCAAGGTTGTGGTGAAACCATCTACGAAATTCCGATTTATACGTTCGTGTACCTCCTGCGCTCAATAACCATTATTCATGAGAATATCTGTTACTCGGCTTGTTTCAACGTTGCAAAAGCTAAATGGATGCCTATATAGCAAAACTTGCAACCACAATCTGCTTGTAGGCGGAGTCTTAAAACCTGACTGTACGTCCACCGGTTTAATTAAGCCGGTCACTTTGACCTTAGCTAGGTCAACGTCATTGCCAAATCTAAACTTGGTGTTAACTGAATAACTTAAGCTGTTGCCAAAACTCTAACACTTGCCATTTTTTAAACCAAAATGAGTAAGTTAAACACAGCGGATAGCAGTTTGTACCTTGCATACACAGTAATGCCTCTAATTAATCTACACTTGCAATAATCTTCAAATGTATTCAGTCTTTACATAAACTTTGCTTAACTTACACATAGGTGACTTTTTTGAATCATCTTCAAAAAAATTATTTTAGTAAGTCACGGAAGGGGCCGGGCTTATCTCTAACACATTGTAGGGGTGAGATATTGGGTCTGTGTGGGCAGCGAAATTGCTCCGTGGAGTAGTCTCCTAGCCATACCCTTTTCAGTACTTTGGACTCTTATGGCTTCAAGGAAACTGGAGGCTCTAAAACCAGAGACTCGTTTAGGGAACTTCATTCGCCATCACAAATCTGCTTGAAGTCCATCTACAATTAGGAAATGAAGATCACGATTTGATGTTTAGAGTCAAGAATTCGGCACCTTGAGCATTCTCCCAAGCCGTAAGGTGTCATACAACAGTGGCCAAACGCACTGCTGACGTATATGGGTTAGAGGGGCAACTGGCGTGGCCCAGATGCCATACCGCGGAGAAAAGGTGCGATAAGAGAACCTCAATTGCTTGCCTAACTAAACCGTGGAACCTAACAATCATTCACAGAAAGAACATAAAATTCCGAGATCGGCGATGTATTTCTTTGGACCTGATAGATGGATCACTAAGTCCTCATTGCGAACCGAACTGTAGTACCTCATTATTTTCGTAGGGCTAAAAACAAATGGGGGAACCTAAACGTCAGCAAAACTAAAAAGGGCTAAGTAGTTATATGGACGTGTTCAATAAGTATACAGACACAACACGTGTTACCTCTGGTAGATTCTGTAGCCATTCGAAATAAGTTAGTGCACAAATCGGAGCACTGATGCAGCATGATAATCAAAGTTAAGTAAAATATAGTTATTCGTTTAAGAAGCTTCGGTACATAAGACGACTGGAAGCAGCTAAGATTAGTAGAGGTTCGGGAAAATAATCAGACCAGCAGCTCGTTCAACATCTTTTAGAGGCACGGCGAATGTATTAACATGTGTGCCTTCTGTAATTTCTCGATTAGGAATCACCCAGGCATGGGTCCTCCAGGGGCCCTGCGGTGTCCCCTGTACTGCGACCGCCTTGAAGAAATGAGTCGGAACAGCAACACTATTCGGACCAATCACCTCGTAGATGACCTGTCGATGACCCCGTTGAGAGAGGGTCGAGCTTTGAAATAAAATGAGAATGAAATGACAATATTTGCGAGATAAGACTGTTAATGTTACTACTTAACTAACCTCGGTAGAAACAGTGGGCCCGTAACAACTACAACGTTTGCCGATCGCCTTGCTATTCCTCGAACGTACTTCTCCAGGTCATTCCATATTCCACGGTTGAAACCATAGCCAACCTGAATGCAAAACACTCACAATTCTCTGGCATGTGAACACTACAATTGACAAGATAATGCCTGTTTTTTTGTACAATGCACGGAGTCACCTGCACCAGTATGACAAAAGCAAAGAACCGTGACAGGTTAAGACAAAAATATATTTAGACCTCTCATATGAACGACAGTTGCACCACACCCGCCTGTTATCAAGATAGTTCCTTACAGACTGGCAAAAATAAGTCAACGTTTTGGTGAAATGTGGGGCTTTACAGAGTTAACATGGATCAAATTTGTTGGAGGTGAATGAATGAAGGGTACCTGCGGCGCAATGTTGCTAAGAATAAATGTTTTCTTCATGGACTCGGCATTGTAATTGTTATTTCCCGCGGCAGCCATATGGCCCCGATCCAACCCACTTTTAGCATAGTCTAAGTTGGTGCTTCGAAACTCTGGGGGTTCACCCAAGTCCTCCACGAAGGCAAATTCTTTTCTAGGATAAACATTTAGGACGTTAATGGATGAAAAACACACGCCGAATTCACCATAAGCTCGAAAGTGGTAATTTTAGGGTTTGGAAATGAAAGGTACCTGTCCACGAGATCCTTTGCATCACCGTTAAGATTTTCTTTGGTGAGGTGTTCCAACGTCCACCGGGGAATACGACTCCTCCGGTCGTAGAGACAGAGGAATCCGGGTAAAATTTTCACACTTTCAACAGTGGGCACGCCTACCTGGGAAACCGGTACGGGAAGAGGACTTTGAGGAGAGAAGACATTACGCGAGAGCGCTTTGAGGTCGGGCGTATCAGGGGAGGTCGGCGCAGTTTTCCTCTGGATGGTAACGAAGAGGCGTCTTTTGTCGGTAAAAACAACTCCGGTAGTCAGACATCCCGCAGAGAATGCCGCCGATGCCACAAAAAAGTAATTCGCAATCCGAGACGAGAAGAGCCGATGCATAGGTCAAATGATATTCCCTTAGGAAAGAAAAATGGCTCCAAAATACTAAATAACAAAAGGCACCCAGGCTGGAGATTCCGTTAAATATACGAAGGTGACGATAGAAGTATTCAAGTTTGAATTGAAATCTGTTTAACTGTAGACGATCTACAATGCCCTAACCAAACCTGAAGGAAAGTTCTTTTGATGAAACGGCAAGACTTATAAGGGATGAGCTCCTCCAGCCTGTTAGAAAACCAAGAACATGGATAGATTCAACAAAATTGTGACGCGAAGCAAGTGACTACGCAGTACAAATTCGGTCCCTATCCCCAAGTAATAGACCGATCGTTTCCCCTCAAGAATATATCGGTAAAAGAGTTGTAAAATGCATCAGACATCCAACAAGCAGCCACAGACAGGAAAAGACAAAAGCATGCAAAGTAGGCGTAGAATGTACTTGATTTTCATTTACCCAATCTTAATCTTTTGCATGAAGACATGTGTTTATACATAAAATTTATAGATCACATGGCTGGGCAATTACTTTGACAAGGAAAGGGAGGACATTTTCTCCCCCAAGGCGTCTAAAAGTGACTCTAACGCGCTGTTCTGCTTTCGATGCTGTGAGATGAGCAGAGCCAGGGGTTTTCTTATATGGACACCCAGTTGATCTCCGTGGCGTTTGAGCAGAGACGCCACTAGGTCAACGACGGTGGCCAAATTCTGAGAATCACTGGCCTCCGTGTGGACTTTCCGCTCTACCGAGTCGCTTCGGTCGGGCTTAATAGCGCCCAAATGCAAGAGCATATGGTTTACGGCTCTCGCCGAAGGAAGAACAATAGAGTTGGAGACTTTGTCACTTTTCCGGGTCAGTGCGGCTAGAAGAAGGTCGCAGGCCAGATTCCGCAATGCGGGCAGGGAGGACTTCTGGCAAATCCGGAAGGCCAATCGCACAACGGACTCTGGTGAGGCTGACGATATCTCCTCAAAGTTTAGTTTCAAATTGAGTGAGGACGACTGCTTAGCCAACTTGTCTAGGGCAATAATAATTGAAATACACAGTAAAGTATTCTTCTTGTTCCTCTAAAACATTCGTCAAAATTAACTAATTTATAGGTCCCTGCATCGTCAAATCTGCCTCTTCGAAAATCGGAATAAAGCCAAATTTAACTATGTATCAAGGGTAAATCAACCCACCAATCAAAGGCATAAGTTGATTATCATTCTCCGTGTCAAGGAAAGCCGCCTTTAGTGATTCCAAGATGGATTTTTCATCGAAAGGTTGGAGTTGTGACAGCGTCGGTGTGGAAAAGAGCCCGGAGTATTCAAAGCTAGTGGATCCAGGCGACGTCGAGGCGCCTAATTTTGGAGGGGCGGAGAGTTTGCTGGAAATAGGTAGAGATGATTTGTTGCCAAATAAGCCACCCGATGAAGTTGAACCTGTCATATCTAATCCAGCAAACAGATTCACTCTGAGCTGGTTTTCCTTCTGCAGACTTGAAAGACAGGACAGGAAACTAAAACCGCCAGCACCACTAGTGCCAGATTGGTTGACCGATTCATCACCTTGAAGAGAGTAGAACAGCAATAGCGGAAGCAATGCAACAAAAGCTTTAAGGATGCTGATGAGTCTACGCAGCGCGTTACACAAACATATATCCCCTTTATTATGAAAGAGAAAATAGTTGATGGAATCATGTTTTACTACAATTAGCTCTGGAAGGACCCACAAGATTTGCCTATTATGTAGCCCTTCTTAGCTACTACAGATAAAGAAAGTCGTCACCAGTGAATCAAATGTACAATTTATAAACACACCTGATGGTTTACTTGGTTTCTCAAAACTGTCCTTCATGACAGCAAAAGAGTTTTCCCGCTCATCGTCCCCCTCCTCCTCTTCGTTGCCATCCTCTCCCTTATCATTGTAGCTCTCTTGACTTCCGTCATCACTATCCGATTCCAGCTCATACTCCGCCCCGGCTACATCATCCCCGTTGTCACTGCCCATGTCCTCATTGAAGGCACGGTGATAGATATCCTCGTCTTCATCCCCCTCTTCTTCTTCACTTATCGACGGAACATCAGCCGCAATTGCATGTAGAAGATTCGCGGTAGTGAGGACTTGCAGGACATTCTCGACACCAGTGGGACCGAATTCGTTGGCATTTAATGAGAGGTGAGTTAGTTTGGATTTAATGGCCAGGCTGAAGGCCAAGAACACTGCAGCATCTCGTTTGATCTCGTTGCCGTAAAGACTCAGACGACACAGGTCTGGTACCACGTCTTCACGTCCAAGATAACGAGCCAAAACACGACAACCCCGAGAGCGTATGAGACAATCATCAAGAATAAGCTCCTACAAATTTGATGAGAATGATACCCTGAGTAGTAACGAATGCAACTATATCTACAAATGGGATAACAGCACCCGTTATTCTCCCAAAAATATTCAAATAAATTCCGGGAACAGACACATAACAAGCATGAAACAATGGTTAAGAGATAATCACACTCTGAGAGTACGGACCTTGAGTTGAGGTATAGATTTTAGGATCCTAGCTATTTCAATACCTCCCTCTTCCTTTAGTGAATTATCAGATAAATTTAGTACACGCATCTGAGTATTCTTCGAAATCGCGGAGGACAGAGCTTTGATCCCATCTGACCCGTGAATTCCGATACCATTTTGATACAGGTGGAGCTGTAAAAAAGCGATAAATTTCAAAATTATCAGAGATGTACTTCTTTCAGTGATTGCATTTGAGAGAAGACATCAGCCAACAAGCACGCTCCAACATTTTCAAGACGATTGCGTCCAGCTGAAAAATATATTAATTTAAGCCCTTTTCCATTGCTTTCCCTTATGCCTTTAGATAAAGCCTCAGCCAAATATCTAGCGCCCTGGTGCCCAAGGCCTTGGTTGTTCATGCGCAAAGCCTACACAATCAGATATCCAGTACACCCTTGCCTTTAACGTAAAGCACGCTGGACTGCTCAGGAGATCAGTTACGCCTACGACACCCCGTGGACCAAATGCATTATCACTTAAATCGAGTTCAGTAAGTCGAGCACCAGATGACATTATGCCAACTGAAATTTGCTTCAGAGCGGGAGCGATTTCATCAGCCATACGACCTACAATAGTAACATTACTTCCAACCATACCTGTAAACATATCGCTGAACAGACAACTTCTTAAGTCTTTGTGACTTGACAACTCGGAACCGATTGAGCATGCCCCATTCACGCCAATGGTGTTACCTGACAATCGAAGAGCAGTCATACATGGGCTGTTTCTAAGAGCTTCCAAGATGTTTTGAGCGTCTTCTTTGGTATCAACTTTAAGTGATTTTCCGTCAAAATCGACAACGACACCACCCTTTTGCTCCAAAGCCATTTTTGGGAAATGAAGCAGGCTAACCAATAGCCTCGTGAAATATTTCTATTATGTAGGTCAATTTATGCGTGTTTAAATGTGAAATAGTCTATTACAAAACGTTGCTTGTCTTAGCTTCTCACGTTTAGAAAAGTTGTAAAATATCTTGGAAACCACAAGAATTTCCATTTTAGCACCGATGTTGCATTAAAATATACTCTTCACTTCATAAAACATTTTACCCTCAAAATATATATCCATTACTTTTACGGAGATAAGAGATTTTTACTCTACCAGATAAAAGCCATGTCTCAGACGCTCCATTTTCCAAAACATGTGTGCAATTTTACATTCAGGAACCCAAATTTTTGAGAAATATTTAGACCGAAGTGCACAAGATTGAAATATTTTTGAACATGCTAAGATTGTGCATTGAGATGCTTCATCCCTTTTGTAATACAACTGTGGTATATTGGTGAGGCGCCACTTTTGAATTCTTGAATTTGCCTTCTTGTACCTCGCTGGGTGGGCTGGCCTTCGGGCCATGCCAGTAGCCCAACCACCTTCTCTGTGCCGAGTATTGCGTCTTCTTTCGTCTTTGGGGAAGTCTCGGGACGCTACACTGTTGCTCCTTTGAGACTGCACAGCCTGAAAATTCTGGCACCCTAAATTGCTGTATTTCCAAGCACAAATATCGGATTTTTTGTATGCCATCCATAACTCTCTCCATTGTGCTATGCTAATACATCATATTTCAATAAGTTTTGATGTTCAATCAGGGTGCTTGAACTTTGATAATTATGAGTAAAGTTCAAAACTTCTGTGGAACGGTGAAATTCGTCTTCTAAATTTCCTGTGAATGAGTTGTATCCTGCCTAATTTTTTCAATCAAGATGTTTAGATCACAGTCATAGCAGTAGGGACTAGTAATGTTGTAAAGAGTGGCCGGAGGCTGTAAAAAGAAGATGGGCTAGATTACACCACTATGATGCTCAGCCCTACCCCCATAACTGCACAGAGAATGAGTGAATCAAAATACTAAAGCGGCAAATGTATAGATTTTGCTCTAGTCAGTGTTTGTAACGTTGATACTGCTCAGAGGGCTGGGCCTTAGTCAAAGCAGTGTGCTGTCACGGTAATCATAAACAATAACTAAAAAAGATCCGCCCTTTGGTTTTAACACTCCCGCTTTATGGGAAATGATAGTCGCAAACACAGGTGTATTCATTTGGGAGCCCTTCGTTGCGAGTACATGTTATTTTATGGCTTCACCATACGGTCATGATCCCTGTGATGACCCTGGCCACACGCACGCGTGCAGCCTTAATTATTACCGACCGTGTGCTGATGACTAAATTGCCCATATCATTAACCCTTTTCGCTTGGTGAAACCACCGAAATGTGCCAAACAGCCCCAAAAGGTAAGGATGCTAAAGTCATCTGTACATTAAAACGTGTAATTTATCCAAGTCTTTCCCAATATTGAAAGGACGGAGATAGTTTTTGACAGGTTTCAGAGGTTCTTGAGGGTGGTAAGATCAGTTTTAAGAGATTTCAAGTGCTCCATTCGCAACATTTTAAAGTGTACCTACAAATTTAAAGTGCCCCATACAAGATGACTTCAATTTATTAAGCTTTGGTTACATGGATGGCTCATCTGAGATTTTGATGCGCAATTATTAGGTTATTTGTTCAAATCTCTGTTTCGGTGACGAGCAACTGAAGGCCTCCGCCATTGTGCCTTCGCCGTGTCGCCTAGTCCCTCGGTCACGTCAGTATACTCAAGCCCTGCTCTACGTTGTCAGTACATATTCTGTCCCAGTGTTATGGCTTCTAACGCCATAAGGAGTATCTCAGAGCGATACGTCAGTAGCAACAAGAAGCAAACCCAACCTTGAAGGGCTACTGTCCCATTTCTACTGTTGGATGATAAGCGCTGGCATGACAAAAGAAGACGTAATGCTTGGGCAGAATACGTATTGTCGACCTGCATAGGGACTCGCGGGCAACTGGGATGGCATAGATAATAGTCTGCCTGGTAGGGGTACAATGACGGAGCTTCTTAGTAATTAGTTACCAAAATCTCGAGTTAAAAAAAAGTATTACGATACCTAGCAATAAAATACTAACATAGTATAATGCGTGTTTGTTTAAATATCACTCTTCAGTTGAGAAACGGTCAGTTTACGCCATTCACGTGACGTAGCGGATGCATTTACTTCCTGATGAGGAAACGAACTTCGATCCCCTTTCATCATCACCGTTCGACTGTCAAATTCAACCAATGTTGGGACACGTTCTGAGAAGATGATATTTAACATAATTCTACAAATAATACGCAACGCCTTGTTAGCTAGCATTGATCCAACTTCCAGGAAAAAGACCATAGGTCTCTGCTAGTCGCGCTTGTGCTCTTATGTTCTTATCTCCGCTGATATACTTATGCTAGCAGAGCCCTTAAGAATCAAGTTCCTAATTTCATCGATAATATCAGTAGGAATATTAACTTTATTCAACTGGTCAGAAGTAGTAGCCGTGTTTATTTTTAGAACTAATAACTTCAAAATGAATCTCTAAAGGAAAAATAGCAAACTTTTAGTGAAGTAGTTATTGCGCGCCTGTATTTGGGGATTCCACGAGTTTTGATGGGATTTCATTCTCAGACGTTTCCAAAATAGGCTATTCTTTATAGATCGAAATCAGTAAAATCTTGGTCCAAAAAAGTGCACAATAACAGACACATCTTGTAAGCATTCGAATTTCCCTAAAGACTAAGGTTTACTTCATCCATTGACACATCCGTACATGACACGTATAGATACTTTCGTGGAATGAAATTTATTCTTCCACTTTTAAAACAGGCCAATTTAAAGAAATGCAACCACGTTGATTGTTTCAGTTGTCTAGAATTGATATTTTCAAAGAGCCATGAAGAGGAGATAGAAACGATTTTTTGTTGAAATCAATTCGTCCTTTGGTGTAGCCCGTTTAGATGATAGAACACATAAATAATCCCGTCTTGAAGAAGGTCACTTCGCTACTCGAGCATGACGCGTTGCGAAACTTTCGTTGTTTCGCTCTCCTACCTCCTGTTTCGGATCCTTGCGTTCAGGAGGTTGTCTGGAGGAAAATATCTTTTATTGCGTAGTAAGGGGAGTTTACAAATTACCGAAAGTTTTTTGGGGGATCAGTATTCGCTCTCTTAGGGGAATGGTCTGTATGCATTGACTATTGGCCGTTTAAACGATAGTTGCAAACAACCAAATATTGTTCTCACTCAAAATTCCAGTAATTTTTCTGGAGAATATCCTGGCCCTATGAACCAGATTTCACACTGTCATCTATTACCTACCCTAGCCTAGGTCTATCAATCGTAATTCCTCTTAAGCATGTAATCAAATTTATACCCAGTTAATTAGCTTGTATTTAATTCCTGCATGAAGTGTAAATTCACAGCGGTTGAGATATCTCGGACAGATTAATAGGAGTGAGATTTTGGAAAGACTACCATTTAATTAGCCACAGCAGACGTTGATAAAATTCGCAATTCAACGACAAGCACAGACACAGTCTGCAGATCATCATCATAGCCCTCAATTTCCTCTTGAGGACTTTATAAGGAGTACAAGTCTAGGAACAGATTCATTTTCAACGTAAAGAAATGCTGAGATGGTAGCACTAGCAGGGTTCTGTGACATTGATACGAGGGCCGAATTTCAGGTGCTGAAAAGTATGCATATTCCAATCCATACCTGAAGTAAACATCGTTTGAACACACGGGTGTTGTCTATGCATCACGTCATGAAGAGAACAAAGAAGCGCGGCACCAGATGGACCGCGCAAAGTGCAGTTTTATATGCCCCAATTGAATAAACGCTACAGCAGGATTTATAAACACGTAGAGAACCACATTGACTGATATTTATTCTGAACACGTCAGCTGGGAATTTCAGCAAATTCATTGGGTCTAGGAAGGAGAAAGTAGGACAGGAGAGGATATCTTTTTGTCAGTGTCTTGTTGTCACTCCTGAAACAACAAATTTTAGCTAAACATGGCAAAGCCATTATTAAATGATGTCCATGGGATGGCAAAAGTCTTAGAAGTCCAAGTGGAAATAGGAAAAGCCGAACAGACACCATATTGTTAAAATAACTAAATTTAGACCCAATGGCTGCCTCAATTTTGTGTGCAGCCACAGCTTCGGAAAACTCCCATCAAACGGCTGTGTGAAGAACCAATTATGCATTCCTTGAATAGAAATGTTTTTTTAAGTAAATCCTAACTGCGTTCTTAATGGCAATCAGGGCTAAAAACAGAGACAATGCGAGACGCTTCATTTAACCAACTTTTCTCAATCGCATTAAACAGTGCATCAATTTATCGGCAAGTTTCATCCGACATAACTTTGAACATCGTAAACAAAACTAATGTAAACGATGATGAATAATTGAGCATCTTGGTACGAAGAGCCTGTAAACTTGCATAGTAAATTTGCTTCAGGCTACCCCTTCATAATACGATGGAAGAGAGCGTGAAGGGGGTAGGTTTTAAACTAGCTTTCACCGCAAAATTTGCTTTCACACGTTGGACGATGCTAAAGTGACCGGCAATTTGGAACTGTTAAACGAATTCCGTCTCTCACCTTTAATGGCCTTTAGAAGTAATAATTTAACCTCGTGACACGGTCATGACCGTCATGTAGTGAGACTTCGTGTTGGGGACATCAACAACAAAATCACGTCTTCCTCTAAAATACAACCTTAGAACATGTAATTCTAAGGGATGACATTGTGAGGCAGTAGAAGGGAATGCCCTGGAGTAATAGTGAATAAGTAGCTGCAATAGCAAAACATCTCTTGTAAAAAGGAGTTCTTTTAGAAAGTGAAAATCATAAGTATATGATGAGACTAATGATGGTGGGAGATGATTAAAGTTTTTGTGTTTTTTATTTTGAGCAAGCTTGTCAGGATTACAAACAGAGAGGTGATTCTGTGTTACGCTAAACGTTTGTTTAACGCTCGGTTTTGGTGAGGAGCCACTTAGAGGTTCCGTTATTGTACCTCCGCCAGGTAGCCTGGTATCCGGGGTATGCCTGTAGACCCAAGCCCTGCTGTTGGTCGACAAATCATGTTTCTCCTGTGTATAATGCATTGTTTCGTCGTTTAAGAAGCCTGGAGAAGCCGTAATGTTGGCTGCAGAATGAGAACTCAATCTCCGGAGAAAAAAGCGATGCGGATGAGATAATTGGTGACAACGCATAATAGAAGGGCTGAAAAGGACGTCTACCTTCGGCGAATACGTTGGTTCCGTGGTCTGAAGGAAAGCTATTAATAAATGCAGCGACACTAGCCGTGAACAATCTAGAAATAGTTCGCTACGGAGCTATCCACGATGTCTGTATGAAGATATCAATGATGTGAACTCTTGATACCTCCTCCACATTTCTATTAGCTGGATGAAATCCAGACAGGTATGAATGAGCAGCACTGAAGTTAAAATAGACACAAATCTTTATTCTTGCAAAATTATGCTAGCGCTCCTGACAACCGATGGATACTCGAGACGGCCAGCACTTTCCTTTTAACCCGAATCCAATTCCAAAACAGGACCAAACTCCAGATTCAGCGGAATTCCCAAAGGGTTCAGTGGTGCAGCAGTCAGATAACTTCTTGGTTGCATGAGGATTCGATGACTGGCGCGGTTGGCTCATGAGTGTTTACCTCACAGCACCAATTACATTGTGGTGGCTAACGTAGGGCAGTGACCAAGGGGAGTACCAGGGACAAAGCTCAAAAGTGGAGAGGGGCTATGTAGAGTTTATTTTAACTCTCGGTCATACCTTTGGGCGGAAGTACAATGGCCTTGCACATCAGTACCCGCATGATCAAAACAAAGAGCTAAACAAAAAACCGGTGCATTACGTTTGAGTTAGGAAGATAAAATAAAAATAACTTTGGCAGTTTATATTCGATATGCTGCGCACACATTTGGTACAAACTGGCCCGCTATTGGAGAGGGCCGTTCGCGTGTCCATGTTCTTGAGTCACCAATGCCTAAACATTCATAAAAACAGCATTTTCTTACGGCACGATACAGAAATTGCTTTAGTCACACTTTTCAATTGCCAAATCGCGAATGTTAGCCAGCGATTCAAGGTAATGTTGGAAGTTAAGCACCGCCTTTTGTTAAGCGTCTTTAGCAGTCTGACTTCCCTACCTTTGCACAATGCTGTCTGGATTGCACTCGCTGACATCCTGTAAGTAGCCCTAACAATCAAACCCACAGTGGACCAAGAGAGGGTTGATTTTAAGAGCGGATATGCTGTGTAATCAATAGGGGAATTTTATTAACCTTTACAAAACAATAGTACAAACGGGTTAAGAGGATGTGTTATGAAAGCACTAGAGAGGAGTCATAGTCCTTCAAAATGGTAGAGCGCTCTTCATGGTTGTTTAGAAACCTTGCAAACAATAGCGTAACACATTGACTGTTTAACTCTCAATCTTGGTAATGAGCCAGCTAGGGCTCCGCCATTGTACCCTTACTGGTTAGCATGGTCCTCAGGCCGTGCCAGTAGCCCCCCAGCCCTCCCCTACTTCGGCGAATACATATTGTACCCAAATATTGTGTCTTCTTTCGGCTTCATCGAAGCCTCAAAAAGCTGCTTTAGGTTCATGTTGTTCGTCCAAAGTTCCAGTAGTTTACCACTACTGATATCCAAACCTTTTTTGGGATCCTCGGAAAGTGATCAGTTCAGTTACCTGCTTAGTCAATAATGATATTTAAAATTTTGTTTATACTTAAAAAATTCCACTGCTTAGGTGCTCAAGGGCTTTTTAAAATTACCTTGTTGGCGTCTACCTTTTGAAACATCATACTTCCTCTCCAACCTAAGGATGTATGATGTGATGACTATGTGGTTACAATTGGTTATTGAGGTGGCAATTTTACCTCCTAGGGACTTCCTTGAAGAAGAAAGAAGGCAATATGCTGGGGCAAAATATGTACTGCCAACCAACAGAATGGGTGTGAAGCTACTGCAATGACCCGGAGGCCACGCTGTTCAGTGGAAGTACAATAGCGGAGCCCCTCAATAGTCCGTTACCAAAAATGAGTTAAATAGTTAACGTATTGTGTAGCCCATTTCTTCTTTTGAGTGCCATCGCCTTCGCCCCCATTGGTCAGCCTCCCGCCTCAGCCATTGCAGCGTAATGCGTGCTGTGGGAAAAACAACCACGAACCAACTGCGCCGGCGTCGTATTTGCGCACAACTGAAATATTTGACTGCTACGTCACTGACCCCTTTTGGTGATTCTACCGGATCGGGCGTTTTAACCTATTTAGGAAATGTAGGAAGAGAAAGAGGAAAGTAACGGCCATCACTTATATCCAACGCTAGTCGTAGGGACACTGGCCCAAAAGCAGTCATTTAATAAAGGAAGGGGTTTAAAATGATTTCATGGGGGCAGAGCTTCGCGCCTATTCCTCGTTGTGACTTTGTTCTCATTTCAGCGCTGCCCAACCCTATCCATCTGTGTTCTCCCGAGCTAGTAAAGTAGTGGAGGTACCGCGTGTTCACAGCATTGACACCATACTGACACCGTAAAAAGCATCTTAAATAACTTTTCCAGCTGCTTCATGGCTAGTGTAACTTCAGTCTTCCATAGCGTTCCTACATAACGCGAAATAAAGACAGTTACTGAGGTTAGGGTACCATTTCTAACCCTTCTGTTTGGGTTGTCACCGATTCTCCCATCCGCAGAATATGCACTTCTTCCACCCAGCTGAGATTTTTTTCACTTAGCAGAAAACATCAGGATAGATTTCTCCAGATATTGGGTTCTCATTCTGCTGCCAGCAGTATGGCTTTTCCAGACTTCCCAAAAGCCGAAACATTAAAATATGCTAGGACAGAATATGTATTGTCGACCAAGAGAAGGGTTTGGGTCTACTGGTATGACGCGGAGGTCAGAGCGTCCGGTAGAGCCCCTAGTCGGCCCGTCATGAAAGCCGAGTATTAAACAAACAACTAACGTATTACAGAAATGGTATGGAAATAACACATTTTGAGCGGAAGCGAATGTCCATTTCACCCTGGTATGTGAAATGAATGTTGATGAAATTTACAGTTAGCACCTCTTCTGATTGGGTTGCTACTCATCACAAAATAAACACTGGGCTATGTGAATCTGTATAGAACAGAGAATCAAGTTTACGCCTTTTAAAAGGACACATTTATCATAGATCCTCCCGAGTCACATGAACGTTGGCCTATTGTCACTATGCGAAGGCGAAACTGGTCTTAAACCGGAAGCTCCTGCATACTTGTGACAAATGAAGGAGGGAATCGCTTAGGCTGAGAAGAGAACACGTGTAACCTCAAATAGCCACTTAAATCCATTGGACAGATACTCCAGGCCCGCAGGTCAAAATACTTCGACAGGTAAATTAAAATCCCTACCGTCTTATAATTTTAGCGTTGGCTTCAGTGAATGTTCAGCGCCGACATTAGGTCCACTTGATTCAGTAGTTGTGCTGATCCCTATCCACTGTTCATCACCTGATAAAGAAGGGTGATCTTTCACACTTTCTTCCTTGTCCAGGGCCGATATTGCTGGAATAGTTATGACCATTCTTGATACTGGTCAAAAAGTGATTTATGGCACACAGCATTACCCACCGTATCATCTGGCCTCAGTTCACGGTAAAAATAGCCTATTGAAAGAAAGCTTCTCAACCAATTGGCATGCTTCCTGTCTCCCTACACTGTTGGCTTGTTGAGCCGCTTTTCGGCAGTGCTTACCTGCGAAACACATAGGTGAAAGTAATCACCTCTTGGCAGCCTGGCCTAACCTGTTAATAGACCTACACATTGAGAGCAGTTTATCAGTGATGCGAGACCACCTCCACTCCGGGAACACCCATATACAACACGTAAATCTAGACTTCAGGGTAGTTTTGGCCGCGCCCCAGTAGCTTTTCCGACTGCTATCTAGTGCAGGTGCTTGCTTGGTCTTAGGCACACAATTACAGTATTCAAGTCTCCTCTCTATGCGGCTCTGGTCCACAATGCTGATGACGCCTGCGATTCTTTTGTCGGGTATAGACACTTTCTCGCTCCAAAGTATGCCAACTAACTAATAAGCCTTGTACTATTATAACCTCTTTGTAAGTTTTTGTGCTGACTAAAAAAAAACAAACACATCGACAAGGAGATTTTCAAAGAGCACATTTTGCGACCCAAAACGGAGGTGGAATATGCCAAAATAAATAACCACGAGCCATCCAAATGAGAGGGAGAGAGAATCTTTCCGTGCAAAAGGTCATTCGGCACCGCATCTGGAGAGAGTTTACAATAAAACTAGTACAGGGTCGAAGTGGGGTCAGCACCTGGAGACCGTATTGAGGTAAAAGTACACTTTTCAATGTCAAGGGTTCTAGTAGGAACCCTAAAGTAGAAACATGATCGCGTACTAAAAACTGGAGGGTTTTACAATGTGGGATTTGTGTTTGCCCAAAAAAGACGAAAACGCTCTTCCAAACACCGAATAGGGAGAAGATCGCTATCTAATGAAGACCTTCAAATAAATTTGCCTGTGATTCTACCCCCAATTGAGGCATTTTCGTGCCTTGGATCTAATAAAACAAGACAAGGTTTTAAGGAAATGTTGAAGTTTAATATTTAAAATGGAGGCATAGTGGGCCCGTTCCGGGTTCTATAAATGGCTCACCACCGCCCACCGGCAGGGCACAGTAACATCGCTTTGGAATGTCGTTTAGGTATTGTTAGAGAAAAGGTGGATGTGCCTAAAGTTCCAAGTTTTTAATAGAGGCCTTATGCTGATGTAAAGCCACCCAAATCATTATATAACATTGGATTTCTAGGTTGTGGAGCAATTGTTAAACTGAATTGAAAGACTGTCTCACCTAAGTGCAGAAGCAATGGAAACTGTACCCTTCAATAAATTCACCCTTCAAGTGTAAAGTGTAGGGTATTCAAATATCAAAAACTGGTTCGATTATGAAGTAAGTACCTGCACCATCATGGCGGTCTGCACCAAGAGGGAAAGCATTTAGCGGCGTCGACTTATGACCTCAAGCTCCTACTGCCTACCTTGATTAACTAAATACAGAAAAGATGAGGATACAAGCAAACATGATAATAAGAAGTGCACACATTCATCGCCTTAAAGCAAAGGAACTTCTTAATAATTTCGAAAAGAAGGTAGAGGGACTTTATAGAATGAAGGAACGATGGGAAAGAAGACTTTCGACCAAAGTACGCATTTATGAGTCCCCAATACTGCATAAATTTAGTTTGAAGGGTTTTGTTAGCAATGTATTAAACTTTGGCCTCGAAGTTGTTTAAAGGCACGGAAGTGGTCCAGTTGGAGTTCTGCGGGGCATGTACATCTATGTAGGTGTGGGCTAAACCCCAGTGTCGGTAGCTCTTCCACCTAAATGCTCTCGAAATCCTCATGGATATGAGTAGGCAGGTGGCACACGAAACGGCTAACACTACTAGTAGAGCAGGTAGAAATACTGTGGAAAATCGGTGACCGTTTTTCAGCTGAGGAGAAGAGGGAGGAGTTGAGGGCGGTGTTAATAGGGTAGTGATTGTTCTAGGTGAAGACTCCTGTACCGAGTAACTTAGAGCCATTTTGAGGGGATAGTTGTGACGGCAAAGATGGTCATCAGAGCATACTCCAAGTTGACAAGTGCGCAAGGGAACTGGGGAGTTCAGTTGAGTAGAATTTGACCACTTATCAAACGTTACGATACCTCCCATTGACGGGGGCCCGGGGAGAATCCGGAGAACACTAAACTCTGGTCGTTGACTACACTGAATACAGATGAATTGGAGAGAACGTCCTAGGCAGCCGGTTAATCGAATGCTTTTAAATGCGGGACCGAAGGTAAGGAAACGATCAAAAGTAGAGGTGCAGCTAATCACAAGGTTTTCTAACCACGGAAGCCCAGCCAGACTACACGACTCGAGAGCAATCGGTGCGCGCCAAGCATGAAGGGTTCTCAAATCTGGAAGACCAGCAAAAGCGAGGGAGTTCAATAGCTTCGCTTGAAGAGGAAGATTCAGTTGAAGTTTGACAACCCTACCGCCTTCCTGCAGCTGGCTCAAGCCGTATGGTTCTATCGCCATTTGTGCAAATTCCGACTTCTGCATCACGGCTAGGGTGTTAGATTCGCCGATACTAACGGTATCACCGACACGGTGACACAGAACAGAATGGAAGACTGATGTTGGGAGGTCCTCTCTGTTTGAAGCACAATGAAGCATCAACAGCGTTCCAAATCGTCGATAACCGCAATAACAGTGGGTTTCAGTGAAACGGGCAGCAGATGCGCTGAGACATGCCACCCAGAAGGACATTAAAATTATAGTACTTCCTGGCATTATTCATTTCATGTCATCATGCATACAAGCTTACGAGCTCGGTGTAGGCATTGTCGTGAATGACGCTTCAAAGCGCGAGCATCTAGTTTGGTGACCTTACCAACCAATTGGGTGTACGCAATCGCAGTCTAACCAACCAAATTTAAGAACTAATCAAATCGTGGTGTCACAGCTATCTGTAGGGCCAAGCGAAGAGTGAATCACACAAAAGCGGGCTGTAAGGCTGGAATAAATGTCCATACTGCAAGCTTCAATAGCTCACAAAAAACCAGCCATCCAACGATCGGTCTAAATTTAAATAATATAGGTGACTAAAAGAAATATTTACGCTTCCGGCCAGTATTTATGGATTTGATTGGAGGAAGCAAGTAACAAGGATAATACATACTCCGTGTGTGTGTGTCTGCTCCATGGAGCCAGACTAGTGTCATAATGATGATCACAACTTGTAGGCATATCACTGAGGCAGGCCTGTCAGACCAATAAAATCTAACGGAACACCAACTGTCTACTACTCGCCCGTGAAATGGACTCGATATTCTTATTGACATTCCTTAACATCTTCCATTAAAGATTGAGATTACCGTCCATAAGTGCATACTGATGCTTACTATAGGGGTTGAGTTCATAAACGTTGGTCAAACTGATATGAAGATCAGGTAACATTACTTGGTAAAACCGTTATTTGAGAAGGTACAAGATTCGACAGTCAACATATAACCAACTCTTGTTTCGTATTGTATCCTTACCGGGTTTTTAATTGATAATAACGGGGCTGAGAGAGCCCAGAAGCACAGTGTTTGGACCCCAGACATCAAAGGAAAGTAACATCAGGATAAAGTACACATGGGTCGAAGTTGGGAAAAAATTTCCTTTTGCTAAGAGAAAGCTTAGTTCAACTTGATTCCAAATTTCAGAAGGCGTGTTCTCTTAACCTATTCCAAAGCTTGTTTTTCAAACAATTACAATTTCCGTTACAATTCCTCTGCGTTGCCTACTATTATAAGTAATTTAACACCTTGTAATCAAAAACTGAAAAAGCATGCTACCATTGCTATATTTAAATCGGAATGGGAAGCAAAACTGTCCTTCGAATATTGAATCACCTATAATGCAGAGCACAATCCAAACAACGGAAGTAGCGTGTTAACAGACTTGGATGACAACGTAAAGCTGAGATTTTTCAAAAGGAAATAAGAGAGCATTTGGTAACATCCAATTGAGCATGGAATAGTAGCGTTTAGCCCCCTTTAACTGAGACCGAATCAGTAACAGTTACGGGCAATAGATGTACCCACTTTGGGACTAAAATATGAACACCTTATTGCGTTTCAAGTCATTAAAGTTAAAGAACACAGGAAGATCTGTACAAAAGATGAGTCTGATGAATGACAAATAGACTGGGTGCACCATTCTACATCCAATACGCAATGAATAAGCCGTACACTAGTGGGAGTTAGGGTTACTTTTGAATATCCGACTTCTGAAAGAACACAGAAACAGTAATTTGAAGCTTGATCAAAGGAATGATTCACGAAGAGATGCAATACCCTCGGGATCACTTGACCTTCTCTTGGCACGAGTCGACGGCCTGTGACGGGGACTTCATACGCTGGTAAGCATCCACCCCAGCCATATTAACTGCAGCAACATAGAGATGCACGAGACTAATGAAAGTCTTCAAAAGTGCGATGGGCAGGCTCAAATAGAGAACCACAAGATGCACCCCTAGGCCAAAAACTGAAAATATGTGAAAGTTTAACAGAACAATCAAGACGTGCGCAAAATGATGAACGCGACATTATAGCAGAACACCGGTGATTTAATTAACCAGAAAAACTTCGATAATACCAAAATACTGCTCATAACTCGAGTGAAAGAAAATATTAATAAAAGTCAACTTCGCATTAAACGTCAAAGGTGATGAGAGACACTGGCTCAAAGCTTTCAGCAAACTACTTTCAAAAAGCATGATTCATCATTTTTAGACCATTACACCTGTCTTTCTACAAAACCACTCATCCAATACGACTTACGAGTGGATCCTTCAGCAAAATGAAGAAGATAAAGCATTGCATAGAAGAGTTCGTTTCCAGCACACATGATAAAAAGAACCACCTGCATTCAAAACAAAACCTATTAATGTAAATGCGCATAAATTCCGATTAATACGCCTTACCATCACAAATGTGGATTATTACTTACTCGGTTCGTGTAATATATCCGAAGTAACGGATTACCATCCAAGCTGATTGTCTTATGGCTAGAAGAACCACCTTGAATCGATCTTAAGGAGGATACTGGACGTAAAGACAAACTTACGACTGAACGTGCAGCCAATGACTTGCAATATCAATGCAGGAAGATATTTGAAAAAAGAACAAGTAACGCGGATAGAAAGTACCAAGCGTAAAGAGCAGACACGTGGTCGTACAACGGTCGCTTAGCATATCCAAAGCTGCGCCAAATTTTGTGCCTGAAACAGAATAAACGTGACAGTTAAATCCACCTTCCTGAACTAGTGTAGACTAGCAAAGCTGCTCAACGGATAAACCGTTTAAAGCATACATTCTAGATGGGATTTAGCAGACATATTTGATATTCTGCAACCATCTTACATTGTATGCCGTGTAAACCATATAGTTAAACCCACTCACGACAGATAAAATGTAGAAACTAGGCAGTATATCAAAGACATACTCTGATTAAGAAGTCTGGCAACGTGACCATCAAAGGCATCAAGGAGAGCTGATAAGAGGTACGACACAGCGGCCCGGACCGGATCGGTCGACATATACCAGCAGGCGTAGAGTAGCAAAAGAATTCGAACATAACCTAACAAAAAAACAAAAAAAGGAAAGGCGTAGAAAATAATAACGAATACCACGAAAAGTTGCATCATTCACCCACTTTGAAGGCGTTCAATGAAGGGGTTTGACTTGACCACACCGGAAGCATTAATTGCACAAAAAAGATTAGCACAACCGCACTATTACAACAAAACGCAACCCAAGCCGGAACTCACCGATTAAATTTGGTAGAAAAAGAAATATGCACTCCGCCATCTAAGAGTACCACGGGGGAGGGTTAGCAACTTTGTGACAGCCAGATTACAAGCGATGAAATGAAACAAAAGTTTTGTGGCTAGATTAGTGGATGAAAGGTAAATTCCTATTCTAGACCAAAAAGTTGTCCTTCCTAAGATATGTTTAAAAAGCATTTGCAGAGTAGCATTAAAGTAAAGCAAGTTTCATGACTAAAATGAAATGTGTAGAGCCCAGTTTTGCAAGCGTAGAATCTTAAGACTTTCCTAAGGACAAAAGAATACGTAACTTTTAAACGAAATATAAATATTTAACAAAGAGCGGGCACAAGGGCAGCTGCCGTGGAACAAAGGCCAACCCGCTCAACGGAGTACAGTGACCAAGCCAAAAGTGGCTCTTCAGCGTACCAACCGTTAAACAACCAATGCATTACACAAGCCCTTCTCTTTCTTGAGCTTTGTTTTTGACGGTTTCCATGGTCATCCTCATTGCTTCAGTCATCACAAATTAGTCGGGGCTGTAAGGAAACACCCACGAGCTGGCCGGCTCAGTCATTAAATTTTCTATGCAACTGGGGTTAAATCACTAAACTTTCAAAAGAATTTAGGTGGATCTGAAGTTTTAGCTAGCTTGGAAACGGGATTCTGGATCAGGGAGTTTCGCCGGTCAACATGAGCGTCCATAGACATACACAGGAACGCTGAACTCAAAGTGGATATATCCGAGGAAATATAAAACTTAACAGAGGTCTGTGGGGGAAGGGTTGTGTGTCTTCTTTTCCTTGCCACGTTGTTTTCACTCAGAAACTGGCCAGTCATACCTACTTGGGCTCTATGCGTCCAGAAGGGAAGTGGAAGAGGTATAGGGAATTTAGTTTATTGACAGAGAGAAGGTGTTAACCCTGCTGGTATGGCTTGGAACCCAGCCCACCCAGTGCGGTACAGTGGCCCAGTCAATAGTAGCTCCTCATCCAACTCTACCGTGGACATGAAAAGAATTTTTCGAAATTGTTATGATTAACGTTTTCCTTTTAAAAGAGACAAGTTTTCAAGCCGTTTTTAGATTAGGCTGTGGTGCGTAGATTATTCATTTTTACTGATTATCGCAATTTATTTTGAGGCACTGGCTGACTATTTCAAGGTCGACTTCGTACGTCTTCAGCCCCATTCTTTCCACCCTTCGCCATTGTCATCAATGTGCTCTTTAATTTTTATGCATTTCTTTGTTGTAAAGTAATATGGCGGGACCGAAACCCATATGCAACGAATGTAACCACGAAATCATTCTTTCTAATGGTCTTTGCTGTTGCGAATGTGTGAAAACACAGATTTTCAACGCAGTTTTTTGCTCCTCTTTTGTTGTTTACTCACCTCTTTGTACATCAGCAGTAAGTGAAAATTGTACTCACTATTATCTGTGCCTTTATTTTATTGCTGAAGCACTACACTACCTACTTGCCTGTGCATCAATCACATTCGACGACAACACTGGGTGGCCACTTTTTCTGCGCACGAATCAGTAGCCTCTTTGCTTTTGTAGTGGTTTATTGCGTGCCATGTTTTTTGTTGTTTCTTTAGGTACATCGCTTTATTAGGTAGATAGTCCTAGCGTTGCTTTTCTATTAATAGAAAACGCGTTATTCTAGGACGTCCCCCACAATCTAAACATCGGATAAACGATTTCGTGCCACATTAGTTCTCTTTTTTAGGACTCATTTAGAATGAATCAGACTATTTTGTTAACAAAGACTTCGTTGACAAAAAGGCCTTTTCGTCTTGCCCACCAAACACTTTGTTTGCCAAAAATAGACTTTTCCCAATGCATTGTGGTTGGCTTTACGCAGTTAGTAATTTGGCCACTAGAAACGTCTCTACGACGTATTCCCTTGAATGTGCGTCAGTGTCGCATACACCGAGTCGTGGTTGAGGCTGCAGAAGAGTACTTTAGGGGTCCTTCAGATATTTACTCGCGCATCTATCCTCCTGTTGACGTGCCCGTGGCTTTTTCTGATCCTTGTGTGGAGATTTGCAAACAGGATTGTAAATTTAGGACCCTGGACAACTTTGAAATCAAACATGCCTCAATTATATCTACGACGGACCCTGATGAAGGAGGTGGTGAACTCACTGTGCGGATTCCACCTTCGCTGCTTGGGCTAGTTCAGGATAAACAACCCCTTCTTGTCACCATAGAGTTCTCGCTCACACGTCCCAAATATGGCTTCCACTTCGTCATCCCAGATGATGGCTCTCTGGATACTGCATATGCCTTTACTGGTGGTCCGCCAAATTCGTCTCGTTCCTGGTTTCCATGTGTTGATTGTAGCGAGCCCTGTACTTGGAAAATCGAAATCACTGTTGACGAGGACTTTGTTGCAATAGCTCCTGGTGAGCTGCTTGGTCCGCCAGAGTATACAGATGATCTACGTGCGAAGACCTACCAATTTTTCCTTGCCCAGCCCACCTCTGCACCATCCATTGGCCTAGTTATTGGTGCGTTTGAAATATTTCCCGATCTAAGTGAATCAACGGGCAGTACGGTAATAACCCATTTCTGTCCGAAGGGTTTGCGCAGTCTTCTGGTGCATAGCTCCCAATCACTTGCGGGCATCGTTGAATACTACGAAGGTGAGCTGGCCTCACAGTTTCCGTTCCATTCCCTCGACTTCGTGTTTGTCGATCGTGCTTTCGAAGATCATCAATCTTTCGCCTCTCTCATAATCTTCTCTGTTGATCTACTGTACTCTCCGCGCATAATTGATCAAGCAATTACGTCTCGTCGCATCTTTGCCTTTGCTGTGGCTCAGCAATTTTTCGGTTGTGCGTTACAAGCTGAGACATGGGCTGGTGCCTGGTTGCCCTATGGAATAGCCGGCTACCTTGCCGGCCTATACCAGAAACGCGTATTTGGCAATAACGAATATCGCTATTTCATCGCCAACGAGATGCGCTCTGTAACTGGATACGAGCACACACGTCACGGAATAATCCTGGATCCCAGCAATACAATTCGTAAGAATACGTATTTCAGCTTGAAGCACCCACAGGTGAGTTTCAAAGCAGTCAAAATCAGAACAATACTCTTCCATTCAAGATCATATCGCGATTTTTAATCCATGGACAGAAGTACAAATCATGGATAGTGAAGAATTCACATATTTAAATACGCATTCAAGTAGCCAAAATCACATTTCTATCAACACAAGATAGGGTTGTTTTTCAATAAATCCCCCCCTGATTTCCTTATAGTTTTTAAAGAGCTTAACATTCCCCTTCCTCGTTTTAGGTACTTTCACCGGACTATTTGAGTGTATACATAAAGAAGTCCCATCTAGTGATCAGAATGCTTGGCCTGCGTTTTGGGCAGCGTGTTCTTCTACAAGTTTTCAACAAACTCTTCGTCCTGGCCCGCCTATCGACCATCAACGCAGGCGCAGAGGAGAAGGTGTCCGTCAATGGTACACCTGTTCCACACGACAACTCCGTCACCACCTTATCCGAGGATAGTGCTGTGCCCCCGACGCTGAGTGATGAGAACCGCGCCAACCTTCTCCTTTCGACCGACTCCTTTCGACGCATCATCTCGACGGTCACTGGGCAAGACATAGAAAACTTCCTCGATCATTGGGTTTTCAAGCCGGGTCATGTTCGCCTCTTTGCTAAGTTCCTCTTCAACAGGAAGCGCAATGTTGTTGAACTGGAGTTGAAGCAGGTAGGTTGGTTGATTGCGCATTCTATAAGACTTCGAAATCTTTCTAGATTTTGTTCCTCAATAATATCTCCATGTTGATTGCGTCAATTTTTAAGCTGCCAGGACTCAAATGCCTGGTGGCTATCGCCGTACGTTATAATTGTAGGACCTGCAATCACGAAGCACCCTAAACTATACCGGTCCACTGACAGCTATGCTACAAGAACTCGACGGTCCTTTCATGCACACCTTTAAACTGGAGGAGGGACGAACCTCGAAGGATCTACAGTGTCATTCCAAGTCAAGAAAACACAAGAAGAAAAAGATTCCTCTCTCCAATGGTGACGAGGTGGAGATGGATCTTAGCCGGATATACCCCGACTCGCCACTTCTCTGGCTACGATTGGATCCTGATCTCACCGTCATTCGCAGTATCCATACTGAACAGGCAGATTTCGCCTGGCACCTTATGCTGGCCTATGACAGGGACTGCTTAGGCCAATTGGAGGCTGTACATGCTCTCGTCGACTTTGTATCACCAGAAACACGTCATGCTCTCTCTAATATCGTCGCTGATGAACAGGTGCGCATATTGACCATTTTTGAGAGTTTCTTCCTTTTCTAAAGCGTCTTCTCTAAAACTGTTTTTCAGTGCTGACATAAGATCCAATCGCACTCCAATTTTTGTCGTCCTTCACAATATGGTTCTCTTGAATACTCCAATGGTCATCCTTAAGGGCTTATTCAAGTAATACTGATTAGAATACGAGTGTTATAGTTGTTCATAAAAATCAGTATAGTGCTTAGCAAGATTGAATAAGAAGTAAGCTTATTGAATAAATAGAACCAAAAGGTTGGATGCATTCAATGGTGCCGGCACACATTGAAAAGTAGCGCTTTGGTAAGATGTTGCGCCTACACTCTTTATTCAAATGATAGTTTTACAAATTTTGCAACTTTTACACTCATTTGTCTTACTTTCCCTTAGGTTTACTACCGGGTTCGAACAGATGCTTGTTTTGTCCTCTGTCGAGTCGCCAATGAGTTAGCCAGCATCGGTGCTGGCGGTGTCGGCTTAGGATTATCCGCAGGTGGCGGTGGAGTTGGTGGAAGTTCTAGTCACCACACCCATCAGACCTCTTCCGTTCTCATTCCGCTCTTCTGGCAACTCTACTCCTCGCCTCTGACTCGTGGACTCGTGCGTCAAAACGACTTCTCTAACTTGCAGCGCTACTTTTTGCAAAAGGCCATTGTTCGTGCTGTCGCCACCCTGCGTATTCAGCAAGTTTGCCCGTGGGATGTACTTAATTTCCTTGTTGAGTTGAATCGGTACAATGATAACTCACGCAACGCCTACTCCGACTGCTACTACCGGGCGGAACTGATCAATGCAATGAAGGATACACTCACACCTGCTATTGTAATGCGTGGTGTGATTTCTGTCTCCTCTTTGCCAAATGAAGTGCGAACTGTGGTGGAGGAGGTGGCAAGATGCCTTAATCGTGATGCTCAAATCCCAAGCTATAAGAGAATGGTCACCGTAGCATGCCTCCTCGCAATCCGACGCCTACAACGATTCGGATTCCTTCCAGTTGACCCAAAGCTCTTTTACAAAGCCGCTGCTTCCGGTCATTACACAGATGTGCGTCTGGCTGCTATAGAATGTCTCGTCGATTATGTTCGCGGGGAACGAGACCAAGCCGCTTTGGAATGGCTATTTGACCAAATCATCGAGCAAAAAGGCACTACAGAGGCCTCTTATTCCCGCCTCCGCTATGAAACAGTTCGTTTACTGACTGAAACACCTCCATTTGCCCGTGGAGAGACAGGAAGCAGACTTGATACACCACAGCTGGTGGACAGAATCTGGTCGTTGATGAATCACGGGTGTGCTGGTGACTCGAGATTGCGCTGTGCTTTGACCGATCTCTACTTCAGCCTCTACGGCAACAGGCGACCCTCCTGTCTACCATTGGCAGATGGTGTGCTTCTGGTTCGAGTTCGTGAAGGTCGTTCAATGGTGCGATTGCCAGAGAAGGAGGGCCCAATGGATGGAGATCGAGCTGATGGAAATGAAAGTGGCTTGTTGGAGTCAACTGGTCGACCTCAATTGGAAAACTGCTCACCTCTTAAACGAAGAATGGAGCATTTGAGTGATGATGACGATGAGTACAGCGTAAGTCCTTCTTCAGCCTAGCCATTACTGAGTACATGGATAGGAAAAGGTGTACATTTATGGAGTAACTAAATAGGTCTATGCAGTGTTTTGTAATAAACATTGAATAGCCCCAGAAAGCTTCCTAATATATATTTTTTACTGAAAGAAGCACTATTACGACCAGTAATCCTTTCTCGACGAGACCAAAGCCTACGAATTCTACCTCCATTTCTTTCTTGCCTTTACTTTCCAATTGTCTATTTTGCATGTCAGTGTTTGATGCCTGGTAAGGGTTATAATCACTAAAAGAAATAAAAGCAGAGGAATGGGGATGGTGGGACCATTTCCACCTCGCCCTAATTTAGACGTCAATCTTCTTACGGGTAAATTTTGAGGCGGCATTAAGCGCGGGGTGTTTCCATTTTCCTGAATGTTTATGAAGGGACCTTTAGTAAGTGATATCTTGGTAGTATGGAACAGTGCGTCATTTGGGCATAAATGTTGCATTGATCAGTTGGCAATCTAAAAAATAGCTCATTTTCATGAGAAAGGTTAAAGAATTGGAGGACATTGATGATTTTGGAGGCTTCCTGCCATCTCCTGTACTTAGCTTCCGCTAATTTCCCTGCTCAGCTGATGTAGACTTAAGTGATGCTTTTTAGGATTAAGGTTAACCATAACTGAAAATTGTCACTGACACCTCAAACTCCGCTCTCTTCAACCATCAGCCATGCATAAATCTCCACGATCAAGAATAGGCAGCCTTCCTGAACCTGTTGCATCTATCTTTGGGTGAGTCGTCACAATGACCGAATAGTTCGTTTAACCTATTTCTGATTGAGACTGTCTTCCACCGCTTATCGCATCTTCAGTTGTCATATCGGAAGCCATACGACAAGCTGTCGCAGACAGTTTATGAGACTTTACGATAACAGGAAAATAGTCCAGTACGCAGTAGGGAGTAGTGGGGGACGGGTGGATATCGAAGTGTTGTAGGGAACAAAAAAATCTGGTTCATTTTGGCAATCTCTACGAGGTACAACAAATCATTGAAGCTTGGTGGATCAAACACTGCACCAAATTGTTTGGCAACATGGCTTGCAAGACTGAACTATGGGGATAGTCCGGTGGGATATCCATCAACTCCTCCATTTTGGAATCGAGTCCATTGAATAAATTTATAATATGCCTTCTTATTGCACCCACACAGCCCTAATGAATGCATTTTATTTCTTTAGTGAACTGGTTTTGGGAACAATTACAAAACTGGACTCGGAATCCGATTTTATTTCTCGGGATTTTGTAATAAAAGAATATCATACAAAGGTTTATCTTTTTGATTTACATTGGGTGATACTGAAAAACCAAAAGAAATACATTTAGACGGAAAGAAGGTATTGTGGTGAGGAAGTAAGCACATCAAGGAGACAGGAAAGACAAATAGAAAAGCGGAGGATCCAAGGGCATCCTGCTGAAATTTCTTCATGCTTGGGGCGCAATCATTGGAACAGGCGTGGCCCTACATACCTCTCAACTATTTCTTGTGGTCTCGGGCCACCAGGTCGTATTGTAACAAATTAGATGGGGCGAGCTTCACGAAAAAGCTGTTTGGCGGTGGTGCAAGAATGGTAAGAGGGTGGTAGAAAGCAGGATGCTGCGTAGCAGACGAGCATCCTACCATTGCAGTGTCGGCGCACGCCCTCCTGCCCCTCTAGCGATGGTGCACTCTGACAATGCAGCAAAGACGGTTAGAGAGTATTAAATTGTGGCGTGGTGTGGCGGTTGGCATGGCTGCCTTCCGAGCACCCAAGTTGGACTGCTGGCACGCACAGGCGCTCCACTCGTCTCTTCCCTCGGCTGCATCTATCCCCAATGCTTCTATGACTGCACACTTTCTTCCCTTATGTGCTCCCTTTCCTCTCAGTTATGATAAATCAACCAGAAGGGGAAAAGGAAGCAACCTTCACACAAAGAGTCCGAGCGGTGTGGAGATTGTACAAGGGGATGTAAGAGTGGCATTGCGTGTGAAGTCGACATGAAAGGGCTGCACAAAGGATGTTGGACGAGGAGGGTGTGTGTAGGAAGAAACAGAGGGGATGAAAATTCGCATCAACCTCTCACCTTGGCTGCATCCCCCCTAATAGACCTATTCCTGAACGCCTCTTTGCATCTTCTCGTGCACTTGGTATCATTCTAGCATCACCTTCTCATTGTTTCATTATTATTTTAGTGAGTAATTACTACTCTCTTTTTTGTCCGCTGATAAGTTACTGTTGCTCTGCTTTTACCTTCACTTTTACCATCTTAATGCTTTTGTCAATTCAAATCCTTAATTTTGAACGAATTAGTGATATTTATAATATTGTAATACGATAATGGTTTATCCCTCGGTTCTGTTGAGGCGCCACTTTTGGACTTTGGATTAGCCCCTCTGTACCTCGTTGGGTGGGGCTGGCCTTTTGGGCCATGCCAATAGCCCAGACACCTTCTCCGTGCTGAATATATATATATATATATATATATATATATATATATATATATATTCTGCCCGAGTATTGTGTCTTCTTACGTCTTCAGGGAGTCTCGGGACGCTACAATATCATTTCTCCCACTGTGATAAATATAATTTTATTTTTAAAAAGTTTTAATTTCTTCAATGATGTCTAAGGTTCTTTGTTAAAAAAAATTAAATTGGTCAAGTCAATGGCAAAAACCTAAATGTTTACGTCCGATGTATCCTTTAGCAATAGCCTCTACCCCTGTAAAAGACATTCGTAGACCTTCATAACCTCATTTCCCATCCCAAGACTTTCCTGAAGACGATAGGAGTCATAGCACTCGGGGATAACATGTATTTTTGACCTACAGAAGGGGTTGGGCTACTGGCTTGGCCGGTGGCCCAGAGGCCAGAACGGCCAGTGGAGGTAAAGTGGAGGAGCATCAAAGTGCCCCCTTTACCAAAGCCGGACGTTAAAATAACTACTGACGTATTACAAAGCCCCTCACCCCTTTTAAGCGTATATCCTGACGCTCTCCTTGATCAACCTACCGCGTCAGCCACGACAGCGTAATCGTTGATGTGAGGGAAACACTTACATGCCAAGCGTTACCGTCATCGAATTTCAATGCAAACGAGGAGATACTTGAACGCAGTCACTGATTCCTCTTGGCAGTTTAACGAAACCTTACTGGAGGAAAGGCAATGTACAGGCCAGCTCGTGTATCCATCCCTAAGTCATAGGCGCTCTGGTCTGAAAGCAGAGTCAAATAATCAGGGATGGAGTTCAGCATAGATCCATGGGGTTGAAGTTTCGCGTCTATTTCTCCTTGCCATATTGTTTTCACTTTGGTACTGCCTAGCCATGAATCTATCTGCTCCCAGCCCTTGCAAATAGCACAGACATGCTATTATATGCCACTACGGCTTATTACAACTTCATCAAAGGCTCACAACTCCATATCATTTTTTTTTGCCTTCTACTGACGTATTACAAAGCCCCTCACCCCTTTTAAGAAAAAACCCTGACGCTCTCCTTGATCAACCTACCGCGTCAGCCACGACAGCGTAATCGTTGATGTGAGGGAAACACTTACATGCCAAGCGTTACCGTCATCGAATTTCAATGCAAACGAGGAGATACTTGAACGCAGTCACTGATTCCTCTTGGCAGTTTAACGAAACCTTACTGGAGGAAAGGCAATGTACAGGCCAGCTCGTGTATCCATCCCTAAGTCATAGGCGCTCTGGTCTGAAAGCAGAGTCAAATAATCAGGGATGGAGTTCAGCATAGATCCATGGGGTTGAAGTTTCGCGTCTATTTCTCCTTGCCATATTGTTTTCACTTTGGTACTGCCTAGCCATGAATCTATCTGCTCCCAGCCCTTGCAAATACAACAGACATGCTATTATATGCCACTACGGCTTATTACAACTTCATCGAAGGCTCACAACTCCATATCATTTTTTTTTGCCTTTGATGAGAGATCAACATATGAACTTCATCCATAGTTAAAAAAAAACGATTTTCGGTCACCGAATACATCGCTTTGACTGTCACAAAAAAACGACACAGGCAGCACTAATAATGATTTTTAGATAAGACTGGGGTTGAATGAATTATCTGCATACTTACGTACTCAGATTCTTCAGCCTCTGCAGCTCTCTGCTATCATCTCCGTGTCATATCATCCCATTTTTTCGATCATATGGTATTCATCTGTTTCTAACGTCTCCATACAGTGGTACAAATTATGTTTTCGAAGAGTACAATCAAGCTGAAATATAATGCGTTGGTTGTTTAATTCTTGGATTTGGTGAAAGGCCGCTTTTGTCTTGACCTTTGTACCTCGCCGGATGGGCTGGCCTCCGGGCTATGCGAGTAGCACTAATGCCTTCAATGTACCGAATGTATATAATCTGGCCGAGTACTAAGTCTCCTTTCGTCTTCAGGGAAGTATCGGGGAGCTACAAAATACTACCTTAATATTTAATTGCAAATTCCAGACATCTCAGGCTAGCATAATATTGTATAATACGATGGTGGTTTACCCCTCGGTATTGGTGAGGCGCCACTTTTGTACTTCTGAATTAGCCCTCATGTACCTCGCTCGGTGGGCTGGCTTTCGGGCAATGCCAGTAGCCCAAACACCTTCTCTGTGCTGGATATATGTATATATTCTGCCCGAGTATTGTGTCTTCTTTCGTTCTCGGGGAAGTCTCGGGATGCTAAAATTGAGTGCAAAATACCTAAGATGTGTAGTGTTTGTTTGCTCACTTAAGTTGGTGAAATACGCAGTAAGGCTCATTTGAAAATTGTTACTTAAGTAACATTTTGACCTAAAAATGCAGAATGATGTTCCGCCTCTCTTTCTGTTTGAAGTTAAGTCTGAAAATAGATGCCTCAAATCCATTAATGCAATACAAAATCTCATAAGATGGTGATAATAATAGGCGGAATTTAAATTATCATGAAGGGATTAGGCGTAGGCATAAGAATATATTGCTTGCCAAAATTGTTTAGCATATAGTCCAAAATTCTTGAATGAAATTTGTTTGACGTAGTTATGGGCAAATTGTTTTTCTGGGCCCGCGAAACAACTGTGAGCTGCCTTAGGTTTCCGTTTTCTGGTTTCCCTTCATTTCTCACTTTCGGTTTTGGTCCTTTTCTGGATATGGTTATTTTTTGTGAGGTTCAAACATCATTAACTAACCGTGTATGTCTTTATCATTGTAACTGTCTAAAAATTGTTTGATATGCCGTATTTAAAATGATTTGCGAACAGCATCGCTTTTTCCCACAAATGATGCGAACATTGGTATTTCTGTGCCTTATTTGGTCCAATCTTAATGCCTAGATATTTGTTTTATGTTTTGATACCTGGCAGAGAGTATTAATAAAAGATTTGCGCGTTTAGTGTCCCAAGGAATGCGAGTTGGTACGTTGCTTATTTCTTTTCTCTGTTCTTAACACTAGTTTTTTGGCTGCAATCACGTGATGCTTTGCTTAAGGTTTTGTCTCATGATTAAGAATGAGGAGGGTTAGAATTTACAAATACCTTTTTTTAAAGCGCCTACATCATCCGATTATGCTACAATTCACCATACGCTAGTGTGTTTAGTGGCGAAAAAACGATCGTTAAAAATTCGTTCTTTGACAGATTGCAAGATAGAATCTTATTTGTAATGGACTTACTCCACTGCGCTGATATTATGGGGTGTTGAACTTACCTATTCTTGTGTCTGGTGAATTGTTGCTCAAAGTGCGGGGGACGCTGCGATGTGTTCACCGCATTGGTGGTTTCTCGGTCGATATTAACAGCTTTGAGCACTGGCTGTTCAATTTGGATTGTTATCGAACTTTGGGTTCTACAATTGGCGTAGACTTTTGAACTATCTTGTATGTTTAGTCCGTATTGTGGCTATTTCTAGTTCTGCGTACTGCAGCACCTCTATTGCCAAGGATGGACGTTCGGGTACGGTTGCGGCCATGGTTGGAAAGTCGACTGAACGAGGGATGGATCGAAGGTCTATGTTGGGTGGACCAGGAGAAAGGCATATTTCGCATACCGTGGAAACACCACAGCAAGCACACATGGACAGAGCAGGATGCAGCTATTTTCAAGGATTGGGCGGTGGTAACCGGTCGCTACCGTGAGGGCATCGATGATCCTGATTGGCCCATGTGGAAGACGCGTCTCCGGTGCGCGCTTAACAAAGCACCGGATATACAGGAAGTAAAGCAGCGCCATAACCTTCATTGTGATGATCCTTTCAAAGTAAGCTCATCCACGTATTATCTTGGTGTTCCTCAATAGTTTTATGATTGTTTGATGAATAGACGTCTATATTTCAATGGTATTCTGATATATTTTTGTTTTTATAAGAACACGTTGGTAACTGGCCATTATGCTCTGAAACTGGGTTGAAATTGTTTAGCAATTTTGTGTTATTTAGGTTTATCGCTTTATAAGTAAGACGGAGTCATTGTGGCGTGCAAATGCCACACGAAATGCCAGTATGATCTTCGATGGTTTACCATCTTTGGGTCAGCTGCCAACTACATTCAATGTGCACAGTTACTCTGCTCGTCGAAGTTCCAACACATCTGCAGCTGTTCATCAGAGGCGTCCCACAATCTTGATCAGTCGTCTCTCCTCGTTGGCCAGGAACGATAGCGCTCCCTATCGGAACAAACCACTGGCCATTGTCCGTCGACGTGATCAACTTTTTGTCAAAAAACTCAGCCTTCGATCCCTATTACCTTCTTCTTCCCAAGTTCAGGCTCCTCCTCTGTTACCCCAACATATCCATTCAGTAAATACTGGCCCACTTGACTCTCTTGATGTTGGTGCTGTTCAAGAGGTTTTCTCGTCTCCCTCTCCCCAGTTTTCTGGTCTTCATTCGATTCCTATAAATTCTCCTTCCATCCCCGTTCTTCACCCTCCTTCCTTCCTCCCTCTCCTTCCCGATATAATGGAACCAGAGTTTCATCAACTAGGCATACGTATTCAGCACCTTAATATCCGTGTCAGGGACGCGATTGTCACGAACCCAAATGGATGCTGTATTTACTTTGGTCGGTTCGATGAGGTTCTTGCATCCAATCCTGCCACTGATACCGCAGATAGCATTTCTATAACAAGTTCGCCCGATGCTATTGAAATGGCGATTACACACAACGTAGCGGACGAGAATCGTGCTTACGTTGACATGCTGCTTAGCAATATGACTCGTGGGATCATTGTAACAGCCAGTTCAAATGACGGGAGCATATACGTGAGGCGTCTGTGTCGGTGTGCTGTTTTTGTCTATTATTTGAACGAGAGTGTTGGCGACTATGTTCTAGTGAAAAAGGTTTTTCGCAGAGAGTGCTTTAAAATTTTTGATTACCCTCAATTTGCTGCACAGCTGGAATACTACCGTCTGGGTCAGGGCTCGAAGCCTTACTTCGAGGTGGTGCTTGCCTTCGGGCAACAACTTAGACCCGGACTTTCGACACAGAATCTCCTTGTCTGGTGTCGAGTGGCGAGCTGTAGGGCGTGGTTCCAAGTTCAGAGGGTAGGTTATTGGCTGTTTATCCAGTTTTCGTGGTGCCACAATTCTAACTAGCCTTATTGCAAACATTATTTCACATTAGCTGTTGCGTGAGTGGGAGCGAATCTTTCACAGACTAGGAATCCCGACTGTACGCCAGTTGGGTAAATTTTAGGCTGCAAGCGAGGTTATATATGCTACTGAATTTGATTGCAATTAGGTGTATTTTTGTTTGTGCTTAGCGTGTTGGTGAAATATTATGGCCCATAACGATGCATTCGAGAACCCACAAGGGAAGGACACATATTTCAGTGCTCATATTCGTTTGCCTTGTAGGTCATCTCGGGACTGAAAACACCAGAATGTGCATTTCCTCTGTCCGTGCCTGGCTCGCTTAACTTGAACCAGAGCATGCTGGTTGGTGATGAGGTATCACCTATGCCGACTGATGATATCGACATTTGTGTACCAGACGCAGATGGCGTGGAGATCTCGTTGTACTCGCCACCAGCTGGCATAAAGCTCGAACCGGAGGAGGTAGAAGAAGAGGTTGTAGTCTCAACTTCGCTTGGTGATGTTACTTCCTCCGCTCTCATCGGTTCCGACCACGGTAACCCACCTGTTGATGGCGAGGTTATGACGGAGGTGATAGAAGAAGAAGAGGTTGTTGAAATGCCACAGGAGGAGAGTTTATTGACTAATCTGGCTGTTGAATAGTTCTGTATATATTGCGCCTGTTGCGCCACTGTGTATTTCCCGTCTTTATTAGTATCGTATTGTTCCTCTTATCTTCATTAGTGGTAGGCAAATCGTGCACCTTTTACTCAGTGTATTTGGCAAAACATCGAGTTTTATCGGAATAAACAAAGGTAGTGATTGAGACCTTTTGTTTTTGGATGGGCGTCGTGAGTGCTTTTAGGCGTGGCTGTCCGGGGCTCCAGTTGCGCGTTTGTTCCCCCTTCTCGCGAATCTTCTACAGGGCCAAGGCCACTTTTTATGGCTGAAACTAGGGATTGCACGGTGGAAATTTTCGTTTGGTGGATGCAAACCTCCTGGGATCCACTGCGGCTAAACGTCTTCTCGTTCTTCGATTCGAGTGCCAAAGCAGTTCAGGTTTTTTTGCATCCTTGTGTTTGTCGCCTCTTTGTCGCTCGCATTCTCCTTGTCCTTGCTCATACCAACATGAAGGAGCCAACTACTGCCTGTGAGTCAGCGTCAAGGAAAAGTTATCCAAGAACGCTATGCGGCTTTTTGGCACTCGGATTAGTGTCGTTGATGTTTTGTGGCCTTCGTGATTGCAGGTTCCAATGAAGCTCATTGTCAACCATTCGATCTCACGTTATGAATGTCAATTAGCCTCGGGTTACCGTTTTGCATTTGTTACATCCATGTTGAAGACAATTTCTTGCATGCCATCAAAGGGGTTTTGACGCAGGCTATATGCTGTGACCATTTCAGGAGCCGCACACCACTAACTGTAGAGTCCTTAAAATACTATCTGCACAGGTCTGCCTGAGTGAAAAACCCTGCATATGTCCGTTGGCTAGTTCTGCAGTACAAGTCGAACTTTATTATATGGTTAGAAAAATTCAAAGCAATTGGTGGGAGATCTCTTTCTCCAGTCTCTAAAACCACATTTCATGGAAATCTTGTTGGTAGAAATTGGATAGCTCCTGCATGGCGTATGATGGCCGTGTGAAGGCGTCACGCGAGGCGGTGGAGGTCAGTTGAAGGAGATCTCTTTCAAGGAAGGTAATATCAGTGGAAAGGGGGTTTTGCGGCGTCTGGTTCGAAGTAAATGTGATTAGTTGCGGTGCGGAGGAATTCAGTTGGTCGCCTCGTGGCAGATGCTGCGTCGTCTGTTCGGCCTCGCGCACAAACGCCTCTCGCCTCTGTCTTGCACGCCGATTTTGAAACCATATCTTGACCTGGACAAAATTCATTTGAAAGTGTTATAGAATCTCCTCAACTTATTTGTTATCCCTGTTATACTTTGGCCTAACAGCAATGAAGAAGGTGCACACCCTTTTAAAGCTTCAAGAGTCCCCATATTGGGGCCCATATTGCGATCCAGAGCAAAATATTTCTCTGTACTTACTCTAGTTTCAGTGACTTGGAGTTGATTAGCCAGGACGGTCACTTCTCGACTGGAGAGGTAGTTAGTCAAGCGGAATTTCGCCTCCAATCCCTCCACCTGGCTGCGTGTGAAGGGTACTCGGGGGCTTCGACCAATCCGAGAACACCTCTTGCTCGATGGTGATTGGCTGGAGGGGACCTGCGATTTTGCCTTCTGGTCATCCCATCGGAGGTTAAGGGCTATTAAACATCAAGAGCCACTTTTAACTGAAATAATAAGTGAACTGACTTTGTGAATTAATCAGATATCTAGATCCTTCGGTTTTTCGCGAGTGAGGGAATAAAACTGATTAACACATCGAATTTGCCTTGCATGTAAGTGTGATGCACTAAAAGCATGAGTTGACGAAATTTTGTCAGCAGCCTAGCCAGAAGTTAGAGACTACGCACACCCCTTACGCATTCTACTTCGTGCCAACTATACAGGTATAATTGAAGCACCAGTTCTAGCATTGATCCTCCGAGCTATTACGTCAAAATAGCCATCACTCTTTGCGGTAGGTCTGCACCACCATCTCAGACGGGATTAGTCCACCTACAACCAACCGCAGGCTTACCTGTTATTGATTTTATCGTACTTTGGCATAACCCCCCTCCTTCCATAGGTGCATATCTTCCACATTTTCAACCAAAATTTAAAGCTTTTAAAAGCGGTTTAATAGAGACTTTGCCTTTAGCAGTTTGAAATTAGCGCGTGAGATAATGTGAGTGCAAGCGGAAACCGAAATCAAACACCCACCCACACAGACACAAAAATTATGCATCGCGTTAAGGTTGGTAGGTCTGGTAGAAGTTAATAAAATTATTTGAAAATTCCGGATGGAGCCAGTCCTGAAGAACCACGTGAGCTAACGAGATATCATGGTCCTATCCCGGAGTGATATGACATGAGAGTAATACATGAAGTCAATATTTATATCAGATACTGATTTAATTGAGTAAACGTGTAGCGTAGCTTTTATAAAGGTCCTTTTTAAGACCAACTTCGCTCTTATACAATAAATTTTTTTTACCCACAAACACTTTTTATTCGGCCACTTTTAAATTCATTCTTTATAGAGAAACATTTACAAGGGCATCAAGACATAGCTCAATTCTCATGCTACGCCAGTTTAAAGATCTGGTAGATAAGCACACAAATCCGATAAAACGTGAAGGCTTTGATTCAAATTAAATGGTGAAAAATGACCGTACCAGAGTTTAGACTGATTTGGAGCGGAATACTATCCTTTGGATCAGAATAGCCTAATCCGGGGTAGATGGTCGAATAAGCATTAGTGTCCACCTGGCTTCCCTTGGAAGAAAGCGGAGGTCTGGAAAGAGCACAGGAGGGAACGTGTAGGACCTTGACAACTTCATGCAACTCGCTGGAGCTGCAAGGTTGCTCTAGGATGGAGTCGATGGTGAAGGAAGCAGTCTGACGCTCAGAGGAGGCTTCAAGTGGGCTGCTTGAAAACATGATGGAATGATTCGTGCCTCTACCGGGGTGAGCTAGGTGCTCGGCCATGGAGAGCGTAAATTGGCGCTCGACCAATGGGAGTGAGGCCATGCATTTGACACGCCTTAGCCAATCACTCGATAGTATAAGTCACAGCCACGCCATTCGATGTCGACCAAATTAAAGCTTCAGATTGACAAGGTGTAAAATTACGTCAGCATTAAACTAGTGATAACAAGAAAAGAGAAAAAAAGGGTTTCACTGTCAATGGAAATGGTAAAATGGAAGTCCCTTGGGAGAAAGCACAAGTTAACATCTCGCTTTGTGCCATATCGGCTAGAGGACTTTAGAAGTGGGGTCAGGATAAGTTGTTGCAGATGCAAGGAAAGTTCGGTTGGATAGAAAGTAGTGAACTGATTAAGGACTAAAGCCTGCATTTTTCCATGTTCTTCTATCGAAGTCGAAAATGCCCATCTCAATATTTTTTTATTGAAAGAAGCATATTTCATGAAGCCATTCAGCTGACTACACTCAATTTCTACGAAGTGAACAAAATAGTAGGAAAAGATAAGCTTCAGTAGGGTTTGTGAAAGGCACAAAGTAGAACCCACGGCCATTCTAGGAGGGGACCTTTAATGCTAGCTAGTTTCGAAGCTGCAGTTTTTTTCTGGGAAATACAAGACTGCCCATTGGCTAGCTGCCTTACAATAAACCTCCATTTCCGATTACTTTTAGGAAGCAAATGATCCCTTTGTGACGAAATTAATCCATTCTGTGAACTCCTTAAGTCCAAAATCACGCGTAGGAACACAATGCTCCCTCAACAACAAGAATTGTCTTACCAGTTTTCCCCTTGGAATTTGAGGCCATTTTTCATCATATTAACATCAGTGCACCAATTTCATCCAAAAACCCAGCATGTATTCACGTTATGCCCCTAGGTTTGCGTAGACCCCTCCTCCCCCGTCTTTCAGCTGGATAGCATGTGGGGATGCCTAGCGTGGAAGGGGGAAATGAGGGGCGAGACCACAAGACATGTGTTACCGAGGTGATCGTTTTACGCCGGATGAGGAAAATGGGGAACGGAGGCGTGACTGCTCATATCACCAAGACTCTGAGGGGCAAGATCGCTGAATTATTTAAGAGGGCTCTGGACTTGCGTGTCATGGATACTAGATATCTTCGAGATTATAACCAAGTGAACAGAAAAATTGATAGCTTCCCAACAGTAGCTTCAAACACCCAGTAATGTACACACATTCATCAATAGCGCATGCTACCCACCTACAGCTGGAAGCCATTTTTTTGCCCACTGAGCAAGCAAACTTAACAGACTCAAGTAGCTACTGGTGACACTATGAAATTGCAATTGGAACCGGAGTTCAGTTAACAAGACTACGCTGCAGCCTAAGTTACCACCCGACGATCCATACACCGGAAGCCTATGATCCTGATGATAGCCCCCCTTAATTCCATATTTCCCTCAGTTGTGCACATGCTCCACGTAGTACCTTAAGAGGTAGCCCGGCAGCCACAACAAAATTTGGGACCTTTACCTGCCATGCATTTGGTGATATCTGACCAGAAACCATGTTTAAGATGGCACTCCTCAAAAAAACAAGGAGATGTAGGTAAAACCCAAATGGATTGACTCAACGGTCTAATGTTACTCCCTGCATCCCCACAAAACCACTTTCTATGAGCAAATAAAGCGGTGAAAATCATCTATCAGCATAAGAAGAAGGTAGCACTCCATTTCAATGTTCAGTATGATTACACAATTTATATCAAAAAAGGAAAAATTAAAACAAAAAAATACAAGGGGGAATATTACTTAAAAATATTTTGTCCTAGTGAGAGCTTGAGATGCAATTTTCGCATCATTTTCTTCCGCCATTCGATTCCAGTCCGTCTGTCCAACGACGAAACCAAGTTCACGCATGCGTGAATTCTCCCGTAAAGCCTCAATATCGGCCCAAGTCACCTGTGTCAACATGGAACGAGATTACTTCCTACTTATCGTTTAATAGCAGCAATTGGTCACTCAAGTGACCAGCTTGCACCCCTTCGGCTAGTTTAAAGCTTCGAGTAAAGATGCAAAATTTCGCGACATAAAATTTGAACGAGGCTTACTTACTCGTTTAACTCCCTCTTTTCTCCTCCGAAATTGGGAAGCCTCATCTTTAAGATACTCAGCCATCGAAAGAGTGCTGGACGAATTCGAATGGTACAGCTTTCGTCTAAGTCCGTCCAGCCGTTCTGTAGTAAACAAAAAAGCAGACTTTAAGGAATTATGAGGAGCAATACGCCCCAACCCCACGAGCATAAAAGACCTCACCAAGACGCTGAAAGGAAACATCATCATCCCACTTGCTCTTAGTCAGTCCCCATGCGCCACGAGAAGTATCCTCATCCTCATCATCATCGCTGCCTCCCTTTCCATTGCCGACTTTATTGAGGCCCTCACCACAGACTTCAGAAGCAGATGGCGGGGGAGCGGGAGACGATTGCGGACTTGTCCCATCCTCGGTACCGCTATCTGCTTCCATGTCGACCTTGGTTTAAAAATACAAATTTCGCTCGATGCCTTCAACTCACACATGCTATGCGTGGAAGCTGGCATACCTCTTCAGCAGTTATTTCCTGCTGTAGGGAGTTGGCATCAATGATGGTGTAACGACTCGGTGTTGGTTCCCATCCCGCGAAAATCTGAAGTTGGTGAACATGGACATTTATACAGTGTTTACATCAAAGAAAACGTATGATAGACGACAGAAGTATTGGTTTAACTTTTATTGTATAAGGGCAGAAGTTAAAACGTAAAATCCAAGATAAGAGTAGCCGCAGTCCTTTTAAAAGCAGGAATTCGAATACTTGAAGAGGATGAAACCGGGCTTACAAAATATAAGGGCAATAAATCAAGTACTTGAGGTGGCAACCCAATAAGAGCTAAATCATAAAAACACTTTCACACATCCGTTTACGCCAAAATTATGACTCACGGCACGAACGTCACTCTCTGATCTGCGACCAGCACTTCGACTAAGGCAGATAGTTAGGCTGGTACTAACTTCAATAACATAAACCTGTAAAACATAGAGGGCGCATTTAGATACTCTCAAAGCATTTGGCACTGCGTCATGTTATTGTTAGGACACTGATACACAGAAGGGCTCGCTTTCCACATTAAGAATGAAAAATATAAAAACCTGTTTTATCATCTCTAAAAAGAACAATAACATCATCACAAGGTACTACAAGGTATCACCATAGCTAAAATTTTACTAGAGCGATAATGTTAACTTGCTACCATAGTTCTGCAACAATTATGCACTTAGCAGGTTTAATACATCCTACGATTTTACCTATGCAGAATTAAAAGATGGCTCAGGAAAAAATTTGGAGCACAGCTATAAATATTAATTACAAACTAAAAAGATAATTGAGGCCAACCTGGAAGTGCCTGCTTCGAGCCTGAACAGCCAGCTCCTCGAGTTCTGCGGCCGAGCGGTTGACAGCATCGACGAGGAGAAAGTTGAAAAGCCCATTTTCTATTTGCCGAGAGAGGAGTTTCACCAGCTGCTTACGATAAACCTCTTCCATCTCAGCCTCGTAGACAAATCGACCCTCCTCATTGACAAAAAAATCATCGATGGAGAGAACCCGGACTGCAGCACTCCTGCCCTCATCCTCTGCCGCCTTCGCCTCCTTTTCCTTTAAAAGAAAAGTGCTAATTTCAACGCCAACAGTTAGCTTGCAAATTCATCAGCAATGAAAATTGGAAGCCTAAAATTTGTGTCTTAAAATGTTGACTAATGCACTATTATTACACAAAAGAAACGCTATTTTAGTTTACAAGAGTCGACTAACATAATCGGGAATAAACGATTTCCCAGCCAGCATCATTAGCAATATGAGAGCAACCAGACGCACAGAATCGGTGCGAAGCAAACTCATTTTTCGGAACTCGCTTCTTCGACTTTAAGAGCACCATAAAACTGAAGCTTTTTCAAGTTTGAGAGCTTATTCAAGTGATACCCGGAACTGAAGGCAGCAAAAACCTCGCTTTATAACATACCTTAATCAACTTAGCAAGGGTTGATTTGCCTGATCCTGGCAAGCCACGCAGAATAACTAGTATTTTTGGTGGCCGAGTTTTTCTACCAGGATTCATCAGAAGGGTTTCTGACGCGATCCTCTGAGAAGAGGTGCTCTGCGCAACAGCAAACAATGGCCTTTGCGAAGACATTGACGAGGAAGTTTGATAAGTTGAGCTGATGCAACCCAAGGAAAATGGACACTCATTGCCCCCAGGATGATACCAAAATTCCTGGTTGTAGCCTAGGTCCCTGCCTGTAGGTGGGGATCGGGAACGCTCGCGATACTGGGACTAGAACAGCCGGGTAACATATTGATGTGCCACTAATAGATTAAATAAAGAATGTGGATCTTTTTAGCTCTCAGCTTCAACCGTTGATATTTCCGATACCCCACTCCCAATGCCGTTTGACTATTACGACGTGTAATACAAATACCTTAAATGGAGGTTGTATTTACTTCCGATAACTGAGTATTTGTTAAGAAACCATGAATAAATCAAAAGTTGATGTTACTTTTTTCTAATACGAATTCTGTCGGGAAATCAATGCAAAAATGCAAGCATCCAGAAGCATTGACTCCGATACTTTAGTGGATAGTCCCGAAACTGTAGATAACGCATATACTGCCCTCGGACACGGAATTGAAAACACTAACCTGGTTTCCGTAGCGTTCACGATCATTCTGGCACCGATCCCCTTGACGATAGCCATAATTGTAGCTGGACATACCGCTTCCCCACGAAAAGACTTGGGGTTCAAGAGCTGTCTGGGAAATGCGCCAATCTTGATCCTGAGGTGGACCGGTGTAGTGAATTGGGTGCTCCCAGGACGATGATCTAACGCTACTGTCGTGGAAGTCATAATGATGGTGAGAATTTGACAATCTCCTGAAAGTTAACAAAAAAATAATGAGCAGCCATCCAGTAATTTGTCGGGAAAAGTAGTGCCGTGAACAGAATTCTCCTTTGGGACAATGAATAACGGAATTTATCTGCGCACAGTGAAAATGTCAAATGCGCTTATATAATGATTACTATCACTGACATTACACGAGTAAAAATTGGAAAATTACTTACTCATTGTATGACTGTGAATAGTAAGTACCTTGATCACTATTGCGGGGAGTTTGTTGTTCCACATAACTCTGTTCAAATTCTCGACCGAAGGCCTGCCTATAATCTCTATCGAGCTGTGGATTCGGATAATCTCCACAAGAAAGAACATTAAAATTAGGATAGTTAACGGGATGAGAAACACCCGAGGATCGCGTACCCGAAGAGGTATGACAGGGAGGTCGCTGAAAATCGGCTGGCAGACACCAGTTCGACTTGTTTCCACGCATTGAAGGTCCATATTGCCAGTCGTAGAAACGAAGATCTGGAGGTGTCGCCGTTGGGTAGAATCCAGCTCCAGGATTATTTTGAGGAATAACACGAGGTGTGTAAGAACTATAGTTGTTCTGCATAACTTTGAGCTAGAACGTAAGTTGAACTTCATAATAATTACTTGCCAAGGCTGATATAATTTAAATTTAATAAGAAATGCCTGGTAAACAACACAACCCACAAGGTCTCAACTGAGGGACATACAAAAATGACGAATCAAGCGCGCTGCTGACGTGCAGGAAAACAAACCGAGAGTCCGGCCATTTTTCTTGACATAATTGGAACATTCATGCAAAGATGCGTCCAGTATAAGTTATATGTGCACTTTTTTGTACAAGAAAAGCAGGCTTATAAAGATTGTTTACAGGTATGCTGGTGCATAACATAAAAATAATGAATTTATTAGTACCTTTACGTGCGCACCATTGATAGGCTGCATTGGCCTTTTACTGTTTTAACTTACACATTACTGCGTCAATGACACGCCGGTAACAACTTGTTCTACTGCAATCTACGAAATTAATAAACGGCTTTTTCACACTTGTTGATATAACTAGTGAATTTGTGAAATTATGCCCACCACTTTGAAACTTTTGTCTAATAATAAATTGGCTCTAGACAGAATTAGGATTGCAGATAGATGCATTTTTTGGCCATTTTAATATGATGTGAGATGACCATGGAATTAATGTGTAAAGCGATGGTTGTTTTTCCCTCGGTATTGATGAGGAACCACTTTTGACTTGACCTTTGCAACCCGCTGGGTGGGCTGGCCTTCGGGCCATGCCGATAGCCCAAACATCTTCTCTGTGCTGAGTACATTTTCTGCCCGAATATTGTGTCTTCTTTCGTCTTCAGAGAACTCTCGGGATGCTACTGATATGTACATTGAGCGTAGTGCACGATAACTTCCTGAACACGAAATTGGGCATAATGCTAGGGCAGAGTATGTATTGTCGGTCTAAAAAGAGAGCTGAGTGGGCCACTTGCATGGGTCGGGGTCCATGCTGTCCAGCAGAAGTCCAGCTGCAGACCCTTAAATGCCCATGAAACAAAACCGATGTGATAAGCAAATAATCAAAGTATTATATAGCCCCATCCATTTGGGCGTCGTCCCTGGTGTTGCTTTTGGGCATCCTCTCGCGTCGGCCATTACTACGCAGACGCACAAGCCATCTGTGCCAATCATCCAAGTTGCATGCAATTGACAAGGCATCTGACTGCAACGTTACTGATCCCTCTTGACAATTCTGCTGGATCCGGAGTTTCGTCTTGCTTAGAAATGCACAATGGAAAGGGGACTGTGGTGGCCATTACGCGTGTCCACGACTAGTTGTAGGAACACCTAACTGAATGCAGAGTCATGCGTCAAGGATTGGGGGATTATGGTAGTTCCGTGGGAATCGGATTTCGCGTCTATTCCTCCTTGCTATATTCTTCGCACTTCAGCGCTGCCAGCCGTGCTAGTCTACCAGTGTTTTGTCCAGCTAATGGGGAGGTCGAACTGGTATCACGTGTTCACTTTATTGGCATCTTCATAAAGGAAAGGTAGGTAGCTACATATCGAACTTTTCCAGGTAGTTCACGACTATTGTTGCTCCATTTTTTAATAGCATTTTTGTAGAACACGGGGCTGGGGTATTTGCTTAAGGTACTGGTCAGTTCCAACCTTCTGTGGGCAGACGCCATAGAATTCCCCACCCACAGCATGTGATTTTCTTCCTTTGCCCCCAATGCAGTGCCCAAGCCTTTCTTGAAGTCGAAAGAAGACATAGTACTAGGGCAGACTATACATTACCGAAGTACAGAAGGGCTGGGAGCTACCGGCTTGGCTTGGATGCCATGCAATCCAGTGAAATACAGTCACAGAGCCTGCAGTGCCCCTAAAATAAAAACGAGGAGTTAAACAAGCAAACGAAGTATTCTGTTGTCTACGCCAATTTTGAGGACAACTTTTTTTGTAATGCACTTAACTTCCGCGTAAATACCACCAATAGTAACCAGTCATCCTCGGGATATATAATAATAATGCTGGTTATTTGCTTCTGCTCTGGATGATCTTTAAGAGTTTATACGAGCGCACTAACACAAAGCCTAGGAGGAAAAATTGCGTAGCGGCATAATTTAAAGGTACCATCCAAAGTTGACAAATGATATTTCCTACTGAGACCCCAGTACAGCTGTCAAAGCACTTAGATACTGCCGAGGTCACTCTGCCTTGCACTCCTTCCAAAGACCGATCACCACCAGTGGCGCATAATCGTACATTTGTCATTGCAAAAACGAGTTTAGAAGCCACTTCAGTTTAAGTAAGTAGTAGGCTGCCGTGGCGATAGAGGGATGTTTAGATATTCTCACCCAAAATCGTTTCAGAGTTTTAATTAAATAGACAATTCTTAATTCATTTCACAGTACAAAAATAGGCGCCATGTTAATCACTGCAATAGGTGTTGCAGAAATGGGAACAGTTTGAAGCCCTTAGTTCTTTAATTATGTGGTAATGGCATCTGATATCCCTTCAGTCCAATTGTCTTCATTTGGAAAGCACACAACAGAGTAATTTGTGGCAAACTGCGAGCGGTATAACGCACTCACCTCTAAGGATGCGAAGAAACGGTGTCAAAATCAATGTTTCGTAATGGCGGCACCTTATAGAAATTACGTTTAACGAGTAGAGAATAGATAATCACTGACAGTTGGAGTTGTCATTTCGTACTCACTATCTCTGTCCGACATGAGAAAGTTGACATAAGTGACTCAGGAATTGACGCTTCCTGTAATGAAATCGAAGCCATTGCCATACGAGAATAGATAAAAAGTTATTTCAGTAAGTGATGGTGAATGCGCAGTTATCCAGTTTAACTAAATGGCAGGCCATGATGTGTGTGGGCACGATTTATTAGAGAGATGGTTGGTTGCGTGTACTGTAGCTTTCGCAAAGGCCTAGCAAAAGCGCAACGGTCCGCGCAATGCTAAAATATACCTTTTCAATTGTGCACTGAAAAATTTTGACTTGGTAATGTTTTGCGACTACTGACATGAAAAGTCGCTGCGTTAGACTCCTACACTGACGGCTCTGTTAGAAGCCTTATTATCTCACAGGAGAATTTTGCGCATTGGTACTCCCGATTTTCCGATGAACATTGGCCAATTGTGCAGACAATTTGTTGTGGAATGGTTCAATGCGGACACACTTGACGTCTATAAATACTTATACATTCCAACTGCTTAAAACTGCAAATTACTAAGCAATTGGGTGAAAATTCCTGGGAAAACTGAGCGAAAAATCTCTCCTCCTCCTCCTCCTCCTCAAGTTGGTTCCATAGAAGTGTGATACTTTGGTTATCTGTTTAACATTCGTTTTGATTTTATGGACACTTAAGCCATTGCAAATGTGTTTCCGATAAGCGACGAAGCCTCTGGCCATGCCAGTAGCCCTCTCCGCCCCCCTCCACCCAGCTTTTCTATGGGAAGGTAATGCATATTCTCCCCTAGTATTACTGTCCCCTTTCGGCTTCAGGGAAGACTCAGGATGCTTCAATAGTAGAAACGGAAAGTGAACGCTGTCCTAGAGGACAATCACCTAGATTTTTATTATTAAGCACTAAACTTTAAGGTGACTGAAGATTGGTGTATGCTACGGATTGGAGAATCTACTAGGACCCTCAACAGAAGGCTTAAAAAAGTCTTCTATCTTTCAGCATCTGCCATGGTCTCGTGTTCGACGGGAATGCTATCCACAACTGTAGTGACACAAGTTCGTGGCGGAGCTGGCTACGGTGCCTGTATGAGGATGTTAACTAAGTGAACATGTGATACTTCCTTCACTCCTGTACCAGAGTGATGGAACCCAAATAGTTATGGCTGGGAAGCTCTGAAGCGAGAACCACGTGGTAAGGAAGAATAGAAGCAAAACCCTATCCCCATGTAAATATGTCCGATCCCATCCTTTATCAAATAATTCTGTCTTTAGGCCAGTGTTCTGAAGACTAATGATAGGTATATGAGATGGCCAGCGCATTCCCTCCTCCCCAATACTTTTTCCCAATAGGATGAAACTCCGGAACCAGTGATCGATTCTGGGTCGGTCGATTCCTGTGTGTTTTCATACAGCACTGACTACACTGTGATGGCTGGGGACGACGCACAAAAGACAAGAGTGGGTTGTGTAATACGTTGATTATTTGTTTACCTCTTCAGTTTGGTTTTGCGGGCAATCAAACCTCCGCAATTGTGCTTCCACTAGGCCGCATCGCCTCTCGGACATGTTAGTAGCCTCCCAGCCCTACTGGAAGTTTCTGAGGGCTACAGCGATTGGCAACCAAGTGCAAATTTCTTTTAGAGTCGTAAGAAAACAAATAACCTGAGAAATTGTTTTTCCTACAATTTCCAGAAAAACACTAAAAACATGGCGTTGAAGATATAGCCTGTAAAATGGAATTCAAAAAGCTATCTGTTTTGGTCTTTGTGCTAAATCAAGGTTTTTAACATTGGCCCCATTGATGACATTAGTAACACCCATGTTTGGATTTCCAGCTCTCGGAAACTAGGCAACTATGTGTGTTTGTCTACAACACCATATACATACCTCATAATGAGCACAGCAGCACACTGTGCAACTTCTCCAATAACAGCCCATTTCTTCGAGGCGGTATTGCACCACACCGAATGCGCAAGCCAAAATGAATTGTTCACAACGTTTGTAAAGATAATCACATTCTAAATCTCCTTCTTGGCAGGCTTATACAATCACTTGACCAGCTTTTGACAGCGTCATCGTTTTTCGTGTCCCATTTATTATCCAAAAATTGTGCAAAGTTGTCAATACTTCTTTCTGAGCTAGGGATGTGGCATCAGGCTTTGGCACCAGGCCAACATTAATCATTCAATGAGCACCAAAAACAGCTGAATGGAATTTCTTAATTCGGTGCAGAAGCAAAATCAAATCCAGACCGGGGAAATAACTTATTTTATGCATTTTTTCCGGTGGCATTGCATTCCATCATCGAAAGCATAATTTATTCTGGAAATCCAGACAAGATTAGAGCCTATAAAGCTATCGTGCAAGAGTCAACTTGTGAGGAGATTTAACACACCTCTTAGGCCAGCTAGAAAATCACGGCAACAAGGCTTCACTCATTTGGTGACTTCTTATTCATATTAACTTCAGATGACCTGAGAGAACAGTTCCCTTCTTCGCGACGTAGCATTCACTAGTCCTAGGTAATTGTACTGACATCTCAATCAACAAATCAGCAAGCTCAAAACTATATAGCAAACTTTACTCCGTGATTTTCTACTTATACAATGCAAATGGAACAAGTCATGCGACTTAATGAAAGTAGTAAGATGACTAAGACTAAGTGAGTATGGGTTCAAAATTCCACATTGGTGTAAGGGAACGGTTGACTGGATGGAGGTTTTGAGTGCACCAACTTGCTAGGTATGAGAATTCTCACCACATTTTCTTGTTCTCCGTAAAGGTACTTCCTAAACCTCGGGTTACTGAATATCGTTGCATGAAATACTTAACTACCCTAAGTAGCGATATAATTATGAGCATTCAAGCACTACAGTACAATAAGGCGCACTAGAATTAAGATTGAATTTGATGGGGAAGGTAAATTGAAAGTTGGATTGATAAATAAGTTGATATCTCCTCTAAGAGACTTGGAGGCATTACGTGAGAAACCCATTGTGAATCTTTGATAGCCCTGACGAAGATAATACTTGGTAAGTTTTTTGCGGTACAGAGGGATTATGATATTGTACTATTTAGAATTCCTTTACTTTGTTTATTAGATAAAATCTTCTTAACTTTACTCAATTTATGGAAGAAGTTTCAGGATTTCTGAAAGAAAACCGGGAAATCGTATAATTAAAGGATAAATGACATTAGGAAAGGCAAAGGCGGAGCCTTAAGTGTCCGAAAAGCTGAAGCAGAGTTAAGCCAAAATCAAAGTATAACATACCCCAATGTCATTTTGAGCAATAATTTTGAGACTCCCTATGGTCAGCTTTCAGCGTTGTCGATCACAACATAGTCGGTGCTACTGGAAAAAACACCTGCAAACTAATTGCTCTAGTCGATGAAGTCAGGTACAACTGAGAAGATAATTGACTGCGCTTTCGCTAATTTCTCTTGGTGATTCTACTGGACTTGAAGTTTTGTTCCGCTTGGGGAATGTATAGGGGAAAGGGGCACTGTGCCAGTCATCATGTGTGTCCATCATAGAACAGTAAGACAGTAGACTAAAGGCTGCCCAGGTATATCTATTAAGGTTCTATCCAGATGGTGGAGGAGGTGTTACGTGATGATTTTATTGACATCTGAAGACAGCTACTGCGGACAGCTTCAAAGCGAACTTTTCCAGATTATTTTGTGCATATGACTAGTGTTGCAAGAATTGTGAATAAATTTCCAACCGAACACAGGACTGGGGTAGTTGCCGAGGGTAGATGCCATTTTTGGCCCTTCTGTTAGGGGTCGTCGCTGATTTTTCCGTTCACAACATATGCCTGTCTACCATCGCGTAAAGGTTTAGCATCCAATAATAGAAACCTCGGTGTTCGTCCTTTATGATTGCGTTAGTTCTCCACTGCCACCGAAGTAGTGTTTGGAGCCTTTCTTCAAATCTGAAGAAGACATGATACTAGACAGAATATTACTGTCGACACGCAGAAGGGGTGAGAGACTATCGGCATGGCCTGGAGGTGATGTCGGCCAAATAACTTTAAAGTGCAACTCTTTCACATCCACTTGATAAATACCTTGTGATTTTTTGCTTTTACCCATCTCGGTTACCCTCTTTTTTCAGAAAAAAAGCAACATGGAGTGACTTATACTGGCTATTCGCATGTGTCTACTCTCGTGCCAACGGGTCGATCGCGTGGCACACCATATCCTGATCAAATGATCTCAAAAGGATCCATTTCACCCGTCGTAATCGGACCAGCTCCTCCCTGCCTTCCGATAGCTTCGCTTACATGACACTGTTTAGCTCACGGTGAATCCATCAGTAAATTGTTTGGAGCCTTGAATTGGGAATTTTGTTTGATATTGTGTTTGTCGGTTAAAGACTTAAAGTGATTGTTTGCTCAAGTTACACAGATTATACTGGGATATGAAGCACTTTTTCATGACTTCAACATCGAAACAGCATGGTCAAAATACATAACATAATCGTAGTAAGAATTTCTGCTTTGGTTTCGCTGGCAACTAATTCTCCGCCTTTGTATTTCCGCTGGGTGGCATGGCCTCCAAACCATGCCAGTAGCCCACTTAGTCCTTCCGTGCGTTGGCAACACACTCTCAGCCCTTCATGAAAGACTTTGAATGTTACTTTGTTGGCAGCAGAAAGTGAAAGTCCTGGAAGGAAACTGCTCCGATTTCCATTACTAAATATCAAAACTTAATGCAGATGAGACAATTTGTGAAGTCGCACAACATTATGCTTAAAAATGACGTCTGCATCCAACTACCTTAGTCCTTAACCAGGGGCCGAAAATCGTCCGGAAATTTCGTCGCGGAACTGTCATTGGTGCCAGAATGAAGACATAAATTGGGTGAATAGAACCCAGGGGGATATGGATGAACAGCTCTGAAGTGAGAACAAAGTGATAAAGGGAACCTGGCAAGAAATCCCACCTTCACGAGGCTATTTTGGGCATCTTCCTTTATTAAATGACTGCTTGTAGGTCAGTGCTCTTACTACTGGCGGTGGGCACTCGTGGTGACCTGCACATTCCTCTTGCCTAATGTAATTCCAAAACAGGAAGAAATCTTCATGCCCAGTAGAATTACTAAGACAGATAAGTGATGCTACAGTCAAGTCTATCCCAATTTACATGGAATTTTGGTGAATAGGGCGGTTAATTCGCGGGTGCTTCTCTTTACAGCACCGACTACGTTAAGGTGACCGGTGCAAGAGATTGAAAAAGGAGACCACTGATGACGCCACTCAAAAGAAGCAAGGCAGGCGACATATGCTTCACCTATTTGTTCAACTCTTCGTATTGGTGTCATGGCTACTTAAGGCTTGGCGGCTGGCGGCATGGCCTTTGGACCATGTCAGTGGCGCCCCCAGCCAATCTCTACGTCGAAACTATGACTTCTATCATCTTCAATAAAGACTCGGAGCACTACAGGTGCTAATATTTCTATACCTAAATTTCCTTTCAACTATTGTATTGCCCATTTATTGAGTCGTTTTTAAGTTCGTATCTAGCGAATACACTAAGTTAAATTTGGCATTAATGAATGTGAAGCAGCAATACCAGTAAAAACCTACTACTTTATTGGTTTATCATCTCTGTGTGAGAAGACTACTTCCCCTAGGATATACGTGGTAGTGCTAAAAACTACCCCCATCATGACCTAGTGACCAGAGTAGACACATTTTAGTGGACCTTATAGTTACCCTCAAACAATATTTAAAGGAGTAGCTTACGACTAATTAAAATATTTCGTTCAATGGGTAACCTACATCCGATACAACGTTCAATGTCTACTCACCTCCAGGAAATCAGCATTTAACCACTCGCAGTATCTTGACATGAAATTTTTAGAATCGTAGTTAGGTGGTGTGCCAATTGTTGCAAGGAGCCCTATTATATCAACTTCTAAGACCGCATTATTTCCCCACCTTGTCTCGTCCACCATAGAACACAAAGTCACTTTTAATGCCGACGACTTGTATATAGTCATGCAATGCATCCCCATATCTAAACTAAGAGATTGTTTAGGCGGTTTTTTTAATCCACTTATAGACATAACTCTTCACATCTCTGCGTCAAAGTCAATCAAGAAAGGACCGCTTTGAGAGAAGTATGGATAACATTAAATAAAATTATTAGCACTTTGGTACGTTTAAGTTCAGGTTTCTAGGAGGGAATAGAAATAGCAAATAATATTTTCGTTGAGGGTTTAGTTATTTCGTGGAAATTACCAAAATTGTGTGCGGTGGTGTGCTTGAGGTATTTCATCGGGAATGGAACCCACACCATCATCCCTCGGCACGCAACGGGATGGACACCCAAAGTGTGTGGACAGTCAAAAGTGGTTCTCAGTCAGGAGGTAGGTGATGAAAGCCGGCCGAAAACAAAAAAAAAATAGAAAAAATTTAAGGGCAAGTTGTGCAGTTTTATGACAAAGAAGAGAAGTGAAGGTCGCATGCAGACTGCTGCAATCACAGAAAACACATTAAGAATCGAGACCTATTTTGGTCCGCTCTCTCAATTTGGTTTTTAATGGAAGAAGACCTAAAGGCAAGGTGGGGTGGGGATTGAGCAAGTCATCACAAATGCCATTGACTCTGTTGCCAGCACGAGCGAAGAAGTGATGAGAGAGCATTTAGTGAATGTGAACTTCTTGGCATCGTTTATCACCTGCCCCTGGAGATGCGTCAGTGCCGGAAACCGTTGGTGTACCAGATTGATGCGTCGAAATTAGTTTCGACAATTGTACCATTTGAGGGGGGTTAGGTAGAGCAAAAGTCGTCGGCACTACTGTTGCTGTGCTTTGGCACTGAGTTCCTGTAAGGTAACTTCTCAGTGTGGTTGTGCCATACTGAGACAACTGTGGCGGGCTTATTCGACCGGAAACGGCAATACTGGATTCACCCAAATGAGAGTGCGACTCAGGAAGAGTAGAATGTTGATGTGGAAGTCTTTGTGCCATGGCATGGCTTACAGAAACTGAGGAGGTGTGTGCAAAAGTCACCGAGTTTTGGCCAGGTTTATATTCACCGTTTTTACAGCGCGTATTGCTGGAGCGTGTAGCAATGCCCCTGTTGCCTTGAGCCCTTGGAGTGCGGCGTCGAAGCCATTCGTGGCGAAATGCTTCTCTGGGGGTTAGCCGATCCTCAGGCATCCATCGGAGGCACTGAGAAAGAAAATCTAAGAAGGCAGCATCCTCAAGACCTTTGAGAGCCGATTTGAGGGATTTGGAACCCGGAATGTCTCGAAGTTTTCCTCGCTTAGTCTTACGTGGCCGAAGGATTACATTATTGTCCTCGTCAACCTCCATGCAGTACCGCGGACAACCATAGGTGATAGAGAAGAAATGCTTCATCCGACGACTCTGTTCGAGCAGTTTTTCTGGAGGCATTCCAAGCACTTCGAGAATGCAGGCAAGCTGATCACCCTCATCTTCACCGGGAAAAAGTGGAGAACCTCAAGAGATCAAATGTGCTCTTTAACCACTGGATTAGAGATGGTGTATGGGGAACTGGATTACAGCAATGTGAGTAAATGTACATCACTGAATACCTATCTGAGCAACTTGTCAAAGAAACCGTCTGGATAAATGTCAGTGCATAGTTGTTTATAAAATAGAGCAAGGGGAGTGCATGGTAAAATATGATGACCTACCAGTTAATAGCTCCGCAAGAATGCATCCGAAGCTCCAAATATCAATAGACGAGTTGTACTTGCAGCCAAGAATTACCTCAGGTGCACGATAAAATCGGGACTGAATGTAGGTATAAATGTTTTGATCCTCGAAACAGCTGGAACCAAAATCAATCACTTTAATGCCACTTCGACCCTGTTGCTTGAGAAGAATATTCTCGGGTTTCAAATCACAATGAATGATTTTATTTCGATGCAGCATGTCCAGGCAAACGAGGATGGAGTGGGCAAATTTCCGAACTAAGGGAAGGGGAAAGCCTTTGAATTCGTTCCTCTTAATCAACTCGTAGAGGTTAATGTTGAGCAACTCAAAGGTCATGCAAACGTGCTCGCGAAAGGTAAAGTGCTCTAGCAAATGTACAATGTTGCGACTGTTGTCCACATCCTGCTCCCGAAGCAATTCCAAAATGCGAATCTCCTCAGCCGCCTGTTTAGTGAAGCGCCGTTCATTACGCACCATTTTAAGACCAACAAAAGTATTAGTTTTGTGATCGAATGCCTTCACAACTTGTCCAAAACTTCCCTTTCCAATAATTTTTAATACCTCGTATCGATATGCAATGTGATCATGAGCGGTGTGAAGGTAAGAACCATGATCATCGTCAAAGCCGAAGTTTGGACTACTGGCACATACCATTTGTCTTTTTTTGGCATTGTGCCCGACAAAGTAGACATGAGGATATTTGAGAATCTCAGTCATTTCGTAAGGTGTAAGTTTGGCTTTAAATTGTCGGATAGCCATTTGGGGTGTAATTCCCGAGGACGACAGACTTACTGACACTTGTCCATTCCACAAAGTTGTGCCGTTAACTTGAAGGTTGCAAGGAGGATGATTTGAACTTGGACGAATGCCAGATGGATTGTTAATTTCAGAATTTACCTGTCTCCATGAACAACTTGAAATCTTTTGGCTCAGCATTGTTTCGGAAGAACCGCATCCGCCTTTGCTAAAGGACATCAGAGACATTTGCTTTTGATTGACTAACTGAACAGCTGAGCCTCCATTAGCACAGTTTGCGTTGACAAAATTAACGGATTGCTCGTTTTTCATAGCCTTTTGATTGTGACTAATATGCATTCGAGAATGCGAACATCTCTGATTAAGTAGTTGGGTGAAAGACGAGATAGTACATGGAGCCGGAGTTTGATTTTCATTTATCTTTACTGAACCCATTGACACTATTCTTTCTATAAATTTGAAAAAGAGGCCAAATTACTTGTGGAATAGAGAAGAGAGAGAAATCGAAATAATATTCTTTACTTGCTTGATAAATATAACGCCTGTAATTGAGACCGATGAGTCGATCGGGAAACTCCAGGAAAATTAATTCATTGAATTTAACACGAAAATTCAATAACGGTAGCGAAATCCAGTTCTCTGGATTTCCTGCTAATTATGTGCAATTTTCATAGAGCAGCTAGCTAAAATGCAATAATTACTAATGAGTAAATAATAAAGTTGAACTATATAACTGAATGCATACTTTAAACGGAATAAGTGGATTAAATGTGAAAAGATTTAGAGATTTAGCCTCAAAATTTTAACCTAAAGTTCATTTGTGGTCAGAATAGAAAGTCAAAACTTATTCATTTACTGCTGTAAGACTCCGGTAGACTGCATAATTGTTAGACGTTAACAATCTGAACCAGGGCACTTTTTCCTGAAAAATAAGCCCTAAACTCAGACCAAATTTGGCAAATAATTTAAGACTAACAAGACAGTTTAAATTAAATTGAGTCGGATTGCGAAATATTACAAAATATAAAACTTATACCGAGCAACAATTACTCAGGTGCACAATAAAGCGTATTTTGTTCAGAATGCTTAAAACCGCAAAAAAGGGCAGGTAAATGAAAAGTAACCAAATGCTTAAAACAAAACACCTACAATTTTTTTAAAGAGGTTAGTTAAACATGTTCTGAAGAGATATTTTAATAAGCTGTACATTTTAAACACTCCGAAACATCTCAGGCGATTGGGTTGACATTTAGGTGTCGCGTCCGGCTGTTTTTGTTGTAAAACAACATACTAATTGCCACATTATTTTTTTTCGGGCAACAAGAATGAATACATTACGAGGTCACTCCTGAAAAATAACATAACAGCAAGTAATTTTAGTTCTTAATTGTTTGCAGTGTGGGACAATCATGAAGGCTCAGAATTATTCAGACAAATGAAAATCAGCAATAATAATCTATTGTTGGATGGTGGAAATTCATGGGCAATCATCTCACATTGAGTGACATGAACACTATACGGGGGATCGATTTGGGCGCTTGGCGAGGTAGCAACAGAAGCGTTTCCAATAAGGTCAGGACTGAAATAAACAACACTTGCATTAATATTTCTTTTTTAGGGAGGCGGAAAAAATTTGGTGGTTTGTTTGCTCAGTAAAGTGATGGTATAGTAAAGGAATTTTGGTTGACATATTAGTAAGCGATTATAAGATCACATTTGCCTGGAATGCCAATTAATACCTTTTTCCTTAGTAGTAACGAAACTTTTAATCATTTTGTACTCGTATTTAAACAATGAGTGTTCTCGTATGCCTCATTACACAGACCTGTCAAAGTATAGAAGTGTATGAATTATCGAGGTCACACAACTATGCACATCCTTAGAGTCTTGAGCTCTTGGTAAAGTCGCAAAAGGCTACGATAACATAAAACGTATGCTATTAGCAAGCAGATTGTCTGAGATGCTACCGACTTTGCCCGAAATCCATACTGACTAGAGTAATTTCTGTGACAGATTCTGCGTTTGTCACTTTCCCTTTGGCCTTTATTCTCTTGGAACATATAGATTTACTGTGTAGGAGAATTCTTCGTCAATAATATTATGAATAGGGTACAGTAGTCAGGGATACGCAAGTTTGAAGCATACTGCTTTCTCGAGATTCGTGTCCACTGACCTTTTCCCACCTAAAAGGTGCATTCAGGCCATGCTGATGCGAAATGCTGACTTGGATACCCATAAGTGGGGATCGTGCTTTGATGAAATTCAACGACAACTTCTGGTATTGCCGAGTTTGAGGAAAATGTATTTCGACCATTCACTGATAAATTTTTTAACCGTTAATAAAATTGGTCCTTGGTACTCCCCTTTTAAGCGGTCTCCGTACATGCCATTACCGGTAGTCTCCTTTCTTCTATTAGTGGGTAGAAATCATCTTCGTATCGTGGGGAGGGGGGGGGGGATATCCCTTTGTAGGGTGGGTAGTTTTGCTGTGATGAATAGGGATTGGTTGAGTACGGGTTTTGTATTGCAGATGATGTGGATTTTTGGCGGGATAACTTTCGTCATTTGGATTGCATCCTCACCTCACGGACGATGAAACTCGCGGTATACTTCAGATGGCTGAATCAGCCTGTATAATTGTATTACGTCCCCTTCCCAATGGACGTTAGTCTAGCTGTTTTCGCTGTACTATTTCTTCTGCTTGATAAATTGGACAGCCGTGTTTGTTCAAATACGATGTTGAAAATTTGTCTTATCCCTCCTATCAGTCGCAGAACGAGCTTTGAGACATTGCAAGTTGCTACTTTCATGTTTGGTAAGGGAATAGCAGAAAGTGCTCTCATTTTACGACCTGTGAACATCTTCAAAGGTAATTTGTCAGTCGGTGTATGAAATGTAGCTCCATAAGCGGAGAGTACCCTTCCTAGGCTCAATTTCCGGTCTTTCGGTTGTGCGTCCCCGTGATAACCTTCAGTAGTTCAATCAGAGGGCAAGTTGTTTTGTCCATTTTTTGCAAAATATTACAGATATCCGTGTCGTTCACATCCTAGAAATCCCTCAGGTTTATTAAGGAGCAGACTAGAAAATAGCGTCTCCATCGGTACGCTCCGTGTTGACAAATCCATCGATTGCTAAATACCAAAGAAACCGTTTCGAAATTCAGCGCATACGTGAGTTCTGTCTTAACCACTTTTGCAAAGTAGCCTATTATAGCCATAATATCAGTTCATTCTCTTGGTAAGTAGTAGAGGATCCCTGGAACCCTGTTGGCAGAGGCTAGATTGGTGCAATAACTGAGACAGGGGCCTTGGAAACTGCTACAAGTGACGCAGGTTGGGCAGGAATCACGCACGTCAAGGCCATTAATATCTTTTGCTGGACCAGTCCAGCAATTCCTTCCACCCAAGTGACCCAGTTCTTGAGGAACTGTTTGTGCCAATGATCCTGGGATCATGAGGCACTTGGAGGACCCAACGCTTTTGCGGTACGGTAAGGTCTCATCGCCGTATCCGTCTGCCCGCCTCTCCAGATGAGATAATCTTTTTCGCTGTGGTTTTATAAGAGGATGTGAAGAAACTCTCGCATGCCACAGCCATGATGGAATCGGTTCTTTGCGTATTAATCCAAAGATGTTTGGCAGGCTAGCTCAAGAACATGAAAGCCATTACCACACCACCTGTTTCTGCCGCGACTGGTCCTCAATACAGGGCACCTGCATTGTCATAATTATTTCCTTTCCCATATCGTTGTGTGTAATCGTACTGCTGCAGTTCCTCGTACCAGTGTACGGTCTATTTCCATTCGTTTTAACCAGGTGAGCGACTGATGATCCGTTCAGTGTCTACTCATGATGATAACAGTGAACAGCCTATGTTACTTTGCACTGTTTTGTCCCACTTTTTGTAGAGTTTAGTACCCGCTTCGATAATGGGGCGTTCCCTTTCTTCTTTGTCCCCTTGTGAAATCACAATGCTTAAGACTATACCGCTAGCGTCGCTATACAGAACGAATGGTGGCTGGAATTCTTGATTTGAAGATTGGTAATGCTAGAGTCAGAGCGTAGCTTCAGTTTTTTGGACGCTTTATCATTTTCCTTCTTCCACTTAGACTTTTTTGTTGTCTGCTTTTCCGCCAATGTATGCAGCGGATTTGTTGAATTAGAGCAACCTTCAACCTGTTAAACGCCTAATTAGTTGTTGTTGGCCAGGTCCTCACTTGCCTTGTGCGATCTTCTGTAACCGCCATCCGTCTGTCGAGATTGTATGTTCCAGGAAGTTGAATGACCACCGGAGGAATCGACATTTCCATGAGTTCAAGGTGAAACCTGCGTCTTGCAATCGGTCGGACACTAGTCTTAGATTGGTGATATATCCTCGAATATTTTTACCAAGGACGTTTATCTGAAGTTACATCAGGTGTTGGAAGGTGACCACTGAGTTGAAGAATCTTAAAGTCATTGTCTGGGATTAATAAAGCCCTTTCGACAAGATAAAATCTATCTTCTCTCTCTCCGGTTCTGCCACTTCTACTTGCCTGTATCATGATTTTGAGTCCGGTGTGGGGAGCATTTAGCAAATCGTCGGTGTGGGCTGGTGGAAAGGCTTCTGTGTTACTCATGGGTATAGCTACATCCTCGAAAGGGGCGTGGAACATGCCATAGACATCACACGGTAGCGAGAGGGCTGTATCGGCTTTAGTGTCTTCACGGGGCAAGAAGGTACCTCCAGCAAAACTCAAGATGGCTTTGTTGTTTCTAAGAAAAACAGCCTTAAGGAAAAATTCCTTGAATCTTCTTCCAGTATTCCTAAAGCTTGCAAGAATAAGTGGGAGCCATTTATAGGAAGAGAATAGGGAAAATGAACACACCCCACTTTACATTATATTGTAAATGATGCATCGCCATTACTACAATAACCCAGCTGGTTATCAGGAATCATCCTTGATGGAGAGTTCATTACTCACATCCCCAAGACCCCAAAATCTATGAGCCCCCTCAAATACAAATCACATTCTGGTGTTCAAATAACCCCAATTAAGCAGCAAAGTGATTGCAACTCGAACAAAAAGCAAAACCAACACTGAACATCCAACACTCGGGAGCGAGATTTACTCTCGACCACAAAAACTAATTTTAAATTGCCTCGAGTCTTCAATACAACCAACATTCGATACAGCTTCTCTGCAACATCTAGGTTGAAGGTGAAGGGAATAACACAAATTTTTATTGTACAATCGATACTAACATAGAAGGTGAAGTAAACTACAAAATCGGAGAGCGTGCGGTGTCCATAAGAGCAAGCACAATGGAAAGAGGACACATAGATACTTGAATTAGCAGTACTGGCACCAGCACATTGCATCACTGCATACTACCAGGGTGAGAAAGCGGATCTACAAAGGAAGACATAGGCGATGTGAAAAGCGATTCAGTTTCGTGTCATCTTATGCATAAGGGTTATGTCTCTTCCAAGGCCGATGCATTGGAGGCACACATCCAAATGGCAGAATTAATGAGTCCCGAGACTTACCCGCACCACGACCCATGTGTCCTGCCGAGTCGGAATGAGGAGGTGGCGGTGGACGTGGGGGATGATGACCAGGATAGGGCGATTGGGGAGGTACATTGTAAGGACTATACTGTGGAGCCTGTGCAGGCATATACGACTGCCTCTGTTGAGGCGGTACCTGTTCATACGGGCTTGAGGGATGCACTGAGACAGACTGTTGATAGTCAACTCTGCCGGCAGCAGCAAGAGGAGGAGAAGCACACACAGTGGTGGGCATTGGCTGACGCAGCCTCGAATATGAAGGCGGCGTAAAAACAACATTGTAATGCGTTGGCTGACTCTCTGAGATCAAATACTGCGCAGGACAGTCAGGGTAACCACCAACACCATCACCACCACCACCACCACCACCACCACCACCACCACCACCACCACCACCGACAACTTCGGCATCTCCTGAGTAACAGCCACTAGTGGAAGCCGAATCTGAGGCCACATTGGTCGAGGCATCGTCCTGATGTGACTTTGACAGAGTTTGCGGAGGAACTGGTCCCGTTTGAGACTGGTGATGCGCCTGCGTCGCATAGAACTGCTGCAGTGACTTTGGCTGTGGTGCCTGTTGATGTACCTCAGCTGGGGACGGAGAAGGGTGGTACTGATGCTCCGTTTCAAATTTGGCCTGACCTACATATCGCGACATCAAGACACACTACAATGCACGCCAATTCACAAGGAAAAATCCTATTGACAACAGAGAATTATTTTAAGGAGATATCATCAGATGCTGCCTACCCATGGAATGAGACATTAATTGCTCCTGATGTTGGTGCTGCATTCTAGGCGCGTATGCCATCGGCGGTGGCAGTGGTGGCGGAGCTGACATCTCTTCAGCTACCTCAATTGAAGGCAGTTGTTGCTGCGGCTGCTGCTGTGGAATGAAACGCGGCCGATCTTTGCTAGCACCGACACCTACGACCCGACTGAAGATGACAGGTGGTTCGAAACCCGCCTCTTCCATGCCGGAGGATGGTGTTGCAATCGAAGCGGAGGAGGACTTGACCGGCGTTGACGGTTGTGACTGTGCTTGAGCCTGAAGTGGATGGCATGAAATTCGTTGCTACAATGATGGAATGGTATTTGATGACTGGTTTAATGAAAGATCAGCATGACAGAGATAACACAAAGACTCACATGAGGAGACTCCATGATGGATGGAGTAGATGTGGCAAGTTGATAGGGTGGAGGAGGTGGATGGGGTGGAGCCTCCTGATGATGACTGGCAGGCGTTGACGAAGCAGGAAGAACAGGGGGTGAAGAGAGAGATAGTGGAATCGAGGTGTTGGAAGGCGAGACGACCACCGGGGGCGAGGTTGAGACGGCAGGCGATTGAACTACACTGCTAGTGGCGCTGCTACTACGCGGAGTCATCTGTTGTTGCAGCGCAAAGCCTGACTCAAAAGAGGGAGAAGCACGCGCAAACCCACTGGAGGAGTGACGTTGCTGAGGCGGTGGGGAGCCCGGGAAAAAGGCATTGCCTCCAGCGTTGCTACCACCACCGCTGCTCGCTGAAGTTGATAAAGGCGGTTGAGGTGTCGAATGAGACACGCGAATTTGTTGTCGCGAATAAGAGTAGGAAGAACTCGCGTGTGAGTAGGTTTGCTGCTGTTGTTGTTGTTGCTGGTGCAAATGCTGCAAATATGAAATAAGTGCAGTGGATGAAAACTTGTCCAAGTCCAAGTCATGTCGTGATGGAATAATTCACATTCTAATGTGAGAAAGCATGCGGTACTGTGAGGTTCTACGGTTGATCAAACATTTGGTTTTAAAAAAGATTCCCGGAATGAATTGCAAACCACCTGCTGCTGAGGTTGCTGAGGTTGAGCTGGTTGCGGCAGGGTGGAGACGGATTGTGCTTGCTGATGCTGTTGTTGGTAGGATGTAGTAGTAGGCGAACTGCTCACTATTGGCTGCTTTTGTTGCTGTCGCTGAGCAGCAGCAGACAGCTTTCTTTGGTTCACCTTCTTTGCAAGGATTTCCCGTAGCTTCTGACGCTCCCTCTCACCCGGCGATGGACCCGCTGACTGTGAAGTTGGCGGAGGTAGCGGCAGTGTTTGTGATTGTGAGACTGCGGGGTCTGGTGGATGCGGTGCAACATGAACTCCACCATGTTGCTGCGGCATTGGTGTCGGCGGCTACAAAGGCGCAAAAATAAGCCCAAATGTGCTACGCTAAACGAAATAAGGTCAACAGCTAGTACGTGTCAGTCACAAATCCACATGCATGTGCTAATATAGAAAGGGTTCAATGTTCGAGCTATACCTGCTGCATCATCGGCGTAGTTCCATAGGAAGGAGGTAGAGACCGCGGAGATGACATATAATGCTGTTGTTGGAAATGATGGTGATGCATCATCTCCTGTTGTTGTTGTTGCTGTCTTTGCTGGTACACGATGTGCTGTTGATGTTGCTGTGTTGTAGGAGCAGGAGATAGGGGGGAGGGATGACCACCAGGTGACCAGCGTGGGTGCTGATGTGGCGAAGGTAGGGGCGACGTTACCCCCACGAAGCCCGATGGCGGCCATGTCGGTGGTGGTGGGGGTGGAGGAGGAGGAGGCGGAAGTGGCAAGTAAGCTCCCTGTTGTTGGACCGGTGTCGATGACGGTTGTGCCAACTATAAATGAACAGATGAGACAACTCCCAGTGATTCTGGTGAAATCTAAGTCATACATGTAGTTTAATTAGCGAAGAAGTAAATTGTAGAATTGATTAAGTCAATACAATCTTGAATACAAATTTTAGTTTCTAACATCTTTAAAAGTTCGACTTTTTGACCCTAAACCAATTCTAGCCATTAATATCAAAGAAGCTGGAAGTACCATTGAGTGATCAGGAGTAGATGCTAGAGGTGTGTTCGCAGAAGTGAGGATTTGATGCTGATAAGGCGAAGACGACATCGCAGCAGGTGAGGAAGGCTCCGCAGTGTGAGAGGGTGGCGGTGGCAGAGAAGTAGGCCCACCTCTGCGCACACTTCCACCAAGCAGTGAACTAGGAGAGAGTGAAGGGGAAGGCTGCGAAGCAGACACAGAGGGAGGATCCCGAGCTTGCAGAGGTGGCTGGGGCAGAAAGAGTGTACTCGACGGCCCCTGCACTTCCGTCGCCTGGTCTTCTAATACAGCAGCTGGTGTCGATGAGGATGGCCTTTGAATTGGCTGGTGTAAGGAAGGAACACTTCCAGAGGTCTCCATAGCAGCACAAACACTAACACCCACCTCTGAGGGTACCTAGAGAGGTTGCCATAGTTACAGGAAAAGGTGAAGTCCCACGCGAGCATTTAATATGAGGATATGAAAAATGAGAAATGAAAGGTTAAAGGGAACTTGAAAGTCGAGCTTACCATGGCCATAGACGTTTGATCGGATTCACTGGGGCGTTGGTCTCCAGGATAAGTCGAAGTCTTCGGGAGTGGTGATTGACGTATGACTTGTGACGAGGGTGAGAGATGTGCTGGAGTTGGCGTAGAAGGAGGATGCGTTTGTCCCTGCATTAACTGATGATGCGAAGAGGGACGCACCGGTTGTTGAAACAACTGCGAGTGACGCACAGACGTGGGTGATTGAGCGTAGTTGGAGAGAATTGGTGTACCCCCACGGGCCTGCTCCAAACTACTGCTTGAACTACGACCGCCGCTCGGAGTCGAACCAGGAGTACCCGGAGGAGGACAGCTGGGAGGAAAGGGGGGCGAGACATGGGAAGTTGCACCACTTCCTGAGATGTGCGAAGGAATAGGTGCACCAATGGATGCTGATGAACCACCGCCAGTTTGCATCAACGGATGCTGGGTGTGGGTGTGAGATGGCTGAACGCCAGTCCCGACACCACTACTACTGCTGCCACCGCGAGGTGAAAGAGCATTTGAGCTAGCTCGAAACTGTGTCTTATTAGCACGTGCTTGATTCTACAAGAAATAACCGTTCTCATTAGGCGCAACACATTACCGCCTAAAAATAGTATATCATCAAAAAGATATGTGCTGAGTCTTACTACGAATTGTGAGCGGTTTTCTGAAGGCAAACGACGCCAGAGTTTTTGAATTTCACGAGCTCTTGCACGTGGATCAGGCCATTGGCTTTTCAGTTCTGGATGGACAATATTAGCGTAGAGAACTGGTGCAATAGTCGACCTGTCACCCAGCCGTTCTTCATCTTCCCACTTCTCGTAGTTGACGCGTCGATTGATCGGTCCAACAGCACCGCTGCCACCACTACCGGTCATACTGTCGCCACCACCAACTGCGCCCTCCAGACAGCCTGCACCAGGGGCCACTTGTGCGAGTGGAGTAGGAAGCATTGATGGGGCCATGCCTTCAGAGACTATTGGCTGTCCACCCCCGCCTCCTAACTGCATATCGACTGGTCGCCTGGGGCTCATGTCTACAGTGGGAATAAAACCTCTCAGTAAAGGCATTTATTCAATAATTTGTGAATTATCTGAGTCCATGAACAAACCGCGACAGAGTATTCAAAGAATATGGAAATAAACCAAAAGACGCAATAATACAGTGATAAGCTAATCGATAAAAACTAAATGCATACCCTGCCGCAGCATTGTTTTGAGTTGCTGATTTATAAGTATGCCGCCTTCAGAACCCATATGTGTAGGATCGTATGGGGCGGGTAGCGGAGACTGTCGCGATTTTAGTGACAGCGCTCCTGATCCACTTGATGGTGGCATAAGGTTCGGAGGCATTCCTCGATACACTGCTGCCGCCTGGAACCTCTGTTGCTGTTGCTGCTGGCTCATTGTCATGTAGGTCGTTTGTGATTGGAATTGAGTATACCTTTGCGGTAGAGGTTGTTTCCATCCCACAGGTGACCTCGATCCTGGATAAGGTGGAGGTGGGGGTGGCTGTGGTACACTAGGATCTACCATAGCCCCAGAGAAACTCTGTTGCTGTTGAAGGTAAAACTGGGCGCGTTGTTGTTGCTGTTGTTGAGGCAGCATTCCTCGAGGAGGATACTGCGGGGTGCGAGGCGGGTAATTTGGAATCACAGACTGGCCCTCGCTCTGGAGAGGGAAGGGGGATGGTGCAGACACCTGAGTCTGCATTGGTTCCGCCTTGGAAAGTAGGCCAGGCTGGGGCGTCGGTGGTGGTGGGGGCGATGTGCTCTCGGAGGGGAGACCAACACTGCCGCCAGTGGTTTCGAATTCAATCAGCTGCGATTCGATGTCTAGAGCGCTCAATTCCGGCAGGAGTTGAGATTCTGGTTGAGACTGCTGAACTTGTGCAAGAGAGGTCGAATTAACAGACTGTTGTTGTGATGCCTGCTGCATATCCTGCGATCTTGGTGAGGGGATAGTCTGGCTTTCATCAGAAAATATTGGCCGACTTTGCAATTGCTGCTGTTGATAACTTACATCCGAAATTGACTGGTGAGAGGTAAAATCAAACTAGGATCAGTCAGCTAATGAAAGTGTTCCAAACAGTGAATATTGCTGGAAAAAAACATACCCTAGGTGGCGAGTCAGCGGTGGATTTTTGATCGGATGCGGAAACGAATTGTTGAGAGGGCCGTTGTGGTTGATCAGTAAAAGCGTTCATTGACAGAGAGCCCTGCGGAACGGAAAGACGTTGTTTCAGTGAAGATGACTCGCTGTATTTAGGGCCAGCAGTAATTGATGCACTCGAGGACACGGAAGCAGGACGTGTAGCGTCAGAAGTGCTGCCAAAGTTACCAGCCAAGTTCAAGAAGTCATCAACGAGCATGTAATCATTAACATCATCGAGGCCTGCAAAGGTAAAGTTAGATCTTAAAAGCGATTAAAAATGTAAGATGATTTGAATTGCAAGAAGCGTGTCGAAATATACTAGTTTGTAATTGGGAGGCAGATTCAACCGGGCGCGTTTGTGCCTTCGGTTTTGGGGTGGGCGATTGCAGCGGTCGAGATTTGGCAGCGTCGCCTCCCACATTGGTGGAAGTTGAGGGTACATTGAAGACCTCGTCCACTTCTTCCCTACCCTCTTCCTCAAAACTGTCCATTGTACCCTCGTCCTCGCCGTACTCCTCCTCATCAGCGAGGGCATCTTCCTCCAAAAGGTCATCAGCATTGGCTGCCGCACTCGCAGTGAAGGGCGACTCGCCGGACCAGAGATTCGCCCGACCGCTTGAGCACGGAATGGGCGAGGCCAAACCACTCCGTGGGCTTGCTATCTTCGAAGATTGGGCAGAACGACTCCAGGCATCAGTCTGTATAGAAATTAAGTCCAAGTTACATCCCACAGGCTTTTGATAGGATGAGAACTAACTAACCAACCTTGATAAATCAGCAGTGATCCTATCGAGTACAGTTTTGAAACCTAGTCAGTTGACTGAGGTGGATTCCTCCAACAAAGTGAGCAAAACTACGAATTAACTTGCAAGTTGCACGTCTCAGAATTTGAAAATAAACAACTACATATATGTCGTTAGCAAAATCTCCCACAGAAACCAAGTGGGATTGGAGTTGGAGACCTTCTACCGGTCACCAGGTTATCCAGACACTGAATCAACCGCAAAAATATGAGAAAACATTTAATTGTCAAAAAAGTGAGAAAAGATATGATACTATTAAACCACTTGCTCCTCAGGTTTTACCGTCCGACTGCCAAAAATGCTGCGCAGGAAATCAACGCTAAATAATGAAAAAACTAACCATTCTCCTTAAGTTCGACGATTCTCCCAGTTGATATTGTTCACCAGAGGATATAGCTCCATTCCGACTTCCAGTCCCCACTTGGCAAGAGGTAAAGGGCTTGCGACGTCGTTTCTTCCCGATAACGGCAGCCATCGCGCCAGCTGCAGTGGTGTCACTGGAGGCCGAGGAGAGCAACTTATCACCGTAGAAAGCTTGCATCAGGTATTCAGGGTAGCTTTCCTCCAAATCAGACTTCTTCCTGTTGGGACGCCGCTTCTTGCCAATGAGCGGAGGTACAGCGTCGCCTGGCACCTTTGGAGCACCCTGCACACCTGTTGATGCCAGCTGCGATTTCTTTGTCTGAAAGGCACCAAGTATTGCCAATTCCCAGACAAGTTTTTGCTGAGGTTGAAACAAACACAAATAAAGGTCAGCGTGTACAAATGGTGCGCGAGATACAGAAAGGTAAAGATATCGGGGAATAAGAAACCAGAGAATGACTGCTGCCATCGACGTTTGATCAAGGGCAACTTAGTAAAACACATAACCATAGCACAGCTTTATTTATTTCCGAAGGATTTTTAGTGCAAAAACTACATCCATTAATTTGTTTTAAGATTATTTATACGTCGGTAGGGTACAAGTGCCAGAATGTTTCTATTTCTTCAAAATGTGCATACGAACTTATCACCAAATGTCAAGGACATAAAACTCAATTTTTGCACTTATTAAGATATAATACTCCACTTTCCATTGTTTGCCAATGAGCTAGTTATTCATACGTCACATGCGGTTAGTTCAATCAGTTACATTTTCAACCACAGATTAAAAAAGACATTATTTATTTTCGGGAGATAAAACTTTCAAATGAACAAATCCTGCCTGATAAACACGTGAGGGCCTTGCGCGGAAGCCACCTACGCCAAGATTGAGGTGACGTCGCGATAACGCAGCGTTTGCCTTGGTTTTTTTGCTAGCTGAAGGTGCCTACAAGCAAAAAAAGAGCAACGAGAAGCCAAAGAAAGGGAAGAGAATGGGTAGATAACTTTACGAATTGACTGCAGCAGTACTCACGTTCATGATTGTAGCAGCAGCGGCAGTGGCGACATTTGAGACCACAGAGGAGGAAGAATCGGTGGGGAGGAGAGAGGCAGCGGCACCGCCTGTTGCAGTGGAGCTCGAATCACCAGTTGCACCACCGCCATGAACCGTGTCCTCCTCCGAGATCACACTTCGTGGTGACTTGGCTATCTCCCTGTAGATGGCTGATGTGAACTCCGAGTCGGCGTCTGCACCTGAGTGTTGGCTGATTTCTTCATCCATCTGTGCATGAGACAAATGGTAAAAAAAGTCAAACCAAATCAATAAATCTATCAATGACACCTTCCCAATCAAGAAAGCAATGCAGTATTAAATAGACAAGTGAGTGGACCGAAATGCCTAAGTAAACCTTAAGAACAAGAGCGTTTGTAGTATCAGACTCAAACTGAAGAACAAGTTACCATTTCAACTAAAACGCTTCAATACTAGTAAACGCCGTAAGTTTTACACCTACTGGAGTGTACAGAGACGGCGGAGCAGTGTCCACAGCGGAATGGGCGTCTGGAGTAGCAGTTGCAGAAGCTTGAGGGTTTTTCTGACGTGGAACAGCAGGTGTTCGCTTCGGCTGCCCTTTCACCATTGCTCTGCGGATCGTATTCAGACCAGTTCGACTAAGCACGACACCATCCATGAAAAATAACCTACAATGTGTGAAAAAAAAACAAGTCCAGCAAGGCTAGGAATTCACAATCACCACACATTTTTCATGATGACTGTAAGATTTGGAGGCCAAAAAATGAGCTATGAAGCTTTAATAATGGTGATAAATACAATGATGATGTCAAAAACGAACTTCGGATCAGGCGAATCCTGTTCGTCATCAGACCGTGTAGTCGAGGAGCCAGCTGATCCAAGTCCGGGTGGCTAAAGTAAGTAACACTGAGCTAGGTCGAAAATCCCTACCACTCAAAGTCGTTATAGGATATCTCTCTCACCAGCCTTTCCCCAAAGTAAGGATCACCACCTTCAGATCGCCAGGTAGACAGAAAGGGGATAGAGGTATCATGTGTAGTACGAAAGTTCAACAACTATAAAGCACGGAAAAAAGAATCCAATATACGATTAATTAGCGGTGAATGAAGATCCAGGGCAGGTTCATACACAGACAACCACCACACGCGATATTAAAAGGGAAGACAAGGATGACTCACCTGTTGGTGACCCAACCCATGGGGAGATCCGTGCTCCCGACAGAGGGCACATGTGTACCCACCATCGACGACGAAATCAACTTCCTCTTCAGTGCGTATTTGATCACATCCAGCATGAGACCAACGTTCACATTCAGCACATTTAATCAGAAGATCACCATCACGGTAAGGCAGAGTGCAGGCAGGACAAGTGGTGGTAGAGGCACAGGGAGCGCACTGCGTATAGTTCGAGGACCATTCACAGTTGGTACCGGGCGATCGTCTACCGCATTGCAGACAGGAAACGCAGTTGGTACACTTCCAGTTACCCTGTAATGCAGTCAAAGGAATTATCTTGGAAAAGAGGTCATGGAAATACCGGTGCACTAACATGCGCACACATAGTGGAAACAATCAAAACACGCACATAGAGAAAAAAATTGACGGAATACCGATCCTAACAATAGGTTCAGGCTTGTCACCTTTTATAAAAAGTGGCTAATCCGAATTCGGTAACAATGAGCCATTTCGAACTACCAAACATCTGATATCATTATGGAAGTTAAACGCGTTCGACTATTTCCGTCACAACCGAAGACTAGTTGAAAATCTTGCAGCGCCCAAAAAAACGAGCCAGCCAAACTAAGCTCTGAGCAAAGGATAAACACAGAAGGTGGGAGACATAAGCATCTGGAGCAGACGAGAAGTAGCAAGCGACGCGGATGGAGGTGCACTATAAAGAGACGCCTACTGAGCCTATGCGACAACCAGAACTCTACCTCCAAACTTCTAAACCGTCGTCTACGGCAATGAGGAACCAAGGGGAGAAACTGTGCGTGGAGAGCAGCCAGTTTCGCACGGGCAGCTGGGGAATTGTCACCAGAAGCATCAGCACTGGAACTGCGCGTGACTGTGCCTACCTTGGGCACCTCCTTGAGGGGTGGATTGAGGCAGAAGGTGTGATAACTGATGTCGCAGTCATCACAGAGCAGAAGGAGGTTCTCATCCGTGGCTCGACCGCATCCCTCACAGATAGTGCACTCCAGGCAACGCCAGCCCTTCTCAAGCACGGTTCGAGAGACGCGACTCAAATCCCCACAAAAAATGTGGAAACATTGGCCGCACTGAGCACAGGGTATGATCGGATCAGGGCCAGTTCCAAAAGAACCACAGGTTGTACACATATCCTGCTCCAGCATAAAACGGTCGTCTTTGAGGCTAATCACCACCGTACTCGGATGGTCGTCCTTCTCGGAGCTGGACTTTGACTCGCACTACAAAAATAGGAAAGAAAACAAGTCATTCGCATTGAAACCACACAAACTCACATAAAATCGGTAAACTATGTAACAAAACTCGTGAGAAAAAAGTGAGAACATAGCATCAAAAAAAACCAGATAATACGAAGCTCTAGGAAGGCATTTGATTACCTCCTGAGGCATAATCCAGAAGGTAGATCAGGCTAAAAAGTTCCAGGTTATCAAATGAAATGAGCTCTCCAGAGAAGAAAATAAGCCTTAAGCAGTACACTTTCAGTAGGTTGAAGTCCCTCAGACCACGCCCGTTACTGGCAACGATAGCACCATCAACCTAATGCGCTGACCGTGACAAAATTTTGTCAGAATGAGAGGTGCGCTTTCGCTCTCTCTCCGGGTTGATTACACGTTCGTTCACGCATGTTATCTTGCGTTAGCCATCGAGACCAATCAAACAGCGACTATTGATCAAGGTCACACGTCTGCACGCGAAGTTGAGACAGGGTTAGATGGTGCGGAGCACACCTAGGGGCGCGGCTCCTCCCTCAGTCAGCAAATGGAAACTACGCGTATAATAGAGCAAGTAGTGATCAATTGGATTTTGCTAGCATTCTATTGGTATTCTTTTTTGAACCAAGAAACAAAACAAACAAACAAGCAAACACATTACGCAATTTAACTGACAAAGGGGAGCCGAAAAAGGGAGGGGTCTGGCTTATGCTATCCATTTGTATATTTAAATGAGCCACGGAGAATAGCTAGAAAGCTGCAAATCTAATCTTTTTAATTAAAAAGAAGATATTGGAGATTCTGAGGGGAGAAACAACAGTAAACAAATGTAACAAAAACTATTGTGGTGGAGTGAGAGTGAGGTAATTTACTTTGACTGTCCAGCAGTTCCGATTGTCAATGTAGCGAACAAATCGTACCTAAGGGGAGGGGGAGTGAAACAAAGTAAAATGTAAAACACACGACTTGCTAGCTAGGCGTCAACTAAGACAATCAACCGAACAAAAACAAGAAAACACGGATACATTTTCAGAATCCGGCGAGCAGTGAGAGAGGAGATGCTGCTGTTTCCTGTCTATCTTGCTTGGACGTCCACGTTTTTTGAAGCGTAGTGTCAGAGTCAACGGGGGATCGCGACTAAAATGATGTGCTGAATGTTTGGACTCCGTTTGGATTAAGTGTATCGGTGGGATAAACGCGCCAGGTGAAGGCGATTGTGGATGCACTTTCTCATGACTCGGAGGGAGCATACGCGACTGTGGGATAATTTTAATCACATCCTGAAAGAGTCCGCAGTAAAGAGAAGACTTCCTGATTTGAAAATATAGATTGAAAAGCCATGGGTTAGTTGGCAGGAGACTTACAGCAACGGCCTTGCGATTCTTTGAGCGTCGAGAGCGAGTCCCACCACCACTGGCCAAATTGGCCATGGCATTGCTCAAGGAACGCTTGGCACCCACTGTCTTCGCAACCTGAGGCTTTGATGAAGTGAAGTAAGGGTTCAGCGTCGTTGGAACATTGCTGGAGAGCTGCAGACATGAAAAACTACTTGAACAACTCTTTAGCGACACTTGACAAAATACACCAGCCGACCAGACAATTGACCTTACAGGAGTGAAAATCCTAAAGCAACCGATTACAAAAATGAACATGAATTTTGTTACTTCTAAGTGGTTTTAGTAGTCAGATCCGCGTATATGGAATGGAAGTTTCCAGCTCAAATGTAAGCGCGTCCAAATAACTAAAACGAACAATTTTACCATACTGCGTAAAAAGACATTAGGGAATTCAAAATTAGTCTCTTTTGAGCTTCAAACCAAGTACGCGAGGTAGTTTTAATTTTTAATTGCTGCGAAGATAATATCAATGCTATTTCAAGCAAGCTCTTTTTGAGCCATCTTAAATAGGCTTTTGAAAATGAGTTTCGTTGTAGAACCCATGGTGCGTAAGCAGTCCCAAAACGAATTGCAGAAAGAGAACCGTTAGAAATGCCAAAGGGGTACCTGAAAATCAATTTAACAGCCGTCGCATACATTAGAACTTATACCTCTGAAGCTCTTACCGTAACACTCGAGGCTTTTCGCGACCAGATAAAGCTCCCTTTAAGATTACAAAATTCCCGTCGATAGTTCAAGCGGCCTGCCTACTCAATCGCACAAAGCAACCCATCGACCCGAGAAGAAACAACAAACGTACCTTCGAGAGAGGTTTGCACGAATCGTTATAGTCCAGTTTGATACGTTTCCTTGCCATTTCACTCATGCTCGCCGAGACCGATTTGGACTTGGTTAGACTGCCTGGAGGCCGTCCCACTGCCCTGTGGGTGCGCATGGTCCCACTTCCTCCTGCTCCAATGCCGCGGGGAGATTTAGGCAGACTGACCGTAGGTGACACAAGGGAATCCGTGGTGAGAGAGCTCGTCTGCTTGCCTGGATCTGTCGTTGGGGTAGTGGAGGTGGAATCAGCATTGCCGCTGATGAACGATGACCCTCTATTCGGCACGGTGACCGAGGAGGAGAGGACCTGGGGATGAAGATCGTCTGCGAGGGAGGGACTGGCGCTAGCGACAATTGAGTTAGCGTCACCCATGTCGCTACTGCCAGCACCACCAGCAAAGGGACTTGTACGAAGACTGGCAGTGGCCGAAAGGACCTACAATTAGGGGCAAGCATGCACTGCAAGTTCAAAATTTGGCTTGACTATTTGAATTGAGAAGTTCAAGCAATTTTACTAACAAACGTACATAAATGTTTTTTTTTCTTTTGTAAAAAAGCTATGCAATAAGGAAACATCAAGTAAATACTATAACTTCATTAATGGCTACATAGAACCTTGTCTTTATAGTGAATATGTTGTGGTAAAATTTAGCGGCTTTGAACAGTTGCCTCAAGGTCTGGTTTCTCAACGTACCTTTTCAACATAACACAAGGCAACTCATTTGCCTATTTATTTAAACAAGTAACCTCTTACAGGTAACAGTAAGTTAATGAAGCGTACGAGTTGCATAAAACGTCGAACAAGTGAGCGAGCGCAGAAACACGGAGACAGCAAATTCTCAAAAATACGCGAAAAAGTATATTTGTTTACCAGTGAAAAGTGATTAAAGACGAATTTGAGCATAGATGCAGAATACCTCACTGGGTGTAGCTGAATCCCGATTCCTACAGGAGGGACAGAAGTAGGTCCCGCCACCGCAGCCGGTGGTGGTCTGAGAGCCTGCAGTATCATCGCTTCCCATAGCGCCACAACCGACAACGCCACCTCCTCCCGCGCCACCAGCGGGAGCAGTGCCGAGGGAGGGAGAGGATGAAGAGTGGGGGGAGGAGAGGGAGGACTGACCCACTGGATCACAATCGTAATGCACCATTCGTCGGCATCCGTTGCACCGACGACTCGGCCACACCAGCGAAGGATTTGGCGTTGCGGCCCCGCCGGATCCTAAGTTCGACTTCGAAAAAGACTATAGCTCAAACCCTACGCAAATTTTGGTCCCACATACCAATCATAGATGTATAAAGAACTGCTAAGAGTCCTCTTACAAAAGAAAGGCACGAAAACAGGCTAATGAACAGTATGAATATGAAAATATGGAAGAATGTGGGGAACCACTAATGAGACGTGTGGCTCGAACATGCTTTTGAGCGGCGTTGTTTGTATTAGTGGAGTAATATTTCAGAGAACTGGCAAGCATATACGTAAACATAAAAATTATAAAGTAAAACCTACAGTGACACAGCACCGCCATGCACGTTCACAAACGGCACAGCAAGCGTTTTGACGTTTTCGGGTATGGAAGCATCGATCACATAGGGTATAGTTTGCATGCCATCGTATGGTAGGCTAGAGGCATTACAATAAGTAAGAATCAGGATTTAAGACAAAATATGAAGCAACAACCCAAACCTGTTCAAGGCTTTCTGCTTCTAGAGGAGCACCAAAACCCTTTGAAAAGAAGCGACGGAGACCACAATCCATACAAATGCGGCAACGTTCGCATTTAAAGCCGTTTTTGGGTATATTCGCAACAGGAGGCTTCAAACAGTATGTGTGAAAGCCTTTGTCACAGACATCACAAATAACCATTTTTGTTTCGTCCTTGCTTTCACTGAACAAAAAGGCAATTTCGAACCGACAAAATGAACGAACCTGCAAATAAGACAAGTCTTGCATTCAGGACACTGCCATCCAACACGAACAGTTGTACTCAGCATCAGTGGTGGCTCAAGACAAGGATTGTGGAAGTGATTGCCGCAACTGGTACAAAAGATCATTTCCGTTACGTCATTCAGTCGACCACATACCAAACATGGAGTAACATTTTCCCCTAGACATGGTACAAGGTCCAAGTGAGAGGGGCAAAATATTGTCAGAGTTTTAATCTCCTCAAAACAACCAGCGCCCGCAGCACAAGGAAAGTGAAAACTTCGAGGACATCCTTCAGCCCGGCAGGAAATGCTGGCACCGAAGCGTCTACACAGTGCGCACTCCACTTTCATGGCCTTTACAGCGGCTTCCTCAACACCCTCAAAAGCCATCTATGGTAAAGAGGTAGTTGGACCAAGAAGCACATACTTGGTCGTTCATTATAACTCCGTCCGACCACGAAGCACAGCAATGATGGGCGTATAGCCAACCTCCCTCCCCTCCTTCCCGTGGAGCACAGGCAATAAGCAAATTCTCCAGGACAAGCTTCTCACCAGATCCACCCGAGGATGGCCATCCAATTTCACGAAGCTCATCGATGTAACCGAAAGGTCTGCCTTCAGCGTCGGAGAAGGCATTTGGAAGACCACTCAAAATGGGCTTACCATCAGGTCTAGAGTATGTAGAAGCCCATTTAAGATAACTTACTCTAAAATTTTACCCTCTTGCAGACGTCTACATGCATCTAATGCACAGTGATTACCAACCAAGTGGTCAGAAGGTGTAAGAGGTAGGTTTAGTGTGCACAGAACAGATTGTTCAGAGGCTGCCTGATTCAGTTTCCATGACAGAGCTCGCCTGAGAGCTGGTGGGTGAGACTTCAGCTCCGTGTACCATTCCGGTAGACGCGAGGGGGAGCGTGATGTACGAAATCGGACAAGTTTACCTTGGCCAAACTTGGCAGATGAGTCCATTCCACAAAACACGCATCGTGGCGACCCCGAGACGGAAGATGAAGCGTGTTTTCCATCGCAGTGCGGAGCCGGTGTGAAATCCCTATCATCCATAGCTTAACACCGAGCAAATTAAATGTCACGATAATTCTGAACAAATAAACTTGCACTTTTGCTATTATTTCTCAAAACAGAACCGCCAGAGTATAAAAAGTAAGGTGTTAAAATTAATACAAAAGGATGAACGAAGATAACGAGTCGAAGACAATGATGACTGTTATAGTCTCAAAACGTCCCAGAGAAAATAAAACATAAAAAACCCTTGCAGGGGAAAAAACACTCTAAGACACCAAGCCACACTAATGCCTACTGAAAATGTCAGTCTTTGTGCTCAATGACGGATTAATCAAGTGAAAACTCAGGTAAAATTGATAAGCGGTTTGTGGATGAATACCCAAGAATAAACCATTGCAAAAGTCAGGTAACACGCCGCTAGCTTTATCACCAAGAGCTAATCCAAACTTATTAGAAAGCTCTGTGTATGGCAAATGCATCACTAAAATATCCAAGATGCCGACATTACCTTATTATGCAGCATCAAAAGGCGCGCCGCAATGGTCTGGGTATTTTGAAGGACGCGCGTTCGAATTAAGGCTAGGAAGGATAAAAAACCACGAAACCACTAAGCGTATGCATTCCTATACAAATCCTATTTTTAAACCTTATATCCGTAATTTATTGAGGCTTTCTTTTTTAATATTCATGGCATTATTGACGTAAATATATGTTAAGCATATAAATCTGGCTCCGTATTATATTTTTAACACGAAATAAATACAGCAAGATGCAGTTATTGTTTTCAACACATTGAGGAGGCCATCGCGTGGACCTTTTTAGGTTTTATTAACGCGTGAGTTGATATTGCTTAAGTCTGCCCTGCTAACGTAATAAGCCACACACTACTACTGATAGCGAACCCTTTATATTTTACTTACTTTTATATGCTTCGCCCAAAGCCCATCATATCAACCTCTTGTATCGTTTATCAAAACCTGGCACATAAAATATCAACCCGTGTAACATACACACCAGACGTTGGATTTCCTTCCATCTGAGAATGTATTTCATTCCAATCTTTAAGGTAGTGTAAACTATACTAGATGAGAAAGAGGTTTTAGCTTTGTTGTGTTCAGAATAATCCTCTACATTTAATGCAAATCGCCTATTAATCGCCAATCATGAGGACAGATTTAAGCCAATTTTGCAATGAGTTATGGCCTCCATTGTTCCTTTTCTTTTTGCACTCACTTCAGTACTCTCCAGCCATTCATCTGTCTATCTACTTGGGTTTCTGTTAGCTAGTAAGAGTAAGGGGGGGTGTCTCCATTTGATTTGATTTCTCTGGGTGGTTGAAGTCTGCTTTCACTCGGTCTACTTGTAAATGGCTCTCCGAGAGAATATGGGGCAGGAAGGATTGCCAAAGGTAGACGTTACTTTTATCTCTTCTATTAGTCCGCTGACTTATTCATCTCGGCAGCTGGCCTTCTTTGGTCACGATAAGGCATCCAGGTGCAGAAACTAGGGTGTTTGTTCATTATGGAGGGTTAGCTAAGAGTTACAATAGGCGCAGCGTTCTGCGTAATCTGTTGCCAGCCGACATAATGATCAAATGGTCGTTAGCGTGCTACGAAGGTCATGCCGCATTGTCAAAGCACAATCTGTAGAAGCTTGTCTCCCCGCGAAATTAACATTAGGGTTGCACAAAACGCTTTTTCTCTGTACAAATGACTGTATATAATGCAACTAATGATGGGTCGTAAGGTCATTTCGAGTTAATTTGCACATTTACATCCACACAACAAATGCACATTTGAAAAAATAATAGGTAGGGGAGCAAAATTCACATTTATGAAAATCGCATACTCTAGATCAGAGCGTTATACTCAAGCATATATTAACGTGGGTGTTAAATCAAAAAATCCAGACGCTGCGCAACTACAGCACAACTGCAGAAACCCAAATCTTCTCTGAAATCGAGGGTTTTCTATATGGTTAAAAAATACATTAATGAGACGCAAAATATCGAGGTTTTTTGGCATGGTCCAAAGGACATCTCGCCTAGTGGAGATACAATTTGGGAAGACCTAAGTGCCTGTCAAGTAGAGCGCAAAATTAACGAACACAGCAAAACATTGTGCAGCCATGTTCGCTTTAAAAAATGAAACAATGATTGTTTTAGCTGCGAGTTCAAATACATGAATTCTTCAATTTCGCTTTATAGAATTGCCTTTGAACCATTATAGTAGTGTAATGTATGGCTGCATGTTTGCCCCTTTTGAGTAAGAAGTGGACAGTTTGTACACCTCTCGTGACTGAGTGGTCACTATTAGTCCCTGAGAAAAAAACCAGCTCACATCTCCTATAACCTCTCCCCTGTACACTCCCAGAGCACTTATCCAATAAAATGCCGCCCTCGAACAAGCCTACTCGTTGCAATGATGTGAAAGCAAGGGCAAGAGAGAAGCGCTGAATCTGGCACAGCAACTTTAACATCGGGGTTAACAGTAGCTCTAGTGTAATACGATAGTAGTTTATCCCTTGGTTCTGGTGAGGCGCCACTTTCGTACTTTGAATCAGCCCCCATGTACCTTTTGGAGCCTTATGGGCCATGCCAATAGCCCAGACACCTACTCTGTGCCGAATATATGTATTCTGCCCGAGTATTGTGTCTTCTTACGTTTTCAGGGAGTCTCGGGAAGCTACGTCTGGAGCTTTTTATAGAGAGCACTATTAGCAAAAGCTTATGGGATATTAATGTATCAACGTCCATGGCATTTTGGCTTTTACAACCCGGTTATTGACGCAAGACGCTACTTTTTATGTGTTTGGTCTCAGCAAATATAAAGGCTGATCTTAATTAAATCTGTGTTGCCAACCTAAAAAGTGTTCCATTTAATAAGGCTCGGCAAGCTTTTTTCATTCACATTGATTCCAAAGTTCCGTGGCGTAAGTAGGAACTAGATTTTAGAAGACAAGGTCATAAAAATTAAGCCTCACAAAAAGAATTAACAAGGTTTTTGATTGCTAGCAAATTGCCGTTAAGTTTTTAAGTCAAGCGAATTCAAAATGCAAAGCATCGAGAAAAATAATGTGCTAATGGCTAAACAAGCCTCTAACACGCGCAAGTTTAATACAAGCAAAAAGTGTGCCTAATTAATTTATTTGAGCACATACTCTAACTGGTTTATGCAATGAGTTAAAACCAAGTCCACCCATGTGTAATACGTTGGTTGTTTGATTAACAGTCGGTTTTGGTAAAGTTTCACATTGCATTGTCCATTGTTCCTCGCCGAGTGAGGTGGTCTTCGAACCAGGCCAGAAGCTCAATACCTTCTGTATGTAAAATATATGTATTCTCTCCGAGTGTTATGTCTTCGATTCGCCTTCAGGGAAGTCTTGGTGCGCTACATGTATGTGCTATTCTTAGAACTCAAGTGTGGGAATTTTGAAATTCCTAGGTCGTCTGGGTGCTAAATAATTGGGTTCTGTTATCTGATATTGAAACGTGCATGCAATAGAAGGGGGATAACTATGCCATTTTATTTTCGACTTGTACCTTGAGGTGTTTAATTGGTGTAAAACAACCTAAATGCAATTTTAGCGACCAATCAAGCATAAGCTCCAGTCATTGCAGCTTTATGCGCAGCAATGTTTTATGTGTTGGCTATTCTGTTTTTTCCGCGCGTACTGTGCGAAGCTCCATCATGTGAATCAACTCTTTATAGAAATACAAGGGTGAGTAGAGAAAGCATTCCTAGGGGAGGTATTCGGCTGAATACTTCATTTATGTCTGTTGAAGATTGCTTAATCCACTGCTGTTCAACTCCGAATTGCACAACTGTTACTCATTTCAAATCAGTGAGTATGATTTTTACTAAGGTATTAAGGTAGAACAGAAGATGCATGCTGTACAATTGTGGGGAGCCAAATGTTTGTATTCGCATGGAATCTACAAAGGCCAATCTCTACTACGTTGTAAAAGGCAATATTTTGAACTTTATGCATGTTCTGTATTTTCATTTGTCATGATACCCTTGATCTTACTGCTATAGTGACGTTATGTGGACGGTTTTTAAAAATGCTAATCATTATTTTTACGAATCCGTGGATTTTCTTGAAAGTTTTGATGGTGTTGTAAACCACCTTTGAATTTATATCTGATCGCTGTGTAAAAACTGCGTAAGTGTTACTAGGGAAACGCTACCTTAAAATATTCTTGGAGTTTTCCTTTCATACTTCCTTCCTTCATTCCCTCCCTAATTCTGTTTTTTTCCAAAGATTCACATTTTTACTGCTTCTACGGTTTTCTTAAGTCTAAATCGGGCATTGAAACGCCGCGAATGTCAAAATAGGGTAACATCAAATGATTGTAATCATAATTTTCCAAGTTACCTATGTTCTTTCAAAACCAGCGATTAGGAGTTTATTAGGTTTCCAAATTTTAACAAGCATGCGATTTTTACATTGTAGGAAAGAATGAAATACACTTTATGTGAATCATTTTTGTCGGATTTATACGCCCTAAGTGATATTCCTCGCATTGATTAGCTACGCAAATGTAGCATTGTTTTTTGGCAACGGGAAACCTCATTGCATACAAAATTGGTGTGTTTCGCATCATTGCGCTTTTGTCAGCATTCGCTCGAATTCTTGAATGGTCGACATTCGCTCCAACATGAAAATACCCGTTTGTTTATTTTTTTATAAACCAGATCAGTTATGGCTTGCACTTATATCAAAGTCCATACTACAGCATTGGCAATTACCTACCTATTCCCCCTATCTATAAAATGGTTTTTTGCTAGTTCATTGAGCGCAATACAACTTTGCCACTTAAGTAGCCAAAATGCATTTTTTTATCGAGCTGCCAGATAGCAGCGCACTCCCCAGTGTGACGTATGCATGATTCGACGTCGCACTGGTTCTCCTTCACTCTTCTGGCCCTGCATCAAGTCTTGATTTTTAATATTTGAAACAACATTCTTCTGCTTCTATGTTCGTAACAGAGCTACGAAATTTCCATTTTTATTTTTCACTCTCGTGTTTCGAAATATTTGCTTCCGGTGGAGTTCCTTTAACGACCTCCTTGTTTGTTATTCGTCTATCCTGAATTCTTTTTTGGCATCGCCCTCATCCCTTTATTGAAGTAGTCTGATGCCACTGAGTCACCGGAAATGTCGCAATTCATTACTGAAATTACCTTTATACTATTTCATCTTCTAACTGGATTTGTATTCTACTGGTCTGACGCAATCAATGTATGGAGGACAAAGCAAATGATGATGCATGTTCTGGAAATGTGATTCATTACCATCACTTCTCCTTTTTAGTATATTATTCGAAATTTTTTCCATACATGGGTGAGTCGGAGAACATTTCATGTGAATTAGGAAGATTTGTTGATTGTGAATTTACAGTGTATTCACGTGCGTTAAACTTAAGGCTCGACTCACAGCTGAATCCATTTACAGTATTGATGACTCTTTCCCCTGCATAATAATTTATGCCTGAGGTCTTTTGAATTTTAATGGCTCTCGGTGATTGTTGCTGTGCGTAGACTCACTGCAATTTTCCGTAAGCAATTAATGCTATTTTTACTCACCCCCCAGGGCAGTTAAGTATTAATGTTCGATGAGATAGTCGTGACCTAAACCGTCTGAATCGCAGCCATATTAGTGAAAGGATTTCTATCAATTGGATAATTTGTGCCTCGCAAGCACCCATCCCAGCTAGATTTAGTGAATTTTACGATGTGTTTGTGTAATTTAGGAAATTCATTCCGTTTCGTCATTTGAAATTTGTTCGACCGTTGATGTAAAATACTTTGTCCCCAACAGTTCCAGGGGAAGATGAAACGAATCCCTTTTGGTCGCGTATGGCGATTCAGTCGAAAAAACAGTATACCCTGACAATAGCCGTCCTCGCCACGATAGCTCTCGTCTTCCTCGCCGGGCTCAGTTTCTGCATCTACCTGCAATGTTTGCGCCGCAGAAGGCACAGTGGTGGTCATTCCAAATTTAGAAACCGACGAATTCATGGCATCGGTGGCTCTTATCACATTCTTTTCAATTCGGACGGCGAGGAACCTCAGCCCAATGGAAGCAACACACTCTTTTGATTACGTCTTCCCCGACCCTTCTGTTTCCGTGGCCGGCGTGTTTATATTAGCATCGTTACTCAGACCTCCAGTATAATGTAAATTCTCTGCTAAAACTCCGGTCAGTATTCTATTAAAAAGTAAGGCTTAGATTTTGATGTAGATGTTGGCTTTCTCACCAAAAAACTGTATTTGGGATCCACTGTAAATTTGGGCAACCCAAAGTTTTGCATCTTTCTGATAAACAGTTCATGGGAATCTAGAAGCTGCAAAAGGAGAAAAGTGAATTGTGAAGTGTTTTCTTTTTGCAGTTTGGTAATTTCGATGCATGACTCAAGTAACTGTAGACGCATTTTAGAGCGTATGGAGGGTGCGAATTAACTTACCACACACCGACTCCCTCTACACACGAGCCAGTAAAACTGAAAATGTTGGAACGATTGAAGTTAGCGTTAAATCAGGTATCAGGGTGAGGGATCTCTCTGTTTTGAGTTGTGCATCAGCACGTCTTTATCCGAATGCTGTCTGCCTCAAAAGCATGCAAAAAGATCCCGATTTTATTCACACTTACTGTTGTCATATGATGACATCAAAAGACGAGTTCGCCAAGTTGTTTACCCCTTGACATTGAATTAGGGATGCTGGAACTTGACTTGAAAACTGGATTTTTCACCGATGATTCTCACACGCAGGGGGAGGTTAAATCACGGCTTCTAGCAAAGCTAAGATGTTCCATGTTGAACTCCTTTAAGTAAAAGCTCCCTTCCAAAATGAAAATATTTAAATGCGGACTATAATGCCACATTTCGTGGTAAAACTTTGCAGTTAGTACCATAGACCATCTACGCTGTCGCGCTGGTCCTGGAATGGAAGTCATATTCTAGGCCAATACGAATTGTTGGCTGGATTTTTCACAGGCATTCGCCTAGTAAAGGCACTCCGAAAGAGATCCAAAAAAGTTCACGACTATTACTTTGCACTTATGTTGAGACTGAATTACTCTATGTTTGGAACTCTTTTTGAGGCTCCAGCTACGAGTTATTACAAAATACATGGTCCTATACTTCATGTATATTGCATAGTGCAAAGGCGAATTGTTCATACAATACCTCATAAATTCATTGCTAAAAAGCAGGAGTTCATGGTTTGGATCCATGGACAGTACCTTGCCAGCAGTTGGTCACTCCCTTGGCGGAGTTTTGGTACCTAAACTCACATACACGTCACGCCTTTATATACAGGCTACGGGGAAATTCATCCATCTTATAGCGTTCTCGAGAATACCTCAGGCACCCTGATGTAAAGAAGGTAGTTACGAGGTTAGCACAATCTAAGTGATCATGGCTTTAAGGAACACATCCGAAATGCAGCCCAGAAGAATTCATAGCTAGCGAATAGGTAAAAAGCAAGGGTAGGACTTAATTTTAAGATGTGCAGGGAAGGTATCAGGTAAACCCGTGCCTGTGATAAACTCTGCTTTCTCGAAGAAATTAATCGGTATGGGGCCAATGGGACTGTGCAACGCCCACAGTACAGGGATTGTGGTACAGTGGGTAAAACACAATTTTATGCATGAAATGTAAGAGAAATGCTTTAAAGGCTTATCCATCACTATGTGTGATTTGGCAAGCATTAATATTCCCTCCAATAGTGCTTCTGATTGCAGATATGACATTCGGATAGTGCCATTAGCTCATTTCTTTTGTATGTCAATAGTAAATTTTCTGTCAGGATATTTTGACTTTTAGAAACATAGAACAGCCCTGGGTGTTATTTGAGAAAAAGTAAGAAGAAGTTGTACCCAAAAAGGAGCAAGGAAAGTTTTAAAAGAATTGGAGAAAGGGTCTTAAATGCAATCGAAGATATCACATGGTGGGTGAATTGACTTAAAAGCAAAAAGGTAAATTCAGCCAATGAAGGAATTTTGATTCGTTTTTTTTGGAAAAGATTTAGTAGTAATAAATAGGTAAAGTAAAAGTGGACCTTTCCTGTGCTTACTCGAAAAGAGCCGCAGACTCCTTGTAATGCCGCAATAAGCAGACCATTTTCACAAAAATCTGCATTTTCAACTAAGAACTTGGCTGCAGGCCGCGACATGTGAGATAAACAAATCTGAATTGTTGTTAGGTTAATCACAATTTGTTTGTTTTAATACTCATTACATCGAGAAGCTTTTGGTATCACTGTTTTAAGTGGGTTTCGTTTTTCAGCTTTGGGGCGTTGTGATGGTTAAGGAAACTCGTTACTACGACATTCTTGGTGTCTCTCCGACCGCAACTTTAAGTGAAATTAGAAAGAGCTATAAGAAACTGGCTCTGAAATATCATCCAGACAAAAATAGCAGTGACAATGGCGAGAAGGTAAGATAGCGATGTTCCTACTTACGTCGATAGTTTAAAGAGATTTCGCAAGCCTTTGAGGTTTTGTCGGATCCTAAAAAACGAGATATATACGACCAAGGCGGGGAGCAGGCCCTGAAAGAGGGAGGAGGCGGGGACTTTAGTTTCCACAATCCGTTTGACATCTTTGACATGTTTTTCGGTGGTGGTCCTCGCTCCCGCGGGCCGCCCCGAGGTCGCGACACCGTTCATCCACTGGCCGTTACTTTGGAGGAATTATACAATGGATCAACTAGGAAGCTGTACGTAACGAGGAGTGTCATGTGCCCTAAGTGCGGAGGTAATGGTTTTGTGACTACAGCAGTTTGTTTTTAAGGTATCGGTGGGAAGCCTGGCTGTGCTAAGCCGTGTGACACTTGCAATGGCACAGGTGTTAAAGTGAAACTCCGCCAGATTGCACCCGGTGTTGTCCAGCAATCACAAACGATTTGTAACGAGTGTAATGGTGCTAAAGAAGTGATTGCCTCAAAGGACCGTTGTCCAAACTGTAGTGGGAACAAAGTTGTAAGGGAGAAGAAACTTCTCTGTGTAGAAATTGACAAGGGCATGATGGTGAGGCTTGTGATTTTACGCCTATGTATTTAGGATAATCAAAGCATTCGTTTTGCTGGCGAGGGAGATCGTGTGCCCGGAATTGAGCCTGGTGATATCATATTCAGCCTCGACGAGCAGCCTCATGATAGGTTTCAGAGAAGAAAAATGGATCTTATCTATACCATGGTGATTACGGTTGCTGAGGCTCTCGTTGGTTTCCGCCATGTCATAAAAACGCTTGATGATCGGCAATTGGTTGTTGAAACGAAGCCTGGAGAGGTTATCAAGCCTAATGAACTGCGTTGTATTCCCAATGAAGGAATGCCACGATATAAAAATCCATTTGAGCGTGGACGGCTGATAGTCAAGTTCTTTGTTGACTTCCCTGAATCTCTAAGCCTGCATACAGTAGAGGCGTTGAAGGGAATTCTTCCAGTTCCAAGTCATGAGGAGATAAGTCCAGATGCCGAATACTGTGAGCTTCAGTCCGTTGAGGAGTACACAAATCCCTCGAACGATCATCAAGAAGCATATATGGAAGAGGATACTGATGGTCCTCAGAGAGTGCATTGTGGCACCGTATAACTGTTCTGACTTCCCATATAACCGTGTTATTTGGCACTGTATCATGTTCGAGCTTGTTGCAGGAAGTAGTGTATTTGGCCTGCGTATGCGACCCACTGTCTTTGCCATTGGCCCTTCTATCATCAAATAAATCTCCATTGCGGAAGGCATCATCTTATACATAGGCCAAGTTAGGAATGCGGATGTCAGGTTAGTTTCTAGCTTTCTCGTAGCGGGTTTCCAGTTATTTTAATTCACTAGGAATGTCAGCTGTGTTAATCCCGGGACCGCTTCCAACTTTGTAGTGTGTAGGCCAACATAAGTTCGCGCCTCAGTGCACCATACTAAGCGCGTCTTTCCAGTGATCTTTGTTGGGTGAGCTTGGTGGGCTCATCTGTTATCACGAATCCCTCCATTGGGCTGAGGCGCTTCAGGTCCAGACGTAGGTGTTACATCTAAGTGGCAGGGTTATTTCCTGTCTGAATCTTATCCCACATGTGTGCTCTTGTGAAAGCTTCCCAACTGAGAGTGGAGCTTCTTTTTGTTCTTTGGTTTCTCTGAAGGCATCACTCGCTGTGAAGCATGGTGTCGTGCAATGCAGATTCTCAAATGTGGGGTCGAGTTCTTCTTAGAGTAAAAACACGGAACTTTGGCGCTGGGCCATGGTGGCATCGCTGTAACGCTATTGTTGCCCCGTTTCCCGTTTAACTTGTTACTCCTATTTATCTCATTGTTGCCTCGTCATGCCTACTATATTAACCGCTTGGATGCACTCGTGCGGATCGAATGCGATCGGCGCAACCAAACGTGAATTCTAATGTGTCTTGTCCTAGTGGGCAGTCGAGACACCTTTAGAAGTGAATGATTTGCGCATCGCTAGGTAGTTAAAATACAAGCTCGCGGCGGTCTGGGTAGCAGCAAGCGCTTTTGGTGGACCACCTTTCAATGGGATACGCTTCGCTGGCACAACTGTTGTTTCAATTGCTGACCTACACTCCGTCCAACCTGCTGTTGCTTGGCAAAATATGAGGGGCATGACACCCAACAGGTCGAATGAGAGCGGTCCCCTATCTAATTTGCCTTTCTCCGGTCACGTGTTCGGCCACCATAATGGAATTCAGCTGATGCAGCCAAATCACTTTTCAAAAGTAACAGCTATCCGTAGTGCCTTGTTAGCATGAAAAAGCAGGACGCGGGACATTCATCTGCATGCCTCTACAGCCAAACAGAAGTGTGAGGGATACGAGTACGATTAGCCATCTTCTAAGAGGGATTCGACACGTTATTCCCTGAATCACCTCATCCGAAGACGAGAGAATCCACAGATATAGTAAAGAAGCCCACACGGACAGGCGACTGTCACAAGGACTAACATGAAACTCAAATTCCCGAGGTCGCACAATGGCTAAATTTAGACCTGAAGTTCAAGCAGGATGATGGCAGACTGCTGTTCCCGAACTTTTATTCAGTAATGGATGAAATTCAGGTAGTTATAGGACAATTAATGGGTTACCAATGGGAAGAGGAAGGTGAGGTGATGGACTAAATGGGCGAAAAATTGAAAAAGCATCACAGCCTCAGGATGGTAGGTAGATGATGCGGGGTAGGTCCTGCGATCCATCAGATGATTTGTCAGCGAAGCCTTTTCCACTGTAAAAGAAGGAGATGGCCTTAAGCTAACTCACCGTCTTCAGATGGACCGCCTGTCACAGACTTCAACATCTAGGAACAAGATAGGAGCATACTTAGACGTGTATTTATCCCGTAAGCCTCCGAAAAGGACAAAGGCCCCCCCTCCACCCCCAACGACGCACAGGATTGGTTTACCCAAAAAAGAGGTTACTCCGCGAGGCATTACGACATAAAGTAGTAACAATGATGCACGAAACTTGAACTTTTTATCTTTCAAACGAAACCTCAGTTTTGAAAGAGAACGGAAAAAAACATGAAAACAGCTACGCCGCCACTTTTAAATACAATATGATTGAAACCTATTGCGATTTTTAAAGTGTTTCATTCTTTAGAGGCCTTGAACTAAATCTGATCTAACCAGCTACAGAAACAAAAAGCCCAAGCCAGAAACTAGCGACGTAATCTAGGGCAACAACGCAAGTCAAGGTTGCAGGTTGATGGAGTTATTGTAGACGCCCACTTCTTTGTGGTTGCAATAGCCACTGAATTGGCGTGACCAAAGGCAGACGTGGGTGGTTCATCAGTAATGCACACTTTCACTGTAGCGTAAGGCTCGTTCACTCTATCCCCCTTATCTGGTGGTAACCACGATCAAATGCTCGTTACTTGAGCAAGGCGCGCTTTTACCAAATTTTTGTCATTTTTAGCTGATGCCACATGTGAAGAATGTACCATTTGTAAGTACAAGGTGTTTGGCAAGGATACATGTTAAAACACTACTTGGATTACCAAGGCTCTGCAATCATACCCTTGTTTATACAAGAGTGGCGTAAATAAAACACTAGAGTTTAGGGCAAAGCCTACCCTCTGCCGAGTCTGTAGAAGAGAAAGTACGAAGGTTTTGGATGCTTCCACCATGATAATAATTCAATATCACATGACATATGGAAGAGGTTGAAAGGGAATTACCTGATATTTGGCAAGAGTTTGCATTAACAGTTTTTTGTCGGCTTCTAACCTACTGATCTGACGGGAAAGCAGCCTAGGTTGGAAAAGAACTCAAAGGACAGGTTTGAAGCAATACTTGTTTTTTTGAAACACATTGTCAGCAACAATGGAGATGGTTTCCTCATTTGATTCAGTTTCATCTGACCTCTTCCAATGAATCAACTCAGATAGGATTTCCTGTTTTTCTTCGTTGCACAATTCCAGGTCTCTTTTAATCCGCTGACACTAAAATAAAGAAAGCGCTACAACATCTACGTTAAATACATAAAACACAACAGGGTAAAGCGTAATACCTCTAGAGTTTTGAGTTCAAGCTGCTTAATCAGGGATTCACGTCCCTGAGTTTCGAATGAGGACTTTTCCTTAGCCATCAGTTCCAAGTTTTTGGAGTGCTGGAATCCCACCGATTTCTTTAAAAGCGCAATATCATCCATCAGTTCGGCGTTTCTTTTGCGCAAATTACTTAGCTCTGACTCCAGAATACGACTATGCATTTCACTTTCATTTAGTTTAACTTTTAGCTAAAGAACGTATAATAAAATGTAGCGTGCAATGAAATGTGTACATTGATAAATAGATTCCGTTGCGATGAGGTGCCGAAAGTAGGAGAACCAGCTTCAGAGCCCAGCACTTGTTTCAAGTTCTTGTAGCGCTCTTGAACCTAAACTAATCAGAGGTAGTTCGACCTTACCTGTTCTGCCATCAACTTAAACTGGTAAGCTTCCTTTTTGGCATCTTCAAGCTGTTGTGTCAGGATGACTATGGCCTGGCGTTTGCCAGAAAGTTGCAATTTAGTAACGTTTAACTGAAAAGTTGTCAGTGTTTAGGGTCAGTATCCAAACCTCATTTGATAATGAGTCTAAATTTGCGTATATAGATTCATCCTATTCAATAACAAATATAGAAATCAAAATACCATTTCGAGTCGACTAGCTGCGAAACGTCGATGAGGACGGAAGGACGTCTGATATGTGAGGCTAAAAAGCACCATTACGCAATATCTAGACTTCGATAAATCTAGGTGGAGATGACAGGTAAAATGGGAGAATTACGAACCGCATCCTAATTTTCATTGATTTCAGGAAATTTTCTTATTATTTTACTCCTAGTAGTGGCTAAAAGTCAAGCAGTAAATTCTTCATTCACACAAAGATAAATCAGGTATTTTTCAGTACATGATCATATATTGTCTAAGAGCAATCCATCAAATTAGCATGCCTGTTTGTAAATTTAAATGTTTTTAAGGAGTGTAACTCAAGATTTTTGCAGAACTTTTCTTGTTTGTGCCCAAAAAACTACAATGGAATAGTTAGTCTTACAAAACTGGAGTAGCAACCATCCTTTTTAGAATCGTTTTGGCATTATTGGTAAATTTTTAGCCCCAAAGTTTTAAAGTGCAAACATGAGAGAAATTGATTTGTACACACTTTAACATTCAGAACTTTTAAACAGGCCTGGCCAATCATACAGCAGTCCTATCTAGTAGTACCCAATCTGTTATGGAGAAAATATGCTCACCGTCTCTACGCATGACACTTTTGTTTAGTGTTTGACGCCAGATCGTTCGTTTTGTAAGGTCGACAGCTTCGATTACACATACTGTATTTTCATTATTACTGTTGTAATTTAGTGCATATCCAGGGAAACAGCTGGGTTGCACACCCTCTTCTGTACCGTTCTATTTTTTTTCATTCTAGTCTTCCCTTTCATCATTGATGGGGCCTGTATTCACTCAAATTACGAGTAGATTGTTTTTTTTTAGATATTGTGTTTCATTAGTCCTTTGCTACAGTTTTGAGAGCCGCTCTGACCTTCGTTTCACTTTTGGATACAACTTCCTTTAGGTTTATTTTCATCGACCATGGATACGCTTATTCAACTTGCCCACTTGTCGGAGGAGGACCTTCTTAGCTTTTCAGAAAAGGTGGCTGAAAACCTTGCCGTCGCCTTCGATAGTTTATCACATGAAGCTCTTGAGGCAAAGGACCGTTTAAAACGGTACGAGGAGGAGCAGAGTAAGAAGCAACAAAGTCTTAATAACTTCTTAATAGAGAGGGAGTTGAATTGTCTACAAGGGGAATGCTCTCACCTTAGATCTGAACTTGATGCTGTTAACACAAATCTGACCACCCTCCGTGAAGCTCTTGCTAAAGAGGAGAACAGGTCTCTAGAACTTACAAGGGAGCGAGATAATTTGAACAATAAACTTGTGGATAATCTTTCCGTTACCACCGAACTTGAGTTGGTTATCAAAAACCTTGAAAATGATAAGGAGAGCCTAAATGAACTCCTAGGTAAAAAAATGTCAGAATGTGAACAAGCATCTGCTGAACTACGTGAAATTCAGAATGAGGTTCAGTCGGCACGTCGTTTGAAGTCTGATGCTCTAACACAATTGGAGGAGGTGAAAACCGAAAAAGCTCTTCTCGCTGTAAATTCCAGCGATAGGACTTTATCAATTTCTTTAGCTTCGCGAAAAACGGCTAGAAGATACAAGCGAATCCATAAAAAATCAGAATCTTTGGCTAGAAGAAGAATTACATAAAGCAAACGACAAACTGCTTTCATTTCGACGAGATAATGTGGGTCTACTCTTTTGTTGATAGCATTAAATCACATTTAGTCTGAGAGATTTCTAACTCTTGAATCGGAGTTGGCCTCTAGGAGGACGGAGCTTGAGAACGCCCAAGTCACCATAGCCAAATTGGAGGATCTCGTCAAACAGCTAACGAAGTCCAATGATGACCACATTGAAAAGTTGAAATTGGTAATCTTTTTAATCGTATAAGTCTTTTTAGCGCACGGATGAGCTGGTCAATACGGAACAACTACATACTAATGAACTGGAGGCTCAACGTAGACTCACTGATTTATATAGGGATCAGGCTAGTGATGTCGAAAAAAAGTATGAGGAAATGCAAAAGGCCGTGACTGAAATGCAGGAGATGCTTAAGCAAGGACATGAGCGTAAGCTTTGCCCGCTTTTATTTCTCATAGCTTCTATTCCTCACAAATTAGAGGCATGTATATCGTTTCACAGATGTCTCCAAATTGCAATCAGAAAAGACTATTGTCGTCAACGCCCTGGCGGCTGAGAAAGATAAATTAATGTCAGAGAATGTGGCTCTTGCCCGTGAGTTAGCCGCTGCTAAAGAAATCGTCGACAAATTTCGTATTCAGGGGCTCTCAGAAGACGAACTCCGTAGACTCAACCCAGCGGTGGCTACTACAATAGCCTCTTTGAAGCGCGGAAGAAGTCTAACTGAAATATATTCAGACTACGTGCAGGTCAGTAGTAGTATTTTTGCTTTTTGCCGATGCCAACCATGTCTAATTTTACACGTCTTATTCACTCAGGTTGTAGAAGAAAGGGACCTACTGAAACTGGACAAGGAGCGCCTGACAGAACACATTCGTGAAATGATGGCGCAGTTAGAGGAGAAAGCTCCTTTGCTACGATCACAACAGGAGGCCTTTTATAAAAGCAGGGATCGGGTTGCGGAACTGGAGACTCAGTTGGGAGCTGCTTTAACGAATGCAAAGGAGAAGCAGGACGTTGCAGAGGATCAGCGCCGTCGCTCAAGCTACTTTCAGCGCCAAAATAAACTTCTGAAACAGAGTTGTAAGGACCTTTCTATCCAGGTGAAAACTTTGCTGCATGAACTGGAAACCGCCCGGGGCACAGTCATAACGTCTACTGAGGAGGAAAATATTCAGGTCTTCCCCGATAGTAGCACAAACGACATTGACAGTCGCACGCTCCTCAATCTCTGTTCGGCTGACAACTCAACTGCCGCTTCCGTAATCGACAAAAACTTGGTTACTTTCCGCAGTCTCTCCGAGTTGCAGACGCAGAACGCAAGACTTCTTCTAGTTGCAAGGGACTTAGCATCTCAGTTGGAGGATCATGAATCAAAGAAGGACCTTTTGGCAAGTCAGGTATCCGAGATCACGGCTAAAGTAGAAGTGCTTTCCGGTGAAGTCGATGTGGCTCGTTTGGCTGCTTCTGAGGCGAGATCTGAAGCCAACTTTGCTGCACGCCAGCGAGACGCTTGTATGGCTCTGCTCCAACGCCATGCGATCCCCTTACCCGATTTCTCTGTCCACAACGAACAGACACCTCAAAAGTGTGTTGACTCGAATACGAATCCTCATGATAGTGCCATCGTTCTTGCTCATCTTGGTAAGTGGTAGCAAAACCCCCTCCTTTTTTATTCAAAGGAGTCATGGGCTTTGGTTTTACTCTTGAATTGTCAGATCGGTCAGCATCAGCGTTAGACTGGACCGGCGGTTCGGCACAAATGCTGCATCAATCCCAAACGATAGTGAAACTGGAAGAATCGCTGTTGTCTTTGCACGCTGAATTCAAGCAGTATCGTGAGGACAAAGCTAGATCCGATGAAGTCTATACAGGAACAATAGAAACATTGCGCAGGGAGTCTACTGAAGCAAGAATCCTTAACCAAAAGTTGGCAGGTCAGGTATGTCATTCGTGAGTGCGCTCAAGCCCTCTTGATTCGCCATGAAACTGGTCAACCTACATGTTTTTAAGAGTGTTGTTAAGATCCAATGTTGATTATGTGAATTTTTCTATACCCGCATTAGTTGGACTTCACTCATGAGAAGTTTCGTACCCTGGAGTCCAACGTGGCCAACTACAAGCAAGAGATTTCCATTCTACGCGAAATGAACGCGCGCTACACAACCTCGGCAGCAGCGAGTGATGAGGCGCTCATTGCGTTGCGTGAACAATCGGCGCGCACCGGCGACCGTCTGGCAGCCGCCGAGGTGGAATGTCGCCAACTCATCCGTCAACTGGAGCACACTCGGGCCAATGAGGCGCGTCTTTCACATGAACTTGAAATCGCTCAAAAGACTACTCTTATGCACGAGCACCTCATGCATCAACTGCAATCGATTCAGATCAACCTGGAGCACCGGGAGGAGATGGAAGCGCGGAAGGCTACTCGTCACATTGAGGCGCTAGAGGCGAAGCTGGAAGAGTTGAAAAAAGGCTCCGAAGACAGACAGCAGCAGTTGTTGTCTTTGAACGCAACATTACAAACAGAACTTTCGCATACAAGGCAGGCGCTCCGTAGTGCTGAAGAGGAGGTATCCCAATTACGAGCGGCTATCGCTGCTAACAAGCCTTCGTCGCCGATTTCAAATACTGGTATTTCTGGTGCTTTTTTATATATTTAAATGATTTTAGTCGCCAATCCTATATGGGATATCAATCCCCTTAATAAGTATTATTTTGTGTTCCCTGGTTTGCTTCAGATTTGGCATTTGTTTCATAGGGTCTTCGGATCTCCAAACTCAGGCATCTTCTTCGTCAGCTAATGAACAGCTCACATCTGCTGATGTTACTTCAGGTGATGGGGCTCAGCTCATGCCTACACAGTTGCGAAATCTTGAGCATGAGTGCGCTTCGCTCCGCGTCTCTCTTGAGGCAGTTCGTAAGCAGTGCGCTGAATACCAACATCTGGGTATCGAAATGGAGACTCATATTGCAAAACTTACAAAGGAACGGGAACACCTTGAACACACTCACGCGACGGAAATTGAAGACGCCAGTCAACGTAACCTTTCCGTCTTTCGTTTATGAAGGCTCTTATTCGACTTTATTGTGTTCTTTTCACAACCTTTTTCGTGTTTGTTCAATTCAGGCTGTGAGCTCCTCAGTCTGCAGTTGGTATTGGAGAAGAGCGAGCGCCAGGACTTGATTCACGAGAAGACGCTCCTTACTGAGGAATATCAGGCTTCGCTGAAGAAGCTCCGAGACGATCTGGCCTCTGTGCAGCTGGCACTGAGGGATGCTGAGGAGCGTCAGGAGGCTGCACTCAAGCTAGAGTCGTCAGCGCACTCCGAAGTCGCTGCTCACCAAAAAGCGGCCCAGGAAGCCCGAGAGAAGTACGAAACGGAACTCCGCCTCCATGCACAGGTAAGGCGGCTATTTTCATACGTGGTTTTCCCATATTTTTGTTTTCGGTCACACAACATTGGATCTCCTCATGCCTGCAGGATGTACAGCTGTTGACGGAAGCTCGAAAGATGGCTGACGAGGCACGAGCAGAAGTTGAGGGTCTTCGAGTCGCCCTGGAGACGACCAAAACATCATTGGGGCAATCGGAAGAGCAGTTGACGGCTCAGACTAGCCTCTGGGAGGAGTCGCGTGCGCGTCTCGTTAAGCGCGTTGAAGATGCCGATGCGGAGATCAATCGCCTCCAGGAGCAGATTTTGACGGTACCGTCACCCCGTTCAAAATGCGCTAATGTTGGCTGTAATCCACTGATTTGATCTGTTAAAGCCATAGTTGATATTATTGTTATTTGACTTTGATGGTCGTATTTGACTTTCTTTGGTGAATTCACTGTTTTCCATTCATATTCTGAAATAGTAGTAAGATTTGGGTCTGTTAGCCTTCTGCTGCACTTTTTACTTTAGTTGACGGAGCAAATAGTGAATCTTCGCAAGTTAATGGATCGTTCCAGTGACCAGTCCTTCTCATGTGAAGAATCGGGTGGACAAATCAAGGAGTCTGAGGACTTCATACACCTACTGGAGTAAGATCTGACACTTTCCCCCTACTCGTGCCGTTATGCTCCTCGGATCATGACATTAACAAGCGTGTAATGTACTGGCTCTCTAGGTATCTTCGCAGACAAAAGTCAATCGCCGAAGCAGCTGAAGAATCCGCTAACGCTGAGGTGAGCCGTCTACACCTGCGCACCAAGACTTTGGAGATGCAGGTCGCCGATCTTGAGGCAAAGTTGGCAGAAGAGCGTCAAAGAAATGAGGTTCAGCTGGAAACCTCTAGTCAGCATGCCAATATTATGCAGCAAATTGAACAAGTGAACTTGCTCAGCGAATCGAATCGCCTTCTTAGACAGGAACGTCAGATGATCCGCGATGCTGCAGTTCGAGCGGAGGAACGGGTATTTTCATTAGATCAAAGCGTTTTGTTCCTTACTTGTCTCAGGAATGTTTTACGTGTTCTTCTGTAAATTCGTAGCCTTAACTTTCTAAGTTAACGTCCTGCGTGCAATGGATGTTGTCAAATTTCAATTGACGTTTTTAATCCTTCGTGGCGTAGCTGACCGCCTTAGCCAGAGAAATAGATCCACTTCGTACGCAATGCAAAGAACTGGAGGACGCACGGGAGATTCTCGCGTTGGAGAAGCGCTCGATTGCTGAGGAGCGGGATCGCTGGAAGGAGCGGTGTACGCGCCTTGTGGAGACCTCTAAGAGAATGGACCCCGAGGAATACAAGCAGGCGTGGTACGTGTGTGTACGTATTTTTGTAGTCAATGCTTTTTTTGGTTATTCAGTTGGGCGGTTAGACTGACAACTGATTTTTGATTGGTCTTTTTTGGCTAACTTTTTCAAGTTAACCTTATGTGTAGGGCAGAAACCACGACGCGCGTATGGCGCGAGTATAAGTAGTGAGCTCACCGTGTGTTACATTCAGCTGTGCGAATCAGTGTTTATAGAGGTCATTTAAAGGCTAACCATACCTTCTAGAAATCGTTTCGTTTTAACCATTTGTAGCAAACATTTGAGACATGCAGCAACTATAAATCTAGTTTGAAGACGAAAAATTTGCTCTCCTATCTGGTGAGCATTGTAAGCCGTCTTTATCCACTAAAAGCTGAGGAATTTGAGGTTTTGTAGTATTTTTTATCTGTGAATTATGGAAGATGCCGGTTGATGCAAACAGCGCCACTCGGTCTCTCAGACATTACAATCGCCAAATCCTGCAACAAATGATCACTTATGGGCTGTAGTTTCTTCCTTTACTGCCTTATGCGCGTCATCACTGCAGGCTCATTCGTTGTCGGTTGGGAGAACACTTTAAGGTGGTTAAACCATTAATGGATTGGGTGTGTACGTCCACTAGTTACTGCGCTTCTTGCCTGGACTCTCACTTTGACGAGGCAACACCCTTTTTGCCCTTGGCACGCCACTTTGATGAGGAATAACGAACTCTCTTTCCCCCTTTCCTCTAAGCAATGCCCGGGACCAGCTGCAGGCTACTTTGAAGGCAACTGAAGAGGTAAAAGCGATTGTGGAGCGTGAATCGGCAGCCCGTATCGCTGCTCTGGAACAGCAGATATCTGAACTCTCGTCCAATCTCGTCCAACGCGAGTCTGAAGGCCAGAGCTTTACTGCTAAGCTTGCATCTCTCGAGTACTTCATAATTTAGTACTTTTTAGATTCCATCTTGTCAAAACATTGGTTAGGCCTTTTTGTGAAATTATTTGATTTGTAACCGCAAAGATGAACATGACGGTTTAATTATCAAGAGGCCAATGCAAAATACAGGAAGATGAGCTGGCAAAGAGACAGGTCAAGATTACGAAGCTTCGTGAAATTGGACGCAAGTATCGTCAAGAGGCTGATGAATTGAAGCGTCAACTGTCCAATACACAGGAGCAAGGTTAGTACTTTTGGTGTTATTTGCTTAGTCTGACATGTTGAATTTTATTGCTTGACTAGCCACTTTACTCCATTTCATTCATTATTTAGAAAAGAGCATCAAGACAACTGAGGAAGCAATCATTGCTGTTCGTGCCGATCTCTTGAATGCTCAAGCAAATCTACAGATTGAGCAGGAGCAGTCGTCAATGTTGCGACAAGAAATGGATCACCTCCAGCAATTGATTGATCGAGTTGAGGTTAGTACGTCACTACTACTGGTTATCACCTTTGAACAAAGCTGAGCCTTCAAAAAGATTTTTGGCATTTTAAGGGTTGTCATTCTTCTGTTGCGATGGATGACTGATTAGATTGGGATCCGTGTTTTGTTCTAGACATAGTGAGCATTTGAATTATATATTTGGTTACAGTCGCTGCCAGATTTGGACCCCATCAAGCATTCACCCCCAGAATCGCTTATCGGTAGTAGTTTACCAACATCCTCCCGCGCTTCTGTTACCTATAATCGTCTGAATCACATTCTCTCCATAATGATTGCCGAGTTCTACCGCATGCGAGGTCAAGCGGAAGAGCAATCAGAGCGACTCCTACGCATGCAGTTAATCGAGTCCCAACTGGCCAAAACTAAGAGCCAATGTGATGAACTGAAAGCGCAATTGGCATCTGTCATGGCAGCTGCTTCCACTGAAGCTGTCAGCACCGTGCATTCTGCTGCCACAACTTTGGTAGGTCTCTTAACTTTCATGAAAATCCCATATCTTATTGGCAGAATCGAAAGACATCTCAACACGTCTGTAATTGCTCGACTGACGTATAGGCAGAAGCGGTAGATCAGCCGATCTCATCGCCGGAGACCAAGGGCAATGCAGCAGTTACTAAATCAGTCACCTCGACGGTGGCTACAGGGGGTGCATCCTGGGGATTGCGAGCTGCAGCAACAGTGCAGCCAGTGCAGACGTCCCCTCCGTCTACCGCTTCTCCGAGCCCCCTTTCGTCTGCTGCTAGACAGACGGCAGAAATTCGTCCTCTGTCAAACCTCGTAGCCACCGTTCTTCCTACCACTACTGCAGGAGCCGCTGTGGAGCCCCAGGCTAGCATTAATGGCAGCAGCTACCTCTCACCTCTCAATATCCAACCTACGGAAACTGCCACCAATGTACTGGGAAACGTCCAAACCCTCGATTCACAACCACTTTCCACAGGTAGCGATTCGTTAATTCATGTTTTGCCTTTTTGGTTCCCATGTCTTCTTTTCATAGATGTACTTAAGCGTTTCCATTTTTTCTAAACAATTTTAGCCACGATGAAACCTTTTGTAAGGTATCCTTCAACAGTACATTCGGCTGTGGGCCCGTCGTCTGTTGCGGCAAATGATCGAGCAGATTCTTGTGCGTCGTCACTTCCTCGATGCTCCCTTGTTACAAAGCGTACCTACGAGGAGGCGATTTTGAGTGACGAGCAGCAGATATCTGCAACTGCCGAAACTGGGGAAGACGAGACCGCCTTCCCTCTGGCCACTTCTGCTTCACCTGACATCAAAGTGTCAAAGCGCCTTAAATCCGCCTATTTCTTTGCTTCTCCAGCCACCAGTAGTGCCTCTGTGTTATCTGTGCCTCTGGTAAACCCTGTGCCAACTCCAACTACTTCTCTTGCGTCTTCTGTGATTACCGGTAAGAAAGCTTCCTACTTACCGGTACAAAATCGTATCAGAGATTGAGTATATTAGCATCACGCCACCTTTTCTGTTACAAATTTAAATTGTCAACGCAGAAACAAGAGGAGCAGAGGTCGCGGAAGATGAGGCTCGGGTAGAGGAGACGGTTGAAGATGGTGAAAACGTGGAAGAGGGGAGGGAAGTAGAGGAAGAGCCAGTTACGGAGGAGGCGCTTTTAGTAAACTTTCATGCGTTAAATGAGGGCGAGGATACCGGAGTGCAATCCGAAAGGGAGGAGCAAGAAGACTTCGGTCTAGTCACTGAGGTTTCCAGTGATCATCATGAACGGACAAATCGGATGCGTGATGTAATCATTTTCTTTTTTTCTTACTAACGTGTGGCCTTTTTCAGCACTCTTTATAAGATGCATAATGTCAGTGTACTGCATTATGCGAAGCCTTACGTTGTCAAATTTTACTAAAAATTTAAGTGTTTATATTTGGAGTTGATTATCAGTTGGCGCAGGAAGCTGGGTGACTAAATTGGCTGCTCTAGGATCTGTAGAACCAAATAATTTATTAGCCTATTTAAAAGTCGAATTTTATAACAATATTGTGCCTTTAAATCTCTAGGGAGTTGAAGAAGAGGGAGAGGAAAATGTGAATACAAATGAGGAGGAGGTGGAGGAGGAGAATAATGCTATTCAGACCGACTGTGAAGCTGATGAGGATGATGATAATGATGATGACGAAGATGCAGAAGCAAGGGAGGTGGAAGATGAGGATGAGGAGCAAGACGAGGGAGGAACCTACACTCCAGTGATTATTCTCAGTAGCGGTAGGTTCTTACAATTATTTTGATTGTGCTCAGTAAATTCTCTAACTCAAAGACGGTTCGGTTTCTTGCATTCACGGTAGTTCTTTCTTTTAGGCGAAGAAGTCAATGAAGATGAGGATGGGGAGGAAGAAGTTGAGATTAGGGATGAATCAAATGCTGAAGAGGAGGAGGAGGAGGAGGAGGACGAAGACGACGTGGAGGAGGCAGAAGTAGAAGAGGAAGGTGATGAGGACGTTCGAAGTGGTGAGGAAGTGGAAGAAGTGGAAAGTCAAAACGAGGATACAGAAGGTGACGAAGATAACGAGGGCAAATCTCATGAAGCGGAGATAACAGAGTGCACTCGGCCATCTGCAGTCACGTCCACCTCGTCGCGGAGCGCTTCTCTTTTCAGCCAAAGTGGTATCGAACCCCCTAGCACCCTCTTCAGCTCTACTATGCCTCCCAAAACCGGCGGACTGTTTTCTGATTTGAAACGCCTAGCCTCGACCGATTCCAAGTCTAGCTCACTCTTCGGTAATCCACTTTAGCATTTTTAGTGAAGCTAGCAAAATTAACATTAATAAAATATGATTGCACTTATGCTCTCAATGTTTGTAGGTGGTATGGCGGCCTCTGCACCACGAAGTACATTTGCAAGCATTCTGACACAGCAACCTCAGCCTGGTAGCAGCTTCATTCGTCAATCTATCATTCCTGGGCCTGCCTCCGTCTCTACGAGGCTCGCCACCCCGGGCAAGATGTGTTTTTCAGCATTGCTAAAATGTTACAGTTTTGTAGTTACGATTATTTTGTTTTAATGGGTTTTCATACAGGGCTCCATGCAGACACCTGGAACCGGTGCAGTTGAATTGCTGGCCAGTTTGTTTTTCTTAAGAAGGAATTAGCTTAAAATATTTGAAGGAGAAACAGTAAGCATTGTGGATATCTACTCGTCATGTAAAAAGGGGCACTGCGTTTACTGATTGAATACCCCTTATTGACCTATCGCTTGACAATGGCTTTTGGTAACAGGTGGTGTTGGTGAAATGGCTCCCGCTCCTAGCAAGCAAAAGATCCGTCCGATTGTGTGGACGGAATCGTCGAACGTCTCTAGGAAGCCCTCTGCTCCTTCTAGCACTTCTACCTTCAGTCCCTTCGGACCTCCACTAGGCGGTGTTCTTGGTCGGCGCAAGAATTGGGGTCCCATCGGTGGTGGAGCTGGCAGAGGGGCTCCCAGAGGAAGCCATCGATGAAGATGCCTCAGCTGATTGCCCCACTTCTTCCACGGAAGTTACAAAAGTAGTACTTCTGAATCCTTGCAATAATATTTACCCGTTACAATTCCGAGTTCTACGTGTATGAGTTTGGGTCATTATCATTAAACTTTATAATTAGTGCAGCTTTACGCAGGTATCTGCCCGCTACGTTTTTTAATACCTGTACATATACGCTGGACCCCTCCTGATGCTGACGATTAATTTACTTGAGGAGTTGCGAACCTTGTATGATCAGAGAGAGTGAAACTGGGAATGGAGCTGTCAATCACATTTGTTGCAGTACCAGTACTTTTCTGAATTTACTCCCCATTTCACTAATGACAACCGTTGGGGCTTGAAAGAGATGTTGGAAAATACCACCCCTCAATTTGTATTCAAACAGTATAGTTGTTAAAATGGGGACACGTCTGATATCAGTGAGGCAAATATGCGGATATTTCTTGAAAGTTGGACATCTCTTCCTCGGTCGGTTTGGCCTTTCCCTTTGACTGGCTTCTCGCGACGGATTCATGGTGTTCTGTAGAAGCAGAAGGGTACAATATTTTAACTAGAAATGAGAATTGGAAAAGATAATCCTGATTCTTGGCTGAAAGTAGGGGTTTATCCGTTCTATTGTCTGTAAAAGGCTAAATAACAAGGCAGATTTGAAATACTGCAGCAAGAATGTGGTAGAGATGGAGATGATAAATAAGGACGACTCAATGGCGTGGTTGATCATGAGTAGGTTCTCCACCTTTGAGAATGGGGCAGTACTTTTTGTGCGTGAACCAATGCAGCTTCTGGCAGGCTACTGAACAGTAGGCAGCCTCATGGCAACGCGAGCACCACTTGACTTGGAGGTCCTTTGCATAGCTGGGCATGTCGGAGCAGGTGGCGCAGGGCTCGTTGATGATACCATCGCGTGAGGTGCTGCGAGAGAAGGACGAGAAACCGTTGATGGCATTCTCGAGAATAGTGAGGCAAGTCGGCGCCTGACCCACCTCTACACCTCCTATCTGCGTCACCGTCTGTCGCCATAGAGTTGACTCCGCATGTGGAAAGGACACGAGGCATTTCCGGAGGAATGCTTCCTGGCCTGTCAAAAGCACACCAGACCCTTACGTCTTCACGCTTGTGATAACCTTACAGGAGAGTGGGCGTCTAGGACTTGCCAAAAAAAATTATTGTGATACTGGTAATTCGATTAACCCTTACAGGTAAATATAATTCGGACGGTTTTCACACTGCTGGAGTGAGCAAGTCTTCAGATTGACGAAAATGAGGCTGCATGATTACTATCGGGCTGAGGAGGTTGACCTTATGTTGATCGAGAATGAAGTTCTAGGTGAAAGAAGTCTAAACTAACCCTTCGGTAGACCGTGGGGGTCGGTACCACGAAGAAAATTCTTAATTAAAGGTTCGAGAGCGAAGACGTTCTTTTCGTCGTGGACAGCCTTCATTTCCTTATCGTCACCATCAATTCCTGCTTCCAAATACTCTCCAGCACGCCTAACCATAGCGCATAGGAGATGGAGTTTGATTGCGATGTGTTCGTGAGTCCTTTGAGGAGTAAAATGCTGTCCAACTAGTTTTTCTAGGACAGCAACTACGTTTTTCCAACTCTCCAAGAGCGATTTTCCCGCAGCGGAAGAGAGATAGAGGAAAACCTGCGAAGTAATTTAATCAATTACTATGTAAAATATAGGGGGGAATAGCTTGAGAAAGAAAACCGACTAATAATAAAACTGTTAAGGCGTAAAGCGAAAACCTACTTTTACAGGAGCAAAGTTGAGATTAGTAACAAGGTGATGAAGAGGTTCAACAAGGTCGGTAGAGAGTTGGGAATTTTCTGCCGCATTTTTTTTAGTAAACTGGATCAGTTCTTCTTTTTCAATGTAGGTGTTAATTTGAGCAGCCGCGAAGTGATTACCTGATTTGAGGCAATTGAAATTACCTATACTGTCTCACCGACAAATGAAGCCATTTCGGCAGCCGTTCGTTTCAAACAGTTCGTCATATCAGGTTTGGCACCACACGAGAGGAGGAAGTTAATGATTTCCAGTTTTCCCGACTAGCTGCGATTTATATGTTAATTATGAACTAACGAGTGCCGCAAACATTAATGCAGTATATTCCTGCCTGTGTTTCGACCAATTTACATCAGCGCCAGAATCAACCAAAATTTTAGCTATTTCAACATTCCCACGGTAACAAGCTTGGAGCAAACCGGTCATACCATCCTGTAAGCAGTTAGTGAAGAGGTTAATATTTACCTCATCTGGTTCGTCAACTTTAACAAGTCCAGTAGTAAGAAATGCCTTGACTTTTACTATGTCACCTTTTTTAAAAAATGCATGGAACATATAGTTTACCATCAAGCACAGCATTATGAAAACTGGACAGTGCCGTCAGGCTTAGATCCTGGTCCATTTACTTGTGGCGCGTTCTCGTAGCACACTAAATAGTTACCTTTTGGATTGGGCTGAGACACTGCCGGAGGTCAACAAACCAAAGACATAAACACATTTAGACCGTACTTGGTGATACTGTACCGACACAAACAAAGGACAATTCATTTGATAAATATTACTAATCCAATTACTAATTTTGATGCGGAAAGTTATTTTTTCGTGATAGAAAATTTATATACCTCTAATAAACTGTTCATTGTATTTAACAAAGATATTTAGTTCTCGTACAAAAGCTACCAAGTCATTCCATGCAGTAATTATAGGTAGAATTAAAAAAGCTTGGTTCTGTTGAGGCAAAAATGCTTGTGATTCCACAAAACGGCAGCTCGTAAATCTAGTAGCACTGTGTCCTTAATGGTAGTCTAACATTAGCTCTTTTACCATTTAGCTAAAGCCGTTCATTTAGTTTCAAAATTTTTAAAAATAAGAGCCTTTTAGGGTTTTCTTTACTACATATTCAAATGGGGTTAAACCTTCTCAGAAAAAGTCGAATAAGGTGACTCTTGTGGCAGAACAGTGTTAGACTGCCTTTGAGCCCAGAATTACTCAGTATTCTAGTCCCCCCATACTCGTAATTATTCTCGTTGACTTTGCCCTTCAAACATGCTCTAAACAAATCCACTGGTTTGTTTATTGATTTTAAATTTCCATATTGTATGCGTTATTTTTTATGTTTTCGTGATGGCATGCTTTATGATTCGTTAACCCATAAAACTTTGTGTCTGAATAGTGTGTATGTTTCATCAGGTTGAATATCGCGGGCCTTTTATTTATTAGTTACTTAGCCCAGGCGAATCCATCAAGTTTTTCTCACACCTTTTCGAATGGACTGTGGTGTAAATTCTTCTCATGGCTGTTTAGCGATTTCCGATAAAGAGGCAGCAGTTAGGTGCATTGTTTTGAATGAAACATCTCAAGGTTTAATTAAGGAAACGGTGTCCTGCATCGAAGCAGAAATCGCTCTACTCAGAAAGGAGGTTGGTACATGCTCGCTTTGTGATTCCAAACAGACTGAACCACCGGATAGTGACAAAGTGACTGATGCATCATATATGAATGCAAAATCGAATTACGTAAACAGGCCATTTTTCCGCACCGAGGGAAACGACGTTAGTTTTTCTTCCTAAAATTTATCATATAGTGTCCACCAATGAATGTGGATACGCAAACGCGTTTGAGGCTGAAGGAGACGAATGTTGCTGATGATCTCAATGCAACACTTCATAAACGTTGGTTCATTTTTCTAGTTTATCCTTAATATTGTTCTTATTTTAGTAACTCAATCTGAGACCATAAAACTTCTTCTCGCCTTGGTGGATTGCTATCGAATATCCCTCCAGCGAAAACTTAATGAACAGGTTGAAATTCTTACAGAATCGCTCACCCACTTGGACAAGAGTTTTTCGGAACGTGAACAGATTTTTCTGGAATTGCAATCTGCTGAAAAAAGGCTAAACCACTCAAAAAGTATTCTTCCTACTGCGCTACCTAAGGAGATTGTGACTTGCGTTGCTTCACTTTCAAATACAATTAACGAGTCGGTGTATTGGTACAACAAGTTTGACAAATTCGCCAAATCAAAACAGTCTGGTGCCAAGGACTCAAGCATTTCAATGACCGAATGGATTTCAATCTTAAATAACGCTCACAATGTTCTTACAGATAACGATTGGAACTATATCTCTGTGCATGTTGTAGGTGGTAGCATGGTGTGGCTATCTTACATCTATTTTTCGTTTAACATAATGAATATTCGTACTGTTCTAGTTAAAAAGCGTAAAGTCGGCAAAGTTCTGTCGTTTATACTGGCTCCATAGACTACGTCCAGAACTAGGACGTGGACTTTGGTCATCCGATGAACTAGCTGCTTTAGAACGTGCTGTGGGAGAACTTGGTCCTTATGGACAATGGCAGCAGATTTCTGAACGTTTGAGTTCTGGGCGGACCGCCTTTTCTTGCTTCAAGGCTTGGCATAAGCACCTCAATCCCCAACACCCCTCCGTAAGTTCCCTGTCGTTGCTACGATTTTCGGATTTCTCATTTTAGAAATTAAGTGACTGCACCTACTTTGCAGCGAGCACCTTGGAGTCCTGATGAAGACGAGTCTTTGGACTTGATTGTCGACGACGAGCTTTTGCACGAGTGCAAGGCGATAAGTTTAGTGGACTGGGGAGTGGTGAGTGCGCGCATACAGACACGTTCAGCCATTGCCTGTCAGCGGCGGTATTACGAACTTCACCAGCTTACTCGCTCCTCACCGAAAGCGCCCTTCTCTCCCGAAGAGGATCTTGCCCTTTTGATAGCTATTCAACGTCTTGGCACCGGTGGCGGCCTCTACGGCTGGGGTAACGCCGGTGAAAACCCTGGCACCCTTGGCACCTGGTCTGTCATCGCTGCTGAGCTACCGGGTGGACGTCGCACTGCTAAAGAATGTGAGCTGCGTCATAACGAACTATGCGAGAAGTTTCAACCCTGGACCTACGCAGAAACGCGGCGCCTTTTTCAGTTTAGTTCCCGAGTCTCGGAAACCACGAACAATGAGACCGGTCCATGTAGGCTTCTTTTTTTTCTGAGGCCCTACCGCTGAAATAGTTTAGAAATCATCAACTTGCCTTGTTGCTTATTAGTTATTGCCGTCAACATCCTTCCTTACTTCCCTGGCCGTGCGATGTCTGCCCTGCTGAACCGATTACGGAGCTGCAGGACCCTAGCTAGCGTATTGAAGCGCTTGCGGAGGTTCCCCAATCAAAATGTTCTTGTGGACGATTTTTTCTCCTCCACCGACTTCGAGCCTCTCCGACCACATCTGTTTGATTCGCAATCCATTTTTGGCGAATGGATAAGAGAGCTACGACAACTGGGTGTTTTGAGTCCGGAGGGTTACGCGTTTTCAAGGGTAAGCTTTGCCTTCTCTTGTTTGTCATGGCCTATCAGTATTTAAGTTGTTGTTGTTTTTTTTTTTTTTAAATGTGATGATCCCATTTAGTCGTTAGATTTAGATTCTTTGGGTAATGCCTATATGGCGCATCTTGTTGAGCAATAGTTCTATCGTCCAGTGGACAGATGGTCTTACTTTCTTGTACTAAATTTCCTTAGCTTCTAGCATGGAGGCCTCGGAAGCCCTACGAAGCACCAGAAGGGCAAAGGCACAGCTTCAAGGTGGAAATGAATTACGAGTTTAACCAGCTCCTGCTTGACTTGGAAGAGGGGCTTCTTTTGCCGTCCAAGTCTGAGTTGTCCACCACGAATTCAGGTATCAGCGCTGCTGCCATCTCAACGCAGCCGTCATCGTCATCGGGCGAGCAGCTGAATGTCCTTGGTGTTGCTAGACTCATAAATAGTTATCAGGTATGTTATTCTCTTGGTGTATTATTGACAGGCTAGAAGGTCCCATAAGTATACTCTTGCTCATGCCCGAAATATTGGTATTGCTATTGGACTTACTTACACTGTGTTTGAGAATCTAATTTTTTTTTGATTGCTCTCCAAGACTGGAGTCTCCAGTTTTACCGAGAAACACTTTCTACTTTCAGCTTAAGCCGGCTTTGTTTGCTCTCCTGTCCTCGGAAATAGCGCGACGAATGAACCAGCCTATTCCAGATGTTCCCAGTCTCGACCAGGATAGAGGAGATGGAAAGAGAAAAATCAAACCATTGACGCATAACATTAATGAAGATGCATCAGCAAGCGTACAGGAGATTGGGGAAAGGCTGCTGAAGGATCGCAACTTCTTTACCAGGGTGTTTGAGCGCGTGCTCAGCAGCAACGATACGGCTTCTCAGGCCTATAGGAGTCATAACCCCCGTGTCTTGGACTTGGTACGCTTAACTTCAGCCCTTTCTTACATTGATATTGGATCCAAAAAACCGGTTCTGATAAGGGATAATGCAAGCGTGTCGATCGCAGAGGCTTGGAAATATTCACACTAGTTTTTTTCGTCGTCTTACTTATGTGCGGCTCAGTAGTGTCTGTGTTGCATTCGTTCTACGCCCTTGAATGCCCACTTTCACAGATAATGTCTGATGCCTTGTGATCTTTACGTTGATTTATAATAATGCTTAACCTGATTCAATCAATGCTTTGGAATTGGGTCTCTTTGAACAGACCTAGACACACGCTAATTTTTTAATCCTCAACTTTTGACTCAACCCAACGCGTGATAGATTGTGTCAAAGATGTCCCCTCCTTCCGTGCCCCATTTCGATCCTACCTGATTCTAATATCATTTACTTTGCCTTGGCTTAAATGTATTTTAAGAGAACTCTAAACATGTGCACATTTACTTTCGTCTAACAGATGGCTCCTGAATTAGCCAGCGATATGCTGTTTTTCGCTCAACAATGCGACGGGGATAATTCGCTGGACCCTTCCAAATCACGATCACATGAGTCCAAGCATGTTATTAAAAGTATTCCACGTACCAAACTCCAACGTATCCTGCAGATTCGGCAGATCCTGCTCAGGTGCCGGGTGCCGTCCATCAGATCGGGTTCACTCAAAACTCCTTGGGCGATGCCATTCACTGAGATCAGACGCACTGACGTGAGTTACTTTTGGAGCTATTCCTTATTACCGTACTGATCAGATTTGATCGTATTTTTGAGTACCAATGTTGCGATTCGTACGATTAGGGCGCCACAAATTCCTACTGCATCGCCGTTTTATTGCAGGTCATCATAGCCTCGCTTCATGATAAACAAACCTAGTACTCACTCAAAATATGATTGCATTTCACTTCGCCCTAAAGGTGTTTTCTGCTTTTATCTTTTAACTATCATCATCATCCTCGAACCTCAGATCCTACGCAGTTGATCATAACGACAGAAATGATATCTAGATAGCTCGAGTTTTATGATGGAGATCTCTGTAACTGATGGTAATTTTATGGTTGACTTGAGTTAGCAAGCGCCGATTATGAGTAACGTGGGCACTGTGCCAATCTGATCAGCCAAAATGCAGATGTGATGGGTGCTCTATCCTCCATTTTCAATGTCGTGCTCTATTTTTAGCACAACCAAGGCGGCATCCCATTTTTTGCCCAACTACCAGACCTTCTTCAGAAGCAACTCGGTGATTTCTCCAATTGGGTGACAGATACTGTTATTACCTTTGTCTCCAAGCGTCTAGGTGTTTCCTGTTCATCAGTGGAGGGGAGGCGGAACGGTCCCCACATCCGTCTGGACAGAGGTGACCTCAGCATCAAATTGTTGCCACCTAACCTTGCCACAATTTCGGCTCTTAAAGTGCTATTAATGAAACTCCCTGAACTGCAAAAAACGGCTGGCGGAAACGCATTGCGTGTTCTTCGTAGCAGGTATTTCCATAAAAAGATAAATCTTATTCGTTAAACTGATTGCAGTAAGTAGTAATGAGGATGGGAGTCAATTGTCTCCACATTGCTGAGATACATAATACTGTGGTAGTTTTTTTTTATAATAGGTGTAAAGCTTAGATTCAAGTCAACGATACTTGGTGTACTTAATTTAAAATTATTACCTACTGATTATATCTCAGTCGAGAAACTGCACTATTCATGCCCTTGAGATTAGTTACGGTGTTTTGATATTTGTTATTGTTTGAAGTCATTTGGGCTAGCCTGTGGTTATTAACGTTCCACCGACTTCGCCTCATTTCATACTCGTTTTTAAATCGTTAGGGTCAACTGTAACTTTTTCGACCGCTCATCTGTGGGGAGTGTGGCGATTCCGTCCGATGTGCGTAAGTTCGTTTTCATTTATTTCCCATTGCCTTCTCATCTCTTAAAAATTGGTATGGTCATCACTAACTTGGACCTTTCCACAGAAGAACGGTCACAAGTCAGTATGACGCGTTCGCCCTAAATCTCTCAGCAGTGTTTGGTTTCACGCAGAATCCTCATCGAATTATCCTACTCTTTTAACTCAGGACAACGGGACTGAACTGTTAAGGCTTTACTTCCGATGAATTAGCCTTTTTAAATCATGAAAGAAAAAACTGGCATTTTTTTGTATGCTAGGACTCAGGTCTCTCTTCTTTGGTGTATACTTTAGAACTCGACCCCGTCATTCGGGATCGACCTGATGTGGCGGCCCTGTTGTCCAGTTCGAAGCATCGCATCTTCGTGCTTCGGTGTTTGGCTCTCTTTCTCTGGCCCTGCCTCCTCGCCAACATGCGTGCCCGCGACTTTGTGGACCGCTCGCTCGCTATACTCTGGGAGCAATCGTAAGTCGGTTCATACTCCTCCAGATTGTTCATTAAGTGAACAGTTTATTTAGGTGAGATCCACATGGCAGTCTTGTTCCCATGACGCCTGTTTGTAATTACTGCCTGACTTGGAATGGGAACTATTAAGCTCTTTGCTGCCTTTTTTTCACGAGGGATCGGGCGGAATTCCGTCACCATGGAAGCAAAGTTGTTGAATATTTTGCTTTGCCTTTGTGACGAATGCTTTGTCATTTGAAACTGCCACGAAAGATGCAGTTGCAATGCATTTAGCAGACCAATTTATCACCTATTGGGTAGATCTGTTGGCATAGCCTAATGTAATTAAGTCGTCAGTGGTTCCAGTAAGAAGAAGTAGATGTACAACTGTCTTGTGTACTTTATCTGGGCATGTTGAATGTCGTAGTAGGCACACACAACGGAAGCCTATCCCTGGCAGTGGAACTGAATCAGCAGTTAAGCTATCTTGATCTAAGCTTCACCGTGTAAAATTTGGCTTTCTCAACCCCCCCCCCCCCTCACCGTTTTGATCTCCTTCATTTCAGCCGCAAGCTGGCTAAGGTGGGAAGTGCAGCAAAGAGGTTGCGGCCTCCCGCCAACACCACGTCTTCAAAACGCGACCTCAAGACAAACGAGTTGGATGCCGGGTATGTTTCTGCCATTTAACCTATGTCTTTCGGCATCACTATATTCGAGTTACCACGAATAAAATGATTCCTTTAATAATAGGTGAAACATGGCGACATGGTAGTTTCCAACATCAGATCCTGAAGACGATGTGTGGCACAGCAAACTAAACTCTAAATGGGTTGTAAATTTGCGCACATTCCAGTGCATTCTTATTACGACTTCACGACGCATGAGGCTCAAATTGCCACCAACAGGCGAGATAGAGCATTCAAAACACGTCTATTTTTGTCTGATTTACTTCGCCCGTAGTTGTGACGGTCTCACCGCTGCAATTTGATGGGGTTCGCGAGGCTGTCGCCGCACAGCCTCACAATGGACATGGGTTCAGGCATGGCGTTATTATTTCAGTGTTGTAAATGGTTTCTCCCAAAAGGTAATATTTCACTTTTTTGCTGATAAATCGACGTTCTTGTGTGCGGTGCATGTAGCGCCCTGAGACTTCCCTGAAGATGAAAGAAGATATAACCCTCGGGAAGAATATGTATTGTCGACCTACAGAGAGGGTGAAGGAGGCACTTTTATGGCCCAGGTTATGGGGTGCTTAAGGCCAGGGTCGTGAAAGTCTTTTGAACGATTCCTGGGCAGCGCTCTATTTTAATCGCCACTAGTACAAACATTCATGAATTATAAGAAAATCAACTCAACTCAAGCTTTTTCCGCTAATCATTTCTCACCTCCTCCATCCGCTTGTTCTTCATCCTGACATGTGTTTTGATGGTATCGGTTTGCAACCCATAAATAACGTTCCGGGATTTTCTTGTCATCTTTCTCTATTCCTTGATTGCTAATTTAAAACAAGGCCAATTTTTCCATATGAGTTATTAAAATGCGCCTGCATCTGAATAAACCTATGGGGTGTGTGCAGTTTCTACCTCCATTTGTGTAATGCACAGAGCATTCCATTTTCCACTACTGCTCTCCAAACTGGCAAGCAATAGTGCATTGATTTGTTTTTACGAATTAAGTTGATCTTTATTTACTATTCTTCTATCAACAGAATACACTTTTATGCTAGCTAGCGTTTGAGTTTGGCATAGTGTCAAAGTCATGCAAATGAACTCTCCTTTCAAGGCGACCGCTACCTTTTCCTGCATTTAAACACGATGTCCAAATAAGGATTGATAAACGCCTTTTAGAGTGCCTCCGCGCAAACGCTATTTACGGGCGGAAAGGCTCTGGAGTCATAGCAAATTCCCGGATTCGTGGGTGCATTTCACCGTCAACTGTGATGCCAACTTGAATGTCTACTGCGAGCTACCGGCAACTGTGGAGGATCTCCTTCAAACTGGATTTGTGCCCAGTGGTTTCTGTTCCTAAGGCAGGGTTTTACACCTCTCCCTTATTTGTACGTATTGTTATTATGCATTTGTAATGAAGCGTGATTAAGCAGTGAAGTCGATTTGTAGTCTTGCTTTTACCAGTTTTGTTGGCTTTCGCGGCAAAATCTTTTATTGTCTATTACCCAAATATTTAACCTCCAAGAAATGCTCTAAATAAGAAACGGTACGAAATCCTCGTGGTGTCTTGTTATTTGGTGGTGCACAAATGGGGATAGCTACTTGCCAACTGGTTTGCCAGAATAGCCTAGATACAACAGCGTATGTGGAATCTGAGGTCAGAGGTAGAGGAATTGTTTTTTTTTCATCCGAAAGACAGTTTGTGCTTCCATTTGTGCTGTCTGGAAGGCAGTATCGGATTCAAATTCGTTAATGCTGCAACGGTTCAACAAACCCTCTACACCCCAACGGAAAACCCACATTTGCTACGGCCATGCGTCCCTAATCACAGCATAGTAATATTTCCTAGTCCTTGTATCCATTTCCATCACAGAAGGGCGTTTACCTAAAAAAACTAGCCCAATTATAGTGGCAAAATTTAGTTTCAAACTCTCGAGTCAGATGTAGCGCTGCCGTCTTAGCCCCCTTCCCCAAGACAAAACGGTGGATGAACTCGTTAGGAAGTGCGCCTAAATCAGATATCTGGTATCAATTTACCATTTCATTTCAAAACGGCATTTCTCTGCCAATCTATAATTTAAATTACAACTGTGGGCCTTGTTTCAAGACCTAACTAGTTGGCAACACGTCATGACACCTGTGGCAAATATGGGTGGTAATGTAAGCTAAGGTCGTGTTTTTTACTCCTTATGAACTGCCGTGACATTGCGCATTAGCTATTTCCGCCCACTAAATAAACTGTCGATGTAAGCAACTATTTTGGAGGATTTGTATCGCATGCTTGAAGCTAAGGCTACAATGGTAAAAAAGCTTGTGGTTTGTGCATCACTTCAATACAACTGCCTACAACCCGCAGGCCAGAGTATCACCGTTTAAGCTTGCCCCGTTCCTTCGGCTTCAGCTTTAGCCTGTAGGTGTGGTGTTGTGTTATGCCAGTCAGGGCAACCTCACTGCGATGATCCCTGAGTGAGTTTAACGGAGATGAGATCTGTCAAAGCCTTTCACGATCAGACGAATGAAATTAAAGCAATCGCAGTGAGGTCGGTGGATGGCCTCGTCCAATTCAAATGTTGGAAGCTGGGAGCGTTGGAATTGGAGGATACAAGGCTGTCCACTAAATTGTTAAGAGTTTTACCAGAGTAGGAAACTATTGAGTATAACGGGCAAAAGTTTTGGCATTCGAAAACCTTGTTTGGCTTTACTTGACCAAGGAGGGAGAGCCAATACATACCTCAAATGCCTAAACATTAACACAAATCAGCCTCTCAATTCAAAGAGCAAACGATTTGTTTCCCTCGAAATAGAAGGTTACCAAATTGAATAATCACTGTCACTCATATTGCGTCCTCCATTTTTTGACTAAAATCCTGGTAAATATGCGAGAAATTGCGTGAAGGCATAGTGCAATGAACCAATCACTACCTCGCCCAATTGACACTTATTTTTAAGGTTGAAGTGAAAGTGAGCTCTAATAAAACATCCAAGTATTTTTTACTGTTTAGTACATGATAGAAGCACAAGTACCTTGGAAAAGTTTCCTTCAACCCGATTTGCCCATTCCACTTTCTCGACTGCAAAAAATTTTAGTCTTGTTTGGCATTTTAATCTGCCAACTCCACTTCCAGACTACAGGGAAGATGAAAATTCTAAAGTAACGCAAATACCAGAAAGGTAATCGCCAGTAGGTAGTAAACCTGTATAGTATCTCGCCTCGATACTGTGGGTTGCACAGCATTATCAAGCCTCTGTCCGAGATATCGAATCCCTAAGTAGGCTTGGCTACGTCCTTCTCAAAGTGGAACAAGGTTAAACGTTGTCTTTGGCACCAATTTAATTTCGTTATGTGATGGAAGAGGTTTGTGAGTTGCAAAATGTGGCGAGGCCCCATTAGCGCTTAAGCGATCGCACATCCATGCTCAAAATGGGCCACTTCTTCGACCGTGAAGCCGAAGTGCCCTTCCATCCCGGCGATCTGCGTGAGAGCATCACATATAGAGCTCGTGGCACCAGCTCAGAGCTGCCAGTCGACATGTTGAAGTAGTCTTTGAGAACTGAAATAGCAAATCAAGACCTGCTATGCCTGCACTCCACTTCTGTTGCCTTCTTACCCTCAGCTATTATTTCAGAATTCAGAGTTCTTCACTCTCAAGCAACTGCAACCAGCGTTATGCATGAGAATCGCTGTGGTTTCACTAAGCCACTACGCTAACCGGCAGACGCCAACACCACTTCAGTGTTACGCCTGGCAAGAGAAAGTGACAGGAGGGGAAGAAAAACACAGCTTCCACTGGATAATAAGGAATTGGTTCTCAAGAAAAATGTACCAACAAGGGAGCGTCAAACGCGCTCATGTAACCTCGCCTTGTGATGTTGCTACCAGTTACTAATCAAATGCGTGCTTTGCTTAACATTTGTTTGAGCTATTTCCCACCTCTGGTGAATGCATTTCCTAGACTTTCCGTCTGTCGCTACTCTACTTAAGACAGTTTCCTCTTACCCACGCTTAAAGTATACCCGTCATCATTTTGCGGAATCAGATGCGAATAAAAATGCCATTTTCAAGGCATATTCTTCCGTAGGAGTGAATCATTTACAACGTGATTATCCTTTGCGGTTAGCACATTGGTGGGGCAGAAAGCTCCCTGTACCATCTGTGAGGGATAAAAATTCACTTGTAGCTAGTAAAATGTCTTGTGAGTTAGTTTGTTGGTGATAAACTCATTCTTGGTTTCTGATCATCACTTTGTCAGGCAAAAGGAAAATCACTTGGATAGCATCCGCTGTCTCAAATGGATTGCCGGCATCGTTCCTTGGTTCGTCTTTTTTAAAAAAAGTCATGAAAACAAATACTCCATGAAACCTGAGACATCTCTAAGTTGCTTACAACTTAAGCAAGTTGCGGATTTTTCATGGTTCCACCTGTTTCCACTTGAAATGTGCTTTCAGAACTTTGACATTAGGTAAGCTAGGCTCCCAAATTGGTACCTAAACGAAAAGTTGTTTTGTACTACGCACCACGCTTGTAGTGAAACATTCTTAACACTAAATTGGGCTTTGCATTCAAGTCACAATCGTGTCTTTCAATAAATAAAGTATACAAGAAAAACACTTAGATTTAAATAATTTTCTACATTGCCATGAAAAGAATTGCTGACCGCTTCTAATGAGGGTCTGACATTTGGATAGAAAATGGGATCTTGCATTAATCACATTAAAAAATAGAATATATTATTGAAAATTGAGGATAGGACTCACATTCCATCTACATCTTGACCTATCAGATTGGCACAGAACCCACAATAATCGTAATGTTCGAATGCCAACAAGGTTAACAATCATTAAAACTTAGAGTGTAAATAGCAAAGCAGCAGAAAATATCTGCCAAAGTGGATAGTGGAAAATGCAGAACTAATGCGAGCATCGCAGGCACTATTGAATTACAAATAAGTGGAAAGTGAAAAATATTGTCAAATTATAACCCGGCTTTTGACCAAATAATGTGAATTTCCAATAAGCCATTTTGTAGGGTTGCCTCAAGTTTAAATAAATTAGGTAAGGCGTTAATCGTAGTTAAAAGTAGTTTTTCTTTTCAACTGATTTCATTCTGGTCAATAAATTCGATAGTTACCTAAATAAAAGATTCGTTGAGATGATCACTGAGTGCTAACCGGATTATACTTGCTCCAGCTAATGGCCAACAAGTTCTACGAAAATGGAATAGAGGTTATGAAAGTGTCATTATGCTGTGAATAGGAATGTATGCACGTGCCAAATTGAAGTTTTTTCGGCACAATTTGTAGAACCATCTGAGCCTTAGCAAACGTGAACTTAACACTGCCTTTGAACAGGACAAATAGACGCACAGTTCCTTTTCATTCGGCACCAAAATCCACAAACCATTTTTCTTAGACAAAACTGGTGAACCGGCTGACAACTAGGCATTTCCACTTGTGCACCACCGATGCGCAGGATGCAAGGAATATTTCATACCATTTCTAATTTGAATTAATTCTCAGAAGCCAAATATTCCAACAATACCCATAATTTGAATGTGTTTTATAATGATTAATAAGGGCTGTTTTACAAAGTAATGATTAATTAATATCAAGTATCCTACTAAGACACATTCCGTATAGAAAAGGGGAACGCAATTCCCATAGAGTCAACTTCAAAATCAGCACACGCATTCACCGTTTTGTTCCGATGACAGCTAAGAAGATGTAAATTTGAAGCAAATTCCGTCACTAAAACTGTGCATTTTTACTTGTTTTCCGGACAGCCATGTTTCTAAGATGAGAATGGGCTTAAAGTTTTAGAAATGCCATTATGCTATAAAATCTTATGATTCTATATTCGTGACAAATTTGAGTTTAGTGCTTTGTGACTAGGATTGATTAAACCAATTAAGCATTACTGAACGCGAATTTAACACTGCATTTCGGATAGGAAAAACGAAAACGCTATTCCCTTAAAGTCGATCTCAAAATCCACATATTTAATTAGCTAGACAATTCTGGCCATCCACCTGGTTATTAGACATCCCACTATATGTGCATCACCAAATAGCAGGACACATGGAGGACTTCGAACTGTTTTTATCACTACTCTTGACTCCATGCAAATGATGCAAAACCCACAAAAATTTGCTCACATGGACAATTTAAAGGTATGCGGAAATGGCTAATTAACGCCACCACTCCAAATCGTAAATCGTAGCAAATCTGAACCTGGCTTACATCAACACCCATATCCGCCAGAGGTGTCATTACCTTCTAAGAATTATTTAGCCCTTGCAACAATGCCCACATTTTTAATTTGTTTCAGAATTGCCAATAAGGGCCGTCTTGAAAAGAACTGATTAGTCGATAGCAGGTATCCCATTTGGATGTATTCCATATTCAGCCCATTCACCGTTTTGTCTTGAGGACGGGATCTAAGACTGCAGAGCTATATCCTTCTCTTAAGTTGGAAACAAATTCTGCCGCCAGACTTAGTCAATTCTACTGGTTTCTAAGTAAACACTTTTCTGAGATATAAATGGACTCAAAATTTTGGAAATGTCATATGTAACGAAATATTAGATCACATGCTTAAGACAAATTGAAGGCGAATTTTTTGTGGGGAGGGGTTGTCAAACCAACCAAATGTTTGTGGACATGATTTGAACACTGCATTTTGGATAGGAAGAATAGAAATGCAGTTCCTTCAGAGTCGACCTCAAAATCCACATATCCAACTAGACGGACAACCCTGGCCATCCACTTGGTTACTAGGCGTCCCACAATTTGTGCACCACCAAAGAGCAGGACACAAGTTTGATTTTCCAACGTTTCCAAAAGAGTTAATTCTAGATTTTAAATTTTAGGTTGAAGCGAAAAAATGACTACAAACATGATTGCTCACCAACACTGGTAAAATCATGACTACGAGTCGACCTCACAGTTCCATGATTCTCCATTACAGATGCATACAGAGGTACAATAATAAGAGAAGTGTAAAAGTCATAGCTTTTTATGCCAGTTCGAACTGTATCCTCCACGGTCGTCGGTAGCTCGCAGTGAACATTCACGTTGGCATCACAGTCGATAGTGAGCTACACCCACGATTGCGGCAATTTATTATCATATCACGGCTTTTTCGCTAGTAAATAGCCTTTGTACGGAGGCATTCCAAAAGGCGTTTGACAATCATTATCTAGACATCGAGTTTGAATCCAGGAAAGGCTCTCATGCCATGCGATTGGTGGTCGAAAAGGTTACAGTCAGCCCTAACGGTTTACAAAGGGTGATGTAAAGGGTAAAGCTTGGGGGGGCGTTAATGTCCAAATAATACTTTAAATGAGTCTAAACGATGAATATCCTCAAAATGATATAACATGTCTCAAGGGCACATATAGTTCATTTTTTCATGCAAATGATAACAGTAGGCCATATTTTACTTCAGGTACATCAAGTATCATTGGCCCCTACAAATGCTCCACTTATTATAAATGGCTTAACTGTAGTACCAGGACAAAGATTTTGACAAGAATAGGGCCAAACGACTTCCACTGAAACGGTTGAATGTTTACTGCAGTCACCGACATGGCTGAATTTCGAAAAGGCATGTAGTCTAGCAATTCGTCAAGACGTCGTTTGGCCGATTTCGATGCCACAACCACCCAAATGGGCAGGATCCACCAGGAACTGGGACGCGCTAGCAATGAATGCGAGTATTTGACTACTCAGAATGTCGGATGCTTTGGCAGATGGTGTAATCAAATTGAAGAGTTCGACCAGGTATTTTGTTACTGAAAATACCTGCAACGAAGTGCTTGCAATGCGTTTCCACCAGCCCTCTTTCACAGTGCAAAATTCTACTACTAACATTTATAGAGCTGAAATTTTGGCCAGGTTAGGTAGCAACATTTTGATACCGGGGTCACCCCTTACCAGGTGGACTTGCAGACCGTCCTGTTCCTTTCCACCAAAGAACGGGAGGCACCCAGACACTTGGCAGCACAGGTAATCACATTATCTGCCTCCCAATCTATAGAATCGCTGCGTTGTTGCTCAATAGGGTCTGACATTTAGATGAGGCGTGGGATACTACATTGGTCATGCTAACGAACCGAATGCATTATAGGAAGTGGAGGACAAAACACTTTCATTTACATTTTGGCTAATCTACTTGGCACAGGGCCCAAGTTATGCACAACACAAAATTGTCACTGATAACTGTAATTACCATAATAAAAATCAAGCTAGCACAATAATATTTCTCTCATTAAAAACCCATGAGGTTCAAGGATGTTAATGATAAATAAAGGATTAAAGTATGGGGGGAACAGTGTTGGAGCGAAATGGTGTGCAATTATATTTTGAGTAAAGACTCGGCTAGTTTGTTATGAAATGAGGCTTCGATGGCCTGCAATGGAATGGGAATAGAGTTGGAATTCGTGGTCCCTCAATTCACTAGACGCAAGATTGAGCACTTGAAAAATGATTTTGTGTGAGTAGTACAGTAATGTAGGCAGGCATTTGGAGAAACTCAAATCAGTCCACTTGACCTCAGTGAATGGCAGTGACCAGGTAGTTTTGAGTAAACACTATTAGATAGATGACACCCGGGATCTAAGCAGGATGTGCCAAATTGACTGGATACGATGAGGTTTTGCGCGGTTAGGAGCGTGCGTTTAAGCGGAGTGAATGCGTAGTAGCAAATGAAATTAATCGCTATTTATGGCCATTTGGGAGTCTTTAATTCACTACCTAGCCTTTAAAATATTCCCTTTATAAAATGGTAGCAGAAAGTGTTATTTTAATAGGCAATGCTACGACTCTGGGGTAATTAAATATTTGTCTGCGTAATGGTCTTAGACGCCCTCACCTACACCCTTTTGAGTTGCTGCCACCGGACATTCATAAACCTCATTCGAGGCTACCTTTGAATGTCACGGCTCTGTGTGCTGGTTAACTTTGCGTTGATATGAGGCGTTATCCTGAGGAAATGACTGCCTTTCCATGCAGTATTTCTTATTTATACTTACCGTATCGTTTTAATTCTTAAGCTCACATGAAGAGAAACCACACTCCTAGAGTTTAATAAATGTTTCTACAAGAAGTTGCGGCCTTTACTTAAGACAATTACTAACGTTTTCCTCTAATCTCCCACAGATCTACTAAGGAAGATAAATTTTTAAGCTTACAACTACTTTGGCACTCTAGCGAAGCCGACCGACAGGAGAAGATTTCCTGCCAGAAATTCTGTGGTTGTGCTCCAGCGAACCACTTTGTAAGGTCACTGCAAATTTAAAAAATTGAGCAATTTGCAAAACCTGTGGCCATATTTGGCATTTGTTAAAATGCAACCAATTTTGGCATTTCTGCTCAGTAGCTAACATCGCTTTTTCTCAGGATGGCTCTTTAATTCGTGGTTAAGCCTGCTTGGAGGGCTGAATTAAGTGCGCCTGAGGGGACTGCAAACGGCTGCAGGGAAATGCCGCATAGTGCGTGGAATGATTGCTCCAACTGCAATCCCCTTACAGTGGGGCTTATGTCAGTAAAAATGTTTGTTGTTTCAAAATTTGTAACTGCAACATTACGAGATTCGTTGGGATGTTAGCTGAATGCTAAATGAGTAATATTTGGTACCGAGTCAACGGGATGAGGGGATTTGTGTAAAGTCGTTCCTATGCAAAAAGGTTCAATAAAGGAGGTTTTTTAGAGCGCTAAAGGGGATCAGCAGATAGGCAACGATGTGGGCTATTACGAGTTGATTTACCATGCTTTAATCAGTATGAAAGAGGAAAACAGGTTAGGAGATACCAATTCTCTGCCTTGTACTTCTCTCCGATGGAAGAAGACGTATTAGGGAATTGATAAATTATTAATTTATGAAGCATTTATTTTAAAGGAGCCACCGAAAGATTGTTTAAGTATATTAGGTTTTTGTATGTTTTTATTCATCAAAAGACGAGATTGTGACTTGAATGCAAAGCCTAATCTCAATGTAGAGAATACCTTATCTCAAGAAAGATGCATAGTAGAAATATCCCAACTATTCGTTTAGGTGATTATTTTGGAGCCCAGCTTACCAATATGGAAAGCACTAAAATCACTTTTCAAGTAAAAGCACGCAGGATTACCAAGAAACCACTGTACGCTTAATTTGTGAACCACTTGGAGATGTCTCGAGTTTTAAAAACAATTTATTTGCATACCTATATTGGAAAATCTCGAGTCATAAACCAAATCGAGTAATGTATTGGAGGCAATGAATGCTATCCAAGTTATTCTTTTCCGGTCTGACAGGAAAGTCATCAGTAACACAATAATTATTCCGCCTAAAACAAACTACTTATCAGGAAATTGTTCCAATAAAAAGTACATTTCGATGCCTTCCAGATACTGTGAGGGAATGTTTGTCGCACCAAAGGCCTAACCTTCACTGAAAAGGAAATTCACTATGGCGATGGCACAATCCTACGTAGAAAAATGCCTCGCAAATGGCGTTCTCATTTCCTTCTGATTCTGCAAAATTATGTTGAAGCATACTTTAAATGTGAGTAAGAGGGAAGTGTCTTGAGTAGAGTAAGAACTGACGAAAAGCCGTAGAAATGCATTCCTTGGAGGTGGTCAATATCCCAAACAAATGCTATTTAAAGACTACATTTGATTATTGACTGGAAGCACTATCACGAGCAGATATTATACAGGCGGTTTTGGCTCTCTCTTTTTACTGGTTTATCTTTAGATCAAACCTTTGAGATCCAGTAGGTTTGTGCTTTTTCTCCTCCTGCCACTTTTTTGTCTCGTGTAGCAATGTAATGGAGGCGAAATCTGCTTTTTGACACTGTGGTCCAGTGAATCCACAGCAACTCTCATGCATAATGCTGATTGCAGTTTTGTGTCAATTGGTGCTCTGACTGCTGAAATAATTACGGAGTGTACGAAGGTGCCAGAAGTGAAGTCACTCTCAGAAAGTGTCAGATTTGCCATCAGACATGGTACAAAAATTCTCGCTCTCAGGGAGCACCTCCACATGCTGACTGGCAGAGCCCAGATGACACTATGAGCTCTACACACAATACCCTCATGAATATCGCCTGGGTGGAAGGCCATTTCTGCTTCACGGTCCAAATGTGCTCCATTTCGGGTAAAGATGAGCGGACACTTAGTGACCACCTGGCCCCGCGTCCTTTTGTAACTCATAAACCCCGTTCATTCCACGTTAATTGAAACTTGGTGGCGAAAGAACTAATGAATCCTGCCTGACTCGATAATGGCATGATCAAGTCTACTTAATGATTTGACATCATGGACAGAGGCTCAATCCTCTGCATCAAGTACAGCACCGAGGTAGAAACTTCAGCAGGATGTGTCGTGCCAGGGAAAGATTATTCCCCCTTCAGTCAGGAAGGGGGAGGGGTTGACAGATCATAGTCAGAATCAACATGGACTTAATAGCACGTGAGAACATGAAATGAGGAAATTGAGTAAAAAGGAGCATTCCCGAGGTAGTTATGCTTCTGTTGTTCGCTAAACGGTTAGCGAATGTTTAAAAATAGTTTCATTAGCTGTCAATTCCACCAGAGCCCAAAATATTAGCGTCAATTTGGGGAGGTAGTAATTGGTTTATTGGGCCAGGCCTCCATTCCGCCGTCCGATTTATAAACATTTACCAGGATTTCCGCCGGAGCAAATAGGTGGTCGCAATATGAGTGGCAGTAATTTTTCAACTTAATAACTTTCTCTTTCGTGGGAACCAAATAATTTATTTTTCGAATTGAGAAGTTGACAAATATTAATATTTTTTTGTTTGCGGAACATAGTGGCTCCTACTCCGTAATCAGCCAAATTCTAACAAACTTTTTCATGCTGGGAATTTCGTCTGTTAGGCTTTAGAGTTTCCCACTGTATTAAAAGTAATATGACAGATTAGTGGACAGTCTTATATCCCCCCATTGCCTTGTTTTTTAAATTCCAACTGTGGAATAAAACCAAGCGCTTACCGATCTCTCTTTGCGACTCCTCCAGTTGGTTTCGTCCCGTCGTGTGAAGCTTTGCCAGTTCTCATCTTCGTTAGACCCACTAGGGTATGGTCGCGGTGAAAACGCAATGAGTACGGTGATACAGCACCACACCCGCGGGCTGAAATTTGCAAACGAAAGGATAGGGCAAGCTTAAGTGAAGATATTCTGGCCATTAGGTTGTGGGCAGTAGCGTTGAGGTGATGTACAACCCACAACAGCCATTTCTTCCAGAGTTGGCATCAAGTACACGGCCCAAAGGCCTTAAAATATTCGCGTACGCCGACATCACCACCCATATTCGTCACAGGTATCATTGCGTGTTTCTAACTAGTCAGTTCATGAAACAATGCCGACAAATTTAATTTGTGCTGTGGAATTGCAGATAGGTGCTGCTTAGTAAATAAATGATAAGTTGATAACTGATATCCTAATGAAGTGCATTTCATAACGAGTTCGTTTACCGTTTTGTCTCGGAGATGGGAAGTAAGACGAGGCGCTAGATCCGACTCGATAGTTAAAAAATATCATGCTACTAAAATTAGACAATTTTACTTGCCTCCCGAGTAAGCTCCTTTTCGTATAGGTAACGGGCTCTAGGTTTTGAATGTGTTATTTTGCGGTAAATAAGAATGCATGCCCGTGCCGGATTGGAATTTTCCCTCACGGCGGTTAGCCGAACCATTCGAGGATTAACAAACGAACTGCCTTGTGAACAGGAAAAATGCAAACATGCTTCTCTTACGTCCGACTCCACAATTTCTAAAACATATTTTACCTAGGCATCTGCAAGGCAACGATATATTCTGATTTGAGTACCAACAAAAAAATTTTTTGCCTCCTCCCACTTAAAGTAATTTCTAGATGCTAATTAGACCGAAAAACAGCGAACAGAAGCTTTTGCCGCCACAGCCCACCAAAACTGGTAATACCACGACTATGAGTCGACTTCACTGCTTCAGCGATACATAAAACAGGAGGAAAATGTGAAGTCATTGCCTTAGGCACAAAATCCTCTGGGGCGAAAATCCAGCTTGAACAAAGCCCTACTGATGTCCGCAGCTCACAGTGAACATTCCAGCTAGCATAGCAGTCGACAGTGAGCTACATCTGCGGATATGGCAATTTGTTATGTTACTGCAGGAGAAGTTGGCCTCGCGTCATGAGATTGGCCTGAAGTGAGCGCCTACTCAAATGATTTCGAAGCCGCAAGAATTGGTGCATACTCTTATCTATTGAAATCCAATGCCAGCTGTGATAGTAAAACATTCAGTTGATTAAAAACATAAAAAATACTAAGAATATAAGTGAAAACAAACTAACAACTGCACAGACCTTGTAAGTCAATTCAGATGCAATTGCATTTTAATAAGTTATTTGCGGAAAAATGGCCTTAGATTAAATTTTTAATGTAGGATGACAGTAGGTGACGAGGGAAAGGTGGGAGCATTAAGTATATGTATGGGAGGTGTATTACCATATTCAAGCGTGTGTTTCAGGCTGGAGAACAAGCGTTTGGAGGAGAGAGAGAGAGGAATGACTAGTAGAGCACAGATAAATTGAGTCGCTTCATTCAAATTCATAATTGCTGGTACCAATGAAGCTGCAAATAGAGTACAATACTTTGGTTGTTTGTTGAAATCTCGGCTATGCTGCGCCATTGTACCGCTTCCTAGTGGGCTGGCCCTTGGGTCATTCCAAAAGCTCAAAGCCCTACATGCGGTCAGCGGTACAAATTTGTCCCAGCATTTAGTTTTTGTTCGTCTTTAGGGAATTGTTGGTGCAGTATATTAGTGACAGCCCAAAGCGGACCCGTTTCTAATGGATGCCTGCCCTGTTTCGTGCTGTTTGGAGATAAAAATCGTGACATATGAAGGGCATAAGTGGTGAACCCTAACAGGAGGGTTGAAAATGAAGTCCACATTCTGCAGACATTCCAATCCCGCGGCCTGCGATATATTTGTTAACAGATGAAGCGATACTGACCATGAACCATCTGGAACAGTTTGTGATAGATTTGTCTGGCTTTCCTGCATAAAGCCATTAGATATGTGAAAGCGTGGCCCCTCCTCCACTTCTCTACTAGCTGGATTTAAATCCAGGTAGGTCTGGATAAGAAGCACTACAATGCAAATAAAAGTGTCAGGGAGGAATTGGCGCGGAATTCTAACACCACGAAACCATACTGAACCCCTTCCTTTGCCACTTTTACTTTGGGCCAGTGACTTTACGACTAGAAATGGACGCATTTGACGGCCAACACATTGCCTTATAGCACGAGGCAATTTGCAAGCAGGATGGAACCCTAGATTTAGTAGAATTGCCACGAGGGATCAGTGGCATTCTGGCAGAGTAAATTCCGTCTCTGGGGAAGTCTTGACGTGCTACGATGGTGGCTATTCGCCAGACCTCCTAAACTACTCCAAATATGGGGGCAATTTAATACCTCGTGTGGAAAAATTAGCCTTGGATCAAATTGTTGGTCGATGAATAAAGAAATATGGCGGGGGAACACAGAAACGTTATACATAGGGAGCGACTGACACGTCGAAATATGTCAGATTTGAGAATATGTGTAAGGAAAAACGGTGAAAATTATTTGTCAGACGTGACATATAGTTGTAGGCGTGTCAATGGTCATAGAACACTACACAGGAAGTATTCTAAAGAGTTCCATGATACCCGTGTTACAAGCTGCATACCGAACAGTCAAAAATTGTGACAGCTGCACTCCAATGCCTGTGCTATTTGTTTAACTCCCTGTTTTTGGTACCGGGTTTCTCTGCGATACTACTGTCTTCCCTCCGCCTGCTTCTGTCTGTCCTCTATATCGGCAATACATATTCTCCCCGAATATTTTTGCTTTTATTTTTCTGGATATCACAAGGGGCTTCGTGTGTCCTACATAGGTATCCCGGTTTATTAACAATAAGCCATATTGTGCCTTTCGTAAAAATAAGCCATATCTCTGAAATGAAAACGTCATGCCCATCCCCCAGTTCGCTATGAGGCTTAACGCCAACAGCCTCATAAATGCCACCAAATTACAGCAGTGAGAATGTCGCAGCCACAAGCGTAGTAAGCTAGACAAAAATAGACTTGTTTTAAGTGCCTTATCTCTCCCTTTGGTAATTTCAGGCTCATGCCTAGCTGCTTCTTGATGAAAATTCACTCGAACATGCGCAATTTCACGGCCTATCCAAAGTTTAGCCTGCCGTGCCACATATCGTCTTCAGGACCTGAGGTTGGAAACAAAATTGTGGCTGCGTTTTGACTTCTTTTCGCTAAAGAATTTTTTTATCTATAATAAATGCAGTCGCGTAATATCTTAGGTCATGGAGTGAATAGCAGAAACCTACTCGGCATTTAAGTAGGACGCATTTTAAGAAGGTAGTTTTTGGGGAACTCTGTAACCTCTCCGGTGGGCTTTCGATATTAGCCAACTTGCCGTTTTGATTGAAAGAGACTGAACTTTAGAGAGAGGGACATGAGAAAGCCTAATTTTGCACGGCTAAGCTTAAAGCCAAACAGTCCAACTGCTGATTCATCTCCACGCTTTATAGCACAATTTTAGTGCCAGAGATGAGCTTCCTTAGTGTGTGACTACTGCAACATCAACATGCCTAAACACGTACACAAGGCAGATGCACATCCTCCTCTTCTTGCTCCAACCAATGATGACTTGATTTCAGTAGACTGTGTCATTAGGTTTACCTACTGGGTGATAAATTTACCTACTGAATATATTACAACTGCAGCGTTTGTGGCAGTTTCAGATTACAACACAGTTATTCGTAACAAAGGTAAAGCAAAATAGGCGACAACTTCACTATTACTTATTTGTGTGAAATCAGAATGATGGCATTTTGGGTGAACAGGCAAAGAAATGAACAAGATTTCATTGTCGGGTCACTATTTGGTTAAAGCAAGACAAATTCAGGCAAAAATTGGTTTGGATGGAATATAATCACCATAGGATGTTCACCCGACAACCGCGAAAGCCTACCAATACTGGTATTGACAAGAAATTGTAGCAGACAAAGTTAAATTGTGATGTTAGCCAGATGATGCTAATAGTTTTCTGCCTCATCAATGTGCTAACCAAAACCGTAAAAGAAATTCACACCAGTGATGGCACACTAAAAAATTGATGTATTCATTCCATACTGATTCTACAAATATTATGATGGAGGATAATTTAGGGGTGTGATTTAGTGGATAAGAGGAAATGATTGTGACTAGGGTAAAAATCGACGACTAACCTTAGAAAAGAATTCATTAGAGGTGGGAAATGGCCCAAACAAATACTAGGCAAAGACCATATTCGATCAATGGCCGAAAGAGACATCACATGCAGAGATTATGTGAGCGCACCTACTGTCTCTCTTTGGTNGTGTTTTCCTTGGAACTAAATCTTTGGCATTCCAGTAAGTATTGCGTTTTTCCATCTCCTCCTCCTCCNTCCTCCTCCTCCTCCTCCTCCTCTCCCTTTTCTTGCCACGTGAGGCACTGCAATGGCGCGGTGACCCAGTGNAATGCACGGCAACCCTCATGCATAATGCTAGTTGAAGTTNGTATGAGAGTCGGAAGCTTTAAGTTCTGAAATGATTGCTGAATGTGCTAAGGCAACAAAAGTGAAGTAAAGGTAGAGCAGCGTTTGATTTGNCTGCCTTAGTTCTCAAGAGCACCTCCACATACCAACAAGTAGCGTTCATCTGGCGCCACGAGCTCAACTTGTGATACAGTTATGAAGATCGCCCGGGTGGAAGGGCACTCTTGCTTCACGGTTGTAAAGTGCCACGTTTCGGGAATGGACGAGCAACCTCTTTCATTACACAGTAAGGTTAAATTGGTGCAAAAACCACGTTTAATCAAGTCTAATTCGAGACTTGATATCCTACAAAGAGGCCTGATAATGTGGTAGTACCCACATCACCAGGGCGAGATTTTCGATTGGTTTTATCAACTAGCAGTTAACTTTTAGTATTTGTTTTGCTGCAAAAATATCATCTTCTCTGCGGTCTGGAAGAAAGCGAGGTTTTCAGATCAAAATGGCAAATAAAATTCAAATTCCTTGTAGGCCAGAACGTGGGATGCTGTTTTGCAACGACATAATAAATTAATTTAGGATATCCGATTTTTTTGCATATCACATTTTGTCTTGGGAATGGCAGCTTGGACTGCAGCGCTAAATCTGACTCGTGTGTTTGAATTAAATATTGCCACTCAAATTAGACAATTTTACCAGATTTCCAGGTAAACACCTTTCCATGATGAAAATAGACTCAAGGTTATGGAAGTGCCGCTATGCGGTGACCATGGATGTATGAACGTGCCAAATGGAAATTTTGCCTTTGAGACAGTTTGCGGAACCTTCCGAGCGTTTGCAAACTTGAATCCAACACCGCCTTTCAAACAGGGCAAATAGATGCACAGTTTCTTTACATCCTACCCCAAAAATCACGTACCCTTTTATTTAAACTAAACTGGAGAACAGGCTGGCAACTAGGTCTTCCTACTTGTGCATCACCAACGCGAATTCCATTCTGCTTTTAATTTAAAGCATTCCCGAGAGGCTGAGTATTCTAACAATGTCCACAATTTTAATGTGCGTTTTACGATAAGAAATAAATGCCGTTTTGCAGAGAAATTATTGTTTGCTACCGGATATCCCATATTCAACCCGTTCACCGTTTTTGTCTCGGGAATGGTGTCTGAAAAGACAGTGCCATATCTGTCTTGTAAGTTTAAAATAAATCCTGCCACTAAAGTTGTATAATTTTACTAGTTCTCTATGTAAACACGTTTCTGAGGTGAATACGGACTCAAAGCTTTGGAAATGCTATTATGTTATAAAATGTTAGAATTGCTTGCACAGGTAAAGCTTGTTTAACTCAAAGATGACATGATCGAGCGTGCTTATAGATTTGATATCGTGGACAGAGCTCAGAATCCGCCTTGTTGAGCACGGCATCGAGGTAGGAATTTTAATGGCCTCACTACCCACTGTCTTTCACCCAGCCAGGACTTATTTTACTGCGAAATATCGTCTTCCCTGTAGTATGGTTGACAGATTAAAATGACAAACAAAATTGGACTTCCTTCCAAGTGAGAACGTGGGATGAGGAAATTGGATTGAAAAAAAATTGTCCCAAGGAACGTGAACTTCTATTGTGCGCCTAGCAGTCAAAAAATACTTGGAAAGCGTTTCCTTAGCCCCCGTTTTACTCAAACCCAAAATAGGCTTTAAGTTGGAGGGATGGTTAGTGGTTCAGTGGGCAAAGCCTCCACTCCTCCGTCCAATTTATAAAATACAAGTTTTTCACGTTTTATAGGATTTTGGTCAAAACAAACAAGGCAACGCTGTGTGAGTGACAGCGATTTTTCATTTTGATAAATTTGTATTTCAATTGGAGTGAATCGTTTGCTTTTTAAAATAAGGTGCTGACAAGTACTAGTGTGCAGGTGCTCATTTAACTGAACGGCTTCAACTTTATTATCAACCAAAGATAAACGGAAGGTTCTTGAGTACCAGAACTTCTGGTAAAAGTAATTGGACGGATTAGTGAGTCGCCTTATCTCCCACCACCTTGTTTTCAACTTACAACACTTTAGTTGAACGAGGTCATTCACTCGATTTCTCTGTGATTCCTTCGATTTTGTTCGTCCTGTCGCAGGAGGCTTTAACAGTTCTCATCTTCGTTAAACCCACTTAAGGATGTTCACCATGAAGTTGCCCTGACTACTATGAAATAATGCTGCATTTGCTGGCTAAAGCTGTGACCCAGGGAATTAAAAAAGCTTAGGCGAAGATGTACTGGTCTGTAGGTTGTTTACATGCAGGTAAAGCTAGCTGCACGCCATGCGATTTTCTTGAAGGGAGAGCTTATTTGCATGACTTTGATGTGGCAAGAATTGATGGATATTATTCAATGCAAAACTCAAATGCCAGCCATGATAGAATTGCATTTCAATGATTAAAAAGTTAAATAAAATCACGTCAAGTAGTTAGTGAGAACAAATTATTACATTACTGCACTCCGGTTTGCCGAGGCACAGTGAAAAATGTAGCGCTTCACACATTACACAATTGGAAGTGACAACTGCGGAGACCATGCAACTTAATTTAGGAGCCTTTGCTTTCTAATAACTCATGTGGACAAAATTACTATGGTTCGACTTTTCAATTGAGGAATACAAATTAGTAAGGAAGGAGGTGCAGGAGCATTAATTATTTATGCGAAGCGAATTGTCAAAAAGAAACACATGGTTCAGGTGAGAAAACGGGCATTTGGAGTCGGTGAAAATGACTAGTGGAAGAGGCACGAATTGAGCTGATTTTATTCTAATTTATAAATTTTTGCATCAATTACACCAAAACTGGAGTGCAATGCATTGCTTGTTTGTTTGTTAAANTCCCGGTTTCTGCAATTGGGTCAATTAGGTGCTACGCCATTGTACCTTTGACGGGTGANGCTGGTCTCCGGGCCGTTCCAGGATTTCAAGCTCTACTGTTGGTGGAAAATACAAATTCATCCCGAGTACCTCGTCTTCGTTAGCCATCGAGGAAGTCCCGTGGCTGAAAAACNGCTGGTAGCGTAAAGCGAACCCTGTTCTAGTGGATGCCTATCCTGAAAATTTTCCGCTGAGCGATAAAACTTAGCGTGAGGGAGGAAATGCATAGGTGGCAACCCCTAACAGAAGGGTTGAAAATGGTGTTCACCTTCTGAAACCATCTCACTCCCATGGTCTACACCACAGCTGATAACAGGTAAAGCGACAGTGACCGTGAACTATAGGGAAAAGTTCGTGGTAGAGTTGCCTAGCTTCCCTGGATTAAGGTATCAAACATGAGAGGACGGGTTGCCTCCTCCACCAATTCTCTACTAGCTGGATGCAACCCAGATAGATTTGGCTGAGCAGCATTGAAGTACCAAAATTGGCAAAGGGAATAGATGCGCAACTCTAACACCATGGATTTATACTAAACATTGTTCTTTGCTACTTGGTTATCCTGAAGGTCAGTGACCCCACCACTCTGGGGAGACACGCTTGACGGTCAACACATTGCCCCATCACACAATGGAGTTTTTTAGCAAAACAAGACCCTAGATTNCAGTAGATTTTNCCATGAGGGNATTATTGATGTTGCGGTAGAGTACTTTTCTTCTCTAGGGAAGTCTCGGGGCGACACAACAGTGACGATTGCTGAGACCTCATCACGTGCCTCAAGTGTGGTTTCATTTTAGTAATTTATATGCCTTGCGAATCAAGAAATGAAGAAAGGTGACATGGGATACCCAGGAACGTTTTATATAGGGACGCGAATCGCCGAAATTCGAAGCACGTGTCAGGTTAGAGAAAAGAGGTTGGAAGAGAAAGCATAAAATGACTGGTAAGAAAAGCCTGGATTGGAATCGTTTAATTGCGGTTCACAAATGTTTAACAGGTGGTGATGGAAATGCAGCAAACTATGCAAAACTTTGCCTTCACTTCTTGTCTGCACGAACAGATGACGGGCATTTTGGACAATCAAGTAAAGAAACAAAAAAGCATTGGCTGGCGGATCAGTATTTAGTCAAAATAAACAAATTTGCTGAAGAAAATGGCTCGAATATAGAATGATGGCAAAAGAAAGTTTACTCGAAATAGTCGAGTGACTGCTGGATTTTTAGTGTCTAACTGCCGGTTTGTCAACAAGCGAAAAGACGAACACCACATTAGAAGAGGGTAAAAAAGACAGATGCATCAAAAGTACAAAACACTGTTATAACACAGGTAAAACAATAATGCGTCGGCTTTCAACTTAGACCTTATTCTACCTCATTATGGCTCCGTTCTTTCACCCAATGATTTCCTTTATTTTGTAAATAAAATGAGTGTATTGATGGTAAGGCAATCCTTATTCTCCTACTGTAGGGCAAAAGCTAATCGACAAGGGGCTTAACGATAACCATTCCAAGTTAAACCGTAATTGCTACAGGCGCTGTGAGAACAAGACTGCCGCACGGATCGCACCTAAAGAGACAGTTCACTTAATGTGCAATCATGCGGAGTGTACACGGACTTACGACTACTCCCAGAGTACGACCAGCGAGCGGTTCCCAATATCATGAGCAAGCATGCTGGCAAGGAGGCAGAGCCGGAGGAAAAGCGCCAAACAGCGGAGCACGGAAATATGATGCTCCGGACCCGATAACAGAGTGGCCACATCAGATCGATCGTGTATGACGGGGTCGGGTTTTAAAGTATGCATGGCAAAGTACTGATTAATCTTGCACCACAGAAAGGACACCCAGGTTCCAGCATGCAATTAATGTCGGTGCTTTTCTTTCATCAATCGAAAAGGGTTAATTAGTGGAAAGTAAAATCCTATCATGCTAATCTTGTTATCTTGATTTGCTAGTAAACTATAATTCAATGAGGGTAGAATGTTTAATCCAATCGGGTCTTCAAGACTGAAAAGCAGTGCAATGGTAGAATAAAAAGAGGTTTCGCAGCGAATGTCAGGATATGTAGGAGCAAGGGCTTTTATGACTGAAGAACTTACTATGCTTATCCGTATGTGAAGCATCAATAAAGGTAGGGGAGGTCATAGCCGTGCGGGATGGATGGGAAATAATTAGACAGCACAGCTAGGGACAAAATCGCACACACACGCAAAATATGTCATGGGTTTATGTGCGAAACAAAATACTGGTAGAAGATTTAGAGGAGGTGTGCCACACTGACTTGCCGTCAACCCTTCGGGAAGGTCCAAGTTCATGATACCCATGCTAGCTTTAGGAATGGGAAAAGGCGAGGTAGGTGCAGAATAAATGAGTTAATACAAACGAACTCACCTGCGCAGGATGGAATCGTCATACGCCCCACAGATGAGTGGTCAGAGGAGCTGCTGTTTTCGCTAAGGGGTTAAAAGTCGGTAATTAAAGAGTTGAGGCTGGTAAACGTTGATGCCAGTGGAGTATTCTAGGGGAGTTTGAACAAAAGCGATTATCAAAATACTGTAGCTCTACCAAAAGGTATGAATATTGTAGTACATTGTGCGAAGAGGGTTCAACATTTGAAAGAGAATTGTGATCATATATTTGTCGTACAAAATTGGAAATCGGAAGATAACATGGCATTGCATCTGCACTTTGGCTGATCTGATATGCACAGTACCCAGATGATGCATAGTGTTCGCTTGCCAACTCATGTCAACCATAACATTGTCATCAGTTACAGTGATTTCCATCCTAATAACCAAGCTAGTCAGATAGCATTTCTCTCGTTACGAGCAACGCTGCGTGGAACCCCTGAGGTTTGAGGAAGATTATGACTATAGATAAAAAGGGAAAGGTAAGAGGGGAACATTAGTGAACCGAAATGGAGTGCAATTACACTTTGAATGAGGACTGGATTGGCGTAATATGAAATGAGGCTTTGATGACCTTCAATAGAATGAGGATGCAGAGGATGATGTGAAGGTGATTTGGAGGGGTCGATATATTTGTCCTATTCGCCTTGTAGAGCAAAATGCAGCATATCGCATGCTAATTAAGGAACCGTGTGTTAGACAAATGGAAATGAGCAAATTCTGGGGGCATTGGAATCCGGTAGGATGCACAAAGTGCATGCGAATGACTGTTCGGATGGAGGAGACGACTTCAATACAGTCTATTAGTAACGGTTTGGGTTAAAATTGGGTGAAGGAAACTTCGCCGTATGTCTAAGACTGTTGGTATCAATCCACGTCTAACATATTATTTGAATCTTGGCAATCACTAACGCAAATTAAAGGGTAAATATGAAGGCAGTGGAAAAGTATACAGCTTATCATTTTGCACTCAGACCGAAAGAAACACGCCACAATCTTGGGGGTTAATTAGACTTGGTTATTGTGCTAGCTGGGCTTAGCGTTAGAGACCACCATCCCAACCACCAAACCAATAACAGGGTAGTCGGAGCAGAAAACAATAAATTTGATCAAAAAACACAAAATTAGTGTTTTGCAACACGTTATTTGTATAACCCTTGGTGTTATGGTGACGTGCCACGTGGGGCTGCGCCAATGTACATCTGCCAAGCCATGGTAGTGATTCCACAAGCCCTTCTGTACATCGACAATGCATATTTTGCCCAAGTCTATGAGCCTCACTTATCTTTTCTTCGTCCCGTAAGAATTATGTTTTAAACATTAGCGGTTTTGGGTATGGTGGCCACTGGAATTGTCCAAAGGTCTGGTCCTCGACGAAGGTATAGTGGTAGAGCTCTAAGCGCCCCGTTATCGAAATCGGGAGTTGGACGAGAAAGTGAGGTTTTAAAAAGGTACTAAGACAAAAAATGCATTCTGAATATACAGATAGGGTGCGGCTACTGATCTAGCCTGGAGGCCTTGCCACCCAAAACAATGAGTTAAACAAGCAGTCAACGTTCTACATCTAATCATTGATTATATCCTGCATATCTCTAGAGGTCCTCCTTTTAAGTGCTCTTAACCGCTTGCCTGAAAGGCAGTGCCCCATTAATTTTGTGCAGGCGAGTTCCCGGACAATGAGGTTCATGTGGTAGGGGCAAATGATTCGGCCTTTAAAGCCTCCAAGTAGACATGAAAGGCGAAATGTTGGAACAAAATTTATTTACAGTTTTTGTATTCATGAAGCAATTTATGCAACTCTGTAATTTGACAGAAGTGGACCCATAGACAGTCTTCCTACATGTCATTAATGTGAGATTGGCGTGCTCAAAGTGGAGGATTCACGATCTGCAAATCGTGCTTCATTGTTCTGATTGACCTCTCAATAATGTCTTTAGCGTATAGAGTCTAGAAAGTGCGAAACAGTGTGCACTGAGAGTAATATACGTCGCGTTGGAAAAAATATATTGTAACAGATCTCTTACACCAAGTTTTGGCGCCTTTGTGAAAATATTTTCGGACAAAGCTGGTCGTAGTCCTGTCGCTGAGAATTGCATGCTTCAACTAGTGTTGCCGCTTTAATTATTGTCCAAAGGTAATAAATAGTTCAGTGGTTAAAACATGCCGCCATTGAAGTGAGGAAAAAAGGCATTTTGAAGCATGTCCGTATTCAACTCTTCTACTCCGGGTCTTCGCTAAATTCAAAAGAGAACATGAGACTAGGGTAGAATATGTGCTACCGACTTGCAGATGTCCTAAGGCCTACTGGCAGGATCCGGACGCCATGTGGTGGAGTCTTGATTGGCTGCGAGATCCAAACGAAGTGTTAAGTAAATAATCGAAATTTTTTTCATGTGATTTTATATCCTTCAGATCTCTAACACGCAATGTCCCAATGTCTCCTCGTCAATGTAGGACTCTAAATTTGAGGAAGCTTTTCACGCAAGTCTATAATTTTAGGCACAATGTTTGAGGTGAAGAATGTTGGAACCCCAACGGCTCGCAAACCACCCCTGTCACACTGGTAAAGAATCCCTACGTCATGACTTGCCCTACCTCTACCGAATATTGCCATTAGGTAAATGCTACTTTGGAGTGCTTACATGCCTTTGTGGGGACTGCTTGCAACCACAATATTTTTTGTTTACTGGGACGCAAATTCTGCGTTGAAAGAATAACTGAAGTACAACCGAACTAATACATCAAGTTAAAGAATGTTCTCCTCTCATGAGAAAGAGGAGACACAAAAATGCGTAATCGAAATGGCAGCGAAATTGCTTGCGGTTATTTGTGTAGTACAACCAAAACTTCTCACATGACTTGTGGCATGTTGCAGCATTAACGAAGGCTCACGCATTTTACAACTCTTGGAGAGCACAAAAAACCCTTTAATAACAAAACATTTATGAGGGTGGCACGCAAATATGGTGACTCATTGGGAGAAAAAGCATTCGAATAATAGCTGTGGGTGGAAACGTTGCCAAAGCTGAGCTTGCTCTGAAAATGCAGACTGACCTCACCCTGTGGGAGGCCTTCTTACATTCCCCACTCTTCATTCCTATCAGCCATGTGCATTGTCGTGAAGTGATTGTCATATCGGTTAGTTTGAAGGTGATAAATTGACACACGACTGCATAGTTAGAAATGGGCGTTCAGTTGGGGCGAATGAGCAGTGGTAAATAAAATTTATTGCTATTTACAGCAAATGGGAGAGGGCGTTAATTGACCTCCTAGCCTTTATGATACTGTTGCAAAATGGATAATTTTCTTTTATAAAATGGTAGCAGAAAGTGCTGTTTCTAATGGGGATTGATGCGGATTTGAGGTAATTAAAAACTTTGAAGTGGAGTTTAAACAAAACTCATAAGCACCATAGGATGCTACCTTTGAACTCACAGCCCTGCATCCGTTTTGACTCTATCCTCTGGTTAAGGCTTTGTCTTGGCAATTTGACTGCTTTTCAAGCATTTTTTTGTTGCTACCCACTATTCCGTTTAGATCGGTTATAATTATATGCTAATAAGGCCCATTTTCAGAGTTTATTAATTGTCTCCTTATAAAACAATTTCCATTGTTACCCTTTAAACTCGCACAGATCCAATGTGGCAGACGAATTTTTAGGCTTGCATCAACTTTGGTGCTCTAGCCAATCCTGAGCGGAAAGTCAGCTGTTTAGTTCTAATGAATCAATTTGTAAGACTATTGTACATATGGCCATACTTAACACTTCTGCATAGTAATTGACGCCTCTTTATTCCTAAGGTAGCTCCTTTTACCCAAGGTTTTCTTCCTGAGGAGGCTGAATTAAGTGCGCTTGAGAGTATAGCAAAAGGCTGCAAGCAAATGCTGCATGGTGCGTGGAATGATTGCCCCAACTGCCATCCCTCTATGGCGAAGCTTATGCTAGCCAATAAGGTGTTATTTCAGAACTTGTACCTTCTAAATATGAGAACCTTTGGAATGTTCGATGAGTGTTAATTGGGTAATTTTGGTACTAAGTCAACTGAATAAGCGAATTTGTGTAAGTTTCCTCCTATACAAAGAAACGACTGAAAAGACAAGGGCTTTTTGAAGGGCTAAATTGACTTAGTGGATAGGCGAGGATGTGGGCTTTTGCAAGTTGTATTATCATGGTCTGAGCAGTGTGAATAAGGTAACGAGGCTAGGAGACACCAGGTGTCTGCTTTGCAGTTCTGTCTACTAGGAGACATATTAAGCAATCCCAAAATTATTAAAATGCTTATTTTTTACCTTAAAAGAGTCACCAGATGGCTAAACCTTACGGACAGTTCTTGGGTTATTACAAGTAGCCGACAGGATGGGCTGTGTGGTTACATGGCGAGACTTCAATTCCTACACGTGTTAGCATTACCAAAAAATTGTTTAATTTTAAGTAGGTTTTGTGTGTATTTTTTATTCATCGAAAGACAGCATTGTGGCTTGTGACGAGAAACCTAGCGGGGGATTTACTATCATGCACAGAAGCTTGATAGCGCTGTGTCACTTGGTACACTGCCGCAGAAATTTCGACGGCTTCACTACAACCTGTCAAGTACCATTCCAGGATTAATTGTACTGCGAAAAATGATCTACCTGTAGTTTGGATAGAAACGAGGTTGGCAGATTAAAATGCCAAACAAAATTAAACTTCCTTGCAGACGAGAAGGTAGAATGAGAAAATTGAGTAGAAGACAACTATTCATAGGTAATTATACTTCTATAGTGCTCTAATCGGCCAACGAATGCTTGCTAATTATTCTATTTGCTTCCAATTTCCTTTATCCTACCCAAATAAACTTCAGTATGGTGGGGGTAGTGATTAGTTCAGTAGGCAAATCAGGCACTCCGATGTAAGATGTATAAGACGTGATTTTGTGCGCCTCAACCGAAATTTTGGTCTTAAACAAATTGCGGAACGCAGTTGAAGTGGCACCAAATCTTTAATTTGATAGGCTTTTATTTCGAGGAGAGCATGGCCCTTCCTTTTCTAAATAGGAGGCTGAAAAGTACTAAGGTTTGGGCTTATATATCAGCTCCAATTGTAGTAAAGAATTGAGACATAGTATTGTAAAGTGTAAGATACTGGGCAATTTCACTCATTTTGCTGCATTCGACTGCCTTCCTTTGACCTGGGCCAAGGTTTGCTTTAATAGGTGAATCTTCGACCGGAAAATTTTTAAGCCAGATGTGGAAATTTTACACTGGAAAGTGTTTATGTCCACACTCCATTGTGTACAGTGCCTCTTCTAAGAAACGTCTATAAGAGAAAATGCAAGTTAACGGATGTGGGTGGCACTTATATCGCTTTTCGTTTTCAGTGTCCGAAGCAGAAAATAGGGGAGTTTGCTGTGTGGAGTGTCCTTGTTGAAAATACGCTTCTGTCTGATATTTGTGGAACCAAATGCCTTCTACTCTATGATCAACTAAAGTCATGCAAAAAATACTTTGGATTTCGAGGCAGTTATTCCCCTTTCGACTTGATGATTTCCCACTGTGACAAAAGCCATTTGATGGATTAGTGGCCAGTCTTATCTCCTCCCAATGCCTCCTTTCCACCTTCCCACTTCTAATCGAACTGACCGATTCACCGATCTCATTGCATCTCCTTCAATTCTAATCGACTCGCTGTGACTAGCTTTGATGGTTTTCATCTTCGTTAATTCTACTTGGAGATCGTTGCGATGGAATTGCCCTGACCGCCATGATATAACGCTGTGAATGCAGGTAATGAAACGAACTTTCGCAAAGACATTCTGACCCCTAATTTATAGTTTAGCCGAGGAATAACCACCGACATGGGTGATGTAGGCAGTTGAGTTGAACTGATGTACAGGCCTTAGCCCCTTTTATCGCTAAATATCTAGCTTGTGTGACAATAGCCAAAATTTTAATTTCCGTTTTAGAATTGCAACTAAATACCATCTTGTAAAAAATGACAAATTGATACTGGCTATCCCATTTGGGGGCATTTCATATACAGCCCATTCACCTGTCCGTCTAGGGGACAGGATCAAAGGCGGCAGCGCTAAATCTGTCTCGTAAGTTTAAAACGAATGTGCCCACTAAATTTATATAATTTTACTAGTTTGTTGGGTAAACACATTTCCGTGATGAAAATGGACTCCAAGTTTTGGAAAAATTATTATGCTATGCAATGTTAGGAATGCATGCCCGTGCCAAATTGGAGTTCACTTTCTGTGGGTGGGTGGAGGAGCAGAGGTTGCCATACCATTCAAGCGTTACTGCACGTAAAACTAACACAGCATTTTAAAGAGGAAAAAGAGAAACAGTTCCTGTAGAGTTGACCTCAAAATCCACGCACTCAATTGGGTAGATAACTGTGGTCATCCACCTGGTTACTATGCCTCCCACCATTTGTGTATCGCCAAGGTGTAGGACGCAATGACGATTTAGTGTCATTTATAGGGAAGATTTTTTCTTGATTCATAAACTCAAAAACTTCGGTATTGGTGGTGATTCACCACCAATACCGGTATCACCACGACTACGAGTCGACTCCACTGTTCCATGACTCCTCGCTACAGATGCATACATCAATGTACAAAAATAAGAGGGAGGTGTGAAAGTCATTGTCTTAAGTACGAAACCACCGAACGTGGATCTGGCTCTAACGAGATTCTTCACGGTTGTCGGTAGCTCTCAGCGGGCATTCAGGTTGGCGTTACAGTAGACGCTGAGATGCATCCACTAATGTGGGCATTTACTATGACTCCACAGTCATTCTGCCTGCATATAACGCTTGTGTGGAGGCACTCCAAAAGAGGGGTTTGACAAACCTTATCTAGATATATCGTTTAAATGCAGGAAAAGCTATACTCAAGTCAAGCGATTGGCCCGAAACCGGCATCTCTCCGCATGATTTCTGAGCAGCGAGAGTTGGTACCTATTCCTGCTTTTAGAAATTCAATACTAGCTATGAAAGTAAAATATTCAGTTGATAAAAAATTATTCAAAACAGATTAACAAAATTGGTGCAAACAAATTACCTATTATGTGCTGTCACTTTGACGAGGCGTAGAGTAAATGGAGCGCTCATAACATTGCACAATTGGCGGTGACAACTGAACAGATATCGTAAGATAATTCATATGCAGTTGTATTTTAATGAATTGTGTGAGGAAAATTAGTCGTGGATCGAATTGCAAATCAAGGAAGACAAGAGGAGAAGAGAGAAATGTAGGCGCATCAAGAATATATAAGAAGTGAATTACTATCTCTAGGCACGTGATTCAGGTTAGAGAGCAAGCGGCTGGAGGAGAGAGGGAGGAATGATTAGTGAAATAAAGTTAAATTGAGCTAGTCTCATTATAATTTATTAGTGTTGGTGCCAATTACACCATAACTCGAGTGCAGTGCGTTGGATGTTTGTTCAAATCTCGGTTGTGTAGAGAGGTCACGTAGGTGCTGCGCCATCTTACCTCCACCGGGTGGGCTCGACTTCGACTGATTCTGCAAACCTGAGTGCTTCATCTTCACTCGTGTTCAGGAAAGGGTCGGTGCAGTACATTTGCAACAGAGTAAAGTGAGCCCGATTCTAAATGATACCTGTCCTGTTTCATACTGCTTGACGATAAACATTGTGAAGTAAGAAGTGCATATGTGGCGACCCTTAATGGAAGGGTTGAAAATGACATTCTGCAATCACCCCAGTCCCGCGATCTGCAGCGTAGCTATTAACAAATGAAGTGACACTGACTGTGAACCATCTGCAACAGTTTGTGATAGGGTTGTCTAGCTTTCCTGATTAAAGTTATCAAATATTCGAAAACGTGACGCCTCCCCCACTTCTCTACTACCTGTATTTAAATCCAAATAGATCTAGTTGGAAGGAACTAAAATGAGGACAGAAATGGTAAAGATGAATTGGCGCAAAGCCACAACACCACGAAACTGCACTAAACCCGTTCTTCAGCACTTGACTCTGCCTTTAGGCCAGTGACCCACGACTACAGATGGATACACGTGACGGCCAACACATTGCTTCATCGCACAAAGCAGTTCGCAAATAGGACAATGTCTTAAGTCCAGTAGAAACGCCAAGAGGAATCAGTGACGTTACGGTAGAGCAACTTTTCTCTCCAGGAAAGTGTCGGGTCGCTAGGATAGTGACGGCTGTCCAGACCTCATCAGCTGCCTCGAATATGGTTGTATTTTAATTCCTCGTATTAAAAAATTGGCCTTGCATCAAATTGCTGGGCAAAGAATAAAGAAATGTGAAGAGGGATACACAGGAACGTTATTTACGGACAGCGAACTGTCAACACTGAAATCCATGTCTGGTTGGAGAACAGGTCGTTGGAAGAGAAAGTGAAAAATGAATTTGACAAAATTCACAAGTGTTTATAAGTGTGAGTGTGGACGTGAAACACTGTTTGGGCATCATTTTAAAGACTTCCACAATCCTTATTTTACAAAATACATACCAAACTATCAAAAAGCACTCTACCACTTTAATTAATTGTTTAACTCTCTGTTTTGGTAATGGGCTACCTTAGGGTACTGCCGTTGTGCCTCTGTTGCTTGGCCCATCCTCAGAACATGTTAATAGCCACCTCATCCTCCTGTACATCGCCAATATATATTTTCCCCTAGAATTTATCTTCTTCCATCTTTCAGGCTGCCGTGCGGCGTAACATAGCTTTTACACAGATACGCCGATTTATTAACAGAAAGCGAAATTGTGCCTTTGAGAAAAGATTTTGTATAACGCTGAATTAATAATACCACGCTTAATCTCATGTTTGCTGTGAGGCTCTGCACCATCAGTTTCACAAACGCCATCGAATTATAACGGAGATAAGGTCACAACTACGGGCGAAGCAAATTGAACTAAAATAAATCTGTTTCTAATATCTTATCTCCTTTGGCGATGGTAGTTGGAGCCTCAAGCATGGCGATTACGTAATGACAATTCACTCGAACATACGAAAATTGATAGTCTATTTAGAGTTTGGCCTGCTGCGCCACACATCGTCTTTAGAACCCAGTATTGGAAGCAAACTAATTTTTGTGTTTAGACTTCTTATCTCAGGGGATTTATATCATTTATAAAATATCCAGCGGTGTATTGTATTAAAGCGTGGATTGAATAACAGAAACCTACAAGGCGCTTGAATTGCACGTCTTGATATCGCAAGTCAAGAGCGTGGTGTTGGCCAAATTCCTAGAACTCTTTGGCGAACTTTCCATATTAGCCAGCTTGCGACTGGATTGAGAGAGAGTGGAAGGTTGGGAGAGGGCTTTGAGGAAGCCAAATTTTGCACAGTGGAATTTAAAGCAAAACATACCAACTGCTGACTCATCTTTATGGCTTGTAGCATAGGTAGAGACTGCCAGAGTTAAACTTCTGTAGTAGGTGACTACTGCGACATCCAACGGCCTGAATACACGCACAAGGCGTTTGCATATCTTCTTCTCACTAGAATCACTGACAATTTGATTGCATTAGACTGTGTCAATAAGTCCACTACCGGGTGATAAATTGACCCACTGAACGCATTACAACTGCAGCGCTCGTGGCAGTGTCAAATGACAACACAGTTATTTGTTACAAAGGCAAAGCAAAATGTCCAAAAGCTTTGTTTTCACTTCTTAATTGTAAAATCAGAATGATGGCATCCGGGGTAACAAATAAAGAATGGGTTTTCACTCCTAGGTTACTGTTTGACAAAAATAAAACAACTACAGGAAATAAAAACGGTTTGGATGAAATATAGTCACCGTAGGTAGCTGGTTCGATGACAGTGAAGTGACTACTGCATTGAAGAATGGCCAACTGCCGGTGTACCACCGAGCAAAAGTACGAGCATCATATTGGAAGTGGGCAAAAGGGGGATGAAGTAAAAGTTCAAGGCACTTTGAAAGCAATGGTGAAACAATAAATAACCGATTTTCAAATTAAACTTCATTTAACCATGTTATGGTACTTTTCGTTTGCCCAATGTTTGTAAATAAAATGGGTGAAATGATCTTTACGGAATCCCCTTTTCCAACCATCAGGGAAAAGTGAGTTGGCAAGGTATCCAACAATCCTTTTTCCAAGTGAAGGCGCGATCTCATAGAGTCGCCACGAGAACGAGACTGCCCCGCAGTTTGCACCTTTAGGAAGCATTTCACTTAATGTGCAATTTGGAGAAGTCCGAATTGACTTACGACTACAATATCGCTGGTAAGCATTTTGGTAAGGAGGCAGAACCAGGGAAGGAGCGCCAAGCAGCGGAGCACCAAGATACGAAACTCTGAACCCGACAACAAAGCCGCCACATTAGGTTGATCACCTGTGGTGGAACCGAGTATTGAAGTATGCATAGCAAGGTGCTAATTAGGATTTCACCACAGAAGAGACTTTCCAGTCTTTTTTATTCAAATGGATTGAATTGATTGGAGGTAAGTTCTTGACCACTTAGCCCTGTACTCCTGATTGAAGAGTGGGATGTTTTAATAAGGTAACAATACTGTCCACTAATTTATCAAATTATTCCTATCAAAAGTCCTGGCATTCAAGAACATTTTGTTGTCTTCATATGATCATAGATTTGGAGCCATTGCTTTTCACAAAAACCTAAACATTAATGCTTGTCAGCCTCTAAATTCGAAAAGGAAACGATTTTGTTTCCCTTAAAACCAAAGGTTATCAAATTGGAAAATCACTGTCACTCCTACTGCGTCCTTCTGTTTGTTTTGTCCAAAATCCTGGTAAAAGTGCAGAAATTCGTGTTTAAAAAGCTGGTGGCGGAGTGGAGATTTCGCCTACTGAACCATTCACCTCCTCCCCCAAAGTGAGGTTGATCTCTGGGTCTAAGTAAAATTGAGCTCTAATGAATTACTTTTTTAAGCATTTTTATTCGTTAGATACAGGGTGGTAGCACATGTAGCTAGAGGATTTTTTCAAACACAATTTCCTTATCCCACGTTCTCGGTATAAGGCTATTTTTACAGTAAAGTAAATCCTAAAAGTTGTTTGTCAGTAGATGGCGAAGCCATCAAAATTCCAGCCTCACTGCTATCCTCGAAAGGGTTAATTTAAGCCTCTGTCCACAATATCAAATTTATAAGCAGATTCAGGTAGGACATTTTCGAGTTAGGTAAGATGTATTTGTGCTTTTGGCACATATGTTCTTCATTGCACCACAAACTGGTTCATGAGTCATTAAAAAGTAGCCATGCTTGGAATTGGACCCTTTTTTGGCAGTGAAGCAGAAGTACGCTCAACCTCGGTGACCTTTGAAAGGGTATCACATTTAAAGCTTGTGATGTCAGTAGGGCGCTGCCAGTCGTCATTTGTTGGCCTCTTTCAGACTAATAAATTTAAGTAATGTCTGCCAGTAAATCTGCCACCGCTGCGCCTACACTCCAGTTCTATTGCCTTCGCACCCTCAGCAATCATTTAGAACTAATAACTCCCGACTCTCAAAAAACTGCAACCAACATCACGGATGATGGTTGCTGTAGTTGCACTAAGCCACCTCGCCGGCAGGCAGGCTTCAACGATAATGCATTGTTACGAGCGGCAAGAAAAAGTGCAAAGATGGGAGAAGATCACAATTCCTATTGGAATGTCAAAGATTTTTTAAAAGGGAAAGACACCAGAGAGAGAGAGCCAAACGCACCCACATAATCGCTGCCTTGATGCCGATTTTAGTCATTAATCAAAAATGGTCTTTGCTTAATATTTATTGGGGCCATTTCCCACCCCATCGTTTTGTAAAATCAGCTAAGAATAAAAAGTAGGCGTGTACCATCGCTGCGTTTAATATCTTTTGTGATGCCGGTCAGCACTTTGCTGAGGTAGAAAGCTCCTCCCAGCATTGGGCGGGCATCAATGTTTCCTTGTAGCTATAAGAATTTCTTGTCAGGTAGTTTTTTATCGATAGACTCATTCGTGTGCTAATGATCGCTTCCTTATCGCACCGAAGGAGAGCGACCTGGATAGCATCAGCTACCTCGAACGTATTGCCCAATTTCGCCTGAAGCTGGTCTTTTTAAATACAGACATGCATACAAGTCAACCTTGTAATTTGAGACATCTCCAAGTTCTTCATAAGTTAAGTAAATTGTCAATTTCTGATGGCTCTACTTGCTTAGACTGAAAGAGTGATTTCAGAGCTTCTCGAATAAGTAATCTAAGCTACCAAATAATTGCCTAATCCAAGAGCTAAGATTTTTTTACCATGCACCTCTATTGAGGTAAAAAATCTCAAATTTAAAATTCGGTATTGCATTCAGGTAACGCTCTAATCTCTTAATAAATAAAAAAGTGCCCAAACTAAATGCTTAAAGGTGGGGAAAAGAGCTACCTTTAATACAAAACGGTGGAATAAATAAAATGGATGAATAAAATCTAAGGCATTGAAATGAGATCTTTGACCAGCCTCGTTCATGTAAAAAGTTAGAAGTTATAAACAAGATAATGGGAAGATATAAGGTTGTCCACTGATTCATTAAATTACTTTTTTTAAAAGCCCAGGCATTCAAGGACATTTTTTCTTTGATTAAACATAGAGGAGGGGCATTAGTTTCTCAAACACCTGAGCATTAACGCTTGTAGACTTCTCGATTCGGAAAACAAATGATTTGCTTTGGAAGAAATAGAAGGTTATCAAATCGAAAAATCGTTTTTACCCACTTTGCTACCTCCCATTTGCCTTGGTGGAAATCCTGGTAACTGTTTTAAAAAGCGGACCTCACCAAGTTTTGCGTTCGAGTGGTAGTCAGCGTCAATGGAATAATTTCCAAATATTTGTTAACCATTTGGCAAATGATAGAATAAAAACTACCTTAGGAACGTTTTCTTCGACATATTTTCCTCATTCCCCAGGATGCCATCATTCTGATTTTACAATTAAGAAGTGAAAACAAAGCTTTTGGACATTTTGCTTTGCCTTTGTAACAAATAACTGTGTTGTCATTTGACACTGCCACGAGCGCTGCAGTTGTAATGCGTTCAGTGGGTCAATTTATCACCCGGTAGTGGACTTATTGACACAGTCTAATGCAATCAAATTGTCAGTGATTCTAGTGAGAAGAAGATATGCAAACGCCTTGTGCGTGTATTCAGGCCGTTGGATGTCGCAGTAGTCACCTACTACAGAAGTTTAACTCTGGCAGTCTCTACCTATGCTACAAGCCATAAAGATGAGTCAGCAGTTGGTATGTTTTGCTTTAAATTCCACTGTGCAAAATTTGGCTTCCTCAAAGCCCTCTCCCAACCTTCCACTCTCTCTCAATCCAGTCGCAAGCTGGCTAATATGGAAAGTTCGCCAAAGAGTTCTAGGAATTTGGCCAACACCACGCTCTTGACTTGCGATATCAAGACGTGCAATTCAAGCGCCTTGTAGGTTTCTGTTATTCAATCCACGCTTTAATACAATACACCGCTGGATATTTTATAAATGATATAAATCCCCTGAGATAAGAAGTCTAAACACAAAAATTAGTTTGCTTCCAATACTGGGTTCTAAAGACGATGTGTGGCGCAGCAGGCCAAACTCTAAATAGACTATCAATTTTCGTATGTTCGAGTGAATTGTCATTACGTAATCGCCATGCTTGAGGCTCCAACTACCATCGCCAAAGGAGATAAGATATTAGAAACAGATTTATTTTAGTTCAATTTGCTTCGCCCGTAGTTGTGACCTTATCTCCGTTATAATTCGATGGCGTTTGTGAAACTGATGGTGCAGAGCCTCACAGCAAACATGAGATTAAGCGTGGTATTATTAATTCAGCGTTATACAAAATCTTTTCTCAAAGGCACAATTTCGCTTTCTGTTAATAAATCGGCGTATCTGTGTAAAAGCTATGTTACGCCGCACGGCAGCCTGAAAGATGGAAGAAGATAAATTCTAGGGGAAAATATATATTGGCGATGTACAGGAGGATGAGGTGGCTATTAACATGTTCTGAGGATGGGCCAAGCAACAGAGGCACAACGGCAGTACCCTAAGGTAGCCCATTACCAAAACAGAGAGTTAAACAATTAATTAAAGTGGTAGAGTGCTTTTTGATAGTTTGGTATGTATTTTGTAAAATAAGGATTGTGGAAGTCTTTAAAATGATGCCCAAACAGTGTTTCACGTCCACACTCACACTTATAAACACTTGTGAATTTTGTCAAATTCATTTTTCACTTTCTCTTCCAACGACCTGTTCTCCAACCAGACATGGATTTCAGTGTTGACAGTTCGCTGTCCGTAAATAACGTTCCTGTGTATCCCTCTTCACATTTCTTTATTCTTTGCCCAGCAATTTGATGCAAGGCCAATTTTTTAATACGAGGAATTAAAATACAACCATATTCGAGGCAGCTGATGAGGTCTGGACAGCCGTCACTATCCTAGCGACCCGACACTTTCCTGGAGAGAAAAGTTGCTCTACCGTAACGTCACTGATTCCTCTTGGCGTTTCTACTGGACTTAAGACATTGTCCTATTTGCGAACTGCTTTGTGCGATGAAGCAATGTGTTGGCCGTCACGTGTATCCATCTGTAGTCGTGGGTCACTGGCCTAAAGGCAGAGTCAAGTGCTGAAGAACGGGTTTAGTGCAGTTTCGTGGTGTTGTGGCTTTGCGCCAATTCATCTTTACCATTTCTGTCCTCATTTTAGTTCCTTCCAACTAGATCTATTTGGATTTAAATACAGGTAGTAGAGAAGTGGGGGAGGCGTCACGTTTTCGAATATTTGATAACTTTAATCAGGAAAGCTAGACAACCCTATCACAAACTGTTGCAGATGGTTCACAGTCAGTGTCACTTCATTTGTTAATAGCTACGCTGCAGATCGCGGGACTGGGGTGATTGCAGAATGTCATTTTCAACCCTTCCATTAAGGGTCGCCACATATGCACTTCTTACTTCACAATGTTTATCGTCAAGCAGTATGAAACAGGACAGGTATCATTTAGAATCGGGCTCACTTTACTCTGTTGCAAATGTACTGCACCGACCCTTTCCTGAACACGAGTGAAGATGAAGCACTCAGGTTTGCAGAATCAGTCGAAGTCGAGCCCACCCGGTGGAGGTAAGATGGCGCAGCACCTACGTGACCTCTCTACAGCAACCGAGATTTGAACAAACATCCAACGCACTGCACTCGAGTTATGGTGTAATTGGCACCAACACTAATAAATTATAATGAGACTAGCTCAATTTAACTTTATTTCACTAATCATTCCTCCCTCTCTCCTCCAGCCGCTTGCTCTCTAACCTGAATCACGTGCCTAGAGATAGTAATTCACTTCTTATATATTCTTGATGCGCCTACATTTCTCTCTTCTCCTCTTGTCTTCCTTGATTTGCAATTCGATCCACGACTAATTTTCCTCACACAATTCATTAAAATACAACTGCATATGAATTATCTTACGATATCTGTTCAGTTGTCACCGCCAATTGTGCAATGTTATGAGCGCTCCATTTACTCTACGCCTCGTCAAAGTGACAGCACATAATAGGTAATTTGTTTGCACCAATTTTGTTAATCTGTTTTGAATAATTTTTTATCAACTGAATATTTTACTTTCATAGCTAGTATTGAATTTCTAAAAGCAGGAATAGGTACCAACTCTCGCTGCTCAGAAATCATGCGGAGAGATGCCGGTTTCGGGCCAATCGCTTGACTTGAGTATAGCTTTTCCTGCATTTAAACGATATATCTAGATAAGGTTTGTCAAACCCCTCTTTTGGAGTGCCTCCACACAAGCGTTATATGCAGGCAGAATGACTGTGGAGTCATAGTAAATGCCCACATTAGTGGATGCATCTCAGCGTCTACTGTAACGCCAACCTGAATGCCCGCTGAGAGCTACCGACAACCGTGAAGAATCTCGTTAGAGCCAGATCCACGTTCGGTGGTTTCGTACTTAAGACAATGACTTTCACACCTCCCTCTTATTTTTGTACATTGATGTATGCATCTGTAGCGAGGAGTCATGGAACAGTGGAGTCGACTCGTAGTCGTGGTGATACCGGTATTGGTGGTGAATCACCACCAATACCGAAGTTTTTGAGTTTATGAATCAAGAAAAAATCTTCCCTATAAATGACACTAAATCGTCATTGCGTCCTACACCTTGGCGATACACAAATGGTGGGAGGCATAGTAACCAGGTGGATGACCACAGTTATCTACCCAATTGAGTGCGTGGATTTTGAGGTCAACTCTACAGGAACTGTTTCTCTTTTTCCTCTTTAAAATGCTGTGTTAGTTTTACGTGCAGTAACGCTTGAATGGTATGGCAACCTCTGCTCCTCCACCCACCCACAGAAAGTGAACTCCAATTTGGCACGGGCATGCATTCCTAACATTGCATAGCATAATAATTTTTCCAAAACTTGGAGTCCATTTTCATCACGGAAATGTGTTTACCCAACAAACTAGTAAAATTATATAAATTTAGTGGGCACATTCGTTTTAAACTTACGAGACAGATTTAGCGCTGCCGCCTTTGATCCTGTCCCCTAGACGGACAGGTGAATGGGCTGTATATGAAATGCCCCCAAATGGGATAGCCAGTATCAATTTGTCATTTTTTACAAGATGGTATTTAGTTGCAATTCTAAAACGGAAATTAAAATTTTGGCTATTGTCACACAAGCTAGATATTTAGCGATAAAAGGGGCTAAGGCCTGTACATCAGTTCAACTCAACTGCCTACATCACCCATGTCGGTGGTTATTCCTCGGCTAAACTATAAATTAGGGGTCAGAATGTCTTTGCGAAAGTTCGTTTCATTACCTGCATTCACAGCGTTATATCATGGCGGTCAGGGCAATTCCATCGCAACGATCTCCAAGTAGAATTAACGAAGATGAAAACCATCAAAGCTAGTCACAGCGAGTCGATTAGAATTGAAGGAGATGCAATGAGATCGGTGAATCGGTCAGTTCGATTAGAAGTGGGAAGGTGGAAAGGAGGCATTGGGAGGAGATAAGACTGGCCACTAATCCATCAAATGGCTTTTGTCACAGTGGGAAATCATCAAGTCGAAAGGGGAATAACTGCCTCGAAATCCAAAGTATTTTTTGCATGACTTTAGTTGATCATAGAGTAGAAGGCATTTGGTTCCACAAATATCAGACAGAAGCGTATTTTCAACAAGGACACTCCACACAGCAAACTCCCCTATTTTCTGCTTCGGACACTGAAAACGAAAAGCGATATAAGTGCCACCCACATCCGTTAACTTGCATTTTCTCTTATAGACGTTTCTTAGAAGAGGCACTGTACACAATGGAGTGTGGACATAAACACTTTCCAGTGTAAAATTTCCACATCTGGCTTAAAAATTTTCCGGTCGAAGATTCACCTATTAAAGCAAACCTTGGCCCAGGTCAAAGGAAGGCAGTCGAATGCAGCAAAATGAGTGAAATTGCCCAGTATCTTACACTTTACAATACTATGTCTCAATTCTTTACTACAATTGGAGCTGATATATAAGCCCAAACCTTAGTACTTTTCAGCCTCCTATTTAGAAAAGGAAGGGCCATGCTCTCCTCGAAATAAAAGCCTATCAAATTAAAGATTTGGTGCCACTTCAACTGCGTTCCGCAATTTGTTTAAGACCAAAATTTCGGTTGAGGCGCACAAAATCACGTCTTATACATCTTACATCGGAGTGCCTGATTTGCCTACTGAACTAATCACTACCCCCACCATACTGAAGTTTATTTGGGTAGGATAAAGGAAATTGGAAGCAAATAGAATAATTAGCAAGCATTCGTTGGCCGATTAGAGCACTATAGAAGTATAATTACCTATGAATAGTTGTCTTCTACTCAATTTTCTCATTCTACCTTCTCGTCTGCAAGGAAGTTTAATTTTGTTTGGCATTTTAATCTGCCAACCTCGTTTCTATCCAAACTACAGGTAGATCATTTTTCGCAGTACAATTAATCCTGGAATGGTACTTGACAGGTTGTAGTGAAGCCGTCGAAATTTCTGCGGCAGTGTACCAAGTGACACAGCGCTATCAAGCTTCTGTGCATGATAGTAAATCCCCCGCTAGGTTTCTCGTCACAAGCCACAATGCTGTCTTTCGATGAATAAAAAATACACACAAAACCTACTTAAAATTAAACAATTTTTTGGTAATGCTAACACGTGTAGGAATTGAAGTCTCGCCATGTAACCACACAGCCCATCCTGTCGGCTACTTGTAATAACCCAAGAACTGTCCATAAGGTTTAGCCATCTGGTGACTCTTTTAAGGTAAAAAATAAGCATTTTAATAATTTTGGGATTGCTTAATATGTCTCCTAGTAGACAGAACTGCAAAGCAGACACCTGGTGTCTCCTAGCCTCGTTACCTTATTCACACTGCTCAGACCATGATAATACAACTTGCAAAAGCCCACATCCTCGCCTATCCACTAAGTCAATTTAGCCCTTCAAAAAGCCCTTGTCTTTTCAGTCGTTTCTTTGTATAGGAGGAAACTTACACAAATTCGCTTATTCAGTTGACTTAGTACCAAAATTACCCAATTAACACTCATCGAACATTCCAAAGGTTCTCATATTTAGAAGGTACAAGTTCTGAAATAACACCTTATTGGCTAGCATAAGCTTCGCCATAGAGGGATGGCAGTTGGGGCAATCATTCCACGCACCATGCAGCATTTGCTTGCAGCCTTTTGCTATACTCTCAAGCGCACTTAATTCAGCCTCCTCAGGAAGAAAACCTTGGGTAAAAGGAGCTACCTTAGGAATAAAGAGGCGTCAATTACTATGCAGAAGTGTTAAGTATGGCCATATGTACAATAGTCTTACAAATTGATTCATTAGAACTAAACAGCTGACTTTCCGCTCAGGATTGGCTAGAGCACCAAAGTTGATGCAAGCCTAAAAATTCGTCTGCCACATTGGATCTGTGCGAGTTTAAAGGGTAACAATGGAAATTGTTTTATAAGGAGACAATTAATAAACTCTGAAAATGGGCCTTATTAGCATATAATTATAACCGATCTAAACGGAATAGTGGGTAGCAACAAAAAAATGCTTGAAAAGCAGTCAAATTGCCAAGACAAAGCCTTAACCAGAGGATAGAGTCAAAACGGATGCAGGGCTGTGAGTTCAAAGGTAGCATCCTATGGTGCTTATGAGTTTTGTTTAAACTCCACTTCAAAGTTTTTAATTACCTCAGATCCGCATCAATCCCCATTAGAAACAGCACTTTCTGCTACCATTTTATAAAAGAAAATTATCCATTTTGCAACAGTATCATAAAGGCTAGGAGGTCAATTAACGCCTCTCCATTTTGCTGTAAATAGCAATTAATTTTATTTACCACTGCTCATTCGCCCCAACTGAACGCCCATTTCTAACTATGCAGTCGTGTTGTCAATTTATCACCTTTCAAACTAACCGATATGACAATCACTTCACGACAATGCACATGGCTGATAGGAATGAAGAGTGGGGAATGTAAGAAGGCCTCCCACAGGGTGAGGTCAGTCTGCATTTTCAGAGCAAGCTCAGCTTTGGCAACGTTTCCACCCACAGCTATTATTCGAATGCTTTTTCTCCCAATGAGTCACCATATTTGCGTGCCACCCTCATAAATGTTTTGTTATTAAAGGGTTTTTTGTGCTCTCCAAGAGTTGTAAAATGCGTGAGCCTTCGTTAATGCTGCAACATGCCACAAGTCATGTGAGAAGTTTTGGTTGTACTACACAAATAACCGCAAGCAATTTCGCTGCCATTTCGATTACGCATTTTTGTGTCTCCTCTTTCTCATGAGAGGAGAACATTCTTTAACTTGATGTATTAGTTCGGTTGTACTTCAGTTATTCTTTCAACGCAGAATTTGCGTCCCAGTAAACAAAAAATATTGTGGTTGCAAGCAGTCCCCACAAAGGCATGTAAGCACTCCAAAGTAGCATTTACCTAATGGCAATATTCGGTAGAGGTAGGGCAAGTCATGACGTAGGGATTCTTTACCAGTGTGACAGGGGTGGTTTGCGAGCCGTTGGGGTTCCAACATTCTTCACCTCAAACATTGTGCCTAAAATTATAGACTTGCGTGAAAAGCTTCCTCAAATTTAGAGTCCTACATTGACGAGGAGACATTGGGACATTGCGTGTTAGAGATCTGAAGGATATTAAATCACATGAAAAAAATTTCGATTATTTACTTAACACTTCGTTTGGATCTCGCAGCCAATCAAGACTCCACCACATGGCGTCCGGATCCTGCCAGTAGGCCTTAGGACATCTGCAAGTCGGTAGCACATATTCTACCCTAGTCTCATGTTCTCTTTTGAATTTAGCGAAGACCCGGAGTAGAAGAGTTGAATACGGGCATGCTTCAAAATGCCTTTTTTCCTCACTTCAATGGCGGCATGTTTTAACCACTGAACTATTTATTACCTTTGGACAATAATTAAAGCGGCAACACTAGTTGAAGCATGCAATTCTCAGCGACAGGACTACGACCAGCTTTGTCCGAAAATATTTTCACAAAGGCGCCAAAACTTGGTGTAAGAGATCTGTTACAATATATTTTTTCCAACGCGACGTATATTACTCTCAGTGCACACTGTTTCGCACTTTCTAGACTCTATACGCTAAAGACATTATTGAGAGGTCAATCAGAACAATGAAGCACGATTTGCAGATCGTGAATCCTCCACTTTGAGCACGCCAATCTCACATTAATGACATGTAGGAAGACTGTCTATGGGTCCACTTCTGTCAAATTACAGAGTTGCATAAATTGCTTCATGAATACAAAAACTGTAAATAAATTTTGTTCCAACATTTCGCCTTTCATGTCTACTTGGAGGCTTTAAAGGCCGAATCATTTGCCCCTACCACATGAACCTCATTGTCCGGGAACTCGCCTGCACAAAATTAATGTGGCACTGCCTTTCAGGCAAGCGGTTAAGAGCACTTAAAAGGAGGACCTCTAGAGATATGCAGGATATAATCAATGATTAGATGTAGAACGTTGACTGCTTGTTTAACTCATTGTTTTGGGTGGCAAGGCCTCCAGGCTAGATCAGTAGCCGCACCCTATCTGTATATTCAGAATGCATTTTTTGTCTTAGTACCTTTTTAAAACCTCACTTTCTCGTCCAACTCCCGATTTCGATAACGGGGCGCTTAGAGCTCTACCACTATACCTTCGTCGAGGACCAGACCTTTGGACAATTCCAGTGGCCACCATACCCAAAACCGCTAATGTTTAAAACATAATTCTTACGGGACGAAGAAAAGATAAGTGAGGCTCATAGACTTGGGCAAAATATGCATTGTCGATGTACAGAAGGGCTTGTGGAATCACTACCATGGCTTGGCAGATGTACATTGGCGCAGCCCCACGTGGCACGTCACCATAACACCAAGGGTTATACAAATAACGTGTTGCAAAACACTAATTTTGTGTTTTTTGATCAAATTTATTGTTTTCTGCTCCGACTACCCTGTTATTGGTTTGGTGGTTGGGATGGTGGTCTCTAACGCTAAGCCCAGCTAGCACAATAACCAAGTCTAATTAACCCCCAAGATTGTGGCGTGTTTCTTTCGGTCTGAGTGCAAAATGATAAGCTGTATACTTTTCCACTGCCTTCATATTTACCCTTTAATTTGCGTTAGTGATTGCCAAGATTCAAATAATATGTTAGACGTGGATTGATACCAACAGTCTTAGACATACGGCGAAGTTTCCTTCACCCAATTTTAACCCAAACCGTTACTAATAGACTGTATTGAAGTCGTCTCCTCCATCCGAACAGTCATTCGCATGCACTTTGTGCATCCTACCGGATTCCAATGCCCCCAGAATTTGCTCATTTCCATTTGTCTAACACACGGTTCCTTAATTAGCATGCGATATGCTGCATTTTGCTCTACAAGGCGAATAGGACAAATATATCGACCCCTCCAAATCACCTTCACATCATCCTCTGCATCCTCATTCTATTGAAGGTCATCAAAGCCTCATTTCATATTACGCCAATCCAGTCCTCATTCAAAGTGTAATTGCACTCCATTTCGGTTCACTAATGTTCCCCTCTTACCTTTCCCTTTTTATCTATAGTCATAATCTTCCTCAAACCTCAGGGGTTCCACGCAGCGTTGCTCGTAACGAGAGAAATGCTATCTGACTAGCTTGGTTATTAGGATGGAAATCACTGTAACTGATGACAATGTTATGGTTGACATGAGTTGGCAAGCGAACACTATGCATCATCTGGGTACTGTGCATATCAGATCAGCCAAAGTGCAGATGCAATGCCATGTTATCTTCCGATTTCCAATTTTGTACGACAAATATATGATCACAATTCTCTTTCAAATGTTGAACCCTCTTCGCACAATGTACTACAATATTCATACCTTTTGGTAGAGCTACAGTATTTTGATAATCGCTTTTGTTCAAACTCCCCTAGAATACTCCACTGGCATCAACGTTTACCAGCCTCACCTCTTTAATTACCGACTTTTAACCCCTTAGCGAAAACAGCAGCTCCTCTGACCACTCATCTGTGGGGCGTATGACGATTCCATCCTGCGCAGGTGAGTTCGTTTGTATTAACTCATTTATTCTGCACCTACCTCGCCTTTTCCCATTCCTAAAGCTAGCATGGGTATCATGAACTTGGACCTTCCCGAAGGGTTGACAGCAAGTCAGTGTGGCACACCTCCTCTAAATCTTCTACCAGTATTTTGTTTCGCACATAAACCCATGACATATTTTGCGTGTGTGTGCGATTTTGTCCCTAGCTGTGCTGTCTAATTATTTCCCATCCATCCCGCACGGCTATGACCTCCCCTACCTTTATTGATGCTTCACATACGGATAAGCATAGTAAGTTCTTCAGTCATAAAAGCCCTTGCTCCTACATATCCTGACATTCGCTGCGAAACCTCTTTTTATTCTACCATTGCACTGCTTTTCAGTCTTGAAGACCCGATTGGATTAAACATTCTACCCTCATTGAATTATAGTTTACTAGCAAATCAAGATAACAAGATTAGCATGATAGGATTTTACTTTCCACTAATTAACCCTTTTCGATTGATGAAAGAAAAGCACCGACATTAATTGCATGCTGGAACCTGGGTGTCCTTTCTGTGGTGCAAGATTAATCAGTACTTTGCCATGCATACTTTAAAACCCGACCCCGTCATACACGATCGATCTGATGTGGCCACTCTGTTATCGGGTCCGGAGCATCATATTTCCGTGCTCCGCTGTTTGGCGCTTTTCCTCCGGCTCTGCCTCCTTGCCAGCATGCTTGCTCATGATATTGGGAACCGCTCGCTGGTCGTACTCTGGGAGTAGTCGTAAGTCCGTGTACACTCCGCATGATTGCACATTAAGTGAACTGTCTCTTTAGGTGCGATCCGTGCGGCAGTCTTGTTCTCACAGCGCCTGTAGCAATTACGGTTTAACTTGGAATGGTTATCGTTAAGCCCCTTGTCGATTAGCTTTTGCCCTACAGTAGGAGAATAAGGATTGCCTTACCATCAATACACTCATTTTATTTACAAAATAAAGGAAATCATTGGGTGAAAGAACGGAGCCATAATGAGGTAGAATAAGGTCTAAGTTGAAAGCCGACGCATTATTGTTTTACCTGTGTTATAACAGTGTTTTGTACTTTTGATGCATCTGTCTTTTTTACCCTCTTCTAATGTGGTGTTCGTCTTTTCGCTTGTTGACAAACCGGCAGTTAGACACTAAAAATCCAGCAGTCACTCGACTATTTCGAGTAAACTTTCTTTTGCCATCATTCTATATTCGAGCCATTTTCTTCAGCAAATTTGTTTATTTTGACTAAATACTGATCCGCCAGCAAATGCTTTTTTGTTTCTTTACTTGATTGTCCAAAATGCCGTCAATCTGTTCGTGCAGACAAGAAGTGAAGGCAAAGTTTTGCATAGTTTGCTGCATTTCCATCACCACCTGTTAAACATTTGTGAACCGCAATTAAACGATTCCAATCCAGGCTTTTCTTACCAGTCATTTTATGCTTTCTCTTCCAACCTCTTTTCTCTAACCTGACACGTGCTTCGAATTTCGGCGATTCGCGTCCCTATATAAAACGTTCCTGGGTATCCCATGTCACCTTTCTTCATTTCTTGATTCGCAAGGCATATAAATTACTAAAATGAAACCACACTTGAGGCACGTGATGAGGTCTCAGCAATCGTCACTGTTGTGTCGCCCCGAGACTTCCCTAGAGAAGAAAAGTACTCTACCGCAACATCAATAATCCCTCATGGAAAATCTACTGAATCTAGGGTCTTGTTTTGCTAAAAAACTCCATTGTGTGATGGGGCAATGTGTTGACCGTCAAGCGTGTCTCCCCAGAGTGGTGGGGTCACTGACCTTCAGGATAACCAAGTAGCAAAGAACAATGTTTAGTATAAATCCATGGTGTTAGAGTTGCGCATCTATTCCCTTTGCCAATTTTGGTACTTCAATGCTGCTCAGCCAAATCTATCTGGGTTGCATCCAGCTAGTAGAGAATTGGTGGAGGAGGCAACCCGTCCTCTCATGTTTGATACCTTAATCCAGGGAAGCTAGGCAACTCTACCACGAACTTTTCCCTATAGTTCACGGTCACTGTCGCTTTACCTGTTATCAGCTGTGGTGTAGACCATGGGAGTGAGATGGTTTCAGAAGGTGAACACCATTTTCAACCCTTCTGTTAGGGGTTGCCACCTATGCATTTCCTCCCTCACGCTAAGTTTTATCGCTCAGCGGAAAATTTTCAGGATAGGCATCCACTAGAACAGGGTTCGCTTTACGCTACCAGCGTTTTTCAGCCACGGGACTTCCTCGATGGCTAACGAAGACGAGGTACTCGGGATGAATTTGTATTTTCCACCAACAGTAGAGCTTGAAATCCTGGAACGGCCCGGAGACCAGCTCACCCGTCAAAGGTACAATGGCGTAGCACCTAATTGACCCAATTGCAGAAACCGGGATTTAAACAAACAAACAAGCAATGCATTGCACTCCAGTTTTGGTGTAATTGATGCAAAAATTTATAAATTAGAATAAAATCAGCTCAATTCGTGCCTCTTCCACTAGTCATTTTCACCGACTCCAAATGCCCGTTTTCTCACCTGAACCATGTGTTTCTTTTTGACAATTCGCTTCGCATAAATAATTAATGCTCCTGCACCTCCTTCCTTACTAATTTGTATTCCTCAATTGAAAAGTCGAACCATAGTAATTTTGTCCACATGAGTTATTAGAAAGCAAAGGCTCCTAAATTAAGTTGCATGGTCTCCGCAGTTGTCACTTCCAATTGTGTAATGTGTGAAGCGCTACATTTTTCACTGTGCCTCGGCAAACCGGAGTGCAGTAATGTAATAATTTGTTCTCACTAACTACTTGACGTGATTTTATTTAACTTTTTAATCATTGAAATGCAATTCTATCATGGCTGGCATTTGAGTTTTGCATTGAATAATATCCATCAATTCTTGCCACATCAAAGTCATGCAAATAAGCTCTCCCTTCAAGAAAATCGCATGGCGTGCAGCTAGCTTTACCTGCATGTAAACAACCTACAGACCAGTACATCTTCGCCTAAGCTTTTTTAATTCCCTGGGTCACAGCTTTAGCCAGCAAATGCAGCATTATTTCATAGTAGTCAGGGCAACTTCATGGTGAACATCCTTAAGTGGGTTTAACGAAGATGAGAACTGTTAAAGCCTCCTGCGACAGGACGAACAAAATCGAAGGAATCACAGAGAAATCGAGTGAATGACCTCGTTCAACTAAAGTGTTGTAAGTTGAAAACAAGGTGGTGGGAGATAAGGCGACTCACTAATCCGTCCAATTACTTTTACCAGAAGTTCTGGTACTCAAGAACCTTCCGTTTATCTTTGGTTGATAATAAAGTTGAAGCCGTTCAGTTAAATGAGCACCTGCACACTAGTACTTGTCAGCACCTTATTTTAAAAAGCAAACGATTCACTCCAATTGAAATACAAATTTATCAAAATGAAAAATCGCTGTCACTCACACAGCGTTGCCTTGTTTGTTTTGACCAAAATCCTATAAAACGTGAAAAACTTGTATTTTATAAATTGGACGGAGGAGTGGAGGCTTTGCCCACTGAACCACTAACCATCCCTCCAACTTAAAGCCTATTTTGGGTTTGAGTAAAACGGGGGCTAAGGAAACGCTTTCCAAGTATTTTTTGACTGCTAGGCGCACAATAGAAGTTCACGTTCCTTGGGACAATTTTTTTTCAATCCAATTTCCTCATCCCACGTTCTCACTTGGAAGGAAGTCCAATTTTGTTTGTCATTTTAATCTGTCAACCATACTACAGGGAAGACGATATTTCGCAGTAAAATAAGTCCTGGCTGGGTGAAAGACAGTGGGTAGTGAGGCCATTAAAATTCCTACCTCGATGCCGTGCTCAACAAGGCGGATTCTGAGCTCTGTCCACGATATCAAATCTATAAGCACGCTCGATCATGTCATCTTTGAGTTAAACAAGCTTTACCTGTGCAAGCAATTCTAACATTTTATAACATAATAGCATTTCCAAAGCTTTGAGTCCGTATTCACCTCAGAAACGTGTTTACATAGAGAACTAGTAAAATTATACAACTTTAGTGGCAGGATTTATTTTAAACTTACAAGACAGATATGGCACTGTCTTTTCAGACACCATTCCCGAGACAAAAACGGTGAACGGGTTGAATATGGGATATCCGGTAGCAAACAATAATTTCTCTGCAAAACGGCATTTATTTCTTATCGTAAAACGCACATTAAAATTGTGGACATTGTTAGAATACTCAGCCTCTCGGGAATGCTTTAAATTAAAAGCAGAATGGAATTCGCGTTGGTGATGCACAAGTAGGAAGACCTAGTTGCCAGCCTGTTCTCCAGTTTAGTTTAAATAAAAGGGTACGTGATTTTTGGGGTAGGATGTAAAGAAACTGTGCATCTATTTGCCCTGTTTGAAAGGCGGTGTTGGATTCAAGTTTGCAAACGCTCGGAAGGTTCCGCAAACTGTCTCAAAGGCAAAATTTCCATTTGGCACGTTCATACATCCATGGTCACCGCATAGCGGCACTTCCATAACCTTGAGTCTATTTTCATCATGGAAAGGTGTTTACCTGGAAATCTGGTAAAATTGTCTAATTTGAGTGGCAATATTTAATTCAAACACACGAGTCAGATTTAGCGCTGCAGTCCAAGCTGCCATTCCCAAGACAAAATGTGATATGCAAAAAAATCGGATATCCTAAATTAATTTATTATGTCGTTGCAAAACAGCATCCCACGTTCTGGCCTACAAGGAATTTGAATTTTATTTGCCATTTTGATCTGAAAACCTCGCTTTCTTCCAGACCGCAGAGAAGATGATATTTTTGCAGCAAAACAAATACTAAAAGTTAACTGCTAGTTGATAAAACCAATCGAAAATCTCGCCCTGGTGATGTGGGTACTACCACATTATCAGGCCTCTTTGTAGGATATCAAGTCTCGAATTAGACTTGATTAAACGTGGTTTTTGCACCAATTTAACCTTACTGTGTAATGAAAGAGGTTGCTCGTCCATTCCCGAAACGTGGCACTTTACAACCGTGAAGCAAGAGTGCCCTTCCACCCGGGCGATCTTCATAACTGTATCACAAGTTGAGCTCGTGGCGCCAGATGAACGCTACTTGTTGGTATGTGGAGGTGCTCTTTGAGAACTAAGGCAGCAAATCAAACGCTGCTCTACCTTTACTTCACTTTTGTTGCCTTAGCACATTCAGCAATCATTTCAGAACTTAAAGCTTCCGACTCTCATACAACTTCAACTAGCATTATGCATGAGGGTTGCCGTGCATTCACTGGGTCACCGCGCCATTGCAGTGCCTCACGTGGCAAGAAAAGGGAGAGGAGGAGGAGGAGGAGGAGGAGGAGGAGGAGGAGATGGAAAAACGCAATACTTACTGGAATGCCAAAGATTTAGTTCCAAGGAAAACACACCAAAGAGAGACAGTTAGGTGCGCTCACATAATCTCTGCATGTGATGTCTCTTTCGGCCATTGATCGAATATGGTCTTTGCCTAGTATTTGTTTGGGCCATTTCCCACCTCTAATGAATTCTTTTCTAAGGTTAGTCGTCGATTTTTACCCTACTCACAATCATTTCCTCTTATCCACTAAATCACACCCCTAAATTATCCTCCATCATAATATTTGTAGAATCAGTATGGAATGAATACATCAATTTTTTAGTGTGCCATCACTGGTGTGAATTTCTTTTACGGTTTTGGTTAGCACATTGATGAGGCAGAAAACTATTAGCATCATCTGGCTAACATCACAATTTAACTTTGTCTGCTACAATTTCTTGTCAATACCAGTATTGGTAGGCTTTCGCGGTTGTCGGGTGAACATCCTATGGTGATTATATTCCATCCAAACCAATTTTTGCCTGAATTTGTCTTGCTTTAACCAAATAGTGACCCGACAATGAAATCTTGTTCATTTCTTTGCCTGTTCACCCAAAATGCCATCATTCTGATTTCACACAAATAAGTAATAGTGAAGTTGTCGCCTATTTTGCTTTACCTTTGTTACGAATAACTGTGTTGTAATCTGAAACTGCCACAAACGCTGCAGTTGTAATATATTCAGTAGGTAAATTTATCACCCAGTAGGTAAACCTAATGACACAGTCTACTGAAATCAAGTCATCATTGGTTGGAGCAAGAAGAGGAGGATGTGCATCTGCCTTGTGTACGTGTTTAGGCATGTTGATGTTGCAGTAGTCACACACTAAGGAAGCTCATCTCTGGCACTAAAATTGTGCTATAAAGCGTGGAGATGAATCAGCAGTTGGACTGTTTGGCTTTAAGCTTAGCCGTGCAAAATTAGGCTTTCTCATGTCCCTCTCTCTAAAGTTCAGTCTCTTTCAATCAAAACGGCAAGTTGGCTAATATCGAAAGCCCACCGGAGAGGTTACAGAGTTCCCCAAAAACTACCTTCTTAAAATGCGTCCTACTTAAATGCCGAGTAGGTTTCTGCTATTCACTCCATGACCTAAGATATTACGCGACTGCATTTATTATAGATAAAAAAATTCTTTAGCGAAAAGAAGTCAAAACGCAGCCACAATTTTGTTTCCAACCTCAGGTCCTGAAGACGATATGTGGCACGGCAGGCTAAACTTTGGATAGGCCGTGAAATTGCGCATGTTCGAGTGAATTTTCATCAAGAAGCAGCTAGGCATGAGCCTGAAATTACCAAAGGGAGAGATAAGGCACTTAAAACAAGTCTATTTTTGTCTAGCTTACTACGCTTGTGGCTGCGACATTCTCACTGCTGTAATTTGGTGGCATTTATGAGGCTGTTGGCGTTAAGCCTCATAGCGAACTGGGGGATGGGCATGACGTTTTCATTTCAGAGATATGGCTTATTTTTACGAAAGGCACAATATGGCTTATTGTTAATAAACCGGGATACCTATGTAGGACACACGAAGCCCCTTGTGATATCCAGAAAAATAAAAGCAAAAATATTCGGGGAGAATATGTATTGCCGATATAGAGGACAGACAGAAGCAGGCGGAGGGAAGACAGTAGTATCGCAGAGAAACCCGGTACCAAAAACAGGGAGTTAAACAAATAGCAGAGGCATTGGAGTGCAGCTGTCACAATTTTTGACTGTTCGGTATGTAGTTTGTAAAACGGGTATTATGGAAGTCTTTAGAATAATTCATGTGTAGTGTTCTATGACCATTGTTACGCCTACAACTATATGTAAAGTTTGACAAATTAATTTTTCACCGTTTTTTCCTTACACATATTCTCAAATCTGACATATTTCGACGTTGTCAGTTCGCTTCCTATGTATAATGTTTCTGTGTTCCCCCGCCATATTTCTTTATTCATCGACCAACAATTTGATCCAAGGCTAATTTTTCCACACGAGGTATTAAATTGCCCCCATATTTGGAGTAGTTTAGGAGGTCTGGCGAATAGCCACCATCGTAGCACGTCAAGACTTCCCCAGAGACGGAATTTACTCTGCCAGAAGGCCACTGATCCCTCGTGGCAATTCTACTAAATCTAGGGTTCCATCCTGCTTGCAAATTGCCTCGTGCTATAAGGCAATGTGTTGGCCGTCAAATGCGTCCATTTCTAGTCGTAAAGTCACTGGCCCAAAGTAAAAGTGGCAAAGGAAGGGGTTCAGTATGGTTTCGTGGTGTTAGAATTCCGCGCCAATTCCTCCCTGACACTTTTATTTGCATTGTAGTGCTTCTTATCCAGACCTACCTGGATTTAAATCCAGCTAGTAGAGAAGTGGAGGAGGGGCCACGCTTTCACATATCTAATGGCTTTATGCAGGAAAGCCAGACAAATCTATCACAAACTGTTCCAGATGGTTCATGGTCAGTATCGCTTCATCTGTTAACAAATATATCGCAGGCCGCGGGATTGGAATGTCTGCAGAATGTGGACTTCATTTTCAACCCTCCTGTTAGGGTTCACCACTTATGCCCTTCATATGTCACGATTTTTATCTCCAAACAGCACGAAACAGGGCAGGCATCCATTAGAAACGGGTCCGCTTTGGGCTGTCACTAATATACTGCACCAACAATTCCCTAAAGACGAACAAAAACTAAATGCTGGGACAAATTTGTACCGCTGACCGCATGTAGGGCTTTGAGCTTTTGGAATGACCCAAGGGCCAGCCCACTAGGAAGCGGTACAATGGCGCAGCATAGCCGAGATTTCAACAAACAACCAAAGTATTGTACTCTATTTGCAGCTTCATTGGTACCAGCAATTATGAATTTGAATGAAGCGACTCAATTTATCTGTGCTCTACTAGTCATTCCTCTCTCTCTCTCCTCCAAACGCTTGTTCTCCAGCCTGAAACACACGCTTGAATATGGTAATACACCTCCCATACATATACTTAATGCTCCCACCTTTCCCTCGTCACCTACTGTCATCCTACATTAAAAATTTAATCTAAGGCCATTTTTCCGCAAATAACTTATTAAAATGCAATTGCATCTGAATTGACTTACAAGGTCTGTGCAGTTGTTAGTTTGTTTTCACTTATATTCTTAGTATTTTTTATGTTTTTAATCAACTGAATGTTTTACTATCACAGCTGGCATTGGATTTCAATAGATAAGAGTATGCACCAATTCTTGCGGCTTCGAAATCATTTGAGTAGGCGCTCACTTCAGGCCAATCTCATGACGCGAGGCCAACTTCTCCTGCAGTAACATAACAAATTGCCATATCCGCAGATGTAGCTCACTGTCGACTGCTATGCTAGCTGGAATGTTCACTGTGAGCTGCGGACATCAGTAGGGCTTTGTTCAAGCTGGATTTTCGCCCCAGAGGATTTTGTGCCTAAGGCAATGACTTCACATTTTCCTCCTGTTTTATGTATCGCTGAAGCAGTGAAGTCGACTCATAGTCGTGGTATTACCAGTTTTGGTGGGCTGTGGCGGCAAAAGCTTCTGTTCGCTGTTTTTCGGTCTAATTAGCATCTAGAAATTACTTTAAGTGGGAGGAGGCAAAAAATTTTTTTGTTGGTACTCAAATCAGAATATATCGTTGCCTTGCAGATGCCTAGGTAAAATATGTTTTAGAAATTGTGGAGTCGGACGTAAGAGAAGCATGTTTGCATTTTTCCTGTTCACAAGGCAGTTCGTTTGTTAATCCTCGAATGGTTCGGCTAACCGCCGTGAGGGAAAATTCCAATCCGGCACGGGCATGCATTCTTATTTACCGCAAAATAACACATTCAAAACCTAGAGCCCGTTACCTATACGAAAAGGAGCTTACTCGGGAGGCAAGTAAAATTGTCTAATTTTAGTAGCATGATATTTTTTAACTATCGAGTCGGATCTAGCGCCTCGTCTTACTTCCCATCTCCGAGACAAAACGGTAAACGAACTCGTTATGAAATGCACTTCATTAGGATATCAGTTATCAACTTATCATTTATTTACTAAGCAGCACCTATCTGCAATTCCACAGCACAAATTAAATTTGTCGGCATTGTTTCATGAACTGACTAGTTAGAAACACGCAATGATACCTGTGACGAATATGGGTGGTGATGTCGGCGTACGCGAATATTTTAAGGCCTTTGGGCCGTGTACTTGATGCCAACTCTGGAAGAAATGGCTGTTGTGGGTTGTACATCACCTCAACGCTACTGCCCACAACCTAATGGCCAGAATATCTTCACTTAAGCTTGCCCTATCCTTTCGTTTGCAAATTTCAGCCCGCGGGTGTGGTGCTGTATCACCGTACTCATTGCGTTTTCACCGCGACCATACCCTAGTGGGTCTAACGAAGATGAGAACTGGCAAAGCTTCACACGACGGGACGAAACCAACTGGAGGAGTCGCAAAGAGAGATCGGTAAGCGCTTGGTTTTATTCCACAGTTGGAATTTAAAAAACAAGGCAATGGGGGGATATAAGACTGTCCACTAATCTGTCATATTACTTTTAATACAGTGGGAAACTCTAAAGCCTAACAGACGAAATTCCCAGCATGAAAAAGTTTGTTAGAATTTGGCTGATTACGGAGTAGGAGCCACTATGTTCCGCAAACAAAAAAATATTAATATTTGTCAACTTCTCAATTCGAAAAATAAATTATTTGGTTCCCACGAAAGAGAAAGTTATTAAGTTGAAAAATTACTGCCACTCATATTGCGACCACCTATTTGCTCCGGCGGAAATCCTGGTAAATGTTTATAAATCGGACGGCGGAATGGAGGCCTGGCCCAATAAACCAATTACTACCTCCCCAAATTGACGCTAATATTTTGGGCTCTGGTGGAATTGACAGCTAATGAAACTATTTTTAAACATTCGCTAACCGTTTAGCGAACAACAGAAGCATAACTACCTCGGTAATGTTCCTTTTTACTCAATTTCCTCATTTCATGTTCTCACGTGCTATTAAGTTTATTTTTATTTTTATTTTGATCTGTCAACCCCTCCCCCTTCCAAACTGAAGGTGGGATAATCTTTTCATGGTACAACAAATCCTGCTGAAGTTTCTACCTCGGTGCTGTACTTGATGCAGAGGATTGAGCCTCTGTCCATGATGTCAAATCATTAAGTAGACTTGATCATGCCATTTTCGAGTCAGGCAGGATTCATTAGTTCTTTCGCCACCAAGTTTCAATTAACGTGGAATGAACGGGGTTTATGAGTTACAAAAGGACGCGGGGCCAGGTGGTCACTAAGTGTCCGCTCATCTTTACCCGAAATGGAGCACATTTGGACCGTGAAGCAGAAATGGCCTTCCACCCAGGCGATATTCATGAGGGTATTGTGTGTAGAGCTCATAGTGTCATCTGGGCTCTGCCAGTCAGCATGTGGAGGTGCTCCCTGAGAGCGAGAATTTTTGTACCATGTCTGATGGCAAATCTGACACTTTCTGAGAGTGACTTCACTTCTGGCACCTTCGTACACTCCGTAATTATTTCAGCAGTCAGAGCACCAATTGACACAAAACTGCAATCAGCATTATGCATGAGAGTTGCTGTGGATTCACTGGACCACAGTGTCAAAAAGCAGATTTCGCCTCCATTACATTGCTACACGAGACAAAAAAGTGGCAGGAGGAGAAAAAGCACAAACCTACTGGATCTCAAAGGTTTGATCTAAAGATAAACCAGTAAAAAGAGAGAGCCAAAACCGCCTGTATAATATCTGCTCGTGATAGTGCTTCCAGTCAATAATCAAATGTAGTCTTTAAATAGCATTTGTTTGGGATATTGACCACCTCCAAGGAATGCATTTCTACGGCTTTTCGTCAGTTCTTACTCTACTCAAGACACTTCCCTCTTACTCACATTTAAAGTATGCTTCAACATAATTTTGCAGAATCAGAAGGAAATGAGAACGCCATTTGCGAGGCATTTTTCTACGTAGGATTGTGCCATCGCCATAGTGAATTTCCTTTTCAGTGAAGGTTAGGCCTTTGGTGCGACAAACATTCCCTCACAGTATCTGGAAGGCATCGAAATGTACTTTTTATTGGAACAATTTCCTGATAAGTAGTTTGTTTTAGGCGGAATAATTATTGTGTTACTGATGACTTTCCTGTCAGACCGGAAAAGAATAACTTGGATAGCATTCATTGCCTCCAATACATTACTCGATTTGGTTTATGACTCGAGATTTTCCAATATAGGTATGCAAATAAATTGTTTTTAAAACTCGAGACATCTCCAAGTGGTTCACAAATTAAGCGTACAGTGGTTTCTTGGTAATCCTGCGTGCTTTTACTTGAAAAGTGATTTTAGTGCTTTCCATATTGGTAAGCTGGGCTCCAAAATAATCACCTAAACGAATAGTTGGGATATTTCTACTATGCATCTTTCTTGAGATAAGGTATTCTCTACATTGAGATTAGGCTTTGCATTCAAGTCACAATCTCGTCTTTTGATGAATAAAAACATACAAAAACCTAATATACTTAAACAATCTTTCGGTGGCTCCTTTAAAATAAATGCTTCATAAATTAATAATTTATCAATTCCCTAATACGTCTTCTTCCATCGGAGAGAAGTACAAGGCAGAGAATTGGTATCTCCTAACCTGTTTTCCTCTTTCATACTGATTAAAGCATGGTAAATCAACTCGTAATAGCCCACATCGTTGCCTATCTGCTGATCCCCTTTAGCGCTCTAAAAAACCTCCTTTATTGAACCTTTTTGCATAGGAACGACTTTACACAAATCCCCTCATCCCGTTGACTCGGTACCAAATATTACTCATTTAGCATTCAGCTAACATCCCAACGAATCTCGTAATGTTGCAGTTACAAATTTTGAAACAACAAACATTTTTACTGACATAAGCCCCACTGTAAGGGGATTGCAGTTGGAGCAATCATTCCACGCACTATGCGGCATTTCCCTGCAGCCGTTTGCAGTCCCCTCAGGCGCACTTAATTCAGCCCTCCAAGCAGGCTTAACCACGAATTAAAGAGCCATCCTGAGAAAAAGCGATGTTAGCTACTGAGCAGAAATGCCAAAATTGGTTGCATTTTAACAAATGCCAAATATGGCCACAGGTTTTGCAAATTGCTCAATTTTTTAAATTTGCAGTGACCTTACAAAGTGGTTCGCTGGAGCACAACCACAGAATTTCTGGCAGGAAATCTTCTCCTGTCGGTCGGCTTCGCTAGAGTGCCAAAGTAGTTGTAAGCTTAAAAATTTATCTTCCTTAGTAGATCTGTGGGAGATTAGAGGAAAACGTTAGTAATTGTCTTAAGTAAAGGCCGCAACTTCTTGTAGAAACATTTATTAAACTCTAGGAGTGTGGTTTCTCTTCATGTGAGCTTAAGAATTAAAACGATACGGTAAGTATAAATAAGAAATACTGCATGGAAAGGCAGTCATTTCCTCAGGATAACGCCTCATATCAACGCAAAGTTAACCAGCACACAGAGCCGTGACATTCAAAGGTAGCCTCGAATGAGGTTTATGAATGTCCGGTGGCAGCAACTCAAAAGGGTGTAGGTGAGGGCGTCTAAGACCATTACGCAGACAAATATTTAATTACCCCAGAGTCGTAGCATTGCCTATTAAAATAACACTTTCTGCTACCATTTTATAAAGGGAATATTTTAAAGGCTAGGTAGTGAATTAAAGACTCCCAAATGGCCATAAATAGCGATTAATTTCATTTGCTACTACGCATTCACTCCGCTTGAACGCACGCTCCTAACCATGCTTCCAAGGCGGCAATTACTCACCTCCCAAACCAACTGACACGTTAAATGAATTACGAGAGCGCGCATGGTTGACAGGCTTTTGTTCAAACCTCCTCATTGTGGAATGCGATTGAGAAATAGAAGTGACGGGAATGCACGAATGTGGTCCAATTAACTGCAAAAGCTTCCCAGAAGGTGAGGCAAGTCTGCATTTTCAGAGTAAGCACGGCTTTGGCAACGTTTCTATTCGCGTCTACTATTAGAATGATTTTTCTCCCAATGAATGGTCACTTTTGCGTGCCACTCTCGTAATTATTTTTGTGGACGAAGCGTTGTAACATACGTGGGCCTTCGTTAATGCTACAACATACCGAAATTTATGTAAGAAATTTATATCCAGGGGGAATCTATGATTGTATTACATGAATGACTGCAAGCAGTTTATCTAGAATTTCAACTGCTCATCGTTATGCCTCCGAAACATTGTTTTACTATTTGCTACATCCCTTCTTCCAGATGCCAGTTCCTGGGTCTCACGAGAGAAGGGTATACTCTTGGCTTGGTGAATTGATTTGGTTGTACTTCAGTTGTTCTTTTAATGTAGGATTTAAGTCCTTATGAATAAAAGATTGTTGTTTGCAAGTAGTCCTTACAAAGGCATGTAAGCTCTCCAAAGTAGCACTTTCCTAATAGCACTAGTCGATGGAGGAAAGGTCAAGCCATGGCGTAGGGATTCAATACCAGTGTGTCATGGGTAGATTGGAAGGCGTGGGGTTCCAAAATTTTACGCCTCAAACATTGGATTTTAAATTACGGGGTTGTTCGGAAATATTCTCTCAAACTAAGACTTCTGCATTGACGAAAGAGAAATCAGGAAGTATTGAGAGCCTTGTTTTAGTAGAAAGTAAAGTTAAAAGTACATTGTTCCCACTATATGCATATTAGAAGTCTAAAGAATGTTAAATTTTATGCCATAATTCGATTGCTAGTTTAACATTTAGGTCGGATTTCGCGGTTAATTGAGACTCCTTTACGCGGCGTCCCGATCTTGCCAGTAGCATTTAGAAACTGTACGTCGGCAATACATATTATTACCCTTGTGTTATGTCAGCTTTTGATATTAGGAAGGACTTGGAGTGATGGTGTGGAACGCGAGCATGTTACGCCTTGCACTTACATGCTTTAAATGCCATTTTACTCATTACTTCAATGGTAGCATGATTCGACTAATGGAATATTTAGTAAACTTAGACAACAATTAAAGCAACAACACTAGTTGAAACATGCAAAAATCGGTGATGGAACTATTGCCAACTTCGTCCGAATAGACCTTCATAAAAGTGCCGAAATTTCGGGCAAGAGAACTGTTTTAATGCATTGATTCCAACTCGACGTCTATTACTCTCAGTACACACTTTGTTTCTCACCTTCTAATCTCCACAGGCTAAAGACATTTTTGAGAGACCAATCAAGACAACAAGGGCAGAACTGACACCACCACTCTCGTAGAGACCGCTCTGATTATTTCAAAACTTGCCTCAGTTATAATTGAGGGCATACTGACAAGATCGCGAATCCTCCACTTAAGGCACGCCAATCTCATATTAATTACACGAAGAAAGACTGCCTATGGACCCTATTTTTGTCAACTCACGAAGTTAATAACTTTTTAAAAACAAAAACTGCGAAAAACTGCTCCGTTGAATTTCTTTTTTCTTGTCTGCTTGGAGGTGTGAAGGGCTGCATCATTTGCTCCTACCACATGAACCACATTTTCTGGGAACTGGTTTGCACCTGGTCAAAAGCACCTAGAAGAAGGACCCCTCGAGGTGTACTAAGAATTCAATGACGGTGCGTGTCATGTGTTGGTTGCTTATTCTACTCATCTCCTTGGCTTTGCAGACACCTTTAGCCCCGACATCGTACTTCCGCTAGCCGGCAGGGACTCCAGGCCATGTCAGAGCTCACAAATCTTCCGTGTTTCCGGAATACATTTTCTCTCCTAGTATCTTTTTAATACTTTGTTTGTTCGTTTGACTCTCGTTTTTGACAACAATCCACTTAGAGCCCCACCCCTGTGCCTTTAGCAGGGCATAGCCTTCAGATCTTTTCAGTAGCCACCAAACCCAAAAGCGCTAACGTTTAAATCACTATTCTAACTGGAAAAAAGGGCAAACCTGTATCAGTTAGAGACTTTCCTTTATACAAAGAAGACATGCTACTTAGAGTGCTACTTAGAAGGGCTCCAGGAATCACTGCCATGGCTTGGAGCAGTCCTGCGTGATCTATTGCCGAAATACCGTGGATTAAAGGAACATTGTGTTGCAAAATATAAATTACTTGTTTTTTGATCGAATTTATTGCTTGCTGCTCCAATTACTTTATTGGTGTTTTGGTGGTTAAGATATTGGTCTCTAATGCACAACCCAGCTTACGCCTTACCCAAGTCTAATTCACCTTCAGGAATATGGCGCGCCTCTGTCGGCTTGAGCGAAAATTGCCCTTTTGTTTATCCAAGGGGAATAACTACTCGACCAAAAGGTCCAAAATCTAATTGTTGTAGGCATTTTATTGCGATAGGAAAACAAAGCTTATTATGAGCTGATTAGAATGCATGGATAACAATTCACATATGATCATGCAAAGGTGTCTCAAGCTTTTATGTAAAAGAGGCATTTAAAATTTCATTCTTTAGCGCTCTTCCTGCTGCCTACAAGTTCTGGTGAGGTGTTTCACTTCTCAACACTTTCGAAGAGGTTTGTGTAGCGACTTGAGACTTCCAGTTGCTGCAGAAGGGCAGATTAATAAAGCGGTATACGTGCTGGCTAAAAAAAGAGAGAATTGGGTGTACCATCATGACCTGGAGGCCAGGCCACAACATAGAGTTACAATGGTGGAGCTCCCAAGCAGCCTGTTGTCAAAACTGAGAGTTCAACAAATAATTAATGCATTCCATTCAGGTTAAAAAATAAATGTGGTATCTGAATTTTCACTCTTACACATGTCAATAACACACCTTTTTTGTTATCCTAAAGAGACTTGAAGACCAGCCAACCCACATCTAAATCAGTGTGTTTTTGTACTTTGAACCAAGACTGCCAGCAATGTTCCAAATCTCTCAAGGAACCGTATTGAAAAGAAAGTCATCTTTCTTGTAATACGCGAACCAAGGTGCAGACTTAACACAGTTACTCTTGATTTGGGGCTGCCGAATTAAATACACGCATGTACAGGGCGGGACAACTTAGGCGCACAAAGCCCCTCCGACTGGGGTGCACACGAGGGCAACAGGGGGCAAAGTCATTTTATTTCATCATTCACACACAGACAAAACTGTAGGTTCTAGGCACCGTGATAGCGATTGTACCCTCACATCGTGGCACACACACAAGCACACTTAAGGCAAAAAAATGAAGAGTAGATTGTGAGTCGCCTTTAAACTTGACTGCATATCTGATCAGCAGAACTGACAGTACTGCGACCACTCTCCTGCAAAGCAATGGGAGTCATCCGTAAAGGGATGCTGCCTTCTTCTCCTTCTCCTCCTCCCACCTCTTTGCTTTCTTCATTTGGTTGAAGCAATACCGACTGTGGACGCGTGTCACTACTTCTAGCAGTCTCACAGGAGATGGTTCGAGGACCTCGTAGCACCTGATTCGGCAAAGTGGTCTCAGTAACGCTCACAACCACCGTCTGCTTTTCCCCAGGGACTTCTGGCCCCCAAGAGTTCAGCCTTCGTATGGAGGCGTATTTCGGTGTAGTCGGTGCCAGCAGATGATGGCCCTGCAAAGGAACCAATTCACCTCCCGGTGTACCCACGCATTGGGCGGCTATATTGGTTCCGTAGAACTTGTTGGCTATTATCTGGCCTTCAATCATTTCTTGTGGTGTTGGAGTACGTGGAGGATATTTCAAGCTGTTGGATTTTACTTGGAGCTGAGCTGAAGGTAGATAGGTGGCACCATGAAGAGGGATACCTGAATTTTGGATTTGTAGGGGTAAGAAAAAGTTCTGATTCGGGAAACCCAGGGAAGAATCCTCGTTGCACTCCTGAAGAGGTGCATAAACTAAACGTCTCTGGTCTGCTGGTTCTGCCAAGAATGTTTTTTGTACGTTCGGGTCCAGACATGGTGGCATCTCCAGAGGGTAGCTCATGCGGAAGTTCCACTTCTGTTTCATTGCAAATCCAAGCCACATCATGAGCCACGCTAGATGTGCGCAAATAAAGAGCGCCACTGTAGTGAGACAGAGGTAGTCTTTTTCATTCCAGTAAAGTAGGAAAATATCATATAAACATGGTACCCGGATAAGTGTGCTGGCCACGAGCGAAAGAAAACCGACGATAATGAGAGTTCGACCTTGCAGAGGCCAGCAGTGACACATTTGGCAGCCTTTGCTCTCCTCCATCGTGGGTGTCCCACTGCAAAGCGTCGGCGTTTCTGCCAGCTCCATTGCAGTGTTGGTTAGTCCTTTGGTGAGTCGAAGAACATTTACTACAGTATAATAATTCTTTTGGATCGCTTTGTAAAACTGCCTTAAGCCCAAATAAAAGAGGACGCCGTAACTACTGAGAGTGATGAAGTAACCAACAACGGTTAGTATGATCATCTGCCAGGCAGATAATCGCATAGGCAATCGAACCATAACCAGGGCCCCATAGATGTTGGTCGAGTTGGCATGTACAGTGAGACAGGCAGTCAGCTGAACCAGTAGACTGATAGCCGCGTACTCAACGGTCAAGTAAACACCGGAACATATGAGCAGAATGGAAGTGAGGAAAGAGAATGTGGGCCAAACCGTCCAAAAGGTATAGGAGATTCGAATGGCGAGAAAGGCCAGGGCAAGGAAGAAATTGATGATTTCTGGTGAAGGCCATCGAAACGCGACATTCCTACTAGCACCGACCTTCTCAGTGTAGGTCGTTTTAATTCCACTGGAGTGTTGGAGAACAGCTGCTTTAAGATCAGCCACTGCGATCTCTTGCTGCTTTGTTTGGGGCAATTGACCGATTCCTCCGAGAGTTGGAGGTTGCACCGCCAGCAAATCCGAGCTTGTGAGTCGAGTTGATAGGAGACCCGCTGATGCCAATTTAATAGCCAAGTTTGGATGTCGTTGGCGAGTATTTTGCATCACTTCTTTTGGTGACAGCATTGGAAAGATGAAACTGAGATCCGTTTGCCAAACTATGTCTTGGAAAGAGATACCACATACAAGTGAGAGAGATCTGGGAGTCGGATCAAAGTAGTTCAGTGGCTTTTCATGCAATCACAGTGCTAAATGGCTTGTGAAGTTTCCTTAATCATGTCACATGGTCTTTGTGTGAGGCTATGCGGAGCTGTGAAGGTATAATGCTAAGCACCCTATTGATTGGTGCCACATTTGCAAATACACAGAGGCACACACAAGAGCGCTACCTATGTGATTGACTTCATTGACATTGGCAAAACATGTCTGAACTGCAAACTTTTGTCTTAAGTACTTCAGTTACACACAAGAACAACGAAGCACTGGTTATCATTTAATCCTGGTTCAGCAGCAACCGAGAATGTGTTGTGCTATCCTCGAATGGGGAAGTGCTTGAAGGAGATTCGTACCTCGATCTCTTTTATCCCCTCCTTTAATTACATAGGTCAAAAAACTAAATGACTAGGTGTTTAGTTTGTTAATGCCTACATAGAGAGGACATGTATTATTTTGTTCAACGGAAGGTTGTTACTCTCACTTTGCCCTTTTTATTGCCATCAAACCACTTTGCCTATGGTAAAGCACAAAAAAGCGCTGCAAGGTTTTATATCTTGCATGAGTCGCAAAATACGAAGGGCTTTTCAGGAAGGTGGAACTCGGCCCAGTTGTTCCCACAGTATAAAGGAGGGTTATAAACTCACCTATCTGATTATGTGCCGCTGGTTGTGGAAGGGAGGCATGTTACTCTCTATAGCTGTAAAAACTTTAAAACAAGGTGCGGTATATTGAGACATAAAAGTTGGTGACGTTATTGATACCTTCTCCACTTTGCCCCACTCCGCCCTAAGCACTGGAAGGTGCCTACCCTCAAGACCATCTTACAATATTATGTATGACACGGCTAATCACATGCCACTCGAGTTAGGGCTTCTTATGCGCTACCTAGAGCGCAGAGAACCCTCCCCCAAGGGTGGGCCCTATCGCCTGAAGGTTGAGCCAACCGCCTTAGTATTGCTTGATTTCTGCCCTCCCACCGACCAAGGTGAAAGAATAACTTTTCATTTACCGCGTAATTGGGACCAACACTACCATAATGGCGAAGCGACGAGATTATGGGTGTATTCTTTCACGAAAACTCCTTTGCAACACGCCACTCCCAAAACATACCTGCATGAGGTAAATCAAGTCCACTTTATATTATGCAAAGTTTTCAAGCCGCTGTAATATGCGGCTAATTTTTGAACCCAAAAGCGCCTTAACCTACCCCCGCCGTTGAGTGCTGCAAATGGAAAAACAGGGGGAGGATTTTGCCCCATGTGAGATCAAACGAACTGAGGAATCTTATTTGGAGAGGGCTTGAGTTGGGTACACGGAGGAAATTTTCGCCGATTTGTCAAAGTGCCATAAGACTGCTTCTAAATTGGTGAAATTTACGCTTGGAGGGTGAAAGGCGTTAAGAGAGATGAAGCGGTGGATGTAGCTAGGATACTGTGTCTTTACACTGAAATAACTTTCATTCCGTGCTAATATTTTTACTTAAAACAAGTCAGCCGTTCGGTCGCAGTAAATAGGACTCAAAATTAAATAGTAATGAGGACTTTGTTTTAAAGTCAGGTCCTTTGGCTTACTGCCTATTGAACCGGAAAAATAAAGTGCATTCTTTGTTCACAACTAATTTTAAATTTCTCCATTCGTCTTGTGTGGAAGTTATCTACTCAAAGAGCCTACCGGAGGCAATGCAACAAAATGATTTGTTGAGTGTCAACCTGTTTTCAACGTGCCCGTTTAAGGGCTGTCTATGATATTAGTCTTGGCATATGTGAATGTGAGGACTTGGAATGAGGTAATTTTCTTTTTAGATCAGTTAGTTAATAAATTCTGAAGGCCTCTCTCAGAGCCCCCTAGATTACGGCATTAACTACATAATAACACAGACTTATTTCCTCCATCTCAAATCATTGATCCACCAACAAACCACGGATAATATTTTTGTAACCCCATAAAACTCGGCCGATTTTTTGGCAAAGAAGTGACCCGGTATGGATGTGACTACAATCATGGTCACTTGAGGCTTTTATTATCATTGCAATACTTATCTATTAATTCGCGGCACTTTTGAAGGCAATTAAGTGTTAAGTGGAGGAAAGAGCGCCATGATTTAGGTGTCACATAGCCGATGGATATTTGCGGCTGATTTGCGTGTCCTCACTAAAAAAGGGATAGCAATCTCATCAAGCCTCTCTCTCTAGAGGAGGCATGGCCACGCAAAGGCCACATTCATGTGAGTTATTAGGCCGTTCGAGAGGTAAGTTAGGCCTTAGTAAAGGGGGTGGCAGAGGGAGACAGAAGGTAGCTCAGCCCCCTTTCCTTGGCGACTGTCAACCAAATCAACGCCTATTGAGAAGGTGGAGGGCACAGTTAGCTAATTTACTTAGATTTCAAGTGAAACCTTTAGGAAGGACATAAATGGCAGGGTTACCGTCTATTCCGCATATTGTTCAGAATTAAGTGGATGACGATGGTGTGAGTGGATCTCCTGGAGTCACCTCGACATTGTCAAGTTGAAGTAGTCAGTGGATTATTTACCATTTATGTTTCCCACCAACTTTCTAAGTGAGAAAACGCCCAATTTCCCCTCTCTACAATCCGTTTATTGAATTGCTACTCCTTCCCTCACCCACAGGGTGTAGCCAATTTTCTTTACAAGTAGAAAATCTATGAATAATAAAGAGGATTTTCTTAAAGAAAGCTGGAAAATCGCCACGCCTTTTATAACAACTCCCAAAAAACCCTTCTTTCGTGGGTATATTTAGCATGCAATGACTTTCCACGACTTGTTAATGCTCATAGATGTACGATCTTCCCTACCGAAAATAATCACTCTCTGTTTAAACAGATTCAATTTTCACTTGATTGTTGGTAATAGTAAGGGTCTTATTGCAGATTTATTTGGCGATGCCACTAACGAATCAGTCGTAAGAGTGATCGTAACTGGGAAAAAATTATGCGCTGAATAACTGCGCATTTAGTGTCTAACCAGAGACTGACCATTACCCTGGATAATGCATAAATAGCAGCGACATGAAATAGTCTACCGCACTCTTTATTGCCTTCGAACTTATGGGTGAATAATGCGTTTCTAGTCACTCATTTTACATGGGGAAGTAAGATTTTTCAAAACGGGATTATTAAATATACAGAACGGATTTTAGCTGACTTAGCGGCACTTCTACCAGATCATCTATGGCGGTAGCACAGACAAACTATACCGATGGTGATTAAATAATCAACCCAACTCCATATCCTGTGATGTTTATAGCGTGAAGGATAAATGTGACAATGTGCCATGCGAACCATCTGAATGCATTTTGGGTGACCTGGTGTCAGTTGACTGAGGTCGCCTACGTCCCATAGTACCGATGAACGATACCTGTGTCGGATCACGAACTAACATAGCTATAAATGATACGATTTTTAAAGCATAAAGGATAAATGAGCTTAAAAATTACTAGGCGAAGAATTGTTCCATCCTAAACAGTCATTTGCCTGTTTAGTGACTCGCAAACTAATAATGCCTTCCTTAATGTTCGGCAATTAAGCTTGCACACACACGGAGCGTCTTTAATTTAGGCAGGTTTGGTATGTCCCTATTTAGTGGGCTCATGGGCACAGCCTCTAAATTATCCTCGGGCTGGAGCTTTATTGAGTGGTGGAGAGTTTCCTGACACGGCGTAGTTGTCAAACTGATGCAGTTAATCGCGCCAAATAGGCTTTATTTTGGTCTCTATTAAAGCTAACCTGCTCTAATGATTAATTTTAGAGCTTATCTTCTAAAGCAAAAATGGGCTGACACTCGAGTTTTTACTACGATTTAGACAGGCTCACTGCCCGCAGGCAAAACACAAGAATCTATGTCTTAAGAAGTGTCAGAGCAAAAAAACCCTCACTTCCAACCCGTCGTTGGTATGAGACCGTATTACCGCCAGTTAAAAGCAGAGTTGAAAGCGGAAATGCTTTTTTCTGCCTTTTGATGAAAAAATGGCTGCCCAATCCGAATGCTTCATGGCAGCATGCATACTGTGAACAAAAAAAGGTAGTCCAACATTGGTGGGAAAATACGACGAGATTGAGTGCAGAGATCACTCCTTCCACATGAATGCTTTAAGTTCGCGGTCATTTTAGGCATTTTAATACTAAATTAGCTAAGTACACTTCCTGCAGAACGGATGCCAAAGGTATCGAATAGAACTATGTGAGAGCTTGTGATAAGAACTGGACAACCATGTCTAACTTTGCAGCTTTATAGAATACCGGAGATAGATGCAACAATGGGTGCATAGAAGTGCCATTGGATCATGCTTGCAGTTTGGCTTGCAAAGAGGTCAAAATATCCTTTTCAGCCGGTGTGTGACATTATGTATTCCAAATTTTGTCATTGTGGCTACCCTATGGGTGTTTTTCTCATTAACGTCCTTTGGTATCCGACAACTTCCATGTGCCAACTTGAATCAACGTTGTCTGCGCTAACTAAATGCCAACAGGAGACATTAGGAGCAGAGGAACTACTGACGTATCATGCTTTTACCTGCAAAATACAGCATATTGGGACTGTAAATGCTTAGAGGCTTAGCAAAGCAGTTTAATTATGTCTAGAAAGGCAGTCATGATTAATTAGTAATTCACTTTGGATATTCTCTTGCAGTCTGTATGTTTATTTTCAATAACCACCTTGAAGTCTTTGTGGGGGTGAACAGTCCAAGTTGAGTGTGCAATATATCAATAAACATGTCTTAATGAGAGCATAAATAGGCATGGGCTTGGACATTCTGTGGCTAATAAGAAGATTATTCACGGAAAGGCACCGTGGCAAGACTAGCATAGGTTCTTTCGCCGGGCTCCAAACGCCATTATCTGGCATGTTTCGTGGATTTTGTAGCATTAACATACGATAATTTGCAATTGTGCAAGACATTTGTTTTTCATTTTAAGCGTGCTTTTTATTGTAAACATGAAGATGAAACTGCAAGTAAAGCAGTGCGCATGAAGTAAACCGTACCAGTCCGATTAATAAAATGGAAGATGAAAATCAATAAATGAGCAAAAGTCAAAAAATATCGTGCTTTTTGTAACTAAATTTACCCGCAAAAATTTAGTCTTGGAAGGTTGTTATTTTTAAGCATGCTTACTTGAATTTATCTTTTTTTAGATCTATTTGCTTCCTTACCATTTAATGACCTTTACTAGCAGCGTCTATTCAAGAATAATCAGTGATTCAATGCTAGCCACTTAATTAATGAATGAAAAAATTTAAAACTTTTTGCAAATTAAATATAACTAGACATAATTTTATCAAATTACCTGTAAAACAGTAATAGCTTACTTGGATCTACCACTTCGTTTTTCGCTTGTTCTCCTAGCACCCACGGTGTCGGAAGGAGAAGAAAATACGCGCCAAGAACATGAAATAAAAAGGAAAAAGGAAAGGCACTGCTAGGATTTTTCGAAAATATATAGTTGTGTTTTTTTTGCAATGAGGGCGGGGAATTGGTTCTACTGCTGGTATTGTCCAAAATGACGGAAGTTCGTGAATTCGAATAGAACTGGGAGGAATTAAGAGACACTGAACCAAAGACAAAGTAATCTGTATTGGCACAAAGCAAAAAGGCCATTGTAATTGTGAATGCTGCGGAGAATACAATGCAGTTGACAAGGAAGTGAAGAGGAGTTGTGTCCCAGTCAAGTCCATGCCGAGCATCAAAGACTTGGGATCGGAGGGAGATATATGTAAAGATGCTGCGAACGAGTACGTAGCTCTGCAGAGCTAAGACTAGAGCACAATGCCAAAACTGGATAATTCCACCAAACTTTAGGCAACATCGCATTTCTTTGCCCTTGTATCACGACAAGAGATCACTTGAGCATAATGTGCGGTGTTATGATGCAGTTGTACGGAAGGTCAAATACCATGTATTTGAACCAATAAAACAAATGAATTATTGCTCTATTTTCATTGCAAGCTCTAATAGATCATTAATTGTAAAGTTAAGCTCATTAACAATTGGGATTCTGCAAAAAGACTCATTTTTTATTATTACGAATAAACCTAGAAGTTGTTTAATTAGTTAATCCTTGAATTAATTCACTTTGCAAACTCCAAACCTGCGCCTTTAATAATATGCTACCCATTTGTGCCAAATCATAGCTTCTACTAATTTTGAAATTAAGGAAGTCTGTTTGGCTGTCACAGTATCTAAAGACTTGAAATTCTTTACCAATATTATATTTAATTTTATACAGTAGAATTCCATGAATTTTTCCTGACTTATGCCTCCCTTGCCGTTACAGAACACAATTTATGACTTCATTGTTTTACATTTTGCCACGGCGCAGCGATGGAGTCACCCCTATCAAAGATGAATGTGTCCGCACCGAGACGGGCGTTTGCCTAGTGCTCCCAAGTAAAAGACTCCTTGATTTAAAAATATGTATGGTTACTCATCAAAAAGCCAAATAAAAGGAGAATTTTCGGTAGAATATCTTCCACTATCATAAATCGCGAGGAGTAAATATAAGAGCATTGGAAGCACCGGCTGGATTCCCCATAGGATTAAATGCAAGTCAGCTGGAATATGTAGTAAATATGATAAATAATAAGGTACCTAGAATTGGATCGGGTGATCACCTCATGAGACACTCGTGAGGGATGAGCTCACCAAGAACTTGTGCATTCTACAGACGGGGTATGTGTACATATAAAAGCATACGGGAAATTGGACAGGGTAGGACACGAAAGCGAGCAGGCGAAATAAAACAGCAGCATGCATAGATTTTGGCGTCAAATATTACAAGGGTGAAGGAAGTGACTGGAGGCGAGAGGAAGCGAGGGATGAAGAGGAGTGAAGGGGAGGGGAGGGGAAAAGAGGCGGAATTAACTCCAGTCTGTGGAAGGACACCAGCCTTGCTCCTCGCAGAAGCCATTGAACAGCACCGCGGCGGACATAAATGCTGCAAAGAGGAAAATGCATACCCAGAAGCACACCTTTTCCCACCGTTCCACCTCCAGATTGCGCAGAACTGGAATTCCAACAAGTACGCCTAAAGATGAGGTGAAATTGCCCCTAAAGGGGCGTCACCATTAGCTGCATCCATAGATTATGACGTCTAATATTACAAGGGTGAAGGAAGTGACTGGAGGCGAGAGGAAGCGAGGGATGAAGAGGAGTGAAGGGGAGGGGAGGGGAAAAGAGGCGGAATTAACTCCAGTCTGTGGAAGGACACCAGCCTTGCTCCTCGCAGAAGCCATTGAACAGCACCGCGGCGGACATAAATGCTGCAAAGAGGAAAATGCATACCCAGAAGCACACCTTTTCCCACCGTTCCACCTCCAGATTGCGCAGAACTGGAATTCCAACAAGTACGCCTAAAGATGAGGTGAAATTGTTGGTAGACCAGCGTCACCATTAGCTTAAACACTTGATTATGATTTACTAATTGTTTATCATTTGTGCGACTTACCAGCAGCGAATCCACCCAGGTGAGCAACAAATCCAACCTTTGCAACAGAGGGGTTTGTAAACCGTTCGTATATGGCAAATCCGGTATCCGCACCGGCTATAAGCAAAACCAATAAAGGTTTATCGAAAAAGTCTCTCACTAATGGTTACCGCCCCACCGGGTCCGAAAATCTGTGGAGTCTCATATCGTCGCAAGACGTTTGAGCTACATGTGAGGTTGCTGCTTCATACTTGGCACTGGCTTTATCATTTCACTGCGCATCACGACGGTAGGAAGGTCTCTTACTCACTTTACAACTACTGCTCGTCATTGTGACTCATCTTGCGTGTGAAGAAAACCGCAGCTTTTTGCTGTTTAGACTTCTCCAAATTCGTGTTTAAACCACGGCTCTGGATGAAGGCTTGACGTAAAGCGCCACCTTAAAATGGAACAAGTCGTAAGGTGAACATAAACACTTTCATGTATTTTTACGTCCATTAGCTAAATACCTTGCAATCGTAACAGGGCAGTTCAAGACCAGAAAGGATTGTCGAACAAAGAACTCAGTCGTTTGCAGCTGAGTCAAGCGTTAAAATATACTGCTTGCAGTTTTAAAGTGTCCCCGTACAAAAGAAACAAAAACAAAAAATAGAAAAGCCCTAGTTCCTGACCGTGTCTGCATCATATCTAGTTTTGAAGGGTTTGTCACGCCAAACAATCGAAAGAGCTGAGGGACAATTTCGCGTCCTCCAAGGACTCCAATGCGCCAAAAAATATGGGCATACACGACAATCATTACCGTCGTTACACCTAGTGTAACCCACTCGCAAACCAAACATTTTATGCAGAAAACTAACTCACATCTATTACAAATAACATCGACTTGGCACAGGGAAGAAGGCAGAAAGTCTGGCTCTTCTCTCGACTGCCTCGCAAACAGACCACCTCGCACATTCGCACACGTGTTCGCTTCACCTACTGTAGACAGCAGGGCACACATTAGTGCCGATCAAACGAAGACAATGTGTGCAACAAATTCCACATTTCTCGACTAATTATGCCTTGTTCTAACAAATCTTAAGGCTAGGAAGTAATGAGCGAACCTCGATGCTTTCTGGATTCGCAGCAAGATTAAATACCAGCACTTGGATACGACGCGCTTTCATGCCTAATGAGTGCCGACGCCTCCACTTCGCGTAGGATTCCGAAATTCCACAATCTTCCCATGTATCAGTAGCTTATAATTCAAAGTAAACTGGGTGATTTAACGAGTGGCCTTATTAATGACCGATTTGTGAAAGGCCTTGAGTGAATCCGATTTGTTTATTCAATTGCATATCCGGCAGCCAATGCGGTTTCAGCAAATGGCGGAAGCACAAAAGGCGTCATGACAGAATGAGTTCCACCAAATGTCAGGGTAAAAGAAAAAACCCAATTTAAAATCACTCGGGGAGAGTTTAATTTGGAACTTAATGCCTTAATAAGATTTTCAAGACAACAGTGAGCAATAAATAACTTCAAATTTCTAGTTAGATATGTCAAGTGATCCATTTGTTACCATACATCACTTGTTTTGCGGTTTACTTGCCTCAATTTTCAGAAGTCCTCTACAGTTTTGGATCCGCTCTGGTTTGGCTTACTTTATAACCCGTGATTATGGCTGCGTTCAAACATCTGGAATGCCCACGCACAGATGCGTAAACGAATCCGGGCTGTCAGTGGAAAGGGTTTTGTTTCCTGATATAATTTAGAAACCGTTTTTTGTGACAATCTAGTTGCCTTGGCCTGCAGTCGACCATTTGTCCATAGGGGCAAAAGTAAACAGACACAGCTGAACCATTATAACTGCTGCCGAAAGAAAGGAATAAATAGGAAACCTGTAACCAGGCTACAGTTGGAATTTTTGGAATGGTTCACACAAAACCTGGAAGATGATGACATTTCCTTCAGTTCCCCATCCATCTCAAACCAAATACTATGCACAGTGCGGACCTCCCACTCCTTAAATAAGGTCTATGCTGCCCCTCAGCAAGTGTACCTATCAACAGATTTACAAATGGAAAAGTAATCCATAAAGCCAACATTGCATTACGCCATGCTACTACTAGAGCACCCCTCCCAGACATATCCAGGCCTCTCTCTGGGCTGATTCACTCACTGGCCTTACCTCAGAGGAGGAAGAAAAGTACGCTGGGCACTGCTGCGGTAAATGCCACACACGGCAGGCTGTAGTTTTTACACTTTGACGATATATAGGTTGGAAAATAAAAGAAATCTTAGCTACTACAAAAGATGCTCGCGTGCAGGCAATATCAAAAGGAAGGCACTCTTTTAGGTTTGGGTACTCCTAATGCTGCTTTCTTCGAACGATGATGCGGTTAAAACCCGGCAAATGCTGCTACAACACATCTTACTGCTGATGACTATTGCAAGATCCTGCCACGGATGCTTCTTTAGGGAACAGTCATTCCCGATTGCTGACAATGACAATCAACGTATATACTCAAGTGAAATGGCAATTCAGTGTCTGTTTGACTACAGAGCCAAACGCCCATTACTCGTGTTCAGTCCAACAACCCCCAACCAACACATATGCTACTGATATCATTACAGTGAACACGACAGGCACCGTCAAAAAAATAGGGAAATACTCACTGTGAATTAGAGGCGAGTCCGAAGAGGAAACGAGAATTAAAGGTCAGTGGGAAAGTGTGAGTAGCTGAAATATGATGCGGGTTTGACGAAGGCAAAAATTACTAAGGTCAAAATTCGTTCTTTCTTCGATTACTTCTACTTAATTTGCAATAGGCAACGATGATTTATTGGCAAAAAACTGAAAAATGGCCCTTATTTAGCCATTCACGCCTCCTTGTCTGCCACTACTCCACACAACCGACTTGTTGATTGCACAGCGAAACATGTTTAAACAAAACTAGTTCCACTTCACGTCTATGCGTGTGTATGCATGTGTTTGGAGCAAGTAAACGTGTTTGCACAAATTTCACTAGGCAACTTTAGACCCGGTGCTGCGGTTGCCAGCATTAAACAAGACAATGAACTAACAGTTGACCTTATAGCTGTCATGTGCATGCACATGAAATTTTTGACCCACACATAAAGAACAGGATATGCCGAAATGCAAGCACGGAGCAAGTACGATGAAATGGCAAAGTCCACTTTCATGACAATGGAAGAAAAATAGTGCATGATGGATGTAGAAAAAGCCATTGTAGCTACCCATTTCAAGACACAAGACTAATCAAATGAAAGACACCTTGTAACAGCCTAACTTGGTAATCGCTTCCAGAAAGGCGCTGTTACTAGCGCATCCACCACTTTCAACTTGACTGCAATAACGAAGTGCTCTGGTGGGGGAGGGTGACATCAGCAGCAATCCTTTGAACTTAACCAATGGGAACATTATTGTCGTATTGGTCGTGTAAGAGAATATCGCATCTATGCAGACTCGTTGAACATTGGAAGTGCTTGAGGGATCACGAGAGGGTCAAAAGTTCGTGCACATCATTGTTGAGGCAGTGACATTCATAAGTGTTTCATAGTGTAGATGGGAAACCGAGACACGATCCAAGTACCCATTTGACCACCACATTGCTTTTATAACCTATTACTTCTAAATGGGGCAAATCACTCGAGATGACCTGGTGTTGATGGAACAGACAGCCGGATCAAGCATTCAAGCACCACTCACCGAGAAGGAGAATGAATGTCAGACGGACAGCTCCACTGGAGAGGAAATTCATGGGATTCTTTAGCCATCCAGCTTGCATTGTCTTCCAATTCTGAACAAAAGCGGTGCCAACATTAAGGGCTCAATTCACCTATTAAGTAACCTTACTATACAAAATATTGTAATGGTTTGAGAAGCTGTATCTGTTTGCGTGAAAGCTTAAGGCGCCGCCGACAGTGTACGTCAACTCGACGGTATGGCGTCTGGGGCATGCCAGACGCCTCTCAGCTCTTCTGCATGTAATTGGTGCTTTTTCCACCTCTTACGACTATGAGAAAAATTTGGGACAGCAAAATGTTAACTAACCAACTACAATTACATGTGTGTGTTACCCAATGGAATAATCAGAAGCCGGGATGTTTCGGACAAAAGCGTTATTTACACGTCAGTCGGATGACGCGTGGGTGGTGCTTCGTTTATCGCGAAATTATCGCAGTAATGTGCTTCTTCTGAATAAACTGGCACAAAAACTTATTACCGCGATAAGCGAACCACCCACGCGTCATTCAACTGATGCATTAAACACTCATCCGAATTCTCATATTTTAATGTTATATTCACCATTATTTTTAAAACAGAGTTGTTAGATAGCATGAATTATTATTAAATCTTAAAAACGGAGAGATAATCATCTCTCTACACTTCATCTCTGTAAGAGAATACTACTTACCGTGATGATAGTAGCCACGTGGGCACCAATGAGAGCGTAGCAGCCACCGCTGGCACCAGCCAAAGCAATGAAGGGATCGCTTACTGAATGCGCCAAGGATCCTGTTAAACACAATGAAAATGACGATAGTAGTGGATACAAATATTGTTAAAGCTAATTTTAGATGTCTGGGGTTTTTCAAGCAACCATTCTGCGACCACCGGATGTGACATGGCAAGGGGGAGGCCGCAAATGAGGTGGAACGGGATGATTAATACAACCAAGTAAAAATCGTTTTTGTCTGTGTCTAGCCTGTTACCTCCATAATAATGCACACTGTATCCACAAAAAACTATAGTGACATCACTATTTTATCTTTTTGTGGGATACTTGCAAGGTGGTTTGGTATTAGGAGCAGGAATTGTGGTACTTATACCCTTTACAAGTGTGCACCAGAGGCTTCATAGGCTCAAAAAAACGGGAATGCATGACCACTCCAAAAAAAATACGTATTTACTTAAGTGAGAAAGGGGTGGGGTTGGTTAAGGCGCCTCTGAAATGAAGAGGCACTATCGTGTGCATTTGAGTCATCCAGTGGTTTGCTGCGATCGTTTGTCACTTTTAAAATTGGCAAACGGAAGTAATCATGGCGAGGAGTTTCAAGCATCAGCGTGTGAAATGTAGCTGAGATTATTTGAACAGAAGCAAAGTGACTTGGTTGAAGGATTCGTGTAGTCCTTATGTCAAACTAACGTTCATTTTTTCCTTAAAAATGACATGAAAACCATTAATATATTCCAATGAAAAGCAGTCGGGAAGGTGGGCTATTCGCTTGTGGCAGCTGGGAAAAGCTGAACCAAACAGTTCGTGCTGTCATGCGCTGAAAGCTTGACCTAAAACCAGCTTTATTTTGGCCGAGTATGAACTAAGTTTATTTCGCTTCCACCCTTCCAATCGGAGGTGATATAAAACCCAGTTGCGTCCCCAATTGGATTTTTGGGTTTCATAGGTAGTGGGGTTTTTAAAGAACTAGAAATCGGAAAGGAAGTAAAATAATGTTGTGATTTATTTTATAGATCCACCCTAATTACCAAGGGAACCTATCAAATGTCAATTTCTCTCCCTCAGGTTCCGATACAAAACCCATGATTAAAGACAATCAGAACGGTACATGATCTTCTTCGCGATTGACCAGTTAGAACGGAGTGTAAATTTCTTCTCAATCCACTAATCAACTAAAGGAGAATGAGAAAATCGTACCTTTCATTATTTGGACGATTTCTTTGGAGACAATATATTGTTACATGAATGCATGCTTGAAGTGCATCTGCGTTAAACATCTCAAAATTTACTTGTGCCTTTGGAAATCACCGCAAAACACGTAGGTCCCTAGGTATGTCCACCCACTTATTTAACATTAGTTACGACCCTCGCTGTCATCTAATAGGAGGGGTGCAAGGTCACCGAGTTTGAATTTGATACGGACTGTCCAGTAAAGGAATATAACCAGATGGCAAGTGTACTACTGCGCCCTTAACAGTTTAGTACCAAAGTACGTGGCAAAGTCGCATGACCTTTGTACTTCCCTGAAGTGACGCAAGGCAGTGTACACAGAGAGGCCACAACGAACTATCAACGATGCTTAAAAGAGGAAAAGGACTATGTAATACTTCAATGGTTTGTTTGCCTCTCGGATTTGGTGAAGAGACAACTGGGGCTCCGCCGCTGTACCACTGTACCAATGATGTGAATTTTTAATCAAATGGTGCCAAACTGACAATGAAGCTTCTTTTTCCTTGATTTTTATGATGATGAGCATCGCAGGTTCTTACTCATGGTCGGGAAGATTGTGCGACTGATGGCCATTTTAAAGAAAGGAGAATGGTTATTTAAAACGGGCAAATCCAAATCGTGCGCCTTTGAAGCCTGGCGAGCACGCAAATTCTCCCTGTGCCAAAGTTGCCACAAATCATCGTACTCATTAAAATCTCCATCATAGGGGAAAACAAAAAAGAAATGATAGTTTTTGTTAGGGAAAAGGCCAATTGACAGTGACTAGAAGTAACACAACAAGGCGATGAATGGGGATAGCAATTCCAACTCACCAGCAACGACACCGAGGAGGTAGACGATGCCCACACGCCAAAATTTGTGCACCAGCTCGAGCAATGTGCCCAGAGCCAGTTGGAGAACGCAGTTGAAAATGAGGTGAACGTAACCGTTGTGTATAAACATGTATGAGAGGAAACGCCAGGCCTGGTAGCGCTTTTGTGGGAGGTAAATAAGGGGGCTGTAGAAGGGTACACCGGACGAGGCGGTGACATCGTTGAAAGGGTCTACATCATGCGCTGCAACGACTGCGTAGTAGGTGAATACGGCTATCTACAAGTGAGTCGCAAAGGTAGATGTTTTGCAGTCCACCTCTCCAAATAGTTTCACATTTGGGCATTTTGCAAGTTTGTTTTCAAGCATATCAGCCAAAACGTGCTAACACTTTGGAATTTGCAAGTATGAAGCTAGATTCATCTCAATGGTGAGGGGAACAGGCATTCTGCTTGACAGCATGTCAAGAGTATTATAAATCAGGTTAGCGGATTTTATTTTGACAAGAAAAACACCCACTACAGTCTCATCAACACCTGGGAAGGCACTTTGAACAAAATGGAATGAAAAACTGTGGCTAGTAAAAGCGTAACCCATAATGGCCATGGACCCCGATTCCGTGCTTTGTATCCCAAAGCCACCTTGACCTATAGGTTCATAATCCCATTTTTCTTAATTGCTTGATACATTGCTTAGTCAAGTTGGCACAGGGCCTAGAAATCACACAAAAGAAACCAGCGAATTTCACTTCTTTTAAAAGGTCACCCAGTCGATACCAAAAATGTTGTATAACCATGCACAATTATGTAACAATAGGGGCCATTTTCGTCAAAAATATTGAGCAAAGATCGAAATATGTTAATTTGAAGTAATTTATTCACATTTACAGACACACACAACAGAGCTCGGCTTTGCAATATAGGTGAAAGAGGACCCAGTCACGATCGGAATGTGGGTGTGAAGCCACAAATGACAAGTAAGCAATGAAACCATTCTGTGCGTTTAAGCCCACCAACTATTTGCCCAATTGTAAATTTGTAAATATCGTTTCAAATCACCCTGAGCTCAAATAAATTAGCGGATCATAAAATCGCAGAGCATTAAAATACAATTGGCGCAAAGGGGCGCTGGGATAGCCGTTCGATCTACGACTGCTTTCTATGTGTGGAAATGGTGTATGCGCAAACGTACCTGGGCAAAGGTAATGAAAGGAATGAAAATAGGAGGCGGACGGCAGTCATAGGCTTCAATGTAGTTATTCACATCAGCTTCACCCCAATTATAGAGATCAGTCTCGTCAATACCACTTTTCTGCATCTGTAGCCGCTGTTTACGACGAGCTGTCTGGGGCGCGACAGCAATAACGGCCTTGTTGAGTGCGATTGATCCAAATGCAAGCTTTTGCAAAAATGCGCTATCCTCGAACATGATCTAAAGATTGAAATTTTAGGAGAGAGTAACTTTTCTGCCAAAAATAGTGCCACCACGTTACTAAAAGATAAATATCAGCGTGAGTTATCTTAAAAGGTTTTTATATAATCACTTTTAGGACTGGGAGAAGCACTTTGAATTGAATGTCTGTTTTAAGTAATACAGAAACAAATATCTGAACCACTCTAACCAAAAACCGGTGACCTTAGCATTATTCGACTCTCTCGTATAAAGTATTCACTTAGTAACACTTTCATCTATCCGTCTACGGCAAAAATAAAAACTAAAATAACTTCTAAAAATGCTGGACATTGCAAATATGCATGACCACGAAATCTCACTGAGACACCTGTTAATATTAGCATTAGCACACAAAGTAGGAAGACGTATTGCATTAAAATGTTCCTGAATATGAACTAATGAGAAGGAAATGTTTCACAAGTCCATATTCCGAAGCCAGAAAAATTAAAAAACAAACCTGACGCAGAAACTCGTCGTAATTAACGCGTCGATCGCAGTTTACATCAGCTTTTTTAAAAAATCTCTTCGTCCTCGTGGGTGGTATGTCTGATTCATTTAAAAGTCGCTGAAGTACGTCAAGTGGCATTCCACCCTCCCTTTCATACTACAGGATAGGCTGTTAAAATGAAAACAAAAACTCACGCTTTCAAACGGCGGTTTAAAATGCTATAATGTGTAAGGATTATTAAATAAAACCTACAGTATCAAGTCGTTCTCGCAACTCCCTTTCACCACGAGTTAACGCTGCCATCCCAGGGCTATAAAATGGCCGCCACACCTTGAGCACGCTAAAGTCAGAATAGAGGAACGAATTAAAAAATTTTATGCCTGGCAGCTTGTCAAGCATATTTTAAGCAAAATTCGAAAAAATTAATTTTAAGCAAAAATTTTTTGCTTGTACGGTTTTCGCAACTATGCATGGTCATCTTGTACTTATAAATTTGTAAATGCGATCCACAATATTATGCTATCGTTTTTTTTCTAGATACTCGCATCCTGTAGCATATTATTACTAAAGCACAAAAATATTAAAATTCTTAAGAAAAAAATATATTGCTGCGGATGCCTTGAAGCAGAGTCCCAATATTTTGTACTACAACCAAAGTAGTTTGTCGCGCATTACGCAATCCTAACCCAATCACAGTCTAAATAAGTGCAAAAACAAGGATTGCTAGCCTATACATGGTCTTGGAGGCCATAAACAGGGCTTGTAATCCAAGCCCCGTTGTGTAAGTGCAGTCTCTAGCTTGTGTTATCTTTGAACCACTGGAATTACTTTGAGAAAATGTTTATACCTTAAGGAAAAACAAAGGAAAGTTAGTCTTCCAGGGTAAATGGAATCCTGCTTCCCTAACGCAGTGTTAAAACTGTATGAAACCTACAATCCAATGATTTTACCGAGACAGATGAGTCCTGTTAGGGTTAAAAATCTCTGCTTTAGGGTGTTTTTGTTTATAGATTCGACTACCATGTGGATGTTGACGCAGCAGGTTAACAAAAGGGAGCGACGAGTGTGACAATCAAATAAGGGGGAGCTGCATAATGTTTGATCAGTTTGTTCGGCCCTGTGCTTAGATTAAATTAGCACATAAGTCAAGCATTTGCAGATTATACTTTCGTTTAATAAAATGGTCAGCAGTCAATGCCAGTGGTCTCAGCTCTTCTGTCCGTCAGTGATGTATCTTCTTGTCTTTAAGAAGATTAAGAAGACTAGATTTTTGTTGTCTTAGTACAATCCAACCTTATGTTGTGGCTTCGGTTTGCTGCGATTCACTAAAATATTAAGTACTGATTTTCCATTAAGCTTGCAGGCAATGGCATCTAGTCTTATGTAATACTTGTGTTGTTTTAGTGTACCTTTCAGGATGGAGGCAAGGTTGTAATTCGAATCTAGTGACAGAATCATCGTCTCCCTCGCCTGAGTACAACTGCGGTTTCTCTCCTACCCAAACTTTGTACTTATTTTCTTAATCATTTCCCTCTAACAAATATGTCAAAATTCAATTAACCGCGTAGTTCTAAGAATACTAGGAGCAGGGAAGATGAGACCTGTGTGTCTCGCCCCACACCTGCAGTTGTAGCATCTCAAAACTTTCATGCAAACAAAAGTTAATATAATACCTGGGTGGTAGTGTTAGATGCTACCTGTGTGGTTTGTCGGTCAAAGACGTGTGTTAAAAACACCTAAATTTTTGCATAATCACTTTAGCCGATTAGAAAACCCAAAAATTTCCTTTTTTAAAATTTGCATTTTGCCCTCTCTTTATAGGTTTGATGCTAAATTAACTGTTTTCAACGGCTTTGGATAAATGTATAGTAAACCTTAAATGGGGTTTCTTTGAACTTTTAATTATAGACAGTTGCCTACCTAAACCAACACATATTAGGCTACTTGCGTTAAACAAGTATTGGAATTACTATCTGCTTTGGCAATATCATGCAATATGGACACGCGTTTGAAGTTCTCAAGAATTCATTTGATGGGGATCCATGTGACCTTGAAAGCTATTCGATTTCCCCCTTTCGCCTTCTACCGCCTGTTCGCGGGTTTCCTTGCCTGCGCCGTTCCGCCAGCTCAGAGTATGGTTTTAGTGAATGCGTTTATTTTAAAGGCCTAAAATTATTTCCAGTATGGTTCTTGATCCTAACCACTGGGATTAATTGCAACTGTATTGTCTATTTGGAGATACAATGACGACGCTCAAAATTAATTTTTGGAAGGCGTGTCCACTGCACTGTTTCATCATCTTCGTTGCACCAATAATTTTGTTTTGCAATGATGGTAAGTATGCTTGGTTACGATGCATTTTGTGACTCGGCAGCTTATTCAAACTATCGTTTACCGTTGGAAAGTGTTTTGCAAAGGAGGCGTTTGCTTCTTTGCCTTTTTCGTATGCTAATGTTAAAATTTGAATTTTGTATTTCTTTCTGCAAATAATCTTATGCTTGTATGATAGTTTGACCCAAGCTTTGTTTTGTCTACTCTTCTATGCAAACGAAAGCATAGGGACCTCATAGTACTGCATTTGCAGAGACCGGAAATGTTGCTTTTTAGTTTTGGCTATTTTGGTTTGCGCTCAATTTGTTGTGGTCAATTCTTAAGTGATTTAAAATCTGGACTTATTTTATGGACAACTTTGTGATTTACAAACTTTCTTATGGACCGCAAATTCTTAGTCCCTCAGACTTTGAGCAAAACAATTCGCCTTTGTAAAGCTTTTTCTTGTTGTTCTGTTAATATTTAGGGCTTCTAAGCAACTTTATGGCTGTAGGTATCCGCTACTTTAATTTAACGTTCAGCCTCTAGATTCTTGATTTACCAATCGTCTTATTTTGATATCTTTGTAAAGTTTTTTATTTACTGTCGTATCGAACCACCCTTGTTGGTAGTAAACTTCACATCTTATTAGTAAAACATGTTTCACCATTCTTTTATCAATTTCCCAGGCCAGGTTTTTCAAGCCAGGTCGATTTGTCTTGCCTGTTTATCCCGTTGGTTTTGCTTCCTTTGCCTAACACATCCTTTTAATTTAATTTAAATTTATGTAGGCCATTCTCATCATCCTACTCTTTAACAAGCGCCATCGTGCTAAATCTCATTTTTTGAAACTATAGTAGAATTTGTTTAATTAATTTAGCTGGTTACCTCCCAATGCTTTCCCTCATTGGTATGATGGCTGTGTTAGTTCGCCTCTTCTTGTATTGACAAAGTAATGGCCAAGACGTTACATTTTTGGGGAAAATAACCCTTTTGTATTTATATCTAACGACCACCAATGCGATTTTTAAATCAATTTGTACTAAAGTTGCAGTTATTACGAGTTTATGAGATATTTACCTTCTCTGGGTGCATCATGGCCACCGTCTCTACACCGAGAGCTGTGAATAGCTGGTTTAGCCACAACGTTGGATTCCATACTTTCAACCGAGTGCATTGTGGCAGAAAGCAGGAAGGTTTTGATTCCTATGGATCAAAATTTGTCTACAAGAGGGTTATTCAAGTCCATGCAATTGTGAACTTCTGCGACCCACTACCGTTTATTGCGATGAGGCAGCGCCTGCATGTCAGACGGTCTCGTGTATTCGTTAAAGTAATTCTTTGGTGCTTTGTACTGCGTGTCATCTGTGAGTCATGCCGTGCTTGGGTGTGTGTGACTTGGTCGTGGAGATACGCCAGCTTATACTGCGCAGGGGGACACTGGAGGCTGTGAGGACATTCCATTTGTCTTGCACTAGCACGCACCACTGACAGCATCATTGTTGTTCATCCACCTCCCTGATCGCTATGTGGCTAAAAGTGGCATATGCCTTGGCCTTATCGTCTCTTTACTGCTAGACAGGTGAAGACGTTTTTGAGCATTGGTTTTTTTCACCAACCCCGCTTTGATACCTCCTCCATATATCTCAACCTTAGCAGATACCCAAATACGTCTACATTTATCTCTTCACATATGGTTGTTTTAATGACCCAAAAAAGAGTCTGTTGTATCCTATGCTCGAGTTGCCGCCACCCTTTCTTTCCAGTACAAATAAAACCTCCAAACCTTCGTGCTGGGTGAAATTATCGTTTACGTTGCACCAGATGAACACTGTTAGTTGAGTTCGGACCGATTTTACTATTTAATGGGTAGTGGTTTTGTAGTTTATGGCGATTTTAGCACGAAAAGCGTAATGGACAGGTTACGTGCAGTTCAATTTCCTCCACATTTGGCTTGCTAAGTGATCTTATCGCCTCTCGCGAGAAGTCGAAAAAGAAGAGCGAGAAACGACGACAAATAGAAGGAAATTTTTTTCACCAGGAGCTTTCGAACAGTGTCACCTGTTTTTTTTCTTCCCACCTTTCTGTCTTTTAAGATGTTCTGACGTCCCCCAAGTTCGAAAAAAAGCTTGGATTGCATTGATAACCTCACAGCTCTGGAGTGCACCCCATTGTTTACTATCGAGTGAAACGCTTGGCCGAATCTGCGGTGGATGTAGCCATCTCTCACAGCTCCACTGATAAATACGGTGATAACGTTTGTGTCTCGGACACTCAGTTAAAAAGCGTTTTTTGCATAAAATTTATGTGGTTGTGACCTTAGAGTTGCAAGAAAAGTTATTTTTCATCCTCCTGAATGTCGTGTTTGCCATAGCTTGTTTTCGTCATGTCGTCTGTCGGCGGAGCCTTTTTGGCTCGGGCGGCCTTGATAAACGCCAAAACAATTAAATTGAGGTCGTAGTTTGTCTCAGTTTGTCAAGTCTCTTTTCATCTGTGGTGCAGCCAAGGTGATCAATAGGCGCTGTCCGTGGTTTGACCCCAGATTTGACATTTAAGTCATACAGTTTCGCTGTCCTTGATTGTCCATGGCATTTTGCCGATTCTTGTATATCACAATGCCCTGTATGACTATCTTCCTCCGTTTGTTTCAGGCGCCTTTCAAGGCGACTCAAAATGTCCTTCCATTATTGATATAACTGGAATGATTTCGATGTTCACTTTTTTAAGCGATGATGAAAAAGAGTGCGCAAGTCTAGGACCCTATGGCGGACAAGCAACCATCATTACCGGGCGAATCGAGTCCTTTTCTTTTCTTATGATTTGATTAAACGTGGACATTTGCCTAGACTTTGTGTTCGGAGCCGTTGGATGGATGAACGCCCCGACGAGGAATGTCTGGTTCTGCTTCTTTTTTTCCTCTTTCCCCATGAAGCTCGATAGCTCCATTTCATCTCTCAATGTTACGATTATTTATAATTAACTCATGTTACTAGCAAATTGAGCAAGTTTCTTTTCCAAAGCATGTTTAAAGTGTCCGATTTGTTAAAGACTTATTTCATTAGCACATAAATTTTACTTCCCCACTTCATTAAATTAATGATGACTTTCTTTTACCAAGATTCGGTAGACGTAAATAATTACCAAATTTCGGGTGTTAATTATCAATCTAGATTGGAGAAAAAGAGTTTCTCCTTTTGGCCATTAATTGTGGTTGCGGACCGCCTTGTCTCCCTCTCTCCGACTGGAATCGCGGTGTGATATGCATACAAAATTGGCTTTTTCGTTTTGACTTGCCTTACCGTCACTATCCAGGGGATGGGGAACGCAGTTTGTCTCGCCAACGCCGATATTAAACGGTTCTCTAGCCCGGTACTTGTCAGCTGTCTACCATGATGCTGCCTGGTTCTTAAGGTCATGTGTAGTTGGTTTGTCTCCCTCAAATGAATTAAATTCCCTAACTTGTTGCGCACCTCCGTGATGACAACCCCCTCCTACGCCTTGTTCGAGGCTGTGTTCTCACAGTCCCAGTCATTTTAAAATTGTTTTCACCTTCAGACCTTCTTTTCCACTTTATTTGGCAGTAGGTGTGCCATAATTTTGTACTCTTGTTGGAGGTCTTTTTTTCGGTTTTGTCAGTCGCCGTTGTCATCGTGCAGAAAAATAAGGTAGTAAGATGAAAATTGACACAATATTTTCACTCTTTTAACGCCAAGTTGTTTTTTGCGTCCCACTCACACTCTAACTATTGTCTCCTTCAATGTTACCTGGATAGCAGGTTATTGTCTCTTCAAATTGTTTTTTTTTTGGGGGAAGGTGGCCTGCATTGTGTAGGCTTATTGTTTTTTACTGTCGTAGAAAATGTTAATTTAAATTCACCTGAGTTGCTGCAACAGCTGGTGCTGGTGAGATGGCGATTGCTGGTTTTGTGGTTGGAACTGCATAATTAAAACACCTGGGCAGGTAATTAGTGCTTTAGACACCTTCCCCATATGTGCTACTCAGCTAAGATTTTCTAGATCTCTGGGTTGAATCGTCTTTACTATCTCAGGTGGCTAAATGCTTACGGCAGTTTTTATCTCAGGGAAGAATTCGTCAAACCCCTATAAGGTAAAACAGGGTTTGCGAGTTTCAGGAATGGATTCGCTTGACGCCTTTCGTCTATACAAATTTGATTATTTTCGCTCAAAAAACCATGTGGTCTTGATATTTAGAATTATTGGGTGTGCGAAGGAAGACGCTTATTTTTTTCCCCCAATTCTGCATCCAACTCCTTCCTTTTTTCCTTGGAAAACTTATAAGGTAGCATTGATCAGAGTTGGCCGAAAAGGTGATTCCGGACTAAAATTCACACCTGACAGTCGCATCCAGTTTGAGCCCCGCCTCGTAGTTTGATTTGACGTTCCAAATGTCTTGACAGAAGTGAGTTTCCTTTCTAGATTTGCTACTCCACAAAGCTTCGTACCGTCGCTCTACAGAGTTCTATAGAGGCGAGAACGCATTTAAAATCAAATTGCCTGGAATTACAACTACCTAGGTTTTTAAAGACGTAAACCGAGGCCTTGGAAATTATATGCACCTGTGTCACCGGGTGTAAACAGTCATGGTCACCATGGCTTGCTGTTTAGCTAGCTGACAATAATGAAGTCTGGTTCAGTCAACTGAAAGTTTGGTTTTTTTAGTACTGCGGTTGCTTCAAAACGGATGGGTAGCTAAAATACGAGACTCTCACATCTTCTTTTTCTCCAAATTTATCTGATTAGAACCTCGATTGGTCTTGAATGGGTGTAGAGATGAGAGGTCCATAGACCTTGTGACTTTTTTATCAGTTTCTCAGATTTTCGAAAAATCCTATGTTGGTAATTAAACATTTGTCAGCTTGACAGAGTGTTCCACCGATCTTGGTGTGTATGTTCAGTGCGAAGGAGCCTTGTTATTATCTTACTCATCTATCTAGGCGGCACGATGGAAAGGCATTCATTTCTTGTCCCCGATGATCTGGTCCTTCAAACGGTTGAAGAATACTTTCAGGCATCCAAAATTATCAGTCGTCTTAAACAATTGCAAATAGCCACGCGACTTCCTCAAGATGATGCCATCCAGTTCGTTGCTCACGCGATACTGTTGTAGGTCAAGATGCTTGTTTATGCCTCTGAGTAGAAGTAAATCACTAGCTTCGCTTCTCTTCAATTCAGCTTGTGGCTGACAGGTCCTGCTGTCACACTTTCGCCACCGATTCACTCCATTTAGTTGCCTTTTAAACATTGACAGCTATTCAATTTCATTTACATCAAGTTAATGCTATAATCTCAGTTTTGAAGGAAAGAGTAGAAGCGCTTTTAAGGTGGATTGACACGGTGCCAACCTAAGGAGAATAATCCTACCATAATCGAGGTGTTCCGGTTCGTATTTGCCGCAGACAAGACTACTGGGCGCTGGCTTTAGTCCCATCTCAGCGGCGGATTTGGCGCACCTGAAGCTACCGGTCGGTAACTGTTGAGATTTCAATCGTGCGTCAGAGGTTGTGACATTTTAGTAATGGGAAGTCAGACGATGGGGTCTCTCGATAAGAGGTCATTTGGTGGGTAGGGCTGCAGAGTTTCTTCCTATCGCAGCTACAAAGAGATGTTTACACCTCTCCCTCCCCCCCCCCCTCACCTCTTACAACGGTTGGTCATAGGTGGCGCCGAAGGCAGATGGGAAGTCTGCGCTTTGCCAAATCACCTCAGTTAGCGTGATTGCTTTGGCGCCAGTGTGGAGTTTATTTGCTAAAGTTACACACACGCTCTCTCTCTTCCTTACCTTATATTCTCTTCGCTTTTTATTCACCTCTTAAACAACACTAATTATGCCTGCTCTTCTCACCGGGCCACAGTGGGAGGAGGTGAATTTGCATCCCACATGTACCACCTCAGTGTCCCTCGCTTCACTTGTGGTTCAAAAAGCACCTCGTGTTCCCCTCTCCAGCCTCTTCTTAATTGCTGCTGAATCGGGATAAGTTCTCTTCTCCTTTACGTTGCAATTTTTTCCATTTTCAATCCTGTCAAACAGTCTGACAGTCCAACCGGACGGGAGGTTGGTCGGTATTGAAGTTTTGATATCGGCTAATGCATTTTTGATAAAAATTTGCTTAATTTTTCTCTCCTTGTAATTGATGCTACAGTTTGATGGGAAAATTGTCCCCAAAACCCTAACAAATTTTGTCTGCTGCACACCACTGCGGAGAGGAATAAACTCCTTCACGCATACACTTTTGGTCTTTTCATCAAAAAGCGAATTTTACTTTATGAAACTTCATTCACTAAATTATTTGTGGTTCCGCCAATTTTCGACGGATTTTTTGAACTAAGGGTGCTGGGCCAAGACTAACTCATTACGTGCCTTTTTACCTCGGCTGCTTTATTGCATGAAAATTTAATGGAGATTTTTTCCCCGCACATTCATGAACTTCTATGCTTCACAGTCGTCTTCCCTGTCATCATTCACTTCCTTTTTAATTAAGCTGAAAGCGCCAGTTAGCCATTTTGAATATTGATTGGGAGTAATCAAGTCATTGTTGGGTTTTGGGGGAAATCTCCTCATTTGTCACTTGTTTAACGGTTTTGTTTTTGAGGGGAGGGGAGGTTCGATGAATTGGATGACATTCAACAGATGTAATGCTGTTACTTGTCAGTAAGGGACCACAGTAATCTTCTGTGGAGTTGACACAATCGTACAGTATTTGGCTGTGAAGCTACCTGCACAACAATGCATATCACATTGTTCTTTTGTTTTTTATCCGCGGAGTACAAATAACACCGCTATCTCCCAGCCTTAGACAAAGAAATTCGTAGGTTTTTCGGAGGTATCGGATACCCTCGTGGGGTGTGGACTGACACCTGGCTCCATCTGGTGTCTAACATGAGATCCTCTTACCTTTATCCCCTCATTTCTGTAGGAGCTAGCACTTTACGGACCGCGGTAGCAGAAGTATCTAGTTTCTTGGCACCGCTACAGACCAACCAACCGACCAACTCTATCTTTCGCATGGTGCTGGGAGTTGTTGACTCACATTCACTAAAGGGAGTTAAAAAATTAGTTATTCGCGGGATAAATTATTTACCTCCAGCGTGCCCATTCGTGCACGTAGAGAGGGGCTACTTGAGTTGGAGTTGGCTGGTTGTTAAAATCATTAAATGGCAGCTTTATTTGGGACCGGGTAATCTGAGCGTCGAACCTCGGGTACGATTTCCTCCAGACCGTAATGTTTCATGCCCTAGCCATCAACCAGTTACCTCCCTCCCCCCGTGACAGTAACCCATGAATCTTATTTCTGTGTTTTTCAACAAATTTATTTTTCCAACTATTGTCTATGGGTATAAATTATTTCAATGGTCTATCACCAGTTTTGCAAGTATCCTAGCCTCAATGTTAGCTTCCTCATTCCCAATCACTGTCACATCGACTGTCAGAAGTGACGACTGGATTTCCCCTCAACATACTCAGCATTGGAAGGAAGGATATTAATGTGCCCTAATGAAATGCTTTATTTAGTCAATTCTACCTTTTAAAAGGGCGTACTTATTTCTGTCCATCCGTTTATTGGCCCCGATTCCGAAATACATCAACCAACTGGCATACGAACGTTGCAATGACACTTGAAGAGGTCATGTTATGAGGTGTCTTGTGTAAATGGTTGTTAGGACGCTTGTTTATCTAAAAAATCAAGTGCTTCCCATTTTTACCTACTTGGAGAGCATTAAGTTTGCCAAAATCCTGAACTTCTATCTCGGTTTTAGATGGTGCTACGCCCCAATGCCGAGGCGACTTCCAACGAATTTAAACCCATTTTGTGAAACAACGCTAATTTTAGAAATTATTTATCGTAGAAACCGTTTGGAGATTTTTCTTACAGCATATGAAGAGTTTTTCCTCCAGTCAATCCCACTTCGGTTAATTTTTCTCGCCTAAATAATCATCTCAGGGGCCATGTTTGTCCTCAGTGATTTATACCAGATATTAGGAGGACTTGTTAAAGATTTCTGAGAGATTTTGACCATCTATCTCTGCCAAGTTTGTTGTTGTTATCTGAGCTTTCCTCGTTTCCCTAGCGCGCCCTCTTTTTATGGGAAAAAGCCTTGCAATAAATGCTACTTCCTCGGCTTCCATTAGTCACATAGTCCCTTTACTCCCTCTTCCTCTTTGGACTGACCTGGGCAATAAAACATTGGCTCAATCATAATTTCTCGCCCTTATTTTTTAAATAAACTTTTAAATAAAATGTTTTATTTCTCGTGTTTCAGTTAGCGGAACGATGCTTTCACAAGAAATGGACAACACTGTCAATTCGTTCCAGACGCCCTCCGACTACTCGGCCAGCTCTGCATACGACAATTACCGCGCAAATCAGGCCTCGTGAGTAATCACTCTCCTCCTTCCCTCTCTCTCTCTCCCTCCTTCCATTCCTGCGCTCTTTGTTTTTGCTCACGTCATAGGGGAACGGGAATTTTGTTCCTTCTGTCTGGAATTTCGCACTTATACTTCACCACTGGATGCTCAGGCAGCCCCGTATTCTTTCGGATTTCTACCAAATTTTGGCCTCTCGAAAATACCACATGTCTTGTTAGTTCACTGACCTCAAAAAGGCATTTAAATTTTACCCCCCCCCACCCCACCCCGCGCCTCACGGTCTGTGATTGACAGCCAAATAGGTCAATCACAACTCTGCTAGGTCTTTGTCTTAGTAATTGACGACCATTTAACTGTCAGTTGAAAGGCTACACGAATTGACAATTTTATGATGTAGTTCTCTCGCTTGAGAGAATATTTTCCAAAGATTCAGCGGATAAATTGTGGTGAATATTTTGTCATTCCGTGTTGACAAGCAAAGTCTACCTTATAAAAAGATCGTGATGCCTCTGCTATCGTGGCGAATCTAACTGACTGCCTTCCCTCCCATGCTTTGTCTCTATCTGTCAGGGATTGTATTGGGTGGTAGGATGTGCAGGGAGATAAACTCGGTTCTACTGCTTAGCAGGATGTCTCTGTCCTGATTGCTCCGCAAGTTGTAATCTTTTCTTTCCTTCTATAATATATAATTAAAACTCTACTCTATCGGAGGCTTGAGACCAGTCCATGTCCTCAATCGAGAAATTGCCCAGCATCGACAAGGGGAATCCAAAAGCGGAGAGGGAGAACGAGTAGCTCTTAACTTTGTGCTCTCACTTAAATGCTATTTTCATCTAACTGTGCAATCCTTCAATTGTGGTACGAATGAAATATACGCTTCAACGCCATCTTTTATTTTCTTTCCCAATCATTGACTCATCACCACCATCAAATCGTTTAGGTAGTAACTTAGTCCTCAAAGGTTTGAACAAAAAGAAGTAACTCTGCTGAATTGTGGAAATTGCTTGTCATTTCCCGACATAGCCTCTTGTTCCCTGAAAGTGTTGCAGTCATAGCAACTCAGGAATATGCTGTTATCCTTAGCGTAATAAATGCCACATTCCTTTGAGGAGGCACCCGATGGTAGCCCACGTGATGGTATTTTTTGCCCAGATTGCGATTCAGTTGCTTTGACAAAATGTGAAGCTGAGAGGAGTTATGCCCCAATCGCATTGGCTGACTGTTCTCAGAACGCCATGAGGACAACGACTTTCTTTTGTACCGCCGAGAAAGGACTGCTGCTTCAAAGGCTTCAATTTTTTGAACCTCATTTTCCATATTGTTGAACCGAAAGTTTGCTTTCCACTGAGGAATTCGAAACCGCATTCCTCTCCTATGTCCTCTTGTTCCCACCTGCCTCTTCACTTTCCATACATCATTTTGTTGCACATTCTTGAAGTTCTGGACTATTTTGACTGTCATAACTCGGTTATATGGAGGCCTCCCGCAGTGTATCAACTCACTTTTGGTACACTGTCTAATTTCCTGTTAAATGGAGTTAGTTTTGTTTAAGCCAATTCCGCTGCGTCTGTTTTTGTGATAAGGAGAGAATGTGTAGATTCTTCTCCCTTGAATTCTTCATTAGCTCAGTTCCTCTTTCCTTTACAACTTCTGGGGAAGACCGTTTTCTCAGGCCTACTATTTGGTCATGCAATGCAAAAGGCAGGGTTTGACTTCCAGCAAAATTGCTTCAAAGTCTCGCTTATTGACCAAACAGTAGCAGTTTTACAGCGCAGGTTTTATTAAGGGTCTGGAAGTAACCCCACCATGGAAAAGTTTGACGGCGGGCTTTCGTGATGTACCAAAAGCCGTTCTGAATGCCTGAAAAAGGCGTGATCTTAACCACTTAAACTCCAAATGTTTGTGTAATATTTTTTTTTTTTATTTTCAAGCGCGTAGTATAAAGTTGAACACGGCAGCAAAACTTCTTAGGCTTAGCGCCTACATAGACCGCCGTAGGTATTGTGGGACAGTACCTGTGGTTGTCAGTAGGGCGACACTTTTGATTTGGCGGCTAAAAACACGTAATTAGTCCATTTTTCATTTCTTGTGTGTACTTTTTACGCTTTGTTCCCAAATAAATGAGTTTTTTAGCATCTACTTGATTGCTCAATGCAGCTTGGCTACTGCCTGGAAGTTTTAAATTGGCCCGTAAAACCGATTTTGATTCTAGGAATTGGATTAGGCTTGTGTATTTGTCTTATGGGTTGGACATTTCGAAGATTAATTAGTCATTTACATCCTCGTGCATCAGTGAAGCGCTGTAACAAAGCACTGACTAACATTTCTCGTGGAGGAAAGGGAAGCACAATTTTTTTATTTAACCAGGTCATAGATCATCCCATTGTAATTTTTGTACTCCTTTTTGAAATTTAGCGGGAGTGTCTTCGACTCCAAAGGTGACGATAGTCCTCGTGCCTGGTGTCCTCGACGGCCCGTGAAAGACGAGGGTCAGGAGTGGCTTCAACTCGACTTTGATGGCTTGAAGGTCATCAACATCCTCATCACTTGGGGCCTCAGCTCGAAACCGGTTAGTTGCAATTTTACCAATGTTTCCATTTCAGATTACACAAGGTGGCTTTCGCTTTATAACAGTGGATAGCTAGCATCATTTTCTCATTTCACTTAGCTAATTAGTTGCTAAAGTCACCTGCTCCTAGCAATCTGCCTTGATTTGTGATGTTTGGTATCTGCAAGCCCTTTGTCGTGTACGGGCAAGACTCATCATCAGTAGTGTCTTGAGGAATGTTGTTTGTGAGTTCCACCTAACTCCATATTTGCCTCGGACACACTATCTCAGGCTGATTCATCACTATCTCGCCTGGCTAATTTGAATATTCATTGTGTTTGTTTTTTGAATAACAGCGATTCAGAGGCCATTTTACTTTGATATTCGAGTCGATGGTCGACAGTCTAGTAAGTATTTCTCAAGATATGGAATAGGATGGCCTGCGGAGTCGTTGTTGGCATCGATACCATTTAGATTTCACGTGAGTGCAATAATGTGATCTTCCTATTTGTGGAAGGTATGGTTTGTATTTTCAAATTCCCAGGCTTTGTCGGTCAACCATAATCTCTTAGGTTGACAAAGTACCCTCAGATTATCTTCCATGAGTACAGGTTTCTGCCAGAGGATTTCTTTTCCCTCTACAGAGGGCAATTACTATGATGGTGTGTACTAAGAGATGCTCGCCAGCAGCACCTCATATTCCACACTTTTTCCTCCTTTCTCAAACCCTGCACTCTTCCTATAAAGCGATTAGCCTGTGAAAAGGCACAGATTAGTCAATGAAGGTCAAATTCTAAGCATGTTTCGTTTTCTCCCCATTATTATCACTGCATCACAAGGCTCTTGAAATCCTGGTATTCGTGGCTTGAGGGTGTTAGACTATCTAGAATAGTGACACATTTATTCTCCTTTCACTCCTTGCAGGTCCCCTTAACATTCCATTTTCTGCTAGCAGCCATTTTGTAAGGTGACTAGGCAGACCCATTTTTGCACTGTGAAATCAATGAGATTGAAATACGTCTTAGCTCATTGAACGCAAGTTTTGGTAACTTTTGAAATCTATGATTTTTTTTTTAACTCCACCGGCTTGTCTATTTTGGTAGATGGGTGTTGTCAACCTTTCAATCCTTTCTCGCTGCCTTAGCATTATGCTCCTAATTGGCGGCATTCATTTACAAACTTCGCCTACTTAAAGACAATCTTTCCTGCCTAGCTGTTTTGCAGAGGCCCATTTTCGCTCTATTGGCTTCGTTAAAAATGAAACATTTATTAGTCCCCTAACGCGAGTCTCAGTGTTATTCTAACTTCGTCAACCTATCTATTTTGGTGGGTGGGTTGTTCCGCGGAAAAGTGTGTCATGTTGTTTTAGTCGTTTCAACTGTGGCGAAAGAACGATTGAGTCATCAGGACAGGTTGGAGGGAAACTGATTCAGCATCATCCGACTTTATCGTGTCTGTTCTTCAGCCTTCATCATCCTTTGAACAGCCTAAATGCGTCATTTTACTAGCCGAACAGAGTACTTTTTGCTTTGGTTATTTTAGTTCCATTTCCACCACTTTTTGTTCTTCTGCCCTTTTTATCTCATCATAGGTTCTAAAGACTACTCACGCCTTGTTTTACATCCTAATGTCTGAATTTTACCTCATTTTCGTAGTAATTTGACGGTTGTCAAACTCTAGGGGCAACTTTGATGAATGGAGGCCCTCTTCATTTTGCCTGGTGCAACTGTAATGACAATAGGGTCATCAAACGCGATTAGATAACTGGAAGGGGTCGTGGGGTGCTTTTCACTCCAGAGACTACGAAGGTAAATTTATTCGGTTTTGTTGGTTGTTTCCTTACGAATCCGTCTTGAAATGTCACCAAAACCATGCAGACTTTCCGCCATATAGAGATTTTGGAGCTTTCGTTTTGCTGTTTATGTTATGTATCTCATGGAAACTTCCAGTTAGAACGTACGTTTAATCAGGCCCTTCAGCGACTTGCCAAACCGCTGCATTTCGGGTAGATTACCGAGACAGGGCTAACTATGGCTTCCTTTTTGGTCCACTAGTTCCTTGACTTAAATGGAACTCATTAAACAATTTACTACCAGTAAAACTTATTTTGTCAAATTTTGATACCCGTTAAGCTTGACCTCTATATTTGGCGGTTATAAGGGCGCAGTTCAAGTCAACCATTTTAACGCATTTGCCCCATTGAGTTGAAATTTCATTAATGAAACTGGAAAGCCTCGAGACTTCTCTGAAAACAAAAAAGTATACTCTTAGGGCAAAAAATGCGCTGCTGAAGTATAATAGGGCTGGGGCGGAGCTACTGGAATGGTCCGGGGGCCTACCGCCTACTGGCAGAGCCCCAAATACCAGCATCCTGGGGGTTAAAAGCTCACCATAAGTTTGTTGAATCGTGAATGGCAATGATTGACAGAGGTTGAACTAAATCCAAATCCGGGCTGAGGTGATGCGTCACCAATCATCCCTCGTGATGGTGACAGTTTGTCATATTGGCACCAGGTGTCTTTTGTAGACTTGACTGACATCTGGCGTTGCAAACTCCCCCTTCCAGGTGGTGACGTCACTCTTCGCCCATTGTACACCACCTTGATAAGAATATATTCACTCTCGAAGTCAGAATCAGGTTTGTCCAAATCTACTAAATGCTAACTCTTCCTGACAAGCTACCAAATTTAACTACTTCCACCGACGACATAACGCTTTTACCCTCGATGTGACATTTGAATTCGAATGAGTCGTTGACTCAAATTCTCTTCGGCAAGTAAAATGAGTACTCTAGGGTGCATTCAAACGTGTTGCGTTAACTTCCGATAAGAGTCTGCTACCTACTCTTTTGACAGCTTTTTTGCTGGAGTTGGGATGGCGAATGGGCAAACAGCCGTCAAAATCAGTGGTCCGAGTCGTGGCAGAAAAACCCTTCAGCCCCCACCTGCAAATCCCTGGAGCTGTGTGGACATGCGCTCTTGCTCTTAGGCAAAGCGTGTACATAAGTTGCGAGTGGACCTGAAATTTTATGTTGATTGTTTTTCCACAGGCGGGTAGGCGTCCCGTGTCCACGTAGGAACACCAAAATTTTAACTGAAAGGAACGCAATGTATACTTCAAAGTTCAAAGCCATTAGTCTCCGCCGTTCCCTGGTCACGACTGCAAGGGGGGAAGGGCCAAAGTGCTTGGAGCAATTGAAGGGAAAGCAAGCTTATTAATCAAAATTCTGGATTGTTTTGTACTATAGGTGGTTTATTCAAATATATCAGCAATCCCGCTTTTGAAAGCAATATGAAAGAAAAATATATCCAGGTTCAGAAGCACTTTGAAGGCATTTAAGAAGCGCTAGATTCAAGATAAGGGCAGAATCTGGACGCTTTGAGTTCTAAGGGAGTGTCTTAGATGCATTCAGTAATGAGTGGTTGATTAATAGCCATGGGGACTGTTTGATTTGGCTACCCTACGCAAATACACGACTTGGCCACGCATTCGACCCCCTCATCAGATGTATCCGAAGCCAGGAGCTCGAGGGTGGTGGTGTATGGTCCTGTCCGTGTGTGTGTGGAAACGTGCGCTTATGTGTTTGAGATGACGCATGTTTCTCACAGGTTTGTACACGATTTATCGGCAATAAATCTTTTACATGTGTAAACTGGACGTCGATGGATAAATGCCTTGGAAAACTAGCAGGATTTAATCCCCACACCGACTGTAGGGTGGGCGAGTATCTTCCTCACTTCACCATCCCAATACCTTACTCACGCCGACGCACGAGACGCAGCCTAGTTAAGTCATCAAGGAGGCGGAAAGAGGAAGGGGATGGGGGGATCTGGGGCACGTGGGATGGGGGTGTGGGGGAATAAGAGATGGGACCATACCTCTATCGCAATGTCCACCTCTCTTCGCCCTTTATGCCTGATCGGCTCCAAACAGTTGGCGAAAGTTGTTACAACTAGTTGACTGGCTGCAGTCTCTTACTTTAAACGCGGCGGAATTCAACTTTTTTGACAACTTTTAGCGACATGGGAACCACTTTTTTCCCTTGTATTTCCCGTCACTGCGATTTGAACAAACAATGTATTGCATCCTCTGCAGTTTATTTTGCCGTTCTTTACTGTCGCCTTAGTTATCTTTCATTCGAGTATCGTCTCATGTCTTTGTGCCGTTCTCTTTCCACTTATTAGGACACTAAAGACACAATATTCCTCACTTGTGTTGGATATAACATAGTCTTCATGATTGTTGTGCCCTAATAGCTTTAACTTCAGTTGGACGGCCATTTAACTTTGAAAACTATCCGACGCTTAATTTGTGACTATAGTTTTCATTTTGTTGAAGGCATAATGTTCCTTTTTTTGCAGGGGTCTTCTCTTTCTACTGCTTTCATCTTTTTGCTGACTGTTAAAGTTATGTGCTCATTTAATTGTTAGTGCTACATCGAGATTTGTATATTTCAGCTGGCTACCTCGATTAAGGGCTACACAGCTTCAAGCTCTTCGAGTAGAGGATCAAGAGGTCACCTCTGTACCCCCACCTTTGTCCGTCGGCCCTGCACTACCGAAGAATGAGGGCGGCGGGGAGGAGTGCCCTCTAAATCATTAAAATCGTTTTCTTGACCTTTTTAAAATCATTTCTCGTATTCATCTGGCAATTAATTTCAAAACGACCGCCCTGAGAGTGACTCGTTTTTGTTCCATACCTCCCGTGTGACATTTGGGCGAGAGGCTCTAACCAGCACTCGAATTCATTTTTTATGGAGGGACACACACAGCAAGCATGTCTCATTGTGCTGAATCACTGCTGCTATTTGTCACCTATTTAGTGATTTCCTCGAATCCCTTCCCCATCTTCCTCCTTAATTAATTTTCCACTATGTAGAAACATTGCCTGTTCTCGGTAAAGTATTCCGCGAAGTTTCGGTGCAGCCCCTCCGCTTTTGGGGTGGTAGACTAGATTCCATCTTTAGAATATCAATCAAATGGTGAATCATAGTACCAGGTTTGTTGACCCGCTTGAGTGAAAGTTCTGGTTGGCCGGTCTTGGAATACACCGAGGGTGTGACACGAAGGTACCAAGGGCTTTGAGGCAAAGATGAGAAAGCACAACTTGCTTGACCCTCAATTTACTACAGTGCTAACCCATACGGGCTGAGAGTTTCTATCATAAAAAGTGCTTACGAATGGGGTCGTTTGCTGGTCTTTTTTTATTGCATACTGTTTCGTTCTCACGAAAAATTCGTTTTCGGCCAGTTTATACAACAAAGCGCCGTCCCAGTTCCGGAGCCAGACTATTTCATGCACCCCGCCGAAGAGATGACACTGGCCCCTCAATTATCTCCGCGTCTCCAAAATATAAATTCTTATTAGTTTTTTGAGTATGAAAAGCGCTATTCATGTGAGAACCAGGTATACACAGAGCATGGCGGAGAACATCATCCCATCCTCAAAGCGCTCCACATGAAGTTTGTGTAGACGACCGCGGAGACTGATACCCTTGGGACGATATATCTTCCATGCAAAGTAGGGCTGAGACAGTTTGGCAAACGAAGGAATCAATGGTTCACATACTACTCCAGCGAATGTTCTTCATTTTTTGTCCTTCAGGATCACTTTGTGCCCTACTTCCTCCTTCGCTATGAGCGCGGTGATGGACGTTGGCACGACTTCATATCACACAACGGAACAAAAGTGAGTTCCTTGTTTTTTTATTTTTTCTCCCAAAACTGGAGTTCTATGTTACCTCTGGAATAATGGCTGACCTCCACCACAAGCATTTCGAAGGCGGAAGGTTGCAACATTAGGATATCTCGGCCTGCCCTTTTAGCCAATCACGTTTAAGGAATTCGAGGAGGATTAGGGGAGCTCCATTGCCCTTTGTTACGCGCAAATTTGAACTAATTTCATTACTCTCAATCAAATTTTGTAGCGTTGCCCTATGGAAATAAGAACTCGTCGTGAATTTAAAGTTGTTTAGCGGAGATAGTCATCCCCGTCTGTTAGCTTCATGATATCATAATGTAAAATTTTATTCTTTTGAATTACTACTCCCCTTAACTTGCTCATCCTCAACTTTAAACTTCAGAACAGCTCCAAATGTTGTTCGAGCTCTCATTCAAGGCTGACAATAGTCATATCATGTGATCACACAATCGATGTTTTCATTTCGTTCCCTTTTTTCCAAAAAGCCGAAAGTGTCGCTCAATCCATCTACGTTTGTCTGAGAAGGTTTCGAGGGTTCAGGGCTTTTGTTGGTATTGGTCTCTTTTTTGTGTAGAAATATTTGTTTCCTAAATCAAATACTCCTCGAAGTGGTAAAAAGGTTTCGGCCCTGTGTGAGTAGAGATTCTATGCATCTGAATCTGGAAGTGTAATAAGAACAATAGATCTACCATTCTAAAATTTAATAAAAGGATGGGTCTTATTAATTAACTGCACGAACCACAAGTGGGACACCTTGGGGGTGGACACGCAATCAAGTAACTCCCATTCGATGCCATCCGATATAAACCATACTCTCATACAGCATTCGTAGACATCCTTCTTAGAACACCATTGTAGCGGTTTAAACAGTTAGATCCCCGGAAACGTGATTTGAAAATATTCCACCGTCTGGAGAGGCAACCACTTCCTGTTTTACAGTTAGGCGATTCAAAATCTCTCTCGGGCTTCCTTCCCCTCCCCACGTAAATTAACTACGTGGAATGTTTTTGGAAGTAATTCCGCCTCCCTGGTATATCCGTTAGGCTGGAATTCACTTGCATGCCTCTTTTAATCGGCAGGCGAAAATTCTGCTAATGTGTGTGTCAAATCCTGGTCCTCCTGTGTGTTCCCATTGGTTATTTGTAGCCTTAGATGCAATTGTTAACGTCGCAATCTTGATCTCTCAAGCCTATTTGGTCGCAGATAATTGTGCCTGTTGTATTGTTTAGCATTCATTGGTCATGATTGGCGTTAGTCATTGAAGCTATTCGACAATGGGGCATCTCTAAAGTTTTAAAACTTATCTCAACTTTTTCCCATAATTTTGAAGTTCTAATTGCTTGCGACGATAAGATTGATCCCATTTAATCAGGGGGGTTACTTGACCTAACCCCAAAGGCCTCGTCTCCCATAACTATCCCCATACCTCTTGAAGCGTTGCTCTATGTCAAGAGTGAGATTTCACAATGTGCATAGCGGCGCTGCATTATAGCTTATTCTCGTGCCTCGTTTCAGTATAGCGGCTTATTTAAACGCGTTCTTAAGATGCTGTCTGTTGTGGCGCCGCTAATTCATCTCCGCCTTGCCCACTCAACTACGCTTAAGGACGTGGGTGCGCACCCGTGCGTGTGTGCGTCTCGCATCCAACTTCTGAGGGAGTGATGACCGAATTGCCCAACTGGAAGGAGACTCCTCTCTTCCTACCTCGTCCCTCATTCCCTCCATCGCCACTTCACCTCCTACCTTCGCTACAGAACACAAACATCCGTATTAATATCTGATTGGCTGGTTACTCACCTAATGCTAAAAGACGCCGAAGTTTCGTGCTCCACTTGGTGTATGCTTTATTTTTTTGTCTAGGTAGACTGAGTAGTTCAGACACAACGTTGCCTTTTTTGCGTTATAACTGGAGGACATGCTGACACTCTTCTCTGGCAGTATAGGTTTTGCGCCATAAAACTGTGATTGCTTACAGGGGTCAGAAAATTTCTTCCGCAAATGGGGAAAAACAACCTCGTTTTCACGTTTCTGGTGGTGATCGGTTAAATAGCGTCGTTGAAACTGTGACAGCTGGTGTGTACGCTTCACGCGCACACGCAGTGTCTGCACTTCCTCTCCGACGCCGGCGTGTGTGTGCCTGCTTTGTTCACCTTTTGCGTGGCCCATTTGGGGGGGGAAGGTGGGTTACTGGGTGGGGATGTGAGTCATATGGGGAAGAGAGGGTGGCGGTGGAGGAGAGGGAGTGAGGAAATTGGATATGGACCGAGGCACGTAAACATGTACGGACACACAAGCACACCTGTCACTTGCAGATGTACGGAATTTGTGAACCGAAACGAGTGTCGCGCATTAGAGAACAAAAAAAACTAGTGTGATCGTGAATTTCATCAAAAACTCATGCCCATGAGAGCGAGAGAGGTTGGGAGAGCCAGAGAGAATGGAGAAAGGTGAATGAACGGTGCATAATGTAAACACAATCCTCGAAGGTAAGCGCTTCAAATGTCGCGCATGCCTTGCGTCTCTTTCCCCAATGCCATTTTTATTATGTCCGCCTGCACTTTTCCACTTTAAGCCTTAGTTTCATCTAGAAGTATTGCTACACACGGTGTGGAATCGTCACAATTTTTGGCTTTTTGCAAACTGAAATTTCAAATCAACCTTTTCATGTTCTTCCTACCAGCTGCAGTGCCACACGTTTGCCTGTGCACTGCAACGACACGGTTAATGTGACTCGCGTGGGATTTGGTACCACCAATTGCAGTAGAATTTTCAAGCGGGTGGCCGAAGTTGCTACCATCTCATTTTTCACCATCTCATAGTTCCCTTTTTCTCTCAATTGTGCAATTCAAATGAGCATGCCTTAAAAAGCACTGCTAATCTCGACGGTACAGCAACTTGGTTGATCGGACACTAATCAGTCCTTATGTTTCTCTTAGCTCATTGTGGCAAACCAAGACAACACTCAACCAAAGACGATACCTCTCTCACCTCCCATAACTGCCCAACGTCTTCGCATAATACCCTACCGAAGTGACTATTCTCAATCAATGTGTCTGAAACTCTCAGTCCTGGGACATGCCTTTGATTGTGAGTCTTGTGCTCCTGGGACCAAGCCCAGTTTTGAGATGGTGTACATTGTTTTCCTCCACCTTTCAGCGTCTCTCTTATACTATGAGATCCCAGAAGGCGACGTTTACCAAAGCCCTCGTGGAGGTCCAACATGGGCTGCTCTAAATGACTCCTCCTACGATGGATTTCGTCTTCCCAAGCGCGGCTCTTCCAGTGGAGATCAGCGATATCACCTGTCCGATGGTTTGGGTGTTCTAGTGGACCGACGTATCTACTCCGGCGGCGAGATTCGAAACGCCTTAGAGGCACCCTATTCAGTGCGTAGCATGCAATGGGATAGCCATCAGACGCTTAGTGGTCTGGTAGGCTGGTTCTGTCGATCGGGTCTACCTCTTTCGCCTCTCTCTCCACCTTGCCAATCACGCAATGTCACCCTATTGTTCACATTCCAATCTGGTGAGTTTTTTGCAACCAACCATAGAGGATACCAAGCGTAGGTGCAATTGGACCAAATTGAATGATTTTGCTACATCTGGAGATGAATGAGCGTTTGTGTTACACCGGGATGCAGTTAATTGCCTTCAATCCAGGCTAGGATGGATAGACCTAAGTAGACTACTCTAACAGTTTCATTCGTTTGCAGTGCCATATTCCCTTAGGGGTGTATTTGTTCTCTTGATCTGTGCAACCTGTGCGCTTTTTAACCTCCAAGGGGTCCGTTGTTTGTACTTACCATCGGTCCAAGGCACTGTGGGCTCTAAACCCTTCAGCTAACAGTATCCTTCGCTCATTAACGAGGCCTCGTTCCTGTGGAATGGGTTGGATGGCTGTACGGTCTTTTGCTGCTGCCGCTCTAAACTGTTTACTAGGTATAAAAGGCTTTGTTCCTTCATCTTTTTTGAGGGAACTTGTAGGTGTGGAAAGTTCCATTACCCGGAAATGGCTGTTGATTGGAGTGGAATCTTTGACAAACGAAGCATAGCCGTAATAATCTTGAAAATACGCTAGAAATTTGTGTGAATTTAGTTTATTCCAACAAACTGTAAATATGGGTGCTGATAGCATTAATATTGCAAGCCGTAGGCGGTGGTATCCACAATCCTTTCTTCATCCTTTGCCTACTGTTGTGTGGGGAGTACTCTTATCCAACTCTGATTGGGCAAACCTGTAAGTTGTATACGGGCTTTAGCGCTTTCTCCTCTCTGATGACAAACTGCGCTCTCATCTCCCACCGTGTGGGTTGCTCATGTGAGACCATGGAAAGCGTCACAACCTCTTCCCCAGCATGACGAATCCCCTTGCCTCAACGACTGGTCATGAGTCATCCCCACTTAGTTTACTCGGGCATGTGTTTGCGAGAGAAGGTGGCTACGATGGTGGCAAAAGAGAGCCGACTCAACAGACGGGCGTGCTATATTGACACAGATGCTCGCCTCATCCCCCTCGCCAATCACAAAGGTGGGGTTCGTTTGCGAAAGCACTTGAAGTATGGCCCCATGGTTCCAGACCGCAGTAGAGATTTTTCACCTGGTAGACTGTGTCAATGTGGTTTACAGCAATGCAGGACTTCCTTCAATATGAGTCGAACTTCTATTTCAGGCACCTGTTCCTTCAGTGAAACTTCATTTAAAGGGAGGGAATTTGTTGCAGAAATAAGCAAGCTACATTAAATAATGACATCAGTGGTGGTATTTAAAGACAATCTTGCCGAGTTATCGAAAGTGAAAACGCTAACTTTGATTTTATGATGCATGAAGTCTTCAATCCCTCAAGTCCGGTGCTACCGAGGTTATTTAAATACCTTCAAGGCCAACTTAACAGCATTTTTATCATGTGTCGTGGTAACGTCTGTAAGAATTGGGCGCAGACAAAGACATTTTTACAAGTGAGTTTTGCGGGAATTTTGGCTGTAGGCCCATACCACTAATCGATGCCATCAGGAAGTCTGCTTGAAAGCCACCGTCGGTAGGTGATTGGGGGAATAATGATAACCCTTTTGACCTCAAAGTGGACTGTTGCTCCCCTCGGCATCATCCTGGATTGGGGAACGACAGCGTCTCTGGAGGAGACTACCCATTCATACTCTCTTGCAGTTCTTTTGTGCTCTATTGGTGGGTAAAAAGGCTAGGCTTCCACACATTTTTTCGATGCAAACGATAACCAGCTTCTGAAATAGCTTAGGTTTAAGCCTATTTGGAAGTGCCTAACCAATCATATCTACGCGTTTAGCGGACCCCGATCATAAATAGCATACTTTCAAGATAAATTTACCTATACGGAAATTCTGCATAATAAGCTGCGAAACCTTATGAAGGAGGCATCGACCTTGCCTTTCAGTTCGCCATTTCTTGGAGTTGCGGATCCATGCCCTGAACTCGTTCGCGGAGAACGTCGCGGTGTTCAAACAGGCGCTGGTCCAGTTTAGCGTAGGCGGTAAGCACTTTGACCGCTACGCTTCGCCCGTTTTACACTCGCATCCACGGAACATCTCCTCCACCCAGCCCACTTGGGTGGTCATTCCGTTGCAAGGACGAGTGGGTCGGTTCGTGAGGGTCGTTCTCACCTTCGACAGGGATTGGATTATTCTCTCCGAGATTGTATTTAACTCATGTGAGTATGCCACATTCTTGGTATGCGTCTACGCATGCATTTGCTCGTAAAGTTTCCAAATCTCTCCGAAGATTCAAACACTTCAGCTACCGACATTGAATAATGGACATTTATGAATCCACCATTTGTAAACAAATGGTGGATTTGACTAGTCTTCCTACGGTCCTTCATAAATGAACTCCGGTCAGCACAGATTTTGCCATCAGTCGTAGACGTGACATTCTTTGATGTTCTCGTTGGTGCCTAGGCGTATTTTAACCAAAAATTTGTACGATAATTCAAAACCTACTCTCTACCAATGCTTATTATTGCTAAGCTGGGGTAGAACTTGCCTCAGTGGATGTCCCGACACCTCTGGCGGTCGTCAATGTACGTCTGTCGTGATGACGCCCTAGTGCCTATCATTCTCCGCTCCACGCGTCGTTCTTCTAGCATCTAAAAAAAGAATCCTGTGATCATGCTTGTTTGCTTTTTAACTTCCTAATACCACTTTTTTTCTGTGCAAAGCCGGGCCTTTTGCGTCCACCTCCGATCCGAATCCTGTTGGGCCACTGGAATTCATTCAAGGTGTACATCACTTTCGGGTCAAAATCTTGCCTCTCCTTTATCCTCCCTGGCGCAGTCAGTGGGTTTCCAATTTCGGGGCCACCAACAAAATAACTTCACAGCCAAATCCAAAAAATCCACTTCAGTGTTATCAAACATGACATTTTAGTCCAGTTGATAGAATAGGGGGTGGTTGTTCAACCACCTCCATGGCCTGCTACGTCTTCATTTGTTTGAAAATAAGGCATTCACTTGTGCCATCGCATAAAGGTCAAATGCTTCAAAAAATGATTGCAGTTTTTTCGTGAAAATTTCAAAAATTTCAATACAAGGGGGACACATTTTGTGGCACACGCGCTAGGTGAATGCGGCTGTTGATAAGCTTTATCAGTGGTTAGATTGTAGCGGTTTTGTGCACTGCGACGCCACTTGAGTTGCTATTTAAAGCTCACCAACTTTAAACGTTTACATTGCTGCCTCTGAGTGATGGTGGTGATGGGGGAACGAGGGGCTGTGGAATGGGAGGGGTGGCTTTAATCTCCTCAGTACATCAACGTCAACAACGCTACACCCACACACGCAAATGCTCGTCTGGGAATGCGACTGCAACCGATGTGATATGACTCACTGTGTTCTCTCAGCGTCGTCGTCGTTTGTGGGATAAGTGCGCCTCGAGGCTGGAATGTGTGGGGACAACTGTATCCTTTACCCAGGCTTAATCAACCACTCTTCTCACCATTCTTATTCCACTGCCTCCTGTCTGAATTTATCTTTCAGTTGCTATTTCAACAACTGTAGTCATGTATGTGGTATTTTTTTACAAGGCCTAACATCCTAGACACTTGGGAGGGCATTTCTCAGCGATCAATTTTAAAGTCACTAATTGAGTGCAACTTGTCCGCATAGAAATCGTGACAGTTGGTACTGTGCATCATGACTGCCATTTCTATCCAGAATACATCAATTGTTAGCCTAACCGGTGGAAATTGGTTTTAAATATAGTTGTTTTTCTTCCGAATTCTTAGAGTATGGCGACTTTGAGACTTTTATGGACGCGAGCTGAGAAGGAGCGGGCGATGTACGATACTGGGCTGTAAAAAGTAATAAGTTAATTGGACATTGGAGAAGATATACCTAATTCCAAACCAAGTTAAACTTGACAAATGAATAAACTGGACCTTCATAGCCAGTATTTACGCCGCACATAAGAACCGAAGAACCTTGCAGGCAGGATACCCAGGATGCCATGATTATGTCCGTAGAAAAGTCGTCTTCAAGACTCCTGAATCATGGAAGCGGGAGGTATATATGTAGCCCACCCACTGGGGCTTTGAAAATGGGCACGTACATACCGTTTTAACATTTTGAGAGGTCAGGTTGGATCATGGCTGGCCCTGTCCATTTCACCTCATGGATTATGCCCGAGATGACTAGGTTCTCTCCACGCCTCGCCTTCCCTCTGTGCCCCCTCAGGACACACGTCTTGCTGTGCGTGCCACCTGTCACATGCTATAATCCGCGCTTTCACTTCACCTCTTGTGGTCCGCAATAGGACTTACTGTGAGGATTGTGGATTGTAGAGGAAGTTTTCCGCACCTTTGTTAGCTTACCCAAGACGGACGCTGAGAAATCATCTTAAGTGCGTAATTCTAGACCACATCATTACTTACTTTAGTTTCTGCCATTGTTTATTGCAATTGTGCTAGATGCTTACGATGGCCAAAAGCAGTAATTTCTCAGAGCAAAAAAACTCATGCGGCTATCCGGTGTCAAGACTTTAAGAGTAGTATCTGCATTAAGCCTTGTCGGAAAGTCTTGCGTCGTTTGGCATGCATGATACAACACTTCCATCACATCTGCCGTAAGTTCACCATCGTCCACTGCTGGATTGGCATTAGCCTCCTCTACATCAGCCGCATTGTCGGTGTTTTGAGCTCTCGACGCGACTAGTTATTGGTTTGTCCGTACTTTCCCGAAGTTCTCCTAAGAGAAAAATTCAAAAGATAATAAAAAATAGGTGATCAATTACCTTAAAAATGGTTAAGAGACTCCTTGCTTATTATGAAGGGCAATGAAATACCTCGGACCGTCTTTAAATGCTCTCCTGACAGGCGTGGTCGTCAAAACCCAGGTCCGTTATCCGCAATATGGCCTGCGTCGTCGATAGTGCAATTAACACGCCCGTTTTTATGGATGGAGGGCAAAAGGCGGTTGAGAATTTATCCTGAAGTTGCCTCGTGACCTTCCCCTCCCCTTCTCTTTCGTCCCGGCCATAGCTCCTCGCATCATTAACCCGGCGTTGTGGCCGTCGCGTAAATTACTGCTTAATTAATGAAGGAAATAGTCAAGCCTGATGCTCACCGCCATTTCCGCGGTGTAGAATTTTAGAACCCAATTTATTTCGGAGTTGGTGTGAAGTTGTTGATAGGCTTACGTTAGTAATGGATAATTACTTTCGATTTATCAATAAAATGGTAGTAAGATTAACGCAGCTGTTGCACCACGAGTCTTCCCTGAAGTCTAAAAAAGGCATGACACTAGGGCGGAACATATACTGCCGAGGTATAGAAGGGCTAAGGGGCTAATGACATGGCCCAAGACCATGCCGCCCAACAGGGGTACAAAAGCGTAGCCTTCAGTACTCATGGGACCAAATTGAAGTTTTGCATAGCTCCCCTTTCCTCTCGAGCGGCGTCCTCAGCGTTCCTTCTTGGACAACCTCCCGCGTTGACCACCACAATGTAGTCGGTGCTGTAAGCAAAAACGCCCATCAACTAACAGTGCCAGCAATCGAAATTGCAGGCAGCTGAAATGTTTGGCTGCAGCATCACTGATCTTTCTTGGAAATTTCTCTGGATCTGGATTTTCAGCCAGTTTGAGAACTGTATTTGAGGAAGGGGGACGTGCTGACCGTCTCGGGTGTCCATCGTTAGTCGTAAGAACACTAGCCCAAAGGTAGAGTTATACAATGAAGGACGGGGCTTAAAATAGTTTTGTGGGGATACGGTTTGAAGACCTTGTTATTTAGCGGCCACCTCATTGCTTCTAGACATGTCTATTTGGGCTATCTTCAGCCGGTAGAGATGTGGAGGCGGTATCAGGTGTTCACTTGATTGACACTAATGCAAGTAGAGTAGACAGCTGCGTAACGAACTTTTTTCAGGTAGTTTACAGGCATTGTCGTATCAGTTGTTAATAGTATCTTTTTATTACTGCCTGAATATCCGAACCACTTAATTTGTCCTGATTAGCTTGATGCTTGCCTACCAATGTACGGCGCACACACAAACACGAGTATTGTGCTAACCCCTATGTCTGGAATAATAGTTGTGTGTGTGTGAAAGCACCGCTTATTTTGGAAGACCCACCAAATGGTATATGTAGTTAAATAAAAAAAATTTTGCACACACCTTGCATGCAGATCACAACATTTGTTAAATTTACATGGCCATTTGCGACTCCTGAGATTCTTCATGTCCGACGTGCACACTCGTCAGCTGGGTGAAATTCACACCGATTAGCTTTAACTCATCGGTCATCAAATCTACTTGGAAGCAAAGCACTTAAGAAACAATTTAATGCAAGTTAGAAGTCGTCAATCGTGTCTGCTTCACGAAAAATGGAGTCCCTCGTGCATATTCGCCTTCTTTTTCTCACTACTTCCCCTTAAACCAGTCTCGTTGATTTACATCACTCCGAAATTTTGTAAGAGGCGTTAGCTCTTCCATGATGGTACCCAAAGGTCCTTTGACAACTTGACATAGGTCGGCATACAGTTGTTGCATCTACAGACATGTATAGGTGATTTGGATGATTCGAAGCCGGAATAACAGTCGTACGTCATCGAGACACAGATTACATGTCTATTTGTTTTGGTACAGTCGCCAATCTAAAGCCAGGTTATACCCATTTCAAGGGATACAAAAATAACATACTATTCCGGATTAAGATGGGTGAATAGATCAGTTGCCGCGTTCCGCAAATCGGTTGGTTTGCATTCCACAGTTGATTTTAATGCAAATTCAGTTTGTTGCAGGTCGATGGTGCTTACAACCCTGGAGGTGGGTAGCAACATCAGCCCAATTTGCATACCTGTCACATAACTTGACTTTATTCAGCTCCTTGTGGTTCTTCTACTCACTCCTGATAAAGCAGTCCTCAGAGAAACTTTGCTTTTATTCAACCAATAAGACTTTGGTTTATTTAACTCAAGGAATCAGATATATTTTTCCTCTAGATAATTGTTAAATCACGGTTCATCTCAGAGTAGATTGGTTTCTTCTAAATGAGTAACTTGGCTTTTTTAAACAGACCATGTATCATGACTGACTTACCTGAGTCGACACACGAAACTGGTTGTGGTAGCCCCTATAGCCCTCGCTCATGTTCAGTTTGCGTTGAATGTAGAACGAGTTTCGGCCCTGACTGCTCAAAAAACTGTCGTTTGAATAAAAAACGAAATGTCAACTAGCCGGATGTAAAAGTCCAATTTCAAATTATTCGAACAGCATCTTGCTCACGTTGAGCGACAACGAAAAGACCTTAGAGGATGGGAAGAGAGGGACAATATTAAAGACAGAGCGAAGGATAATTCAACTCCAAGTAGTTTAAAAAAACTGGGACATGACAGCTTAGATTTTAAACTGATAAGGCATCAAGGTATCGAGGACCCTAAACTAGTGGAGGTAACTACGACGGTGGCGGAGCTCAAGTGATTAGGGCAGCAACAGTGCTGCTGGTGATGCGTGGCGAGAGCGAGAGAGGCTCATGAGCCGGAAATTTTCATGAGCATCCGTGCGTGTACGCTTGCATGCTCTCAAGGGAGAAAATGAGTCCTTTTTCCCTCTCCAGCACTGTTTATTTCCGGCTAAAGAAGCAGAGCGTCAGTAGGAAAACGGAAGGCCTCTACTTCCTTCCGCCGCAATTTCTTGACGTGGGGCTTCTTGGTTCTACAGCGAAATTCTATCACCTTCATACATTTCTTCCTCTTATTACAACAGAGTGTCATAAGCTCCCCTCCCCCTAACTTTCGTTGTAGCATCCCCATAATTTTATAGATCCCTGCCACTAGGAGGCGATAATAATTTTATGACGCCTTAACGTTCTGTGACCTATAATTATCCTAATGACTGGCTTACCAAGGGGCTAAATAATCATCTGCCTTCCGTTCACAAAAACTTCACTCAACTTATTTGATTCAAAATTTTTACTTTTTCTCGATATTTACAGCTCTGCTGATAGTGGACATAGACGAGGAGAAGAATAGCGATTCGTCGCAGACCTCATTACATGCGCTCCAGTCATCGAAACGTGAGTTGCTGTGTTTCCTCGTGATAGCTTGTGACTAAGGCCACGCATCATCATTATCAAGCATTTCTGATGTGTGGTAATGGTAAGTGGCTTTGATTACCCACTCCTGCGCTCCCCCCCCCTCCCCCTAGAATATATCCTTTCGTGAGTCCAAAAGGCATTAAGTCCAGACCAGTTCGGCCGAAACATTCTAGCTGGGGGAGGGGCCGACCTATCCTATCAACTCAGTTAGTAGATTTGGACCACCCACTCCCTTCATGATCCATTTTTCACCACCATAGCAACGTCGTGGGATGCCTCGAAGTCTGTCCTGTCTATGCGAACAGCTCCACCAGCGTCATTTATGTTTATGACTAAACAGCCTGTTGAACAATTTCAAGCCTCGTTTATTCCTTATATAAATCCCAAATTATTTATTTATTAATAATGTGCCATATGTCAAAGTTCGCGGCTTCTTTCATTTAGTATTCTCCATCTGCCATCATGGCTTCTAAGTTTCTTTATAATTGTAGCGTCCAGTGAAAACCTCAACAGATGTCTTTAGATGGCTGATTTAGCGGGAATGATTTTGCACCTAGGCTGTCATTTCCTTCACAAAAGGTACGGCCTTCAATTATTCGACAGAGGAAGTTTGTTCGTTCAGATACTGTCGTCGAGGCATTGCAGTGTGGAAAAATCGGACACATTAATCATGTCGGGTATTACAAAGAGAAAAAAAATATCCCTCGAGGGAAAGAGAAAGGGTAGTCGTCATATGTAGATACCTCTGTTGCCTTCTAGCTGGAGCTGTTTCTACTTTAAGTTTGGAGTCCCCCCCCCTAACGGTTCCTACAGGATGTCTCATGGCCGTGTAGAAGCTAAGCTGCCCACACTATTTATTCACCACTCCATAAACCGTTAATTTAGGGTGAATTAAAAACAGCCTCAACTCTAAAGAATGGGCGTGAATCACCCCATACACTACTTCCAGTATCCATTTGCCAGGCAGTCATTTTAAGCAGGGATGCCTTAACTACTTTATGAGACAAACATGTCGTGGGAATATTTCAGATGACCAGTTTCTACCGTCCCGATGTGGATTCTCACCCCTAACAACCACTTGATCATCGCTAAGACCAAATAATGAGATAAGGTAGTCTTTGCGAAGCTTTGAATTTGCGTGCCTTCAATTGCATAGTTGGGTGCGGCGGTGCCGAACACCGCGGCTACCACCGCAATCGCCGCCTGCATGCGCGATAAAATCAACACGCCACAACGCTATTCGTTGTCATGCAAGAGGCATTAAAAGAGAATTTCGTATATACGGGTGTGAGGGGGTTTAGACTCTACTCTCCACGATCACTTCGCTAGCTGGTTAGGTGGACACGCAAACCCACCATTCTTTAGTCAGCCTCCCTCGTCGGCTTGCGAGAATTTATCTCGCTATCCTAAGGAGGGAATATGTATGTGTGGTGGAACATTTATGGCTCCACGAGGTCGTTCCTGCCTGTGTCATTGGTGCCATCTTGTGCAGTGGGTTATCCCCCCTCCCCTCAACTGATCCGGCGTGTGTGAGGCCTGCTTTGCCCCTCCGCCTGCCCTTCGCCCCAAATTCCCCGTTTTACAAATGCGCTCCACCCTACTGCCAAATTGCATATATTCACACGCGGATGAGTGTCGTAGGTGAATTTGGATTGTATTTTAACCCAGGATACACATATTATACATGGGTATAAATCACATGCACTTTCGAGTTCCACACAAACACCGGAACTTTATAAAATTTATTTGGATCGCATTTGGTACACGCTGGGGACATATTGAAACCGAAGCCCCCAGCTTCTGGCTGAATGCTATGTGCTAGGCAATCGTAACTGTCCGGCGTGATATGTTTAGACAGTTTATTTTATTGAACCATCTTCCTTAAGGTCACATCTATTTGAGAATTGTGTTGGTGGGTCTAAGTTATTTGCGGTGAGAAAGAAAATTTACGTAGCATGACTTTGTGATGACTTAGTAAAGTTATTGAGCATCCCAATGTAACGAGGAGGTCCGAATTTCTTACTTTTGTGGGGTGTCTACATTGTTAATGTCTTTTCAGGACTGGATCGGTAACATGTCAACATTGTTATGTCACAAATGTCTTTTTCCTGACAAATACTCATACAAATGTGAGGTGGGAATGTCCAGAATGGCCAATCCTCTATTAAAATTGGTATTTCCCCTACATTTGACACAAATTGCGGAAAATGTATCCAGCAATGAAATTGTGATTCATGGTGTGTACTTACATGGGATTTTCCTACTTTGCTTGTGCACAGCTTTAATGCCACGTTCTTGTGAAGTAGCGTCAATTTTTCAACCAACTCACAGCAGGGCACTACCGCTGATTGAAGTTGCCATTCCATTCAGGTGAGATACTGCCCCTCTCTGGCAGGTTGAGGCTTGTGTCTTAGCCATGTGTTTTTTTGTTTCCCTACACACAATCAAAAATGCGCGAAATGAGGCGAATGTAAGCGCAACTCGTGCTTGATGCAGAAGTTGGATTTGTAGGATGACCGGAAATTTCAACAGGCTAAACGGAAATGGGTGTGAACTCTAAACATTTTTCCCTGTTTTCATCGCCATCGGTGAGATCGCCACATGTCCAAAACTAAAAATATTGCTCAAGTTTCGCGTGATTTGAATAATTTGTATGCGGAAGTCACTTTCTGTGCTTGCTGAGACGAATCGGGAGATTCGCAGGAACCGACAAAAAAGGGGCTCTAGAAATAAAATTATCAGTTTTAATTTAAGCGGTTCACAACCGTTTCAGTTTACACCCGTCCCGATTTAATTAGATTGCTTTTATCCATATGTGGGGAAAAGAAAAAATTAACTTGCATTTGAGACTCCGATTGTGTGCTTTTACAAACGATCACGTAACTTGTAATGAAATTTGATTATTTTTGTCACCTGAAGCTCAGCCATCGCGTTATCCGTTCCTTTTTCTTGTAAAAAAGCAATTTAAGTCTTACATCTTATTAGCAATATTTAAAAGAATAGTTTACTAGTTGAATTCTTGTCTACTTGAAATGCACAGTAAAGCTATCTCGAATAGTTGCGTGGAATTTGGTCTTAATACAAAGTTTTTTCTCGGTTAGAACTGTCATTTTCAATTTGGAAATAAAAAGGGAATGTTCCTCCTGTACTTGAAATTTCGGTGTGCACTTCTTCATTAAGGAATTTTTTTCGCTTTCTTACGATATCTGGTAATCTGGTGTTCTGAAGGGTGAACAGACTACCTGTGAATGCGAGTTCTCTTGGGGTCATATACAGAGTGTTTTCACTCACTGTTCTTCAAAACACAACAATGGATTTGCATTATTTTGTTTACTAAAGGTCGTAAAATGAATAGACAGTAAGGAATTCAACTTTTTTGCTGGTTTTAATTTTATCTCAGTAAATCAAATTTTTGCCCTTTTGTTTTGAACGTAAGGGGGGTGTTGGACAAAGACTGCTTGAAGTTGAACTTGGGGATTTGGTAGACTACTAAGGTAATTTTCGTTGGGGTTATTTTAAACATAAAAGCCTAATTCGACCGGATAACTCTTAATTGCTGCATTGGGTTGGATCCAGGAAATTTTCATAATGAATAGGCAAATTAGAACGGATTTTTGTAAAGTAAAATAAGCAAAAATATATAATGGAGTAGGTAGTAGATTTGAAAATAATTTCTCGATTTTGTCCTCTTATTTTCCAAAGAGTATATCTAAATCGAAAGTTGTTACATGATTTCAGCTGTTTCCGCAATAATTGACAACATATTGTTTTGTCTGATAATGCACCTGGTTAAATTTCATCATTCTGACGCCCTCTTTCGGCAATTTTCAAAGCTTCAGAGATAAGTTCCGTCAACCAATCCCAGCAGCAGGTCGAGGCTTCCTCCTCCTCGCCAATTTCTCAAGCCCAGCTCCCTTCATTGGAGGAATCCACAGACCTGTCTCTTATTATCGGCTCCGTGTGCGTGGTAGGACTGGTTCTCGTGGTCAGTGTCTTTGTGTACGTCCTCTGCCGCCTCTGCCGCGGTGGCTCTCATGCTAATCGAGCCCTGTTGAGTAAGACCACTGCTGAGAGAGGTACTGATGGTGGCGACTGTGGTAGCGGTAGTAATAGTACAAAAAAACCGAAGCTCTTGGAAAACAACGGCCTAGTAACTGGTGGAGATGGAAGATTCTTAGCTTTCAGTGGAGCCACGCCCACCAGCGCTTTCTGTCTGGCCAACACCATGGCTGCCAGTGACATCTCCTCTCCTAGCAAACCGGTCGACATGTGTTCTCCCTACAATGGAAACGGTGAGTGCCGTGCTTACCATGTTTGAAAGCTAAACCTGCTATATGTCATGAAGGCTAGTATAATCATCTTTTCACCAAATTCATCCGTATTTGGGCTTATTTTTAATTTTTTCATCATTCTGGTTTGTTGTTTACTTTTCTGAAACAATACCCGTTTCTCGAAGGTCTAGGGTTTTATTATAGTGCATCAAGGGAAATTTTGTAAGAAGTAATCGCCACAGGAGATCTCGGTGACTACTATGGTAAATGGCTGGTAAAAGTGATGCGCAAAACTACTGATTATGTGCGTGTGAAGGGGTGAGTGGACAAGTTTGTCGATTTTAAGGAAACGAAAAGGGCTGACTCGGATTGAGTTGGTGTGTCTGAGAGGGGCACTAAAGTGTGTGAATCGCCCTCACTGTATCCTGCTCTAAACCCTTCTTCAATTTCTTAAACAAATCGCCGAGATAAGAACAATTTTTTGTTTGTGTGTTGAGTCAGTTCGTACTTAGCTGAGTAGCAGCAGCTGTAGTCGCCGCAGTCACAGCAACAGTAGCAGGGTACATTTCATATTCAAATGCTGCTCCTACTTTGCAGAATTTGCCTGCTTTACCAAATCTGCGAACAACTTAGTACATTCATCGGCTTATACAAAACCAACAATAACCTTTTTGTTTATCGCCTGTCTGCCTAGTTCCATAATTCGACCATAGAGACTCAAGCCATTCTCGCACTTGACATTTCATACCGTTTGTTTTAATTAGCTCAAACATAATCAGGAAATCAAAGGATATCATTACTAGGAAAGCAGGGTCTTAACTAGTCCCTAATCCTCTTAAAAAGAGGTAAATTATGCGGCACCAACCCAAACGGGAGGCTATCTTTGGGTTTTAGTATAAATGAGTTCTTTCATGATTCAGTTACGTTACTATAATCAAAAAATTATGTGGATAGCTTCCATCTATTGCTTTGTTTTCATCATTATACCCACAATCTCTTGTTATTTTGAATAGCATCGAACCGCTCGACATACTTTAGGTTTTTGTAAGCTTCATATTTTCTTGCTTTCTTAGGATAGGGAGCTGTGTTAGTCCCGAGTGGTTAATGACTTAACTTCTTGGAGTAAACAGAATTGGGGCAATTCCTGCATTTTAGACGGGATGTTACAAGCATTGCATCTGATGCAGCAGCAACACCAACCACAAGTATCGACATATGATCCCATCTTCCGACCTCTGCTTCAACCGACTGCGGGCTTTGGGACACTTTCTACGAACAATGGAGCACCGCATCTAACGATGTCGGGTACGACAGCAGCGTCTTTGTTCCAACCCCCTCCACCCCCGCCACCACCACCACCGCCGCCTGATCAGCCACTACCGCCTCTCCCGCCCATCACCCCTACATCCGGTATTTGCTGCGGCAGCCACCAACCCAGCTCCACAGTGAATCCATACGCCGCCTCTTCCGCAGTATCCATCCTTGCCAACAGTAGCGCTGCTGCCAACGCGCCCATGATTGCAAGCACTCACACTGGTGAGCTTTTCATTGGGTTTCTTCTGCCTCAATGAGTCACTGAAACTTACACTAGCTAAAGTATTATTTACTGACCTTAATGGCTTATGTTTGCATTGTAATGGATCAGTAGAGTTCAATTCCAACTTTTAGTGAACGTTGTATTTGTTAAAATCTTTCTTCGTCCTACGTCAATTTGGTAATTTTTAAAGTGTTTTAATCGGTATTACTTCTTTGACACAAACCCGACTTTGAGGATCATTAAAAACACAATAATTCACTCAACATATGCGTGTCGGTTGGTGTATGAAGATCTGGTAAATTCGTTGAGATTTAGACTCTTGGACTGAAATTGAAAATTCGCCGAAGCGTTTTGTTTACTGATGGTCCATTTATCTTAATCTGATATCCCCAGAGGATCGTAAATTTTGCACCACGAGTAGTAATAAAACCTAATCCATATTTCATCTGATTTTTTAAGCTGAACTGAGGCAAAAAACAACTTCGATTAATTTGAAGTGTCAACTATTTGATAAGCGAGTAAAACTGGGGAGATGTGAGAGTTGAGAGATAGGACTGGAATGGAAATAATTCAGGGAATTAATATAGTACGAACATTTGATTGTCACAGAAAATTTCGGAATTGAATTTTTGGGATTGCCTGACTTAACTTTGCATTGTCTCACTGGTGCAACGTAGCCCCACACTTTACCGATGATTGTAGTCATAATGAAACTTTAACTGAACTTATTCATACTTTTGGTGGTTTATTTGAGCGTCAAAAGGGGAATAACAGACAAATAAGAACCTCTACTGGCACGTATTAAGTAGGACGTTGTCTTCCCTCCAGATAGCTCAATGGCCGAGTATGCTAGCGCTTCACTGATAAGCGGTCAGTCGGGTTATCCCATGCGTCCCCCCTCTAACCATGGAGGTACAGGAGGTCTCATATTTGCGTCACAGCCCACAGCCTACCCCGCCGCCCAGTCACCCGCCGGACAGGACGTCTTTCTCCAGCCCACCGCGATGTTGGTTGGCACAAGTACTGCCAGCAACGTGGCGAATGGAAACGGTGTCTTCCCCTTCATAGTGTCCTGCTCCAGTGGTTTTGGTGATGTTGTTGTCCCCTCGCTTTCCATGCTACCCTCGCACTCCAAGAATGGACTCTTCGACACCTTAAAATCGATCGACACTTTACCGCCACACGAGATGCAGTGAAAGGCTGGATGGGGCGATGTATGCTCTTGCATTCCGTCGAAATTCTTTGTTCTTTCCCCTCTCCTCATCCTCCACTCTTCCATATACAAAGCAACAATCCATATATGTATCCGAACTGCTGCTGATGATGCCATGAGTTGTGAGCACACTTGTCGAACAATTTGCCATCTTTCCCCTTATTCCTCCGCCTAGATTTGGTCCTGCAGATCACACCAGCGTCAATTTTTTATTCTTAGATTTATATGATTGGTGTGCATGGCTACGCGAGCCCGTTCTGACAACGGCCGCTTAAACCTGGCCCGGAATTCAAGTTATCGAGTCTCTCCTTTCCTCTCTTCTCAACCTCTAAAGTTTGCTGCCTTTTAATGTTACTGATGACCACTTCCACTACCGATAATAATATCTAGCAGTTTGCATTGCACGCTGATTCATCAGTCATGTTATCATGAGAGGGAAGGACTGCATGGACCGTTTGTAGATATAATCGGGGATTAGCCCTCTTACTCAAATGGCACGGCCAAAGAGCGATTTCCCAATCGGGATATAGGTAGCATCGTGGTGACAGGAGCCTAAGCACGTCACTACTAAGTACGGTCTCGTTGGGAATGCTTCACTTCAAGAGTCCAGTCAGTGGAAGAAATGTTGACGGAGGCAGACTGTCCCAGTCTCAGCTCCAGTCAGACCGACAACAAAACCAATCCAACCCGTTAACACTAAGCTGGGCGATCCCTTGGAACCACCCAACTGCACCACCAGAAACTTGCGACTACCACCTTGAAAGCGAGGCTGGCAAAGCCACACTGTCGAACGGCAACGTCTTCCGACCCGCCTAAGTCTAGCCCATGGGAAACCAACCCCAGAGTCCGTCAACAAAACTCCGTCATGAGCACACCGGAGGCATCAGTAACTACCCTCACTAAGGCTTCAAACGGCTTCCCTTGAGATCTAGGCCATGTAATTATGGAAGCATCCAAGTGGGCATTAGCGAGACGATTTTCTTTGTGTACAGACAAAAGGAAGTACAAAAGGTAGAACGGCTACAAGACTAAGGTACAAGGGCACGGAGAGGCAACTGACATGTTGGTTGCAGTGCGCTATCTACTCGGCCCATTTCCCCAATCCAGGGTCAGGAAGGAGTTCGGAAACCACGCCATAGCCCATTGTCGAGCCAGTGGAGCGAATAGTGAAGCGCTGACCGGGCTCTAGGAACTGAAGTACAGCCAGATATCAGAGTTAGTCCTCGCGGTGCTTATTTGAAGAGTAACAAGTTTACCATTTTCTTTTGCATGTGCAGCTTGATGGTAGCGTCCTCCCCGGGCATTAGTAGTTCCCGACCCTCTTCCAATTGAAGAAAAGCTGGACAGTCCCATGACATGCTGAAGATCTGCAGCTGAAAGTTGGTTGTGAATGGCTTCTCCCGACCACCCTCCTTTTTCGACAGCATGTAAACCTAGGGGAGGGAGGAAACAAACTACAAGTACTGGTAGATTTGAGAAGCAGCTGCCGAAACTAAGCAAAAATAAGCAGATAAATTTTGAATATCAAAATATACAGCTGTAACATACTTGAACAGAGAAGCTTGAATATCTTATGCAACATACCTGGGCCTTAAAGTAGTTGTGAATGGTAGCTGATTTTGGAGCAATAATCGCCATTCCACGCCGGATCTCATCACGTTTGATACCGCGAAGAAGAATACCGACCTGGTCACCGGCTTCACCGTATTCCATCATCTGATGGAACATCTCAATCCCGGTAACCGTGGATTTCAGTGTTTTGTTATAGCCTATCATTTCTACTTGGTCTTGCAACTTCACTTTCCCGCGCTTAATGCTACCGGTCGCAACTGTTCCACGACCTGTGATTGTGAAAACCTAAATTCCAAAAAATAGAAGACAAGAAGCATTTAAACTAGACAAAAAAAGAAATGGGTCAAAAGTGCAATGAGAAGTCTACCTGTTCGATTGGAAGAAGAAACGGTTTATCCAGGTCACGCTTAGGCATTGGCACCTCGTCAATCACCTTCAGTAGTTCAATAATTTTCTCACGGCCAATAGCTGGGTCCTTGTCTTCCAAAGCATAAAGAGCCGATCCACCAACTACCGGAGTGTTGTCACCATCGAACCCATATTGCTTAAGGGTATCACGAATTTCCAGCTCAACGAGTTCCAACATCTCAGCATCGGCAGCATCAGCTTTGTTAATGAAAACGACAATGTTCTCAATTCCAATCTGTTTTGCGAGCAGGAGGTGTTCACGGGTTTGGGGCATTGTTCCATCGGTAGCTGCAACCACAATGATGGCGCATTCCATTTGATTAGCCCCGGTGATCATGTTCTTGATGTAATCAGCATGTCCAGGGCAATCCGTATGACCATAATGACGTTTGTCCGTGGAGTAATCGACCACGGCAGCGTTAATTGTAATGCCACGTCTCCTCTCCTCAGGAGCTGCATCAATTTCCTCGTATGACTTGTAAATAGTCTTTCCTTTCTGTTCCTCCGACAAAACTATGGGGAAAAGTCCACAAACGGTAAAACACTACCCTTTGTAATGGCCGCAGTAAGAGTGGTCTTCCCATGATCCACATGGCCGATAGTCCCGATATTCATATGCGGCTTATCACGAACATAGGTCTTCTTCCGCACCCCCGTAACAGCTGAAAGGATAGTAGCGGTGTGGAGCTATAACAATCCTTTTAGAAAACCGATATAAGATACCCTGGAAACTGCGACAGAACACTGGACCATCTTAGAGGAACAAATAAGACTCTAGTAGAAAGAATGCGGAATTAAAAATGTAGCATACCGGACAGTATCGGATCAACATTGTGGAAGAGAATTGGTACTCAGGGCTGCAAAATCCAGGTGCCACTGGAACAAGATATCATTGTTGTAGTAGCAGCCATTATCAACGTCATAGTCTCGAGGGTCAAATGTCAAAAGGCGCAGAATATAAGCGGCAAGAATATAAGTGGTATGAAATATGAAAATTGGAAGTCCATGCATATAGGGAGCGAAAAAAGACTCACAACGCGACCTAACAAGCAGGTGCAAGAATGAACCTAACACATGCAAATTATTTGCCTCGTGTATATTAAAACAACCAGCTGCCAAATGGCAGCTTAAAAACTTGGCACTTATGTACGATTTGCAAGACAAAATTACTGGCATGCTCAATTTTGTACGGAAGTTATAAATCCGTGTAAGCAGTTAATTGCCTAATCTCTGGTATAATTAATGTGTGGTTAAAATATAAGGTTGTAACATAAACTTATAGTTTAATTAGGATGGAAAAACTACTTGAGAATTGCAATTTTAATGTACCACTAATGGTACTTAGTGCCAAATATGCCTAATTTACGTCAATCAGTTTCAGGCGTACATTAAGACCACTTGGAGTTCTGAGATCCTTTAGAAATACTAGCTAGGGTAAATTCTGTGAAAAAGAAATGTATCATTGACGGCAAGAAGAGCTGGCAGTCAAATGACTTAACTCAAAGTCCACACCGCTTATAGTGCATCGAGACTTCCCTGAAGGCAAAAGAAGAAAATGTTAGGGCAGAACATTGTTCAATGGACAGAAGGGCCTGGAGGAACCGTCAGGGCTCAAAGGCCTGCTCATCCAACGAACGTACAATGCCGAGACACAAAGTTATTCTTTGCCAAAGCTAAGAGTAAGGCAAGAAACTAGAACATTACCTTTCTGGCTGAGCGTAAAGTCTGCACCGAAGTATTTTCTTTCTGATTAAGCGCACAGTCTGCATCGACGCATCGGCCTGTGTAGTCAAAGATAGCAAATTGCAGCATCTAAAGTTATCCAAAGCTAAAATTTGGCCACGTTTGCAACGTTGTCGTAATTATGCTTTAAAAGCGTCAAGCGCCACATTCTACGGCAAACAAGTCTGTAACTTTGAAGACGTGGCTTAGGATTTGGTTATGTTGTTTAAACAGTCACTTAATAGCTTAGGTTTCTCCAAGATTGAGTTAACTGCTATTGAAAAATAGAAACACTAATCTAGCAATATTAGTTGCCCTTTTAATTTATTGGTCTGATTAGTTAGCAACACTGCGGCTGGTAAAAATATAAATGATTTGTTCTTTTTATAAATCAAACATTAACATCCTTGAGAGATCAGGTTCGTCGCGTTACTGTAAATAAGGGTTGGCAGTCTATCATTTTCTCTTGAGGTCCTGTTTTTTGCTAAATTTTATCACTCGTTCCCATTGAAAATATAGTTCGAATGTTTAGCGACGTAATTTGCAGTCAAATAAGTCCTTTACTTAGTGAAAGTCTGGTCGATGAAGCTGATTCGCCAACCAACAAGCTCATGCATGGTTAGGCAATTTTTTCTGCCTATTTAGTGGGTTATTGAAAATGATGGTGTTAATTTTGCTTGAATCTCTTCCTTAAAGAGATTTTTGACTGGACTACTTTACTAGCGGAAGTATTTTCTCGCCAGTTCATCTCTCTTTTATTTAACGTTTGGAATAGTATTTTCCTTTATAACTGATTTTGATGTATGACGAGGTCCTCTCACTAAATTTAGCACATTTTTTCGGGTTTGCCTTTTTGAAATACAGTACAATCAGTTTCAGCTTGTTCCTTTTATTCAGTTTTGCTTATTAGTGGTCAGAAAATTGCTAAAAAACTTACGTTTTGATATTGGTCCAGGATTTGCACATCGAGACTTAGATCAAAGGAGTAGATTCTAAATTGCATTTTGTCCTTCCAATGTAATAGCAAATTAGACTAATGAATCGTAATCCGTTAACCAGCAAGGACACCTTTATTGTAGGTTTTAATGGAGCCACGGGTGGAGCTTTTCCAATACACACCTGCCTCTGGCAATTTGGTAGATGAAAACGAAACTACCACCGCTGTAATGGAGGAAAATCTTTTGCTGAGACAGGAGAATCAACGTCTTTTCGAACAATTTTGCCAACAGATTCACGTGAGTTCTATTTATTTCCCATACATCCCATTGGACCTAATTCTGCTATTACAGAACATTCAGCGTGAGAAGGAGACAGTTCGTCTTCGACTGATAGCCGTGGAAAGCGATTATGGTGCACAGATGAAAGAGTTGCAGGCGGAGATCATTAATCTGCGTGGGGAGGTGCAACAACAGAAGCGCCGCAGTGGGCAGCGAACTCAGGAGCACGCGGAGACCATTCAGTCGCTATGCGAGCACAACGCTGCGTTGCAACAGAAACTTGATGAAGCCAACCAAAGTGTCACTGAGGTCAGCGTACAGATGAAAGTGATGCAGCAGCATCTCCACACCGCTCGTGTAGCCATTCAGAGCCACGTGCAACAGATTGAGAGCTTACGTGCTGAGGTTAGTAGGCTTTTTCTCCTTCAAGGCAACACTTTGAGTAACAAAATGGACATGGTGAATGGAATTAGTATATTTCCAATGTCTTGGACAGGTTTATTCAGAGACTGGTAACTTCATCTCTGTAAACTAGTGGAATATTTTATGTCGGAATAAACTCTGGAAAACCATGAGCGTCAATTGAAATGATTCGTAAAGTTATTTCAAAAACCCAATGTTTTTAATGACATGAATTCCATTGGGTTTATGCTATCTTTTCCTGAAACAGCTTGTCAGGTTATCTGAAGGTCTCTCAGTCATCTGCAGGATTCTAAATTACCTAGGTTTCTTCTTTCTTCGATATACACTGGCTTCATGTAATTTGTGGCGTGTAGTATGCATTGCAGAGATTTTGAAGCATTCTGCTCAAGTAGATGACAATTTTTCCTTTAACTTAGCAGTCACTTTTCCACCTCATTAATTATTCGTCACTAAGTTTACTTTTGCGCAAGAGAATTAGCAAAATTAGTTCTAAACAGACGAAATCTTCGATCACACCTGCGCGCATGCTGTAGTGCAAACCTTTGTTCATTTCTTATGCAGAAATTGTTTAATACCCACAAAGTTTTCCTTCAGTTCCTCTAATTTGTGTACATTCGGAAAGATTCATGAGGGATATTTATTTTTAAGTAGATTTCCAAGGCATATACATTGCCACGAAGTCAGACATTTGGTAGTGGAGCGAATGAATCCCTCATCCTACATTCTTGTGACATTCCTATCTTTGCATAGTTAATGGTCTACAGCATCGCAAATGTCCTGTCAGGCAGTAGAGGGTGCAAGTTCATGAAAATTTGTAATGATTTTCTTTTAAACCTTCCAACTTTTTGTCTACATGTAGTGCAAGAAAATCCATCCATGAAGCTGTTTATACACTTGTTTCATTCATGATTATTTGCTATATTCAGCCAAATTCCTTTGCCCTTGGTGCTCAGTGGAACTGATATTGACGAGCTCTTCTTTAGATTAATCACCTAAAGGAGGACAAGGCGACGTTGGAGAAGAAACTACAGGCTATTATGGACGAGAGAGACTCTGTACTAGCCACACTTTCGGATGCTCAACAGGCTAATGCTATTCTACAACAGGAAAACGCCAATCAACAACTTGTGGTAAGCCTATATAGGTATAGGGACCTTAGTTTGACATGTCCTCTTGTCACTGATATGAATACGAATGATATCGGCGACATTGTGCTGTTTAGTAGACCACAAATTTAATCCGGTCTTATGCTTGCCGGATGATTGGGGATATGTGACCCCTTTGTTTATCTGCACTGGTTGATTTAGAATCTCTGTAAAAACGGGTTTCGACAATAGCCTTTACTACCTTTAAGCTTTTACCAATTGGATCTAGGTCATGAGCCACAGGGTAACGCCTAGTCAACTCGAAAATATTGCGTTTTGAAGCCAAGTTTGGCCTTGTAATCTCTAAATAGTCGTTACGCAACCTTCGTAAATGCCTGCAACCAAACGCGTGCGAAATTTTTCTGCACTGACCTATCAGAATGGAAGGCATTGCCCGTGCCCAACTATTTACCCGGCCCTGATTGGCTGCCTGCTAGACTGCTTACAAGAGACTTTCGATCTCCATTACCAAAGTAAAAATAACCTGGTGATCACGGCCAGGATTTGCATTTAAGGATGGGATAGCAAGAAAACGTAGTTGACCTATCAATTTTGAATTTTAATGGGGTGGTGATGTGCTTTGAATCAGAGATATTGCTTTGAAGTTTACGACAAGAATTCGCCTCCCAATAGGTTCGATCCAGGCTATGAAATGCACATAATATTTCAATAGTTACAGGTAAAACAAATCAGTGCGTGTGGATCAGGCTAAACAGGTTGTTTATAAGACAGGAAGCTTTTTTGCCTCTTCACTACCACATTCTTCCAATGTTATGTAATAAAATCTATCCGTGTGAATCGAAGGCTTTCTGTACATTTTCCAACTTCTTTGCACTAGGTTACTTTACTTCAAGCACCTTTTGGGACTGCTACAACCGGTCAGTTAGAAGATCACATGCTTCAACAGACCTTTGTTTTCATACTGCTGCGGCCAAATGAATGTGGGAAGTAGTGGGATTTTCGAACAAATAGGTGGCACTTAAATTATGGGGTGAATGAAAGCATCGGAGATCAGCTTTTATGACACATTTGGCGTAGTTTATTCTCACCAGCTAGTTCATTGTAGACTGGAGAGTCTGTTATTACGAGATATTTGGAGCTTTATTCCAACCAAAAAGCACTTCAAAAGACGATCCTCGATGACCACTTCCTCTCCAATACTTTTGAAGAATTCGATTGGTTAATTTCTCAAAAGTTTGTACTGATTTCTACGAAAATGATCAACTTAAAGTATGGATGTCATATTGCCTGGTGGAGCTCGAATTAAACCATCTTATATGATTTTTTTGACACCGAGTAAACTCGTATTTTTTTGTTTCTTAGCTCATGTTCTCTGCTTGTGTACATGACTCAAGGTCGTGTTGCCTTGTCTGAATCTAGATAACCTGTCAAGACAACGAGCTGGCGCAGTTGCAGCAAGCAGCCGTGCTACTGAAGGATCAACTTCAAACCCTCAATTTAGTGGCTTCACCATCTCGAAAGGCTTCCACCTCTGCCAGCGCTGCAAAACTCAGTGGGCAGAGCTCGAACCCGCATCAGTCATTGATGGGGGAACTCTCGGCTGCGAATGCGAACAATGCGGTAGGCTAACGGCCTTATTTTAACGATTCTTCATGTGTTCAGCGATTGTGGAGCAAATGAAGTGTCCTGGGACTTTTCTGAGGACGAAATAAGACAATACTCGAATATCGTCGACATACAAAGGGCTGAGGGTGGGATTGGGCTACTGGCACGACCGGAAGGTCGGACGACCCGGCAGAGGTACAATGACGGAGCCGCAATTGGTCTGTAACCAAAAAACCGAGAGATAGATGTTGTTGGAAAGCACTTAATAGAGCCCAGAAATCAAGTGAAGTAAAACAAGGTGACGTTGATCCGTTTCCTTTGTAAGTGTCCGTTTTTAATTCCAGTAATCTAAACGAAGGATTTTGAAATCACCGTTTTTTTGACCAAATCGCTTCGAGTAGGTAAGTCAGTAAATGAGGTGCAGTGCAAAGTCTACACCACTCCCACGAACCCACTCTTTGTGTCTATGCTAGAGTGGAAAGCATAATGACTGACAGTTACCGAGATAAAAAAAAAACCTTTTTTCTTTACATTTATATTAAATCGGAAGCATGGTCCCTGGTTAATTTCTCCTGCGTTTAAAGGTAGGTTAATTCTGTCTAGACACTCAGACGGTAAGCGGAATTGTCTTTCGTCTTTTACTATATTTTACTGCTATCCCGGGTTTCAAGCGTTCGAGTTCGCCCTAAAGATGTTGTAAAGCATACTGGGATGGTAAAAAGGACTAGATGGCTTAGAGCACAGACGGAATGTCACAGTATCAGGCCATTAATCGAGACCGCGGAAAATGATGGTCTTGCATGGCTGAGTGCCTCATCAAAGCGTCTATTGTGTTATTTCACAGTCCTTTCGATTGGCCACTCTTCCGCCTCGGAAGTAACATCGTGGTCAACTCTAAGTCAAGATTGTGGGTGTTACGATTGAATCGCACCCAGTCGTGGTCGATGCTTTTCACCTGGAATGTTTAGAGGTGGCGTCCAGTCGACGATCTCATAATTAGTGTTGATTGGATCCAATGCTCCAGGTTATCCCTGAAAAGTGGTAAGGGATATCAGCCAGAAAGGCTATAGGCATGAAGGGGAACCCTCGGCTACCGAGGCGGCGACTGAACTGCAGAGACCTGAGACAACTGTGGCTTCAGGAGACCATAGTTACCACTGTCCTCAGCTCTACACAAATGTCAGGATCCTTCCTGCAATTCACTATTCCCGTAGCCACTCCGGACACGTTTGCAATGAAATTAAGGTTTTTATCAATAACGCGGACGTCAGATGTCATAAAACACCAGCTACGTGCTCGTTTAGAGTGCCAAATGTAAATCTTGACTCTTTTTACCGAGAATATGAGCGCTTTAGAAATTCATTTGTTTGGGTTCCAGGAGGATGATTGGTGGTACAAACACGTTCATCTGGACCCCTCAATGACAGGGTTCTACGAAGACGACGAGATTGAGATTGATGACGCCTCCCTACTAGCCGCTATGACAACTAACGGCAATGTGATTCCAAAGAGTGAAGAGAATGGTACAATGAAGGTGAATGAGAGTAGCGATCTCGAATGCAACGATTCTGGTGCGAGTGGTTCTACGGAAGAGGAATTTCTTAGAAGCTTTCGTACCGAAGTTGCTGAAGTAAATTTTAATAGCCTTTAATTTTAAACATTTATGATTACACGTCCAGAATAAGTAGCTTAAGGAGGTATAATTTACAGCAACAACGTAAAGCATCATGCTACTAAGCTTTTACAAAGTGAATCCTTTTAGCTGTCACGGTGAAGATGATTTGGTCATTGCATGAATAGTTGCTCACCTCAACTCCGTTTATTGCACGTTGAAGAGTATGTTTACCATCATTGTGCATTCAGAAACTTTCCACTTCTCTCATGAAATACGTGGTCCCTCACGCCGTCTTTAAAAACATACCTCCGAGCCATTGACAGCTCCAAGAAATGGGCAATATCATTGCAACCCAGCTATTTACAAATGGAATGTCATGCATTCCTTCTCTATGCCAATGGGCCACAGTACACACATGCCCTTTCATGGTGCTCACCCTTCCTTACGTTTTTTCTATCTTCTGACACCGGAAGATGTTCACTTTATGTAAGTTCAACTATTGGAGAGGTTCCATTTAATGAGGTTTAATTTGCTACACGAGTTTAGTGGTGGCACTTCTTCTACTACCAAGGCAGAGTAAGTAGGATGAGTTTAGTGGGAATTTTTATGGTCAGATCTATCAGCAACTACGTCAGATGTGTGTGGAGGTGAGCGCGCAATCCTTCAGCAACGCCTCATCAATTGCGGGCCACAGACCAGGTGACTGGACGCCCGACCAACTGTCACGCATCGAGTGGGATTGCCGCCTCGCATCGCTGCGCAACGTCTTAACAGACCTCCGTGGTCTCCTTCAGGATCTCGTTGCCATTCCTATCAAGGTATCTCTCCTCCTAGATCTCTGAACTGTTTGCAGCGCTGTGGTTGGCAAACCAAGTGGTATGAGAAGTGTCAAGGGTTTTAGGTCACATTCTTAGCTGATAAGTAGTCTGTTGATCAGTTAAACTTGGTTTTCAAAGATCCCTTCCAGAGTTTGTATAACCTCACCATGAATAAAAAGATTCACACTTTGTACAATATGAACCGCTTATTTTACACTGAGTGATCGGAGAGTGCTTGCGAGACAAACAGCCTGGTAACCGCACAATCCACTAGCCTTTTAAAATCTGCATTCCAATTGCTGGAAATTTCATTCTCAACACCCTTGCCTCTCGGCGTCTACTTATTTGTTTTGGTCCTAGTGATTGATCTAGAATAGCCCAGCTTCCAGCATCACGTCGTGTGGAAATGCCGGTGTAAACTCGCTGCCAAGTCGACAAAATGTCACTGCTTGGGCGGTGTTTATGCACAGCTCTGTTTACAATCCCAAAACAAATGAGGAGCCAAACTTTGCGTTTGAAGTATGTTAGTTCCAACCCTGGCACCAAAAGTCGTCATAAGATCGCATTTGCATCTGAGTGGAAGTTGTGCTGAATGCCAGTCCACTTCGTCTCAATTTCTGCGACGCAAATGTGGCAGGTGTCATGCGGAAACGCCGTTTAATGCACATAGTGTGGGTAATCGAATGAACACCCAAGCTGCTGGATACTGCCATTAGGAGGTAGAATGCATTGCCACTTCTAACCGTGGGGTTGCTCCACCATGAGTGGCTGAGTATCATCCGTCGACTCATCCTTGCCAGGCCAAATCACCAGCACCGCGTGTTGTCATGACTTGTTGTTTGTGGAACCGTCAGAGTGGCCCCTACTAATATTTACTAGGTTGTTCTTTCTCCTTTCCAGGCCTAACAAAGGTCAAAACAAGTTGGTGGATGAAAACTCGGTGCAAATGTCCTGTTGCTTGCTGGCTCCTTCTGCAAACCGTATCTTCCTGTCATTTTGAATGCTTTGTTTTTCATACCCTTTATGCACAGAAGATTGTAACACCATTTGTAAATGAAATTGGTGTCGTGGTCCTTTGAATTGTGCAATACTTCCCACTGAATTGTGGTTCCACATTCAGTCGTAGATAAATAAACAAGTGGTTGGCATTGCTCAGTTGAGTATTCGCATGCATGAACTTGCACGAGATTTTGTACTGCAGCCGCTCTATTTTCTTCCTCACCATTCATTTGGACGTCTGCTTTAGACGACTGGCACATGCAGTTACTCACTCTTCTCTGCCTAGGAGGAACTAAGCATAATAGTTTGGTTGTCTCCAGCTTCCAGGAAGGGAGTATTTGCAACCCTCATGGCCTAACACAAGCCGTCACGTTTCAATTTTTCCCAAGGAAATCACACAAGTCGTTACATGCCCCTTCACGCTACAAGTCTCTCCCCGTGGTTGTATCATGTTTGTACAGAATGTGGCGGTGTTTTCAAAATCATTGTCTGCAGTGATCTTATCCAGCTATATCACGAAATGCTGTTTCTTTGGCACTAATTTAACCCACCTCTTGAGGTTTGGTGTTCGACGAAGCCTAGAAGGCGAGTCGAAGTGGGGTAAGGTCCAATTTTGTATCGTGATCACTCGCGACTTTAAATTCTTAGTTTTCCATTTTTTCAGATAATTTCCTAACGAAGGAAGTACTACACTTGTAGACAAAGTACTTATTGTTCTCAGTTTAACGAATGGGAAGTCGTTGAATTCCTGCCCATTCTCGCCCATATTGGTGCCGGCCAGTCGGAAAGTGATGTATAGTACTTTGAAGGCTATTGTATAATGAAAGGAAACAGTAAGTAAGTAGAAATATGTTGTTTTTGGTCACCACAACTTTAAGTAATGAGGCATGTGCTTACCAACTTAAGGGGAATGGTGAATGGTAAATGAGTATGAAATGGATTGAGTGCTCTCCCGTTTGCGTGGTTTGTGGCAGAATTGAGGATAGATTGAGGCGCTGAGGCACTCACAGAAGTTAGTCCTGAAGCCATCCATCCAGATGCAGCAAAAATTTTAAGCGCACTTTCCACCTAGATAGAAAGTGGGATAAATTGAAACGATTTAAAAGACGCTTACTTGAATCAAAACATCATTATGTCGAAGCCATTCTTCCGGACGAGTGATTGACTTCCAACCAGTTTTACTAGGGAGCAAGTTGGGCGCGTTTATGTCGAGATCGGTAGTACTGATTTGATAGTTGTAAACATTAGCAGAGTCTCCAGAACTCACGCTGCTGATTGTCTCTGAAATCTGTATCGCCGACTCACCCTAACAGCAGTTGGACCGCTACCTCTAACACTACCACCATCAAAATAAGTAAGACTTGATGGCCAAAGACTCGTTGTTCACTTCAAACACCAATGTATAACAGTATGTTTTATGTGTTAGAAGATGCAGAGTTTCGCATCGCGTACATTTCTCGTGATCATTTCATCACAGTCTTGCAACAGTGAAATAGCAGGATGCCAAATGCCATTGTCCCGATGTTAAGAATGCCACTCCTTCATCAGACAAGTAGATCATTCCTCGAACAGAGTACGAAAATGAAAGAGAGGATTAAGTTAGTAGGTGCAGAGGATTTGGTGTTGAAAAAGTAGGGTTAGGATCCGAGTCAATGTCTGCGACAGGACAGGGACTCTCTTGCATCCTGTACCTTAGAAGAGGTGTTGGATGTTCGCACTGGTAGTACATTCCATAAAATACATTACTTCGCATCAAAGCATGCCAACAACTTCCACCAATTTTTTCTATGAATACTCCTTAGAACTCAACTAGTGCCCAAGTAAATGGGCAAATACCTTAAGTGGCTTTAAAGCTCTGTTAAATAACCATGATTGAGCCTAAGAATACCACCCAACTAGCACTCGGTTAAAAGGTCGGGCAGATCCCTCGGAGTTTTGTCCAGCTTTAAATCCAGTTCTGTTCATGTTTGAAAAGGCTACTGTGCTAACGTTGATCGCAATGGATTAAATGGTAGAACTCTCAAAATGCAGATTCATTCGTTTTCCCAGGTCATAAGGAATGCCACCTAAAGGGACAGCTATGCCGACTGCCATAGCTGATTAACACACCTTGATGTCACGGAAAGGATCCACAGACTGTGAACAGCTGAAGTCTTAGCGCCTCCCTACGAACAAGCTATGGAGGCAAGTCTTTCGCCAACAAGCAAAGTGATTGGGACATGGAATGCAATTGACGAGGTGCATTGTGCAGCCTTGAGCAGCACGGCTGTGGTGAATATCCATCTCCCTTTGCAGCTGACAAAGTTGACGAGACACTTTGGATACGAAGGCTTGGACAAACTGCCTTCTTGCCTCCAGGCAGGTGTAATGACCACCATTACTAGTTTGTGCGTAGTTTTTTGTAATGGTCGATGGGGTACAGAGGTCCCATGCCTCATTAACTGTGCATTTAACTACATAGAAGTGTCAGCCCTCGCGGTTTACATAGTTGATCCTTCCGTCCATGTTTGTGGATTATGAGCTCTTCTATATAGAAGAGCACGATGCCTTAAGCAGAAGGTTGAGATCAAACCCGTCACACAACTGTAAAATTAATAGTGCAGTACATTTTGAGTGACGAAAAGTAGACACTCCGAAGGACAATTCCTTACCATTAAGGTGAATATATCCTACTTAATTTTCATTTTAGCGTCCACTCTATGCTCCTTCGATATTGCATGGGTCCGCATGCAACACATCACTTATCGTTTCAGCAGTTCAGTGAATAAGGTGCCGACAGCGTCTTAAACAAAGGACCAAGAGGATTAAACAGAGCGGAGAGAAGGAAATGAGAAATGTGCACCTCAAAACCAGCTGGATTTTGTCTCACCACTAATAACTGATATTTAGGTTGAGTTGGTTGTGATCCCACGAACTAGCTATGGTACGCTACTGTCCCAATAGTGAAGGACTATGGTAGTAGAAATTAATAACGCTCTTTGAAGTTGATGATTTTGGCCAATGGAAGGGGCTAGATGAAGTGCATGGGAAGACATGATTAGAGGGGGTAGACTTGGTGCGGAGCGCCTTTATCAGGAGGGGGAGAAGGGGGAGTTGGAGAGGGTAAGGGAGAGAATGCATCTCTAAAAGGCAATTTTCGTGTGATTTAGAACCTCATAGATATTTAGCTGTCAAGGTATCCTGCCTTTCCACCTTTACCACCCTGGCTTTTGCCTTCACTTTTATCACTTTCACCTCCATTTCTTTCGTCTGTTTCTGCCTTACATCTGTTGCCCCATTTTATCACTTTAAGTGCCTTCCTATCCATCAGATTTGTGAGTTTTGCTTGTCACCTGTTGATTTTGGTGTTGGTGAGATCGAATGAATGTGTGGCTATCAAGGTAAATTCCGACATATGGAATGTAGGGTGGCTTGTCTTGTCGGTATTTGGACACTTCTTCTTTGTTATCACCACGAAGTACTCAATTTGATGGAATGACCAAGAAGGGCAACGGATAGAGAAAAGTGTCCAAATGAAGTGAGTGAATTAAAATGAATTAATTAAGAGACTACTTTTACTATGGAGGATTAAATGGAGGGAGAGGAGGTGGAGGATGGATAGGCTGAGGTAGAAGACAAACAGAAATGGCGGAAAGAAAGAAGAAAATGCTGAATAAGAGTGTCCGGGGACAGGACAAGACAATGACAAATCAAAGTAAGCTATGTTGAACTAAATTAAGATGCAGTCATTAGTAATGTGTGGTCTCTTCTAGTCTGATCTAGGGTATGAATCATAAGTCATTCAAATCACGTCATGACTGTACATGGTCCTCGACAGGTAAGGTAAAACTGAAGTCGAACAATGGACGCTGGAAGAAAGGAAGAAAGATGAGAGATGTGGTGAGAGATAAATGGAATCCACTAAAAGGGCTTTGACGGAGAATGCGGAAGGTGAGGGGGAGGAAAGAGAGGAGCTGTGAGAGAAATGAAGTTGAGTTAGGAGAAGGCGAAGGTGTGAGAAGTTAGAGGGAATTAGAGGAGCAAGGCGTTCCAGTGCCGCTAAAATGCAAAAAAATGAAGGAGGGTAGAAAAAATGAAATGAGGTGCAATTTACGGAGTAGATAGGTTTAATAAGGTACTCAAGACTCAATACTTCAGAGCATAGAGAATAGTGGGTGAAGAATGAGTCACTCACCGATGGAGCGTTGGAATGGAATATGCGAATGGAAGAGAAAACAAGTGGGATGCTTGCTTCCTCATTTCAAATAAGTCAAATGGTTTAGTTCCTACGTGTGTTGATTGGTCCAGAATGTCTGCAAGGGGGAAGGAGAAAGAGACCGAAGGTGAGGGGGAAACGATGCAGGAAGAAGTCGTTGACGATAAACTGCATAGTGGAAACGGAGACGTTTGATACTTAGTAGTCGAATTTGGAATGTGTCGGTGAGCATGTCTGGCAGTTGGTTGTAAAGGGAAAGAACGGATGGATGGGTGGTAAATTTTTGACAAAGTGAAGAGGTGAGGTCAATTAACCAACCAGCCAACCAAACACTCAATGGAGCACTTACTTGATCCAGGGTGAAACTGTCAATTTGGGTGAGCGGGTGGGTTGTGGAGTGTTGATGAAGTAAAGAGGTAAAATTATATAACCAACCAACTATCCTTGCCATCCTTTAATCATTTAAGGAGGAATTGCTTTCCTAAATGGAGCTGAAGTGGGATTAGAGTATGTGGTGCTTATATACGCACAATATTTATTGTGCCAGTCTTTAAACACAAGAGGGGATGGACGGACCACCAGAAAATTGGAAATTATTTGCACTTTTTGCGTAATAAATCTTGGAAAGCATCCTCTTTTTCCTTATTATGGGCTTTTACTTTCATTATCTTGATTCCATTTGCTGTTTTTGGTGTTGAGGGCGATCAGATGGGGAAGGAAACTGTGAATAGCATGTAGATGATGGAAGTTTAATGTCTCTATGTCTTGAAGATACCCTCCTTCCTTATATATACGTCCCCACCTTTTCACTTCCACCACTCCCAACCATTGTGTGGTTCAATCTGGCATTGCAGAAGTTCACGTGCGACAAAAACGACGATTTCCACTGCCAGTGTCAGTGATGGATGTCAAAGGAAAGGTGTCATCGTAAGCATTAATAGCTGTTGGAATTCTCAATTTTTGACTCTGGTTAATCCTAGACCTACAATTTACCAGCCCACTGCACTTCACAGTCTGCGGTCGATTTAGTGGACTCTATTCTGGATTTCACCCCATTATGAACCATAAATTAGTAGTTGTCTGGAGTGAAGTGCTCGAAGTGGTCATTCCTTTCTTCGTCCCCTTCTTCGCCCTTGTTTTTCTTTAAATCGACTTCGGCATCTCTTCCATCAGATTCTTCGTATCTGAACTCCTAAGCCCGCTCTAGCACCGGTCTGGATGCAAAAATTACGCTCTCCTTTGCATGAAACGCTGCAATGCATTTGAAGTTGAGCGTAAACCATTTGTTTGAGTCTTTATGGACTGTTTTTCCGCATACCTCACCACAACCACCTGACACGACATGCGGGGAATTGGGAAATACCACATCAGATTTGCTTGGCAAAGCATCAGTCTTCATTGTGATCCTATCTCCCACAGTATCAAGAGACGGTGGAGACTGAACCTCGTGAATGGAATTAGGGGCTGTCTACCTTACGAGCCCAATTCAAATTAAGTTCCAAGTCTAAGCTTCTGACCTCCTGGCCACATGTGCTGTATGTTCTTGAGTATTTGGAGACGATGAGTTAGCAGACCGTGCCATCTGGATTCAATTCGATACTGGATCATGTTGAAACAGAAGAAGCATCTACTTCTCATAATGCTCAATTACACGTTGTCATTGACACCTCGTATCAGTGTTAAGCATGAGTGATGGAGATATCAGTGGAGACAACCGTAAATGTTGTGTTATTCAACAGATGGAGTCGCACCTACATGCATGGGGAGTTGACAGCAGACCTCAAGTATGACAACTAATTGCTTCATGATGCTTCAATAATCTGATGATAAAGGTCTGTGTCCCATTCTCAAGTAAAACCTGGTGTCACTGTTAACGACCCCTGGACGAGGCTATCTTGAGTTACAAAGAATGTTATAGAAGACAGACAAATCCATGTCAGAACCCCAAAACTACGAAATCAACCTGATAAGGGGTTGATTACCTTCAACCCATATTACCTCTAATCGCGCCTTTCTTGCTCCAGATTTTCTTTCCTTGAGTTGGGTGTTCCGGTGTAGCAGGAGCCTCAGACGTTCTGGTATTCCCTTCAGTCTTCGTGGTTTGCACACTGGCCTGGTGGCCGGCAACCGCAGCTGGCCAATGACGGCCGACGGCATGTCTTTACAGTGGTACCAATTGTCTCATAAACCTGCTTCTGCATTGGTACGGCTACCACTTCAGTGAAGACTTCATTTTTCATACCTTCCCAAAGCCTGCTGACTACTTGTCCCTCCCTCCCCCTCTCTTCCTCCCTAACACACCACACATCTCCCAACCCCTTCTAACTAGAGGAAATTTAACACATGGAATGGGATCAAGCTTAAATGACAACTTCATGCCAGAAATTTGGTGATGCGAAGGAGAGGAGGCGAATAGAAGCCTTCCCCAATCCGCAGGAAGCGGTTCTGTGTAATCGGTAGTAGCAGACGCCAATGGTGGTGTTAAAATCCATTTGAAGGAGAATGCCTCCAGAAACAGACCCCAGCCGGGACAGTACTAGTGGTCTTCAATGCCTTCATTTGATCACCAATTTTGCCTCCAAAGCATTGCGCTATAAACAACCCGTGAAATGCCCAACTTGTCGCGGATCTTTAGCTAAACCTCCCGAGCACATGCATGCACACTTCTCTTGTTTGCTCTTTCTTTATTGAGAGTAGCAACAGCACCACTTTATAACGATACTTCGTACTTTCGCAAGAAGTGCTGATAGAACTGCCTTTTCTCTCTACTCGGTTTCCATATTCATCACGGCTAAATACTTTACATTTAATCTAAAGGAAAGTCAGATATTTTTGATGCTTCTACGGCTGTCTATCCAGTTTGACACATCCTCGGGGATCCACTTAACTTTGCTTCCTTGAAACTAAATGATTAGTGTAAATGCAAGTGCGGAGTTGGGCGCAGTGAGTAGGCGCCGCAACACAATATGCTTCAAGGCCATGAAATGTGGATACGTGGATGAGGCGCTGAAACCACTTCTGACGATTCATTGTCGCCTTAGTGGCTTTCCTCGAATGTTCCGGTTTTGGAAAGAACTTATTAGGATTCTTGTTCAGTTGATAACGTGATTCCTTAAAGAAAACGTATTATCTACAGCTTTGAAAATGTTGCCTTACCTCTCCAACTACCCAATTTTTTTAGTATCTGTAGGTGATTTAGTCCCCAGGTCGACACTCACTACCAGTCTTTTGGAAAAAAGCATTCCTGTGGGGCGAGAAATAACCTCCATTCCACGAACAGCAATAGTGTTGATTCCTCGGTCAGAGTCTGAGATCGTGTTGCATAAAGTGTTGTCTAGTGATTGTGGCAGATCCTTGGCAATATCATTCACCTGCGCCTGAAGTCATTTTACAGTTGTGAGAACATTTTCACTATGCTGACCTTATCAGCATCGAAGATGGTTTCTAAAAGGTTATTTTCTACAGACTCGATAAGTGTACCAGATGCTTCAGTTCCTCCTGCATGTTCATTGACAAACGAACTCTACGCTGAAATGGGCCTTGAAGTCAATTTCAGAGGATAAACAAAAGCATTTCCATCTATGAGGCAGAAGAAGAGTTCAACGCATGGTTAGCAATCCATGAAATATATCTCACCTTCACTGTGCATGGTCGAAGCATTCCTAAATCTACATAACTCAAATTACTGTCCTTCTCGGTGGGATAACCAAGAGATATCACAAGTATGTTGTTCCGTTGAAGCGGAAGACATCGCTACAAGCATGACTGAGCAAAAGCTGACGGATGGTCGAAGACGCAGGACACTGCAGAGCCAACAATTTGAGGGAAGTTTAACTAAATTTTACCTCATAACAATACTTGTTTGAAACTTACACAAGATAAAGAGGTAGACTTGAAGCGTGCAATTAATCGCTGTCCTATCTGGGAGATTCAAGATTTCATAAAACGGAATAGTTTGTTTGTCTCCACCCATCAGGGGAGTAGTGTTTGCGCATCTCATCATCCGGTATAGTCTGGATTCTTTCACTCCTTCGCTGTGTATTTCCTCCACACTAAAGGTATCCTTTTGCCTCCGAAGTGTTGGGTTTGTATTGAAGGCAGTTTTTTCAAGACGATCGTCGCCAGTGAATTTGTCCATTCATATCACAAGTAACAACTTAGTCAGACGCCATTTCAAACTACCTCTTAAGGTTTATTGTTTGCTAAAGCCTCGAAGGCGAGTCGAGGTTAGAGGCAGGCACGCCACTTGTATCACTTGATAAGTTGGACGTTGCTAGAATGCGGATGCAGTGGCCAAACTTTGGGAAAAGCCCAAACAAGTCCTGCAATTGTTGACTGGACGTGTAAAATTGACTACTCCCAAAATTATCACTTTCCTGTGCCACCAAGTTGTCTAAGTCACCTACCACAGCAATTAATTTATCTTGACTATTCCATTTTCTATTCTAATTACCTTTCCGAGCCACGAACTGCTGCTTGTGATCGAACCAGGGTCCATAGTGAATGGACTATTGCCAAATGCCTAATGGAAAAGGTGATTCAAATTTTCAGAAGGCTGAAAGGGTCAAGCCGCTTAGGCGACGCCGTCTTTTAGAGCGTATGAATTGAACGTAAATATAGCACCTCTACTAAACATGGTAAAGCGCCTTCCGAATCTACAGAGCAACTGCGCCTCTGGTGGCCTGGAAGGTACCCTCCATTGAGTAGTATGGGAATGCCTGAACGTGACTTATCCGCTAGGCATGGATCGGGTGACAGATGGCTCCTCACCTTTGAGTGGCGAGGCACTCATTGGTTTGTCCTGATTTGTAAGCCCTCCACTTCGAGATTAAGAGGGCATATGTAAGGAGTTAAAGAGTGAAATGATAGTAAGGATGTATGTGGCAAAAGGAAAAGAGTAATAAAGTTGCTAGAAGTTAAGAAACAGACTTCCTGAATCTGTGGTTAAAAGGAGGACGGTTCTGCCACTATACAGTGACACTGATGCAAGTCTTTTCACTAACCTGGGAAGGTCTAATTACCACTGACCTCAGGTGGACCTTGAAGGCAATACTCAAAATCAAATCCTGCTTTTCGTACCTCTGGTAAGGTTTCCTCTTCTGATACACACTACGGTAGGAAAACCATTTCATAGTTAAAGTATTACTATCCTCTTTTGCTAGTTCATGAAGGGTCAACTACTACATTTATTGGTGAAGTGACGACTATTTGTAGTGCCCAAGTCTTCCCAGGAGTTGATAGATGTTGTAGAAGTATGGTAAAAGGCATATGACTGATGTATAGAAGAGCCGAGGCTATCGGCCAGTGGAAGTACAATGGTGGAGCCTTGAATAGACAGGTAATCAAAACTCTGCGTTAACCAAATAAAGTACTACATATCTCCTCTCCTTCTTTGAGCGTCTCCCATCACAACGCAGTCGGCGCTATTAAGAGGAACACCCACGAGTCAGTTGCACCATTCATCAAAGTTGCGTGTAAATGAGAAGACAACTAACCGCAACGTCACTCGTCCCTCTTGGTAGTTCTTCTAGATTTGCAGTTACACCGAATTTGGAAACTGCATTAGGGAAAGGAAGAATATGCTGGTCATTTCGCATGCTCATCGCTAATCGCGAAACCGACGGCCAAAAATCCAGAGCCATATAATAAGGGACAAAAATATATTTTTGGGATTACTTTCCCTTTCCACTTTTTTTCTCAATTCAATATCATCTAGCCATATCTCTTTGGGTTCTATTCAGCTAGTGGAGCGATAGAGGAGATATTCTGCCCTTACTGTAGACAACTCTGCAACGAACTTCTCCAGATGGTTCACAACTGATGTCGCTAGCCGAATTTGTTAATAGCATTCCTGAAGAAAAGTGGACTGCAATAGTTGCTGAAGGTATACGTCTTCTCCAACTTTTCTGCAAGCGACCGCGTTAAGGTATAACCTTCGGTAACAGAACTCAAGGCAGTTGTCTCTTAGGATCAGGTTCGCCTTCCGCTGTCAAAAGTGTAGTGCCCTGAGCCTTCCCTCAAGTCGAAAAGAGTCATGGAAGTGCGGTGGGAGATATGTACTGATGTGCAGAGAAGGAGAAGTACAATGGCAGAGCCTTAATTACTCGTGTAATCAAAAAAAGAGATAAATAAAATATCAAAGCAGAGAGTAAGAAGATGTCACGTATTAGGCATATTTGGGATACGTTTCATCCACCCCTGGGGCTGATGGTATCCTACTGGACCGTCGCAAGACTCGTAATTACCGACTGCACCTTGCCTCAGAAAATATTCAAACCAACATGCATTACACGACATTCTTCCCACTAAGTCGCGACTGGATTCCAAACCCGAGTGCTCCTTGATCAGACCCAATGATGACCACTGCTTCAGCTGCTAGCCTTAGTGACACAAATAGTGGTCTTTAATAATTACCCCAATTCTGAGTGTCTATATTCTTGCAAGTGATGCTGCAACTTGACAAATGGCTCAACGGTAGACGTTTTCTTGGCTGCAGAGCTCGTCAAGTGCAGATCTGTGCATATTCTGATTGGGTTAAATTTCTGCTCCTTTGTTACTCATGCCACCGTAGCAAGCGAACCGGTGCCCTTTCAGACCCACAAAGGAAGTAGCTGATGGCAGTAACTAGGCGATAGGGCTACTAACTCCACCCAAGTGGTGTGAGAATTACTGATGCACTGCCAGTGAGCAGACTATTAGCTAGATCCAGCTCATCCACTGCGACCTTATTTCGAAGGTTACTTAACTCTAGTGTATGGGGTTTCAAATCCTCCTCCCTGGCTTGTAAATCCGTTCTGGTGACGACCTTTCGGCCACTCCGTCTGGAGCAGTCGTGGAGCTACAACGGCGGCAAGGACAACTGAACACCATTTCAAAAGAAAAGTGTCACGACTTTCTCACCCAAAGAATAAAAAAGCATCTGCTGACACTCACAAGAGACAAGGTCCCACCTCGCCTTCCACATGAAGGAAGGCAACAACTGAAACACCAATATGCTCGGTAGGCTTGGATGGAAACAACAATTATGGAGCCTTCCACTGTGCTTACTTGACGGCACGCAAATCACTGCCACATCTCTAGCAGCAACAATGAAAGCCAACAGGACCTTCTTGTGCGTCCCAACTAAGAACAGACCAATTGGTGGTGAATGTAGGCTTTGGCAATCCACCTCAAAGAAAATGTTCCCCTGAAGCGTACTCGTTAATGAGTATCTTCCAACCTTGGACAGTACAAAACCAGTGAATCGTCTCCTCCTCAATCCAGGTTGGAGTAAGGATGGAAGTGTGAACAAAACGAAATCGATAGGTGGTTGTTGAGGCACCGACTGAGTTGTGATAGGAAAATTCGAGGAGTTGCCAAGGGGCACGTTGTCAAAGACGCTCTAAATAGTAAGGACGCTGGAAATTGAGTTGATACTAATTACATCCCACCTCCACGGCCTGTGAGGACGCGTAGTCAGCCCTCATTCATACGTCGCCTCACCACCAACAGTTACCATGACTTTCACGTACTTGAGGAACATTGAACAGGCCTTCCTCGATCCTTCATCCACATTTGCACTTACATCTTGATGGCATATCTGCCTTCCCGTCCCCTCTCCTCACACCTCCCAACGAGCACGTTTTGCTATTATTGCCAATAAGTGTGCTCCAACCAGAACCTCTACCTCGTCAGCAAATTAGCTCAGAACAGCCCTCGGCAAACCTATTGCTGTCGGAAAGAACTACGACTGTGAATTGTCGCAACTTTGGTTAGTAGCAATCGCGAGATCAGAAAGCCCTCGTCTCCGTAATCAAAAACACCGAGAAATACATCATGCATTCTGGCAATGGATTACGAGTCCCATGACACACCACAAGCCAACCTAAGTACACCAAACAAGTCCTTAGGCTTCTCTTTGCTTTCCCACATTATTTGAACTAACGTCCGATGCCAACACTCACGTCTACCTCTGTTTGCCCATAAGAGGCATCTACTAAATTTATTAAGTGAAAAAATGCTCACATTTCAATCACATCATTCAATTAGCCAGACTCACTCGCATTTCAACCTGAGCATAAAGACACATAATCCCACAAGCGTACGATAGTCAACAAAACAACAAAGAGGCATCTGCGATTGAAGAAACCAGTAAAAATAGACCATTCATGGAAGACCAGCGTTGCACTGTGCAAGCACGATGAAAGGGGGGTGGAGGAGGAGGGGAAATTCAGTTTGGCCTCGGTAGCAGAATGAGTTTTCCCGAGTTGTCACAGGTCATATTGTACTCGACAAGAACTGTACGACACCGCTGAGCTATTATACTCGGCAGCACGACCTTCTTGTGCGCCCCAACTAGGAACAGACCAATCATGAGGCACGCGCTCACCGCAAAACACGGATGCTTGCCCAACGAGGTGATAAAATTTACCTGTCACGAGAAGACCAACAAACGCCAACGTCGTTAGTCACCTCCTAAAGGGTGCAAATGCACTTCTACTCTACCTGGTATGTGAGGGGGTCGGTGAGCCACAGGTAGGTTGCGGAAAGCCAGAATACAGTTGCTGCCAGCAATATGATTCGCCACAGCTTAGCCCTAGGTCGCAGTCCATCCACGATCTCTCGTAGTCGACGCTCGAATGCTTTCAAATCCTCTGTCGGCTCTGCAGCTGGGGGTGCTGACGATGCCAGAAGTTGCTACAGAAAACATGATATCCTGTTTAAGGGTAAGGACCCCCTAAATACTACCACATCTCGAACGATCCGTATGTAGTAAACTAAAGTTATTTGCCAAAATTGAAGCGCACTCAAGACTTCACTTTAACAAGGCTTGTATCCATGATGCGTGAGCGAGTGTAAATAACTATTTCCAAAACACAAGGCAGTCTACTTAACATGCTCACCATCTCAAAGGCATCTCAATCACAGGTCACTCAAAACTATTCATCCCTCTCTATAGTCAACGGTGAATGAGCAATACTAAGCCTACAAAACATAGATTTACAATCGCATTACTGTCGCCAACACACACCACTCGACACCTTGGAAATCGTGAAAAAATGATAAGAATACGCATCTCACCAGAAATCAAGTGTTTGATAGGGTAAAATGAATAGGTGGTGAGTGATCTGACGAGAACAGGAGTGTACACTTACCGTGTTATAAAACTGTATCATTAGGTTAAAGTAGTGGACAACCGGGCTAGGGCAACCGTGACCGAGATGGAAAAAGTCGAAGGAGCTCATTAATATAGTCATATTTTGAAATAAGAGAGCTTAGAAAGATTCCTTGATGAGTGTATAAGCTCATCCAGGAGGCGTAAACAAAAATTTTTTGGATGGAATGCAAGTGCGCGCCAGGTAATGCAAAAATTCCTATGTAGATTTCAAAGTGGTATTTAGAACTTACCTTTCCTAATTCTAAAGTAGAGTGGAAACTCCCCATACTTTTAACTGGACAAAAGACATAGAGCCTAATTTTCAAACTGAATGGAAGTTCAGTGTGAGGTCCAGTAGCATAAGTTTAAGAGATTGCACAAATGCTCAAACTTGAGTTAATATAACATGTTTTTCATTTTTAAGCGCTTTTTAGCCCATAAAGAACCGCCAAACTCCAAAAAAATGACTGGTGACAATGGTTTAGTTTCGGTGGCTCCAAAACTCATCAAACAAATAATGCATGGCATTAAGCCGTTTTTATTTGTTATCTTTTAAATGACGGGCCTTGCAATGCGCTTTTGGAGTTGCAACATTTTTCTGACCCGACAGTTGTTTGAGTCAACCAACTGATTATTTATAACGACTTACGCGCTTTTACCACGTCTTGCGCACATTGCGTTGCCCTAGGCTTGTCTCGTCCATTTTCGGTCCCTTTATGCCCTGCTCCACTCATGCGGATTTTCCGAACATTTTTGAATACTTCTGTATTCTGCTGATTTGCTAACTCATCATTGAATTGTGTATTTGCCTTTAATGACTTTTCCCGATTTGAGATTTTTGATTGTAATTATTCCAACGCATCGATGCAGTTTAAAGTTTATTCTTATAACTTGGGTTTTTGGAACATAATTCCTTGTCTATTTCTGACTGCATTTTCAGTATTCTCACTTGTTACTCCTGTCTTACTCAATTTAGACATGGACTCCAAAATCGCTCTTCTTAAAGATGCCACCACTCGGCTCCGCATAAACAGCATCAAAGCCACGGATGCCGCAAAATCAGGCCATCCCACCTCATGTTCTTCCATTGCCGAGGTCATGGCTGTCCTCTTCCTCGATGAGATGAAATACTTTGTTCATCAGCCACGTCACCCCTCAAATGACCGCTTTGTGCTGTCCAAGGGTCACGCGGCTCCCATACTTTACGCCGCTTGGGCCGAAGTCGGACATCTTTCAGAAAGTGAACTCCTCAATCTGCGCAACATTGACTCCGATCTTGAAGGCCACCCTACCCCTGTTTGTTGCAGTTTTTAAGAAACATTCTTTTGTGCCATCCAAAAGTCTAACAATCACTTCCTACCCTTCTGTTCCAGCGCCTCGACTTTGTTGATGTGGCTACAGGTTCCCTTGGCCAGGGTCTGAGCAATGCTGCTGGTATGGCTTACACGGGCAAGTACATTGACAAAGCAAAGTACCGCGTCTACTGCATAATTGGTGACGGTGAATCCGCTGAGGGTAGCATATGGGAGGCCCTGGCGTTTTCTTCTTACTACAAGCTGGACAACCTTGTGGCCATTTTCGACGTCAACCGCCTCGGTCAGAGTCAGCCAGCATGTCTCCAGCACGATCTAGACTGCTACCGGCGTCGCGTTGAAGCTTTCGGGTACCTATCCTGAGGCGATTATTCAAACGTGTGAAAGTCTACTGCATTTATAAGATTCGTCAATATTTTCCGTTCCTGATTTTAGATGCCATGCCATAGTTGTGGACGGCCATAATATCCCTGAACTTTTGACCGCATTTGAGACAGCCCGCTCAATCAAGGGAAAGCCCCTGGCATTGATTTTGAAGACCTATAAGGGTTACGATTTTCCTGGTATCTCGGATCAGGAGAACTGGCATGGAAAGCCCCTGGGCACTAGCGCCGCCAAGACCATTGAGCACTTAGAGAAGACGCTGATCGTCCCCTCAACCTTGGGCAAACTAAAGCCTCAGGAACCAGTGGTAGACTGCAAGGAGATGCATCTCATTGGCACCCTTAAGCTGACCACCCCCCCGCCCTATAAGAAGGGTGATAAAGTGAGCTGATTTTCTCCCTTGTACACTTGTCGATTTAATGCACCAACATTTATCTAAACGATACGCATCAACGATTAGCTTTAGTCATGTCTGGTTACGTGTTTGTATGTCCATGTTGACCGCGTCTTTTCGGCTAACCGAGTATTTCTTCGTCGTGGATGACAACTATGCCGAAGTGTTTTACTGTCCTGTAGATTGCGACGCGTGAGGCCTACGGTAAAGCTCTGGCGCGCCTGGGCTCCACCTATTCGCGGATAATTGGTTTGGACGGAGACACAAAGAATTCCACCTTTTCTATCTACTTACGTGATGCGCGACCAGAGCAGTTCATTGAGTGCTTCATAGCGGAGCAGAATCTCGTGGGTGTGGCTATTGGTTGTGCCACGCGTGAGCGCACTGTGCCTTTCGTGAGCACATTTGCAGCTTTCCTTTCCCGCGCTTACGACCAAATCCGTATGGGTGCCATCTCCCAGACCGATTGTAATTTCGCCGGGTCCCATGTCGGTGTCAGCATTGGTAAGTCACTGTGTGGTTGCAAACATTTATCTCTGTTGGCAGGCAAACCGCGACGCTTTATCATTCAGTTAAGGCCCAGATGTTCCTAGCCTTTTCATTTCCAGTTAGGACAAGTTGTGACCATAGAATTTAGTAATCACTCAGTGCTTGAAGTTAATGCAGTGCTAGCGTGCAAACCAGAATTCAGTTGATCCATTATTTTGAGACTTTTGCAGCGTATGATGCTCTGAGGTTGGTATGGCATGTTCCTCGATTTGGATGCCCTTCGTCACACGCATAAAATCCAGCGCAACCCTCAAGAGTTTTCTATAGAGAAGTCGGAATTTACTGCATCCACAAAGGGCTTTTCGAAGCACATCTTACCTCCATGCTTAGTTTGCCTGCTTGTGCGCTTTACTATCTCGCCTTTCATTGGTTCGTAGAAGCAGCCAAGGCTAGTTATTCGGAGCATGGAGTCCATTACGCCTTATGCAGGGTTGTAGTGTGACGCATTGATGTTAATTCCTCCTCACCGTAATGCTAGAGGCAGTGGAGGCTATGTGAATGACTTGAGGTCTGCACAAGCTGTGTAGTTTAAGTTCTGTTCGGTAGGCATTTTGCCTTTGGATTGGCCATTTGTGATTATCACGGATTATTTGGTAGGGTAGACGGAAATTCGTGTTGACAAGACTCAGTGTGGTTTTGTTTCTCGGTTCTGTTGTCGTGGTCCTTTGTGGTTTTAAAACTCGATATCAAAGTCCCTTCTTGCTGCTCCTTTTTGTGCAATGGCTAGTCGATTCACTAGTTTAAGAGGCAAAGCGACCATCCATTGGTATAGATGTACCCGTGTTTTCATCAATCACAATGCGATGGAACGTTTGAAATCCAAGTGTGTGTGCGGTAAGAATGGAGAGGGATGTCCTAACTGTGCGTTCATTCCCATTGAACATTGAATGCTACCCTGTTTTAGGCGAAGACGGTGCTAGCCAGATGGGGCTGGAAGATCTGGCAATGTTTCGTGCGATCCGCGGTTCCACAGTCTTCTATCCATCAGACGCTGTGTCCTGTGAACGCGCCGTTGAGCTGGCCGCCAATACGAAGGGTATTTGCTTTATCCGCACAGGTCGCCCTGCGGTCCCTGTCATCTATGATGCTAATGAGGACTTCGTCATCGGTAAGGGCAAGGTAGGTTTCACTCTTACCTTCCTCTCTTTAGTTGAGCTGTTTCGTAATCCACTAGTGTCGTTTCGTCTAGACTAGAAAACTCGTATATCCTGCTATCAGGTAACTACTGTTCTTTTATTGTTTGTTTCGTTACATTGATGGATGTGAATTGGAATCGTTTGGCGCGATACGAGTGTAGGATTGAAGAGGAAGAAAAGCTCATCAATTGCTTGTAGATTTGTCTGACGGCTCTGCCGAGCGGTGAAGATCATGTGACAGTGGTCGCTGCCGGCGTAACCCTCTTCGAGGCCTTAAAGGCTGCTGAGGTCTTGAAGGCGGAGGGCATCAATCTGCGCATCATTGACCCCTTCACTGTCAAGCCAATTGACGCCGAATTGATTGCATCCTCGGTCAAGTACACCCACGGTCGTCTCATCACTGTGGAGGATCATGGACCTGAGGGTAAGCTCCATTAGTGTGTGTGTATGAGGAGAATGGGAGTGAGAGTACTGACAGCCTTTTTTGGTTAACCCAGGCGGTCTGTCAGAGGCAGTGGCAGTAGCGCTAGGTGAGAGGGGTGTGAGCTTCACGCAGCATGTGCTAGCCGTCCAGGAGGTGCCACACTCCGGCAAGCCAGATGAACTACTTGCTAAGTATCGTATCAACGCGACAGCCATCTGCGAGGAAGCACGTGCTCTCATGCGCGCCTAGTCATTTCATTCTACTCGTTCCAAATCGTAATCACACGTATATTTTCCTCTACCTTTTCTAATGCTCCAATGCATTCCTGGTGATCCCTATTGGTGATAATAATAGTAATAATAACGCATTCCCGATATGACTTCTGTTATCTGACTTTGATGAATTTGGTTTCGTTAATGGAGCGAACCCTATTCAGGTCCGCCTCTTTTGTAAGGTCTGATTTCTATCACTATCCGTTGGTCGTTTTTGTACGCCCTACGATGTAAGTGCGGAGGGTCGAGTAATTACAGGGTTCCGAAGGGACTAGTCTAATGAGAACGCTAAAGGGGGCCATCCGTGATAATGGACAGTATGTGATGACGGGCGATGGCTTCTCTACCCACATGGTGGGTGAGGTGCTTAAAAGTGGTTGTGTTAATGCGAGGCTTTTCACAGCGCACAATAATTAGTCTGGAAGGGTTGATGTTAAAAGTTGTTTATTTTACTCAAAAGATATTCCTGGTGAGGTCTGGGATCCCAGATCTGCATGTATGTCTGACTTTTTAGAAGTTCAAATTGATGCCTGATTTTTGAACATTCTAGACAGTCGTAGTCACCCTCAGGCCTGTCTGATTGGTCCATATCCACCAGAGGCGTACTCTAACCGCCGATAATCATTCCAAGGTCATCGTGTAGTAACTGGAATGACCCAAACACAACCTAGACGCAGACTATGCCTACGGCAGTCTTTGCTCTAATAACTATTATGCACATAATACGTTGATCGTACCTCTGCACACTCATTACATCGATCAACAAAAGCATCTGCTCTGAAGTCCTTATTTATCACCTATCTGGTTGAAGGCCACAATAGGACCCAGGCAACTGAGTCATAGCTCCAAATCATATAATTAGCAGACGAAATTTGCGCCTAGTAGCAGTCCGATTTATTACAGGGTTCATTCAATTTATTGATGGCGCATGGTTCTCAGGGAAGAAATGACTTTCACAATGGCAGCGACTGTGAATGAGGCACTTCATACTTAACTAGGCTGTGATGTTGGGTTACTTGTTAACTAGGCATGGTTCTTCAATGGGATGAGGAAGTGGCTCTTAATCGGGCATAAAAATTCGATTCACGTCAGGGAGAACTGGATGGCCTGTGGTACTGAAGTGATTGTCCATTTGGCAGAACAACGAAACGTGTCCAGTCAGTTGTTGGCCCATTTGCCTTTACTACAGCCACCACCGGCAGGCTCAATGAGACTCGTAATAATCGCGCAGCATTTTTTCAAAGAAGGGTGACTTTTAAATCCCAACAGCTGGGGACAACACCTCCTGTTTCCTTCAAAAAAGGAGTTAATTTACCTGTTTGAATCAAAACACTTAACAGTCGTTGTGTTGTTTCAAAAGTAACTGCCATTTAGAAGAGGCTAATGCGAAACAGAACGAAATGGGTTCCTAGACTAGGGTAGCCAGAGTGTCGGCTAATAAAGTGTTCAAGGCTTGTTTTTCAAGAAGGAATTCTCGGTCGAACCTCCTGAATGATTTATTTGTGTGTTTACATCCCCTTCATAGGCTGCGCTATCGGGTGTGGCTGGGGGGATGTGTGCAGGGCAGTACACGCCCAGCTCCAAACATCTTGGTTAAACCCCAAGCTCCATCTAGAACCCCATTCTCATTCTCGCACTAATGTTTTGCGGATAACTTCTGACCGCCATAAAACAAAGTCTTAAGCGTGTTCTGGTTCCAGCTTAGTGTGCAATTGTCTGGGTTATAAAACATACCAATCTGTGTAACCCAGTTTCCCATAAAATCACCATAACTACTTTTCCAGGCATTGGTCCACGTAACTTGCCTAGTAAATGTTCTACAATATCGCAAAGGCTTCAAGGTGCGAATATTCCGCTGACTGCATTTAGCAAGAATTCAAAACGGAAGCGTTTATTGCCTTAAGATCATCTGGGCAACCATCTCGAACGTCGACAAGGGTGCGTCCAGATCTATTCATTAATGCATAATCTCCTCTTCTTCAACTTAAGTGGACTTGCTTTTGAAACGAACAAGGCATTCTAACCGCCAAGTTGAAATTCTTCCACGTTTGCCCCGTTTTTAGTGCATCAATGCAATTACTGGACGCCGCTGTTGCTACTGTCCTACGGCTAAAGCTGATTGTGAAGGAGGCGCGCCCATTGGTAGAAGGTGTAGAGCTCTATGGATGTGTGAAATGAACTCTTTCAGCACTGCACAGCATCGAGGTGTCAGCAGTTACTTTGCAAAGGGTGCATTGGACATGGTATTGTCATCTGGGGAGCCATTCTTCACCATCAAGATGGAGCGATGTTTCGTGAACTAACCTAGAAGCAGGAAACCAGCAAGGGAATTGAGACACAAACATTGGTTTTCGTACACTTGCATGCCAGAAGCGAGGTGCGTGTGGAGGTGAGCCCATTCTCCAGCCACAACCAGTCAAACAGGGTATCCTGAAGAAAAAATCATTTGGTTGCATGGTGGAAGGAAACACCTTCCCATGCATAAATAAATGGATTGACGGTCGGTCGTTCAGGTGTGAGTCGACACTGTAAGTGATTCGTTCGTCAGAAGGACCACTTTCGGCCAGTATCATCACCGATATGGAAGGGGGAGTAGTTTGACACCTAGTCAAGCCACCATCACCCATAAATCCACCCACTCAAGAAGATGCCAACCGAATGCTGCATTTGCACCTCCCAACTGGCATTCGGTAATCGATTTTCGTGGGGAGGTGGACATAAATTGTGCGTCTGACAGGAGGCCACTCATCCAAGACAAGTGACCCACAACGCGCTCATATGGCCAGCTTAAAGTGAGTGTCGGAGTCGCCTGAGGTCATTCCCACGTCTAAGGTCAAACAAGGAGGATGACTCTGTGATGTCTAGACGTGGCCGGAAGTACAGCTCCCGTTCACCTAACCGCCTACTTATGTTGCAGTGGGAGAGAGCCTTCCTTAAAGTGGATCAAACATCTGTCTGCACACGACGCGAGAAACAAAGGTGAGTCAAAGTATTGGACTGTCAAGAGAAAACATCTTAGCAATTCATCGCGAGGGTAAGTAGTTCAGAGGCGCCAATCCACCGAGGTATGTGATGAGTGGTACCTGTTTAAATGTGACGTCACACTCTCCAATTTGGCGAAAGCAGACGTCTACCCGTTTGAATGCGATCTAGCACTCTTCAGATCGTCTAAAGCTGCCGTCAAAACGAATGGAGAGGCGAGAATCAAGCAGTTGTGGTACAAAACGTCGGGGTACTGTCCCCGTGGAATTGTGTGCATACATTCCACTAGATGATGCGAACACCCATTCAAGCCATGCCGACTACTTGCGCATTTACCCACGACTAAAGGTGGAACCACAATTCCCCGGAGGCTGTTCCACGACTCATAGGATCGTAACACCGATTTCAGTTACCAACAATATTGTAATCTTATGTCTATGAACGGTTTGTAACAAAGCGTTTGGAGTGAGAGGAAGAAACGTTTTGCAGAAGGAGACAGCATGCAACAGAACATTTGTGCTGTTTTTATAGCCACCAACCTGCTCTAACCTTCGTTAGGTCTGGAATAGAAAGACCCATGATGACATGCTGCACCGGTGATTTGGCCTGCTAAGGACGGTGTGAACTCATGGTTGACAACCAGTTACCCACGGCACAGTAAACTCACCGTCAGAAGTGGTGTAGTCACGGACAATGCATCTTTCTTAATAATGACTGCACGCAGCAGCTTACCTGTCCATTCGGTTAATTACACTGGGCATAAAAGGGCGCCTCTTTGTAATACTTGTCGCATTTGTGCCACGGAATTTGAGACCTGAGGTAGACTGACTTTCAACACATAACTTTCATCCAGATGTGGATGTGACCAAGGTTGGAACTGGCAGCCTTCAGGACAAAATTTGTTTAATTAATGCTTCGGAGAATATAAACAGAGGTGGGAATAAACACTGCCAAAACAGTGACATTTTAGTTTAGTTCACTTTGTCTTTACTACATTACCAGTTTAATCAGTGAAATCGAGTCCACTCCATCATGATACTGGAAGTCAGCAGGTACTGAATCACTCACCAGACGCAAAGGGCCAAAAGAGTTGTCAATTCAATTTCCAGCAATCGGGGCGATAGGTTTTCAAGTTTTACCTTCTATGTTTCAGTAAGCCAACGGGTTGTGCTATTTACACTCTTCCTGCCTCGCAAGCCCTTCAATCACACAGTGGATGGAGTGTGAATTGCTTGACTCATTAGTTCTCAAATAATACCAGAATTGAAATGAACAGATTTTTGGGAAAGAACCGTTAAAAAATAAGCTTAACTGATCAAATGACTACTAACTAGGTGGAAACATCGTAAAAAGTCCCGACTCTTCTCATTTTTACTTCTTCATCAAACCATAACCCCGTCAACAGTTTCCAGACTACCAACTGACAGATGTGAGGAGGAGGGATACCATGGCAGGAATGGCAGCGAGATCCTGAAGGTGGCTTCGGAGGTCTGTGAGGACGTCACACAGTGATGCAAGACGAAAATGCCATTCAGTGCTTGGCAGTTGGTTGAGCATCCAGTCACTCGATCTGCGGCCTGCAGCTACTGCGGTGTTGTTGCAGGATTGAGCGCTCACCTCCACGCGTATTTGGCGCAGGTTCTGGTCGATTTGACCACATCATTTCCATTAAATCATCCTACTCACTTCGCCATGGTGGCTGAAGAGGTGCTACTACTAAATTAGCTTAACTAGTTAGATTTCATTCAATGGGAGCATTACGACATTAGAATAGTTGTAAAGTAGAAGTCTTCTATCTCCAAAAGATGGGAACCACGTTGGGAAGGGGTGGATACCATTAAATGGCATGTATGCACTTGTGCCTCATTGACATGGAGAATGAACGAATGGCGTTTCATCTGTAAATAGCTGGGTTAACTCCCATTCACGATGATCTTGCCCATTTCTCCGGGCCGACTGCGACTCAGAGGCCTATTTCAAAGACCCCGATTTAAAGACCACTTAATTAATGTCAGAGGTGGGAAGTTACAAATAAAAATATGATGTTGAACATACACAGGAGAGAGAAATAAACAAAGATAAGGTGTATTACTGGTCATACTTTGGCCAAATTGCCTTGAAGAAAGCAGCAGCTTCAGAAAGAGAGCTTCTGAGAAATTTCCTCTTTTGAGGAACCACTTGCACCAGAACTGTCGCATTCGCAACCGCCACTCCCATCCATCTTCACTCCACCATTCCCTTCACCGTTTGGAATCACCCTGTCGTTGGTAGTCTTATCGACTAGTAGAGAGGCGTCATCAATCTTGATTCTGTAGACTTCGTAGTACTCAGTCATTTAAGAGTCCAGTTGAACGTTTTTGTACTATCAATCATTCTCCTGAAATTTAAACACAGATTTCAAAAGCGGTCATTAGCTCAAAGAGAGTAGTCTCCATTTATATTTGGCAGTCTAAGCAAGCATGTAACTGGCACTTTATGACATTTGACATTGTAAAATGTGTTCGGAATGCCTACGGGAGTACAGAATCGCGAGAGGCGGGTGGGAATCGCCTGGCATTTGAACATAACTGAGGATAGTGGTAACCATGGTGGAATATTTATGTAGCAAGTCACAAGGATCATATTCTACTACAGATGACACTGGGCTCCTGAAGCTACATTTGTCTTTGGGACCCCTCAATTTGGCAACCGAGGGTTCCCTTTCATGTCTGTTGCGTTTTCGTATGATATTCCTTAATGCTTACGGGCTAACGTAGAGCGTTATGTTGCTGGGACCCGTAGGCCAACCTGATTCAAGTCCGCAATAATTATGTGATAGGCTGCTGGATGCCAACATTAAATATCCTGGATGGAAAGGAACTGTCTTTGCTGGGTGAATGCAAAGAGGCCCACAGCGGACAGTCGATCAAATACGCACTATATTTTGACAAATTCTGGATGCTAGATCGGCACCCACTACGTAGCCATGACTATAACACTGAGATTCCATTCAACACTCCAAATGAAACTCCGATGTTGCCGCTTTGATGGAATGAATGTCTTCTTTTACTGGCATTTCTTATGAATCAAGGGGAGCGAGTTCTTCAGTCAAACTTCTCGTCCAGTTTTCATAGGCTGATATTCATTACCCTGTTACTGTATCGAAGCTGCAGACGTCAACAGAGTGGGTCTTGATCCACTTAAGCTCATGGAAGTATCCATCAGTGGTGGTCCAACCTCGAACGACATCTACTGCAATTAAGTCACCTGCATTGATGGCCTCTCAGTGGTATTCAGTTGATCAAAGCAGCAAATCTTGAAGCAAATAAGAGAACTAGCTTATTGCACAGGAAGGGGCAGTTCAGACTGAGCAGCGAGAGAGAGACGAGTGAAGTGCTACCGTTTGCATTCAAACAGTGAAACGCAGATCCCTTCTCAACGAGCGATTGCAAGTTGTCCATGGGCACAGGACCAAACCCGACATTCATTTCACCTTTGTGGCCAAATACCCTTCCATGCACTACACTCCTCCTCCATCCTTGGCTTAATTGTCTGCATATTTGATTTGTTATATCCTGACTTGTGTGAGGTGTGTCCTTTGAAATGGAACCTTTGCTTTTACATAATATAGTGAATTTGTATTTGTTCCCAAAAGGGCTAGCTAATTTGTGGTACCTGTGGATAATTTTTTACGTTTGTTTATTGTCTCAATACCAAATGTTTTTATGTATATCGATGGTAGTGATGCAAGACGATTTAGATGGTGACTTAAATGAAAAAGTACAATGTGCAGGCTCTGACTTCCAGCACACTTGCCAACACATCTGCCATCAGTTCACTGGTGTATGCATTGTGGGTGTCGATGGCTGCACTTTTTGTGCTGGAATGCACGTTGAGGCCTTCACCTTCAGCGGTCACCACAGCAGGGAAGGTCATTTGATTTGGCTATTTAATGCACAGAATGAGTTGGCGCTCTACGTGGAAGGTAAGGGAGCTCCAACCAATCATCCGATTTTCCATTGCAACCACTGTCTACACTCCCAATATTTTCTCCATTTCGGGAACCGAAGTCTTCCTGTCACCGGATTCACGTCTAGAGAACGAGTTTCCCTAAGGCATTTCCATACTACTCAATGAAGAGTACCATCTATGCCACTGTAGGCTTGATAACAGCTAAAGTCTGTTTTGTGGGTTGGTAGTCAATGTCTCTTGAGCCGACTGCATAAGGTGACAGTGACGATTGTTAAAAGCTGTGACTCAAATTGTTAGCTGTCATCGAAAATCCGATTCACCTTTTCCATTAGAAATTTGGAGATAGACGATTCGCTATGGACCCTGATTTGATCGTAAGCATCATTTCGTGGCTCAGAAAAGTGACAGGAGAAAAACTAGGTCAGTCAAGATGGAGGAGTTAGTGTGGTGCGTAGCGCAGACAATTCGATGGCACAGACAAGTAGTCTTTGCAGAGTGGTTGGTCCCACACATCCAGTCAACAATCGCAGGACTTGGTAGGCAAAAGGAGATCCTTTGTGCGGACGGAACACATAACGTATTATGCTTTCATCAGGAGGAACAAGAGTGACGAGTTACACTAGGCGATTGCATATGCGAGTATCCCTTTTATAATAGGTCGAGGCGAAGGGACCGCTTTGCTTCGTGGAACCTTCGATCTTAACCCATCCTTCCTCTTCTGTCTGCTAGGCAGAGGAATTGTTCACCAAAAAACTAAAGTGAAATTTAATTGAACTTGCTTAAAACTGTTGACACCATGGAGCCCCTTGTCCTCCATCAGCCGCCAAATTATTTGCAACGTGAGGAGCCGAGCGGTTTGTTCGCAGTTGTGCTTGTGACGATGTCGACTGTATCAAGTGAAGAACATTTAGGAGGCAAATCTCAGTTACCTCTTCAAACGAATTTCACAGCCATTCTACATGATAGCATGTGGGAGGTGGATTTACCGCATAGTTTTGTGGTCTCTCCCATTATGAAAACTTAGGCATGCTTTGTGCCGTGCGCAGCGCCGCTGACGTAAATAACATGTTCGAAAGGCTTTGGGAGCTTGACCCTGGTCGCCCTCGCTGACAATCTGTCTGAGTCACTCGGCAAGCCATGCACAACAATCGGTTTCTTTGATGTTTAAATATAGACTTCCGAAGGTACTGTAAACCTGTTTAAATTTGAAAGCCTGGACCCCATTCTGCTACTCCAACTCGAATGAGCATTTCCTTTTCCCAAAATGGTTCATTTTAGTTCTATGGCCGGTAATATTTCATATTGTTTGAACCTAAATAGGGGAGTAAAATGTCACTGTTAGGGCAATTCCAAGTTCAAGGCCAATTAAAATACTGCAAATGCGTAAAACGTAGGTGGAGGCCATCCGGTATCCTACGCCGTCCATTAGCCACCCAGCTATCTGATGTCTGATATCACGTGCACAAGCATCGTACCCCCACCCTGTTTACTCATATGCGTATGCAAACAAAGACGGAAATGGACAGGACCTAAGGCCGCATAGCAATAACATCGAACTTCAAAGTTTACTATTAATCTGGAAATAGGCCTAGCTACTTTAGGCGTGGTGCCCAGTAGTCAAGATCGTTACCTCTGAAGGTGCTAGACCAATGGATTTTTCTACTAGCTGCATACTTGACTCGATGGTACTGACCATGGCATGGCGCAGAGGCCTCATCAGGTAAATGTCCTCACTATGGTTCCGCAAAACTCATAAAGGTCGCCAGATTGACAAATAGATGCATTGGGTGGATATAATATTCAGGATGGTGACATAAGCGGCATAGCAATGATCAACCATATTTCTCAGTAGGTCATGTGGGCCTCGAAGTTGCATCCGTCAAATGCAAAAGGTGACCTTTTCTGGATTTTCGGAATGCGGAATGCCTGTGAAATAAAATAGTACAGGTGAGGAGAATAGAGCCCCTCTTTAATGGGAAAGTGAGTATGTAAATTGTTTCATGGCAAATGTGGAAAGTGACTGACTGAACTGGGGTGCTGAACAAAGATGAGGTGAAAGCCTGGTCATGCTTAGGACAGTTGGATGAGGTCACCTCATATAAGCTTAGCGGTGCGAAATATCCTGTTGTTGTTACAAGTAGTATCTCCTTGAACTACTTATTCCGAATGTGTATCCTCCAGGAGGAATTTAAAGATGTGTTATACTGTGTAATAATTTGTGCACTACTTCAAGACAAACTACTTAAGGTTGTGGGAACTTGGATCTTAGCCTATCTCCTGCCTCGGAGGACAGTGAGTGACTACACGTTTCAAGGCTACTTCTTCAAGCAGTGTAAGATTTTAACAAATAATATTACGGAATGAAATTTTGCTGAACTTTCCTGATACTTCTAACTCTGGGGTTCCCATGTCCTCCATGAGTCGCCAAAACACTTGCAACTTGGATACTGGAGCAGGTGGTGCTCAGTAGTGCCTGTGAAGCCGTCGACTGGTATATGTGACACCTCTTGGTTATCCCACCAAACCAATTCCACTGGCATCTTACGTAGTAACAGGAGAGGACCGAATAATGTACACTGGCCCTTAAGGTTATGTAGCATAATTTTCCGTCCCCTTTGTACCGTGCAGAGTGGAGCTGAAGTAAATAATGTAACAGAGGTATTTTGGGACTTTGACCCCTCCATCTGAGTCACTTGACAAGCTACAAATGACATACAATCTGTTTGATGTTAAACTAGTGAAATCAGAAGGGACCGAAAACCTGCTTCAGTTTACACGTTCGGAATCCGTCCTCCTGTTACACTTGCGCGTTCGGCGCTTTAGCTCGAATGGAAAAGGTTCAGGACGTCTGTGACGCCTCTTCTTGTCTCCGAACAACTGGTTTATTTGAGTTCCATGTTTGGCTAATATTTCCCTTAACTTGTGTCTAAATAGGAGGAATAAATGTTTGCAAGGGAAATCGGATACCCATGACTGTATGGATTTTTCCTGTTGATGGGAATATAAACAGGGGTGGGAATAAACACTGCCAAAACAGTGACATTTTAGTTTAGTTCACTTTTAAATGAGGCCCACTTCGTTTCTCCATTTCTGTGTTGGTGCCCTTTTTACTATCAAGGCAAATAAAATAGCACGAATTCCGTGGTCAGATTGACCAGTAACCGTATCAAATGCGCGTAGTGAGCACTCAATCCTCCGGCAACGCCTAATTTAATGCGGGCCGGAAACCAGGGGAATGGACGTTCCACAAACTAGTGCGCACTGAATGGGATTATCGTCTTGCATAACTGTGTGACGTCCTCACAGACCTCCTTCAGGATATCGTTGCCATTCCTGCTAAGGCGTCCCTCCTCCTCACATGTGTGTTCCAGTAGACTGTATACTCTTAGCGAGGTTTTAATTTGAAAATCAAATAGAATGGGAAATGTCCATAATTTTAGTCCCTATGCTCACCTAATTTGTAATCCGTTGGTCAGTTGAAGGTGGTTTTCGAATGTTATTCCCGTAGATCACCATCTGTTGCGTGGCAAACAACAGATTGGTTAAGGATACTTTCACAATTGCAGAAGACTTCAAATTGAGCAGTCTTGCTCCGTTGCATCTTCTTATTCATCCTGGACACTGTAACTGATCCAGATTTACTTTACTTCTAGCAGCATGACAGCATGAAAACCCACTTCTACAGACTAAACTACTAAAGTAGCTAATGCCAAGTGAACTAAATTGACTGTATCTGCTCCGGTGGTGTTTATGTGCACCTCTGTTTATATTCCACGACTAATTAAGCAAACAAACTTTTGCTTAAAGGATGTTAGTTCCAAACCTGGAACCGAAACGTACAATTACGTCGCACCTGCATCTCGATGACAGCTGTTCATTGAAAGCCAGCCCACCTCATGTCTCAAGTTCTGTAGCAAAAATGTGGCAAGTGTTGTGTGAAAACGCCATTTTATGCAAAATGAACACCCAACATGCTGGATGACGTCGTCACGAAGCAGGATGCATTGAAGGTGCCTACATGCCTCCAGTGAAAATATTTGGCTCTAGAAACTTCAGACGTGACGACCTCAACTGCCGGTCACTATTCTAAAAATAGCAAGTCCCATTATTTATCGTTTTCTGCATCCTTAATCTGCTAGAAATATGTCCCGCTTACATCCCCGCTTCATTGCCATGGTTTTTATGTACGTCGGCTAGGTTACTGTCCAATCCCGCCCCTTCATATCCAGTCCAGCTCTGATGCAGCCTTCGTTCAGGCGTCTTTGTTTGCCAAGGCGTATAGATGAGAAAGCTGGAGTACGACGTTTGTGTACGTGATTGCTGATTACTGGATGTTTGCTAATGTACACCTCAAGATACACAAGACGGTCCCCACCTCCATCCCGCGCATTTGGAGTATTTTAATTCCCCATAACCTTGGACTGCACCTTATAGAACGTGAGTGCCAGGTTTTGGCCATAAATTGAGGAACTTTTAGCCAATGAGAAAAGGAAAGTTTTGTAAGTTAGCGGACATGTCCAACAAAAATGATGCCTTTGTAATTATTAAAAACATAGTAACAACCAACGATTACTTAATGAATTGAACTGTGTAGGTGTTTTAAGTCGCGGTTATTGCCACATGGGTACCTCTAGGTGCGTTCGAGTGGTGGTATAAAGGTATTCAGGATGACACCATTTGCACCACTTGTAACGAGATTTTGAGCTCTGTGCTGTTAAATGCTGCGATCTTTCCATTTTCACAGGTAAAAAATTCCCTAGATGGATCGACTCTTCGTCTGCAGCAGTCCTGGTCAGGCAGATGCGACCTTACAAGATCCTAGAAACATTCTCACCACCTTGATTTAGAGGCCAAATTTTAGGGTTGAAGAATGCTGACCAGAATCAATGTGTCAGCATGACAGTGGACGAGATGGACAAGGTACTTTTCACGAACGATACGACGAAAAGTGAGTCAGTACAATTAGTTGACCACCAAATACCAAAAACACCATCTAGGAAGGGGCAGTTTTGGAATGAAGGTCGGTATAGGTGGTGTAACAACTTACACCTCACCTTTGGGAATACCTTAGAATTTTCAAATCCAATACTGCAGCTATTGTCTGTAACCATAGGAGGCAATGGTTTCACTTGCGGTCTTGCCTTAAAGACAATCTATTGCGTTTGCATGGACAGAAGAACGGTGATGGTGAAAACGAGGAGGAGAAGAGGCCCAATGTAATTATTTGCGCTTTCCGTCGATGGGTTGTAGCCCAGGATGTAGGTAAAATCAGCGCTGGGAGACAATGTCACATGTGCTATCAAAAAGCTCGTCAAAGGAGTGTATGCTTACACTATTTCGCCAAGGTTCGGTGAAGGCATAACCCACATGGTACATTTGCATAGATTTCTCCTATAACTCAAAAAAGCGAGATGTTAGGGTAGGTGCAACGAAGCCTGCATCTAGAGATTCACTACTTCATATCACCGACTCCATTTTGGGGGCAGGAGGACATGAAGCCTTACACATGGGGAGCAGCGTTGATCTAGTCGGTAAAGGAGTAGGTTGCTGAAAGTAAAATTTTCTCTGTGGTAAGGGTTTAATTTGTTGGCAGAAGATACGAGACGAAGCGACTGATACTTGTCCGTATACAGATGCTCAAGAGTCCCAACAAGCTTATCTGGTTACCATATCAGTGCAGTGAGTCAGACACACGCCACCAATGGGCACTTAGAAAGTAAAATCTTAAAATTTCCTCAAGACTTATTCAACTGGTTCTTGATAAACGTAAGCGAAACCCAGCAAGTTCTTGTCAATTCTAAGTGCACTCCATTTTAATTGAAAATCCTCTTTTTGACACAGAAGCTGGTGAGCATTCCCTCTTCATCGGCCACAGCTTAGCCACTTCGGTTCTTCTTTAGCTCCATGTTCCCAAGGCGTTCAAAGTGGTACGAACTCTTTATAGCCATGTTTCTTGTGTCCATTCACATATCAAATTACGAAGAATAAATATTAAAAGGTGAGACTGACACGTCAATTAGTTCGAGACACCACCTTGACTAAGATATGATTCAATAAGGATTGCAAATTCTACAGACATTGCTCGAACGTCTTCTACAAAGTTGTTTTCTTCTCCAGGTTGGATAAGAGGTAGTGATTTTGCCACTTCTCTCCCCTTATTCGTTACAGACTAAATTGCCTAATTGTAAGAGTTTTAGGGGGAGACGAAGGCACCTTAGGCAACCACCTCTTCTTTGTACACTCACATATATGGTATGGAAACGAATTTTAACATGGACGTCAGGGTCTAGCGTACTGTGATCTTACGGTTGAATGGACTTACCGACCTTTGAGAAAATGCTGCACAGTGAAGATGAATCCTTAATGCCAATCTTCCCATCACTCTCTACTGTTTTAATCATCAACAGGAAAAATCCATACAGTCATGGGTATCCGATTTCCCTTGCAAACATTTATTCCTCCTATTTAGACACAAGTTAAGGGAAATATTAGCCAAACATGGAACTCAAATAAACCAGTTGTTCGGAGACAAGAAGAGGCGTCACAGACGTCCTGAACCTTTTCCATTCGAGCTAAAGCGCCGAACGCGCAAGTGTAACAGGAGGACGGATTCCGAACGTGTAAACTGAAGCAGGTTTTCGGTCCCTTCTGATTTCACTAGTTTAACATCAAACAGATTGTATGTCATTTGTAGCTTGTCAAGTGACTCAGATGGAGGGGTCAAAGTCCCAAAATACCTCTGTTACATTATTTACTTCAGCTCCACTCTGCACGGTACAAAGGGGACGGAAAATTATGCTACATAACCTTAAGGGCCAGTGTACATTATTCGGTCCTCTCCTGTTACTACGTAAGATGCCAGTGGAATTGGTTTGGTGGGATAACCAAGAGGTGTCACATATACCAGTCGACGGCTTCACAGGCACTACTGAGCACCACCTGCTCCAGTATCCAAGTTGCAAGTGTTTTGGCGACTCATGGAGGACATGGGAACCCCAGAGTTAGAAGTATCAGGAAAGTTCAGCAAAATTTCATTCCGTAATATTATTTGTTAAAATCTTACACTGCTTGAAGAAGTAGCCTTGAAACGTGTAGTCACTCACTGTCCTCCGAGGCAGGAGATAGGCTAAGATCCAAGTTCCCACAACCTTAAGTAGTTTGTCTTGAAGTAGTGCACAAATTATTACACAGTATAACACATCTTTAAATTCCTCCTGGAGGATACACATTCGGAATAAGTAGTTCAAGGAGATACTACTTGTAACAACAACAGGATATTTCGCACCGCTAAGCTTATATGAGGTGACCTCATCCAACTGTCCTAAGCATGACCAGGCTTTCACCTCATCTTTGTTCAGCACCCCAGTTCAGTCAGTCACTTTCCACATTTGCCATGAAACAATTTACATACTCACTTTCCCATTAAAGAGGGGCTCTATTCTCCTCACCTGTACTATTTTATTTCACAGGCATTCCGCATTCCGAAAATCCAGAAAAGGTCACCTTTTGCATTTGACGGATGCAACTTCGAGGCCCACATGACCTACTGAGAAATATGGTTGATCATTGCTATGCCGCTTATGTCACCATCCTGAATATTATATCCACCCAATGCATCTATTTGTCAATCTGGCGACCTTTATGAGTTTTGCGGAACCATAGTGAGGACATTTACCTGATGAGGCCTCTGCGCCATGCCATGGTCAGTACCATCGAGTCAAGTATGCAGCTAGTAGAAAAATCCATTGGTCTAGCACCTTCAGAGGTAACGATCTTGACTACTGGGCACCACGCCTAAAGTAGCTAGGCCTATTTCCAGATTAATAGTAAACTTTGAAGTTCGATGTTATTGCTATGCGGCCTTAGGTCCTGTCCATTTCCGTCTTTGTTTGCATACGCATATGAGTAAACAGGGTGGGGGTACGATGCTTGTGCACGTGATATCAGACATCAGATAGCTGGGTGGCTAATGGACGGCGTAGGATACCGGATGGCCTCCACCTACGTTTTACGCATTTGCAGTATTTTAATTGGCCTTGAACTTGGAATTGCCCTAACAGTGACATTTTACTCCCCTATTTAGGTTCAAACAATATGAAATATTACCGGCCATAGAACTAAAATGAACCATTTTGGGAAAAGGAAATGCTCATTCGAGTTGGAGTAGCAGAATGGGGTCCAGGCTTTCAAATTTAAACAGGTTTACAGTACCTTCGGAAGTCTATATTTAAACATCAAAGAAACCGATTGTTGTGCATGGCTTGCCGAGTGACTCAGACAGATTGTCAGCGAGGGCGACCAGGGTCAAGCTCCCAAAGCCTTTCGAACATGTTATTTACGTCAGCGGCGCTGCGCACGGCACAAAGCATGCCTAAGTTTTCATAATGGGAGAGACCACAAAACTATGCGGTAAATCCACCTCCCACATGCTATCATGTAGAATGGCTGTGAAATTCGTTTGAAGAGGTAACTGAGATTTGCCTCCTAAATGTTCTTCACTTGATACAGTCGACATCGTCACAAGCACAACTGCGAACAAACCGCTCGGCTCCTCACGTTGCAAATAATTTGGCGGCTGATGGAGGACAAGGGGCTCCATGGTGTCAACAGTTTTAAGCAAGTTCAATTAAATTTCACTTTAGTTTTTTGGTGAACAATTCCTCTGCCTAGCAGACAGAAGAGGAAGGATGGGTTAAGATCGAAGGTTCCACGAAGCAAAGCGGTCCCTTCGCCTCGACCTATTATAAAAGGGATACTCGCATATGCAATCGCCTAGTGTAACTCGTCACTCTTGTTCCTCCTGATGAAAGCATAATACGTTATGTGTTCCGTCCGCACAAAGGATCTCCTTTTGCCTACCAAGTCCTGCGATTGTTGACTGGATGTGTGGGACCAACCACTCTGCAAAAACTACTTGTCTGTGCCATCGAATTGTCTGCGCTACGCACCACACTAACTCCTCCATCTTGACTGACCTAGTTTTTCTCCTGTCACTTTTCTGAGCCACGAAATGATGCTTACGATCAAATCAGGGTCCATAGCGAATCGTCTATCTCCAAATTTCTAATGGAAAAGGTGAATCGGATTTTCGATGACAGCTAACAATTTGAGTCACAGCTTTTAACAATCGTCACTGTCACCTTATGCAGTCGGCTCAAGAGACATTGACTACCAACCCACAAAACAGACTTTAGCTGTTATCAAGCCTACAGTGGCATAGATGGTACTCTTCATTGAGTAGTATGGAAATGCCTTAGGGAAACTCGTTCTCTAGACGTGAATCCGGTGACAGGAAGACTTCGGTTCCCGAAATGGAGAAAATATTGGGAGTGTAGACAGTGGTTGCAATGGAAAATCGGATGATTGGTTGGAGCTCCCTTACCTTCCACGTAGAGCGCCAACTCATTCTGTGCATTAAATAGCCAAATCAAATGACCTTCCCTGCTGTGGTGACCGCTGAAGGTGAAGGCCTCAACGTGCATTCCAGCACAAAAAGTGCAGCCATCGACACCCACAATGCATACACCAGTGAACTGATGGCAGATGTGTTGGCAAGTGTGCTGGAAGTCAGAGCCTGCACATTGTACTTTTTCATTTAAGTCACCATCTAAATCGTCTTGCATCACTACCATCGATATACATAAAAACATTTGGTATTGAGACAATAAACAAACGTAAAAAATTATCCACAGGTACCACAAATTAGCTAGCCCTTTTGGGAACAAATACAAATTCACTATATTATGTAAAAGCAAAGGTTCCATTTCAAAGGACACACCTCACACAAGTCAGGATATAACAAATCAAATATGCAGACAATTAAGCCAAGGATGGAGGAGGAGTGTAGTGCATGGAAGGGTATTTGGCCACAAAGGTGAAATGAATGTCGGGTTTGGTCCTGTGCCCATGGACAACTTGCAATCGCTCGTTGAGAAGGGATCTGCGTTTCACTGTTTGAATGCAAACGGTAGCACTTCACTCGTCTCTCTCTCGCTGCTCAGTCTGAACTGCCCCTTCCTGTGCAATAAGCTAGTTCTCTTATTTGCTTCAAGATTTGCTGCTTTGATCAACTGAATACCACTGAGAGGCCATCAATGCAGGTGACTTAATTGCAGTAGATGTCGTTCGAGGTTGGACCACCACTGATGGATACTTCCATGAGCTTAAGTGGATCAAGACCCACTCTGTTGACGTCTGCAGCTTCGATACAGTAACAGGGTAATGAATATCAGCCTATGAAAACTGGACGAGAAGTTTGACTGAAGAACTCGCTCCCCTTGATTCATAAGAAATGCCAGTAAAAGAAGACATTCATTCCATCAAAGCGGCAACATCGGAGTTTCATTTGGAGTGTTGAATGGAATCTCAGTGTTATAGTCATGGCTACGTAGTGGGTGCCGATCTAGCATCCAGAATTTGTCAAAATATAGTGCGTATTTGATCGACTGTCCGCTGTGGGCCTCTTTGCATTCACCCAGCAAAGACAGTTCCTTTCCATCCAGGATATTTAATGTTGGCATCCAGCAGCCTATCACATAATTATTGCGGACTTGAATCAGGTTGGCCTACGGGTCCCAGCAACATAACGCTCTACGTTAGCCCGTAAGCATTAAGGAATATCATACGAAAACGCAACAGACATGAAAGGGAACCCTCGGTTGCCAAATTGAGGGGTCCCAAAGACAAATGTAGCTTCAGGAGCCCAGTGTCATCTGTAGTAGAATATGATCCTTGTGACTTGCTACATAAATATTCCACCATGGTTACCACTATCCTCAGTTATGTTCAAATGCCAGGCGATTCCCACCCGCCTCTCGCGATTCTGTACTCCCGTAGGCATTCCGAACACATTTTACAATGTCAAATGTCATAAAGTGCCAGTTACATGCTTGCTTAGACTGCCAAATATAAATGGAGACTACTCTCTTTGAGCTAATGACCGCTTTTGAAATCTGTGTTTAAATTTCAGGAGAATGATTGATAGTACAAAAACGTTCAACTGGACTCTTAAATGACTGAGTACTACGAAGTCTACAGAATCAAGATTGATGACGCCTCTCTACTAGTCGATAAGACTACCAACGACAGGGTGATTCCAAACGGTGAAGGGAATGGTGGAGTGAAGATGGATGGGAGTGGCGGTTGCGAATGCGACAGTTCTGGTGCAAGTGGTTCCTCAAAAGAGGAAATTTCTCAGAAGCTCTCTTTCTGAAGCTGCTGCTTTCTTCAAGGCAATTTGGCCAAAGTATGACCAGTAATACACCTTATCTTTGTTTATTTCTCTCTCCTGTGTATGTTCAACATCATATTTTTATTTGTAACTTCCCACCTCTGACATTAATTAAGTGGTCTTTAAATCGGGGTCTTTGAAATAGGCCTCTGAGTCGCAGTCGGCCCGGAGAAATGGGCAAGATCATCGTGAATGGGAGTTAACCCAGCTATTTACAGATGAAACGCCATTCGTTCATTCTCCATGTCAATGAGGCACAAGTGCATACATGCCATTTAATGGTATCCACCCCTTCCCAACGTGGTTCCCATCTTTTGGAGATAGAAGACTTCTACTTTACAACTATTCTAATGTCGTAATGCTCCCATTGAATGAAATCTAACTAGTTAAGCTAATTTAGTAGTAGCACCTCTTCAGCCACCATGGCGAAGTGAGTAGGATGATTTAATGGAAATGATGTGGTCAAATCGACCAGAACCTGCGCCAAATACGCGTGGAGGTGAGCGCTCAATCCTGCAACAACACCGCAGTAGCTGCAGGCCGCAGATCGAGTGACTGGATGCTCAACCAACTGCCAAGCACTGAATGGCATTTTCGTCTTGCATCACTGTGTGACGTCCTCACAGACCTCCGAAGCCACCTTCAGGATCTCGCTGCCATTCCTGCCATGGTATCCCTCCTCCTCACATCTGTCAGTTGGTAGTCTGGAAACTGTTGACGGGGTTATGGTTTGATGAAGAAGTAAAAATGAGAAGAGTCGGGACTTTTTACGATGTTTCCACCTAGTTAGTAGTCATTTGATCAGTTAAGCTTATTTTTTAACGGTTCTTTCCCAAAAATCTGTTCATTTCAATTCTGGTATTATTTGAGAACTAATGAGTCAAGCAATTCACACTCCATCCCCTGTGTGATTGAAGGGCTGCGAAGGCAGGAAGAGTGTAAATAGCACAACCCGTTGGCTTACTGAAACATAGAAGGTAAAAACTTGAAAACCTATCGCCCCGATTGCTGGAAATTGAATTGACAACTCTTTTGGCCCTTTGCGTCTGGTGAGTGATTCAGTACCTGCTGACTTCCAGTATCATGATGGAGTGGACTCGATTTCACTGATTAAACTGGTAATGTAGTAAAGACAAAGTGAACTAAACTAAAATGTCACTGTTTTGGCAGTGTTTATTCCCACCTCTGTTTATATTCTCCGAAGCATTAATTAAACAAATTTTGTCCTGAAGGCTGCCAGTTCCAACCTTGGTCACATCCACATCTGGATGAAAGTTATGTGTTGAAAGTCAGTCTACCTCAGGTCTCAAATTCCGTGGCACAAATGCGACAAGTATTACAAAGAGGCGCCCTTTTATGCCCAGTGTAATTAACCGAATGGACAGGTAAGCTGCTGCGTGCAGTCATTATTAAGAAAGATGCATTGTCCGTGACTACACCACTTCTGACGGTGAGTTTACTGTGCCGTGGGTAACTGGTTGTCAACCATGAATTCACACCGTCCTTAGCAGGCCAAATCACCGGTGCAGCATGTCATCATGGGTCTTTCTATTCCAGACCTAACGAAGGTTAGAGCAGGTTGGTGGCTATAAAAACAGCACAAATGTTCTGTTGCATGCTGTCTCCTTCTGCAAAACGTTTCTTCCTCTCACTCCAAACGCTTTGTTACAAACCGTTCATAGACATAAGATTACAATATTGTTGGTAACTGAAATCGGTGTTACGATCCTATGAGTCGTGGAACAGCCTCCGGGGAATTGTGGTTCCACCTTTAGTCGTGGGTAAATGCGCAAGTAGTCGGCATGGCTTGAATGGGTGTTCGCATCATCTAGTGGAATGTATGCACACAATTCCACGGGGACAGTACCCCGACGTTTTGTACCACAACTGCTTGATTCTCGCCTCTCCATTCGTTTTGACGGCAGCTTTAGACGATCTGAAGAGTGCTAGATCGCATTCAAACGGGTAGACGTCTGCTTTCGCCAAATTGGAGAGTGTGACGTCACATTTAAACAGGTACCACTCATCACATACCTCGGTGGATTGGCGCCTCTGAACTACTTACCCTCGCGATGAATTGCTAAGATGTTTCTCTTGACAGTCAATACTTTTGACTCACCTTTGTTTCTCGCGTCGTGTGCAGACAGATGTTTGATCCACTTTAAGGAAGGCTCTCTCCCACTGCAACATAAGTAGGCGGTTAGGTGAACGGGAGCTGTACTTCCGGCCACGTCTAGACATCACAGAGTCATCCTCCTTGTTTGACCTTAGACGTGGGAATGACCTCAGGCGACTCCGACACTCACTTTAAGCTGGCCATATGAGCGCGTTGTGGGTCACTTGTCTTGGATGAGTGGCCTCCTGTCAGACGCACAATTTATGTCCACCTCCCCACGAAAATCGATTACCGAATGCCAGTTGGGAGGTGCAAATGCAGCATTCGGTTGGCATCTTCTTGAGTGGGTGGATTTATGGGTGATGGTGGCTTGACTAGGTGTCAAACTACTCCCCCTTCCATATCGGTGATGATACTGGCCGAAAGTGGTCCTTCTGACGAACGAATCACTTACAGTGTCGACTCACACCTGAACGACCGACCGTCAATCCATTTATTTATGCATGGGAAGGTGTTTCCTTCCACCATGCAACCAAATGATTTTTTCTTCAGGATACCCTGTTTGACTGGTTGTGGCTGGAGAATGGGCTCACCTCCACACGCACCTCGCTTCTGGCATGCAAGTGTACGAAAACCAATGTTTGTGTCTCAATTCCCTTGCTGGTTTCCTGCTTCTAGGTTAGTTCACGAAACATCGCTCCATCTTGATGGTGAAGAATGGCTCCCCAGATGACAATACCATGTCCAATGCACCCTTTGCAAAGTAACTGCTGACACCTCGATGCTGTGCAGTGCTGAAAGAGTTCATTTCACACATCCATAGAGCTCTACACCTTCTACCAATGGGCGCGCCTCCTTCACAATCAGCTTTAGCCGTAGGACAGTAGCAACAGCGGCGTCCAGTAATTGCATTGATGCACTAAAAACGGGGCAAACGTGGAAGAATTTCAACTTGGCGGTTAGAATGCCTTGTTCGTTTCAAAAGCAAGTCCACTTAAGTTGAAGAAGAGGAGATTATGCATTAATGAATAGATCTGGACGCACCCTTGTCGACGTTCGAGATGGTTGCCCAGATGATCTTAAGGCAATAAACGCTTCCGTTTTGAATTCTTGCTAAATGCAGTCAGCGGAATATTCGCACCTTGAAGCCTTTGCGATATTGTAGAACATTTACTAGGCAAGTTACGTGGACCAATGCCTGGAAAAGTAGTTATGGTGATTTTATGGGAAACTGGGTTACACAGATTGGTATGTTTTATAACCCAGACAATTGCACACTAAGCTGGAACCAGAACACGCTTAAGACTTTGTTTTATGGCGGTCAGAAGTTATCCGCAAAACATTAGTGCGAGAATGAGAATGGGGTTCTAGATGGAGCTTGGGGTTTAACCAAGATGTTTGGAGCTGGGCGTGTACTGCCCTGCACACATCCCCCCAGCCACACCCGATAGCGCAGCCTATGAAGGGGATGTAAACACACAAATAAATCATTCAGGAGGTTCGACCGAGAATTCCTTCTTGAAAAACAAGCCTTGAACACTTTATTAGCCGACACTCTGGCTACCCTAGTCTAGGAACCCATTTCGTTCTGTTTCGCATTAGCCTCTTCTAAATGGCAGTTACTTTTGAAACAACACAACGACTGTTAAGTGTTTTGATTCAAACAGGTAAATTAACTCCTTTTTTGAAGGAAACAGGAGGTGTTGTCCCCAGCTGTTGGGATTTAAAAGTCACCCTTCTTTGAAAAAATGCTGCGCGATTATTACGAGTCTCATTGAGCCTGCCGGTGGTGGCTGTAGTAAAGGCAAATGGGCCAACAACTGACTGGACACGTTTCGTTGTTCTGCCAAATGGACAATCACTTCAGTACCACAGGCCATCCAGTTCTCCCTGACGTGAATCGAATTTTTATGCCCGATTAAGAGCCACTTCCTCATCCCATTGAAGAACCATGCCTAGTTAACAAGTAACCCAACATCACAGCCTAGTTAAGTATGAAGTGCCTCATTCACAGTCGCTGCCATTGTGAAAGTCATTTCTTCCCTGAGAACCATGCGCCATCAATAAATTGAATGAACCCTGTAATAAATCGGACTGCTACTAGGCGCAAATTTCGTCTGCTAATTATATGATTTGGAGCTATGACTCAGTTGCCTGGGTCCTATTGTGGCCTTCAACCAGATAGGTGATAAATAAGGACTTCAGAGCAGATGCTTTTGTTGATCGATGTAATGAGTGTGCAGAGGTACGATCAACGTATTATGTGCATAATAGTTATTAGAGCAAAGACTGCCGTAGGCATAGTCTGCGTCTAGGTTGTGTTTGGGTCATTCCAGTTACTACACGATGACCTTGGAATGATTATCGGCGGTTAGAGTACGCCTCTGGTGGATATGGACCAATCAGACAGGCCTGAGGGTGACTACGACTGTCTAGAATGTTCAAAAATCAGGCATCAATTTGAACTTCTAAAAAGTCAGACATACATGCAGATCTGGGATCCCAGACCTCACCAGGAATATCTTTTGAGTAAAATAAACAACTTTTAACATCAACCCTTCCAGACTAATTATTGTGCGCTGTGAAAAGCCTCGCATTAACACAACCACTTTTAAGCACCTCACCCACCATGTGGGTAGAGAAGCCATCGCCCGTCATCACATACTGTCCATTATCACGGATGGCCCCCTTTAGCGTTCTCATTAGACTAGTCGCTTCGGAATCCTGTAATTACTCGACCCTCCGCACTTACATCGTAGGGCGTACAAAAACGACCAACGGATAGTGATAGAAATCAGACCTTACAAAAGAGGCGGACCTGAATAGGGTTCGCTCCATTAACGAAACCAAATTCATCAAAGTCAGATAACAGAAGTCATATCGGGAATGCGTTATTATTACTATTATTATCACCAATAGGGATCACCAGGAATGCATTGGAGCATTAGAAAAGGTAGAGGAAAATATACGTGTGATTACGATTTGGAACGAGTAGAATGAAATGACTAGGCGCGCATGAGAGCACGTGCTTCCTCGCAGATGGCTGTCGCGTTGATACGATACTTAGCAAGTAGTTCATCTGGCTTGCCGGAGTGTGGCACCTCCTGGACGGCTAGCACATGCTGCGTGAAGCTCACACCCCTCTCACCTAGCGCTACTGCCACTGCCTCTGACAGACCGCCTGGGTTAACCAAAAAAGGCTGTCAGTACTCTCACTCCCATTCTCCTCATACACACACACTAATGGAGCTTACCCTCAGGTCCATGATCCTCCACAGTGATGAGACGACCGTGGGTGTACTTGACCGAGGATGCAATCAATTCGGCGTCAATTGGCTTGACAGTGAAGGGGTCAATGATGCGCAGATTGATGCCCTCCGCCTTCAAGACCTCAGCAGCCTTTAAGGCCTCGAAGAGGGTTACGCCGGCAGCGACCACTGTCACATGATCTTCACCGCTCGGCAGAGCCGTCAGACAAATCTACAAGCAATTGATGAGCTTTTCTTCCTCTTCAATCCTACACTCGTATCGCGCCAAACGATTCCAATTCACATCCATCAATGTAACGAAACAAACAATAAAAGAACAGTAGTTACCTGATAGCAGGATATACGAGTTTTCTAGTCTAGACGAAACGACACTAGTGGATTACGAAACAGCTCAACTAAAGAGAGGAAGGTAAGAGTGAAACCTACCTTGCCCTTACCGATGACGAAGTCCTCATTAGCATCATAGATGACAGGGACCGCAGGGCGACCTGTGCGGATAAAGCAAATACCCTTCGTATTGGCGGCCAGCTCAACGGCGCGTTCACAGGACACAGCGTCTGATGGATAGAAGACTGTGGAACCGCGGATCGCACGAAACATTGCCAGATCTTCCAGCCCCATCTGGCTAGCACCGTCTTCGCCTAAAACAGGGTAGCATTCAATGTTCAATGGGAATGAACGCACAGTTAGGACATCCCTCTCCATTCTTACCGCACACACACTTGGATTTCAAACGTTCCATCGCATTGTGATTGATGAAAACACGGGTACATCTATACCAATGGATGGTCGCTTTGCCTCTTAAACTAGTGAATCGACTAGCCATTGCACAAAAAGGAGCAGCAAGAAGGGACTTTGATATCGAGTTTTAAAACCACAAAGGACCACGACAACAGAACCGAGAAACAAAACCACACTGAGTCTTGTCAACACGAATTTCCGTCTACCCTACCAAATAATCCGTGATAATTACAAATGGCCAATCCAAAGGCAAAATGCCTACCGAACAGAACTTAAACTACACAGCTTGTGCAGACCTCAAGTCATTCACATAGCCTCCACTGCCTCTAGCATTACGGTGAGGAGGAATTAACATCAATGCGTCACACTACAACCCTGCATAAGGCGTAATGGACTCCATGCTCCGAATAACTAGCCTTGGCTGCTTCTACGAACCAATGAAAGGCGAGATAGTAAAGCGCACAAGCAGGCAAACTAAGCATGGAGGTAAGATGTGCTTCGAAAAGCCCTTTGTGGATGCAGTAAATTCCGACTTCTCTATAGAAAACTCTTGAGGGTTGCGCTGGATTTTATGCGTGTGACGAAGGGCATCCAAATCGAGGAACATGCCATACCAACCTCAGAGCATCATACGCTGCAAAAGTCTCAAAATAATGGATCAACTGAATTCTGGTTTGCACGCTAGCACTGCATTAACTTCAAGCACTGAGTGATTACTAAATTCTATGGTCACAACTTGTCCTAACTGGAAATGAAAAGGCTAGGAACATCTGGGCCTTAACTGAATGATAAAGCGTCGCGGTTTGCCTGCCAACAGAGATAAATGTTTGCAACCACACAGTGACTTACCAATGCTGACACCGACATGGGACCCGGCGAAATTACAATCGGTCTGGGAGATGGCACCCATACGGATTTGGTCGTAAGCGCGGGAAAGGAAAGCTGCAAATGTGCTCACGAAAGGCACAGTGCGCTCACGCGTGGCACAACCAATAGCCACACCCACGAGATTCTGCTCCGCTATGAAGCACTCAATGAACTGCTCTGGTCGCGCATCACGTAAGTAGATAGAAAAGGTGGAATTCTTTGTGTCTCCGTCCAAACCAATTATCCGCGAATAGGTGGAGCCCAGGCGCGCCAGAGCTTTACCGTAGGCCTCACGCGTCGCAATCTACAGGACAGTAAAACACTTCGGCATAGTTGTCATCCACGACGAAGAAATACTCGGTTAGCCGAAAAGACGCGGTCAACATGGACATACAAACACGTAACCAGACATGACTAAAGCTAATCGTTGATGCGTATCGTTTAGATAAATGTTGGTGCATTAAATCGACAAGTGTACAAGGGAGAAAATCAGCTCACTTTATCACCCTTCTTATAGGGCGGGGGGGTGGTCAGCTTAAGGGTGCCAATGAGATGCATCTCCTTGCAGTCTACCACTGGTTCCTGAGGCTTTAGTTTGCCCAAGGTTGAGGGGACGATCAGCGTCTTCTCTAAGTGCTCAATGGTCTTGGCGGCGCTAGTGCCCAGGGGCTTTCCATGCCAGTTCTCCTGATCCGAGATACCAGGAAAATCGTAACCCTTATAGGTCTTCAAAATCAATGCCAGGGGCTTTCCCTTGATTGAGCGGGCTGTCTCAAATGCGGTCAAAAGTTCAGGGATATTATGGCCGTCCACAACTATGGCATGGCATCTAAAATCAGGAACGGAAAATATTGACGAATCTTATAAATGCAGTAGACTTTCACACGTTTGAATAATCGCCTCAGGATAGGTACCCGAAAGCTTCAACGCGACGCCGGTAGCAGTCTAGATCGTGCTGGAGACATGCTGGCTGACTCTGACCGAGGCGGTTGACGTCGAAAATGGCCACAAGGTTGTCCAGCTTGTAGTAAGAAGAAAACGCCAGGGCCTCCCATATGCTACCCTCAGCGGATTCACCGTCACCAATTATGCAGTAGACGCGGTACTTTGCTTTGTCAATGTACTTGCCCGTGTAAGCCATACCAGCAGCATTGCTCAGACCCTGGCCAAGGGAACCTGTAGCCACATCAACAAAGTCGAGGCGCTGGAACAGAAGGGTAGGAAGTGATTGTTAGACTTTTGGATGGCACAAAAGAATGTTTCTTAAAAACTGCAACAAACAGGGGTAGGGTGGCCTTCAAGATCGGAGTCAATGTTGCGCAGATTGAGGAGTTCACTTTCTGAAAGATGTCCGACTTCGGCCCAAGCGGCGTAAAGTATGGGAGCCGCGTGACCCTTGGACAGCACAAAGCGGTCATTTGAGGGGTGACGTGGCTGATGAACAAAGTATTTCATCTCATCGAGGAAGAGGACAGCCATGACCTCGGCAATGGAAGAACATGAGGTGGGATGGCCTGATTTTGCGGCATCCGTGGCTTTGATGCTGTTTATGCGGAGCCGAGTGGTGGCATCTTTAAGAAGAGCGATTTTGGAGTCCATGTCTAAATTGAGTAAGACAGGAGTAACAAGTGAGAATACTGAAAATGCAGTCAGAAATAGACAAGGAATTATGTTCCAAAAACCCAAGTTATAAGAATAAACTTTAAACTGCATCGATGCGTTGGAATAATTACAATCAAAAATCTCAAATCGGGAAAAGTCATTAAAGGCAAATACACAATTCAATGATGAGTTAGCAAATCAGCAGAATACAGAAGTATTCAAAAATGTTCGGAAAATCCGCATGAGTGGAGCAGGGCATAAAGGGACCGAAAATGGACGAGACAAGCCTAGGGCAACGCAATGTGCGCAAGACGTGGTAAAAGCGCGTAAGTCGTTATAAATAATCAGTTGGTTGACTCAAACAACTGTCGGGTCAGAAAAATGTTGCAACTCCAAAAGCGCATTGCAAGGCCCGTCATTTAAAAGATAACAAATAAAAACGGCTTAATGCCATGCATTATTTGTTTGATGAGTTTTGGAGCCACCGAAACTAAACCATTGTCACCAGTCATTTTTTTGGAGTTTGGCGGTTCTTTATGGGCTAAAAAGCGCTTAAAAATGAAAAACATGTTATATTAACTCAAGTTTGAGCATTTGTGCAATCTCTTAAACTTATGCTACTGGACCTCACACTGAACTTCCATTCAGTTTGAAAATTAGGCTCTATGTCTTTTGTCCAGTTAAAAGTATGGGGAGTTTCCACTCTACTTTAGAATTAGGAAAGGTAAGTTCTAAATACCACTTTGAAATCTACATAGGAATTTTTGCATTACCTGGCGCGCACTTGCATTCCATCCAAAAAATTTTTGTTTACGCCTCCTGGATGAGCTTATACACTCATCAAGGAATCTTTCTAAGCTCTCTTATTTCAAAATATGACTATATTAATGAGCTCCTTCGACTTTTTCCATCTCGGTCACGGTTGCCCTAGCCCGGTTGTCCACTACTTTAACCTAATGATACAGTTTTATAACACGGTAAGTGTACACTCCTGTTCTCGTCAGATCACTCACCACCTATTCATTTTACCCTATCAAACACTTGATTTCTGGTGAGATGCGTATTCTTATCATTTTTTCACGATTTCCAAGGTGTCGAGTGGTGTGTGTTGGCGACAGTAATGCGATTGTAAATCTATGTTTTGTAGGCTTAGTATTGCTCATTCACCGTTGACTATAGAGAGGGATGAATAGTTTTGAGTGACCTGTGATTGAGATGCCTTTGAGATGGTGAGCATGTTAAGTAGACTGCCTTGTGTTTTGGAAATAGTTATTTACACTCGCTCACGCATCATGGATACAAGCCTTGTTAAAGTGAAGTCTTGAGTGCGCTTCAATTTTGGCAAATAACTTTAGTTTACTACATACGGATCGTTCGAGATGTGGTAGTATTTAGGGGGTCCTTACCCTTAAACAGGATATCATGTTTTCTGTAGCAACTTCTGGCATCGTCAGCACCCCCAGCTGCAGAGCCGACAGAGGATTTGAAAGCATTCGAGCGTCGACTACGAGAGATCGTGGATGGACTGCGACCTAGGGCTAAGCTGTGGCGAATCATATTGCTGGCAGCAACTGTATTCTGGCTTTCCGCAACCTACCTGTGGCTCACCGACCCCCTCACATACCAGGTAGAGTAGAAGTGCATTTGCACCCTTTAGGAGGTGACTAACGACGTTGGCGTTTGTTGGTCTTCTCGTGACAGGTAAATTTTATCACCTCGTTGGGCAAGCATCCGTGTTTTGCGGTGAGCGCGTGCCTCATGATTGGTCTGTTCCTAGTTGGGGCGCACAAGAAGGTCGTGCTGCCGAGTATAATAGCTCAGCGGTGTCGTACAGTTCTTGTCGAGTACAATATGACCTGTGACAACTCGGGAAAACTCATTCTGCTACCGAGGCCAAACTGAATTTCCCCTCCTCCTCCACCCCCCTTTCATCGTGCTTGCACAGTGCAACGCTGGTCTTCCATGAATGGTCTATTTTTACTGGTTTCTTCAATCGCAGATGCCTCTTTGTTGTTTTGTTGACTATCGTACGCTTGTGGGATTATGTGTCTTTATGCTCAGGTTGAAATGCGAGTGAGTCTGGCTAATTGAATGATGTGATTGAAATGTGAGCATTTTTTCACTTAATAAATTTAGTAGATGCCTCTTATGGGCAAACAGAGGTAGACGTGAGTGTTGGCATCGGACGTTAGTTCAAATAATGTGGGAAAGCAAAGAGAAGCCTAAGGACTTGTTTGGTGTACTTAGGTTGGCTTGTGGTGTGTCATGGGACTCGTAATCCATTGCCAGAATGCATGATGTATTTCTCGGTGTTTTTGATTACGGAGACGAGGGCTTTCTGATCTCGCGATTGCTACTAACCAAAGTTGCGACAATTCACAGTCGTAGTTCTTTCCGACAGCAATAGGTTTGCCGAGGGCTGTTCTGAGCTAATTTGCTGACGAGGTAGAGGTTCTGGTTGGAGCACACTTATTGGCAATAATAGCAAAACGTGCTCGTTGGGAGGTGTGAGGAGAGGGGACGGGAAGGCAGATATGCCATCAAGATGTAAGTGCAAATGTGGATGAAGGATCGAGGAAGGCCTGTTCAATGTTCCTCAAGTACGTGAAAGTCATGGTAACTGTTGGTGGTGAGGCGACGTATGAATGAGGGCTGACTACGCGTCCTCACAGGCCGTGGAGGTGGGATGTAATTAGTATCAACTCAATTTCCAGCGTCCTTACTATTTAGAGCGTCTTTGACAACGTGCCCCTTGGCAACTCCTCGAATTTTCCTATCACAACTCAGTCGGTGCCTCAACAACCACCTATCGATTTCGTTTTGTTCACACTTCCATCCTTACTCCAACCTGGATTGAGGAGGAGACGATTCACTGGTTTTGTACTGTCCAAGGTTGGAAGATACTCATTAACGAGTACGCTTCAGGGGAACATTTTCTTTGAGGTGGATTGCCAAAGCCTACATTCACCACCAATTGGTCTGTTCTTAGTTGGGACGCACAAGAAGGTCCTGTTGGCTTTCATTGTTGCTGCTAGAGATGTGGCAGTGATTTGCGTGCCGTCAAGTAAGCACAGTGGAAGGCTCCATAATTGTTGTTTCCATCCAAGCCTACCGAGCATATTGGTGTTTCAGTTGTTGCCTTCCTTCATGTGGAAGGCGAGGTGGGACCTTGTCTCTTGTGAGTGTCAGCAGATGCTTTTTTATTCTTTGGGTGAGAAAGTCGTGACACTTTTCTTTTGAAATGGTGTTCAGTTGTCCTTGCCGCCGTTGTAGCTCCACGACTGCTCCAGACGGAGTGGCCGAAAGGTCGTCACCAGAACGGATTTACAAGCCAGGGAGGAGGATTTGAAACCCCATACACTAGAGTTAAGTAACCTTCGAAATAAGGTCGCAGTGGATGAGCTGGATCTAGCTAATAGTCTGCTCACTGGCAGTGCATCAGTAATTCTCACACCACTTGGGTGGAGTTAGTAGCCCTATCGCCTAGTTACTGCCATCAGCTACTTCCTTTGTGGGTCTGAAAGGGCACCGGTTCGCTTGCTACGGTGGCATGAGTAACAAAGGAGCAGAAATTTAACCCAATCAGAATATGCACAGATCTGCACTTGACGAGCTCTGCAGCCAAGAAAACGTCTACCGTTGAGCCATTTGTCAAGTTGCAGCATCACTTGCAAGAATATAGACACTCAGAATTGGGGTAATTATTAAAGACCACTATTTGTGTCACTAAGGCTAGCAGCTGAAGCAGTGGTCATCATTGGGTCTGATCAAGGAGCACTCGGGTTTGGAATCCAGTCGCGTCACTTTTGTAAGAATGCTGTGGATCATATTTTGGTTTGAATTTTCCCTTCAGGCAAGAGGTGGTCATTAAATTGGAACCTCTTGACCTTCTGAATGGACTTCGTTGGCCTTAGAAGAAGAAATGTTCCCTCGAAAAACTTAATCTGCGATACCTCTACTCTTTTTGTTTATCACTACCCAATTAGGCAAGTCCTCGCCCAACCCGTCTACCCATTTAGAGAGCATGGAGGCAGAAGTGGAATAGGGAAACACAGAGCCTATTACAGCCGTTTTAATATCATAATGTTTAACTAATATGTATCATAACTGTCGCCTATCAAAATGATTTACACTTTTATGTGAATGCCTGGCATTCCACATTTCGCAATGTTTGAAGATTGCATGCTTAGTTGTATCTGAAAATGGACTATGCTAAAAAGACAGGTGGAATATGGAATACCACACTTCTATTCATTTTAAATGGACAACAACGGAAACCACTGGTCGTATCCCTCGTTCCAGCCCTTCCCTCCTTCCTTTTCTCCTTTGCATATCATTTGATGGTTGGAGGTGTCTTGATTGCTACGACGATAGACTTTTCCACTGCAGGATGGATACGTAAGGCAACTAAACAGAAGCAGAGACGAAACTTAAAAAGCACAATTTCCTTTTCATTTGCGATATGTGCCTTTTTGAGTGGATTACAGAGACAGTCTCTTACGTAATCTGCCAGACAGCCAAGGCAGCACTTGCGATATGTTTGTTTTAGCAAAATAAATAAACCAATTATGACATTCACTGTCACTTTGGTCCTTCATTACATTTGACACGCAAAATGAAGAAATGACAAGGCTATTAAAGCACTCGCCCCCAAGACACACTAAACTACCAACTATTTCACCGTCGAGTTATTACCATCTTCTGCTAGTTCATGAAAAGTCAATGGATACATTTGTATTCTTTAGTTATCAAATGTTTTATTTAAAGAAGCAACATGTTGATTAATGGCGCCTGTAGAATTTATACCTGTTTGCTTGAGGTTGAAAGAAGTCACGGGAGTATCCGGAGGATTTACTACTGAAATACAGAAGAGGTGAGGCTGTCAGCATAGCCTGGAGATCATAGCAACGAGCGTAGGTACCGCGACGGAGCCTTAAGTACTTGCGTATTCAAAACGCAGTTAACCAAACAATCAAAGCAAAGCATATCTCCTCTTACCTTTTTAATGTCATCTTTGGCACTCCTCAAGGTCAACCTCCCGCCTCGTCCATCGCAACATAGTCGACTGTGTCAGCCATTGAATTTGAGGAGACAACTGAGCGAAGTACTATCACTACCCGACATAAGCATTGCCGCTGTAGACAAGCACTTGGCTTAATTACTCTTATAAATGCGTTTGCTCTCACCGAGACTGGTGAATTTCCAGTCCTTGTGGATGATTTCTACGTTTGTTTATGGTCGCCTTTTCGAATTAGCCCAGGTATTTGGAAAGGAGGGATGCAGCCGGATTGAAATTTCTGATCAACGCAGACAGCCACTTCGCTGGGAGAGTAGAGTGGACAGGCATCGATTTCCATCATGATCTGTCGAAGCCAATATTGTGGATGGCAACGATTATACTTTTGTGCTGAAATCCTTCCAGTTTTCATAGGAGATTTCACATTCCGTGGTCAACACAGAAGGGAATGTCATTTCATTTTCACGATCGATGAGCCGAGTCAGCTGCTACTCTATGTGGAGAGAAAGATAGCTCAACCGAATCGTCTGATCATCCTATGCACCCGATCCACGCCTCCGATATTCCATCGGTTTTGGCAATGAAAGTCCCCGTATCACAGTTTTTGAGCCTAAACCCTACAACGGAGAGTACCTATCTACTGTCAGCGCACAAATGTCACATGCACAAACGTTGTACTCCACCCTGATTACTTATATGCGTCGGCAAACAAAGGAGCCTGTGTGAAGCCTTTGTAGACTGGTTACTCCGATTCGGAACTGGACAGGGCATGAGGAGATAGGATAAGACAGACCCGAGACCATACACAAAGTGTTGATAAGAGACATTGGTGGAAAGACCTTAATAGGAAGGATTTTTTGTAACTTCTTTAGTAGCCCAACCACAATGGAATAGCCCTGGTCCCCCTCCCTGTCCCCAGTATAAGGCTGCGAAGAAACAAGTTTGCTACTTATTAATTATAAGTAAAAGGCTCATACCAAATGCGATGCAATCCACCTGACATTTTTCAACTCGACCTGCCCAAGCTTGAGAGGTTGCTTGAAATCGTTATCGCACATACCTGCTTGGTGTCACTTATATCCCTTTTTTAGAAGTTTTTACTAGTTGAGTAGCTGCATTATACAAAAAAATCTGCAATTTATCCCATAAGTGGATGCGACTAATCAGCCATTATTTGATACTTAAACTGCCATGTTAGCAATACAAGGTTCCAAAGTTAAACGGTTTTTTTACACAAATTATGCCGTAAAGATGAAAAATGAGCCAATTGAGACTTGGCTTCCACTGGACCCCAATTGTCGAGTGATAGGCTTAAAAACATCTTACTACTGTAAGTATGCCAATGGAAACTTGTGACTGTTGTTTATTCAGTTGGTTCTGAAGTGGGTCAAAAAGGTCCTTAACCCGATTACTGTTAGAGCAGGTTTAAGTTTAGGCTGAGATACCCGCCTGTTTCAATGGCCATTGCCTTACCAATCAGCGGTGAGATGTGGGAACGAGATTAGGGCATAACTTGCGCAAAACAGGCTCTTATGAGACTAGTTTGTCTTTTAGTTAAAAAAGGTAGTTGAAGAATATTGTCAACGACTAGGATGTTATAGTAATATCGCTAATAATGTTAACCTTCCCACTATTCATTCATTTGCCATCCTACGCTACCGGGAGAGAGTAAACTGTACCCTGTATGTCACATACACGTATCAAACACTTGAATTACACAACTAAACACCGCCTATTACTTTTTTATTGTTCGATATCTTTCGACTTTGTCTATTGCTAAAAGCTGAATTCACTTTGACCAATGTGAAGAGCTCGAAATCCAATCGAGGGTAGGGCAGCAGCACTAAAACCAAACGACTTGCTGTTTTAATCAAGCGGGAGTTCACAGAAAGGTTATTTTAAAGTCCATCATGTAAATTTGATGTCACATCACCTAACTGTCAGGTTTTAGGAATTTAGCTAATAGCCCAGTAACTGCTACTGTCGAGGCCTCTGTGATCGGTGATTGCAACATGGATGACAAATTATTGCCGCCCCACTGGTCGGTCATTCCTCAAGTCCCCCATTACCTTCCACTCTTGGTAAGGCCACATGCGGTAATAAAAAGCAAGATTAACATCTGCTACGAATTTACCAAATTGCAGCCCTCAAACAAATTATTTGGCGGTATGGAAGTGAACTAAAATTCGTCTATACTTCCAAGTCTCGACTAATTATCAGGAAAAAAAGTGGATATGGTAAGGGGCGAGATTGGAAGATGGATTAAACCTGGAAACACAGTAGAAAACAATTGTACACTTAATCATAACATTAGTTCATTTGAAACAGTCTGTTAGCTGTCGGCATGGCCCAGAGGCCAATCCACTCGGCAAGGACACAACGGCGGGCCACCTACTTCCAACCCTTCACCAATACCAAGAGTTTAACAAACAACCAACGTACTGCGTTGCCTCCTTCTTCCCCTTGGAGCGTCGTCCCCGGCCCTCCCCTTAGTAAACCTCTCATGTCTTTCATCGCTACGCTATCGTTGCCGTGAGGAAACACACACACCAGTCAACCGTGCCAACCCCCGAATTTGCCTGCTTGAAAATTCTACTGGATCTGGAGTTTCGCCCTTCTTTGAGACTGATTTCGGGGACGAGGCAATGTACTGGCCATCAAGCGTATCCTTCGCTAGTCCTAGGAGCACCAGCTTCAAAGTGGAGTCTTGAAACAAAGGACGGGATTTGACATAGCTTCTTAGAAAAGGGTTTTACGTCTTTTCATCCCTATCTGTCTGGGTTCTATTTTTTAGGATCGGGCTTTTTTTACACTGCTACCAGTGTGGCGCCCCCAGACTTTTCTGCAGACAAGTGAATATAATACTCTGACGGTCTATATAACGTTGATATACGGAAGGGTATATGGCTACTTGCATAGCCCGGAGGCCAGTCCAAGGGGCGGCGCACCTAAGTACTGCATAAACCGAAACCGTGAGTTAAATAAACATCCAAAGATATTAAACCATATCAGCTTAAATTGCTTTATTGACGTCCGGGTCGCTTAGATGACGTCGTGTAGAGCATGAGGATGCGTATTCCTTTAGTAAAACATATTTGTCTTAATTCACTTTTTTGTGGCAAACTGGCAAATTGCGCCTTCTCGTGCTTCGAAGACCTCATCAATGCCCGAGGAGGAGAAAAACTCCGGTCTTTTTCCGTATTTTTACCAAGCTTTTATCTCAATTCCATGCTACTGAGCTACAGAACCGGGGTAGAAGAGCCAAACACTGGAAGGACAGCAAATTGAGTGGTCAATTAACAGAAGCAACTCGTTACAAACCTCAATGTTCCAACATGGTGAGTGAATATGTGGAGACGGATCTATCCGTGGAGCTAATTAGACTTCTTAAACAAATGCCTCACTGCTGTTAAATGACCAACTGGATGATGCCACATTAAGCCTGAGTTAATGGCTTAGATTGGCAGCCTCTGATTTGTGCCAGTCAGATTATTAACTAGGAAGTCGGTCAGGTGTTGGGTTAATAAATACTGTCAGGAATGCAGGCATTCGGTGTTTTCCTTCGGCTTGTCTTAGAAGAAGCTAGTCTATAAGAATGTTCAGACTGGCATCATTTTAACTGGGGGAGACAAGAACCTTAAACCCCACAAGGACAAGGGAGACCGCAATAAGTGGCTTCACATTCAAGGGAACTTTGTTGTAACCGCTTCAGGTCGTTGTCATACGATAATCGCAGTTAAGCTTCTGTTGAAAAGGTAAAGAAACACTTCTTCTTTATTACTACTCAACTTAGCCGTTAGGTAAGGTTAAAGGTACCGATTCTTGCATGAAAGGCTAGCAAGTACTTTCGGACCTAACCTGCTCAGCTTTGCTGTCTATAAATTCGGTACTTTTTATTTAAATCAAGTGATGCGGATTTTTTATTTCATTTCGCTCCTTAATCCCCTGCTAAACTTCCAAAAGTCGACTTCCAACTATATACACGAGACTGCCAATGGAATCCACTGCAGAATAGGTTTCGTAAGAAAGCTAAACTTTGTACATTGAAAGTAAATTCTGAAAATACTTGGCTGATAATAAATTTGCCTAGCCTGGAATTGTTTGAGGCTCGTACACTAGAGACTATTTCAATCGTCCTTTGTGAAGAGAGAAACACTTTCAGTATCTTCTTTCTGAGGAAGCAGTAATTTCCTTCTGAACTTCCATGAAGCATTTTGACACCTTAGAAGTCCTTCCTAATAACTTCTGAAATTATACTTCTGACATTTTTAATTCGATTGAATTGAAGAAAGAAAGGGATGCAAAGTTTCACAGAGTATGGCCATGAAGGTAGCAAGTGATGAAAAAAGCTTGCACAATCTCCGGAATGAGCGTTAGCTACAAGGTCTTGTTTCAACTTGCAGGGACTTGTAGAGTGCCGCCGATATTGACTGGCTTCATAAAACACCACTACCGTGAGATTTTGATGGTCTCTAACAGACTCAAATGTTGGTTGAATTTGGAATTTAAGGTTCTCTGTTTGACGAGTTTTTTTAAGCCTCTCTTCATAGTCATCGCATATCATATGGAGGCGGTGAAATGGCGGACTGCACCACCCAAAAATGTCTGAGGAAGCTTGACCCAGAATGCGTTAATTTTTATTTTACGTTACACTATGTTTAAGGACCACTAAAGTAAGGAACAACCCTCTTTCCGAGGAAAAAAATGGGTTTTGTCCATTTCTTTGTACCATGAAATCTCCTGCATCGTGCCGTGAATCGCATTTGGAAACTGCTCAGGGATAAAAATGGACAGAAATTCTATAAATCCTCATTTGTTGCCTCCAAAAACAATATACGGTGTTCCAAATTTATCCAAAAGAGACAAAAAATTAGATCAACGATTCGCGACTCGTCACGGTGCGCAGGACTCCTCTTTCATTGGGATTCAACCCTTGAACAGTTGCGCACGTTTTGATGAGGAAATTTGATATTCCAGAAAATCTGCGCCGCCCTCCCGCACACAACCGCTTGACTGCGAGGCAACATCTTCAATGGAACTTACACGAATAACGTCGTAGTATTAATTGTTAAAAGTCAGTTATTGTGTGAATTTTGCGCCAACGGCGAGCAATAAGGGGAGTTTGCGAACGAGCCTGCGAAGCGATGCTTTCCGATTTTTTATGGTCTGCTGTTGAGACAACATTCCGCCTTAAAGCTGGTAGGCATTCTGGCTTGCAAATGACATTCAAGATGATACCCAAGCACCTCTCTCCATGTAAATATGGTTAAAGTTGAGGATAAAACGAATTATTTAACCCCCAACGAACATGTCCTAATGCACACCTGTAAATTTGTCAACATGACAGTTCTCATTTGTAATGTTTGTTTACTGAGACAAATGTTCCATTTGTCGCTAGTAAGTTGGATTACAGTCAAAAACAATTTTTCAAAATGTCAAGGCAGTTAAATATTCTTTCTCCTAGCCGTAGAATGCTAAGTTTTAACTTCAAACTAATCACATTGTAGCGTTCCAAGCCTTCTAGACGAGTTAAGGCTTCCGGCATCGTCCAAAGTCCAAGCCCCTGTTTGGAGGGACAATCTGCGGAGAGCTAAGCAGGGTTAAATAAGGTATTAAAGCATTGGAATCCTACTATACAATGCTATCTAGAGTCCTAAGTCTTCCCTGAATCTGTAGGAAGTGACAGTAGTATGGTAAAAGCTTGGTGTTTATTGACATTGTCTGGAGGCTATGTCGCCGAGCTGGAGGACAATCTGTGGAGCCTTAAACGCCCACACAATCAGTTTATTCAAGATAGCTATTAAAAGTATTTTGTAAGACAAAATTTCATAGTGATTAACAAACCAAAATTAAAGCTAGAAGGGTATAGAAAAACAATCTTTTCACCTTTAAGCCAGCTATGTGCAAAAAACAAATCATCTGAACGCCCGCAAGACGGAATGCTTCCTTACGAAGCCATCATAAAAGGTCTGCAGAGATTATCGCTTCACAGGCCTCTTAATGCTTGACTTTGGTGAAAAATTCACACACCGAATGACCATCTAAAATGAAAATTACAACGCTCTCGTGTGATTTCCATTTGTTGGGATTATTCGGGTCGGGTGGCCGGGTTTATGCATGGTGGGCGGCGCAGGCTTCCCTGAAATATCATATTGCAGCGTCTGCAATGTTTGAGAGGCAAACTCAATCACACGAGGAAGCTAGACATCGTAATAGAGGAATTTTTCAATGTGGCGCATCATGATCGATTTCAAATGCTTGCATCTATTGCGGTTAGGACGTTTCACTTGAGCACGGGAACAACTTCCACACCTTTTTTTTGCCTTGTTGAACAAGTCCACTGCCTGTAAGAATAGACAGACTGATTGATCTCCAAATGCTTGTTCGGGGAACTTTGAGCAACATCCTATTTGACCAGTTTCCACAGGACTGTTAAATTACTTCCAACCGTGGTGATGTAGAGGGGAGGACCGGCTCAGCTGCTGAGAGGGGAGGATGTTTCCCGTCCAGTAAATAATTCATGGCATTTGGTTAAAATCCTCATTTTACAGCAGGCACGCTAAGACACACAAAAAGCAGAGGAAAGAGCGGAATCCATCTGCAACTGCAGAAAAGGACGCTTTGCCCGCATTATTAGTGCCTGTACTGGCCTTTCAAAAGATGCATGGTCCCTCATGGTGTCCAAAAATGTCCCTTTTGATATCCTTCACTAAAAATTGCCCTTATTTTCCTAATTGTGGCCTATTTGCTTCTTTCTCTGTTACATATATTTATTTAAAAGAGGATACAATGATTGTAGAAGCAGTAGGTGAAGAGAATTGTGTTGAACGACCGGTGACTTTGAAAGCATTCGCATATAGTCAACGTCAGGCCTGACAAGAAAAGGTGTTCAGTCACCTTTGTGTAGAATGTGCCAGTCCACACTTCAAGTGTTGTTTATTTAACATTTTTGCTAAATAAGAAAGCAAGGTTTTAGTGCATTCACGTAATCTCTCTCTTGCTCCCTGTTAAACCAGGAGTCTGCATTGTCCTATTTGTTATAAAGCCTCATTTGGTGGGGATAGTTGATTTGTAGTCAACATGATTTTATTCTTTACACCTGATCTCTTCCCTCTACTAAACTAATTAATAATATTATTGTGCTTTTTTCTAGCTAAGGAATGATCTAGCATTCGAATGCTGGTGTCTATAAGCTGGACAATGAATTGAATTCTAGACACTCATAAGTAGGTGAAAGAACAAAAAATCATTTAGACCTTTGACTGTAGTGCATTCCCGTTTGAAAGTTCCTTCTAAGGCAAAGCCCCCAGCATACGCAACCTCGTGATTGGAGAGAAGACCACCTCCTGACCGATATAAGCACAGTTTCCCTCCAACCTTTTCATAAAGTCATCAAACAAAAGATGACTTCATCATATTATCAAATAGTGACTGCTGGTGCATGGAATACGCTTTTCTGTTGGCAATTGTTTTCACGCATCATGGCCCGTTTCAGAACAGAAACTGGGTGGTAATAGTAGGTGAGGTCCCATAACAAGTGTTTGTGGTCATTGCTTGAAATTTTTACAATTTTCGCAGTCTGTCTAATCAGGAAGAAAGGATGGTTTAATTTGCATTTGTTCTTAGGTGCACCAACAATTAATGGCTATTCAGTAAGCCTTTGGAGGCACTCCACATTGTCAGTTTTCTTATTCGTTTAATGTATGAAAGAAACAAAAATACCTAACAAATCAAGCAACACATTCTCCAAGCCCAAGATAGATGAAAGTTTTAATTGACGCGATCGAGTACACCACTGGCAACCAATAAGAGCATGGCCTTCGGAACAGGCCCCGAGTGACTTTCACAGCGGTCAACCAGAGAAGGGCGTACAGAGTAACAGCAATTTGGCGCCATATATTTCTCTGTACTTTAGCGCAAGTTATTGACACCAAGCTGCTTCGCTTTTATTTAACTTCATCAAAGAGAACGTCATGGACACAAGGGAACAAATGGATGGGGTGGACTTTCCACACCAATAAAATGATCGCACAAGGTGTCAATATAAAATTACGGTTTCTCGTATTCTTCTTAGGTAACAAACTTCTAGAAAGAAGGGACTGGAACAAAATTCCGAAAGTAAATATTTAGTCTTAAGGAAATTCCTGCAATAAGTGGGCTGTACAAAGCATACCAAATTAGACTTTAAAGTACCCTCATTTCAATGGGTTTTAGGAAGTAATTAGTAGTGGGAAGTAGGTAATGGGCATTTCTTCGGCAAAAATACTTTTAATATTCTTTATTCTGTGGAGGAATTCCGTGATAACGACCAAATAATTGCAGAAAGTTGGGTAAAATGTTTTACAAGTTAAAATTATCACTGTTCCAATCTACCTCTAATCCCTTCCCAACGAAGCATAAGCTTGCAAATTCCACTTTTATTAAACGTTATTTTCCAAGAAGCAAACAATCTAGCCCTGGCCACCTTCAATTGTCCCGTGCTTGTGTTTTCCAACTTGCTCTCTATTCTGTGATCATCGCAGTACTGAATGTCAATGCCAAGGTGTAGGACACCATCTGATGAGAAACAACACTAAATAAATGTCGTGAATGAAGGTGAGATGGGAGAGTTTTTTTCCTCCCACCTATTCTAACGAGTAATATAAAGTATTCACAACGGTAAATATCCAAGGTATTGTTCTAAGGGAAAAAGAAAAGGACTTTTACCCGGTGGTTCTAAAATTTCACCAGTTTTTTGAGGACCACCTTGAACTATGCACATTCGAGTTGTAGCAGGTAAAATCATCCTAAAATCACCTCTTACACAAATACATAGAAATTGCGGTTTTTAATGGACCGAGTGCTTTCCGACTTTAAAGTGTGGGGAGGTTAGCCAGGTAAGGAGTGAATGGTTTAGAGGCCAATCAATGAGGTTTGTTTGCTAAACGAAAGTTGAAATACAAAAGACAATTCTCATACTAGTCAGGGAGTGGTAGAAAAAAGTGAAGTGCACAGGGTGTTTTATGACGTACATGAAAGGAGGGGACGAAAGAGTAAAGGCCCCTGAAGCTTATTGTCATCCATTAATGCACCTGAGTGGCACCCACTTGTTTAGTACTTTCCATCATTAATTTTTCGTCCCACCTGATGTACGTATAAACAAGTCACTTCCTCATCACGTGCATTAAATTTTAACGGAAGATGGAGAGATGGTAGAGACATCTCTCAATGGGCATGATTTATCATCGGAGTCAGATTTTGTAAGCCATTTTGTTATCTCACTCATACCAAATGATACACAACGCATTTGGTGAGGTCAACTTGGCAACAAAGCTAAATTCATTTCGTGAGGAGGGTAACCACAAATCCAACTAACATTTGAGACTATAAAAGGAGCAAATAGCAAATTAACGATGACATTTGACTAGTTTCAACCGGTTCTAAAGAGCCACCACATTAGCTACACTGAACACCGCGATAACTCCCATGGTTATTGCGATCTTTTCATTAGCTACTAATGATGAAAATCCTCATCTTCGGCGAAGCCACTCACCGCCTTTGTTTGTCCCAATTGCAACGATGCGTTTTCGGAAGGAAGAGAAGTTTAGAAGAGTGGGTATTGTTATGGGGGCAATCTCACGCAAACATCTCTGGAAAGATCAACGAAGATTGATGAGTTTATCAGAGCACGGCTAATTAAGGTAGAGGGCGTCATCAAGGGTTTGGGAAGTCCTCTTTCTCAAAATTCCTCGTGGAAAAGAGGTGAGACAAAAAAGGAATGGTCAATCCTAGCAATAATTTAAAAGCTTTTGTAATGGAGGGAGGAAATAGAACGAGAGTAGGATCTTATAGGCGTCAGAAATCGCTTGGACGATCTGATTTTCCTCACTCCTAAGGTAAAATTAAGTCGTGTATAGTTAATTTTAGCCTGACTGAAACGTCGCACCATTTCTTCTGCAAAATGACATTAATCATGAAGGAAAAGCAGAAAAGGTCTTTTTACATTCCATCGACGATAGCAAAGAGGTGGCGTTTCCTTGAAGAAGGTGGTGAAATCTGACAGATATGAGGATGGAAGATTCATACTACAATACACTCACCCACTCCAGTGGTCGTCGACACGCCTATGTCCCTTTTCCTCCTCTTAAGGGTGGCGAACGCCTCTTTTAGGAAAAAAATGCATTCAGTACTCCATTTGTAAGTGATTGCTACGTAAGAAAAGTTGAAAACACAGAATACCTGAAATCCCGACTCATTCAAAGCAAAGGTTAGGGCCTCATTAACCTGCCTGCGCGTAGTCGACGATTCTTGGTTCCGGTGGATTTGTTTGGTCCACCAACAATGCGTTCAAACAATCGTGTTCCAGTGGCGTTTGACAAGCTGTCAAATTAATTATATGACTAAATATAATGAGAAGAGTCTGATTATTCTCATTCAATTCCTTGGAGGTCATTAAAAATCTACTTGACAATTGTTTGAAGGGTCGTATAATGACATTATTGCTGTTTACAAATGGTCCGCATCAATAAACTGCCATCGCCTAATGACTGCAGCGATCCCGGTTGAATGGGAAAGAGATCAGGTTGGAGCGTCTGCTCCTCTCTCACCTCCTCCCGCCCCCAAACGGAAAAGTTTCAGACTGGGAAATATTTGCATGCAATAGTTATTTACCTAAATAAGCACGCAAATCTGTGGAATGGGTGAGCCGCATCAGGAAGTCAGTTGAATGGGTCTACTACTTGATCATCACTAAAAGTCGAGCAGTAATAGGGTAGGGGAAAGTGTCACTGCATAATGTAATGCTTCCGTTGTTTGTTTAACTGCTCGTTTTGGTTACACGGGCACTTAGAGCTCCGCCTTTGTACTTCCACTAGGTGGCATGTCCTCCAGGCCATGCCGGTACCCCCCACCCTTTCTGTGCTTTGGGGATACATATTCTTCTCCCAGCCTCAGGGAAGACTCAGGACACCAGAATAAAGCATTCAGTGGCGGTTAAATTATGCCTCTTAATTTACCTAAAGGAGTTTTAGTTACTCTGAATTGTGCTGTTGGATGATAGAGGGAACCATTTAGCGGGTCATTAAAAGATTCCGGACCATTTAATAAGTTTATTCTTTCTCTAAATTTATAAAATTCTTGCATTTTTTACTCTATAATACTTGGTTTAACTACAAGAATAAAATTTGCCTGCCACATCCGCAATTTCTGCTCTCTCAATTTCTCCCTACGCCCTCTGTGTTGTGGCTGCGTGCGCCTATCACCTTTGTTAATTGCCTACCAACCCTTTAGTACTTTTGCGATTAAACCTCGTCTAGACCTCCTAGTCTTGCAACCCTACATTGACTCAAAATACTGACGTGTATTCCCCCTTCATGTCTTTTGCAGGGCTGATTATTCAGCGGTATGAGTAGCTCCTGTGAAATCACCCATGTCAATGCATGGATGATTAATTTGAACACGAAAAAGCTACCTCGGGTAATAATACTTTGGTTATTTGTTCAACTCTGTTTTAATTTTTAGTGTACTGACGGCTCTGCCTCAGTACTTTTCCTAAGCGCCGTGACCTTTAGACCGCGTCAGCAGCTCCAAATTGCAGCCCTTCTGTAGATTTACAATACGACTTCCTACGTCTTGAAGAACTCAGCGAGTCGCATTGGTGGCACCAAAAAGTAAACCTAAAAACAAAAGAAAATCCACCTTAATTTCTTCTAGTGAGCGCCAAACCTCAACTTGACTGCGGATGAAAGGCCCTGTGTCGACTTCTGCAGGACTGCTGCCATCTGTATGAAAATGTCAACGAGGTGAACACGAGACGCCTCCTTTATCTCTCCGCTAGCTGAAAAAACCCAACTATGTTAAGTAAGTTAAGTAAAAAAAGACAGGGAGAAAATAGACGCGAAACCTTACCTTAACAAAACCATTTTAAAACCCGTTCTTTATTCGACGACTGGTTTTAGGCCATTGTTCTTACAACCAGGGATGGACATACACAATGGACAGCACATTCCACCTTCCTCCAATACAATTTTCATATAGAACAAGACTCCAGATCCAGTAGAATTGCCATAAGGGATCAATGACATTGGTTCGTGGGTGGTTTTCGTACAGCACCGACCATCTTGTAATGGCCGCCGACATGGGAAGTTGACCAATGGGATCGTCGGGGACGTCACTCAAAAGGAGAGGCGGTTACGTAAAATATGGCTTTGGTTTTCTAGGCCCTGAGTGGTATGGCCTCTGGGCCACGTTAGTAAACCCCTCCCCTGCCCTCAACCCTCCTGAATGTTGAAACTACACATTCCTCCCAGGTACCATGACTTCAGTCACCTTCAGATTTGGACCCGGGGCGCTACAGAAACGCTTCGGATTCGCATAAAAATTGAACTTTATCATCAAAAAGAATGCAACTGTTTCATCGCCTACCATAAAGGTTGGAACGATTTAGTACAGCTTATACACACTTTAAAATGCGTCATGTAACTCAAATATCTGAACCTTGGAAGATCGACAGAAGGTAGAAGGGAGGCAGGGCACGGGAATTTTATGTACACTGAACAAAGTGGGGTAGCCAAAGATCTCCATAATACTTGCAGCATTGAGTCAATCGCATAATTGAGTAAACAGTGGCAAAATGGGACTTCAAGCTCACTCCATAACACCCTCCATGATTCACACGTCCACCTGGGTGATTTCAATGCCCGACAATGAAGAAAAATCTTTGTTCATGCCCGAACTGGCACCACTGGAACTTGTTTTGTCTTGTGACTCTCGACCGGAATCCATCAACAACTTCTCCTCAGTTGTGTCTCCAATGTAACCTGCGCCTGCGCTCTGAGAAGACTCCATTTTCAGCATCTCTATAGGAAGCAGGAGAGATGGAGGGAGTTGATTCAGTTTTGACGTGTATTTTCCAAACCCGATGCTTTCCGGATCATGAGCAAGAGTCAATCGTGGTGGCATCGAATCAGAAGGTATTCCAGAGGGTCCGCCATAAAACTGCTTACTATTGGTGGCTATACGCGGTCTCATATACTCGCCTGGGAGGTAGCAGGTGTTGGCACAAGTGCTCCCCCTTAAAGGATCGGGCGAGTGGTGACTAGTTTGACAAGAGTATAGTGGTGGCAAGGTTTCACTCAAATCCAAACCCCATGTTCCATGATCCACTCTTGACGAGGTGCTGCAGTACATATGCCGTTTTAATTGCAGGTCAAGAGGTCCTGAAGCAAATCCTTCATCATTGGTGCTCGGTGAACCCGTATTTCGACTGCTTGGAGCGCTTCCCAGACTCTCAGGTGTTCGCCATTTGCTGGAGAAGTTTGGACTGGCTGGCGACATTATTCCCCGTTGTGAAGAATCCAACTTTAACGTTGGATTAGCAACCTGAAGAGTAATATTTATGGAATCAATTCGAAGAGCTGTTCTATGCAAGACAAAAAGAGGTAACCGACCTGGTACCGCATTTCAACCATTCCGCCAGTTCTTAGGTCGTTGTGGACTGCGTCTGAATTTAGACTCCGAGTACCTACAGAGTTGCTGCAAGAGCTACATTGTGGTGGTGGAATTAGTGGTGGTGGCTGTCTCCCGGTCCACTGATTAATTAATTCAGCTGTTTGGGCCGGAGTGCAGGGTCCTCCACTGTTTCCAGAGAAAACGCTGCTACAACTCAATCCAGGATTCATTGTAGCAGCAGTAGCTGACGACAACTGCGGCGAAATAGGATAGATGTCGTCAACAGCCTTTCCGCCATCATCAGCAGCATCTGGACCGTTAGGATCCTCTTCGATGCGCGCTTTTCTCCGCCTGACGTTTTTCTGATGACGTACAATGATTAAGGCCAGACAACCGATGGTTAGAAATATCACGCTAAATATGATAATTCCAAAGAGAATGTATTTCATTTGAGCGGTGAATAGTGGTGACGGCTGAGTGTATGTGTTGTAAAGTTCAGTGACTTGAAAGTCACGTGGTACCAGGAATTGACTTCGGCCATATTCAAAGGACCCAGTTGACGTAGGACCGGTCTGAAACACATGCGTACAATTAAAATTGAGGCGTCGTGAATTATTTTGCCGAGCCTGTAAAGCCTTTCCTTATGCACTTACATTTCTTCGAAAGTGTTTGATGGCCTCTTGTTCCCAGTCAAAGCTTTGATCCGGTACACCGGGATCGTTTTGAGGTCCCACGGAGATGGCGACAAGAGGTCGAGTGTCGGGAAGGAATAGGCTTGACTTGGGAGCACAGAGTGGTTGACCAGGCCAGAGGGCAATACTCTTGGCATTAATCATAGGACCATGGCCAATTTTGCCTGCCGCAACCAGTGATTTACCCTCCTCCGTTACCGGCGCGATGAGGAGGGGTTTCGCCGGATCCCAGACAGCTGCCCTTTTGGTGCTTTGAAGCAGAGCGCTTACACGTACCTTTCAAAGGAATGAAGTTCTATTTCACTTTTCAACATTTAATCAACTTTGGCTTTTGCTGTCAGAAAAAATTCGAAATATTTAAGCATTTACTTCCGACTTCCAAATACATTGAGAGTGCACAAATCTCTCCTAAAACCAAGTTGATTTTTGCGGTACGTCCACCGCCTCGTAAACATAGCTACTAACCCAGCAAAAAGGTTTTGTAACTATCAGGTAAAAGTCTTTGTGACTATCAGGTAATGCTACAAATGCATCTAGAGGTACAGGCTTTGGAGGAACCTTACCTGTCCCTCGGGCAGCAAATGGAGGCCCATTTCCGAGCCATCTTCAAGAATCAACGAAAGCGCGATCTTCCCCAGTGGACAGAATACGTTCTGCTTGGAAGAGATGTTTTGCAGGGCACCCGAGTTCAACTGTGCCGTGATAACATGGGGGTCAGTGGGATCTTGGCCACGCACAATGAGATTAAGCACACGTGGATGAGGATGAGAAGCAAAATCAGCAACCATCTCGTTCTCATTTGGAAGCAAAAGGGCTCGAGTTGCTCCGTCTTCGGTTACTCCCGTTCCGTAGGAGTCCGTCGATGAACGGAGCAAGATCTCGGCAGACGGATGCGGCTCCAAGCGTCCAGATAGCGTGATCATCCAGCTCTGTTTTGAAATGGATGATATGGTATTTATAAATGACCGTTTTGATGCGCGGAAGGGATTTCTCATATGAATATAAACTAATTTACGATTATGATTTTCTGTTCACCAGATTGTGCTTCATGTTTAGCAAATTAGGTGTCACAACTCACAACACACTCCACTTTCAGGCGCACAAAATCATTCTTTTCGGAAGCCACGATCGAAACATCCTTGTAAGCCAGCGGTTGTGAGTCCTTTGGCGCTGCAATTAACTCGATCCTTACGTGACCTTCACTTCGACCAATCAGGAAGGGGTATACGGAACGCTTGTTTCTGAATATGGTAGCCGGCGCTTTGAGTGGTGCAGTGACAAACTCCGATGTTGACGGGAAGGGACGAAGGCGCAAACTCCATGGTGGAAGGAGATGGGTGACGTCCAGTTCTGTGGGTCGGTGAGTCAGGTGGTCGTATTCCCTTGCCGACATGTCGTCCGAACTCATGGTCCCGGGTAGAATGTCCGAGAGGTACATTCGTTCTCCCGTATCCGGAAGCGTAGTAAATATTCTGCAGTGAAAAGTTTTGCAGTGTAATGCTTTGACAAGCTTAAGTTAATTTCTACAAAATTGTGTCAATGTGACTTTGCCTGGATTTAGCTATTTCCTCTCCCCTCCTCCCCCCTCTCAAACTGGGCGCACAGCAGTTGCCTCGACTGGCAAACACATTTGCGCCAAATCATTCACTTAGTTATTAATGCTTAGACATTTTTTTCTCTAGTTAACAAATAAATCATTTTGTTTTAGCATACTTTGTTTTGACAAGTGTATTACACACAAGACCTAACATTTGACGATCATAATGAAGTAGACAAAGCTGGGACAAACCCCTTACGTTTTTATAAATTGAGTGCTAAACAAGATTATTTAGACGTCTCCAACTTCACATGTGTTTATAATCAAGGAGGCAATTTTTAAAAGAATGCTCATATTGTGTGTACTCTTTATGATCGCGAAAGACACACTTCGTCAGCTTGCCATCCAAATGAATAAGGTTATAACAAAGGCATTGTCGTTCGGGTTGGTCAATTTATAGCCTGTCATATTTCGTCATTTTAAAGCATGGAACTCGATTCATACTGTTTAATTGACATGACATTTGTGATAGCTTTACAGAGTTTAATATAAATGACTCGTAACTATAAACACCGTTGTCCAGGTAAAGAGCACCACCAAGGTCGGTGCAAGAGGGCAACCGCAGTGGGGCACTAAGTCCACAACTTAAACTGAAACATACACGGGCAAAACCGACTCATCCTGGGGAAAATAAAAAAATGGACTGGAATTTTTTCTCATCCAGATTTTAATTTAGGTGACTCACATTAAATTGGCATCTTGAAACAAACACCACGCCAAGAACCAGCTAGTTGAGTGTAGTGGGACCCTTTTGGCACCGTATCAATGGCTCTCTAGTAGTGGAGCTGCTCTTGTCAAATCCCACCTTCCTGATTTCCCGACCCCTGCCTGTATGCTTAAAATTTTCCCTTATCATATTCCTCACTCGACAGACCAAATGCTTTCTTTCACGGCGTTGTTATAGGCGATCAAAGCCAACAAATGGGCTGGAAATACTTCGTCGCTGTGATACAAAGAGAGAAATTAACACTATTACAGATCTGACTGCTATTTTATTCTCTTTTTCTCCCTCCCGTGTTCGAATTTCCCCTAAACTCGTGTATTTGAAAAGTGAGACAATCAGATATTGCCCGACATGTGGACCTACCGAGCTGTTACCGTAATTTTTGTCTGTTCATAACGCCAGATGCAGGAGTTAGTGCTAAAAAAGAAAAAAAAGCTGTAAGAATGGGAGACCGAAACGCCTTGAAAGTTGAATAAAATAATTCCAAGTGTTAAAGAGGGTTTGAGGAACCTCAATTCATCACGTCGTAGTGGTGTGGGTACTATTCGAGGAAAGGCTCCTCGGGGTGGTAGCTTGTACTAGCAAAGGAAGTTTTTGTTCGGCCTTCCAAACACAGACTAGAGTAAGACCAAGAAATGGAACAGTGATTTACAAACAATCCTGTTTGATCTAAATAAGCCTAATTGGACAAAATTTACGCACAGCACATAGAAAGAGGGATGCGAGAGCGCAGAGAAGCGAAATCTTACAATTTATCAAACACAGGAAAATTTGAAATTCGACGTATCCTGTCCGACTGAAGACGAATGTTGAAGTTCTCAAAGTGCCAACGTCTAACCGTGGGTCCAAGCCACGCCCGCCAACTCCATTGAATGGAATTTCTCGATGGAGGAGGTGGAGCATGAAGCGCATCAGTGTATACTGGCATTCCACCAGCAGATTCCTGGAGAGTCAAAAGGATCTTTCCGACATTTGAGACATCTCCAAGAGGAGGATTGAGCTCCGATTCCACGGGAGCTTCCCGCATTTGAAAGGGACATGTGGATTGTTGTCGATGCAATATTGGAAGTGTGGCGTCCAGCGGTCCCACCGCACTCTGAGTGACAGTGCGGCAGTAAACTTTGTTGGTGAGGGGAATCAACCGACCCACCGACTGCGAACCCGCGATTTTAAAGTGCGATTGAAGGGTAAGTGGAAAGCCACGGGCGGAGGTTAAGGCGCTCGGAGGCACCAAACCGAGGACTCTCAATTGACGTGGTGGTGGTGGCTCCCGTGAGGGTGACCACGGTGGTTCCAGTATGTCGGTAGGCTTAAAAATTCAAAGTCAGAAGATAAGCGTATACTTTTTCGCATTCTCCATGGCTGTCGAAGGTGACCGCATTACTCCAACCTACATCTACAATATGGCACACCGTGAAATAGCACAAGTCCAAAAGGACATTTTGATGTGTTGGAAGCTTCATGGAAAATATGGAAAAGAAGATCTTGGAATGACTTGTGGTGCACTTAAAACGACTGAGGCGCCTGTAACTACAATTAGTAGCACCAAATCTGCGCTATAAGTTTTCCTTTACCGAAATGTATCCTTGATCAGTCCCAATTGTCAGCTGGCAGGGGATTAGCTTTGATTACACTGACCGTGGACTGTCACACACTGTGGTCAAGTGTATCTAAACTAAATCCGGGCGCGAAGATTGATAAATGGAATTTCCGCATTACATGAGTCACTGTCCCTCCACAGCCCGGTACATAAACACTTGTTTGCACTGGGCTACACGATATTCTTCAGTGCGGTGCCCGGCCCCGAGAGAGAAGTGGATCAGTCGGTGAAACCCAAGACGACTGCCGACGCATGTAGTTGAACGGATGACAGCAAGACCTACATCTGTTTGAACATGCCACCCACTGTGGGGATACGGTCGGACTAGGTTAGCCCTTAGCTAATCAAAAGACGGCAAGAAAAATCGCTGGAAATAGTGGCGGTGCACAATACTTTATTTTTAAGGCACATTTGTTTCTAGCAACATACTTTACTCTTTATTCTTTAGTTTTTCGATTTTGATGGTGTACAGCAAATGCGAACCGACCTTTAGACGGGACAGTAGTTGTAGGGAGCCCGTTTCTTTATCACTCTCGGTCGGTCCTTAAGAAAACAGACGAAAACAGCTGTCCTCCTTCTTGTAAAGGTATACATAGACCAATATCAGATTAATACCTCGCAAAATTATAAATGTACTCAATTATCTTGACTAAATTTCACCCAAGTTCAGTTGACATGCTGATTTACCTCCGATTGACCAGATTCTGTGCCACCATTCCTTTTCAAAGGTGCCACCACTCTAATTTATTTAAAAAATCACTCAAAAGCACCACTTAATTAACTTTTAAACATTAAATGTCCGGATAAAACGGAAATATGTAGCGCCTTTGAGCCACTAGTGACAAAGCATATTTCGCTTGTCTCATCATGCATAAAAGCGGACTGTAGGGAAATTGGCTGATTCGCACTGTCACCAGGATTCCCTGAAGTGCATTTTTTTTCTTTTTGAAGGAAAAATAAAAAGAACGCAGTAAAATTTGGCTTGACAAGCACTTATAATGGTATACACGTTGTTCCCCAGTCAATTAAGGTACCAATATGCCTCTGCTCAAGGTGCAACACTCTTCACTTCAAAGATTGTGCCTTTGATGCTTCCATAAAAGCCATTATGATATGAAATGAATGCTAAGATGGAAAGGCAACTCCTAAAAGGTAACTATGTGCTTTCTTTGGTTTCACAGGCGCTGAAGGCCCCGCAATTGGACTTGCGCCAGACGACACGTCCTCCAGGGCCATGCTAGTAGCTCTCAGGTCCCGCCGTACGTCAGTAATACCTATTCTACCTTAGTATTATGCCCCCTTTCGATTTCAAAGTAGACTCAGAGCACTAAACACTTGATCGAATTCATTTCGAATGTCTAGGATGTTGAGCGGCCATTTCACACTCCTTATAGTTACGTCTCTGCTGACAACAAATGAGAGGCCTACTAGAAAAAAACATTCGAGAAAAAAATTTCTGCAATTGAGAATGCATAGCTCATTGTGGAAAACAAATCATCGATAAACCTCCAGACTAATCTCCACTTTCGGAGAATTTGGGGGTATACCACTTACTGCCATTACAGTAGATTATGCGTACTGTCAGAGCAGCGCATTTCTACTTTGCTTCTGGTGTGAAGGCTACGATTTTCGAACTGTTTTTTCTTCACCGTCACCAAAACCACGTCCACTTTTGGAGCATTTAATAAAACGACATTTAAGTTAAAACCAGTATGATGCACTGTTAGGCAAAATAAGTAGGCCTTTTCTTCCCATCCACCCGACGACGGCGACGACGACAAGGACAAGGGTGACTGCAATGAAGCCTGGCGTAGTGAAAGCGAGCTTCTTTTTTTAAGCGCACTGCACGCGACTAGAGGAGAGGAGGGGGAAGAGGCGGAGAAAAAGCTGCCCTATCTAAAGTTCGTTCTAGGTGCGCTGAAGCTGGGACATAAAATGTCATCTCTGTTTCGCAGCAAAATATAGCGCCCAGTATAAACAAGCGCACGCTTTTCGAATGATATATCCATTCTGCGTACAGTGTTGCTTGTTTTTGTTGGAAAAAAAATTAATTCGTAAAAATAAGCCTCCATTGATTGACTATTCGTGGAAAATGCTCCACCAGCCCCTTCCGGGGTTGCATGAACAAGCCTTATGAAGGTTGCCATGTTAAAAGAAGGTGAAGACTGAAAAGGCTAATGGCGTAGAATTCCATTCTTAGGTTAGCAATACAGTCAGGAAATGAAGAAAAACTTATGGATGGTCCAAAAAAACGTAATCACTGTCCGTAGCGCCGGGATAAGCAGAGCATGCAGCCACGGGTAGCTAAGCCGTTACCCTATTGGCTCATAGAACGGGTTAGAGACAAGGTCAAGACTAGAGAGGGCAAATCTCGCCGTGTAGGAATTAGCTGCGTCCATAGCCAATCAGGCCTGCATGACTGTCTTCAAGAAGGCAATCCTTTGAAAGAGGTACTTACAAGCTGTCATACTGGGCACACTAGCAAGTCGCCTACGAAATGTATCATTCAGGAGCGTAACAGTGTCGATGTGTCAGGCGCAGACGCCTTGAATTTGTCACAATGCCTCCTGTCCCGGTTTCAGAGTCCGCCACTAACTGGCTCAACCTGTGCAATGGTCTGTGTTACTACATTATCTAGGTCAGTCACGAAAGGGGAACGGGGTACACGAATCATAATTTTGAAAGGAGATTTTTATTTATTCCACCATTCCACGGAGACGAACATGCACACACATGTTAAGCATCTTTCTGGGAAGGATCTAATGCCTGTGGCCTCATAAACAAGCCTGATTTTTGATGGAATTCGGTAGCGCTGCTAATAGTCACATGAAGGAAAAGCAAATCTAGTAAGGTGAAATTTTTGCAGACCTAGTTGAAGATGGAAGAAATGACAAACATTTTTACACTTTTCAACAAAGCGGCATCATTTTTCTCGTCATGCTGCACTTTTACGTGTGCCTCCCTTTTTTCTTCTGGTGAAACGGGCTCCAGTTTGTTGGTTGTTGCATTAAAAATACTTAAAAACGCCTCTCCACTCTATTTAGGATGAAATCCTCTCGAACCGTGGGCTCACTCCTGGCATAGCTATGCTGCATTCGTCAGTCCCGCTGGCGAATGCAAAGGGCCTTTTCACAGCGCTCTAGATACATGTTTTTTTAACTGATCGAGGGACGGACAGACGGCGGATAGACTTCTCGCGGCCCGAATAGGGATGGAGAGAAAATGGAAAAAAAGCGAGTCATACCACATTTCAGTTATGGGAAATTTTTTTCCCATCCCCCCGTCATCGCCCTAATCCGCCTTATCCTTTCCCAAAGTGTGTCCTGTCAACACCCTGGTGAATAATTCACCTGGACAGTGAATAATGCAACGAATCTATTGTGAAGACACACCCCATCTTGCATCTGGAGACGCCTTGATCGAGTAGGCGAAGAAAATTAAGCATCTTTTTTTACCAGCCCATCGGCAGACTTTTAAAGCCTCCTCTCATTTACGCGCTCTATGAGGAAGTGAGACTAAAGTGTCACTCTGCCTCTTTCTGGTCTGGCTTGTCAGATCTGACAAGTGACAGCACCTGCCGCTTCTCCCAAATCGTCGATATGATGGATGCTAATGCTTAATCAGTGCTCATTACTTTAAGAAAGTGGTAGGGATGCTGCCAAAAGAGGCAGTCTAGAGACTTTAAACTACGGTTGATCAATAAAATAGGAGGAAGGTCATTTAAAAGCTCTCAGGAGACTTATCGTGCCTACACAGTGTAAGAGTAGAGTGCCGACTCAACTGTCTCCTCTTTTTATCTTGCTAAAAAAAGTTTTCAAGACTAGCTGAATAATGCGAGAGCAGTTATGCTCGTGTTTACTTGACATAAAAGTAATTTTCATGAGAAAGGAAAAGATTTTCCCCCAAAAAATCATCGTCTTTAAACAGGCTTTTATTGCCGCCTCTCGTTTGTTCTCCCTTTCACATTGGTTTAAAACAAAAGAAAATAACTATTAAAAGTCATTCTAGTAATGCCAAATCACGGTGACTGAAAATACTGAGCATAGGACTTTAATTTCCACGCAGATTCGTGGGTGCTTTAAAGTCGTCAGTTGAATGTGACGCACAATTCTTGAGTCCGATTAAGGAGAAAATGTTCCCAAATGGTGAAAACCAACAGCTTTTAATTTTTTTGCCCCAATAAAATGATATTCAACCAAATCAAAGTGCCCGAAGCCTACATGGGACGGAGAGGGTTGTAAAAGAAGGCGGGACATACGCGAGGACCGTAGAGCGTGTTACCACTTACCAGATGGGAAGGCAGATGGTAAGAAGTGGTTTCATTCACTTTTCTTGTAATTCGATTATTTATTTAAATTAGCTGTAGTATTTAATTGCGTGTTCATAGTTAGTGAAGAAGATGGGGCAACGCACAGACACCTCCAAGCGGTTGAGTAAATACACGTAAATAAAACTTCATCCAGCAAACGAATTGCTACAAAGTTATCTCTTATCTCCTCAAATAAAAGGACTCGCCAATCAGACCTTATCCTGGAAGTACCGTCATAAAATGAGGTGTTCGCTGGTGAGGAGAAGTGGAAGAATTCCAGACTGATGCTACTACTGCTATTGCTATGTTTAGCGTCCAAACACTAGCACATACTGCAGGACAAATCATAAATTTGCTTTTAATGAATGAGGCTTTTGGATGACAAGTGGTCCTTGATAATGCTGACTTGACTGAAATTTTGCCAAGGCTCACTGAACTGTGACATTGTAAGTCCCTTTTTCTCCTATCGCCACTGTCACAACCTCTCCACCACCAGTCGGCGTTCAGTACCCGCCAAAGTTTGCTGATAACCGCGGCTTTTTCTCGTGTCAGTGATCTTTTTTGTGCGTGTGGTTCGAAGTTCATTTAAATGAGATCGTGTAGCGCGTGATTCTTTTTTCCCCACCTCGTTTTCCAAGCAGCCATTTGCGGAGTACAGTGCATGCTTCCTTAGAAAAATATTTGTCGGGAGTTTTGCACCAGTTTCAAAGAGAAAAAAAGTAAAGGGGACTTTGAATCAGGTGCCTAAAATGGCAATGAAGCGCCAGAACAGAGATCTGATCCTGAGATTAGCCACGAGGGGATAAATTGTCCCCTTTATTAATTCTTTAAGGTAAAATATAGTAAATGCCAGTCTGGAAAACCTAGTTTTCCCATTGTGTTCCTCTAATTTCTATGCCAACTCCCAGAAAACCATTTCTCGTGTATGGAGCATAGGGACGGATTTACGCAGATATTATGTAGGAGAAGGCAGGTAGAAGGTGGATTACATCCTCCTCCATGGGAAGCGCAAGTAGCGGTCCCTACGCATAGCAAGGTTTGATAGCTGACTATGGTTTTCGAGGGTATGTTTAAAGGAAAAATTATTCAACCTCCCCCCTCTAGAATAGTTGCATCAAAAGTATGCCCGAGTGACTACACATCCCTCTCTTCGGTAGGTCGTCAAAGTTTGTTAAGAGGAGAAATTTAACCCTTCGGAGTTTGGAAGCATCTGTAAGTACTTCTGGCCACTAAGGGGATGTGTATAAGTAACTTGGGATGGAATTTTAGCATTTGGTAAAAGCATTTAACAGAAGTAATTCAGGTTCAGTAATTCATTGTCTTGGAAAAGCGAACAGTCAGGAGGAAAAGTCCACCAGAGAAGCTTAGTGCTAGTCATGCACAAGATTGCCCAATTGCCATTTGGATGGGGCAAAAGTGAGGAGGAGGGGGAGGAAAAGGGTAATTAATTAATCGAATTAATAGGCAGGCAACTAAAGAATCAGTTCTATTGCACGGGTGTATTTATTTCAAAACTTTTTTATTGTCTACCGTGATAAGCAAGACAACCCCTCGGAGGTGGCAGGCCCGACCGCAGCAACAGGGGTGCCTACACACCAGCTTATCCTCTACTTAAACTACCATTTCATGACTCCTGTTGGACGAGGGCTGTTGAACGTTACTTTCAACCACTAAAAAAAATGTGGATTGGGTACTGCCGACAACACATTACCGCCCAAGTCTACATACCGGAAGAGAGATCGACAACTGAGCAATCAACTTCCATAGAGGCATCTTGAACCATCAAGAAGTCACCTGTTTCAAAGTTGGAAATAAATCAAGAGAAGGAGTTTGAGAATTTCCCAACTCTGCCTTGGTCTTTCCAAGGCTTGTCCTAAAATGTGGAGCACTGATCACGGCAGAACTGTTTAAACCATGAATTTATTGAATTGTGGAATGTTGGTGCTTACATGCAACCCACGTTCAAAAATGACGTAATTTTGTGCTGTTTTGATGGTTTATCTTGGTGGGCGCTTAAGACCGAGCAGAGGTTAAGATGCAGTGGCCTCTCAGTTCCTTTGTGGGCCAGTAATTCACCTCCTTCCATATCACAGGGACGTTGGGACGACTTTGCGAAAGATTCGAGGCGCTGCATCTGTGGCATTAAGAATTCCTTAAAAGAGAATACGCAAGAAACAAATTCGAAGGTAAAAGTGTTGATAAAAAGAGGTCAGATTTAGTATCGATCCAGTTAGGGGCTTCGCTATTGCACTTTTGCCGAGCAGTCAGGCCTCCGGGCCACGCCTGTAGCCCCAAGCTCTGCTCAAAGTCGGCAATACATACTATGCTTGAGTATTGTGTCTTTTTTTATTTCTAGGGTAGTTTTGAGGCGTTAAAGTCTGATTTTATAATTCTTCGTGCTCTTCTACCCATAAGATCAAAAACTTGTGGGAAGAATGTCGAAGATTTTTGGTAGAAGCACCTTCAGTGGATGGGAATGGACATGTTTTATACCTCGCCATTCTGGCTAACATCAGATAGTTGGTCAAAGCCATTTTTTGCCTACTCTACAGGACCTTTTAGCCTTCTTATAACTAATTTAGCGTTATTACATGAATTTATTAACTGTCAGTTCTTCGGAAGAACTGCCAGCTAACACCAAATTTCAAAGCACCTAGATAATACCACTTCTTTTTTAAAATTACCCGAGTCTGGTAAAATTCTCATGAAAAATTATTTTATAAAAGCAAAATCCCATGTGGGGACTAAGAATTCAAGCCAGGTAGAACACTGCAGACAGTGTGAAATGATTCACAAAGAGCATGAAAAAGTAGCCAGACACGGAAGGACGAAGGAAGGAAATCGGCAACGGCTTCCGCCACTGAAGAAAATGAGAGGAGAAAAAGCTTCCATGGAGAGAAGACGAATGAAGCTAGGTAGGTAGGTAGCTAGCCAGCTCTCCAAAATTGGCCTACCGACTAGGAGCTTAAAACAGGCTGTAGTGAGGCTAACACAAGCAATGTACCAGCAATATATAACCTCTTATAGCCCATTACCTTTATGACTCACTTCACCATGAAGAGTTGGAAAGAACTGTCTATTTAAACAAAATCAGTTGAATGGCGGATAAGGTGAAACAACTTTATTGAGGGAAAAGTTCTTCCCTGTCACATAAGCCATTGTCCTGTAAACATTTTAATACGCTTCGTGCCAAGTTACTTAAGGGGCAAATCGACCATCGCAGTCCGGATGCTTTATGGCTCTTTTATGGCACCGGTTATCCCTAACTTTTGCCGTATGCACTTATGGCGGAGGCAATAAGATGAATGATCCTACAAAGTGTTTTACTTAATCTCACCCGTCCACCATTATTACGGATTTCAAAACGAGCAATCGCTTACTTGAAATTGCACGAAAATGTGCATGCTGTTGGGATCTGGAAGTGTCTCGGGGATTGGGAGTCGGACCAGACGTCCGGTGGCATCCGGTAGTCTGGATGCATTGGCCATACCTTTGGGCCAATCAATACCAGCTACTCGAACCTTGATGACGTTAAGCTCCTCAGTGTCTTCAATCTCAGGATCATCGTCCACATCGCTTATGTGTGGTAGGGAGGTGGGTAAATGAGTGAATGACTCCACAACCGACTGGGAGGGGCGATTTGAATTCTTCACTCTCTCGAACCGAAGCAGGCCTATCTGTGTTGCTCTGTAGCAAAACAAAGCAAAGCTGTTTGAGACTTACAAATGGGGAAGTAGACCAGACACCTATGAAGATGAAGTAGAGCACCGTAAATCCATTTTGGTAGGTAAAAGCGGGTGCGCATTGTTATTGAATCAGACCGCGGTAGGAACGGAGTCTGCACGACTCAAATATTCAAACGGCTTTCCAATGGATATAAAGGGGGTTGAATTACTCATACGTCCACAACAAAGAAAGAGCATTTAAAAAATTTCACTCCAGAAAATTATGTTCTTAAGGCAAGAGAAGATACGTTTTTAAAGTAAACCACTTTTGCTGAAGCAAAAATTTTTAAACATAGAAATATACTAAAAGGGACTGAGCGCTTGATTCACACTCAGCCTCCGCAAGCGTAGGAGGAGTTAAGTCTTCTGGGAGAGCAATTGAAAATTGGGTGGTGCACACCATTCCCATATCAACCATATATACCAAAGCCGGAGTTTAATTAAGGAAATCGACACCATTATAAGTCTTTGCTTGTAAAAAGTGCATCCCAAAAAAACATCAAGGTTCTACCTTAAATGAGTAACCTATAATTAAGCCAATTTTTAATCAGTGATACAGCAATAGCGCTTACTTGTCGGTCAGTGAATCATCGTCGCGTACTAAGAATTTCAAAGTTGACTGTCAATCAACGTACCGCGCTCTGCACAATGGAAATGACAAATGCTCTTGGCCTCGGCCACCTCCCCCATTTACACGCAAACTTAGTAATCAACGTCTCTGCTTCTACTTCTGTGATTTGAAAAAAAAAAAACATCAAAAGCATTAAATTAAAAGGTTGAGACAAAGCAGTTGACTTTGACCGCCCAAGTTAAAGCATATGGCAAAAAGCGAATGGACTATATGCGAGATAATGGCAAAGGTACGGACTGATAACAAATAGACATAACCTCAAAGCAACCGTGAAAAAAAGCAATAGTCTTATAAAAATAGCCTTATTTTCGGGTTGACTGCAAAATTTACCTGACTAACTGATTAAGTGAAGACTTATTCGTTATTCCCCAGACATTTGACCCAGCTATTGTAGAGATTTTCACACACAAAAGGACAAGTGATGAGGAAGGTAGTTAGCTCTCAACAAGGTACAGAGGAATTTTCGAACTAGGCCATAAATGGCAAGGTCCCACCAAAAATCATGTTCAAGTATCCCAAAATGCCTAGGAAAGTTGGGGAAAAAAAGAATAGCCACGCTCTAATTTGCCCTCTTCAAAATTCACCAGATGAGAAACAGACTTGTTCGTCGTGTCATTATGACGCGTAAACGTATTTCCTTGAGACCCCTTAAAAGAAATTGATGGACTCAATGTAATTTTGTCAACCTTGCAGACTACTTTGATGACACACATTGATGTGCTCCTCTTTCGGCCTCCCACGTGTGTCCATTAATGGGGTTTTGGCATCCTTACCCGACGTAAAATACTTAGCAAAACAATGCGATTATTGGCAGGGTGACTTTTAATCCTGCACTAAGATAGTGATTTTCCAATGCTTTTTATTCTCGCCTATGATTTCTCGTAAAAAATGTTTGCCCCAATGCCAAAAACCAGAGTAAACGGTGCCTTTTTTCGCGTGAACACAACATCCAGACATATCTCGAAAAAAAAACTTAAAGCTTTCGGTAGACCCCACTGTTATTGCATTCAAACTGGTAGTTTAAGTAAGCCCAAAAGACAGCGAGTTTCCTTTCAACTCTGTTGATTTGTTTTGATACATACGTGGTAAATTATTTGACTAGCAAAGTAAAACAAGTACTTTTTAGTCTCTCAAAACTTTATAGTTTGTGTAACTGCTACCCTTAATGAACTATCCTTTTCAAACAAAGTCGTTCATTTCGAAAAAAATTTGACTGAAACTGCCTCAGGAATACTAATAGATGCACCAGTTCAAAGTTGTCCAGTATAAGAGAATTTGTAAAGAAATAAGGTTATACATGTCGACAACCCCGTAGATAGGATGTCCGACGTAATTATTTTTTCCACTCTTTTCAAAAAAATGCAAAATTAAGTGGGCGTTGGATGGTTTGCAAAGTCACCCTCATTCTGTCTAAATAGCAGATTTTCAAGAAGACTTGAAGACAAAATAGGCGAATGGCTCAGTGGATAACGAGATCTCTAATTAAAATTTTGTATTTCTACTTGATCAAATTACATTAATCAAAAAACAACATTTGAAGTCGTTATATATCACACTTAAAAGTTATGAGTGAAGCCATCCCAACCAAGCAATTTATTACGGGATCACAAAAGACCACCTTGCGCTTTGACCTCCTATTTAAATGTCAGGGTCAAAAGTTTTGACGCCATAGCTGTACAGTTTTGCAGTGGTAGTGGGAGGTGATCACGACCTTCCGTTTTTCTTACCGTCATGGATGCGTGTGTCCTCGCCTCATCAACGGATAATCAAAGTGGCCGTGACATGACTCACTGGGTATGGCCCTTGGTTAACTTCAAAGGAGCCGCCGCCAATACCAGTTTGTCTCACAGGGATTGCAATAGAACGCTACCTGGATCAAACTCGCTTTTAAACTTCCTATTCAATCGAGTAGAGTTAGGAGTAAAGCGTTACACTCAGAAGGATCTATTATAAGCCATTTAACTTTGCGTTCTGTAGATGAAATGGTAGTGGTGGTAGTCACAATTGAAGAAATAACAAATCAGACTAATAGTGATCTGACTATTTCTGCCATCTTCATGACGCCTGTCATCGTGCCAGAAGGATCAAAATTCAACCCTTTGGTCGGGTACTTGACATGTCAAAGGTGTCTAGTGCGTGGTAAATACTATCGGCACCATGGACAAGCTGCCAAGACGCTACAGATGTGGTGGGATGTTCAAATCCCCATAAAACACGACTAGGACTATTTAACAACCCTCAATTTACAAGCCAACTCTCCCGGAAATTTTTTTGGCAATCCTTCTGATTTTATCACCCACACAAGCTCTGCAGAGAAAGGGAGGGCGCGGAAGGCAGGGGTCAGGTAAAATTGTACAAGGCGGATAAAGCAGTGTCCAGTTAATTCCACTTACTGGTACTCGGACATCATTTTACGGTGAGAAATAAAAATTTCACATCTTTCTTAATAGTATCGATAGTTAGAAAAGAAGTAACTTTTGTCAAGAATTCTGTCTTTTTATGGAGAAAAAACACGCTTCCTATTTGGTGGGGGATGGCTACTCAGTGGAAGCGACTTTTTCTTTTAAGACATTTAGGCCACTTTAAAAAGGGAATAGCAGCAACTCACGTTCTTCGAATTAAAACGTCCTCCTCCAGAGTATTTGCCTGAATACTGTCATTCACGTCATTTGAATTGGAGGCGGATGGTGAATGGAGTTGTGGTAAACTTCGCTGCCGCAGCTTGACTGTCAGACCACGAGGTGACGGCGTTCCCTGCAGCTTCCACACTCCGCCCTCCTCCTCCTTGGCCCACAGAAATCGGAGCTGACTTGAGAAGACAAATCTGTGGAAAGACCGGAATCAAGTGATGGACGATGACTGCAGTTAATGATGTCAAAGTGTCAAGGGGCATAAAATAACTGCAATTTTGATGAGTTCTAGAGAAAGCCACAAAATCTCCTCGACAATGTTACCCCTCTGGTAATAATTTGGATTCTTTTACGGTTAGACCAAAAAAATCTAAGGAACAGGTAATGAGTCGACTTTTTTTTCAGCCACCGGATCCATGTGAATAATTTAATAGCCTTGTTCTAAAGACCACAATATTACCGTGAATAACAGACACCATGGATAGGCTTAAATACGACCCCTGACTATCTCCCTAGCTATGTTATTGTAGGTTCAAGTGATCCAACAATCCCCAACACAACCTTGACTGGGAAATTGGATATGTGGATAGTTGTACTTCCCCATTTTATGCAAGGATTTACCCCAACTGTAAGGTAAATGTTAAATTTCACTATTGCTTTGTTAAATTCACGAGTTATCTTAACCTCCGCACGCCCCATGGCCAGCCACTGATGTGGACGCCTCGGATGGCACCTCCCTTTAGGCGGCTCAGCAATCCACTGGAAGGAGACGTGACAATGACAGTCGAAATCAGCTTCATTGTGACTGACTTTGATGAGTAGCCCCTAAAATCACTTTATCACTCAAATTTCCCTAACTGACAGCTTAATTATTTCATTGGTAAAAAAGAGGGTCAAGATTGTTCAGTGATGGTGTCGGATAAGGACGGGTGACGCATATATGTCGCCAATTTTAAATCGAAAATTCAACTTAATGGGTCATTTTCAGAGACTTTTGATCTCCTTTCTAAATGGAGACCATTTTGGGGAGAGGAATCTAGTCTGAAAAATCCATAAACATTGGAATGCACTTTTTAAAAGGTAATTTGTTAATGTGATGATAAAATTCTTGGTTTGGCTCTCAGTTCTGATTGCATGGGCGCTGAGGTCTCCCCTCTATTTTGCCGCCGCTGGGTGACATGGCATCTGGACCATGCCAGTAGCCGCTACCTCCAGCCCATCTGAGAGACTCGGGGCAGCAGAGGAAAGCAGATCAGATTTCCATGCCTGATTGGTGAACCTTAACGTGATGGCTGGAAGGGCATATACTGCAAACGGGAGGATCTGTGATGACCTCTAACAGAAGGGCTAAAAATGACGTCCAACTTCGGCAACCATCCCATTTCTGTATTCTGCGGGAATGTAACACTAGCCATGAACCACCTAGAAAAGTTCGCTCCGGAGCCGTCTACGGTGCCTTGATGATGTCAACTGAGTGAAGACGCGATATTTCTTCCACCTTTCAACTAGTTTTATGGAAACTAGATGAACTGTGTTTGATGCGTAAATTGTTTGAAGAAGAGTTTTAAAGGGTCTTACCGCAGTTGCCTTTAAAACACCACTCTAGGCCAAAAATGATTTGTTTTTCCACGCAGATCAAGTAAAATTGGTAATCCCATGCTGTCCCACACAGGTACTTTCAGTTGGATACAGACTTCTTGCCCCTCCTTCTGGGGTGATCAAAGATTGCAATCTTTGCGTTTAACTTGCAAGTTGATGGATTTCATTCTGTCCCGTAAATTTAGCTTTTAAATGGCGGGGGTTCCAGTGGATTCTAGGACCTAATAAAACCCAAGCACCGAAGTATACAAAAATGCCCATCAGTTGGAGGCACCACAGTCCTTCTTGCCAAATTGTTTTTTTAACTTATAAAAATGCAAAAAACAGAGAAAATAAAATAAAATTAGCCGCCATCAATTTTTATTTGCCATCAACAAATTGTCTGAAATAATTCATGCCTCTCTCTCAGACCAAGGCTAAAAGGAAGGTTAAAGTTTAGTGCAGTTATGATTCATTTGCCAGTTCCTGGCCAATTAAATTAAACCATAAATTTTTTGATGGTGGGGTTGTGAATAACTGACCGCACTTTCGCGTTCACATTGGGAACGGAGAACACTGGAGGAGGAAGAGGAGGAGGAGTAAAAGGAGAAGGCTGGAGTAATTTGTAGGATCTAGTCACATGTGTCATATGGCTAATTCAGTCTATTAAAAGCTACCATTCTGTTACTAAGGTGGTTCCAAAGGAATGGTTACAATTGATTAGTGACACGAATTCAGCTTTTCGCCTCTACTTGGCATAAAGAGAAAGTTCTCTTTTAGTAAAGTTATTTATGACAAGACTGCAAATGTAAGAGGCACATACAAAGGGGTGCAGAAGTCTGGCTGTAAACATCTTCACGAGGAAGTAAAAAAGAATATAAAGCTGGTCTGTGACGAACGGAACTTGATATATGCCTACACTGTGCCTTAATGCTACTGAACAGGATTTTAAGTAGCTGCTCCGGCAGTTGACTAAACTCAGCAGAGTTTTGCAGCAGTTGAAGCCTAGGTTCATCATTTCAAGCTCACAAACAGGCAATGGAGCTGCAGCACTTCTCACGTATGGGTGAATACTGAAGTACATAGATCGAGCCCTAGCAGGCTAGGATTCCTCAAACAACTGTATTAACCAACCATAAAGCAGAAACCCACTGTCTTTTGTAGCATAAGCATACCGCTTCAATACTTCTACCCTCTTTACAAAGTAGTCGTGCGTTAGTGCTGTATAAAAATAAACGATACAGCTGAGGTACTGTGGGATTGCCAAAACGTTTGCTTAAATTAAACCAGATCCTAGTTACTGTCTCATTTCATCCCTCTTCTTGAAAATGATCGGCTGCAAATTAGACAGGAAACCCTGCATGCACGTTTCTGTAAATATGCTACAAAATAGCCGGCTACTGGCTATTGGACAAATCAAGAAAAGCAATAGTGACCCGGATGGAATAGAGTTAACCTAAGGGCCGGGTGGTCTTGTGCAGGTCAGGGCAGAAATGTCGGTGACAGGAAAGCTTAGGCATAAGGATTTAGTAGGAAGTTGACCAGATGAACTTTAAGGGAGACATAGACGCCCAAGACTTAAAAGAGACTAGTTTTTAGACGGTCTTAATGCGCTTTTGCGTCTTCTTGGCTCGACGATGAGTCCGGATCTGCGTAAATGAAGTAACTAGCTCGACGAGCTTTAAAACGCGATAAATGAGATGCTTACCAACGAATTTTTGTATACCTCTTCATGTGTGTTATGATTTAGCAACTCTTGCGGAAGCGATATTTTGGTTCAAGCATTTGTTTTAAAAGGAGGAACAAATATCATTTGTTTTTAATTTTTCTGATCCGTAAATCGGATTGAATTTAATCATAAACAAGTCCCATACGTAAAAAATTATTTTTTGATGCTCAGTACATTAAAGTTTTGAAAAAGAATGATTTTAGGCGTACTTGGTTGTTTAAAAGGCACGATCTTTCCTTTGCTTTAAATAAGTTTTCTAATGCACAAAAAAATTAACCAATGAAGTCAACACCATAAAAGAACAGACTATACTTTTTTAGACCCAATTAGTTTCTTTGAAAGGGTATCTGCTATAACTAGCTGGTAAAAGTGTTTAAACATCCATTTCATGTATTAGGGACGCAGAGTTAGGGTAAAACACCAAGATACTACTCATATGTGGCACTGGAGGTAAACATGTTAAACGATTAAACAACTAGCAGACACAGGATCCTGCTAAAAATACTCATGAAAGGAAAATTCAACTCTTTTTGATGGCAATAAATTACCTATAAATATAACAAACTCACTAATTTATAGTGCTTTACAAAAGTATTACCTTGATTTAAACGTGCAATTGGTAGAGACTTACTCGAGTTTCATTTTCCATACGCTTGTAGAGGAAGTTTGTAAAATGACTAAGTCAAAGTACTTTGCATCCGATATTCTAGGTGCCTCTAACTGAATCGAAGGATATCCATTTTTGTTTGTAAGAAGTGTTGAAAATTCAGTATCTGGGCGCCGCTGAACATACACCGATGGAAGCTTCATGTGCTTGTATATTAGCGAATTAGTAACATCATCTCTTTCAATTATTGCACTTTGAGAACTCAGTGAATTAACGTCGAGGGCGGTAACATTATAGGAAATCATAAGTTCGCTTTTATTAGGAACGGAAATCTGAGCCTGTCGTCTAAGAAAATTTAAGTCAATTTTCGCGGCACACTCGGTTTCCTTTGCACAGTGGATAAGACAGGAAGATGATGAAAAAATATATCCATCATAAGAAGGCATTGACACGTCGAAGTGACAAAGAAGAACAGCATTACTTTTGGCTACCAAGTGAGCATTTTCAACGCTGCAGAGTGTGAAGAGATCAGAAATGTAGTTGCCCTGCATTGTAACTAAGTGGCTGCTTAGAAACACAGAAATGCTGGACATATTATAGTCGTGTCGAGATTCTACACCACCTATATTTGCTTCAATAAAGCCCGATTTAGTAGGTTGTATGAAAAATATGGATCTTGTTTCACTAGATGGTTCGACATATTTCTCAAAACCAAGATCACTTGGTTGTGTTAAAATGCCATACTCGATTCCTAAAAAAATTTGCTTTACTTTGGAAGGTACCTTGAACAAATATGGGAAGAGTATATACAATGGTCATCGCAGTAGCTGCAACCAAACACCACGACATTGTAAGATAAAATAGAAAGGTGGAAGAAACAAGGTCGCAATAAATAAATAAATTCGAAAAGTAAAACAATCATTAGGGCATTTTATGCTGAAGGCACATTTACTAGCAAAATACTTGACATACAAGGTTTTTTCATAAAAGCTAAAAAGTCAGATTTTTTTGCCTAGGCTAGTGACATAGAAAAATGATCTCGTTCTTCCACAGTGGAGCAAGTTTTCAGGCATCATGGTCGACTTTGAGATTAATTGATGAATGTTTCTGAATGCACTTGTACGTGTCTGTAAACTACCCTGATAATATAGTCATCTTTCGACCTTTGAAGAAAACCAGACATTTGACACTTTGTGTAACTACGTTTGATCACGTGAATGGTCAAATCTCTGTGACAGCATTTAAGCCCATGATTAAAAGCTCTCAGCCTTCTGCATTTAATCTACCCATGGTCAATTTTACTACTCTTGCCTATTGCGATTTCAGTGAACATCCTGAACTCTGCAAAAGCTACACGTCCATGAAGATTATGAAACGTTCTTTTGGCTTGCTATACGTTTCTGCATGTCTACATTCATTTCCACCTTTGCCAACACTTTGGATTGCCGAAATGCCTTTATACCGCCTCTGTGCCAATTTTGCCAAGAAACACCCCTCTCACTGTTTCAAATTTTTAGCCTTCCGAGCTACACATCTACACGCCTAGGCCCCATTCCTCCTAGTCTACCGGAAGCAAAGCATTCCTCGCCAGTCCAATCACATCGTTCCACTACGTAGTTCAACTTAGCAAAAAGTGTCTGGTGCCGACAGCGCAGTCACGACCACCAGACGACCATGTTGTTCTGTAACCCATAGTCTAGTACGCGTAGAAGCAATAACAACTACGGGGAGATGGTGGTAAGTCTGAGTAAGGAGAATGACGAAACCTAATAATTTAACACCAAATATAACAGCATAGCGAATAAAATTGTAGAGTGAAAATTCAAATAGGGATAGGAAGAAGTTAAACGCGGTTAAAGGCACAATAGTCATCAATTTGACGAAGAAGTCGATCAACAGCCTGAGAAACGGCCTCGCTTGAATTCCGATTCAGCAGCATGGAAGGCCTCACGTCTAGAGTGAAATCGGGCCCAAAAGAAGAAAGATTCGAGTGGTCTGGAATGTCTTGTTCGAGAAAAATCCTAAGGAGCAAAATTACGAAATCATTTATAAGGATTAAGAAAGCGGCCTCTGCTGAGCAAATAGTCTCACTCACTCTTCACCAGTTCCACAGGAGATAGCGACGGCTGTCAGTATTAACCAAAGTCGAGCTGTGTCCGCAAGGTGGTACCCACCTCCACCCAATACTAGAGTAGGAAGACCCCAGCTTAGCACCAACTTTAGGGTCGAAACATAGGCGGATTGATTGGAAGTGAGAGAGGCGGATAAATTGAAAATCCGATGTGGATCAGTTGAAAGAGCATCAGCCCCGCATTGGATGAAGACAGCGATAGGTTTTGTGGACTGATGGAGGGATACGAGAACGGGCTCTACTGCGGACCACCACAGGTGGTCGTCAGCTCCTTCGGCTGTGAAATAAAGCACGCATTCCTTAAAACCGATTTCTGATAAGTTACTTTCACAATAAAAATATGCACGTTCAGAATATGCCTGCTATCAAGTAACGAGATGAGTAACCCATAATGCAACTCCCGCAGGGAAAAGACAAGTTTATGAAGTAAGTGAAAACGACAGAAAAACCTAACATTATATGCCTAAGTATGAAAATGCCATCATTTTGCACCATTTAGATATTCAATATGAAATTCAAGTTGGAAAGAACATTTGAATTGTAAAATTTATCATAATTTGGTCCATATCTACACAAATGATACCTGTAGCTTCGGCTTCAACGCCTATTCGTGTGGTAATACTCTAATTCATTGGAGGCATGATATCCTCGCCTGATAATACAAGTTAACAACACAATAGCGTTAAGAATATTGCTGCAGGTACCAATCATCCTGCTAATTTTGCCTAAAAATCATCTGAAAAACAGAAAATCAGAAAAGCAGTAACCCAAATTAGCGATTAACTAAGCACATCGTTAAGTGGAGATCGAAGTCATACCCAAAGGTAAATTGAAACACGAAAATTGACCACCACGTGCTCCCCTAAAGTAGTCTCCAGTGATTACATCAGGCACTCCTGAGCCAGGAAAAAATCCACGGGTACCGTGATGAACGGAAAATGTGACAACGCGCGAGGTGTATGCGAAAGCCTCCTCCACACCATCGCCGTGGTGAAGGTCAAGGTCAACGTAGAGCAATGGACCCGAGGAGAATTTGGGTGAGGAGAGGAGACGCTGAGCCCCCAAAACAATGTCATTTAGGTAGCAAAAACCTGAAGCCTCGGAGCGCTTGGCATGATGCCAACCCCCTGTCCAGTTGATCGCGATCTAGGGAATTAAGGCAGAATACAAGGCATGTCGCGAACTCCCCCATAAATATGCTGCTAAAATTATGTCCGGGACCGTTATAAGAAGGACCACTGCAGATTACCTTACAGTGGGAATCGACCAAGGAATCGACAGCGGCTAAGGTCCCCCGAACAGCGGAAAGGGCATAGCCATATACACCTCTGAACCCGTTGCAATCGTAACTGAGGCCAAAACCATTAAGATGTTCGGATATGTCATCAGGAATGTTTGGCTCGTCATCCAATGTGTAGAAGCTATCCAGGAGCTGCAGAGCCTTTATGTAGTCTTCACTAGTTTTGCGAAAAAATTATTATACTTTTGCAATAAACGAAATCGATATCTCATGCATGAAATTTACAAAAGGCTGAATCACTAGTAAGAATGAACTCCTCAAGGGAAAAAAACTGACTAGATCCAAAGTCTTAGGAATTCAAAGATTGTAGACAAAAGTTGAATATGGCAACCAAGTCTTCAGAATGGCACTGCCATGTACCTGCATTAGAGTACAACTTAACCAAAGTAAAGTACTTCCCTTAAGGAAAATCAACAACAGATATGCTCTTACGGAAGTAGCAGGTAGAAGAAGAGCATACCTATGAAATTGTGTCAAAAGCTCCATTTCTTTTGAAGGGCACCATTCCAGTGGCGGAATCCTCAGAAGCTTTTTCGCCAAGCCATATGCAAATGTTAGACCCATAACAAGAGAGAAGCGATTTCCATATTTTGGAGAGAGGTCGGAAAGGCGGTGAATTTCACTTGAATACACAATACCAACGGGAGAGGGCATCCTGGGAGAGCATTTGACGGCAGAATTACAGGATCGGTCAAGAGCCACCCAAAAGCAAGTATTATAATAAGCCGTAGCCAATGCCGAAGCAGATATATAGGGTAAAAACAAATTAATAAAGTAAAAAATCAAAAACTGAGAATTGTAACTGTTAGGATTTTCTGCGTGGTACTAGCACCCTTGCAAGAATACTGCCACTTTATTTGCACATTGTGAATGGCCAACATAAAGCACAAGCAAGCAGTAAAAAGTTAGGAAATTTCGGTAAATAACGTATAACCTTAGCGGAGAAATATCATTAGCAAATCAGTTCGTAAGCAACTGGAAAAAGTCTATGTAGGTATGAAGAATCCTCAAATGAGAGAATAGATAGCAAGCACAAATTATTTGCGGACAATTCTACCCTAGGGCGCGCAGCAAAATACCACTATTCTACAAAGCCTGCCCGAAACGCAGCCCACTTGAAAGAGCCGGGGCCGGTTTGAAAAATCGATTTGAATTTGACAAAAGAGCATCCAGGTTCCTTCGGCTTTAAATTAGATCAGGTTAGTTTTATCTACCATTGTAGTATTTACCAGATTTTGTGGCATGAGTTTAAGCCTGAGGGTGTTGCGTTGGCCATGCGTGAGTTTTAACTTTATCGTTAGTTATGCATTGCATTTTTCCCCATACATGAGTAATAATGTTCGAATTTTGCAATTTTGGCACTCGCGTGTGCTTTGTTGTCAAGATGCAATAATACCAGACCTTGGGGTAAAGTATTATTAACAGATATCTTAGTTTGCCGCCAATCCAATTGCTTTACAAAAAATGCTACTGAAAATGAACACGAAAAATTATGAGTGTGGCACTAATGGATCAGCCTTTTGATCCCGACTACGTAAATTTAAGCAATTTGTTTCTTAGACATTTCATTTGTTTATTGAGCTTAGTGTAACTATCACCCGATTGGTCGACTACAAACTTGATCAGCATTGGACAACCTAGCGTCCTCCTGACTCGTGTCTCGACCGTCGCCTAATGACTACTACGGAGGATTCTGTGCGGCAACGCATTTCTGTTCTAAATCCTTTACATTTGGTATAAGCTTCGTCTCTACTAATGAGTGTTTTAAGGGCATAACTGATTTCTCTGATGGATGTGGTCTAAAACTTGACGTTCTAGTGGTGTCAGATCAATTTGAGGGGAAGACACTTCTTCAGCGTCACCGGTAAAACCTGTTAAGGACTTAGTTGGTTCTTATAGAATGGTTAATTCACTCTTATCCGAGGAGATGAAGAAGATTCATGCGCTTACCCTCACCACGTTGACTCCAAAGCAGTGGTCTGAGAAACAGTGATATTCTGCTTGCATATTTGTAATGTGTAAACTATTGGGGACTCCAGACCTTCAAAATGTAGTTCTTTTGGTTTATTGCTCAGGTAGTTTTATTTCTCTTGCTCGTGTTTCATAGTCCTTAACTGGAAATGTTGCGTTTCGACAAAAAGATGATGGTTTTAGGGTACATATAATACCTTTACTTTTATTTGAAAGAAATGATGCTAACTCAGTTTGACGCTTGAGAGCATGCGAATCTATTGTGGATTTTATGCAGGCCTGTTGAGTGACTTGTAATCATGTATGTACATTTAGGGAAAAGTCAACAATTATTTACAAATGTTTCGTCGAACAATTCTGGGGCACTTGTCACATATAACTCTGAAATCCCTAGTTATGCGACAGTTGCAGTTAGTAAAGGTGGTTTCTTCGTAAGTCACATATCCTCTACCGCAGCACATGTTCTGGCAGTGATTGGATTGTGTTCTTTCTGTGTCATTGGTGGAACAGTACCTACAATGAAACCAGGAGCCTTAGAATTCGGTTTCTCCACCCAGCGGATACTTTAGGTTCCTAATAGACTGGTCTTCAGGAGAAAGATGCCTACCTTCCCTTTGTTCCAACGGAGCCAAGACGTGGGTCGGGTTCGCAGAAATCTGGTGAGTGTTCTGCGAATGCCAATTCACTGTGGTGAATTACTCGAGGCGTGTAGGAGCCATATTCGTATTCCTTGGTGATCAGAAGGTTTCCGTACTCGACAGAAATGTATCGTGCCATCTGGAAGATTTAAGTAATCAGATGTAGCCCAGTTTCCCTGGCTGTCCCCTTGGTTATTTCAATGTAAGTAGGTTTTCGATGAGAAAGTATCTGCTCCAGTTTTAATATGATAAGCACTTTATCTCCTGGTAATCTCAAGGTCTGTTAGACCTACAAGCGTGCGTGGCAGTTATGCGGAAGGTCGCTTGGGCAAAAATCTCCAATTTGTGCCTCACCATGTAGCGCTGAAGGATTATGTTCTGTAGTTGCGCTGAGTCCACTCGTAGTAGTTGACGGAAGCAAATTTTTTGGGCACAACTGCCGCTCACACCTTGACACTTGCATCTTATCTTCTGTGAGCCTTCAATTATCTGAATGGGAAAGACACGAATCCACAATAGTGTGACACTCTGAATTGCAGATGCGTCGGCTAAAAATCTGGTGTCTTCTAGCTGGTTTTGACAAAAGCTAAAGGTACAATTTTTCCACATGGTATGCGTTTAAACGTTTGAAGGTAGCACCGGACACTCAATTAGGTATCCGCTAACGGCTACTCATTTCACAAGTAGTAGCACCTGTGCAAACAGTGGGGAAAGTGGCCAGATTTTGTTTAACTGCTTGTAATCAAGGTAGACAATATGACAATTATAAGCTTTCATAACTGACTTTGATCCCAGCCATGTAGTTGTGAAGATTGACGATCTTCCTCGTTCTCTTCCTCGAGTTTTGCTTTCGCAGCGCTTTCATCGTCTGTCTGGGCACTCGACCATAGCGAGCATAGACATCCATCACGTATCTACTTCGTCTTTTCTGTGGTCTATTCTCCAAGGGGAGGCCTAGAAAGGCCTGTGTGTACGTCTTTGCGGTCTCAACGTTGTCGGAGCAACCACCCCAGTTGTATTGCACCGGCACGTCCTGCGGTTGGTTGGCATCACTCGGACCGGGGTCATCGATTTCCTGGGGTTGTGGAGGCACGTTCCAGTTGTCAATTCGGCCACATTCGCAGTCCATTATTTTATTCTCCGCACACCGACGAGCTATCTCAAACACGAGTGCAGCGCTGGCTAATGCGTGCATTGCTGCTTTCTCTCGGGTCGCTGATAAAAAATGAGTAGCGGGTTCCACAGTCTAAGTAAAAACTAGCTACTTTGAAAGTAAATGGTATCAAAATGTTTAAAATTTGTATTTTGCCGAATGTTGTAAGTGTGAGGGAAGGAATGGGCTAGAAGACTGGTTCGTCTGTCTTCCTAAGAGGCATAAAATGGCACTAGTAAAATGTCGGGATCTGATGCATTGGAATGAGACTGCTGAAATTTTCTTGATTAAAACGTGCTAGTCTGTGGTTAACGGTGTGTTGGTTTCATGTTGTATGTGCCAAAAGACCTGTTTTCGTTTAAATTATTTACGATTAAGTCAAGTCGAGCGTTTTACGACCCTATTGAAAGGAGAGAAATCAGCATCGTCATCATCGATATAAATAGACGCTCAAACCACAATGTGTACAATCACGAATAACATGGCTATTGACCTTATGACGACCGTCTACTTTCGGTAGAGCTTACTTCTTGCTATATCGGGTGTTACTTTGGGGAGGTATTCCACCGAGGAGCAATTCCAGCGTCGATCTTTGAATATGTGCGGGCAGTAGTAGGTCACTGCTTGAGCCGACTTGAGAACCGCGTGCATGGCAAAGCTGCCCTCGGGATGATGGCAAAATTTCAGCTGTTTCCGTCCCAGTCCATAGCGATACTTGGCGTAGGCACACTCGTTTGGTGTGAAGCGCTCCTTCTCCAGGGCTTTAGTCCGTGGGTATCGGTGAAGGCCACTACAATATTCAGTTTCACTTGCTCAAGCACCGTTGCGATAGAGCACCCTCGATGTGTACTTGGAAGGAGATGCGATGCAGAAAAGATCACTAGAACTCACATGGAGCACATGAACTCTCGTACCTTTGAAATTGCTAAAAGGCGAGTCTGGATTCGCCAATGCTTTTGTCCTAGTTTAAATTCTGACCGTTTAATGGATGTTGAGATCTCTGAACTCCAGCCATTTAAGACGATGTGAATTAGACGTGGGATTTGACACGTAATCAACGTCGTAACTAGGTGATGTCGATGTCTGGCGGCGTCATTTTATGATAGTCTAGGTCAGATTAGTGATTAATCAGAAGGGTCTTTTCCAAAAAAAATTTTCTTACCTTGTAGCGTCAATGTCATGCCAAGGCTTCCTGCGCTCACAACTTCTATTTCTATATCCGAATGAGTAAAGTCGGTAAATCATGTTGAAATGAGAGATCTATTGGGTTTCTCTTATCCGTGGGAGTGAAGAAAAGTCATGATTTCACTGTATGGTATTCCTAGCTCGACCAAGAGGCGATTGCTGAGTTGTTGTGATGGTAAATAGGCGTTCACCATTGCAAAGATATTTTAATTTTTCCTAGATCCCAGAGTGGAAGGAGGAGGAAAAAGACCTAACACGAGCACCCTGTACTGACCTCCACATGGTTCCCCTACCCGTTTGTACCTACACCAATGCCAATCTCCAAATCCATGTGTCCAAGCCATAAGAAATGTGGAACACATTCAAGAGAGAGCTTGAATAAAGACGACCAGGCCGACGCAGTAAAAGAACTTTTATTGTTGTTTAATGGCTACAGCAACCACCTGAAGGGGACTTTAACGGCTCCGAGGCAAACACACACAAGGAGAAAACATCAACTAAGACCTTCCCAATGGCTGACGTGGAAAACACACAACTTGGACCACCTCTCTCCCCCCCCTGTTGGCCTAATATCATGCTGAGGCTGTGTCTACTTCAACAAGGGATGAAATGCGATTTAGTATCCAGGACACCGCTTAAAGCTCGGCTTTTGGACTTTCGCCGGGCGGCTTGGCCATGCCAGTAGCAGCCCAGGCCTTGTGAATATCGGTAATGCATATTCTGTCCAAGTATTATGCCCACTTTCATCTTCAAGGAAGTCTTGGGATCCTACAGTAGCAGCGGGCTTCAAAACGAGTCAATTTCCTGCGATCGGTTAGCGCATCCACGACACAACCTTCATATTTCTTTACGTATTCTCAATTTAGATGGCAAATTAATTTATTTGAAAATAAAAACGAAAATGTTTGAAAGCATGAATTTCTGGTCAAAATTTTGGTGATTGTTTCGGGTATAGAGGAGGTAATTTTAACTGTAAAGAACTCCTGGCTTCATGGTAAAGGCAATGGCTTTGGTCAGCACGACAAAAATGTCGAACAATCTGTAAGCCAAATTACACTTTCTTCTCTCATTTTTTTAAAAAAAGAGAAAAAATGTTCTTTTTAAAATTGGCTTCATTATAGAGCTACTGAAAGAGGCCTACTTACAGCCAGGTGATGCTTTGGGTAAAGTCCACTGTGAGAATGACGAAGAGAAGAAGGAGATCAGTCCAACTGCAGCGAGGCATCAGCATGGTGACCAAATTTTTTTTTTTTGTGTCGGTCAATGTTTGCGTGTGAGGCACCTCACAGATAACTGTTGAGACGGCCAGCCGGGCGCCGATTGAATGTCAGGCACCCGACCAATCGGGTGGAAGCTTCCCTCACCCACACCTTTCGAAGGGCCACCACCACCGCAGCGGCCGCCGCCCCTCACCCCCACCTCCATCTGTGCCAGAGCCACACACACTCATGCACACACACATGCGTGCACACACACACAGAGGCGTTATCAGCCATAAAATTTGTGCCGAGGTCAGGTAAAAGGTGCCTTCATTAAACTGACCAAGGGATTTTCATTAGCAACTTTCACTGGGATGTGACTGACTGACAGAGACTTGCAACGCCCTAATTTCAGGTGGTGGTAAAAAGGTCACCTTTTAGGATTTAAGCATCATGATAAAGCTAAAATAGACGAAGATGTTTCAAAAAAATGCCAAACCTAACTCCAATCTAGGGAGAGAAATAACTAGTAGAGATTTGAAGCACTGTAGCGTTCCAAGACCTTCTTGATGGCGAAAGAAGACATAGCGCCTGGGCAGAATGTGTATTGTCAATATAGAGAAGGGCTGTGGGGCTAGTGGTATAGGTCGGAGGTCCGGCAGCCTAGCGAAGGTCCCCACATAGTGCCCGACTCTCCGCTTGGTCACTCGCCCGCGTCAGCCACCCCAACGTAATCAGTGATACTAGAAAAGCACCCATTAAATAACCGCACCAGCCATCAAATTCCCATGCAATTGAGGAGATACTTGCCCACGAGGTCACCAATCCCTCCCTGCAATTCTACTGGACCTAAAATTTTGTCCTTAATGGATGCTGAATCTGGGGCGTGAAGGTGGGGGAGAGGTGCCGGATAGTCGCCAAAATTAGCCATCATTTTAAGCCCCTCTGACAGGAGTTGTCATATATTCTCTTATCTGTAGCTTATGCACTTCTTCTGTTACGCCAAGGTTTGTGTCCCACCGGTAGAAATCAGTTTATTTGTCCTTCAAGATCATATCCGCTTTCCGCTGCTACGAGTGCGGAGCGTCAAGACTTCCCTGAAGGTACGGCAAACGTCTAATAGAAGAAAGGCTAAGTGGCCCTGTTACCAAAACCGCAAGTTTAACAAATAATTAAGGTGTTTCAGTTCTTTATATTGTAGCAGACGACAACCACAAATTCCGTGCCCCTCATACCAATGGAATCTGGGAGATTTCAGCGTGCCTCCATGTTTATGGGGGAAGCCACCTCCAGGGTTTGCGTACCTTAATAGCGTCTCTATCCTGGGTGGTGGGTAAAATGCAGAAAAATTGAAAGCTTTCAACCAAACTGATGATGGATCTTATAGCGAAGGTCATGCCCAAATGCAATTTCCACAAAATGCAATGTTTTTGTTTGAGATTTTTCCCCTGGGTACAGCGTTAGTTCCAGGTAGGACAAACGACTGTCTGACTGCTGACCATCCTATTAATCTCATTTTTTGGTCAGAATCAGTTGCATTTTAATGCCTTATCACTTGTGATTTGTCGATCTGATGCTGTTTGCCTGCTTTTTAACTAGTTTGGTAATTAATCATTGATAGGAAGAGTGCACAATAAGCCGTCAAGTGATGAACCACTTGAGGATAGGGTTTTATGAGGCCCTAATGTTTCGCCCTGGATCGTGATAATAATTACCGATATTTTGCAAAGTGAGCCCATAAAAGTCACTGCTGGAGCATTATTTGCCAAAAGAATATCCTCGTCTGTATTGGAATTGGTTTGCACTGCAGAATCAAACGACTGGTTGTCATCCGAGGTCTTAACATGGAGATGTTGAAGGCGAGGCTTTTTGAGCAATAACTTTTTGTGATACTTAAAAAGAACTGAAAACTGGATCACTACTTTCTAAACAGGCGATAGTTTTTTATTTGACTACTTCTGTCACGCATTATTCATTTCCGAATCAATCGCTCAACCAATCAAAGTTCCGCAGAAAACAATATCAGATCGGATATTCTTCTAAAAAGTATTTCTTATCTGGATTACTTTGGGTTCTACACTGCTTCGCACTGATTTTACCTTAACAAATAATGAAATTGAGATTGTCTACACCCATTCACCTGTCAAAAGTAGGTGCTATTATCTCGGTCCCCTAACGGACCCCAGGGGAAAATCAACAACTGCATTTCAAACTTCTTATGGTTCTAAAATAGCATTAGATGTCAGTAAAACTTTTTTCAGCCTGAGAATAGGAGCAAAAAAAACTTCTTAAATACCTAAGGTTTCTTCGCAGCAATTTGTACAGCCTAGGTGTTGATTTCTAGATCTTATGCATCAAGGAAGGCGTCATAACATGCTCTTTTCTTACTGATTAAGATACCCTTCTATGGGTTCATGATGCTCAATGCGTCAGGTGGCTAAGGCTACTATCCCTACTTTCACTTGAGTAGAGGCATTCCTGATGAAGGCGGGTTACTCTATTTGCTCGACCCGTCATTTACGAAGGCTGGGTACACAGGGTCTCTGTGGCTAGCACATCTACTATTAATTATCCTCATCCATCACCCTCTCAAGAGCGCCATGACATTATTCTCCTCTTAACGATTGCAACATCCGTCAACATTATTCAGGATTTTGTGAGGAAACTTAATGCGTCCAGTAATACTAGGTCATAGGGGCTATTTTCCGTAATGCTGTCTGAGGAGAGCATTCTTCATGAAGCCCGGCTGCTCCAGCTATTTTTTATTACGAATAACTGCTATTGGTATACCCATCTTTAATTTGGCACTCTCGTTAAAAGGGTCACCAAGGTGCCTCCTCCTGTTGGACTGGCTAGGTATCCTGCTAATCTGGAATGGTACTAATTCTTCCTAATTTTGAAGTCCCCGGCTAATTCAAGATAATCATCTTTAATCTCATTTGGTGCATAGGTGTGTGACATGTGGGTGCAGGTACTTGTGACGCTGGCATCCAACGTGGTGATCCAAAATTGGAGCACCGAACGGTTACCCGTGTCACTCATACACACACCGGGGCAGATTGCACTGTAGTGTTTTAAGACCTCATCGAAACTGGCCTGTTTCAAAAAGCTTAAGGACTACATAAAAGATGTTTTTTCCAAACATGTCCAACATTTGGAAATGACATTCACTGAAGCCGTGCAGCCCCAGTCGCGCATTTTGATGAGCCATTGTTAGCACACGGACAGGGTTTGCGACGTCAGTGATTTCTCCTTCTCCTCCTTCTTTTTTTGCTCTCTCTCTCTCTCTCTTTTTCTGAAACAGGTGTTTTACGCACAAATTGGTCCCAAAACGAACCCACTTTTTGGCGCCACGGTGCTTTGAATTCGTTCTCTATTTCACCTGACTTGCGTCACCAGTCCACTGTTCTTGGAGCCTCCTCAAAATTGCAGAGCAGAATATTAAAGACCTGATGACTCTACAATTGGCATTCATTTTAAGGTATTATCTTGTTTATTAAAAAAAGTAGATGCTTCTTTCGCCACTCTGTTGGGTCTTGAAACACCGTCACATCTTTCCACACCACATGTGCAAGGATTCTTCTGCGCATGAGGAATCGTTCGGAAAATTATGCCGAGGTTAATGTGTTTGCCCCTCTTCATAATCATTTATTATCTGGCCTGCATAATGGAATGCCCACATAAGTGCCTACTTCTAAATGAACCACCAGAGAGTCATCTCCTTTGAATGATGAATTCGCCGTATAACTTATGAGCAATAGGACGTTACAAGATCCTGGCAATATACAATTCACGCTTGGCATTAATTGACTAACTTTAATGGTTTCTAGGTACCGGTACCTTTCTTCTTTCCAGGATAACTTTAATATGATAGAAATGTCAGGATTAGCGTTAATGCTGCTAAAAACCAGCGAATGCCCTTCTTCAAAGAAGGCCTGCTCAACCCTATTCATCTGTCTCGAAGAGTAGTTGAAAGCATGGATACTGACCATACATACTTGATGGTGATTCAACTCCAACCATAAGGCGTGCCGGTGAGTATTCACACCCGGGCGGTGGCGGTGGTGATAACGCTGCACAGAAGCTCAAGTTATTTAGGTTACAATGCGTTGAGTCCAATTGGGTTCTAATTTAGGAAATTTTTCTCCTCTTCCACCCCCATAATGAGCCAAAAGAAGGGCTTCAAGGGGGGAGATTGCAGTCTGTACTTGAAATTGATTTAATCCTTTCCGTATTCTCATGTTTCACATGGTAATGTAGCAATCGGATGCAACAGGAGTAGTGATGACGAAATTGGAAGCGATCTAGTGATAGGACACCTGAAAGATTTACACAAAACGTCGTTATCACATCCACTGGAGGCAATGTTTAGACAAAATCTTCCAAGGTAATAATAATATCATCACTAGATTGAACATCCCTTTGTAGTATGCCGAAAGTATTACCGGGCTCGTAGAGTTCGCATATAAATATTGCCTCGGATTGTATTAAAATGCAGCACCCTGAGGGGAGGCTACCTTCGGCTAACTTCAAAGCTGACCCATAGACAGGATTGGCAGGTAGCATGGAAAAAAGTGTGTCATGTGAGAGCGGCGACTGCGGTTTCGTGCGTCTATTCATACCCGTGCCAGTCTTGTGCTGTACTTTCACCTCGACAAACAACCGATTATCCCCTCTGGACCCATTCTACTTGAAGGATATGGTCCATTTTGATTTCCCTGTTGATAAACAAAGGTTGAAACGCAGTTGAGAGCAGATAATTTACCACTCATTCGGTTGAGAGGGCTGGAGGAGTAGTAAAAGAGCTTAAAGCATGCCGAGGCGAGGATTGGAAGAACTTCACAGGACGAAAGCAGGAAAGGAGATTCTTAGCTTACTCCTTGAGTGTTTTATTCGCCCCCACTTCTTAGTCATGACCGGTGCCAAGATTTGTGGTCAACTGAACTTCAAAGTGATGGTGCGGCGCGACTTATTTGAGACAAAATGTCAATGCCGATGTAGTGAATTTTCACATGACACTAAGCAATACAACGCTGCGCTACACCGCAGCGAGTTTTATTGTCTTGGTAAACATAAAACGGAGAGGGAGTGCGCTAGAGTGAGAGAAATCTTGGCCCATTTTTACCTCGAGTCAGTTTATTGCCAGCTGAGATCATAAAGTGGACTAATTTATTTTAGTAGAGTCTAGTTAATTTATAAATAAAAGCCCATTGTTTCTGCCTTAATTTTGGGTGAAAGTGGGTTTACAAATCGAGAGATTTTGTGTCCTAAATAACGCAAAATTGTGGCGTAGACGGCTAACGAGCATCCACGTGAATAGTCATAGTATTCACAAGTGTGGAGGTTATGATCCTGTTGCGATAGATTCATGTAGTGGCAGGCTTGTAAGTGAAGGTAACAGCTCACAGGATAAAGAGGCTATTGGCTGCTGCCAAGCAACGTGACTGGTGCCACTCTCTTACTAATCTCTCTCTCTCTCTCTCGTAGAAGTGTGCAACTGTGAGAATAACTACTCATCCACTTGCCAACACGAAGGAGGGAAGTCTGCAACACTATGCCGCATCAAAAAGCCGTGGTGAAGACTACCGACATGCCTGATGATATGCAGCAGTTTGTTGTGGAGGTTGCCTTTGCAGCGATAAAAACGGGCGCGGATAATCAGGGCATCGCCAGTTACGTCCGAGATGCAGTACGCCACGAGTATCCGGGCAGCTGGCATTGTATAGTAGGCACCAACTTTGGCAGGTAAGTGCTCAGATTATTCAAAGCTTACTGCTCAATTACATTTACCTACAGCATTTGATAGGCAGTAAAATTTGTTTATTTTCCCCACCTTTGCATAGGTAGGGATTTCAGAGCCTTGCAGATGTGGGGAAGTTAAGTAAAATGACTTTCAAAATTAGGCTTATTTGGAAAACGACTGCTTTTTATAGTAAATAAACTAAAATGTTTTTTGCCGCTACTAATAATCCCTTATGTAAGAGCTGTCAAGAAGACACCAAAGGCGATATGTACCAGCATTGAGTTGGCAAGCCCAATGACATGGGATAAATGTGGTAAGTAGATGTACCATAAGAGAATGTTGGGTCAATGTGTGACACCATACATGGGAGCTGGTTATCACCTGGTGTGAACCAAGTTGAAAAGTGCCACCGATAAACACCCACTGCCAACTACCTGAATGATACCTCAGTATTGTGCAATTCATTCCCACGCACCAAATTTAAAAGTTTTTTGTTAAAAACTTATGTAACTAAAATTTGCGTTCATATCCAATGCAGAATGTCAACAGTAATTAATTTGCTCTTCTGTTTTAGTGAAGTGATACATGGGAAGCGCGGACTTATATTCTTCAAGCTCGATAAACACGGCATCCTGCTTTTCCGGACGGTATAGAACAGTGTTCCTTCAAAGATAGTCGATGTCAGTTTTTTTAAAAAAAAATATAGGTTCCATAAGCGCCCTTGCTTTGCTGACTAAGGGAATATTTGCTTAAAAAGTTTTGAATGTGTCTACTGAGGTGGTATTCAGTAGCATTGGATAGCGGGAAGCAATGCTGTTGTGTACCAGTTCCTCCATTTAGCATAGTTCTCTTAAATAATCTTGAGTAATGCTTGTACAAGCCTGCAATTTTATTCCCTCGCAATTTATGACGACTTTTAAAGTAAACACAAACAAAAATATCTGTCTCATAATAAAAGCACTAACAATTACTCAAACCAGCAAAAGCGTACTGAACAAACACCACATATTGCCTCCATATATCACTCACTGTCATTTGACTCCGCTGATTTCACAAAAAGAGCCTGGATTAAAGCGTATGGAGGTATGCGAACTGAACCACTCTGAGTCTTTTTATCACCACCTCTGTGATGCCAAAGAAGTCATCCCAAATTTTTGAAAGCAAGTAAATGCAGCTTTCAAACGTATGTTAAGCAACCACAACATAAGCCGGAAGAGTGTGGCATTTACACTTTTCATCAATCGTCTTCAACAGCTACTTCTGTGGAGGAGACGTCCACAACTTCCTTGTGGTACAATCAATGTGTCGAAAGAACAGGGTGTCTGGATTTACACCATCAAATGAAATGCCAGTAACTACAATTTCAGAAAAGATGCAAACTTTGAAGGATTATCCAAACTTTAATAAAAAGCGCAATTGACTAAGCTAGATAAAAGGAAATAAAATTTATGGCAAATGGAAGTTGCAAGGCACATAATCTGTGAAATTGCATTTAATGTGCCTAAAAGCAGCATGACACTATTGTACAGGTTGCTGAAACTGGATCTGAATGCATACGCAACATCTTGATATTCTCGTTAGATCTGCTCATGGTTGCAAGCCAAATTAAGTTATCGTCGATTTAAACATCCCCCTGGAGACATGGCTTCTGGGCCACGTCGATAGCCTCAGTCCATCGGTACGTTAATTAGGACATTCTGTTATACAACTGAGACTTAATTCGATGTTCGGAAAAATAAGAAAGTGAAATTTACACCCCACCCTATGTTTTCGGCTACTTACAAAAGGCTCACTGACAGAGCAATGTAAAAACATCGGTACAGAAGGAGACGGCACTACTTAAATGCTTGCCCTTCTCAACATGTAGTCCTTTATGATACAGCCCTTTGTAAAATTACCAACCGAATTAAAGTATTGACTTGGAATTAATTATTAAGTGAAGGTGTAAGTGCATGGTGCCGTGATGTACTCAGGTAGATGTCTATTTGCAGAGTCACAAGGTGACTATGTAAACAATGACATTAGTTATTTGACTCACTTAATCTCACAGATAATAAAATAGTCGTAGTGCTCGTGGTACGAACAAACAACCTTCATGCAATGTGGTAGCAGTCGTCATCCCACTCCCTATGCAGCAAGCTAAAGAATTAAATGGGGCGCAAATTGCCTTTTACTTTTTTTTGTTTTACCGAATATTAAAGCTACTACTGTTTCGTATTTTTAAACAATCCTATTTTGTAGGTCATTATTTTCCAAGGTCAGACTTTCAATACGTAAGCTAGTGGGGTAATTTTGCGCTCTACCGAGGATGGTTGGACGAGTTGTGACAATGACACCTCGTACTGAGGGCAAAGTCAAAACCATTCAGGTTGTGCGTGACTTAAGTCCGAATCCATCAGAGGTGTACCACAAGGGTAGTGGTCATCTAAATGGCATCATAGTCAACAAAGAAAAGCCGAAATCGTGTAATGACTCAGAAATTCAGGAAATTCAACTCGAATTTACCTGTTTAATGCATAACAGTCGAACGGAGGAAGGCCATGCTGTAAGTTTTTTGTGCGGTTCAGTTCTTTATTGGAGTAAGCTTCTCTTTTTATTCATTAGCACAGAACTAAGTGCTCTAATATTAAAGTTTAACAGCAAAAATATTTTGGTGTAGTCAGATTTAACTTCGTATCCTTTAAAACTGTAGTCTCAAGCATTGTGCACAACTTTGCTTCAAGTTTGTTGACTACTTAGATGCAAAATGTACCTAACGGGATACTTTAGTTGAAAATCATGGTAGTGCATAGTTAAATTTGAGTTGTCTAGCTACATGATTTCTTTTGATGATACATAAGCCTTACGTATGCTGGCGCTTTCATGGTTTCAATTTCGCCTTAATCACTGTTGAATAAGTTTTTGTGTTTAATTTCATTGGCAGAAATAGGCATAACTTTACACACATCCTGTTTTGTAAGCTCCGCATGAATATATGCCTTATCTCTACTACTTAATAGCCGAGAGTTTATAATTTACATGCGCTTTTTTTCCAGGAAAATCGTCGTCTTAAGTTCTGGTTTATCAAGGATACTGATCGCAATCGAAAATTACATGACTCCTATGACTTTTTCAAGGACCTGGTTAATCAAGAAACTTTCCCAAAAGGTATCTATTACCCCATTTCTTATCAGTAGTCCTATCCGCCTTGCATTATTTTCCAAATTTTTACTTTTTTGGTAGATTACGTTGGTTTTATCAAACGTATGCTGAAGCTTCTTCAAAGTGACCGTTATCCGAACTTACGGCGGGTTGACTTAGATATCGTGCCTCTGGAACCGTGTTCACAAGACGCATTTGTTCCTGGTTGGTTCTCCTTTACTACTTATTGCAGCAGAATGTCTTTGATTTGCATTTCGATGATCTATCTTTACACTGCATTGTAGGACTTATGAAATAACCAATCCGCGCTAACATCGGTCTTAATAAATCTAGATTGGTAGCGAATCGCCAGCAGACGGGCTTTCCGTTAAGACCTTTTTTCTCATTTCTTTTTACGTTAGATACGCTTTTTGGTGCTTTTTTGGTTGGGACTGACACTTTTGGCAGTGGTATATTATGGCCACCTTTCTGTTAACAGTGCTTAGTCATTGCTATTGGGGCTACCGTTTTTGATTTGTCTGCTGTATTTTTGGGAACCCATTCACTTCAGCGCCTAGTTCATATCCACAAATCGAGTCAGTTCTAGTAGAGCGCTTTAATGCTGAGAATTTTGCCTTTGCAGGGTGCTGACTTTGAATGCACAATTTTGCGAATGTGTAATCACTCCTTTCAGTCAGAAGTCAGTAAGACAAGGAAAAGGTTTTCTTATCACTTGCCTTTCCTTTTGCAATCCCGAATTCCGAAGAATTAGGCACCTGTTCTTGTCAAATGTGTTAATTTATTTCCCGCTGATTGGGTGACACATGACTGCGCCCTCCCCACCAACTGTCAGCGTCCACTGCACTTTGACTAGTGTATTCCCTATTGATCGAAATAACAACACCTTGGTCATCCCCTTCACTTATCGTTTCATTGTTTATATTGCTCAATCTAACTGTCAATATCTGCTGTTTGTAACATGGAGTAGCTCGTGATAGTTGACTTTGGAAATGCCTGGCAATAACATAGTCAACTTAGTTGCTTGATTGTTCAAAGCATAAGGGGATTGCGTCTGTTGAAACGCCGTGGCATTTACTTCTCTTCATTACTGTCCAACTCCAGCGTTTCCTCTTTGCGTGTGCGCAATCGGTGAAGAGCCTTTGGGGTGTGCTACGAAAACCCAGTGTCCTCATTTAACAATTGCAAGACGGTGCTGAATCACTGGGTGTGATTTCAGACCGAGGTGTTCAGAAACCTAGACTAAAACTAAATCAATCTGTTTGGCTGGTCCGGACAAACACTTCCATTCTGAAACCTGAATCAAATTGTAGATTGTTGTGGAGAAAGGCGCCTTATTTTTTGTCTTGCGATAGTAAATGGACACTGGGATAAATGCTTTTTTCTCTAACATCCCTTGAGGTGGTTTCACATGCCATTAATGCTAATTTTTTTTCACCATTTTTGTTATCTAAGATTCGTAACTAATGAAATATGTTCATTTAAAAGTGGATTTTCAATTGTTCTGCCGCAAATTCTATAAGCTGTTTATCTTTTACAGCCCAAAGTTCGTTTTGTGAATTGCTGTATGTTATTTTAGGTTTGTAATTTTATGTGTGTGTTTGTGTGTTAGTTTAGACTTAGTGAATGTCAGGCTCCTTGACATCGCTTTGCTTTGTGCTTCTGCAGCAGGCTTCAGACCCTACGATTCGTGTTTACCCTTCCCTCTAGTAAAGCGGTGTCTTCGAACACCCCTGATGCTTTGTGTTTACGTAAACGAAGAGCCTTGAAATTTTATTTGGAATCGGGAAAATCAACAGCAGTACAAGTAGTATTGATACTCTGGCGCACCGTCTCCGCCTTCAACCCGATCAGTGTTGTAGAGCTCACTCGTGTGAAGGGTGGTTGTGTCGGGAAGGGACAAGTCGTCTCACCGCTTTTGCTCCCAGTGCCAACCAATCATGCTTCAGTCGACTCTCCTGCGATGACCTACCACTTCTGCGATAGGATAAGCCTTTCTTGAGGCAAAAAAGAAACAACATTTTGCAGATAGAGCACTTTTACGCCTTTAGGCCTTGGAGCTCTTGCCGGCGGCTTGCTTCTCGTGCTGATGACCTGGAAAATTTTTTTTGCAGTTGGAAATGCATCCAACCATATACGCGATAGAATACGCCTCTTATTTGAACCAGCTTTAATTTGGGTTTGCGTTAGGGAAATACTTTCTCTTGACTTCTCTTTCTCCTGGTTATATCTCCCATAGAAGTAATGCTGAAAGAGAGCTTTAAAATGTCACTGAAGCTGATTGCTAGCGAACTGTTTATGATAGAGGCGGTCCTTGAACTGCAGTATCTGTCCTATGCACATCGAAGTTAGCATAAACAACTCTCGTGATTTCAACGTTGTTCACACAGAAACGATTTAAGATGTCATTCTTGTCACTTACCCCAAGCACTTCAAACGGGTCAAATGTTGAATCACTTCATCGGTAGCCTTACTTCGTACAACCCCAGGATGTTCATTTTACCTTTTACTATGTCTTTGATAGTTTCCTTTCCTTTTTGCACCCTACTTTGTGGATGTTTGATTACTTTCAACTCTTACACTTTCATTGCTCTGACAATGCGAGTTCTTCTTCATGCTGATTGTTGCGAAGTAGTTTCAAGCGTGGTAATTTAAAATTTCTTCTCATGTAGTCCAAATGAGGGTTTGCTTAGGTCCTTGGTGGTCTAATATTCATTCTTCGTTAACAGGAGCATTTGATACTTTTTTCTTGTAGAAGTAGATCAAAGGCCTGTAGAACTTGTGGTTCGTGAAGGCCTGCTGAGAACTTTGGAAGATGCCTATCCCAATGTGCTTTCAATGGACGATCTCATTCGGTAGGTCTTGTGAGTTATTGGAGGCTAATCGAGTATTGCTCTCCCCTTTTCACGTCATTGACGGTCTCTGTTTATCACTTCTTCATAAGCTAACACATGAAAGACTCGAAGTGCAGTTGAAAATCTTCGTTTCTTCTCAGTTACATCACATCCGCGGGATCGTTGCTTTACGTTCATTAAAGCACTGTGGGAATACACACTTGCGAACCACGGAGACCTTACCAAATGAGTTGTTGAGGTCTCGTTCTAACCTAGCGCTCCAAACTGGAAGAGTAGACTGCTCACCTGAAGACCACTTCAATCCTAAGGACTGGGGGAGTTGCAATGGCCTCCACGCAGATTTATTAAAGCTGTGTTAATTTATTATGTACAGGCCCAGTTCCTTTTCTCGACTGACGTGCGCTAAACTTTGCCATTTGTCTGATTCATTGTTCACTTGTTTAAAGGCTATTTACAGCAAGACATATTCACCAATTTTTTACTCACTGACCGTGTTTAAAATCCATAGTTAAGTTGGGCTTATCTATATTGCTAGCGCATCAAACTGTACTTTCAGTAATGATCGGCCGCGAATAGCATCATCGCCTTTTGTGGGGGCGGCGGAAGGTTGGTGCCAGTTCTTTATCTTCATCCAACTCTTCTCACATGACTCAACTTTTAACTATTCACGCAGCTTGCATTCATTTGCTTAATTTTGCCTGAGTCGTGCGAGTCACCTCCCTTGGGTGGTGAGAAGGTCTCGTCATGTGACTTTGAACTTGACCCAGTTTCGAATGCAATTGTTAAAGTCTCTTGAGGCTGTAAATTTGTGGCAACTTATATTTCCTTCCTTCGTAGGCATGGTAGGGTGTTAAGGTTGTATCCAACCCCTGCCGACCATTCTGGTTTACTTTTATTACATATTGTTTTTGCGTTCCTTTAGCTCTAGCTAGGTTCTGCCTAAACTTTCTCAACTCAAGGTTTGTCATTATCTGCTCTTCTTTCACTCTGTCATTCACTAAATGTCTAAACAGGGCCATTTCACCTTTAACAGAAATCGCATCGGGTTGGTGTGTAAGTTCACCTTTTTTGAAGTAATTTAATGCCGCTTTGTAGCCAATACCCATTTCATCCTCCTCCTTCCCCTATGCACACTTGGTGGTATTTATGTGTCTGCTGCTAGAGGCTCTTTGGAGCTCTCCACTACTAGTAGCAACTGTCGATCTTCACGCATGCTTTAGCGGTCATTACCTCCCATTAGCGCATCGAGGTGTGAAGTCGCGGTGGTGAATTGGCTACTTCTTCCTCTTGTGCATGATGAATTAGCCTCGACTGAAGCTGCCTTATTAGACCAGCAGGGGTGGTGTAAGGAAGAGAGAGAGACACACACGATATCTTCTTGCCACCTAGCTGTAGAGCGCTGCGATTATTTTACTCGACTTTCTCTTCACTTCCCGATTCGTTTCATATTGTACATCAAGCAGCTGGGAAAGGGTATCTAAAATGATGCTTTTTCATGCACTTTGTTTAGCCTCACAAACCACGATGACACTGGTCTCTTGGCTAAACAGTTGAGGGAGCTTGAGGCGACGAACTTCATTCAACCGGTGTGTATCGAAAGTGGACCTGAAAGGAAATTGGGCTATCGTCGGAAGCTCAATGTCCTCCACAAAGGTTTGCCTATTTACAAAAAGTTGACAATAATGCTTCTTTTCAGCGTCTAAATCCATCGAAGTTCTTTTGATTTTATAACAGTTGAGGTGATCGCCGGTGCTGCAAAGCTAAAATCCATCTCAGATGAGCAGAAACCAACGGTTGCAATCATAACAAACCTATTGTGCGAGAAGTTGGCAGTGGACTCACTGATTGAACGTAAAACCACCTACATCAGATATGAGACTAAGGGTATGTTTTCCTAGTGAAAGCCAGCTTTCTAATCGTCATCGTAACGTCTGCAACCTGCCTCCTTAGGTGACTCCAACGTCTACACCATCGGCTATATCGGTTCAGTAAAAGTGATCTCAGTGAAGCTACCCATGGTTGGTTGGGAGCGTCAAGCAAAGATATCGTCCGGTAGCATCACCACCCGCCTTCTTGGTCAGCTAGATTTCCTTAAAACCACCTTAAGTTGCCATTTGGTTAGATTCGTGATCGTCTTTTGCTGCTATTAATAAATTTCTGATTGCATTTTTGGATTTCGTGTTTTACTTGTCTGTGCATTCCTGCCAGGTACATTTCAGTCAATTCAGCACGTAATCCTCTGTGGAGTGGGTGGCGGTGTGCCGCATGTTTATGAATTCAAGAAGCATTCGCGCCTGGGCGACATCGTGGTCTCGGCTCCGAGTAAAGAGGGTTCATACCCAAATAAATCCCAGCCATGGTACATCTTCTGCGAGGCGGTTGACTATTTCAATGGTAACGCTTCGTCCATTGCGGACGGGGATACAAACCAACAGAAGCAACAAGAGGTGGCTTTCACGCACAAGAAATTTGCCCCTAAAAATTCCTTCCTGTTGAACTGCGCCGAGGTCCTACTCGAAGCTGATCCCACCTCCTGGCATCACATAATCAAGGAGGGGCTGAGTAATCTCAAGAATCATGAATTCAACTTTAACCGACCGCCGGCTGAGACCGATAAGCTCAAAATTCAGGTCAGTAGTTGAAGCGGGATATACATCGTCGCCATTTCAGACACAACGATGGTATCATTTGGTTGTTTCATTTGTGTAGATTGGAGATGAGATGATTGTGGATGTGAAGCATCCTGAACCACCGGGAGAGACGCCTCCACCCCCTCTAGTCCGTCTCGGTTGCATCGGGTCCGGTCATGCGGTGACTCAGTGCCAAAGTTTCCGAGATTTATTTGCTGTCAATCAGAAGCTGCTGGCTTATGACGCCGAGTTTGATCAGGTGCTTGAATCTCTTTTGGGAAGTGGAGTGGCTTCCTTCCTCATTGTTCGTGGCATTTCGGATTATGCCGAGGGTCGCCAAGGAACTGATGCAGGCGCAGCCTCAATTAGTTGGCAACCTTATGCGGCCCTTTCTGCTGCTGCATTCACTCGAGCACTTGTTCTGAAATTGCAATCCATGGAGTCACCGAGTCACATTGTTAACTAAACCAGTGTGCGTTCTTCCTATCCTGTTATTTTGTGAATGTCAATAAGCGTGCATATTATCACTTTTAACACAAGTCAGATCTTTACCAGCATGACATTGAAATTATGACAGTTATACTAGTCATCGAGTCGATTTTTCTTCAAATGAATATCCGAAAATGCGGTGGTTTTTCTCATCATTTGGATAAGCTTCGCGTATGGGGCAAATATAAGGCTCTTTGGTTCATGTCTTTATTTGGAGAATATTCTTGAAGCCTGTTTTTACTTTGGCGGGTGTATGGCAACCGTTTGGAGTTGGCAGGACCCTACAGCTAAGACGGTTACTGAGAAATTTTAGATTAGGCCTGGCTGGTACCCGGGAGAAATGTTCATAAATGACTATGCATAAGGAGCTGGTGCGGAGTGAAGTCCAACGTAATCTGCGTCCTTAAATTTGTCTTCGAAGGGGAACCTTAGGACTCAGTTGGATGGGTTTAAAAGGGAAAACACTAAAAATTGATGTCATTATTTACAAGTTGAAGTGTGCAAATGTGACCAGATTCGATCATAAATTATACGCATTTTATTTACATGAGATCCTAAGGTTGTCCTATGTGTAACAGGATGTAGAGATTGAATAAGCTGTTGAAGAGCACAGGCAATTCAACCACTATGGGTCGTACTTCATCTGTGCAGTATAAACTTTGGATCATGCCAAGAACCTCCCAACCTTTCAATACAAGATATTCCATAGTACACTGGCTTAGAAAAACGTCAGTGCAGACTAGGGCCGATGCAACTGCACGCATTTGTTTATGAAAAAAGTGGTTACAATCGTAAAAATATTAGCTATGTTTAACGACATGAATGAGTAGACAGTGAATAAAAGCAAAGCAATAATAGTAAGAACAAAAGGGCCCCGGAGGTAAATAATGTAAAAAGTGGCATTTGTTTAAGAGAATAAAATTAATTGTATTGCCTCCCTTAAAATTTGAATACAAAAAAAGCTTCTAGATCTGCCTTAAAAAGTCTTCTAAGTTACTATAAGTGGCGAGATGAAGTAGCCACTATTTTGTTTTAGCAATTCGAAACATGCCGGTGACCGCAAGTTCCAAAACAGTAGTCTTCATGGTTTTTTTGCGTGCGCCAGTCGATTTGACGTAAATCTGTGTGTAATACCTGTTAAAGTATAAGATGACGGAGAACGCAACTCTGGTGAATACATCTGGTGATGGTCCCGATATGAAGCTCGGTCCTCCCTCCAAGCAATCTAACACGCTGGAAGGCGCGTTATCAAGCACTATTCTCTCTTCTGCCTTTAACACGAGTGGAGCTTTGCAACAGCTTAGCAAGTTTCTAAATATGCACGCAAGGGGAGGGATAATGCATGATTTCAAAGGTGACTTGATCATTTTCTTCTTCCAAGTTTTATTTACTGCTTTCTCTGTAAGCTTCGTTTGTGGGACGCGATTTCCGGTTGTCGTATTGTTATTTGTCCTCAAAATGTTTTTATTCTTTTATTGGTAATGCTTTACCTTCTTCGTGGTTTTTGTGATTTGTGCATTTAGAGGCTCTTACCGTCATCGGTGGCGGCTTTGTGCGTATGTTGTTTTCGGTGGTATTTAACCCTAATGCACTCCAAATCTCCCAATTTAACCCTCTTTCCAGGTCAGTGGTTTTGCATTCTTGATGCCATTTTTCCATCCCTAGGGAATACGCCCACGATTCCTATAAACGACTTACGAGGTGATGAGGCGATCCGTTATACACGCGAGGAGAGGTTGGTTCGTTGCCAACTGGCAGCGCTTTGTCATCTCATCGATTTGAACGGGTGGACGAATTCAATTTACAATCAAATATCGGTAAATATAGTCCATGATATTTGCGTACTTGCTTCCATGATTCACGTCTGTAGTGATTTCCAAATGGGAAATGATTTTATTTGATATTTTCTGTAACCTTGAGCCCCTCCATTGCTTCTTACATGCTGATGTATTTAAGCCCGCACTCTCGGGCCTTTTAGCTAACTTTGCACGAACGTTTCAGTTCCCACTCGGTGTTAGCTTATTTTTTCCCTTTTAGGCAAAGTGCGCACAAGACGAGTTTTTGGTCAACCCTTTTGGACTTCTCTACCACGAGGTGCAGGCGTCGACTCTGGTGAAAGTAAATAGTCAAGGTAATGCTTATCAATATTAAATGCGTATGCTACTTGCGGTTATGCTGCTTCCCAATTTTGTGTGAAGATTGAGGGCGAGAATAGGGCGTGAAGCCGTTGGTAGGGCTCATAGTTTTGCTCGCCGAATATTTGTCGATTTTTAGGCAGTTTGCTTTTTGTCATGTGGTCTTCATAGGCTTCGTATACCACAACTGTCTTGGCATCCACATATTTTTATTGAAACGTTTTCTTTTTGTTGAGACTTGAGTAATCCTGTAAAATGTCCTCGTAAGATACCTTGGTGGCTGTAAGCGTTAGTGTTCATCTAACGGAATATTTTCCCAGCTTTTTGGGCTTGCAAGGATCTGGATTTGTGTGAATAGTGTTGCCTTATCTCCATTGCTCTTTCAGCCAATTTTTGCCCATATCTTGTCTTAGAGCTTTTTATTGTTGTATACCGACATATTTGAGCCTAGGTTTTCGAATTCTTTGTAAAAATTTTGTGGAGTCTGGTGTTTTACTAGGATTAATGTTGAAATAGATTTTGCCATGATGCATTAGTTGTGTAGGGGTTGGGATGACCATGGGGTGAATCATTGTACTTTTCTTGTGTCATTTTGATTCTTGCTGGGACTAATGAACCAGGACCTCAAAAGTGCATGCATTGCGAACTCGCATTTGATTAATGCATTGTTTCACAAGTTTGTTGCTCTATTGAGAGGAACCATTATTATTATTCCTGCCTAATTTTATACTAATTGAAGTTGGTTTTACCTCAAAACTTTTAGCACTAGGAAATTTAAGCTTTTTCCACTCAATGATAGTGTTAACTTTATCAATGTTCTTCTAATGAAGGCTTAATATGTAAAATATCAGGTGCAATTACCATGTTTGGTTAGTTCTAATTGTTAGCACTGCAAGCGCATCTTTTTTCTGAGTGCGCTCCGGAGGGTTTTTAGGGTACTTAGGTTTATATAGTGACCCCACCCGCAGCCCCTAGTGGCTTGCTACTCAAATAGTGTTCCTGGATGGGTTTGTATCTAACTCCATGTGGGTAGTTGGCTGCATGATGCCTTCATCTGTATGAACGTTCCTTCTCCAAAAGAGGCTTCAACGATGACCGTGAAACCGTCAAGTTTACCGCTACTCTTAATTTCGACGAAATATTTTACTATTGCATGTTGTTTTGCCAGATCTAATTCCAATGGTCGAGTCTTGAGTTCCCTCCAGAGCTTTGAGTGTCAAACTCTAATGCGGTGCAAACAGCTCTGTGTAGTTTTTTCGTGTTGAAATTGTCCCCTGCTCTCTACCCGACTGCTAATTTTTCAGCACCAACCTGGCACACATTTGTTTTGTAAATTTCTGCAATTTTAACGTAATCAGGGTAGTTCTATTAAGCAGTTGTGCAATGCAAGGTATTCGTAGTCCGAGGTTATGCAGATAAGCTTTTTTAAAGGATTGGTTTGCGCTTCAGCTACCTTAGAAGTCGACTCTTTCTCCTGTCAATGCGCTCGTACGGCACCAACGTGCGAATAAACATTTTCCTCCGGTCACATTGGTGTTGTATGTTGCAGTTTGCAATTATTTTTTCTAGCATTAGAGACGGCTCCAACAACATATTTCTTGTTTTTCTCTTCCTCTGTTATCTGTTTGTGAGGCCAAATGTGCATTTGGCCTGACATGTATGGGTCACGTTATGCTAGCCGCGATCGGCGGCGTCGTCACGTTCAGGCTTGGCGAAGCCAGAAACTCTACGCGAAACACGATATTGTAGTCTTTGCATGCCACTGCATAGAATGCTTATCACCTTTCATTGACTCATGGATGGCAGTCTTTTGAGCTCTCACAATGTGACTGCAGAGGGCTAACTTGTCTTGGGGATAGTTGAATTGCTTATTAGGCGTTGGCTTCGGTCGAGACGACTAAATGTTTGGCGAATGGAGTTACCGTTATGCAGCGGCATGGATTAATCTGTAGTATGTACTACGCATATTCCTACCGTATTGGTAGTAATTGTAATCAAGTCGTCTTCTTTTCTCAAAGCCCTCTCCATCTGCCACTTTGTGTCGCGCGATAGGTGCTCTCGGTTGTCCTACGGAGTGTAATTTTGTGAAATCCAAAGTAGCGTCTCTCAAAACTACTGCAATCGCATAGTTGGTTAAAACTAAGTCTCGAATACCTGCACACATCTTAGTGCGAGAAGATCCGAGTTGGCCATAATATCTTCCCGCGAGTGTATTTTCATCCATCATCGAGCCACATCTGGCCCCTTTTGTATCCACCGGCGACATCTCTGCACGGCCTGATTAGAACCCACCCACGAGTGACGGCATTTTTGAAGTTATCATTAATGAAAATTTTGGCTCATGAGGCCGCCTACAATTTTTCGTGCTTTTTTATGCTATCGTGGTGTGCCATTCTGTGGACTAAGTCATTTGCTTGAATTTTATTTCCTTCGTGTAGGTAGTGTTTTGGATCCCGGAAGCACGGTGCTGGGCGTTAACAAGGCTGGATGGAACTTGCATTCGGCCGTTCACAGCACTCGCAGTGATATCAACTGTGTCGCCCACCTTCATCTTCCCGATGTGGTTGCGGTGAGCCTTTTACTATGCTTAGCATGTCATAAAAGTCACGCTTAATTATGTCAGGTTTTCGGAGGTTTATTATTTTTTACAAATTGGAGTTTTGGTGATTACGTGAAAAACGGGGATTCCACTATTTACTACCCATTTAAAGGTTTCTTGTATCAAATCGGGCCTACTTCCAGTCAGCCCAGAGGCACTGGAACTACTACCCAGTGTACGATACCATGACTACGCTGGAATCGTTACAGACGCCACTGAGGCCGATGCCATACGTGCAGATTTGGGCAATGCCAAGATTCTCTTTCTACGTAATAAGGGTGTCACGGTGGCTGCATCTACTATACCTGAGGCCTGGTACCTCATGAAGCGAGTTATTAGCGCCTGTCAAACTCAGGTAGGTGCAGTAGTGCATTTTAAGATACTTCTGTGGTCTCTTTCTGATGGTTCTACTTCCTTAAGCGAGTCTTACCGAATCGAAAAATATGGTACCATTTACGTCGGTACTTGACTCCGGCGTCTTCAAATAGGCATTACACTTTCACGTAATCACGGTTATATTTTGGCCTCTACGTGCTATCCCGCAGTTGCTTTTCATTGATGTATTTGCCCATCATTTCCAAACATCTTAATTGCTTTTTTTATTGCTCCCAACAGTGAATTGTGATTACGCCGTACTTCCTCTTCCTAACTTACCCTGTTAACGACTTATCTCCTTTACTGGTCTCTGCTCTTGCTTTGTGACTCACCTTCTCATTCTGATTTGGGCCGACTATGTTATTGGCCATATCCGCTTGCGCGCTACTTGTGTGATGAGGTGTGCTTCTAGACCACTTGTACTAAATTATTGAGCCCTCTGGTCTTAGGCTGATTTGGAGCCTAAAATTGGGTAGTTTCACTTGAAAGGTTTGATGAAGCTTTAAAAAGAATACTTTAGTCCTTTATTGGTGATTTTTTTAACCTAAAAGTCCCTTTTTTGTGCATTTTCATTCGTACAATTGCCCCTTTTTTCATTTTTTAGAATCAACCCAGGTTTCACGGCAACAGAGGTTATTTATTTTAGTATTTTTTGGAAGCGCTGATTTCGAGGTGTAGTAAATTCGCATCTTAGCCATAACGTTCACTTTCTTGCGTAGATTCTACTGTTTTTCTTAACCCACTAGTTTCTATCGTACAATTTTACGCCTTACCGCAATCTCCTTTAGATGCGACTTCTTCAGCTGGGATGCGGTCCCAATCTGCTCAATGAATTTGTCCTTACCCCTGCAAAAAGTGATGCTGAAGATGCAGCTGAAAAAGCACCAAAACAATCAGGCGACTCCTACGAGGCTGTCGCTCAAAATGCAATTCCCTTTGCCTCCGAGTCGCACGTGTTTGCCAACAGTGAGACCAACGGCGACGACCACGTTAATGGAATTGGTGCCAAATCGACTAGCAGTGGGGTGACTGGTGCGATCGCCCTCTTTCCCATTGCTCTTGGCATTTCCATTGTCACCAATTATCATACTTCTTTTGCCTTTCTCACGCTTTGTTACTACCACATTTAGATTGTCTTGCAGTTTAGATTTTATGTTCTCGTGCTAAAATGCATGCCAAAATCAACAATCCGACAAGTGAAAGCCTTAATTTGTGTTAATCTATCCTTACCAGGCTTTGTGGTTAATTCTTTTTTATATGTTCATAGTCCTTTTCCCCACTGGTTTTTGCGACCCGTGCGCATCTACGCATGCTGCTACCACTTGTATGCTCATGCCATTTAGTGGACTGTTCATTGCCTTCTCCCACTTCTGATTCCACCTTTGTACCCTAGGAACCACCTAGTATTTAATTTCACTGTTTTGTCGATTTCTAACTCCTCAATGGCTATTCACTTCCACGACATCAGCTAGTGGTAAGATTTTAATCTCGCGTTCCGACGTTCAACTGTCGGTTGGTTGCCTACTTTAATGAGTGAATCCTGTTTAGTTCCCTCGTCACCTTATTTCCCTTAAATTCAGCTCAATTTGCGGTTTTCTGCGCATTCATTAGCTTTTTCTCTTTTCAAGGCGAATGAAACGGTGGCTTGGATTCATATGGGAATTTTAGCGCCTTTTATGCGTTTCAGATGTAAATTGTTTCGTTTTTTACCTTTCCACGTGCATGCCATGCTTTCGCTTGTGATTCGCATTGTATACTCGCCAATTTAAGGTGATATTATGGCACTCGTGTGTACTTTATGTAATTCTCGAATTGCTCATCCATGGAGTAGGAATTGTTGAGTACTTTGCGTTTGGCTTCATTTCTTTTAGCAGTCGTGTATGTAATGTTGACTGCGTTTTATTGTAGATCTCTCCGGTTGGGGTGTGGGCGAGATGGATTTCGAGGCGCAGATGAGAATGCTTGACAGCGCCGGCTATCGAACAGGTTACGCTTACCGCAATCCCAATCTCCTGCGTCGTCCACCCTCGGAGGTGCACTGGGGATCGGGTACAACTCCACACCAGACAGATAATATTTGCACCACTGGATTCAGCGCCGACACTACAATGGCTGATACCAGTGGCATAGATGACGTGACGGCAGCTACCGAAGCAGGGGCTAGGCAGATTTCTGAGTTAGTCGGCTGTTTTTTCGTGGCATTTTTTATGATAGGTAAATTACCCCCATTGAATCGGACAATGGCTCAGTTCCACTCGTTGCACCCCTTGCAGATTTGGAAAAAATTTGACTCTCCCAAGCACCGAATCGTGTAAAATGAAAACAGTGATCTCAATGCTTTTTATAGTCATTTCCTTGATCTCTTAATTTAAGTCGTAAAATATTTCTTGACATCTAAATCCTCACTTTTGGGCGGATATAAAGCTGACAATTTAACCCTACTCCAAGACGGATGTTGGTTCCTGTCATGCAGTGGAACTCCAGGCGAGGGCTTTATAATAGGAAACTAGGATTGCGTATTCGTTTTATTTTGTTGAGTAGTGGGATCGGCGCTGATCTTCCTTTACTCCTCAGGATCGCGAATACAGTACGATCTAACAGAGAAAAGGGTGTCCAACGCAACCAATGGCTGTCTAAAACGACGACTGGTAGGCTAATTTGTTGTCATCTTCCTCTTCAACTCATTTGTCTCAGATTCTGCCTGATTGAATGCTTCTGCTGCACCATCCATGACGTGCTTTTATTACTGTTTTTGTTATTGTGCATGTACGTAGGCCTGCTTTTGTTTATTTTCGCCGTTTGTCACACACTATTGCCATGCAGACCATTTGTTCGTCTCCCAAATCCCCAAACACTATCAATCGACACCGATGAATGGCCGACATGTGGAGGCAAGTGTGGAAGAGCTTCCCACCGCCGCGGCCATTCCTCCTCTCAACTTGTCCCCCTCTTCACCCTCCACCCTGGAAAAGATCAAACCAACCCGAAAGTTGGGGCGCCGCAGCAAGACATTTTCGTCTTTTTCATCGCGCAATCGTAAGCCACCTTTCCTCCACCTCCCGCTTGCACACACACTATCCTGCTCTTTTGCTCGCATGCATGCATGCATAAGCTCAACTGCTAATATTGTGTTGTATCATCGCGTCATTTGCATAAACTTTGTCCCCAAAGAGGCGCGTACTCCGGTTTTGCGCTTGTCACTTACCCCCAGTCTGTTGCTTGTGTTTCGTTGTTGATTTGCGGAATTCTGATCCGCACATTTTGTCCCACGACAATGGCTGAGCGCTCATTTATAAATTTAGTTGCAGCCAGTACCAATAATCGCATTTATCAGCGGCATGTCGTGGTGTTTAAGTATTTTTTCCCTTTCGGAACTTGGCTTAAAACATTGCCCTCTGCTCCATTGTTTATGTTGGTCTAACTCAAGGCCGGCGTTGTTGGCAAAGTCACGTAGGCACGCTGTGTCGCCACTGGTCGGTCATTGCAAACGTCCTAGTTGTGGTTCCCATCACGTTAGATACTCTTTTGGTTGATTGTTTTTTTCCTACATCCCATTCCCATTTAAAGTACTGTCGATTGGCTCATGAGTTAATTTGCGTCACACCTTTATTGACATCTACTACAGTCACGTTCTCGTGTCTGCGATTGCCATTGGCATTTTAGGTCTTATGTTTACTAGAGAGCACTTGATTTACTGGCGAGTTCGTGCATTTTGCATCAAGTAAACCGTTTTCGTGACCACACCTCGAACCTGTGTGCTGTTATTGAATTTTTGTGTCACATTTCTGGCATTTTAAACCATTTTTGTGTCTGGTGAGGTGGTGTAAATTCCTTACATCATCGTCCCATTAAGACGTTAGTCGGTGTTATGTACCGTGTTTTCCATCAGCCTCACCCAACGGGGTCATTGCATTCTCGCTTGGGCTCGCTGGTTGGTGTTTCGACGGCAGAAGGGTGAATTGGTAATTGCTAGTTGATTAGGGAATGTTCTGAAGTACGACCGTCGACGTGACCGCAGTGGCGTTATTCACTTTTCACCACCAGGACATCAATCTCCTATGAAAAACTGGTAGTTAAAATTTTTATCTCAATTTCGAGTAAAATCTCAAACTCACCATCATCAGTTGTAAAACAGTTACAATCGTATGCAATTTGTTTGTCATAATTGCCTCGTAGAAATCAAGCGCACTACCTGTGGTGTAGGTGCCACTATTATGTCCCCTATCTGTTTTGAACAGGTTTGAAGGAGCGTCATGAGAAGTCGGAGTTAGTAATCGAGGAGCCCCGAACACCGCCCACACCAAGATCGGACTTGGCAAGCAAAAGCGCCAGTCTTCCCGCACACGCAAGGAATCTAGGTAGGTTGGTGTGACCGTAAAGCACGGACCCCCTGTACACTTGCAACCGCATTCACATGGCTTTGTGGCTAGGGCCTGAGGGTTGTATCCTTTGGCATTATTTGTCTTGTTTACTTATTTCGGTTTTGTTTGGATAAGCTTATGTCAGTTGACTCCTCTGATGTCCGGCCAAGGTGTCAACCAAAATGGTTAAATATTGACATTGATGACATGTCAGTTGATTTTTTGAGAGTTGGAAGAGCGTTAGGGTGTGTGAATAAACATCTTTGCGAGGTACTGCACTACCCTTTTTTCTCCCCCTTTCAGGCTTTATGTCATTTTTTGCCATCTAGTGCCTGCTTATACGAATGGCACTTGCATTAGTTCTAGCGGCGCGAAACACTCCAATTTTCACTCTTGGTAGTGCTGTGACGTGACAGTTTGTGAGCAATTGGAGGAGAGGTTTTAACATTTCAATGGGCATTTCACGTACACCTGCGGTCGTTGGTGTAGGTTGCAGTACAGTTACCACATGTAGTGTTTGTGCTTTAACCAATTCCTCTCCTTTCAGTCACCTACTCGGCTCGCAGCTGCAACACCCTCGAACCGATCGACGGCGCAGCTTCTGACGATGAGGAGGTACCTTGGCCCGTTTTATCTTCAAGTTGTAACTTCACTACTTGCCATTCATGCTTTGCAAAGGCAGCACTCGGTTGAGTCACGTATATAAGTGTTTATTTGATTTTTATTTGTAATTTTAAGCCTCCACCAGTTTGTCTCACAAACATTCATCACAGTTTAATCAACTAAGTTTTTATATTCTTCCAGCTTAAATCCAAAGTTGGAAAGAAGAAGAGCAAGTGGGGCAGTTTTCGCTTTCCAACCTTCAAGAAGAAATCTAAGCAGGCTTCGGTTGCAGTTTAAAGAATTTAATTTTTTCGTGCTACTCTCGCTTTCATCATAGTAATTTGAAACCCAACCCTTGTCATTTGCCGGCTATCGAATTGAATTTCCCCGTGGTGCAGGAAGACTCACATTCTCCCAAGGTGGGCACATACATACACACGCACACACTTATGCGTGCGTGCTTGTGGTTGTACGTTTTGTTTGTCTGTCACCCATCCCACACCTTATTTAGTTCGCTTTTTACGCCTCATTACTAAAGATGTACGTGTATATTTTTCTAGTACACCTATCTCTCGAGTCCGTCTATTTCTCTGTTTCCAATACACTGTAGCCTCCTCTAAATCTGCTTTCCATTGTCACTTGATCCCCTCGTGCCTTTCGCATCCATCCGTTTTCCCTCTCTCTCTACCACTGATTGCGGTTACCTTCCTTTTTCTCTCCTCAATCTCCCCCCCCCCCTCCTCCCTGGTTAAATGTTTGATTTTTCGCTTGTATTTCTCATCTACTATTTAAGTCCCAGTAGGCGTGGCTGCCCTCGGCTTGAAACTCGTCTGTCAATCATCACAATCTCTTAGTGTGCATACAGCTGTTTGCATATTCTTGGGGCTCACTTGTGCTCGAATCGGTTTTGCCGACGATTGTGGTGCTGTTCGCTTCTTTTATAATCCCACGGCAACAAAGAGGCAGCGCCCGGTGGTGGTCGTGGGGTTAGCTCCACATGTTTTGGTGAAGGTGTGAGTTGCGGCTAGAAGCGGCGTCGGTGTGGGAGGTGATGTTTCACCTTTGTTCGGCCGCTGGAGGCGGTGTTTTATGGTACGTTCGGGGGTTGGAGGCACGGTGGTCATTGGTTGGTAGGGCGATGTCGTTAGGGTTTGTCGGTTTTGGTCTGAAGCAGAGTCGGGATTAAGTGCTTCTGCAGGGGACGTTTTATTTAAGGCTTCTTAGGGCAAAAGTCTAGGAGCACCAGCTTTGCTCTTCGGATATGTAGCGCGGAGATTGGGTAGCGTTTGAAACTGCAGCAGAAGTAGTGAGCTTTCGGCGTGAGTGAAAGGTTACTCACAGGCTGAACACAAGTCTAGTAAATCAGTAAGGATTCATGACCAGTTAGGAGGTTTTGCAATTTTTGGCAAGGAGGTTGCATAACTCTTGGTAGTTAGGGGATTTGTGCTTGAAATTCTTGAGGTAAATGAGCCATAAAAAAGGCCGTAATGAGGATCCCAATTACAACCAACTGTTACTTAACCCACCTTGAGCCAATTTTTTGGGAAATATTTGGGAGTATATTTTCTCCGACGTTGTGATGTGGAGTTGGGCACTATAATGGCGGCATCGCTACCAAGTTTCATTGAAGAAAATGCAATTACGGTGCTACTCCAGCTATTTTGCCGTTCTCATAGTCGGTTTGCTTCATTTCTGATTTCACGGCGGCAGTGAATCAACACATGGTGGCAAATGTGGGATGCTGCTCCACTTGGTTTGATGAAGGAGTGGTTCGCAGCTAGGAGCAGCGTCGGTGGAGTGGATCATTTTTTACACTTGTTCAGGCGTTGAAGGTGTTGCCTTGTGGTTAGTACAAGACTTGGTGGATAACTGGGTGTCGTCGATAGCCTTCGCATTTAATTTTGTGAAGAATGCTGCATTTAAGGCTTCCTTGGGCGTAAGTAGAGGGGTGGTGGGATTGTTCTTCTGACAGCGACTGCAATCGTGTAGTGGGGGTAGTGATTTTGCGGCGAAAGAAGGCGACTAGTCACAGGCAGAATAGAGAACCTATGTAGTCAAAAAATCTTACAGAATAGTTTGTTAATTTTTGATTAAAATGGTCAGTTTGCGTAGTTTCAGTAATTGAGGTTGATGCGCATGAGAATTCTAAGATATCTGATACATTGCTAAACTGAACCGGGGAAAGAACAATAGTTTTCTATACAAAGATTTATTCTATTTACTCCGCATCAAATAGTGTGGTGTAGAAAATAATTAACGGGCTCATTTTGTTTAACGTTGTGGTAAGGAGTTGGGTACTATAACAACGGTATCGCTTCTAGGTTTTAATAGAAAAAATGCAATCGCAGTAATGCTTTAAGGCTTTTTGTTTTCCACTGGCATCCATCATTTTTTAAAGTCTTATTTGATTTTTGAAATTTTTTCATGTCATTACTGGCCCTTGTTTCGTTTGGGATAAGTTTGCACTTATTAATATATTGTCAATGCAATATTGTTGCATTAATTTAATTTTGTTGATAAATTAACTACCTATATGGATTGGTTGCGCTGAGGCTATCAAGCCAGTAAACGACACAAATTAACGGAGCACTGGATCTGCTGGCTAGTGTGGTTACACTTAGGGCTCTTAAAAAGCTCAGTGTGCATCAGATTAACTCTTATTTTCCATTCTCGCTTTTAAGAAGGCATCACTTACATTCAAAAGATTAAAAATTAGAAATCAAGACTTATAGCACATGGAATATGGATCTAGTGCTGGGGAAAATCAAACTACTAAATGAAAAAAGTGATTAAAGTGGTGTTTGTTACTGCCCCCTTGTGGGCGCGCTGCACCAGTTCTCTCAAGTCAACCTATTGGTCCAAAATTCATTCTAAATTTTTTTAGGGGATCAGATTTTTTACATAGGCTAAACCGTGTCAGATGTCCAGAATAATAGACCAGTCTACCTTTTAAGACCGCTTGAATGGGTCACATATCATCATTTTAGAATGCGACTTACAGATATCTTGTATTCAAAATTTTTTTCGTAGTTTACACCTTTTCTTCGTATTTTTAACTTGCAGTGACTATGGGTGATATTGAGCCAAAGGTTATAAAGAAGACTCAAGACACACTTGGGAAGTTAATTAAAAAACCGCCACTTACAGAAAAATTGCTTTCACGACCTCCTTTCCGGTTCATTCATGACATATGCTTGGCAGTAGGTTATGATTACGGTAAATACTTTCAAGCTTATCCACTCAACGGGAATTATGAAGGGTCTTTTCACTGCAGAAGAATTGAACGTAGATTGCATTAAAGATAAGGATGCAAAATCCGCTTTCTTAAAAAAAGTTATTGATTACGTTACGGCAGCTCATAATCTTGCCTTGGACGTTAAAGTTGGCAGCATTATTTCGGGAAAAGAGGCTGAGCGCACAAACGTTCTCCTTCAGCTTCTTGCGGGAGCTGTCAACAAGGGCGTGGGTTGATAAATCAGATTGGATTTTTAGGTTGATAATGCAGCATGTGTTAATAAGGCGTTAGGTGTAGCACAGATTGCCAAGGAATCCCCATCAAAATGCGATAAGAAGGAGAAGAAAAAAGAGACAAGTAAATTGGAAGTTGCAGGAAATGATTTGTCATGTGCAGCGCTTTCCAGGGTGAATTCATTCCACGAGCCTGCGAAACGTGCTGCTACTGAAATTCGAAAAAGAAATCCTGTAAGCAGTCGTTCCAAGGATAGAAACGGATTCACACAAGAAAGACAAAAGGACAGAGTACGTTTCCTTGATGTCTATTTAAGTGGAAATTATAGCATGAGGAATTACCGAGGAAGCTGTCAAACAAGTTGCCATCTTCGAAGGTAGGCTCAAGCAGCTTTAATATGAAAACCTTCTAGCCATCAAACACGTGTTCAGACGTTACAAAAGAAGTCTTTGTTAAAGCGGGGGATGAGGTTGGGAGTGAACCCACGGTTCAGCTGCCCGGACCAAGCAACAATGGACCCGAACGCTCTACCGATCTACAGCCTACACCGAATGTCGCAGAGGGGGTTGTGACAACTTCACCTCAATCTCGAACCAGTAGGCCCTCTTCAGCAAAGGGTCTTAAAAAACCTATCACTGGTTAATTTATTTTCCAAATTTACTCTTCATGCACCTTTATATGATACTGGAGGGTTCACGCGCAACGTAGTGTGAAATTGGTGGTTTCCTCTATAAAAGATGATAACTAAAGTAGAAGGCAGGTCTTGAGGACATTATATGGCTATCATAATCTTCGTGTATATATAACACTTTCTCACCCTCGCAATTTTTCACCTTAGAGCCACCTCAATTTGAAAAGCAGGCCGCAAAAACAGATTTATCGGCCAAGTAAGCGATGAGTGTCACATTATCTCGATCCAACTGCATTCATTAATTTTTCCCATTTATTTGTCAAGGCCCTCTCCAGGACAGAATTCAATAAAGGCACCCACCCCGGATCCACCTGTATTTGCTGAGTGAGTAAGCAACATAAGCAGCAGACAGCATCTTCAATTTCTCTCCTTGATTTTCTAAATATTTAATGCATGTCAGATTAAAAAGCTACAAATCAACGTTCCCCTTATTTCACTCTTGGTTTGCCTGAAATTTTTAAGATTTCCCAAAGAGAAGACTCAAGAACTGGTGGAACCGACAGGTCCAAACGCTTTGCCGTCGTCTTCAGTGGCTGGAATCATGGTGGAGAACGAAATCTTCTCGGATGATGAAGATGAGGACGATGTACGAAGAGTCGAGGGAGAAGAGGAGAACGTCTTGGGGATTCGCCAGGCGCATGCCAGTGGCGGTGAGGGCGATTTCAGTGACGTCGAGGATATTGGACAGGCTAATGGTGGGTACCCGTGTTATGAGCGGTGGCGGTGTCCTGAGATCTATGCCACTATCTGCCGCCTCGTGGATATTGGTGAAAAGGTTTTAGGTTTCGACCTTATTACCAACTAATGTGGTGATAAGATTCCATTTATTTATTATTCGAAGCGAACAGATGCATAATTGCCCCCTAAACTTTGATCCTTTTTATGTCCTTTCAAACAGGTGCCCTCGTGTCCAAACTCCTAAGGGCGAAAAAGGAACTTGGTGGAGAAGGCACTCTCCACCCCACTGGAAGCAAACAGTCGGTAAGTAAATTTAATAATTTTTAGTAAGAAATCACTAATGTACTTTTAAAATAGTGACGGCTTGCCAAGATGCCGTGATTTACTCAGGATTGATGAGTAAACGATATAAATTATTTTTTCAGAATTTGATTGTTGTCAATGAGGTAGCCAAGAAACGTGACCGCGAAGCGACCGAGCGGGAGATGGAGAGACTGTGCCAGATTTTGCAAAACCTAACCAGATCTGCTCTACCACTTGGCAAGTTGATTGACTTAATGCAGGAGGACTTCGAGTGCATACAAACGGAGTATCGCGAGTGGAAGGAGGAGGTCGAGCAACAACAGCAACAAATCCGAAAAATGGAGGGGTCTGTTTGACTTAAGCACTTACAAAATCAAAGCGTAAACAGTTTCTCGTAAAGTTTCGATTTGGCTAACGGCAACTAACGAATGCGTATTTAAAATCACCGTTTTTGTGTGATTCTGTTTAGCAAAACTGATCTCCATCTTGCACAGTTGCAAAAAGAATTGACCCAATTTGAACAAAAGCAGTCTCAGTATCGACGGGCGATTGCTTCGGTGAAGGCCAACATTTTGAATAATGATCAAACCATCCAGCAGATGCTGATCCAGTCGACAGAAACTTCGTAAAGTGCGGCTTCAGTGTAACTAATATGATTCCAAAAGTCATCATTACTTTGTTTAAGGCTATTTAATTTTTGGCGTTGAAAATTAACAATGAATAAAACATTATACATTATTGCGAAGTCGGATTTTGAAATGTATGCTCGGGTGTGGATATGTGCCTCTAGAGTTATGGTCAGTTCCGAAAGCACTCTTCTAGCAATTCTTTGACAGATACACATTTCCATAGTAAACAAAACAAGTCATTTGTAGTTGGACGTAGTTTACGTGTAAGAATAGAGTAAATCCTCTTGATCACAATAAGTCTGGAAAGATTTATTTCCTTTTGACCAGTAGCAGACACAAAAGGTAAAAACTACCTTTTACTTATGCGTTGAAAATCAAAATTTGCTTTTAAAAGGGCCCATGAATTAAAGGACAGTGCCAAAGTTATTAAAAATTTATAATCGCTTAAGCGTGAAATAAAGCAAAGTCACTAGTTCGTCCTTTAACACTTCCACGATTATAGCTAAACAGTGCTGTACTACAAAATAAAAACTAAGCAACGAAAGTGTTGTTTTCTTTTAAAAGGCTTACTTTGGTCTTATTGTTGGTATGAATCAAAAAGTAGTGTGTGACCGAGTGCTGTACTTGAGCAAGTGACCTATGCGTCGTTTTTTGTAGTATCGTTCTGCAAGGGTTGGGGTACGTAATTTATACCCATTTTCTTTCAATGAGGTAAAAATTATTCAAGCTGCGGTTTTTCACTTACCTCATTCAATTCATCACCTGAATTCTTATATTCTTGAATTAACTCTAGGTGTGACGGTTTCTCTGAAAACCTCTTGCGATATTAATGATTAAAAGCAATAATAAGGTAATGCAAATTTCATGTGTTTTAAATGACTCAAAAGGTCAAATTGCCAATCACCGAATACGTCGATACGGAGGAGCGTTATTGTTATGGCACATCTTCAGATAATGAAAGGGATGCTTTTCTGAATGGTAATTGCCTACCTAAAGCATTTTAAATAAGTAGTTACAATTTTTTAAAGTTGTAACTTGTTATTCGTGCATTTTTGGTTTCAATACCTTAGGCGGACCAGTTCATTAATTTAATTGTAGATCTGAGAAATATAAATAACAAAATTTTACATTTTGCAAGTGCGGAAATTCTACTCCATTACAGTATTTTTGTGCCTTTTTTGTTACCTGTTAGACTCACTGGACATCTGGACATATTAACACTTGTGAACATGCCCTTATGTTAGTTTTTCACGCAAGTCAGGGATTTTCCTGCCAAGACTGGTTAAAATCCTGCACTGGTTATCCCAGCATTCGGTTTAGATCATTTTGAGACCTCTATATAATATGGTTTGGTCCGTATTGTAATACTACCCTTTGTGAAATATCCCGTGAAATCTTACAAACCTAAATGTCAATCTAATATTATTTAGGCTCGAGAAGATGCATAGCCCTTTCAGTGCGAAGTATAAAATAAGTTTACTTGTATAATTTCGATTGCTTTCAAAGACATCGTTAATCCCTTACTTTGCTACTGATCGCCAAACGATATCCGACGCCCTAAGGGGAATGTTAACAAACTGTGAGATAAAGTTTAGATTCAACGAATTTCTTACAGAGGTCAAATCTGGGAAAACCATACCCCAATCCGGCTTGGTAGGCAAAACCGGTAAATTAATCGGAGCCGTTGGTTCGGGTATTTGGTCTAGTGCCACCGGAGCCGCCTTACTTGGCGTTGATGCCGTGTGCACAGGCGTCTCCGCCGGCAGTTCTGTTGTCTCTAGCGTGATAAGTTACCTCCCATTCCCCCGACTTGCCGCACCGACAGATGAGCCGTCGCAGTCCCAAGAAGTCGTTGCTGAACAAAAGCCTAACACGCCCCCGGCGCCTAGGTCAGGAATCCTCTCGAAAGTACTCCTTCGAGGCCCTATTAAGGACAAAGCTGACTGAATCTGGCCAATCTCCCCTTCTTTCCTTAATAAATCGAAAACAAATGTTGAGTAATTTTATGGAGTCAGTATTTTTTCCCTAATAACATATTTAGCTATGGTACAATGATTTCTCGCTTTCGACGATTCATAATAATCGGAGGACGAATCTTCCCGTGGATGCATTACTAAACTGGGAAATCGAATGTTTTTTTTGAGTATATTTTAACTCTATTTTATGCTTGTGTGCCTGATTGTGGCAGTAATTACGAATTCTCTCTAGTCTTTCCCATCTAATATTTCGGTGTAGCAGTCAGGCATTCCCGCCTGAAATAAGGTGGCCTTATAAAGCTTGTATGCTCATCTGAAGGCAAATAAAGGATATCTGTCACAGCTACAACTCAGATGAATTTAGCCAGTGAAATACTCAAGTTTTGATAGACTGCCCAGTTAGAATTCCCAACTATCCTGCGTTCCTTGATGCGGCTTGATTGTGACCGATGCTCTGGCAATTAAGGGATCTCATAAACCAGGATTTGTGGTGTTGCAACACTACGGTATGGATGGTAAACGCTGCACATCTCCCTCATTAATCAAGTCAGCAGATGAAGACGGATGCATTCTATTTCAAAAATAGACTGTTAAAGCATTCAAAGGCAAACGAGTATCAAAGTCATACTTATTATTTTGGCAAAATAAAAGCCGCCTCTTTCAGCATCGTTCGTCCCACAAAATTGGTACCCGCCTTTTTATTCCCCACAAAGAGGAAAATATGCGCCGGTGCAAGATTTTGCCTTCCACGTTGCAAGTAGGGCACACTAGGCCATTAATGCCGGTTGGGGCGTGCCTGCGTCTACCGTCAGAGCTCCCTCCCTCTCTCTCTTGCCCCTCCCTTCCCGATCGATCAAGTTGCGCGCGCACGCGCGCGTGCCCACATACATCTGCGGTTGCATAATTCTCCTGGGAAGGTCACAGAAGCCAAAAATGCAGCGCCTGTCAAATCCATCCAAAAGTCGATTAATTATATTGCAATGCGTTTTGGTAAAGCGGCCACTTAAGGCCCCATCAGCCCTCCTCCGTGTCGATAATACCTGTTCTGTCCGCGTATTGTGCCTTTCTTTGTCGTTAGGGTAATCTTCAAGCGCTATGACATCATCCATATCCAGCCCTGATTTAAAATTGCTTGGTAGGTAGCAATGACTAACGCATGTGCGACAAAGGCCCTATGGAACACGTGGAGAAACAAACTGCAGCAGCGAGGTTTGCTTGTTTACTCTTCATCGTGTGCGTATGTGTGGAGTTCGGCTACCATCTTGTTGTCATAACGTTCCATCCATATTGCGTCTGTTAATAGCTGGGGCGCTAAAAAGATGTGGCCAAATATAATACCTATCATTATCAGAGGAAAACTGGGAATTAAAAAAACAGTGCTATTTCAGGCAGCGTAAAATATCAGGTGATACAGTACGGGATTGTCTTGATAGATGTGCATGGGGTTAACAACGGAGCAATAATGATGCTAGATATAAAAGTTAGAAGTAATATTAGGTAGAATAATTCCTATGTACAAAAAGCGTGGCAACATTATTATTAGTGTTATCATCATCATGATGTATCACCATCACCACCATCATCCCCCGAGAACAGGTCATTCGGCGTAGGCGTGGAAGGGCTGACAGGGGAGGAGGCGTCCACGGTGGCTCGAGGAGGTTCTCCAACGCCCGCAGCGATTGTGGCCACCCGGTTCCTGCTCATCATAGTCTCACTCTCCCCTTCCTCACCCTCCCCATCGGAGCGGGAGTCCTCACCCCCCACACTACCACCGACACTGCCATCACCAGATTGGGTACACGCGGCCATCGGTGCGTGGGAGGAGGATGTGGATAAGGAAGATGCAGAGTGTCGCTGCTGGTGGCGATGGATCCAGAATAAGCTGTCTGTGGATGACGACGGCACAGCCAATGGTGATGGTGGTCTTCCAAGACGCTAAAATAATGAAACATGATTTAGTTAGCATAAATCAATGGAGACATTTAAATTAACAGTTGAATTTATCTACCCGGGGGTCAGATTCACCATTAATATTGAAGGGTGCACGCGACTCGTCCAAAGCCCCGCGGGACCGATTATCTTCCGCCAGCAAGGAGTCCTGAGAATCCGAGGACTCCCTGCCACGAAGAAAGGCCATGCGATGCTGAAGGTTGGCGTCCATGCCCTCCAGAATCAATCCGAGTCCTGGAGGAGAAGTGATCAGAGGTTGTGGTGGTGATTGAGACGCGGCCTCCTCGTCAAATTCATCCTCCACCTCCTCTTCCCCCATTTGCTCTCCATCCATTTCTGATGGTAGTGGTTGCAGCAGCATTAAACCCACTCCACCTTCCTCTGCTGAAGCACCATCAGGATGCTGGAAGGCCAGCTGGACGTCTGATGTGCCTGCCCCGTCGCCACCAATGCCAACAGTAGGCAGGCCAGAAGTGATTTCAGAAGGGCTTTTAGAACAGAGAAAGATATTTTTTCATTGAAATGATAACAACTATCGCAAGAATTTAGGAGAGCTTGGCTTACTCTGCCAGCAATTCCAATCCATCATTTAGGAGGTCTGTGGAGAGCGCAACATTTCGTTCTGAGGGCTCTTCGTCCTCATCCACATCGGCGCCTTCATCACTCCCGTCATCTGCAAAGGACTCCTCTGTGCGAACAACGTTACTCATGTGCACACCAGCAAGTATGGGCGCATGAGCGCCATCCTGGATTGGCATTACCCTCTGACCGGGTATGGGCGGTGCACCGGTAGATTCGGGCAGGTTTTGCAGTGGTAAGGCATGGGCTCGATGACTTATTCCTACTGCGGGGCGCAGCAATTGTGGTGGTGATGGAGGCGGTAGTGGTGTGGATAGTGCACTTGGGGTCGTGTGACCTTGAAATAGAGGTGTGACAATCTGTACGACCTGGGTTTGCACACTGCCGTCGCCATTGCCAGAGGCGACAGCACTACGAGATCGGTGGGTGTATGACATTGTGCGAGGCTGAGGCAGGGAGGTGGTCAAAGAGCTTCCACTACCTGTGGGTGGTTCTGCACAGGAGAGGAAGCGAACCACGCACATGCCCGTGTCACAACGCTCATTGTGCATTCGACTCTCCTCGTAAAGAGTCCAAGTGTTGTCAATTGGATCAAAGGACTCCACCGTATTGAGGAGGCGGTTTCCGTTGTAGCTAAAGTGGAAAGAATTAAAGACTTTGACCACCAGATGAAGTACACATGGACTGGACTACCAAAAACGCTGGAGATGATAAGGAAGTAGTGGGAGTGCAAACCAACCCCGCAGCCACGTAGACACGTCCAGCAAGTTGGCAGGCGCCAACATAACAGCGAGGAACATTCATGTTGGCCACTAAAGTCCACTGGGTTAGACGTGTGTTATAGGCCTCCACGGTATCGAGGTGGAGAGGACCCCTACCCTCAGGACCGCCGTAGCCGCCACAAACATACAGCGTATCCACAATCACTGCACAGCCCGCACCCGAGCGACGCATGTACATCGGCTTGCACTGACTCCAAGTACCCCGACGCAGGTCGAAGCTAGAGAGGAGCCCAAGAAAGCAATGGAGAGTGAGTAGAACAGGTTGTTTGACAATTGAGGAAATGGATCACTTACGCCTCCATGCTGTTGAGCAGTTGAAACCCATCGTAACCGCCAAGACAGAAGAGCGTGTCATCTGCAACCACCAGACCAGCACCCTCACGAGCGGTGGTCATCTCCTCGAGCACACGCCACTCGTCAATTTTCGGATGGTACACCTCCAGAGCTCGTAAGCGCGTCTGCCCATCGAAACCGCCGCACACGTAGATTAGTCCTTTGAAATGGAAAAACTTTGACTTAATAGCCGATAGCCCCACTTAATCCCGGCTCTCAGATGATGATGCGGAGCGGTGTCTGTGCTTGCAAAGGTGCATGTAAGTTACCCCAGTGACCGTGTCAGGCCATTGGAATAAGACCAAAGACTACTGATTCCTCTGTGAATGAGAAAAACCCTCAATTTATAGGACCTGCATGGATGCGAGATGGCCTTAGGTGTAAAAGATGTCCTGGGTTTTTTTGAAAAAACGACAGACCTCACTGAACTCGACGGTTGCTTTAGCCATATTCCAACGCCTAATTTCTGGCATCGAATGGCAATTTAAAAAAAGGTTTAAGTGTATACATTAACCGGAAGAAGTGTCCACTTGGAAATAAGTAACAACTTTTAACCGATTGGAACAATGTACCGAATCATTGATTCGGCCTCGGAGATAGGCTGAGACACCGACCTTCATTGCACTGGTAAAGTAATTTCAACATTATCAGAGTACACTCGGTGTTCAGAAATATAAAACAGACGCCTTGAACCAACAATCTCGAACCAACAACTCAAGGCTTTGTAAATTAGGTCTAACCAACACCGGTGCCCTAGCATGACCTATGCAATAATTTTCTTGAGACGTTCACCGGATGTTGGAAAGACGAAGTGAATAAGATGCTTGAAACGGCAGTACCTTTGTGCGTGCAGGCGGCTGAAAGCCCCCGTTTGTAGTGCATAGGTGCAAGCCAACGCCAGCCGTCCTCGCGCTGAGCGACGTCCAACAGACCCACCGTATTCAATCGCTCGCCTCCGTCGAAACCACCAATCACGTAGACGCAAGTGCCCAGCGAGCAGGCTGCTACGTAGCGATAGCTGATCGGTAGATTCTGCAAGGCGAAGTAATCTACCCGGTATCTTTCCCTATGCCTTATGAGAATTATTTAAGGAGTAAAAAAAGATGGTGGAGTGAACACGAGAAACGCATGTTGGTTACTGCCATTGTCTCCATTCTCCTGCACTTCAGTCCTCATTCTGGATGTCATAGGCCCACAGACCACCCAGGCGTTTTACATGTCAATAAGCCTTCCATACTGATATGCCTTATTACATCTTCATGGACGACTCAGAGTGCTACATTGGTGACAGTGATCTAAATAAACGGAAATTCTGACTTCACCGACTGGATATAAAATCTCAGTAGCACAGGATGAAGATGTCTGCTATGGATGGCTGAATCTGCGAAGGTTCACCATACTGACTTCTGCGAAGATCCCCGAAATCGCGGTCTGTGCACTGATTAAAAACAAAGTGGGACCAGTTAATGAAATATCCATGATTTCGCTATGAACACAGCGATTTGCATCGGTCCCTAGGGTCACGGAACCTTCCTCGTCAGGTCAATTTAAACATCGATACATGGAATACCCCCACTGTACAACATTTTCTCAGATGTTTTCCTCTCCGATACTCTTCTGCTCCTCAAAGGACACGATGTGGAAGAGTCGCATCCAAACTGAACCCAGAGCATCCAATACAACGAATAAAATAGATAACAACCTATCCATAGTCCGGTTTTATCACACCATTCCCGCCTTGCAACTAAACAAAGTTTACAGGAAGACTTATAGACACTCAAAAAAGCCAAAGGATTCAAAAAATCGGGACGAAACTTACACTAGTAACGCTTGTGCCATCTCTACGTCCTGACGTTTCCTCCATGTAAATGTAAACGAGATAGTACCGACGTGTATTATTACGCCTTTAACGATAGTCCGGGTTGCAAAAAGATGTTTGGGGCAAGATAAAATCATCTTAGTAGCCACCATGATTTTATAATAGAACTTACAATTAGAGGAGCGAGGAGTTTTGACAAGAAAAAAACCATGGATCCACATCTCTTGAGCGTACGAAATTTAGCAATAGGAAGCCCATGTCATTATTCCCGGTACTGTGTTTAAACAACTACTGACTAAATGTCAGTAATGAGAGAAACGAACAGGCAACTCGCTCCACTCGCGAGTACGAGGATTGAACATTTCAACAGAATCCGAGGGGCTTTGATAGGAGCCGAAGCCACCAATGACCACCAAGTATTCATCGCCAACATCACGCTGGTGAAATCGGCGCTGGCGCATCTGGGAGCGGAGGTCAGGTCGAAGGTGAAATCGCTTTGCCTCGTCTACGAGGTCACGACACTCCAACGACTGACGAATGAGGCGCTGCACGCAAAAGGAAGCACGCATTAAGCCTTTCAGTGATCTGAAACAAGACGACTAGTGCTCCTCCCTCCCCTCACTCACCTCGCTGTCAACGATGTCGGTAAGGAAACGGACTGACATTATTGCCAGACGAACGTAGTTTAAGAGGTTGGGGAGGTGGACAGATCGGTTCGGTTCATCATAGTAGACCCAACGGATCACAGCGTTGTAGGCGGTCTCCTCACTATCGATCTGTAGGACAAGTGCATGGTTCTTTAGCGACACCACCCCGAAGTGAACTAGTGGCAGGTGATAACCACTATGTATCTTGCGCAAGAGGAATTAATGAGATTTCGCGGCTATTTTGATTTAGAAATCAGCTAGCCCGATTATGACTCCCCCGCACCAAAAAATACTAGGGAGTGAAAGGGATGAAATTGAGTAATATTACAACATACCCCATGTTCCCTAGTGTTCGGAGGTAAACAGAAGGTCCTCTCCGACTGACAATTTCTTAACCAATAAGTATTTTGTCTAACTCAGTCAAATCAATTTATTCAAATTACTGTATAAGTATCTAAATTAATCAAAAACATCATAGCACCATTTACTGAAAGTAGGGTCGACGGCACTTGCCTTAATAATGGTTGAGAGCTGCAGAAAGCACCTAGCACCAAAATGAAAGACTTCTCCGTGATTTCTATCTAAAATGTAGCCTACACGGTTGCAACTTAACAGTTCTTTTCTTAGCTTGACGCCTCGGAACTAAATAGGAGCATTTCCAAAACGCCCCGTCTTCTAAACAATCATTAAAACCGGCTTTCACAAGTCCCAGTGATGGTAAATTGGCTGCGACTTCTGAACAATCGGGGTTCTTTCTGAAGGTAGACGTTTGTATTAATGGCCGACTTAAGCAACAAACCAGCATTACAAGAGCTAGAGTCTGGGTCTAGCCAATGCTGAGATAAAAAAGCACAGCACCTAAAACGTCGTCGTGTTTGAATATAAAAAGATGAAAGGAGACTCATCACGTTTCAGCCAAGCAACGTCCAGCATTGACTTTAAAATTAAATAACCTTACACTGCAGAGAAAAACTGAATCATACCACTTACGATAATTGGTTAAAAACAGCTCCCATGCAAGTGATTATCAACAGCGACCTTAAATTTAAACTATTAGAGGTGCTACTCCTAAAGGTCAATATACGACCCGTTTTAAAGCATAGTGAGCTCCAAATAATCAAGCTAATGAAATGATTCACCCGTTCTATGCAATGCGCCCCAATCGTTTAATAATCTTCCATCAAAAGCGCGGCGTGTGATTAATTCGGTGTGGAAATGGGATATCCGCGTTCCCTGGAACTAATACATTGAACACAGTAAATAAGAACCTCTATTTTAGTCTTTTAGCTACTGTAGCCTAAGTCTCTCCTTTTTCAAAAGTATAATATTAGGTGAATGAGATGAAAACACAGAAGATACTTGAGGACTTATATGAAACATAAAAAGTGCATCTTTAGATGGCACATGTGATTATAGCGGACATCGATGTGATTTTACAAAGGCAAATAAAGATATTCGGGCCGTAAATGCCATGTAAATGTTTAAAAACAAGTTATGCAAATGTATGTTGCTTACGTGCAAATCCTCCCGGCTAAGGAGTTCAATGAGTTCGTCAGCGTTCATCAAAAGAAACTCCTCAAATTCAACAACTGTTTCAAAATTATGTGCAGCATAGTTCTTTGCAAAAACCTCAAGATCTGTGCAGCTGTGAAGTTCAGCGAATCGCCGAATCCCAAGAACGTTAGAAGCTTCGACTTGACCGAAAAGAAAGGCGGAGCAAACGGCTTTTACGCCTTCCATTTGGACGAGACTGGCGGCAGGAAGCAACTCCTGCACGTTTTCCATGCTAACTCGGACTTGGCCTGTGTAAACGAAATCGAGAAGTGCCTCCATGACGTCCGCCGACACGGATTTGAGTTCGATTTCCAACTGTGCAGATTCTGCCATCTTTCCAAACAAAGAATCTCAACTCAGATTATAACGAAACTTATCATAGGACCAATGTCTCAGGCTTAAAATCGCACTACCGTAATTGTAGTCAAAATAAATATATCGATTTCCCACAAAAAACTACACAGGAAGTACCAACTTACGCCATTTGAAAACATAGCGCCGAAATAGTCACTTGAGGCGGCCAAAACAACACGATGTGCAGGGAACACTCTTCCACCAACCTTTACAACAACATCACATAGTTGCCCCCTTTTTCGAAACATGTTCATTTTGGCAAAAGCATTCAATGAGTATCTTTCTGCATCCGAATCTGAAGTATTGGAATCCGGTAATCAAACTTTGAAAACATAATCAAATTCATGGGTGACAACATAATACATTCCAGTATTTGACTTTGCACAAACATTTAAGGAAAAAATGGGATGGTAAAAGATGTCCTAGTAAACACCATAAAATAATATAAAGAGCATTTCTGATTACTGTATGTTCCTTAAACAATAGTCAACGATGCAAGGTATCTTCAACAAATGCTTGACACAGGGACTCACTTTCACGTGAGGATTGATTGCACACGTCGGTTTCAGCCATGGCAAATGCAGTAGTTATTGTTAAAATGAGTCCCAGTCCACAAACAGCCCAAGACCCATAATGAGAAAGGTTTGAACTGCGCCTTCGTGATAGGCAAAACAAAACAAGGCGCATGGGACTGAGTAGAGTAATGCAGAAACTGGCAGTTTTTCGTTATGACTTCTAAAAATGATCAAAATCGAGACAACGTCTGTATTATTCGAGGTGAAATCACTGTCAACAGATATGCCTTAGATCTAGAACTAATTTGTCAAAATACGATGCTCATTTCTTGTTGAACCTGATTAAAACAAATTCTTCTGACATTTCATGTAGGGTTATTTAACCTGGTTTCAGTGGAAATATTTTGACGTTTCCATGGAGCTTGTTTACCCCTTTGTGCTCCAAAAGTTCCTACTGATGTCATAAACATCATGGCAGTACTTAAGAAAACGTTTTGTTGATGTACAGAAGGAATGAGAGGCTACTGGCATTACCTGATGGCCATGCTACCAAATCCAAATACAATCAGCCATTACCTAATTGCCCTCTTAATTCAATGTACAGCTCAAAAAACTATTAAGGCATTGCAGTGGAGCTTGCATCCTTACGTCTTAAGTAAATGGCATGAGAAGTGCATCACTCATTCATTTTGTGCATCTCAGAAACGCGATCATTTCCACCAAATACCTTGTTCCCTTGTTGGCTAGTCATTGCTTTATTTGATTTTAAGCTTGGACACCCCGAATACGACAAATTAACCTACTCTTCTTCCGTCTGTCTAAAATCATATCTACAATGCTAGTTATTGTCTCCCTGTTCAAATCCTCCACCACAAGTAATTGTTCAAAATATCAAAACAGCTTAACTGCTTTGTGTGAGAAAAGTAACAATGATTTTTTCTTAGCTTCATTGGAAAAGCAGGTAATTTAAAAATCTTGCGTGGCTTAAAGTTGGCTCATGCAAATTTTAAGCGATTAATAATATTGATGAATAATTCGGTCTTCAAGTGTTGGCTTTAACGGCGATAGCCCGTCGTCGAGCTTCGCTTCCACGGCGTCCTCCATCATACTCTCAGAATCGGTGTAGCTCTTGGGTTTCATGAACGCTGCCTCATTCCTCAGGGGATAAATTGTGAGATGATGGAAAACCCTTTGATGCGCTTCATTTCTCATCAAATCCTCTTCACTCAGTGCCAATTGCACATTTCTAAAAAAACCCAAGTAAAAATTCACAAAATATGCCACAGTGCTGCTAATTCCTACATTCAATTGAGATAAGATTCCGTATTTTGCGTAGAACATATTCCTAGCACAGTGAGTTCCGCATTCCCATCAGCTAAAGTCGCTTATTTATACACAAAGTCAAATGATTTATAAGAGTTGATTTTTGGGGATTTTGTTCATTTTTTCCCATGGTAATAAACTACAAAAGTGGATTTTGCCTCGATAGTTAAGTCTTTAACGAAATTCTCCCAGATAAGTGACAACCTACTCTTTGATATTCATCTCGCTGAAGAGGCTTTTGGGTTCATTCAGAGCTTCTGCTATAGACTTGTATATTTCTATGCTCTGAGACTAGAAGACAAAAGCACGACGCTAAATAAACATACTCGCAGTAATACATTCACAAATGGATTTTTAACTTACAGACGATTCACCGAACAGTTTTCTTGCGTAATTGTCAAAGTCTGCATCCTGTCCTACTTTACTGGGTTTTGTACCCACACGGCTTGAAGTGGCCTCCTGACGGATTGCTTGAAGCTCCGGAACGGCGTGAGTTCGTGGGTCCATCAGCACATCAAACGGCCCCATTTGTCGGCTCGCTGAAATCACGTTCGTCATGTTCCACAGTGTGGGTTGGCCAAATGTCCCGATGAAAGCACCGCTCCACGACCACAAACGTGCACAACAGTCGACAGACGTGGTAACCAGTAACTGCCTCGTGTTAACCGCTTCTGTGCTAGTAACGCGTTCCGTGTGAGCTCTCCATGTGTGCAACTCTATCCGTAAATATGATGGACTGTTTGTGCACACTCTTTTAAATAAACAGGTTCGGTTAGCATATTCAAAGGTAGGTTTCAGCCTATCGCTATGCTGCACTACAAATGAAACTCTAAAACCTGTCAAAATGCCAACCAGTTTGCCTGAGACACGATTTGGTGCAGTTCCGTACCATTGATGTATAAAATCACGTCAAGCATGTGTGGCACCGAGTCCGGATGTAAAAATTTGGATTTCACATATATGCGATTTGCCAAATCAACTCACTTGGTGGATGAGTTTTTTCAGGCTCACGTAAGCAGTAGCTTTTGATGTCCCAAACTTGAATCCATCCTAATTCGTCACCAGTAAAGAGGTAGGAGTCGGTTGTTTTCTTATCCTCAACCAATAGTCCCAAAGCCATTGTTGTCGCTGATACATTCTTGATGGAGGACTAAATAAGAGCTCAACTTGTCGTATTTGGCAAACATACTACATGGAAGGAAGCGTAGTGAGATTCATTGGCATAGAGAGCCCAGAAGTGAATGATTTCACCTGGTCCACAGGAGACAAGATTAGCTGCATCTTTTAAGTCCTTCCTACTTTCAAGGAATGCCAATCTAGTCAGACTTTGCTTTTGATGACCTGAAAAAACAGTCAGTACGGGTATAAAGTATGGGCTACTCTTTGCATCAACCTGCTCTTCAAGACGCTTCAAAACATGTCCACTGATAGCGTTCCAGACACAGATTTCGCCGCCAAAATCACCAGTTCCCAGAAGATTTGAGTGTCTTGAGACAGTTATTTCACAGATATGCTCGTGATGTCCCTCCACTGCAGTGCCATCTTGACGCCAGGGAGAAAGCAAATGTTGCTCAATCTCACCACCTCCTTCTCCCCAAACTGTTTCCAAATCGTCTTGGTAAAGTGTTACCCTCGTATTCCAGCCAACAACTGCAATGTACCTAAGGAGTTATCAACATTCGGGGTTAGCATAAACAGCCGGCTTACCTTCCTGTTCCAATGTTTACGCATTCAACTGCGGATACTATATATCCATCACTGTGTTCCACTTCTATAAGAAAAAGGGTCACCAGATTTAAACGACTGAATAAGGGGTAAAGTAGCATCGAGACACAACTTACTGGGTCGTAGCTCCAGTAAGCAAGCGCCGGAGTGATGATTCCAAATACGCACAACGCCGTCTCTTCCACCTGTTATGAGTCGCCTCTCGGTCAAGTCAAAACACATGCACGTGATTGGCTCCCCATCATGTGCGTCGGTGACCTCGGAAACCAGTTGGCCAGTGGAGAAGTTCCATACACGGATGCTCTGTCAAGTGGGAGATCCGTTTTAGGGGGAGTAATCTTAAGGAGTGTGTTCTCTCCTTTTGCTTTCGTGAACAATATACAAGTTACTGGTTCATAAGAACGATAGTTTTGGTCTAACAGATGATATTCAAGAGCATAGTAATGAATTGAACTAATCAGGCTACCGAATCAGCGGATGCTGTAATCAGTTGATTGAAGGTCCGATTGTATTTGCACTGGTTAATTTTCGCCTTATGAGATGGAATTGGCTCCCACTGTAGATATTGACTGAAAGCAGCACACGATAGGGACAGAAAAGTACCTCAGGAAGTAGAAGTAATACCTTAGACAAACACTATCAAACAATAGACTATGCAAAGGAGGGTGTGGAAGAAGGATTCTAAGATGACGCCAAATTAACTCAATTTCATTTAGTCTACTTAATTAACAATAAGTAGGGTATGTAAGTTACCAAATAGATAGAGATACTTTTTTCGCAAACCGAGTGATTTTGACAAAACACGGCAGTTTTTATGCTTACTGGGGTTTCGAGTTCATATATTCAGAAAAATAATTCTCCGAGATGGTTCCGAATAGGCATCCCCCATAGCATTCCCAAGACTGATGGCGCTCCGTCCACAGGCGCTCTTCAGTCGATTTCCTGTAAGGCACTACGAGCACATCATCGTGGAAGGTCGTTTGCTTCTACTTAAAAAGTGTTCCACAGCTAACTTTTTTTCAAGCCTGACGAGTGAAACGTTATTGGCAACAATCAGGAGGGAACGCGCCGAGGAAGAGTACGCGCAGCTTTGAAGATCACCTTGATTTTTTTCACCGACTTTTGTGTAAAATGTTGTCAAACAGGCGTAGCTATCCAGGTCCCAGATCTGAAAGTCAAACTATCAACTGCCTACATGTTTGCTTAATTTTATCCCTTGAATAATAAACCTTTCATTCCATAATTCTACAAAATAGGTATGAAGTGGATGTATTCTAGACTTTTACACTTAAAGCAGCCTACTTGCCTTAATGCAGCTGGCCGAAGAAACGCTGATTAGGGTGCTGTCCTCGATATTTACTCGCAAGAAAGACAATGGAGACGTATGGCCAATCAATTTTCCGATCGGTGACCTTGAAATATAGTAAAATGCTATTGGATGTAGGTAAGATTAAGGTAGGAGGGCGGAGAGATGGGAAGACAGATATGTGGTGAAAATTAAACATAAATGCAAAGACAGAATTTAACTCACGTTGTAATGTAGGGATTCCAAATTCTTATAATTCTATCCATACCTAAATAACCGGAGGAGATGAGATAAGGAGAGGTTAATCTTACCGCCTGTGACAAGGATGTTCATTTCCTTAGAGAATTCAAAGAACCTTGCTCCTTTTGGAATCATAAACACCCTTTGCTCAAATGGATCCCGTTTTTTAGAAACAAATATGGAAGAAAATCGGCTTGAGGAAATGCTTGTGATTCTGGAAGCTGGCCTCCTTGAAAAGAGTGTTCTAGAAGAGCCTGTTAATGCAAAAAGTTGGGTCTTATTATCTTTGCTCTTTATGAACTACAAAGTGGTTATTCACTTTCTTGACTTCGAAAGATGCTCCCTTTGAGCACGGTAAAACAATTTTACATAGCCTCTGGCAGCATAGTTGTATACTGATTATTGGGAGTAGTATATAAACTTCTCGAAAATACTTTGGGTCGGATGCCACGATCTAAAACCCATTTAAACTATTTTTTGTTAAAGATGTCCAATAATGAGTATGTAGCTCTCGAAAAGCAGAAAGATCCCAAGCAATGTCAAAAGCATTTATCCTGCACCAAAAGACATACTTTTAGGATTCATACTTTCCTGGGTGATAGAGCATATATTGAGCTTCCTGTGTCAAATTTGTCATCACACTAATCTATTCCACAAAGTTTTACCCACAGCCCCCTAGTTGTACCTATGCTTAGTCTTAGTACAGGTTTTTAAGGGCTCAATGGACTTATAATATTCAAAAGAACTAAGACGATCTAAAAAGTCCACGTGACTTGTGTAAACTTATCTGAGTTCTTAAGAAGTGCACATCCTCTTCTTTTCGGCATTTCGAGTTATCAAAAGTAGGTTACTGAGCGGCATAAGAATCGAATTAAAGTGGTAGGAAGAGGTAAATACTTACTTATTTTGTCTTATTTAGTGATCCTACTTTTGTAAAAGCTTTAAGACAAGGAGCTGTAGGGGATCAAAGTTTGTGAACATGCACATTATGGCTACAAAGGCCGTAAATATGCACCCATTGAAGTTCACAAGACACAAACATCTCCATGAGTTGGAGAAAAATCAGTGAAGAGCATCAACTACTTTGTAGATGATAGTTAAAAGAAGAGAGGACTCCAGACAGAAAGATCTGTTCTCAGATTGGACTCTGTAGGTATTGATTAACGACTTAGTACCATGGCTATTTGTACCTGACATTTATGTTATAAGCCTACCAGACCTTCCGGCTTTTGAGGTGTTGGCAGACTTATCTTAATTGGAACTCACTGGTAGTTTCGCTCGATGTGATATCTCGTTTACGACGGATAAGATTGGATTCACCGCGCCATGGTGGAGTAAATCCAATAATTCGCCCTAGGAGATGAAATTTGAAATTAGGTGATTAAATTGTCGGCCTCAAGATCAAGTCAAAAATCGGATGAGTGGCGAGAAAAGAGGTCGAGACGCTATTGGCAAAAAGGCAATTTCATAGTATTTCCACTCCACTTTGCAACGCGGCAAATCACATCCTTTTGAAACGAAACACCAAACTTCGAAAGAACTTTCTTCTAGCCTTTTTTAGATTACTTATTTTAAAATAACAGTAAATGATTAGTAAAAGAGCCCTTAAAAATTGAATTATTTGATGTTACTTGTAATTGGTTTTCAAATATCTCCAAATTTATATCTTTGTAATGATGCAATTCTATGGTGTTTTAATAGTGCAATATTTGCACCCATCAAAATTACATTAGACAGCGTGAGATCTAAAAGTGCATTTTTTATTAAAGCATATCGTCCAATTTGGGAACAAAGATTTGAACTCACCAATGACCACCGCGGTGCCCTCGTGACTGCAACAACTTATTACTGTTTCTTCAGACTCCTCGACCTGGACCTTGAAATATATTTTGGTTTTGTAGAAACCCCTGAGACTTACACAATTAAGCCACGTATAACGCTACCAAACTCTTAGCTTAAATAAAGCGGCATAAATTCAGCATTTTCTCAGACCCATCCAACACCAACTGCAAGGTTAACGCTTTTGTGTAGGTAGATATTGTTATCTTTTTGGTTGTGTAAATGTCTGTACAACTAACATACTTTAGCAGCCCATTCATTGTGAGTTTTCCAACGAAGGAAGAAGACCTTCGGATCCACTACCACAGCACTGATACTCATTTCGGGTTGTACTTCCATCGGTTGCTGCAATCGCCATCCATGCAGAAGATCAGCCACATCTCTAAGCAAGAGGATGCTTATGTTTCCGCTGGAATCGCCCCAAGCTATTGCATGCTGCTTTTTATCCGAAAGCTTTCTGAAGAAAAATATAGCGATAAGTCCACTTAATCGCATTGAGATCTAGCATGGTATATTCTGGGTATCCATGTGGTGTTAAATGGGGGAGGAAGGCTTTGCACAGATTCAAAATGGAAGATGAGTGTTTCAAATGTTCCTTAATTCCGTTCCTTTTGTACTCTAGAGATTATGCATTTCATGCGACGTAGCAGCAGCAGTGACACGGGCCTTTAGCAAATAAGTTAACTTAAAAGTTTACTATTTCCAAACGCAATTTTAGAACATAGTAGCCGTAGATCATCCAGGGTAGTCTTGGGGCTCCACATTGATGGCAGCAGAAAATGAACCCTATCATAAAGTTCAACCACCCAGATTCCTGTTCCTGAATGCTAAAACTTAACGTAACATGAAGAAAGGTATGCACTGAGAATAAAAGAGCCTGGGATGACACCCAACAGAAGGGACAAAAATGCCATCCACCGTTGGCATCCACCTCGCTCCCGTGTTCAGCAGGAGTGCTATTAACAAAGGAAGTGTCACTAGCCTTGAAACGTCTGGAATAGTTCGTTACGAAGCTCCCTACGGAAACTTAATGAAGATGATTGGGATAGCACGCGATACCACCTTGAACTCTTCACTAGCTGGACAGAATCCTGAAAGATTTGGCTGGACAGTGCAGAAGCGAGAATACCAAGGCGAGGAGGAACAGACGAAGGGACTATCTTAGATGCCGTTCTTGCCACTAGCGATGAACCGATAAGATAGGTAGCACGTTCGCCTTCCTCCAATACAGTTCCCACACAGCACGAAACTCCAGACCCGGTGGAATCACCAAGAGGGATCGGTGACGTTGCACTCAAATGACTCCTCAGTTGCGCGCAAATTCGATGACTGGTGCGGTCGGTTCATGGGTGCTTCCCCTTACCACACCAACTACGTTGGGATTGCCAACGTGGAAGGTTGACCAAAGGGAGATCGATAGGGACGACACTCAAAAGGATGGAGGGGTCATGCAATATACAGGTTGTTTATTTAACCCTCGGTTTTGGTATAAAGGCACCTTGAGGATCCGCCAATGTACTTCCGCTGGGTGGCATGACCTAAGGGCCACGCGAGTAGCCCCTAGCCCTTTTGTAGGTTTTCTTGCATCTTCTGAGAAGTCTCAAGGTACTACATTAGAGTCTTTCTGTTATTCTTCAACTATATTGTAAGTATTTCAGGCACTTATTTGGCTATTTTATAGCTTTAAAGTTTACTCCTCAAAATGTACTCAATGATAATCAAATTCGACCTACCCGTATGATAGGCACGTTGGTACAGTGTCCAGATCGTTGATGCGGAAATAAAATTGGTATCCAGATAATTCGAAAAATTCCAGTTCTCTGTCACTAATAATGAATTCAGCTTGACATTCATTATTGCCAGTAGGCTTACCCAGTACTGACAATGATCTTGTTTACATCATTGAGAAACAAAAGGTCGGTGTACCACTTTTTCCTTCCAGATTGTGCTTGCGATCTACTTGGTAATCGAGTCGTTTGCCTCAGCTTGAAGTCGCTTGTCCACGTGGTGAGCATTCCATCCTTGGGAGAGGAATTTCAATAGCCAGTAAACGTGCGCTTACATTGCTACCGATGGCAAAACCTCCGTTACTCCCCAGAGATATGATCCGTATGACGTGGTTCTTGTGAATTAATGGATAAACTCTGGTGTGAAACTGAGTTTCAGTGGCTTGACGAAGTTCCTTACTCTTCAAACTCTGCGCCTGTATGATAAACGTGCATATATCATCCCAGCTAATGCTTCCTTTGCCTTTCACGTCAATTTTGTTAAATAGTCGTTTTAACTATAGGAAACTAGCATGAGAAATGCCTTGTCCCCCCATTACCTGCCAATCGTTTGCTCTCGTCGAAGAGCCCGATAGAATATCGCGGAAAACGGCGAACTCTACGTCGTCCTTGTTAGCTGACAAATTCTTAGCCATGAGTGCTGCCTGGAAGCTTTCAAGATCGTCGACACTAAGCACGTCTAAAATCTGCTCACAGGTAAGTAAGATCAAGGGACTACGTCAATGTCATTCATATTGCTAAAACGGTCGAGAGGGATCTTGTTGGGTGTCCATGGTCGAGTGATTTCAGCAGTAAATTCTTCTGAAGGAATCGACCAAAGTACCAAACGCGGGGCTGATTTGGATCGCTTCATACCGCCGTCCATTTTTGAAGCCACCTTTTGTATTGTGATGCACATCACGAGCTTTGTGTTGTGGCTTTGTTTATCGTCAAGTTAACCTAGTAACCAAGACTAGGCTATTGGTTTTGTCGCAAATCTACTTGCAATTAATCAGTAATATATGCCTCAAATACTGACATTGCTGATAAACCAAATTGGCTTGGCCACTTTGTTTAATGGATTTTTAGGGAGAAAAAAAAACATAAATTTATGTTGCTTAGGTGGACAAGTATCTTCAACTGAAGGATCAAATGCAGTTATGGAAAAGTGATGAAAAATTTTGAACAATCAGGGCTCTGTAATGGTTTAATGAAATGGTTAACTCTTTGTGTTGGTTGTGCGGACACTGAAGTCTCGGTTACTGTACCTCCAAGCAAACTCGTTTTTAGACTTAAAAGAAGACATAACACTGGTGCAGAATGATTTTTGGACGTACAAAAGGTCTGAGAGGCTACTGGTATGGCCCAAAAACCATGTCGCCTTGCGGAGAGAGACCTTTAAGTGCCCATGGAACCGAAACGAAAAGTTAAACAAATAATTAAAGAATTACTGAGCCTCTTAATCATTTTGAGTGTCATCCATGTCGATCTCTCCTTGATTATCCTTCCATATCGGCCATCAGAACGCATTTGGTGACGTAGGGAGAAGCACTCACGAACCAACCACGCCAGTTATCGAATTTGCGCAAAACCGAGAAGACATTTGACCGCAATATCACTGATCTCTCTTGGTATTTCCACTGGATCTGGGATTTTGTCCTGTTTGCGAACTACATTGGCGGTAAGGTGGAATACACTGCCCATCTTGCATGTTCATCACTAGCTGTAAGAACCCTGACTAAAATCGGAGTTACTTCGTAAAAGAGATTACTGTTAATAACTTCGTGAATATGAGGTTTCGTGTGTATTCTTCCTCGCCACTTTGTTCACACTTTGATCATGTTCAGTCACACCTTTTTGGATTCTATTTGGCTAGTAGAGAGGTGAGGGAGGTATCACTTGTTCACTTCACTGACATCTTAATATAGGAACTGAACTTCTCCAGGTGGTTCACGGTTAGTGCCCCTTCATTTACTAGTGACATTCCTGCAGAACACGGGACTGGTACAGTTGCCAAATGTAGACGTCATTTTCAATCCTTCTATAAGGGGTCGTTGGAGAATCTCCCATCCGTAGGGCATGCCATTCTTCCTTAGCGTTCAAGCTCAGCATTCAGTAATAGAAATCCGGATAGCTGTCCTCTAGAAACAGATTTACTTTCCGCTGTCACCAACGTAGCGCCTTAAAATGAAAGAAGACAACTTATAGGACAGGATATGTATTGCCGACGCATGGAAGGGCTGGGAAAGGGGGGATGGCGCTAGCATGACGCAAAGGGCATTCCGCCAAGCAGAAGTACACTGACAGAGCCTTAATTGCCCACACAAGCAAGCCAAATCGGTCTAATTACTGTTCTTAAGCAAAAATATGCAAAGTATCGAGTTCTAGCTTCGCATGACACAGTTAGCTGACAGCAGAAAATTCGACCAAACGCATTAACCTCCCAGATAATCAATTAAAAGTCGATGATCCAATTTAACAACCGGCCGCCTTGATCTCATCATAAAACAAATCTTCATGACCTTCTGTACCGCCCTGAGTCACTTTTGAGGTCGGAGGAAGTGGTTTGGAGAATGGCGGAGGATATACTACTGATGTACAGAAGAGTCGAGGGCAGCTTTATCTGACTGCGTAATCAAAAAGGCGCTCCAAACAAATAATGCAGACACATCGCTTGGCAATGGTTAATTCACCTATTTTTAGCAACTCAATCATGGACAAGACAATTTAATTCCACTATATACCAATAGCTGTCACCTAAATGCCTCGACAACCAGCTTTTTGAAACTACATTGGAAAATTCCCGAGTAACAGCTACATAGTCTATCACAGTACCACTCGAAATTATACAGAAAAGTGGGAGCAAATCCCCATATTCACTTCCGGATGCAAAGCTTGGGTACAACCTGGAAGGCAAACGAACAGTGGGAGGTAAAGTCAAGAGTAATATTTTGTACATATCACAGATGATTGGAGGTGGGAGGCGAAACCCATTTCAGCCCATCAGGGTGGAGTTTTAGACCTCGAACGGAGACATTTAACAACTTTTGGAATGACCTCCAAACGGCTCCGCACTTCGGCTGGCAGAGGTGTGGACGATGATGCAGTCGAGTAGACCTGCTCCTCTTCCTCCTCTCCAGCTATTGCCGGTGGATGGTAGCGGATGCTGTGGACTGTCGCTGTGGAGTAAACAACTACAAGTCGGGCGCCGTCGTTGAATTGAACTTGCAACTCCTCCGGAGAGGACTGTGAGACCCACCCAACGGAGGGAACAAATACAGGATCGTAGTGGCGCGAGAAAGAGCGCGGCTGACTATCGCTGACCGAGGTACCGCAGCTAGCCACGAGCTGAGAGAGGCATGCGGATGAGACGGGGCCTTTGGACGAGGTTTTAGAAGCGGCGCAAGATCGACGACCAATTATTACGGGGAAAGGCGAGGAAACTTCTGCATCCAGCGGAGATAGGGCAACATTAAACTTCTCCAGTGAACTTTCAACCTCCAGACAGCGACGTCGGCACTTGGAAAGGAAAACATTGATAAATACTTGCGCAAATTCAGGTGATCCACACAAGGTAACTCATTGAGTGCTTTTAACTGCAATGATTTGGGACTGAATTTCAATGAAAATTGCTTCGTTAATGAAAGCTTAGTAAGATGGTGGGTTTAGCACGTCAGTGTTGGCAAAGATGGCCCGACAAAAAAACGGTCCAGCAATTAAAACGGCATGGGTGGGGCTCGCGCAACCAGCCCTGCTACAGCGCGTAAGCAATGACTCAGAGCATCTCCCTCAACAATTGCCCATGGCCGCTCAGAATAAGCGGATTTGCGATGAGTGAAGACGTGTCACCGGAATTCCGTAATGATTTTGAGGAGACAAAAAGCAACGCATGTAGGCGGTCTCAAACGTCTACTCGGTAGAGGATAGAGTAAAAGGAGTGCATTTGGGTGAATGGGATACAAAGAACATTCGAATCAAGCCACGGCTTTTGTTTGACGGCTATGAAAGAGATGTTACCGTGGTGATACCACATCCACAATTGCGCTCCATTGTGGGTCAGTTCAAGCACTGATGCCTGAATGGAGTAGCATGTGGTGCCAAAGAGCTTATGAAAGAATGGGTGAAACCCAAATCCATATGATATCAACGCTTCAAGGGCATCTGTTAGTGGCGATCCCGACCACGACGGAGCCCAGTGTGGAAGACACAGCAAATAAATCCTCGGAGCATTCACGGCGTGGGACGCCTGAGTCTGGATGCGAAAATGCATAACAGACGAGTGATAAAACCCGGAAGAAGCATACAAATTCAGCATTGGTAGCGAAGTGGAAGAGACAATCCCCGCCCCGATCTGACCCAAACATCCCACGTGCTTAACCAGTCTTCATTGTTGCAGCTCACTCTTTCTGCGTAGGAAATGAGTTCCCGGGTGGCAGTTGGCAGATTGTCCAAAGGCTGTTTGCGATCAACAGTAACGGTGCCGTTGGTCTGTGTAATGACCTGCACCGTTCCGGCTGCCTCACCACCGAGACAGATAACCCGACTACCGTCTGTAAGCACCTCCATCTCAAAGTCCGCCTGAGGCTCCACCTTCTCCATTAGAATACACTTTGCTCGCGATGTGTACAGCGTCACTTTGGGTGTATGAGCCTTGGCCATATTTATGAATCTAGCAGAAAAAAATTAAATAACTCCGTCAATAACACCGAAAAGCCGGTGGATTTGAAGTGAAAGCAATAAAAATAAACAGTTGTACCTAGCAAATGGAATTAAACTTGATCACACATTAGGAGTAATCAGAGTTTGCTTGCGCTGCTTAAGATGCCAAAACAATAAGGAAACTTCTGTTGGCTGATACACGAACCATTCAATCCAGGGACAAAGAATCTCAGTCTTACTTGGACACAAACTGATACTTCTTCCAGTACTTCTCAGGGAGCTGAGCAAGTCTATATACTCCATACGTATCGCCAGAGCGGGCTGCTACCGGGCTGTTCGTATTTGGAGGCACTCCACGTCCTCCATTAGGATGATAGATAATCACCTCCTGTCCATCAGCCGAGATGCCCATCACTTCAACGACGAGCTTCTGTTGATTCACCTGCGGGTCAAAAAACTCCAAACAAACCGACTCATCAGGGAGAATGTTGATCACTGCCATCCGTGTGACTGTGCGCATTGGGCGCAGGCGACAGGTACAGAGAGGTGAGAGGCTCGGCTGATGTGAGGTGCGCTGAAGATTTCCCACTGAGGCGGAACGACAAGGAGAAGGCGATGAGGTCGCAAGAGATAGGCCTGACATACTCTTTGAAGGAGGAAGAAGGTGTTGTAGAGAGCCACCACGCAGTCGCGTGGCAGAAGTTGGCGGTTGGTGACCTCTAGAATCGAAGGGGGTCAGAGGCGTCTGGTGACCAGATTGCTGGTTCTGCGTCGAACGATGCATATCCACTGACAGGCGGGAGGCTGCACGTGGAGGCAGAATGCTCGCACCCGGTCGGTAAGGCAGGGAGTGACGACTGTTTGCAGTGGCAGCTGTAGTGGTTGTTGTTGCAGTGAGTGAGTTTGACTGCATTCCAATGGTGGGTGTACGCGACATCGAATCGATCCCACTGTCTCTGGAGTGCTCCTGGACAAAGGTGTAGTGGAAAAACATAAAATACAGCCTTAATTCACAATGTAGTTGGTCAATGTTATGGCATTTGCTGAGATATTAAATGCATTCCTTTCGTTGATAAAAAGGAGAAAAAATGTGACAGTAGATTCACCATTTTACGTCGAGGTGTTGTGCTCCTAGTGATAAAGGGATGTCTGATCATATCGGAGAGTTTGATACGATCCTGCGGTTGCTTCCGCAGGAGTTTGGCAATGAGATCAGAGCAATCGGGAGAGAGATGTTCAGGCATTTCATAATCCCCGGCGATTACTCGACTCAGGGTACTTCTGACCTCGCGCGTATCAAATGGAGGATGACCCACCACTAGGGTGTAGAGCATGCAACCAAGAGACCAAACGTCCGTCTCCAGAACCTGGTGACCTCGACTTGCCACCTCACTGGGAATAAAACACATTGAGGGGGTTGGAGGATATAGCTTAATATCCCTGAACAGGTCCATTCACTAAAAAATAGGAGCGTCGAGACTTACGGTGAGATGTAATTAGGTGTGCCACACATGGTGGTGTGATCTTCACCAGGCTCAATTTTGGTCGCGAGGCCGAAGTCAGCAATTTTCTACAAAATAATCATTAAGTAGTTTGGACTTCATGTAAACCGCCTATTTTAAAGTACTTTAACAGCCCGTTTACCACTTTCATGTCCTTTGTCAGCAGAAGGTTAGCCAAAGTGAGATCCCTGTGAAGGATGTTGTGTGAATGAAGGTAGAGCAAGCCACTGATGATTTGCTTCATATAGTGACGAGCTGAAAAGAGAAATGCTGGCTAAAGTGCACAGAATATAGCAGTATTCAACAAAAGAAGTCCCCTTCAGCTCGCGTAATTAGGGGTAGGATTTCACCCGGGAATTCAGTGAGCAGTGCCTCGAGAGGGTGACAAAGGGTATGGAATTAGAGAAATGACCTAGTCAAAAAGTCAATCAATGGTAGCATCTTGATCACCAACTAAACTTATTTCATACGTCTTAGAATAATCCCAATCAGGGGTTACAACCACCACTACTACCAATCAGTAGACTCAAAGCAACAGAGCGAATTAGTGGCATTCTGAATGACAACAATTTCCTGAATCCTATCTGGTGGTTTTCACCAGCATTCATAGCGTGACCGACTTCAAAAAAACGCGTTGTGTTCTGCTTCCTTTGTCGAATTTTTGACATTTTGACAACCAATTGCAAGGATATACCATTCTGGTCACGTGACTCCATTTTCAGGAACCACTGTGGCGTATTGCACGTCCGTTGAACCAAGTGAAAAGTATCCCCGACTGAAAACTCTTATGACAGAGTAATAAGTCAATGGAGATTGCTAAAAGTAATGCCCAAGTAATACTTAATTACGGTTTAATCTACAAAGACTCATTAGAACGAACATTTTCCTGAACTAATCGCTACCAAAAACGGATAATAACACCCACTTGTATCATACATCTAGGAAAGTTTGCCAAATCTGAGTAGAGAAAATTGGCATAGTATATGAGCACAAAGACATACTTACGCCATTTTCTACGTCATTTACCAATTTTGGACTCAGAACTGAACTTGGAGGAGATGTATGGGGAACAGCGAGCTTACCCATGTCCTCCGAAACAGATCCGTTCTGCCGAATGTAAGCCTGTAGCTCCCCATTGTCACAAAATTCGAGGACCAAGTAAACGTAGTTTGCATCTTCAAAGCATGTGTATAACTAAAAGAAAAAAATGAGCTAATCCGCTCATAATAAAACATCTAGCCCCGCAACTCTACCAAGTTTCAAGGTAACACAAGAGTCAAGTGAGATTAGTAGGAGACAACGAACCTCGAGAACCGCAGGATGCTTCAAACGACTGTGGATTTCGACCTCTCGTTGAACGCGATGAGTGAGGCCATGTTGATGCATATATTTTTTATCAATCTAAACACCAAAAATAGATGTAATATTATCAAAGGTTTGGATAGTCAGAATGAAGCCTAGTAACACTCAAAGAGAAATCAAGAGAATTGTAAGTAAACTTCAAAAGATGACAAAACAACGTATGAAATTGTTTGAAGATTAGATGGTTTATTAGGAATGCACCCAAAACAAGAAACGTGAAACTGAAGCCCACCATTTTGATTGCAACCTCCTGACCAGTGATGACCGACTTGGCTCTATATACTTGCGCAAAGCCCCCACGGCCGAGGAGTTCAAAAACCTGAAAATCCTTAAAGAAGCAATGAATGCGAGAGTTATCACATATAAACAATGTCAGAGGTTAGACAACACTGAAAAGGAAGTCTTCAATGTTTAAAGGACCAATTACATGAAGACGTCTCTCAAGGTAACCGAAACCAGGCGACATGATGAGAAAGTGGAGAGTAACGTACTACGCGCTCGCAGGGGTTATATGGGATACTGAGTAGCTGTTGCTAGACGCACAAGTGACGCAATGTGATTCTGTGGTCACCGTGGCCTCTCCATTTACATGAATAGTCTTACTCATCCAAAGAAGACGGTCCACAAACCCACACGACAATGAGTAAGCACACGGGCCAGATATGTGACAGTACCGAAACGATTTATGCAATTAGCCGATTTCCAAATAGAGTGCCATAATGATACCCAACTAACGCTCCTTTGCATGTTCAGACAATCTTCAAAAATCCTGTGCACTGATACCAAGTTTTTACTTAAACATGATAAAATCAAAGGTAGAAAAGTGGAATAGCAGATAGGGTACTTTAAATCGAAATGCTTGGAACGAACCCTGACGCCAAAGATGGGGACAAGTGAAAAACAAAAATTCGAAAATCCAAGTTTTTTTGGCGCTGAAAGGTATGCCTAACAATAGGAAAATCACAACTTGTGTATAAAATTGGAGGTGTTTATATTCCTCAAGACTGGCTTTAAAAGGTTAAACAAGTACACATTCCGGAACTAAAGTCTGCTTCACCCACACCTTTCATAAGAAGATTCAGAACATCAGTTATCACTATCATAACACAAATCTGATGTAAAACCAGGCACCCATTATTAAAAAGTGGTTTTTTGCATGTCGGTAAAGTGCATTGGCAGCCAAATTTTTTTAACTAAGAGAAGACAGCTCAAGGTTTTCATTAACCAAAGCAGGAAAATCAGGGTGTGAAAGTCCATCTAGTCGTCCAAAGCAAAGGGATATTTGAAAAAATGATTAATCGAAAAAAATCGATTGTAAATTTTAGGAAGACTTCAACTTACTAAGGTGTTCAAGAGATTAATATCAAAAAAACGAGTCCGAAAAACAAAATCAGCATGAAAACCGGAAACCGAACAAAAGGCCGAATAAAACACAAAATAATGCAGTTCATAAGAGAAAACCCTTGAACAAAGGACAAGTATAGACTATGGCAAAAAAGCAGCAGTGGAAACAAATGCAGAACATGTTTAATATAGCAGCGTTAATAATGCCGCAGCACTTACATCCTTTGAGGACCCTAACCCCTTTAGGTTTGGTTGAACGTACATTTAACTTCCCAAAAGCAGTCTTCTACTTGCGAGCAAGAGCTGGAGAAAAATTTGACTACACACAGGGCTGAAAAACGAAGAAAGTAGATAGTTGCCGAAGCATACAGATTGAGCGCGATTTGCGCTATGCGGCTAATAAGTCCATATTAACACTGGCTGAATAATTGCCCAGTGTTTAAATACAAATTTTAAAACGCAGATTTGGCTTTCTATTACTTGTCAAATTGTAAAATGGGGAATAAAATGCCCCTCTAAGTGTACCTAAAGCCAACCTTTCAGTGCATATCCAAAAAAAATCTGTGCACAAACACCCTTTTAAAAAATTTGTAAATTTTATTTACCATTTTTTGCTCTAAGGTGGTTTCACAAACTTCCATCTCAGACCGCTGGGCTATGCTGCATTATTTCATTGCGTTGCGCATTTTCTGACACAAATACAACTTTCAGACAAAAAAATTTCTAAACTTCTTGGTAAATTGGTATTGAAGAAACACTGATTCATTAGCTTGTTTAGTTCGCACAATTGAAAAGTGAAATATCATTTTCTATATATCCATCAAAAATCCTATCTGCCTTTTTTCGTGAACAAACAAGTTAACTATGTATAGTTTTATTTATCTATCTTATTGAAAACGCCGACGTACGTAAATGAACCAATTGGAGAGGTTTTCGTAGTTGGCTCTGATTTCTTATCTCCTCGATGATTGTATATGTTGCTGTGTTATTAACCACTTTACTTTAGCTTTTGAGGGCTTCTTTCTTCGGATACGTCTGTACGCTGTTTCTAGTCGCCTTTGGGAATGGCTTAAAAGGTTCAAAGCCTTCTGGTGAGCGAATGAATAATTTACCTTGTGTCCACTATTGTTGTTTTTTTGGATATCATACCGGCTCTTCACCCCGCACCGTTGTTTTATCGTGCCTTTTATTTGCCTCGTTCAAGCTTATCTTGATATTTTAACTTTCTTCTCTTGTCTATCTTCTTTGAACGGCTTTTTTGTGATCTAGTTGGTTTATGTTTCGAAGCTACCAGTGTTTCGAAAAATTTATGCACGCATTTAAACCCCTTTGAGACTTCCTCATTTGGCATACATATATTTCTTTGCTCGTATCCAACGTGTTTGTAAGTCGGCTTATAAGTATTCTGGTTGGTCTCAGACTTACCGGAAATTCTTCAGGGTATATTTTGCTATCCAAGTGCTTCAGCGGTTGTCCTAATAAGTGTATTGATAAAGGCATCGCATCTTCTTCTAGATGAACGTTCAAAAGAGCAATCATCATTATCTCTGAGTGAAGGTAAATTGAGATTTCCTCTCGCGCTTATTTTTAGCCGAAAATGCCTACCAAAAGGGCATTCAGATGCTTTTGGAATGTAAAAATCCTTCCCTAGGAGATCCTTCGTAAGTGTTTTTGTCTCTTGACAAGGCGTGTTTGTAATGTTTTTCTTTTGAGATCAGAAATATCTAGGCGTACGTGTGTCATTATGCATCTTGGTAGCGCCACTCTCAATTTGCATAACTATTCTAGAGCTTTAAAGCTAATATCGAGCGCTGCTGAGGCGGGACACGCCAAAGCTCTTGAGGCAATAGCGACCGCATCTGCTCTTGCTTGGGGTGGGCTACCTCTATCCATTAACGCGGCCGTGGAGCAATTTCGTCGTCTAGCAGATGAAGGCAACCCCCGGGGTCAACTGGGCCTGGGCATTCTGCACGCTGCTGGCATTGGAATAAACGCCAGCGTTCCTCAAGCTATCATCTATTTGACTTTCGCAGCTCTTGGTGGTGATGAACTCGCAGAAATGGCTATGGTTCGTAACCGCCATCCTTAGCTTTGACCATTGTTACTTACAGCTGCGTTTGTTTTTATAGTAATTCATGCATCTGCTCAGAGTTCGATTTCGTAAAAACTGGCTGAATGTTCTGAAGATTTATTTATTATAAGTGCTCACTAAATGCTTTTAGGTGCATTTCTTAAGGTGGTATTGTGTAGAAAAGCCTGTTAATATTTTGGCTGATCCTGAGACTCACTTCATTATTTACTTTGTACATAAGGCAACAGATCTTAACCACAACTATTCCATTAAAGCTTCTTGCTTTGGTAGAGCCACAGTTATCATTAATTGTAAAACCACTTTGTTTGTGAACAGGATCTTGAGGGAGGCTGAATTCAGGGATTCTGAAGTGGTCTACGTGGTAATGCGCATAAATTAAAAATTCTCATCTGTTATCAATGGGTCGGCGAAGTTTTTGAATCATTGGATTCATTGATTCATTGGATTAATTTTCAGCAGTTGGCTCGGTACCCATAGTCATTTTGTTTTGAATCTTAACAGATTAGGTTGCCCATAGCATCATTGTCTTTGGGACCTTATAGGTTTGGTATTCATTGTTTAATTCTTGATCTTTGTTAATTTGTTTGCGAAATGCTGCTGCAAATTTAGTGTCCCAGTCTCTCTTTAAGACATTACAAGGCGTACCAATATGGTGGTCGGGTGCCGTAGGCTTAGCGAGACCCATGACATCAGGGAGATCTTGCGTTGTTAAACACGAAATTAAGGTGAACTTCGTTCCATTGCGAAGGGTTACCGATACCTGGCTGGGATCGGTGTGGAATCAAACTGTGAAACAGCCCTGGCCTACTACCGACGCGTGGCAGGCAGAGTGGCGGAGCAGGTGGAGAACCGCGTGAAAGCGGGAGCGGGCCCGATATTGCTGGGACCTACAGTGGTGCGCATCAACCTGCTGGAGGAACGTGAGCAAGCTGTCGGGGGTACCGCGCTCTCCAACTACTTCATCTCTGATGACATTCTCTCCTACTATAAATTTGTTGCCGACTCCAATAACGTCACTGCTCAGGTCACTTTGGGACAACTCTACTACAATGGCCAGCATGGCATCGATCTTAATCATAAACTGGCCCTCTACTACTTCAAGCGTGCCGCTGAATCTGGTAGCTCTCTTGCAATGGCCTATCTCGGCGAGGTTAGTGCCCAGTCTACCGGTAGCTAGTGCAATCCCCTTTCGAAAAATGGCCACAAAATTATGCGTTTTAAGATGTACCTCGTGGGTAGTCCAGAAGTGCCGAAGGATGAGGCTCTAGCTCTCAATTATCTGCAGCGTGCTGTAACCGCCGGAAATCCTATGGCACTTACAGGCCTAGGGCTGGCCTACCTTCACGGTCGAGCGGGCTTGACACCAGATCCAGTAAAAGCAATGGATTTGTTTGTTAAAGCCGCTGATCAAGGATGGCCGGAGGCGCAACTTCAATTAGGTCTTCTGTTTATGGGTAAGTTGAGCCCCATTCCCTTCAGAAATTCGACTGTTTCTAGGCACGTTGGGCTGGAAAGCGGACTATAAAATGGCCCTTAAGTACTTTACTTTGGCCTCGCAGCAAGGAAACACGCTAGCCTTCTACAATTTGGGACAAATGCACGCCACCGGAATGGGTGTGTTCCGTTCATGCGGCACCGCTACCGAGGTACTTCTAAACTTAGGGGGTTTCACGTCTCATTATCATTTGCATAAAATTTTGGCATTACAGCTATTCAAAAACGTGGCTGAGCGTGGTCGCTGGTCTCAACTACTCACGTCAGCTTACCTGGAGTACTGGTCTGGCAATCATGAGGTCGCCTTTCTTCAATATGTCGCTCTCGCTGAACTTGGCTACGAGGTCGCCCAGAGCAATGCCGCGTTAATTCTTGAAGAGGGTGAGTTTTTTGAAGGGGAGGTCCTTTGACCTCCTAAGTCTACCTCACCTTGAAAGCTATGCTCAATGAAGGAACTTTCTTATTTAAACTTCAACTCTCTTTCAGACAAAATTGACTTCGTTCCCGACGATGAGCGCTACAAGCGTGCTTTCGTGTATTGGAAACGCTCCTCCGCACAGGGTAACACTCTGCAATGTCTAGCACGGGTAACCGATTAGCACTTTTTCCTTCTATTTTTGTCCTCCCTTTTTTCGCTTTGAAAAGGCTCTTCCACATCACGCGTAAGACTGGGTGACTATCACTTCTACGGTCTGGGCACAGACGTGAATTATGAGCAGGCCATTCAGGAGTATCGATTCGCCTCGGATGTGTTGCGCAATGCACAAGCCATGTTCAACCTTGGCTACATGCACGAGCACGGCCTCGGCTTCAAACGCGTAAGCAGCGTGCTCTGCTTCATGTTCCGCACCACCAGCGATGTAGCCTACTAATGCGGGCTACTCTTTATGCCTTAGGACATTCATCTTGCCAAACGTTTCTACGATATGGCGGCAGCGACCTCGTCGGATGCGCAAATACCCGCGGCGTTAGCGCTTGCCAAGCTCTCCTTCTCGTTTGCATTCGAATTTCTACGGAAATCCTCCCTGGTACGTGCTTGCCAATGGTAGCCATTCCATGTGCTGCTAGGTTTTAGAGGATCCCTTGCTCCTTTGGACGTCCAATCCATGTTCATTGGCAGAAAATCAATACTTTAAAAGACATCATGGTTCTGAAGTCTCTAGTAAGCTTGCTCCTTCGTGCGCTAACAAACGTTTTATTTATTTTGTTTTCAATAGTTTCGAAGCTTCTTCGGTCTGTTTGTAACCGTAACGGAGGGTGGTCGCGAACCGGTTGTCCCCTCAAAGATGGACTGGGACTTCTACGTCATCCCCTTGCTTGCCGGAGTTCTGTCCCTCCTCATTATCTACATGCGCTTTCTACAATAAAATATCTCCCGGGTACTTATTTTGTAAAGGAGGCTCACTTAATTACCACCTATCTCTCGCTTCTTTGGCTGCTTGTCAACGGTTGAAATGCAAGGTTTTGTAAAGAGCTCGAAGTTTTAATTCTTGCTGCATGGGCTGGAAGCGAGTGAGTCATCCACAACCATCATGATGTACCAAAGTCCTTTTATCCAGAAGGTATTTCCGATACAAGCCAGGATTCGAAAGGGGGTTTGTTCAATTCAGCGGGTGCACTGCATTGGTGTAGACAAGCTTATCGCCAACTTCGGCGACTTTGCCGCCTTCCATGGAAACGGTGATACTACCGACAGATGCATCGACAAGGAATTTGTCGGTGGGGTGAAGCTTGGACAGTCTTTCCGTCGGCACCGGAGGCATTGCTCGAGAGTCTTTCAGTGGGTTCAAGTATCGGTAGAGGAGCAACTCCTCCACGGCTAAAACAAGAAAGGATGTATACCGAGATTGGGAACGGAATTTAGCGATGGTAGAGTGAGGTGGTGTCGTCATTGTACGACGATGAAAATTGCGGGTTCATCTCACGGGATGCACCAAAGAAGGGACTAATGGTGCTGGTTGCCTTGAAATTTAGGATCATAAGTAGACGTCTTACCCTGACCAGTGGTCGTGGTGGAGCGGCAGACTTTGAGTAGACGCTTGGTGACCTGGTCCACTGTGTCGCCATCGTGGATTTGAAGAGTATCTACAGAAAAGAGGCCCGATCCCACAGCAGGATTGACTAGAGAGACGCCAAGCCCTGGTGTCGGCGTTTGAAACACTATCATTGGTTCCATTGGACAGACGGATTCTTTCACCTTCACATCGTCCGACATGGCTGCATCCCGAATCTAGGGAGGGGGGCCAAAAATTGGGTGACCACGACGCATGCATATCCACGGGATAACACTTAGACACATCGAGACCTCTGAAGTAGTCATTTGTAGCACTAGTTACCTCTAATCCATCGGCATCAAGGCCGAGATTGGCAACGAGGTAATCACGGTTCGCTTCTAGAACGGCCTGTTCATCTAATTCCAACCTCGCATTTAATGTCTGCTCGCCGTTGGAAAGGAAGCGTTCACGAACCAACTGAACGAAGGGCATCGCTCGCTTCGCCTGCTTGCCTAACGACTTCATGTGGGGCTGTAGAGCCTGCAAGACTGTCGCGTTGTCCGGCAATCCACCCGCCTTCTTCAACAGGGAGTGTAGCACATTCAAGATCGTTGCCTTAAAGCCAAAGAAAAGGCTAACTTTAAACTACAGAGGCTGAAAAGTGGCTCCATGTTGGTAACAGTGGAGGTAGACGTATGGTTTCAGCAAGGGCATAACACGACCTGAAAAACCATGGAATCGCGAAGAAAAGTTACAGCCTAGAAGAAAATCAGAACACCCAAATTTAGTATTGAGCACACGACATTAGAATAAACCAAAGTAGGGGCCATTCAGGTGTGACATCTAACCTGCCAAGTTGGGTAGGCTCTGGCGACCCAGACAATGGCATCGGTGGGTTGCTTAGGCAGCTGTTTTTGCGGCGCTTGATCCTGCGTCTTCACACCACCACTTCCTTTGCCCCTGGGTCCTCGAACAGTGAGAGTTTGCTTCAGTTGAAGACGGAAGGAGCGCGCCACGTCATCCAAGTAGCGACCTTGATTGACAAAGTTAACGTCTCTTACCTCAGGCTTAAGCGAAATCGTGGTTCTGAATAACAACAAACATAATTAAAAAAAAGGTGTCACATGTTTGATGTGTTAGCCGTCAGGTTGTAGTAACTAGTCGCATCAAATCGCGTATCGCAAAGAGATTGGTTGAGCTTGAAACAATGGAATCGATGTAGGATGGCCTTGATATGAATATAAAGTGAGTGTTCAGTGTCTGCCCGGCACGAATTTAAGTGGAACAACAAACGTCTGAGCGGCAGCAAACGCTTAAAAAATCCTAGAGTGCAATGCCTACTAGGGGAGGCTCTCCTAGTCTAAATTTGTTTCGATATCGTGTCTGAATCAACAAGAAAATGTGCAATGGACGGAGACAGCTGGTGTGTATGAAAATGATAAACTAACCACTCGGTGAAGCAAGAAGGTTGGTAGACCCAGCGTCGAAGTACACACCTACCTTCAGCAAGAATCTTGGGGTCGACCGCCTCGACTTGTTTAGGCCAGGTGGACTTAAAAATGCTTTGTTCGTGACCAAGGAGATTGCGCCAGATGTGTTCGCATACATGCGAGCAGATGGGTGAGAGGAGGATTGTCTGTAGGTCAATGTACCGCCTGATTAGACTCGCGTGCATTCCACGCTTCTGACACACTTCGCGATAGCGGTCCTTGCAGGCCTGTAACAAGGAGAGCAAATATGTCTCTTTACACTGACTTTGCACCCCCTAGGGTACCATTGCCTCAACCGTGTACCACACTTCATTATTCTATGAGGAGGACGAATACCGGAACATCACCACAACTAGGAGAGTGGTTTAAACGCTTCCTAGGAAGATCGCGAACACGTCCGAAGGGAGAAAAAAAAAACACAAAAGCGTCTAACTCATGCAGACAAGCATCCCTTAATATATTGCGTCTAGCTGAGTGATCTGTCACCAAAACTGGGTGGTTTAGACCAATCCTAAGCGGTAATTTCTGGTGGGGCCCAAGTCAAAATTCGTAGAGCAGACGCGTCCGAATCACACTATCCACCATTTTCGACCGGCATTTTATGATACAAGGGTTGAAAATAAGAGAGCAGTAGTCAAGAGCGTGACGGGGAATATTACAGCGACAGACTGGGGAGGGAAGGAGAGGAGTGTCTCTTTTGTAATCCACATAAACAATTGAAAGCATTCTACAAGTCTTCATGACCTACAACAGGTCATTGAAGTGAGTCATGCTAAAAATAGCACCAAGCCCTTCGGTCAGACAATGTTTAAAGAATGAAGTGAAAAAATAGGGTTACACTGTCACAATTAGCAAAAAGGAGAGGATGTCTTACAATAAATTCGTAGAAAACAACTCGTAGAGCCTCTTTGTAGTTCTGAGCCGAGTAATGCTTGTCAGCACTTATAACGGTTCGACGCAGATCACTGAAGGGAAAAGAGCAAATGGAATTCTGAAGTGAGTCTTCTCAGTTCCGAATAGCAAAATAAATCCAGTTTTCAAAAGGCCTACTTTTCCATACTTACTGGACCTAACATCAGTTAGGATCCACAACTTGTGTACAGATTCCATGCTTACAAGTCTGAGAAAGCAGAAAAAACGTAATGTATGAGTGAAAATGAGCCTACTTTTCAAATACTTTATCAGCATGAAGATTCAGAGGGCCGGTTCTGAAGTCGGCGGCAGTAGGGTTCTTCAAGGCCTGAATGGTTGTGTTTATCCACTCGTAGAGTGAGTAGAGTCTAAGAAGACCGGCTTCAGCCATCGACTCCTCCATATTGGCGTCCTCAAGGGTGTCGCCAGCGTCGGCCAGTGCTAGGCGTAGCCCTGAGTACAAGGTACATATTGTTATGATCGCGATCACTTCAACCACCCAAATCAGTTACAAATGTTACTTAGACAATTTTTAGGAGAGTGTCCCGAAGGTTCTTGTTTTAACTAATAAGCTTCAGCATAACCCAAAGCAAGGATGAATGCGGTATAATAGACTTCGTCATTATTGCTTAAACTATCCTATCCATTAAAATAGCTAGTCTTTTGCTTGAGGAACTACGTCCAAATCCTACTTGCCTATAATTTAGACATTCCATTGAGTAAAATAGTTTGAAAAAAAGCATTGTACTGATAGTCTACGAGAACTACTCAAAATACATTCTCTACCTAGCCAGAACATGGTGATGTTCAAAGAGATCATTTAACCCAAAGGCATAAACCGTTACTTCGCCAACAATTTCCGATGACTATATGTGGGAAATTTAAGTGTCGCATCATATATCAAAGGCTATGTATAAAAAAGAGCGGTACTTCCGTTCCTATACTACACAAGCTCACCATCGGCGGAATACTTGTCTATCGCATCGGAAAGCGTCAAGAAATTCCCTGTCGATTTGGACATCTAAAAGGGAGGGTAGTAATAATCACCGTCCTATCTTTTCCACCAATGAAATAATTAATGGACAAAAATGTCCCTAAAAATCAAGAATTCCAAAGCGAAGACCTGGAAAGAGGTAATTTTACCAAGGGCTTAACATTTGAAAGCCCCCAACGAAAAGACATACCTTTTCAGAGTTGAGTAGTAGTAAACCGTTGGCAAAAATACCCCTGGGCCAGAGTTGGGGATCCTCGGGCCACATTGCGACGTGGTTGTAGAGGTAGTAGGTAAGGTGGTTAGGCAGTAGATCCTTGCCACTGACGTGCAGATCTGCGGGATACCAGTAAAGAAATTCCTTGCGCAGATGTTGCAGCGAAGCCACGGTGACGGTTGTATAGCGCTCATTCGCGAGTTTCGTGTGATCGCCTTTGCCCAAAAAGACGTAGTCCCACACCCCCGGAGTCATGTGTTCTGGGCTGGTGCAAAGGACGAAGTATAGAAAGGAGAAGGGGCAAGGGGAGAAGAAATTAAGGCAGTGAACATACTATATGTTGAGTGGACCACGGGAGGATCCATCAAGGTTTCCGCCGTGAAGAAGATGAGCGATAGTTTGGTAGGCCATATAAATGGTCGAATCCGAAAGAGATTCAATGATCCATTTCTCGTCCCACGGCAAACGCGTGCCCAAACCGTATGTGCGTGAACAAGCGTGTTCTTGCAGCCAGTTGAGGGTGGCATCGATGCTATTGCGGGCCTAAATGCAAATTCGAACCCACTCTCAAAGTGGTATATGGGCACCTGCTGATATTCGGGGGAAAGTGGATAACAAAATCCTACTTCATCAGTCATATTGACCGCAGTGAGGGCTTTGCGCGTCTTCGCCTTCCAGTCCTTGTTGCCGTAATCGAGATACCACTGGTTACAGAGCGAGACCACAGCGTCATCGCCAGAGCGCGTCACAACTGGCTTCTCTGGTTCGTAGTAAATAAGGGCTGAATTCTATCCAAGGAGTCGGAAAAGGGAACTTTACTTTTATTTAACCCCAGATTTACTCATTTAGGAATTGAAGATATGCTATTCCACGTAAATACTAACGCAAACGGAAATGCTTCTAATGATAAAAAAAATTTAAAAGCAGACTTAGCATTCCCAATTGACTGTCAGAGAAATCGACAGACTAATCAATTTAGTTCACTGACTGTATATGTGAGCCATGACAGACTAGGTAACCAAGTCAATCCGATTTGGATGAATGGAGAAAACAAATAACAATGGAGTTTCCTTACCTCTTCAATAAGTTCTTGTTGGATCAACTTCCTAGCATTCTGCACTTTCTGACCGGCGTGTGTGCCCATGAGCAGAACACCATCGTAAAATCCAAGCTTGTAGACCTTCTCCTTGGCCTCCCGGAGTTTGTCATGATCGTTTTGACTCGCGATCTTCATTTCTTCTACTATCTTGGGTGCGGCTAGTCTACCCAATCCCGGAGTCTCTATTATCTCCACTAGTTCAAATGGAAGCACCATTTCGTCGGTTACGTCGTACTTCTCCCGGAAAGCCTAAAAGTTTGACAATCGGGCTCAAATGCCAACTTTAATCGAGCTTTGGTAGGCTAATGCGCCAGAGGGAGTCAGGTCCTGGTAAATAAGGACTAAAGACTAGCGACCTAATACCAGATGAAGAAACCACGACAAATCAAAGTGACGTAACCCAACAAAATAAAAAAATCGAAACTTCAGGAGACGAACTTTTAGCACTTGGTCGACGAACACCAAAAGTAGATAAACTATAACGGTTTAAAATATCTCAAAAATGGTAAGTAAGCACATTTATTCAAGCTCAGGAGAAAAATTAGCGAAGTGAAACAAACACAGACCTTCTTGTTTTTAAGATCGCGCAACGTGGCAAAGTCATCAGGAGAATCACTGGGTACACTGGTTACCACACCAGTCCCTTTAGTGGAGGAGATGGAGAGCATAGGTAGCGTGTAGATTCCGTCTTTGTAAACACTTAGCGGCGCCTTCAAACGTAGGCCAAAGAGCTCCTCGCCTGTCAGTGTGGTTAATACGTCGACATTACCCGGTTGCTTGGGGTCCAGAAGGTCCTGACAAAACGTACAATAGTACATTTTATCCTCCCCACTTTCCAACAAGACTCAAGTAAATTGCATAATTAAATAGAATTGGTTTGCACAATGTTTTCACTACCACAATCGCTCTCAAGACCACGCCTGTAGAGTTAAGAAAAAAACTTACCAATGACGAGTCCTTAAAAAGGGTAGGAATCAAGAGTTGATGCACATATGCAACATAGCTCTACCTGATAGGCCATATTAAGTGCAGCCCGATGAGTAAGTATGAAGAGAGAGGAGAATCGTTTTGAGCGGACAACTGCATATTCAATGGTGGGATGAAGCCAACAGTTGGTTTGTCCATACATCGTCTCTGGACGCAGGGTTGCAGCCATGAGATAAACCTTTTCCTTTCCCTTCAAAACTTCCCTACAAAAGTTAATTTAGAAGAAGGACGGTAAACAATATTTTAACGCGTTGAGTAATATCGACGCAGAGTACTTGCCTAATTTTTTCCGGCAACTTTGAGATTATTTCTAGTTTAATAAGGGTATACTCCATGGGACAAACACCCTAGAAATGGGATAGATAAGTAGGCATTAATGCTTCGTTATAAGCAAAAAAGGATAGTTTCTGAAGACAGACGCACTTCACCAACGGTTCGTTCGTGATCCATACAGGGCTGATTATCTTTTGGTGAAAATATTGTGTAGCGTTTCCCATAGGCAACTTTATTGTGCTTCCTTAGATGCAGAAACTGCCAACGGACCATTGAGTCATAATAGGGATTGGCATCAGTAGTGATGAATGAGCGCCGCCAATCTGTCTAAATGCAAGCAATGACCCTCGTGGAATGAGCAATTGCCACTTACTTTAAGACCCAAACGCTGAAGATCGTGCAAACACCAAAAAGGGAAATATTCGACCCAGTAGTTAGGGTCGGTAAACTTGGGGATATCTTCTTCGGGAATTCCCAATGATTTCATGATCTGCCATTGGTACTTCATACCCCCAGTTTTGGCGACGGCTTTGCTCTTTTTACTCTTTGATTTATCGATTGCCTCAGGCTTAGACTCATTAAAGTTTGTAGCCTCTCCATTTGCGGTGGGAAAATCAGGAGGACAGCCAAAGAGTTCAATTTCCCGAGCCAACTTGTCAGCAGAGGCTCTAATGGGTGTGCCAGTGCAATGGAAGCCAATAGGCCAAAGAACTGCTTTTCCCTTCAGTGCCTGGAAACCAGCCGCGTACTCGCCTTTCATAAGGGAAAAAGCATGCCCAATATGTAGGCGCCCATTCATGTATGGATAAGGAAAGGTAACAAAATATTTCTCCTTTTGCCCATTGGGGGAGGCAGAATCAACCTCAAATTGATGCTCATCTTCCCAAACCTTTTGAATGTTTCCCTCAATACTATGCAGTTCCGAGAGCTTTGCTGTACCTTTGCGTGCCATGTCTGAGAAAAGAAAAAGTCTGGATCAACTAATATCAATCAGGGAGTTGAATAATAAGACTATAAAATGAGTGCAGCAGAAAGCACTAGGGAAAGATATAGAACATAAAACAATACACTTAAAAATGAATGCTTCTTGTGACAGATTGGAATTTTTAACTTGCATGAAAAAAGAATCGAAGAAACAACAAAACACTAAAAAAAATACACCAGTTGATGGGGAACAGGAAGTTGTGGCAAATACTTGGCGGTTAGGGATTAAGTAAAGACTCGATGCAAACAAAGAATCCAGCAAAAAAATACGTGCCTCTACAAATAAATCTACGATAACTAAAAGTCACATTGTACTGCCTAAGAATACACAAGCACGTATCAACAATGTTTAATAGATATGTCAAATAAGAGAAAGCAAAAAAGGATGATAAAAGGCGGCAGAACGCATACAAATTAATGAATTTAAAGACAAAATACGCCAAGTTTACATACTCCTTCGGCAACTAGGTGACAAATCAGGAGAACAAACAGCAACGCCGTGCCAGGCTAGTAAGTGGATAATAAAACCCAATCAGAAAATGACGTTCACCACTAGGCTCAAAACGACAGTTGAAGGAAATTGGCAGGGGAAAAGAGCTTTACAAGCAATGGTGTAATGCCGGAGTCGGAATCATTCTCATGATATTCCTCAGTAGTTTTTAATTTTCATACCTTAGAAAGACTAGAAAAATTGGTTCCATAAAAATGGCATAACTATTGCAAAAGGTTCCTGTGGTCTTAGGAAAAATTAGGCTTATGTTCAAAGAATTTATGACTTTGTCAAATTAAGATAATGCACATAGCCCAACCGAATTTGTAAACTGCTTCAACATTAAAGTAAATTAGACAAATAGAATGTCAAATTAACATATCATCTCACGCATTTTAAGAGCCACTCTTTTAAAAAAATGTCTTTTTACAAAATACTCTAAAACATTTTAAGGCGTTACTTGTGAAGGAAATTGCCCAATGACTTCTAGTTCAAAGTACTTCAAAACAAAATAATAACTTAAGGCTACAAGCTTTCCTTTATTTTATGCCAAGGTGTGATATGTATTACGGCGCAAGTCAATTAACCACAGATTATAGTTTAGTTTTGGACTGACTGTTCATAGGTTAGGCGCAATAAATAGTCACTAAGGCCACAACACATATCCCTTAGTGGCAAACATGCCCAGACATTTCTCAGTAGTCTTTAATTTCACATTAGCGTGAATCATTTTGTTTGTTTGTATTCTTGCTTTTGATAAGTGTGGGTTCTTCGGAATTAGTTTAAACGACTGTTTTGGCCTATTTAGCCTTTTTAGCATTGTTATGGAGGAATAATTTACTAGGTAATCGTGTTATCCTTATTGTAATCACTATGTGCATTGTTTTATCACCCCTGTATGTTTATGCATATTTTGATACAGTAGGATATGTTGACCAGGTTCAGTTTCGAGCTGTTGACTTTATTTTCGGGTAACTTCTCTCTATATTCCAAAACAGCGGCCTATTGGGGAACGATTTTGCTTAACTATCTTTACAGCTGTGTGATGGGCGACAACTACCCGCAATTTCGTGCCGCGAAGTTGTTGCGCGATCCCGTCCTGGACCCCTCTTGCAAGTCGAAATTGTACAGAATTGACGGTGTGGTTGTCGGAGTAAGCGCGTAGCCTCACATTTTACACTTCCAGGCTTCTTGTCCTAGCCCCACGCCTGTTATCGACCCCCGCATATCGCCACAGCTGCGAATGTTTTGCAGGAAACAAAATTCGGATCTTCCCGTTCCCAACTTCAAGGTAATCGCTTTGTGGACATATTAGTCTAATTAGCAAAATAGTTCGATCCTTACTTTATAGGGCCGTGTCCAGAAAAAGAAGTTACATTTTCCAACCTGAACGATAATATAAACATCAAAAACTTGGAACAAATGTGCAAAGAGTTTGGGACAATCGAAGAGGCAAAGGTTTACTTTCATCCTCAATCCCAAAAGCATATGGGAGTTGGCAAGGTGGTTTTCCAATCAACCAAAAGTGCCAAGCTTTGTGCTGAAAAACTAAACAATACCTCAAAAATGGGAAATATTATGAAGGTGGAGCTTGACACATTTGGTAATTCATTTCCGCTTTGTTTATTTTTGAAATAATAGGGAAAAAGAGGTATGCACTGTTAAGTTACCTGCAGGATGAAATGTCTCGGGATCTAATTTCGAAATTTCAGTTGGACAAGTCACACAACTTGCTGAGTAAATCCGTTATGCCTACTACTGAGTTGGAAGCAGTTTTCAAGCCGAATCCCCATCATCGTTCCCCATCAGACCATGATTCCTTAATGCCTTGTTTAACAAATCATGGAAATCGTGGCTTTTATCGGAACAATTCCCCTTTTCAGACGAATTCACGAGGTGTAGTAAGTACCGATTCACACGATTGCACACTCAAACGCTCCGATTCTTCCTTCCTGCAATCTGTTTACCATTCCTCGATCAGTGAACGTTCAACGCTGCCACATTCAATCAACGGAATTACAGTTCCTAAAGAGGATCCTTTGGATGTCCGAATACAGAAACTGTTGCATTCCAATGCCTCTAGCTCACTCTTCTTGAAGGAATCTAAGAAAGATGTCGATATAAAGCCACAAAAAACGCCCCTATTGTCTGACACCTTTTCTGAGAAGCTGAAACCGGCACCGCTTCTTCAGAGTCCACTTATGCCGACGCCGTCCTCCTTGACATCCCATTCACATACCTTAAAAAATGAACCCAAAGTTCCCACAAAGGCTGCTGTGGCTCGTAGAACTTTGTTGCCTACTCCCTTTGATGAGGGCATGAAACCTGAATGTAAGAATGTTCGACAGACGTTGAAGCAGCCTTTGCTTCAGGATTCACCAAAACCCGCGATAGATTATTTCCATGTTACCAGACTGGCAGCAGAGACTTCCCTCCAATTTGTGCGTGAACTGCGCGATATTATAAGGAAAGACCTCGAGCGACGTCTGATCGAAGGATACGCATTTCGTACTTTCGATAGCTGGTGGGAATCCCAAAAAACGGTAGGTGGGGGGAACGTTTGCTTTCCACGGGGTTATTAAAGTTTGCTTTTGAATTTCAAGACTTGTGTTGAAATAGATTTGCTTAAATCGCTCACGCTTAAAATGCTTATTTTGTGTCAGTTCCTTTGCTTCATTGACCATTAGAACCAAGTTACACGAGCCTGGCTCCTAATTTTGATTTGAGCTCAAACTTTTTCACGAAAAAGAACCATTATTTTTTCAGCGTCTTAGTGATTTAGTCTCTCGATCCACAGTGTAATCGCATCCAATGGATTCATGGCGAACCATTGAACTAACGTCAATAAGGATCTCGTCATATTTTGCATAAATGTACTCCCCATGTTTTTTTTATTAAACAGTAGTACCTTAAAATACGAACTTTATAGCTTGCGATGTTTTACTTCAAGCATCGCTCCTGATATTTTTAAAACTTGTATCATTTCACATCATTGCTTATATCGTCGATGTCAGTGACCCCGCAAGCTCCGATTTCAAATAGGGTAAAATATCACCTTCTCTCTTTAATTCCCATTATTAAATTGAATGCCCTAATTGATCTACTGCGTTGGATACCATTTTCAGAAGGCCTTATATAATTATGCGAAATCACGTTTTAGCGCGAGTTCCACAAAGAAACTTCCTCAAGTAAACGTCTGTTCAAGTCGCACACGGCGTCAACTTCCTATCAATTACCCTCTGCACACGCGGAAACAGTTGACGCCAGCAGTTTTAATCAGCGATCAGATGCATCTCTCTCTACCTCAACTCCCGGTGGTTTGGGCATTTTTAGCGGCCTCCGCACTGCCCTGCCCAAAATCAAGCGAAAACCGAAGCCCCCAACTCCACCAAAGAAAACCTCTTCACCCCACCTTTATCTTAATAGGAGTGCTTCAAAATCCTTTTCTCATCGCACTAAAGAACATCATGCAGAAATGAGGAGGGAGTGGCGAAGCAGACGTCTGAAGACGTCCTTATCATCGTTTTCTTCTTCAACATCTCGAGACTCTTCTCCGACCACATCGGATTCAACAGAACCCACAGTTGCCTCTCCATCCAAGTTTGCGATGCATAAATCCGTGGTTGATAAGCGACGGTTTACTTTCGATACCGAAGATGTATCACGGCATTCATTCAAAAGTGTGTCTATTTGAATTCATCCAGGGCTTTGGTGTCGTTAATGCCCCAATAACTGTATCTTTTGCAATTTTAGCCCCTCACTTACCTGCCGCCTCAAAGCGTTCTTTCACCTCTGCCAGGCGTTATGATAGCTCTTCGTCCAGCACCGACCAACGCATCAGTCCCAATCGGCGACAAGTGACGTTAAAAGACAGTATCAGCCGGTCTTCCTCTTCTTCCTTGCCATCGGCTTCACCATCACCTTCGAGGAAGCAGAAAAAGCAGAAACTAGTTACGCTGCGCTCGCCAAATATTAAGCGTGTCTCCGGCAAACCCACTCTTCGAGTCGACGATGTTTTTAATGATAGGTTCGTTTATTATCATACGTCTTTCTTGTGTTCTAGCGAGCCCTGTATTGCCCTTTCATCAAGATTACGCCTGTACATAATGCTCAGTTTATTTGATTTTCGTACAAGTACCTTATTGTAAACCAAAGTGGCTGGCGTTGACATGTTTTTTTATCTCGCAACATGAAAATGAAGCTAGATAATAGGGATACCAATGGTTCATTTTGCCCCCAATGTACTGCACGACCTCCAGTACTGAAATGTTGCATTTAGCTCCTCGGATTCTAGCGTCAGTGATGCTGTTCGCTCACGATGCTCGTCTGAAGGGAACCTAGGAGTCGAACCTGCGGATGAAAGTTCCACTGAGAAATGCACTTCGAAGTCGAGTTCGTCATCTCCATTGACTTCTAACGAGAGTCGTCATCAAGAGTCTTCTCCTGCGCCCTCACCGACGCCTGAATTGACAGAAGCACACGATTCGCCCAAGTCGAATGCAAAGTGTACCGAAGATTCCTCCTTCGGATTGAGTTCCCTCAGTTCTGATGTAAGCCTTCTCTAATTTCTGGCAGAGATTTTATTCGTTTAATATGGTGTGCTTCGTGTAACACATTCATCCCTATCTATAGGATGATGACCCTTTGGAAGTGCGACTTCAGCAGATAAGGTTGAACCGCCATCAAAGGGCAAATAATCAGCGAAGAAGTACACGCAATAAGGCCGATCAGCAAGTAGCAAATGGCAAGGCGTCGCCGTCCATTCAACCGCCCAGGTGGTCAAACGGCGCCTTGGTAAGTATGCTATCACTATAGAATTCGTTATTGGGCGTAACCAGATCCACTGATTTCATCTCCAAAATGGCTTGAATGCTGTTCGCGCCCTACATTTCCATAGACTGTTATTGTCTATACAGCGGTTCTTAAGTGTGTACCTTTCCTACACTGATTTATGCGTGCATTCCATTCTTTTCTGATTGCGTCCCTTCCTTTTGAACTCCCTTTAAGTGTACCTACCCAGAGTTTTGGGTTTTAGATTATCTTTCTGTTTTGCGGATCCTTGGCTTACCGAAAAATTACATTGGTTTTTCAATCAATCATCTCGCTTTCTTTTTGCATGCTGCAGTCCCAATCACAGCAGAGCTTGAAGAACGAATCGACTGCAGATGAAAGTGAAAAGGATGAAGCAGGTGGTGATAACGAGGAGGAGGGCACTCAGTTGGTTCGTCACGCAAAGATCTCTCATACGACAGATGGTTCTGTCGCTTCAAAGCGTGATCGATCATCGCGTTATGGGATGGCTAAGGAATCCTCAAGCGACTCCGATTGGACTCCTCAGGTGGAACGTGCCACTCCGCAAAAACGGGTGACGTTACTTGCGTAGCCCTCCCCGTACTTTATATCTTCCCCATAGATATGCAGAAGGGTTTAAAGAACGAAGACCCTGATGGTAGGAGAATAGTTTTATTGTCATTGGAGGGAGCTTAAAAGGGCCTCCGTGGTTTTTTTTGTTGGCAAATCGATTAGCATTTGTTTGCGGTGCTACTGTAAGATAGATATGTTCCTGAAGTGACGTAGTGCACGTTTGGCAGTTGGGTTGGTACTTATTTTTACTGTAACACATTCAGAATCGAAATCGACCTCAATTCAATATTTCCTCGGCGGACTCTTCCTCGCCCTTCAATGAATTTGTGGAGGAGGAGGAGAACGACGATGGCGAATCATATAAAGGCTATCAAGCCACCCTGACTCCCACATCTCGACGAAAACAGAACTTGTCGTTTCATCGGGCCAAAAGTGTGAAAGGCATTGCAAACAACAAACAAAAAACTCCTGCTACCACTACTTCCAATCAGGATGCACGTAGTGATATGCCGTTGTGGCGATCGAACTCCAGGGGTTCCTTATTTTCAGACACAAGACGGGTAGGTCAAATCTATTTACTAAAATCATAATTCATCTGTGCTCCAATTCTGGGCTATCCTTATGCTTTTAACTGGCCATCCCCTCCCTGACTTGCACGTAGGAGGTCCTAAGAGAGGGTGATGATGAAGTATTCGTATTGAAACGATCCTCACCCTCAAAAACACAATTGGGTTGGCCAGAAAACAGTAGACCTCCGGTGTCACCCCTCTTTTCTGCTGACATGGATGGTGATTCTTCCGACTCCTGTGAAGTTGTAGAAGTGAGTTAGAAAGGAATTCGATGTTGACAAACTCCTATGTGAGGAGGCACTACTGTTTAATTTTTGTCCAAAATTTCAGACAGTCCAAGGTAACTACCAGTGGCCAGAATCTTTGCTCTGTGAGCACAACTACTTTCATATTCCTCCTCCTGGTGGTACAATCACTTATCGAACGTCGAGACGTGCTGCACGTCGACGGGTCTCTGTTTCAGCCTCGATGCAGGAGAATGTTACTTCAATCACCACGCCAATTCAAAGATCCACAGGTCATTGTGTCACATCACTACCGCCTGGAACAGTAGAGCCTCTCATTGTCCATCGCTCCTCCTCGCTACCTGGCTCTGGGCTGCTGCAGGATCGCACAGTCAGCAGAATACCAGCAAGATGCGATGCTGTCCAACTACGGCGTCAAGAGTATAAAAGGCCACCCGTGCGACGGGCTGTTGTTGGGTCGAGGGAATTGGCAAACTTGCTGACTCCTGTAGAAAAGTCGGACGTTCAACGCAATTCTCAACGATCGGAATTTCAACCATGCTTAAAGACTTTCAGTCCTCGCTCTCCCCAAGATGAGGAAATGGTATGCATTCTTTTGGCAATGCTCCAATCAATCAAAGCCAAATGTCAAGTTCATTTATTCCTTTGATATATCAAAAAGCAAAAATGTGGATTTAACATGTTAAACCCTGTTCCAGTGGCAGGGACTTTTTGCACCTCTTTTCACCAAATGGCAATACCCACGAAACTGAGGGACTTATAAATTCATTTTTGGGGGTTTCTCGGGTTTTATTTTAGCTTCAGTGTGAAAGGAATCGAGTGTGTGTCAACATTTTGAAGTAATTGTGTTCTGCAGGGTCCAACTTATGTGGCCGTTGCTTCTTTTAGATTTTGATATCATTCCTCGATTTCGGTATTGACTCAGAAGACGTGGAGTTGCTGCATGAACTATTCAACCTCATTCGAGAGTACGGATCCTCAACAAATGCCCAATTACTCGCCTCCATTCTCTCGTCTGCTCATATCCGACATCCCCACAAGCTACTTGATTTGATAAAAAATACAGCTTGGGTTGATCATCCCGCGTCTTTGGTACCCGATCCCCTCGATGTGGGGGGCTTTATTGACTCCAATGGTCGACTTCATCAAGGTCGTCCCACCGCATGTGTTGGTCTCGTTGACTCCGCAACCCGGAAGCGTCGATATGGCGCGCCTCGTAATTGTCAGAGCAAGCGGTCGAAATTCGATCCCATCCACCAAGAATTTTCCGAGCAATACTCTTCCATGTCAGATCAGCTTTCAGCCGAGGAGTTGAATCCCGACTCACCAGTGTGCGATGGGGACCCTCTAGCATTTGCAGTTGAACCGAACCCTATGCTGGCCTTGCAGAAAAGAAAGTTATATGAGCAGGTGTATGCTTTGGAGCAGAGACAGGCTGCCCTTTGGTCCAGTGGCAGTAATCGTGCTGAGCGAAGAAGTAAATCTATGGCTGATGAGATCGACTTTCATCTGGGTCCTGCTGCTTCTTGTCCACCGGTCAACTCCACTGGTAGGAAACACTTTCTCCCTTTGCTACATGTTAGATATTCTCTAAAAGTAATATTAGCAATTGGGAAATGGAACAGGGAGGTCAGAGTTTTTTTTGGCAATGGATAAAAATGATATTCCCTTTGGTCCATTTGGCCCCAATACTCTTTTGATAGTGCTCTATTTTGAAACATTTACGCCGTTCATGATGTGTTATTGCCCCTACTCTTAGGTTGTGCGCGAACACAGGGCTTCTACCGACTGGATCCGAGTCAGCGTTTTCGTCGATCCTGGTGCGTAGGACGAAGCATGGTATCCGAGGATGGCACTCAACGCTATCCCCTCCCGCTCATTCCCGCCTCGGTGGAACTGAATGCCATTAACGCTGCCCATGGCCTTGCTGACGAGCTCACCGAACAGGCAAGTGAAGCCAAACGCAAGAAAGTGACACAGGCACGTGAAGTTCGCTCTGTTCAGCGACGCCTGCTCGCTGAATTCCAGGACATTGAAACGGGTGATCTGCTCAAGTTCAACCACCTGGAGGTGAGTAGTGGCAACAGCTGCGGCTCAACGCTTTTCCCTAGCGTCAACTATCTCAACCACTTGTTCTATAGTTTCGACGAAAACAACTAATCTTTGCCAAATCTCCAATCCACCACTGGGGTCTGATTGCACTGGAGCCGATAGCCGCCGAAGAGATGGTGATCGAGTACGTGGGTCACGTTATTCGCAAGGGTGTGGCTGAGCTGCGCGAGAAGCGGTATGAACAACGTGGAATTGGGTCTTCCTATCTCTTTCGCATTGACGATGAATTTGTCATTGACGCCACGATGTATGGAAATAATGCTCGCTTCATCAATCACAGCTGCCAGGTAATGTTGATGCTGGTATCAATCCACTTTTACACTCTCATGAGTAAGCAGTGTTGTATGCATGTGCCATCTTTACGATGAAGTTATCGACGTCCCGTTGGTTTTTCATTCCAGCCAAATTGTTACGCCAAGGTGATAACGGTGGAGGGCCGCAAGAAAATAGTGATATACTCGAAGCGTGATATACAGGTTATGGAGGAAATCACCTACGACTACAAGTTCCCCTACGAGGACGAAAAGATACCCTGCCTATGCGGTGCCCCACAATGCCGGGGAACTCTCAACTAAATGTTCTCAGGATATGTTTCTCCGTCTCTATCTCTCTTCTTTTCGCTCTTTAGCCTTTCATTCACGGCACTCTCTCTCTGAAGTTGACTTTCTTTTTCCATTTGGCAGTTCTCAGCCAATGTACTGATGCAGCTCATTTTCTCTCTCCTCAGTCTTTCCCTGAGCCCCCCTCCCTGCGGCGGCTCCTTGTCTGGCCAATTTAGGCTTCAGCAGCAGTAGCATTGTCGTGTATAGTAGCTCCCATTAACTTTCGCCTTCCTCTCCTCCTCCTGCGCGCCTTTTGTCAGTTTTGTACAAATGTATGGACTCTACCAGCTCTTTATTCTCCGTCTGCTAACTCTTTTACACCAACGCTAGTTTTGTGCATTTAATTTGCTTCGTTGTACAGAGAATTTGCTTGTTCCTGTGGCTATTGAAAGCCGCATTAATAAAGATGATTATTACTTTCCTTCTTCCGTTGTTGCCTGTCTGAGGCATTATTTTTTGTAGAGATGACTTTACCTCTCTTTGTGTGACTTTATTATCTATCTTTGTCTCTGTGCAACTTGGTTGCTAACTGTCCTCAGGAAAATGGCATTTTGATAGTCGTACTTTCTGTGAGTTGGTAGCATAACCTATGATAGAAGAAGAGGGTGGCCTCTCGCACTGCATGTGACATGTGTGATGTGTGCGTATATTCCAACTCATTGATTGGCATTACCCTTGTGTGTGTATGTGCAGACTTGATGGTGAGGTGAGATTGGGTCAGACTGCAGAAGTGCGTTGGAGGTCTAAGGCATTCATTTATGAATGTACATTCCTGTCTGTGTTTAGCTGCATGACGCTTTTCCTTTTTTATGTCTCCGTTCTCAGTAAATTCAAGGTGGGGCTTGGTTTATTGCCCTGCGAATTGCACACAGATCCCAGCGTGGCCTCGCATAGTGGTAGCGCCTTGAGATTTCCGTAAAGACGAAAGAAAATATTCTAATTGGACGGAGTGTGCATTATTGACGTACTGTGAAGGGGTGGGTAGGGACTGGGGGCTACTGGCGTGGCCAGGAAGCCTGGCCCTGTCACCGAAACCTTTTGAGCGTCGTACCTGGTGCTCCCCTTGGTCAACCTTCCGTGTCAGCCATCACAATGTAGTCAGTGTAGAAATAAAAACTTCCCACGAACCAACCGCGCCGTTCATGAATCTGCTTGCAATTAGGAAGGCATCCGACCGCAACGTCGCCGATTTCTCGTGGCAATTCTACTGCATCTGGAGTTTCGTCCTGTTTAGGAACTGCATTAAGAGGGCGAGCAAATGTGCTGGCCGTCTCCTGCGTCCATCGCTAGTGGTAGGATTACTGGCCCGAAGGCGGAGTAAAGTAACAAAGGACGGGGTCTGACATGGTTGCACGATGATGAGGTTTCACTCCTATCTTTTTGAAATTCATCCGGCTAGTAGAGATGTGGAGGTACCGCATGTTCACTTGATTGATATCTTCATATCGGTTACCGTTGACAACCCCTCAACGAGCTGTTCCAAATGATGCACGGCAAGTGTAGCTCCATTTGTTGATAGCCTTCCTGCAGACTGTAGGACTGAGGATAGTTGCTGAAGGTAGACGTCATTCTCAACCCTTCCGCTAGGGTTTGTCTCCACTTCTCCCGCCCACAGCACATGCACTTCCTCCGCCCCGCTAAGGTTTATCATCCAGCAGTAGAAATGGGGATAGTTGCCTCCCAAGATCGGGTACACTTTTCGCTGCCACCAATGCAGCAATCTAAGGCTCTGTCATCCTTATTTCATTGTGGTGCAGTCTCCAAAAGCAAGATTAAAGCCTTGAGGAGGGTGTGGACAGATCCAGTTCATATCCTGGAAAGACTCGTTCAGTTTCTTTGCCAGAATGAAGTGTTATATCACTCCCTGAATATACTCATTCGATCGTCATGGTGACCCAACTTGATGTAAGATCGCCCTGCTGTGTTGTGCAGTCGATCGCTGTCCTGAAATGAACGACATGGATGTGAAAATCACCGACTGGATTCACAATACCTTGTGGTAAGCCGGCTTCGGAATTGCAATCGTAGTGCGGACAAGTGGCTGAACTAGATTGTGATAAATTGAATCATCTATTTTTGATCTCTCGAGGAAGTTTTCTGTCTGTTACTCTTCTCTCAATCTGCCTAGCCTTTCTGAACCGCTGTGACTACCTTTCACTTATCTCTGAGACTTGTATTTTTAAACTATTTAACAGGGCTCAAGGAAATCGTTTCATTGATAGTCTTTGTAAGGGCCGCATCTTAGACCGAAAGAATGACTTGACGATTGTCACTGTTTTTTGTACTTTAGACGGATGCTCCCCTATCCCAAATCCGAGTTATTTGTAGCCCGAAACGCCTTTGCCCAACGTTGGCGTAGTGCCCTCGACGCATCCTCGTGGTACAAAGATGGCTACATTGAAAGCATCAGGCGAGTGGATTCCCTCCACCAAAATCATCCTCCGTACATACAAATTCGCAATGCGGATTCGTACCCCTTCCTCGACGCCGATACTTGTGTTCCGCCCGTCCACTTTTTTCCCTCATCCTTGCGACCAAAGAAGGCATCGAAGGCTTATCAACTACCGGATCCCTATGGAATGAATACCTCCCAAGATGACCAGCCAGTCGTTCAAGTTGGAAGCGAAGTGAAAAGCGTTGATCGAAAACGACGTCTAAAATTGCCACCTCCATCACTGGCGGCGAAATCAAAACAAGTTCATTTGAAAAAAGGGATGAATGTCCCTGCTGTTGGCGATGTTTGCCACTTTGGTGAATGTAATAATTCTGTGGAAATGGACCGAAAAGGGATTGATATTTCTTTTTTGGCCGAGAGTGGGCATTTATCGCGTAGTCAGACTCATGTCAATCAGAAAAGGAAGGCATGTGAATAAAGCTAATTTGGTCTCACCTCGCTGTGTATAATTGCATCGGTCGAGTCGGGATAAGGCCCAGTCTTTTTTATCATCTAATCATGCTTGATAAAGTGAGAATACCTTTTCTAGGGTGGTTTGAATGAGTGAATGCCATTTGACGATGTCAGGACCTGCTTTACTTTGTTATCTATGTTGAAATAGTACTCTTCAAGGTACTGCTTTAGGGATCGGTTTTCTGGCCTCAGGCTGGGTGTCGGGGCCGTCAGCCGTTGGATAGTCATCGCTGGCTGACGTGTAACGGTCTCTGAAGTCTTTGCGCTGTAAGAAGCCTCGTAAAAAAATTTTTCGTTCTGTGCACGCACACACATATGATGACGCTATTGCCTGCCATTTTGATTAACTGCGTCTGGACCGGGCCAGGAAGTATGTGCGCCTTTTAGCCTTGAAGTTCAAAGTGAAGAGTAGACGTGAATAAGACGGCGCTACTGCTTACTCGCTTCAAAATAATCGTTTCAGTTTGAAAAATGCTCTCTTTGAAGAAATAGTGGGGTGGGGTCTTGGGCTTTTGCTTGGCCATGCATTTCTTTTTTAGATGCTTGGAGCTCACCGACATCTAAATTTGCACACCGGTCTAAAGCCTTGAACGCTCTAGGTTGGGTGTTAAAGGTCTTCCAACGCACAATTTAGCGTTGTGCTGAGACATGTTCGAGACTAATTGATCCCCAAAATCTCCCACCTGTTCGCCGTCTCCATCCCCACCTTCCGTATGCCAGATTACCTCTGATTTGTCTGAATTGTGGTCGTCAGCGTGATGGCACTGTCAGGGGGCGGAGCAAAAGATCATGCCATCGAAGTGGTGAAATTTGGCGTATCGATGTCAGCACAATTTAGAACTTATCCTCTGAAGGTGGGTGAAGAAGGAGACCACACCAAGTTTACCCTTCACCATCGACTCGTTCAGATGGAGGCTGAGGGAAAGGAGGAATGACAGTGGGTGGAGAAAGGAAGGAAAAGAAGAAGCTTTAAGCGCTCACTTTTTGTACTCAATTTAGTCTTTGCAAGTCTGCCCTTTACGCCAGTAGGTCGAGGCGTGTGTACAATCTTGTTGAAGGATGTGGCAGAAAAGCTTGCAATGTAGGTCATCTCAAGCTCAATTCAATGGAGGCTATTGGCATGGCCCAAAAGGCCGACCCACCCATTGAGGTACAAGGGAGCTAATTCAAGGTCCAAAAGCGGCGCCTCACCAGAGCCGAGGGATAAACCACTATCGTATTACAGATCCTTTAGGAGAGTAAGAGAGCAAACTTTCCAATTCTTCAGGCCAGATAGATTAAATTTTTTGAGAAAATTAAAGAAAACTAAGTGGGGATCATTTTATAATAGGTACTGATTATTCTCCAATAACGATGCATAGAGAGCATTTTAATGTATCTTAGGCCAAGAGAGGCATCCTCTATTGCATGAACCTGCGCATTATGAAGATAAACTTACTTGTAAAAAGAATAACCCAGTTTGCTTGTACTTAATTTTATCAAGTCAAACCTCAAGGTCATGTTTTCGAAGTTGTCGCGGCTGTTCTTGCTTGGGTGTCTGCGTCCGGTCTCGATTGCTGGATTGACTTTTCTTATCAACGACCATTTTGGACTGTTTTTTATATATTCTTCTAGCTATTTCGTATCAATGATTTATCTTATGTCATGCCTTTTTTTCTGTTGTGGAATGTAGTTGATTACAAAGCTGGTTTTTTTTCCTGCGCTAGTGTGTGAAATCACGTGCAAAATTTTTTATTCGGCGCCAACATGCATCCTTTGATTTCCTAAGTCTCTTTGCTTATGCAACAGTCTAGTAGCCAGCATTTGTTGCTTTTTTTAGATTTCTGGAAAGTCATGTCCCGTGAACACAATCGTGTAGACGAATTGAATCCGGTTTATCATATATATCATCCCTTAAACGACCAAATACCCACAAAAGTTCCTAAAAGAAGATACGCAGATAAGGAAGGTCTTTCCACCCCCAATATGGAGATATCGCCGGTCGATCCGATTTGGCAGTCTATTGACCCGACTCCTGATGTTCGGAGTCTTTTTGCTACCTTTGACGCTCAATTTTTTGGAGAAAGACTGTCTTGTGTAGAAGTTCGTTGGAGTCCTCGAATGACTCTCTGCGCAGGTCAGTGCATCTATGAGGGTCCTGGAGGCCTCTGTTCGATTCGTTTGAGCGAACCTCTTCTTAAATATCGCCCACGGAGTGACCTTGTGGAGACTTTACTGGTACTTTTCCAATGCTTTATTAATTTTTGTTTTTAGCACGAAATGATACATGCATATCTTTTTGTAACACAGAACAAAAGGGTAAGTTGCAAATTATAGCTTTAGTGACTAATTGTACACAGGATCGTAGTGCTCATGGGCCCGTTTTCCGATTCCACATGAACCGGATTAACAAATGTGCCAAGACGAACATAACTGTGGGTTATTCTATACAAATTCACCGACAATTCGGATTTCCATTCTTTTAAGCATCGCATTTTCGTTTTAGGTTTACCACAGTTTTCATGACGAAGTTGATAATTATAAAGTTCACTGGTGGAAGTGCAACGGTCCGTGTGCAAATCGTCCCCCATTTTATGGTTTAGTGAGACGCTCTATGAATCGGGCACCGGGACCTAACGATCTCTGGTGGGCTGAGCATCAAGCTTCCTGTTCTGGTGCGTTATCGGTTTACTGCGTTAACTATGCATTTGCGTTGTGTCAGGTCATATTCCTCGCATGATTCCCGATTTCTCCGTCCACACACTGTCCAATGTGTGATCATGTGTCTAATTTTGTGTTACTTTCCGTCTTGCAGGTCAGTTTATTAAGATTTCGGAACCTGAAAGTCCCAAAAATACCGCGAAGAAGAGTAAAAAGGGAAGGGAAAAATCAAATTCCCAAGTGAAGACTTCTGGCTCTACGCCCGGTAAGAGTTGTGCTTACATGTGTAAATCGTGCGCGTGGACAGTTTAATTTTGGGATTATTTGGCACGATTAGATACTGATTTACTTAAAGTTAGCGGTTTACTGATAGCCATACAAGATTTCTCCTTACTTTTGCTTCTGACTCGCGGCTTGCCGATGGCACTGCATTCCACATCAACCAGTGATTAACTGTGCAGGTAAACTATTGTTGCATTAAGGGTAAAATCGGAAATCACGCGTTCATTAAGTGCCTGTAGTTAAATTTTCATCCGTATTACTTTTCTAAATGAAGACTAGAGATTTTAACGTTAACAAAATTGTTATGCGTCCTACCTCTGTAGATCTGCGCCAGTTCTTTCAAAAGTCACCCAAAACAGAGGATACACATGCGACTTCATCCATGCCATCAGAGACGACCATGTTGAAAGAGCCGGTGGTTCCTTTCAGTGGAGTCGGGCATAGGTTAGGCGGTTCTCCGTCCCCATCAGCTCGACCTCGCCTTTTGGCCTTGACCGCTCCGCCTCCCACGTCCTTGCAACCCACGTTTGCCACGGCCTCAGCCACTGGCTGTGGTTCCGACCCTAGTTTTGCCGGCCCCTCCGTCAGCAGCGATAGCGATTTCACGCCCATGGGAGCGGTGCAATGCCCGGTCTGCTTCCAAGCTGTGCTGGCGGAATTGGTGAACGAGCACTTGGATGCATGCCTTGTTGCTGCGTGACTCCCTTTTTTGGCACGGTGAACTTTTATCTACCTTAGCGCTTTACGATACTTTTAGATCTAAACAAATCTTTATCCGACTTATAATCGCATTTCCTATTGGAATGGAAACATAAGTAGATAGTTGCGATACTTTAAAGAGCCGATAATGGCGAGGTGGTTTTTATCACAATAATCCCAAAGAGTGACTACTGCTTCATTTTCTCACGATGGAAGTGTTAGTTGCGTCGCAAAGTCGTGGTAGTGTGGATGAATACAGGTGATGAAAATTCCTGATCAACTCGGAAGTTTAGTACCGTCAAGGATGCTAGTAAGCAATCCGTAAAATGCGTAAACCGCCACTCAAAAGTTTTTGAAAAAATTCGCAAAGGGGGAGGATTTTCGCCCCGCTTAATAAGGGCACTAAAGCGTTTTCGAGGGCGTAATCATCAATAATACAACGCTGCTCATATGTTATAACTGGAGAGGTAAGTGGATCGCACTTAGATTGCACTAACAAAACTTGCAATCACACTAGGTGAAGTGGATGCTTTATTTGCACAATTTCAGTGTATACAAGAGGGGAGAGTTAAGAGGGGTCACTCACGCCACTTTGCATCAACTTCATCAGTGCGGTAACGTTGAGTAACGGTTGCCTCCGCCAGGGGAGTTGTCATTCCAACACGGAACATCTCGTAGCCCGCTTGAGCTATCATCGCACCATTATCCACACAGTATCGGTCGTCTGTTGCGCACAGCGTGGCTCCACGCTCTTTTGCCATGCAGGCCATCATTTCTTGCAATCTCAGGTTGCATCCTACCCCACCCACTATCAGCACCTCCTATAGTGTCAAAAAAAGTTAATAAGTAGATTGGTTTTTTAAATTACCGCCAAGTTCTCGTGAATTGAAAGGCATTCTCCTCTTACCGGTTACGATACGAACTAGTCAACCAACCTTAGCGTCGCAGTGGGCCATCGCACGCTCCGTGATTTCTACAACCATAGCAAAGACGGTTTCTTGCAGTGAAAAGCAGAAGTCAGCTTGAGTGTATTCACCCGAGATGAGAAGCTTGGGCGCACGTTCTTTGAGGTAGGATAAAATACCCGCGAAGGATACGTCCATGCCCTTGACCGCGTACGGTAACTCATAGAACTTATCCCCATTCTTAGCTGCCTGTTCAATGTTGTAGCCGGGGCTGGGATCGTTCGAGAGATTAATGACGCGGGCGAATCTACAATAAATGGGAAACGACCAAAACAGTTCTTGAAGTGTCAATCACTAAGGCAGAGAACGAAAAGATGTGGGAATGCTACCGATCAAGGCAGTTGCCAAGAGCAATGTCCAGAGTTTCACCAAAGATGCGATAGCGCCCGCCGGAGTAGGCAATAACCTGAGAGTTGCCACCGCTGACGTAGAGCACAATAGGCGCCTTGGCGCCAGTTACAAGACGTCCCATTTCGATGTGGGCGACGCAATGGTTCACCCCAATCAACGGCTTATTCCACAACTGGGCCAACACACGTGCAACCATAGCGACTACTTGCAATGGACCGCCCATTCCCGGACCCTAGATAAATAAAAAGAGAAGGGCACAATCCATCGCAAATCGTTGTTGAAGATCAAGCACCTGATCGCTGTCAAGCGGTAATGAGTATTAACACCGAAACACCTCCTTTCAAATGTAATCAGCTTTACTGAACTATCATTGGACGCTACTTACAAATACTTCCTCTAATCCCTAATACTGAATCGGAAGGCAGCACTGTTCTTAAGAGAAGGTATTTTTTTAAGGAACTATAACGTAAACAAAGCGCTGTTTCAGGAGACAAATTGGATTAAATTTACCTTAGTGTAGGCGATAGCATCCAACTCCTCAGCCTTAACATTCGCCTCCTGAAGTGCCCTTCGAACAAGATTGACCACGTGGGCGCGATGGTGGACTGCTGTCTCTGTCGGCTTGAATCCCTGACCGGGAGGTGTAACGTAGGTGACTCGCGGATTAGAGATCACCTCACCGTCTCGAATAACACCGATGCCCAGCTTATTTGCGCTCCCCTCCATTCCCATGATTAAGACCATTCTGTATGCAATGAGGATTATAAACACATAAAAAGTATAAGCCCTTCAATGAGCCGTCGATATAACCCGTAGGGAATAAATTTAGGCGACGTTTTTAAAGAACTCATGGCGGTATCAAAAGGGGACCGAAACTTAGAATTCCCCTTTTACCGAAAATGATTATCCACATACCCCATACCTCCATCAAGCATGATGTTATCAGTTTACTGCGACTGATTACGCCGAAACAGGCACCGGAAATAATTTAAGTAGATTAAAGCAATAATACAACTTAGAACGCCCATAATCTTGTGATGAACAGTTGTCTTTATGCTAGCAGAACGGTTTAACATTAGCCAAAGTTTCCTATTGTGGTGAAAGTATCAAGCAACAGGTGCAGCAGCAACAATCAACCAGCGTACCACTCATAAAACTGAGAAGATAAATCACCGAAGGATTAATATGTTACATACAGGCATACAAAATGGGCATTGAGAGAGAAATTGGTAGACCGGTTAAATTAGTGTTGACGGCGTATACTCTTGCGATGAGAATGGGAGATGACGCCTGTGGTTCCTTTGCCTGACGACGCGGAGATAGGAGGGGGCATTGATACATCCTTATCGGCGGCAGAGCGCAATGACTTCCGAGTCCGTTTGGTGGGCTGCAGCAAGGCAGCAGTCGAAGATGATGGTGAGGAGACAGAACGAGGTGAAATGGATGGAGAACTAGCCGCTGGTGTCGAGGGATTTTCATCGGCTAATAAGGTTGTTTTATAGGTGGAATCCAAGGCTTTGAAAGAGGAAGGAACCAACGTCGATAAAAAGGGTGACTACTCAACCTCAAATAAAGGAGCCAACCATAACCTGATTTGCTTTTATGTCTCCCAGTAAGTCCAGCAGTGGCGGATGTATCAGGATTGGCAGCTGCCGAGGACACACGAGGAAATGCAAGAGATTTGATTTCCTTAAATTCATCAGGAAGAGAGAACTCTGCTGGTCTATGAGGGTAAGGTATAGCTTCAGATTCATTCTAAAAGAGAACATGGAAACCGTACATAAAACAGAAACAACAGTACAACTTACCAGCTCCTCTAAATTATACAATTTACTCAAATGCTCCCATATACTCTTTATAGAACAAGGCAAATTTTCTTTAACTTGCAGTCGGTAAGCAAGGCAAATCATTTGAAAGTTTCGGTCCAGACCGACTGGTTTAAAAAACATCAACCCATGAAATAATTTAATTTCATCTTCAAGGGACCAGAGCATTACACTCAATAGGGTGGCCTTGGATTAAACGCATTCAAGAACAGTGAATTAAAACAAAATCTTTTTAAAACAAGTTATTGCATGACGAGGCAGACAGCAATGACTCCTTTCATAGAAATTACTACAAAAAAGGAAATATTACAAATAAGAGCTATTATGCGCACGTTGCATAAAAAAGTTAGATAGATATTCTCTAAAAAAATTACCTTAGGTTGATTGCACCCAAAGCCCAAATACTTATATTGTTAGAAAGCAGTCAAGCTTAAGGCTACTACGAGATTGGCATAATGAGTGGCTTCGACTGAGAATAGAAGGCTCACTGGTCTGGGATCATAAAGGCTACCTTCAATTTTCATCCACTTTATTCTCCATTGGTAAAGCAAGTTTTCCATTGTTTTTAAGAAAATTCGCTTCTGAAGAGCACTGTAGGGCCTCGAGCCTTTCTGAAGGCAAAGAAAGATTTACTACTCGGACAGCTGGGTTCGGAGCTACTGGGATGGTCCGGAGGCCAGCCCACCCTACGAAGCTGCGATGGCGGAGCAGCCCATGTGACCTCTTTGCCGAAATACCCAGAGGTAAGCAAACAACCAACGTACCAAATAGTCCACTCCGCGTTTGGGTGTCGTCTCCGGTGCTCTATTCGGCCGACCTGCAGCGTCAGCCATCACAACGTAGTCGGTGCTTCTGGCAGAATTATCCACGAGCCAACCGCGTCAGGCATTGCATTTCCATGCAACTGAGGGGATACTCGACCGCAAAACCACTGATCCCCCTTGACTATACAACTGGATCCGGAGCCACGTCCTGCTTGGAAACGGGATTTGGTGACGGGAGAGAGTGCTGGCCATCAAATATGTCCGACGTTGGTTGGGGGTCCGCTGGTCTAAATGTAGAGTCAAATAACGAAGGACGTGGTTCAGCAAAGTTCTGTGGCGGTAGAGTTCCACGGCTCTTCTTCCTTACCACTCTGTTTTCACTTTAGAGCTGCCCAGCCATATGCCTCTCTGCGTTCCATCTGGACAGTAGAGATGTGTGGATATGCTGATTGAGAATACATAAGTTGTAAGCTCAAGAACAATAGGTTACAGGCACTAGGCGAACCTCTCCTATGGGCCTGGATTAACTTTAACACTTTTTTTTTCACTGAGGTTGCTTGTGCCTTCCACTACACTGCATTTGTCCAATTTTTTCCCCTATTTAAGGGGGCTTTTCAGAACACTCACTGGCCTTCTACCGTTGGACTGGAATCACGTGTAAGTTGATGTACATTCGGTTACTATGACCGCCTTATTGTATCAACCGATCGAATGGCACAGCCTTTACCAAACAATTTTCATGCTCTACTCTCTGCATCCATCCATGCACGTGGGACTTCTGCTCTGAAGTCGATGTCGATTGATGTCTGTCCGATTTCAAATCTTCATATTACCGTGATTACGTGCATAAATCCTACTTTCCAACAGGTTTTCTTTCTACTTAAAACAACAAAAGAAGCATTTTTGAGGCTCTTATTAATCTGGGCTCTTCATTCTTGGAATTAAGTGTAAATCAGTAATGTTGTCATTCACTACTCACTTGAAGGTTCCCTTCACTTGAAATTCCACTTGATGGTTTTCCTAGAGTTGCATACCTTCACATGACATCACTTATGCTATCGAACGAGTAAGATGCTGATTAGTTGTTCTCATGGGTCCTTAAAGTTGGCATTTTCTTCTGCATACTGCAGCTTGGTTTTGGTCGTGGGCCTCCTCGAACGACATGCTTGTAGCATCTTTGGGGGGAACCTTCGCTAAATGCATAAAGATAACCGCATCGTTGTGGTTTTGTAAGCCTAATTTTCCCTTTTGACCTAACCATACCACTTTTTAATTACTGGATTTCTTTTTCAGGACCTTCTTTTTTGAAAAACTGTATTTTGTTAAAGTAGGCTTAAAGTAAAGATCTCAGACAAAAAAAATCAACCACTATGGTCTTTGTGCTTTGTCCTTTTAGTCATAGCATTAGCTTGCACAAATTTGTTCTTCTTTTGCAATTCAAATCACGCATGTGTGATTAGTAGATAGCGGTTAACAAACACGATCGTCACACATATGTGACGCAGCAGTAAAACTTAAGTGTAAACAAATTGTCATTTTACAATGATCTTTTGGTTAATTTTCTAATTATTGTCACAGAAACAGCAACATGAATAAGATCGAGTTTTGGCTTTCTTTACTAATTATTGGAGGAATTATTTTAATCTCTTCCGTGTTGTTGATTGCTACTAAGTGGACATAAGTACTATGAATATCAACCATAATTGAGCGGTGACTGGGTTAAAGTACATTTCAAAATGAAAATGTAACTTCATTTTTGACTATTAAAGGCAAATCAAGCTTCCTTCATCACGAATGTGAATATCTATATGCTACTTAATGCGCATAATGAGAAAAAATTGGTCATTTTAAGTCATTTCTTGATTGTGCTAATACAAAAAAATGTTCTTAGAAATGTGCTCAACTTAATGGGACTACAATTTTGTTGTCAATGGGGATCTGGAATATGCATCCGTTCCCACATGGGCTCATTAAATTGTCAAACTTTTAAGCTCCCACGCCCACTTCTGGGTTGGACCAATGGGCGCGCCGTAAGGTAGCCGCACCACTTCCACAATTCCTCTGTTTACTTCAAAAAAGCACCATGTCGGTTAATGACCTCTCGGAGAGCTTCTGGCTCTGCGTGAACGTCACTGACGACAAAGACGCTTTGGACATTGTCATCTTTGTAACCGAATTTGTAGGCCTGGTTCCAGGTCTCTTGGTAGCCGTGCTGCTCTGTCGACTGGATGGCAAAACCCGAACTAGTCTGCTGATGCTTCGAACCCTGGCCATATGCTCTGTCCTACAACTGATCATTAATTTAATTGGTGACATCTACCCCTATTCAATACGCACCGGCAGCTATGGATTCAACCTCTTCTTATGCGCACTGTGGACCAGTCGTTTCGCTTTCTGGATCTTCGCCATAATTGGGGCGCATGCACAGGTCTACCTGTGCACGAATCGTGCAATGCAGATAGTCTCCAATCTCCAACTCTCCTTTGCGTCTAGCCGGAACATTGATCTTGTCTACATAGCGGGCCTGGTCCTCTATAGCACGTTAATAACCGTACCTCAAGCATTCACGATAGTCTATGATGGAGATGTGTGCTACTGCAGTGAGAAACTGACGTATCTCTCCTACCTTCAACTTGCCTACGCACAAGTCTACATCTTCTTCATTCAAGTTCTGCTGGTAAACAGCATAGTCCTATTCACCACCTGTTTCTGCGTCGTTAAGTATGTTAAAAATACACCTCAGGAAAAGTTCATGGACACCTTGAATGCCCTAAGTTTTTGCAACACCCCAGAGGAGGAACTGAAAGCCTACACTGAAGTAAAAGGCTGGTCTACCTCAACCATGTGCATAGTGCCCATGTTTGTGTCCTATTTCATCTCCTTCTCCTACGACACGACCTACCAGTTTGTCAGTGCCATTGGCTTGACTTACTACCCGATAAACGGCTTAACCCAGAAGGTTGGCGTTTGGATTCAACTCATTCATCCCGCCCTCATTCCCTACTATCTCTTCTACTACATTCCTGCGTTGAGATTTTGGGTACGAAGGCGATGGCACTGGGTAATGTGGTTCTGCAGACGGCGAAAAAAACATCATCTGGTGTGAGGCTGGGGACGTGGATTGTCGGCCGATATTTTAAAACACCGCCATCCCATGAGTTGTTTCACTTTCGTTACGAGCCTTAAATAAAATCATTGGTTGTTGTACTAACCAAACTTTTGCTTACGAGGCGAGTAGAATAAGGTATTGGCTTGACCTCTTGACCAGATGACTGAACATAACCACAGGGCACATGCGCTCTCAAAGCTTCTGCCTAAAATAAGTTTTCATAGGTTGAAAAGAGATTAATTGTGGATGTTAGTGGTTGTACAACCAACTTGGTGTAAGGGATATGAATGGCTAAGTGTAGTAACTACTTCTTTAGAGGATGATTTACTCCCCCACCCTCAACGAGGAGCTCGCAGCGACGAACCCAAAGGAGGTAAGTCGGCCAGGAATGCTGTTACTGGAAACTAGAGGAGGGTGCAAAGTGACACCCCAAACTTGGCAGAACTACGCTGCATGAGGGAATGCTTGTAAACAGGTGAAAGAAAAACACATCCAAGGCAGTCAATTTAGTAACGTGGGTGTCCAAATCAAAGGGTGTTTTGGGTTCACTAAACTGGGAGAGTGAGGGCTGCTGTTGTAGGCGTTCTTTGGTCTATAAGTTGTGTCGATACAGGTGTCATGTTTGGGGCCGTTGAGTAAAGAGAACAATTTTGTCAGTACGACGGCATGAAACTCAAGTCCGTAGACTTCAAATGTTGGACGATGGGGTGATGGAACACTCATTCATTCGAGAGGTAAATGGGTTTGCCGCAACGAGATATGCGGGTGTAGTCTACAAGGTATTACCACTGCTGCAATGGCGATTCTAAAGATGGAACATTCCACTCTTAAAACATCCAAGTGTCTCTGTTCTCGACGCAAGACCATTTCACTGAGCATATACAATTTTAAAATTCCCGTAGACGGTTCTAGGTTGGTTCTGCCCTACTTCTGAATTGTGTTATGTTGAAGTTTGCCAAAAAATAGTTAAACAGTGGCGTAAGTACTCCTAACGCAAAACTTTTCAAGATTATCTCTTCCTAAGGAAGAATTTGACGTCCACAGTGAAAATTGGTCGAGAAAGAATAAACACACTCAAAGTAAATTACTTTATTCCAGAGGCCAATACTCTTTAACATGACGGAGAAGAGGTCGTGGAATCCATTTTTGCTCTCCTCTGTCGGGAAGGAAAGCTGGCCAGCACCATTCTGATGCCTTATTGTTCTTATGTAGTGGCAAGACTTACACCATCTAGGCAAGTGCTCACAGAGGTGATGTCTAACTCCCAAACTAAGTAATCAAATCATAAACCAAGAATGTTTTAAATTTACTAAACTCGTCAGCGACAGGAACTAGTAAAACCAACTCTCAGAAGGTGATCAGACGTAAGAAGCACATCTATGCAGCCTTAGGGCATATGTAAAAGAATTGAGGGCCACTTAGGCGCTCCACCAGGAGGGCTGGCCCTTGAACCATGTTAGTAGCCCCAAGCTCCACTGTATGTCATGAGTCCAAACTAGTATTATGACTCCATTCGTCTTAAGGGGAGACTCGGGAGCCATATTAGTGTTGGCGAAAGGCGAATCCTATCTTAGAGGACATCTTTTCTGATTTCAGCTGGTGGGAGGTAAATCCCAACATGAGGGCAGAAGAGCGAATGCTGCAAATGGGAGAATCAGTGACGTCCCCTGACAGAAGGGCCGAAAGTGACGACCACCCTAGGCAAGTGCTCACAGAGGTGATGTCTAACTCCCAAACTAAGTAATCAAATCATAAACCAAGAATGTTTTAAATTTACTAAACTCGTCAGCGACAGGAACTAGTAAAACCAACTCTCAGAAGGTGATCAGACGTAAGAAGCACATCTATGCAGCCTTAGGGCATATGTAAAAGAATTGAGGGCCACTTAGGCGCTCCACCAGGAGGGCTGGCCCTTGAACCATGTTAGTAGCCCCAAGCTCCACTGTATGTCATGAGTCCAAACTAGTATTATGACTCCATTCGTCTTAAGGGGAGACTCGGGAGCCATATTAGTGTTGGCGAAAGGCGAATCCTATCTTAGAGGACATCTTTTCTGATTTCAGCTGGTGGGAGGTAAATCCCAACATGAGGGCAGAAGAGCGAATGCTGCAAATGGGAGAATCAGTGACGTCCCCTGACAGAAGGGCCGAAAGTGACGTCCACCCTCGGCAACTGCCCCTGTTTGTGGTCTGCAGGACTGCTGTTAACAAATGAAACAGCTAACCGTAAATTACCTCAAAACCTCCATTTGGAGCTGTTTGCAACACCTGTAAAAAGGTGTCAATCAAGTACACTCGCACTACCTCCTCCACATCTCTACTGTCCAGATGGAACGCAGAGAGGCATATGGCTGGGCAGCTCTAAAGTGAAAACAGAGTGGTAAGGAAGAAGAGCCGTGGAACTCTACCGCCACAGAACTTTGCTGAACCACGTCCTTCGTTATTTGACTCTACATTTAGACCAGCGGACCCCCAACCAACGTCGGACATATTTGATGGCCAGCACTCTCTCCCGTCACCAAATCCCGTTTCCAAGCAGGACGTGGCTCCGGATCCAGTTGTATAGTCAAGGGGGATCAGTGGTTTTGCGGTCGAGTATCCCCTCAGTTGCATGGAAATGCAATGCCTGACGCGGTTGGCTCGTGGATAATTCTGCCAGAAGCACCGACTACGTTGTGATGGCTGACGCTGCAGGTCGGCCGAATAGAGCACCGGAGACGACACCCAAACGCGGAGTGGACTATTTGGTACGTTGGTTGTTTGCTTACCTCTGGGTATTTCGGCAAAGAGGTCACATGGGCTGCTCCGCCATCGCAGCTTCGTAGGGTGGGCTGGCCTCCGGACCATCCCAGTAGCTCCGAACCCAGCTGTCCGAGTAGTAAATCTTTCTTTGCCTTCAGAAAGGCTCGAGGCCCTACAGTGCTCTTCAGAAGCGAATTTTCTTAAAAACAATGGAAAACTTGCTTTACCAATGGAGAATAAAGTGGATGAAAATTGAAGGTAGCCTTTATGATCCCAGACCAGTGAGCCTTCTATTCTCATTATGCCGATCTCTTCAACTTTTTCAATTAGGCTTAAGTCCCATTTTTTCTCCATATGACTCATACTGTAATAAAATCACCTTAAACACAAAAAATTTTCATTCATTTTTTGCAACCTTCCTTCTTTTACGCAATTTTTAATACTTCATTTGCTTGCAACTTAATTGCACAACTGCAAGCAAATGTTTTTTGTAGAAAATTATTTATCTTATAAGAATAGAAGTTAAAGGGCGCTGGCGTCGGAAGCCTCTACAATTCCAAAGGTTTGGGCGTGTGCAGTGCAATTTTGTCCATACTTGTGCAAGTAATTACAGATTGCACGGCTTGAATCTGTTGAGACAGAGAGAGAGGGAGAATTACGAAAGACTTCCAGTAACGCGTAATTGTTGGGGGCTGGACCTAACTCTCAATGCGCCTACGGCTAAGACAGCCTTATACAGTTCTTAAGTCGGCTGGAAACACCATGCCATTGAGAGCTTTTTGAATAAGTTACGGAAAAAAGGAAAATAATGAGCCAATAAAGGAGACATGGAAAAGTCGACGCAGTTATTTGTCCTGCGTTTTGGGTCGGGGTACGCAAAGGCCAGTTGGAAGGCTACTAGCATGGATGGGAGGCCATGCAGGGGAAAAAATGCGGATTCCCCTTTAAATCTTGGGTTTGCTGTGTTTACCCAGAGCAAAGAAAGTCCAAGAACATTTCGTAATCAAATACACCAATGTTTTTATGTATTGTTGAAGTTGTTTAGGTATTACACCGGCGGCTATAGCATACTTAGCCACGAGGATCCACCAGTCCCCCCGTCCCAATCGCCATCCTTCAATCATGGCATTTTCACTCATGTCCACTGCTGCTCAACCCTTTAGTACTCTAGTTCTGAGGACTTTTCCACGCTGGTAGGAACAATTAGGTCTGGAGAGATGCCAAGCAGTGGTGCACAATGCTACCTCAAACCGCTCCCACCGCAGCGTCAAAATGACCAAATTGGACAACCATCTGTTATCTTTTGAACTACATATCAGTGATAATCGTGTATAAAGCTCAAATATTTCCTTAAGTTTATATAATTGTCCTGGAAGTGAACTATAACAGCTTTATGGGTCGGAGTGCCAAAGCAGGAAAAATGAGACCACCACGCAAAGTTATCAATTAATAAAAAAGTTCACTTAAGCAGGAGATTTAAGGATAACAAAAGTAAGTGTAAAATGAGAAGGCGACGTTGACCTGGACCACACTAGGAGACCATTGCAGCGCCATTCAATTCATGGCAATAATTGCCACAAAAGCACTAAGACACCTCCAAAACCCCACTCCTCCGACCATATTCTTTAAAATTGAGCAAACAAAGCCCAGCTCTTCCCATTATTGCTGCACTTCTATTTTTTCAGATGACTGCCGCCTATTTTAAACAAAACAGTTTAGTGTTAGTAGGAAAATGTAACAATCAATGCTTGGAGCATAAGTGAGTTCATCCTTATACACCAAATCGCGGTATTGGGGCCCTTCCAGGAGCGTGTTCGGCAGAGGTGTCAAGTCCTGCGTCACCCAAAAAGAGGTTTTTAGTCCCGCGCTTTGTCAAAGTTTTTAGGGAATGTGCGAGCTATGGCTTTGCAAGGTAATGCGCCTCAATCCCAGCCATCAGATTTTCAAAAATCAAATGGCTCATCGTGAAGGTAAAAAGGGAAAGTCAAAAAAGTAGATTTTGCATATTAAAGTAATCCGATAGTTATATATTTTAATAGACTGAGTTGCAATGCCTTACATTACAGTAATTTGCACTAAGCAGCGTAACTTTATGCGTTCCCTTGAAATATTAGAACGTTCTTTGCTGTTTTAATCAAGTTTATTCTTGTTATTTGCTATGAGACATTAGAGCATAAATTTTGATTTGGGACCAAATTCAAAAAGTCCCCCATCATATTTGCAGAAGTATAGGTCATGCCAGCACTGAAGTAAGTTCATTATTTCCATTTAAAAATGTTGGGAACAATGCTAGTGAGGCTGTAGACGTTGGTTGCTTAACTATCGGTCTTGGTAAATGTCCACTTGGCCACTGTGTAGCGTCCCGAGACCTCCCTGCAGACGAAGGAAGACACAGTACTCGGGCGGAATATGTGTGTTCGGCCCAGAGAAGGTGTCTGGGCTACTGGCATGGACCAGGGGCAAGCCCACCCAGCGAGGTACAAGAGGGCTAATTCAAAAGTCCAAAAGCAGCGCCTCACCAATACCGGGAGATAAACCACCATCGTATTACAATTATGTACCTCCGGATGGGCAGGCCTCCGGGCCATGCCAGTAGCCATAACACTTTCTGTATGTTGAATATATAGGCAAAAATATGAATTCTGCCCGAGTATCACGTATTTATCGTCTTTATGGAAGACTTGTGGTGCTAAGTTAGCAACACATGACCCCTGTTTTTACTCGACGAATCAGTAGCGCGGTAATTGGGACGCCGCCAGCTCACTTTCGCTGGGCGGTTAAGCCTCCGGGAAGCGCTAAAAGACTGCCAAAACGACTTTGGGTTAGCGATTTAGAAAGTCATTGGTAGCCACACTGCAGCAGGTTTTTAAATGAAGTCACTATTGCTGTTCTTCAGAATTCCACAATATTATACATCGTCAAAACAAATAGTTCCACCACTATGGTTTTTGAAACTTTTAAGCATGACTGTGAGAAGAAATTCTAAAAAAACAGCAAAAGCCGAAACAATACTTTGTAAAATGCAAGCAAATGCGCAATTCAGCGATTTTTCACAGTCCTTTAAGTTTGTACCGGACATTCTAAACTATTGACTGAAAAATTTTAGATATTTTTCTAAAATTCTGCTAAAAGTCAGCGTTCAAAAATGCAACAGGATTGTGAATGATGGAAAATTTTTGTTGTTTGTAGGGTGGTTTTGCAGACGTGTTCTACCTAACATAATGCACATAGATGTTTAACTAATTTGCAATATTCTATAGCAGTATGTGGCAGTAAGAAAACCCCACCATTTACTGCTTTATCACTAACTTTGTCAAAAGATAACAAGCATAGGGAAATTTGTAATCTGTAGCTAATGCGGCGCATTGCATGCTGAACAGGTGGTGTTCGCCTGTAGAGACCAATGTCAAGGCCTCCTAAAAACATACGCAAATATTTCCATTAGGCACACTTCTTATCTCTCAAATCACCCTTTGTTTTGATCGCACTGTTTAAAAGCTTAGACGTGTGCCTTTTAAAGGGACGTGTGCACAACTAAAAAAACACCTGACAACTTTGTTTAAGCCAACAAGAAGCAGAAATAAGGTCACTCGTCTAGCTACCCGCTTTTGTAAAAAATGGGTGGTGACCTGATTAGGTACAAGCTTCGCAGGGACCGGAATTCAGACCGGTGGGGATTCAAGATCACGACATTTGGCAATTTTACCTACATAACAGGTGTTTACGAAAACACACCAGCTGCAAGGGCTGGCGTAGGGCTTAATACCATAATGGTAACAATTAATGGCATCCCGTGCGGTAAGGTTTTACGTCGTCCTAGTTGCTTTTAATCAATAAATTGCTTTTGAATTACCTTTTTATATCTTTGCTATCTTTTTGCACATTGTTTCTAGAAAACATTTCACATGATCAAATTTGCCAAGCGATCCAAAAGGCAGATCGCTACATGACCTTAGTAACTCGCAGGCCGTGCGGCGACGAGGTAGGCAAGGTCAATGAAAATACCAGACACAGTGCGTTTCTATTCTTTATTATGACATTTCTTCCCAACCACACATCAAATATGCAGCTACTTTTTAGGGCGCGCTAATAGTTGTTGAACATTTTTCGGCCATTCTAAATTGCGACTTGAAACTGTATCCATTCCTTTCTTATTTTATTTATTTGTAAAATTTCTATTCGCACACTGGTTGTGTATCACCCATGGAATCGAAGTTATCGACTATTTTAAAGTCCACGTCACTCCTTTTTACAGTTGATAATTAGAGACACCTGGCGGTCATATGTATGACTATGTTACAAACTTTTATTTAGTGGCTTTAAAGGCGTCTAACACCGCTGGTGACCATGAAGATATGGTATGTTATATATTTCGCCTTTATTAAAAGATTTCTAGTTCTCTCATTCCACACTGGTCTTTCGAAATTTTTAAATGCAAGTGACACCTTGCTTTAATACACGTCTGGTTACCTTTTTTCGAGGTGCACTTTAGCACAAGTATTTGGTAACATAAGAAGTAGTGCAACCCTTAAATGCTCCTAGATAGGTGTCGAAAAGAAAAAAATCCTATATGCCTACGATGTTGTGAACTTATTAATGGCGTTTTAACATTTTGGTACCATCAGCAAGGTTTTTTAACTTGTATTTTTCTTCAAAACATATTCATTAAAGAATTGCAAACATATCGCCGAGGTTTTTGTCACTACCGACAAGGTGTAGTGCTCTCATTAAATTCCCAGGTCCTATAAGACGCAACGAGCTCAACGCCTCTCATATGCTTTTTAATAAAACACGAGCCTGAAAACTTTTGCGGTGCTGCATTATTATTTTGCCATCGTCTTTTCTTTATACGGCAAACAACTGGTTACATATCACTTGTCGAGGAAATATTTTGTAAAGATCCGTTTTGGTAACGAACAAAGTGTAGTTATGATTCATCATCGGCACATCTTTGTCAACGAGGGCCTGAGAGCTCACGTGCTCAAGTATCACTGCTCCGGTTTTGAGTTTTTCTATGCACCTATCATTCCTACGATATTGCGGAATTCGTTGTAGAATATGAGAAGCCTTTTCTGTTTGTGGAATTGTGGACGAAGCATAGTTTTTTACACCAATACCCTTCATTGGTTGAGTTGTTTCCTTCTCAGCGAACTTGGAACACACAAATTCACACACACACACAAACGCAGATATCATCAAGCGCCTCTCTGTAGCTCGCTTACACCTAGTTGCGCTTGGTAGGATGCACTGTTAGATGTGGAGAGATTGCTTTAATTAGGAAACACCTATCACATTGTCGTTCTGAAGAAGGGTTTTAGAGCAAGAGCAACAGATTAAGGTTTTTGAGGGATATCTCGATTGAAGATTGGGAGCATTATTTGATTAATGAGTTCCACGTATTCTCAATTCCATAACTCACAGCATCTGACAAAAATCTATATGTTAACCTTATTACCTAGTAAATTATTTTGCGTTTGTTTGGAAATTTTCCTCTAATGCGGCTGCAAAGTTGAATACTAGATCCGAGGACGAATTTACATCCGCTCATCTAGGTGAACGTTCTAGGTGTTCATAAAATGTAAGCTTCAACTCGAAAATCGCCCTAGCTTATCATCAGTAAAACAGATACCATAAGTTTCTATTAGTCAAGACGTAACTAAAAAGCATATTGGTGAGCATCCTTTATATGCAGTCCTCGTTTACAACGAACTTCCGCCACGTCGCACGGTATCGCACCATAGTACCGAAACACCAGATTAGGTACAAATGAAGTAACTAAAGTGCCCATAAATGAGTTCTTCATTGTCTTTTCTTATTGAAAAAATCCGTCTTAAATTCTTGGATTAAACAAAGCGGGAGGGTTTTAGGAATTCAACGTTTCAAGTGCCAAATGTCCTAAATCTTTGATGTAAGCATCTCTTTGTTCTACTGCCGGCAGATGTTTAGATGCTTTCAGCACAGGGGAAATTACTAACCCACAAATACGTCACTCCGCCAGACTCAAGATTGCATGGTGCTCTATGCCATGGTCACGGAAGTGTAGGAGACATCAACAAGCCTTTTAAAGTTGCTAGAGCTCCAATTTAAAGTTGCCTGCTACAGAAGGCGTGGTGATTCACGGTCAGGCCCCGATTTGTTTTCTCCTAGGTGACCATCCCACTATGGGGTCAACAACCTGCTAGTTGAAACAGGTTTAAAAAAGCAGAAAACACTCATTACAAGTGACTTCAACATGTGTAAGGACTACAAACAAAGTGAACTCTCTCCTCTTTTTAGCCAAAAAGCACAAAAAAAATAGAAAATAAGCAACGCTTGAAATTCAAAAAGCATTCGGAGAACGATCACCTATCTCAACCAAAGGAAAGAGAAGAAGTTAAGGAAAAAACGTCAAGCAAACATCATTCTGAATCAGTGATGCCTCTTCACGAAACTAATGTGGATGATAGTAGGAATAATGAGAAAAAGAAAAGGACGCCCCAAGACCAAAGGAGGCGTCGAAGCTCTTCAGACGTCAAGGGGTCAGCGAATCGTCCAACTAGTGGAGTGGTGGAGAATGAAACGACCAGAAATGTACATAGAAGTGAAGACGTCCATCGGGCTGAGTCCTCGTTACCCAAAAAGAAGTCGAAACACGTACAAAAGTCCAAGTCGGAAGCTGACGTGGTTGTGGTGAAAACTTACCGAAGCAGTACAGTGACTCAAAGGAAGGGGGAGGAGGGGGAGGAGAAAGCCGAAAATCCAGAACCTTCATTTCCTTCAGTGTATGAACTCCAAACAAGTCTGCCCGCAGGAAAGCGGAGAACTCTGCTGCTCAGCAATGGTAAGTCTTTGGAGGATCGAATCGCAAGCTTGAACAACTTGTAAGGAATCAACCGAATATGGACTGAAGATTATGTCTGTATTCTTTTAGTTTTAAAATACACCCAACAATTGCTTCAAAACGGCTTTTTTCCTGAAGATCAACGTCTATATTAGCGATTCCTGTTCCAAGTGACTAATTTTCATCCCATTAACGAGAATGTTTGCCTCTTAGTTAACTAAGACAGTTCAAAAGAGAAGGATGTCAAATAATGAAAGAGAAACAGCAGAATGAGGTAAATAACTACCTCTAGGGCAATCAGACAAGTCTAGCAGGTGGTGATCAAACGATTACTGAGGTAATTGCAATCATTTGTAGCATTTATTAGGATAGAACAAAGAAATACGTCGCCCGCTTATGGAATGAGAGAAGAAAGACGAGGCTTTGGAAAAAATACCGGCAGATAAATTGTTGGATTAGGTTTGCGGTTTCACATAGGCGAAAGGTTGGGAAGGCCTAGACGTATTAAGGGGTAATTTCACGGGAAATGTCTAACATATTTGATTCTCTCTCAACTAATTGTGCTGATTAGTCAGAGCGAAATCACACCCAATTGTTTTTTCACCCATTCCCCATTGCCTTCATTTGGGCGCCGGTGCCAAAAAAACTACGCAAAATCTAAGCTTGCAGGTTCCCAGTAAAGCGTCTCGGCTTTGGTCTGCTTTAAGGTCTTGCACTGCCCTCAATTGCTGCATAGCTTAAGAGTTCGTTATTGTGCGCATTTTTTGTGATTAAACACTGTTGACACATTTACAGACAGGTAGGCATTACAGATTGCGTAGTCGTGACCCTGGCCGCTTTGATGACCGCTCCGTAACGTTGGAAGTGTGTGGCGGAACTCGACATCCTTATCTTTCAAACAGAGCACAGCCAATTAGTTGCAGCGGACTTATTTAGATGAAGGATTTGTTACGCCTGTTGACATCCACTGATTCACTTACTTATGCTAATAAGATTTTAGCACCAAAGTCATTTTGCCTTTAGAGTTTTAACAACACCCTCTACAAGAGCAGATGAAACTTTAGTTAACTCGCCAAAATACATGATATCTAAATGGCACTGTTTGCATTATTCTTCTGAATGCCATTTTTTTTCCATAAGATGTATAACTAAACATTCGATAAAAACAGCCAGAGAGCACTGATGCAATGGTGTATGCACTGCCTTTGAGAGCACCAGATTTCTTATGTAATGTGCTGGATATTTAATTCTCGGCTTTGGTGACGGGCTACATAGGACTTTGCTACTGTACCTTTTCCTAAGACCTGACCTTTGGAGCATGTCAGTAGCCCCAAGCTCCAAAAGACGTCAACCAAATAAACATGCAACACCTCTCCACTTCCCCACTGGCTGAGGAGAACCCAGATAGGTGCTGGCTAGGGTGCACTTAAGGGAGAAGAAACTAGAGAGGATGATTAAACGCGAAATCTTATATCACATTTGTTACAGGACTCGGCTTTTAGGCCAGCGTTCTCACGGCAGGTGGTGGACATGCGTGATGGCCAGCACGTAGCCAATTTTCCCAATGCAGTACCTATGCAGGACAAAGCTCCAGACAACAAGGAGTCGCCAAACAAAACTTGTGACTTTGAGATCAAGAATCTGTTCAGCAGCATGAAGAATCAATCAATGGTGCATTGTATTGTTGAATTTTTGGCTACACAATCTTATAACACATAAAGAGCAGAAGTTGAAAATTCACCTTCCAGCATTGCGAAGGCAGAAGTAGTGGAGGTCAACCCTGAACCTATTGCGTATTGGCAAAAGTAAGTTTTCACTGATTTCACTTTTCATAGGGTAATGCTGTTAGTTAAAGTTGTTACCGGGGACAAAAGAAGAGGACGTTTCGAAAATCAAATGAACGAATTCGTACAAAAATCAGTTAAGTACTTGCTGACTGTTGTTTCTACGTAAAAAATTAGGTGCATTAACAAAATAGGCTACCTGCTGTTTTCAAAATAGTTTATAGGGCTATGTTTGGAAAACGAAAAGATATTTGCAGACGTCACTAAAGCAACTTAATATATTGTAAAATAGTCTTGGTGTGCTCTAACAAAACAATTTACCTAAATTTTATGATTTTTGGTTTATAACATTATATTTCTTGACATTAGGGCAGATATTCATGGTCACGCCGACTTTTGTTTATTCCTATAAATCAAGGCTCGATTGAACAACCTAAGTCGAGTTCACTTTTTGAGATGACGTTGTTTTTGTTTGCGGCGATTGTGCTCGGGTTCCTCGACATCGGGCAAGCAGATAGGATTTCTCTAGTCGCTTTACCTTCCCGATTTCCTCAGAATGGGTCGCGTCTGCACCTCATCTGCCAGCATCACTACGAAAGCAGATTTAACATTGTCTGGAAAAGAAATGGCTTGGATGTTGGAGAAAAGTGCCTGAGTTATAGACAAATAAAGACGCAAATACAGTGTTTCGAGAATGAAACAAGCGTTGAATGGATATTGAATCCGGTGACGTATGCGACTCGTGGTATATGGTCCTGCTCCCATGGCAGTCAAACGGCGTCTGTGGATGTTGTCGTAAATGGTAATGTATTTATTAATGAATGTTCGTCCATTTATTGAATGCACACTTGAGGCCTAGGACGCCTTTGCAATCCCAGTATTGGCTTTTGTTTGTTGGTTTTGCAGTCCCTCAAATTTTGAGCCCTCCTTTCATTGAACTTCCCGTTGTAAGTGCTATGCAGTCAGCCTCAAGCTCAACTTCCGAATCAAAATCCGGCGGCGAATTTGAGCTGGGTACAGGATCACGCTCTGATCCATTAGACCTAATTCGTGGCCGATCCCGTGGCGTTAAAGGCTTTGTTTTTCAATGTTCCTCCCGATGTGCTTCTGAAACTCGGCAGCTAATGTGGAGTTTCGTTAACAGCGTAAGCACTTCTCCATCCCTTTTGATGGATAGAATTTTTAACCACAATTCGGCCTATGCGAGTTTTGTCGTACAAAAGATAGATTTGGGCTTTTTCATTTACTTTTCGTTCCGGACAGCTCGTATTAAGCATGCTAGCATTATTCGTAGTAGATTTTCTATAGTTTAGCAATGTGTGGCTTTAGGTTAGCTAATAGATTTTTTGTTCGCTATTCTAATCTCTGGGCATATCTGATATTTAGTTTGATGACCTTATATTTTCCACCGCTTTGCAGTATGTGATACTTGGTTTCGTACTTCTCCCAGTACCTTTTCATTATTTGTGGGGAAGTTTAATAATTATCGCTGCTTTATATTACTTTGTAGACACTGCCTAGGAAGCATTCCTCATCTAAAGTGACTCACGTAGAGACTCGCCATTGTCCTGAGGGGTTAAGCTCAGCCAAGAGTCGAGCGTTAATAACCTGTACTTATGATTCAAATGGACAGTCACAACCTCTGAATTGGGAACCCGAGCTTTCGGTACCTGCTGATCTGAGACTATCGCTGATTGGTCTAAATATTGTTTACTGTTCAACGGCCCAACCGGATCGTGTACCCAGTACTGGCAGATATTGGTGCTCGGATAACTTCTATAATGGCAACTCTACAGCTGCATGCACCTATGTGCTCTGTGATGGTGGGTTATTGTTTATCGCCCTCTTTGATCGTAGTTACGCTGTGCTGCGTAATCACTGGGGTTTCCGAATTGTTTACGATCATCTGTAGCCTTATTTATGGGCTCTGAGTCAGCAGGAAGGATTGGTCTGTAACTGCCTCCACTGCACGATGCCTTTTGCACTGCATTAACCCCTTTTGTAACCCTCCGATGGTATTGCTCCTGCGCTGATATCTGTGAAATTATTTAGACCTAAGGGGACTCTTCAAGCATGGACACGTTATTTGCTCCAGAAGTCAGTTGATACCATGTGCAACAGCTAATTAAAGATTCAGGTGTTACCGTAGCGCCATCATTAAAAGTGTTTGACGGTTGCCTGGATTTCGTGGTTGGAAAGGCCGTTAAAAAGCCGGTTTGTCGCACAATTTGATGGACATTGTTTGTGGGTTGTAAAATCTATTGTAGTGGTGTCACTTTAAGACGGTTCCAGCCCATTAAATAATTTAATGCGCACTTATTTGATCAAATTCCATCACTTCTGTATGTCTTGCCTTAAAAATCCGCATTTCAGTCAGGAAGGCTTAAATTGAGGCTCCGGAGTGAGTATTGTGCCAATGACAGCGGTTTTACTGACCGATATGCCTGGGCTGCACAAAGAAGCACACCCTACAAGCACGGAGGTTGTTTTGATGAAAGCGGGTGCGATGAAAAAGTGAATCAGGCCATCCATTGGCCTTGTAAGCAAGCATGTTTAAACCCGTCTCGATTGAAGTGTGCGTCATGCACAGCTGGAAAATATGCAAATTTTGCCCCCGCTGGCTGCCTCTCCACCTTCTCATTCCCCTTCTTCCCCCGCCATGCTTGCATCCGCCACCACCTCACATGATCCGCGCCTCCTGTCATTTCTCCAACACTGGGCCGTAGCCACCCCTCCCCGCCGCTCCTCTCCCCTCACTGGTATGCACATGCATGCCGGCGGCATAGAAGCCGTAGTAACACGTACCTTTAACCTCATGAAGACGCGTTCTGGACGCCCCTTGAGTCCGTGTTCTGTTTCAGGCTGTCAACAGCCAAGAGAACCGCTTAATCGTTCATAGGCCAACTTTCAACCTGAAACGAAAGTGTATTACGGCTGATGTGGTGTTTATTAGCGTTCGAGTTCGACCATTTTAGAAGGTTGTCGAGTCCGTTGGGAGTCCTGTTCTTCTTCCGCCTGTCTTCGTCCAATTGGACTACGTATCCATCCAAGGAAACTTTGAAGAGAGGTTTTTGGTTTATTGTTCCATTTGTTAACGGTCGCACCTTCGACAGACATTCGGCTGTGGGTCTCCTCAGGTTCAGCGCTTCTGAGTGCGTGTCTAGATGTCGCATTCATTCATCTATTCAACATCTACGCCCTCAACAGGAGTCTTCAGTTCACCTGAGCCAGAATTGTAGCTTGATTGTGATTGCACGAAAGATCTGAAGTGCTGCTGAGGCAAAGATAGTGATCAAAATCGTGGGATTTGTAGAACTTGTTGCTTCGTTGCCATAGTATCAATGCACAAGTCACATCCGTTCACTTGATTCTCTTTTACAGGGCCACAACCTCCCATATTGACGAGTGGAGAGCAGATAGCGATCCAGGTAGCAGCCTTCCTCCTAATATGCATTACTGTCGCTGTCTGCGTTTTCACCTGGCGAAGTTTTCGGTCCGAGAAGGCTGGTTGCATGAATCCCTACAACGGAATCGTCCCCTCGCATCAACAAGAGGCTCAAATGGAGATCGTGCTCTAGTCAATACTCTTGTTTCATTTTATCGTGTAAATATGCCTTCTCCACTCCTTTCTCGTGTTTCATCTCACCTCGATGCGTCTTTTTTAACCTTACCCCCAACCGCATTAGGTCATGACGGGAGGTGGCAGGGCAGTTTTCCTCCGGGAATCACGTCACGACTCCCGTGAATTGCCATGGCTCAAGGAGCAAAAATTGCCACTCTCTGATTGTGTCTGCCTTGGTGGTCAGAAAGCACAAACCACTCACTGGGATGCCGATCTACCTACCATGGCTCTCGTACTAAGCAGTTTCTCTAGGCAACGCGCTTCTAAAATCTTATGGCTTTGGAGTAGTGGGGTGTTGTGTGAACTGCTACTGGCGCATGGTGATTCGCGTTTTAACCTGTTCTTCACCTTGTCAATTTTGTGCTTGAAGCATCACGAAATACGAAGGTGGTTTGTGCACACCCTTAAAAAGCCACCAGATTTGCTCTATGTGGGTTTGACCCCTTGAGGCCTCTTCTGAAGCTGTAATGTAACGTAGTGATAGAAAAGGAAGGTTAGCATGCTCGTAGAGAAGAACCGGGTGTGGGGATGGGGTGCTATTTGTTTCGTAGTTAGTAGCGGTGGGACACTGGGATTGCCTTTTGGTGGTTGGGAGAGTTCCATCCGAGGGTGCCCTCCGAGGATAGTCGAGGTTTAGCGAGGGGATGTTTGTTATGTGGGAAGAACAGCCCTGAAACGGGTCGGAGAGGAAGGTGCCTTGTTCTCGGGACCTGGTACAAGTCGCTATCACAGCAGGTTAGTGGGCGCTCCTTCAAGAGATGGTTCTAATAACCCTTGTGGGAAGTTCGAAATTCTGGTCTTCATTGTCGTTCCGCCCAGTCAAAGGAATTGGGATTTTTGTTCCCTCGCTGGCGTCTTACCATGAATCAATTTCAAAGACGGAGCGAGGCGTACTAGAATGTAATAACACTTTTTATCGGAGAGCAGAAAGGCTTGAAAGCTGTAGACCAGAATGGGATGTCCTGGAGTCGGTGTGGCTACCGGAAACACAGAGGCCGTGTGGTTCTCTGCTTTCCGTTGCATTTATTTGGTCACGTGGGTCCAGGTGCCGACGGGTAAGGCACACTATCAAAGCACGACCGTGATTAGGCGACAAATCTATATTTGCGACTCCTAGATACTTTCTCAGTCGTTTCATTATCCTTGGAAGATTTGATGTTACAGGATCTCTTATGATACATTTCGATTCCCCTCCTCCACCAGGGCTGAATTCCGAAGGGATGTGAATCAAGAAACATGAACTTCCTAATTGTGACCAGGACAGCAGCACAACCGTCCTCCTTTGTGTTCACGACTAAAAACCAAAGTGAAATCTAGTACTTATGCAACTTTGCAATTGTCACCAAGGTAGATAACCCACTATGATTTTGAAGTCAAGGGAGTCCACCAGTTCCACCGGATGCAAAAACTATCTTCAAATTGATGCCACGGTTACTTGAACAGCTTCTCGATCTAATTTAGTACATGACTGTTCAGTAGGACGAATTGGAACCTCGGGAGTCGTAATACGACGTCCCAATAGGGGAGGAAGTTTATGCTATTCATAGAGAAGAGCTGGATGTAAAGACGAAATGCTACTTATCTCGTTGCTAGTAGCAACAGTACTTGCAAATGCAGCGTTTAATGGTGGTCGAGATAGACTGAGAGGCTCTTTTAAAAGTGACTTCCAAAACAGTACGATGCTTTACAGTATGTAGCCATAGGAAGAGTAGCCTCGAAACAGGTCGAAGAATACGGCACCATGGTACGAGTTGATGTCACAGAAGGATTGTAGACAGGGCTAAGAATTTGAAAAGTTTCCGATATTAACGCGGCTATGATGGCCATACCTCCTGGTGCGTTAGGTGTGGCACTCAGTTGTCGGAATTAAGGCTTTCGTCCTCTTGAAGCGGGCTCACTTAGCGTCATCGTCAATACATCGTCGCAACACACTTTTGAAGACGCAATTGCGTGTTGCACAACTGGTATCACACTTCTCACTAGTGCACAGAAGAGTTTGGAGGCCATAGACCCAAGCAGGACATTCTGAAACCAGTATGATAACTAAAAAATCAGAACCTGTGTAATTATCTGTTTTTTGAAGCTTCCAGTTGATCACGTCGCTCCAGCTGCCGACGGATAAGGCACGCTTCACCACCCGTGACCGTCATCAAGTAGCAGTCCTTTACCGACGACCATCAGCTACTTCCTCATTTACTAACGTTTCGTTAGCCATAAGGTGTTCAATGGCGTAGGATTCCTCCTGACAGTCTTCGATCTCCCTCATCCATCAGGACTAAATTGCAAACGGACACAAACCGAAAAACACCAAAATTACAAATCACGATAGGGATAGCAGCACAACCACCCTCCCCCATGTCCACAACCAGAAGACCTCTATTTTTAGCATAGATATCTATAAAAGTGGAATCAAGTACTACTGCAGCTTTGGAAATAAAATTAAGAGAAAAGGACGAACCCTCTAAGATGTTTGAGTCAAGGGAGTCCACTGATTGCTCCAAATACGAGAACCGTTTCCAGGCTGATACAACTAATATTCACCTGATTTGCTATTTGGCTGTCTAATAGGACTGGACCTAGGCTTATGAACTCGAGGATTCCTCTGAAGCCGTAATAGGGAATTTACTACACTCGGACGGAGAATGACCGAATGCGGTAGGATGCTAGAGTTTGTTGGTAGTAGTAATGGAACTAACAAAAACCACGTTCTGTGTTGGTCGGAGTTGGTTAAGGCGAGCCACACCTGAAAGTATTTCCCGATTGCCTAAACAGCTTGGAGGATAAGACACCCCGTCCTCGGATCATGACAAAGGTGGCTGTAGCAGGAAGGGTCGTAACCTGCCCCTCGAAAGATGGTCTTAAGTCAATCAAACCAGTTGGCGTTTTGTAACCCACTGTGGTGGAAAGCTTGGGGCCTCAATTAGATACAGGATCCACCTGGATCGTAACCACTTACTGTTGCTACCAAGATATCGCTGTGAATCACTTTTGAAGATGAGTCGAGCCATCCTTACTGGTTCACAGAAAAACTTGGAAGCTATAAACCTGAAGCCAGCACGATGATTAAAACACGGAGCTTGCGTCGTTCCCGTTTCTTAATTACGTTGGTCTGGTTGCAGACGAATATGAAGTGCTCATGAAATGCTTCCACACTTGCCAACACTTCATTATTTATGAGATGTTCGATGTTGCAAGATCTCTCAAGGCAGGCCCCGTTCCCTCTCACCCACCTGGGCTGAATTTCGAAGGGGTGGGGATCAACAAAAATCGAACTTCCCGATAGCGACGAAGATAGCAGAGTAACAACTCTTCTTAGTGTCCACAACCGAAAGCTCTCAATTTCCAACAAAGGGATCTACCAAAGCGGATTCCAGTACTTATGCAACTTTGAAAATGTCACCAAGATGTTCGAGTCAAGGGAGTCCACTGATTCCGCCAGATACAAAGGCTCTTCAAACTGGTGCCACCACTACTTGAGCAGTTCCTCCATCTGATGTGCTACTTAACTGTTAAGTAGGACATCAGATGGAGGAACTGCTCAAGTAGTACGTGAAACGCCAGCGCAAATTTTGTGACAAGCTCCACGCCACCAAATCCCCACCCCCAAGCAGGTGCAGACAAGACAATGCTGTGATTGAACATCTGCGAATGGTAAAAGAACCGCTCTGTTAAAATCAACGTGACAACTTCATAAGGGGCGGGAAGGGGAGGAGAAGGGGCAAGTGGGAATGAAGAGACGCAAGACGTCGACAATGAATGCATGCGCACTTAGGGCGAAGCCATTCACCTCCATCTCTTCCCAATCTTCCCTCCTTGCATCCAACTTAGGCTCCTTTCCCTCGGAAGTGAGGGATGGTTGAGAAGAGGGAAGAGATAAGCACACGTAAAAGTAATGGTGACAGTTTTAGTGGCAGCGGTAAGGAAATAATAATAATAAGTCCTTTTTGATTAGGTTGAAAACCGAAAGATTGGGGGTGATGGGCGTTGGTGAAATCAGGTAGAGTGGAACAGTGATGATGGCGATGCCGAGAGTACGTGTGCGTGCATTGGAAGGACCTTAGCTTCTAGAAGTCCAAAAGAGGCGGCAGCACAAACACGTCAGCAGATGATCTCCAATCAAAAAGACAGATACACAGGCAAAATAAAATAACCTACGGTCGGGGCGGTATAGGTGGACCGGATGGTGTCGATGCGCGGTTTCTAGGCGGAGGAGGAAGAGGAGAGAAAAGAGGTGACTGCAGGCATCACTCACTACACCAAACGGGATAATTACGTGGTAACACATTTGAATAGAGACGACGACCCATGCTACTGAACTGCACACCGATAAAACGAGCAAGCAAAGCTGGCTGGGAGCACAAACAACAGGGAGAGGGGCAGTATTATAAAACACAACCCACAGAAGACTTTATACCATCTCTACCTAATTGGTGGTTAGGTTAGTAATCTAGGTGTGCAGGTGAAAAGTCTGGGCTGCTGCTGTTGCTAGTCAAAACAGGCATTCCGGTCACAATTTGGAGGCCTCCATCATTCATTTGAACCAAACGAGGGTATGTGATGGAAACCCTGGGGTTATGTTGGTCTAAACAACGGCAAACAAATCATAGGTAAGATTACACCACTTTTTCTCGGCTCGTAAAGTGTGAAGCCCTCTTCCGAGATCACTTGCTATTCACATGTCAACTCAACCAGGTTTGAGACTGCCATGGCTACACTCAAGGGGGCTACACACGATGACCGACTGGCAAACAAGTGGATTACATATATAGCAGAGTGGAAGGCGATGTGCCTCGCGATTCCGCTCGCTTACTCAAATATGGATGCAAGAGTTCGTGCAGAGTAACCACCGGTAGTAGTAGGAGCCCCGCTGTTGCCGTGGGGAGCCGACGTGGCATTAGTCGAAGATGAGGAGATGGGGTCGAACACCTTGAGTCCAGGATTATTGCTATGCCAAGAGGAGGAGGAGGAGGAGGTAGTGTTGGCAAATGGGGAGGCCTTACTGTTAGCGATGGGGGCGGCATAGAGGTCACCAGCGGAATTACTTGAGTGAATCGCCGAGATGGGCTGTGGGATTAGGGGGACTGAGCGACTGCGGTGCAAGGTGCGGTGGTGAGAAAAGCAGATGTCAGGTGAGATAAGGTGGTTACACAATCAAATAGAGAGGAAAAAAGCGTTAGAAGTTTATTGACCACTTGGTAAAACTACCCAAGTACAACAAGTGTGAATAAAATCCTTCGTTGCGAAGGCAAGGCAATAGGGGGAATGAGAAATGGTGCAAAATCAAGCAATCTGGATATTGACGAACACAAAATGAGTAGAAAAACACCAGGATTGTGCCAGAGGGATAAGGGAGGAAAGTCTCTATATACCTGTCATTAAGCTCCACAGACCTAGTATGGTGGTTAAAATGCTAGGTCAGGTTAAAAGCAAACAAGTTAGATCCGAATTTGTAATTTCATCACGTCGCTTAAGCTTACGATGGGCCCCGAAAAGACGTGAAATACCTATCACAGACGATGAAATACAGTTTAGTTTCCTGGGGCGTCAGACTAAATACCGATTTGAGAGGTGAATCCACCTTGGACTAGTCAAGGGTTCACTTTCAAGTCAGTATGACGCACTTCATCCCTCTAAAGGGCACAATATTCAGGGTTTTCAACCACAGGCTGCAGCATGCGCCACCACTGACGATGTAAGCAACACTTCCCACGGTTCAAATTCGACATATCGCCCCACTTCTTACTGCACCGTTGATTACAAGTTGCCGAAGAAGTGGTGACGACTAAAGATCCAAGCTTACCGATCCCAGCCCTTCCCGTAGGTTAGTGATCCAGCCTTTCTATATTGCTATGCCTCATTAGGTCTTCGAAACAGTACAACAAAGTCCATTGAACTGTCACAAAGAATCACCTTCGTTATCAGTGCAATAGTGGTAGTTGCAAATGTGAGTGTGTGAGCAAACACGAAGGAATGGGTGAACTAAATGAACGATAGGAGGATGATCTCAGCTTACGCGGGCACCACAGGCGCCTGTGGAACGGATCCAGACGAGTTCAAGGGTCGAGAGGAAGGCGGAACAGGTGCGTTACGGGGCTGTGGCGGCATGTAGCCTCCTCCTCCACCGCTGCCTCCCATCGAAAGTGGTGAGGGACTACCTCGCTGCGGCCCGATTGAAGGCCGAGAGGGTCCCGTGCCTGCTCGCGGTGGCGTCCCATTACCCCCAATTTCCTGAATACGAAGATAAGCGCGGTGTTTGGATTGTTAGTAGATTTAAGTCATGCGGAGGTCATATTTTCAGGTTCGCGAGTTTAGAATAGGTGAGCATACCGATTCACGCCAGTCGTCTGTGATTGGTGGAGGTATGGGCGTGGTGACGGTGTGAGTGGTCACATCAGTGATGATGTTTAGTGCCTCCTTCATGGTGTTATACATCACCACCATATCCTGCTTTCGTCGCTTCTCCTCCTGTGACTCCTCCATCAAACGGTTCTAGACAGGAAAAAACATAGCTGACACTAAATAAGGCAAAGAACTTGGAACCGCCCTTACATCCACACACAATGTATAGGTGGCGTTTAAATCAAGGCGAGACTTCTAGAGCATTCAAAATACAACAGATTTCAGGGAGTGGAAAGACTTCTCTATATGACTGAATTATCTTAGAGGATAAATCCGTACACTATTTCGTGGAAAATAATGTACCCACGTTTCGTGACATGTATTAAGCCGATCCGAAAAATCCAGAACTCCAGTCGTTAAACACCCCTCTCTCCTATGCTAGTCAGGGGCAAATTTTTGTCACCGAAATTGCAAAGGTACACAAATGACTCAGTTCATCGTTCCTTCAGAAATACCAGTTTCTTTTGCGCCGTTGCATGCTAGAATGAATTATTGCTGCACAGTGGGATGAGTACCATCACAGCCTATCGTTGATAGATTACATACAGTTGGTTTATTGTCTTCTGGTGCAATTTTTACCCTTGTGGTAATTGAGCAACCCTTTCATCATTACAGCTTGTCAAGACGTTATAACCATCAAGAGAGAGACAACCTGACATCAGCTAAGGTATCACTACCTAATCGTGTACCAACACCTCCGACTTTACCCATACCGTATCCAGAGTATAGAGAGCCGGAAGGAGGTCAGATTTCAGGAACTTCTTCACCTAAAAGAGATGTTCAAAACGAGGTCAAAGGCATTAGTCCCGCTGCCAACTAGCACGTAAGTACAACAAAAGTGACAACAAGGAGGCTCACATGAGCAGTTAAGCTCATCCATTGCCTTTTAACACACTAAACAATAGGCATGAATGCAAGTTTAGGGTAAAGCTCTACAAACACAAGTTAGTGAATACTACAACTTACGTCATCGATGAGGAGGTACATGGTGATCTTTGGTACCAGGTCAAGTTGGGTCTTGGTGACTATCTTCATGTAGGACTGAACCAAATTTCGAATGGTTTCAACCTGCCGCTTGAGGACTGGATTGCTGTCCTGGTTCAAGTCGTCATCCTGACAAGAGGAATAAAGAAAAACGCAAAATGTTGTCTTTAGAAACACAACGAGTTGGGGCATTTAATGTTAAATTTTGCCCAATGAACTCCGAAACAACGAAATGCTCGCTTCTACCGCCATAGAAGCATGCACGCCAAAACATCCGAGGGGAGGAGTGCAAAGCGGCCATAATAACCTAGATCAGATCGTGGCGCACAGCAACGTGAGAGGTGCATCACACCTACAGCGCTTACACCGCTTCCCCTTTCGGTAACCCTCGTGGCAAGTCGATGCAGCTCAATGGCTTGCGAAACAAACGCAATCCGTTTCGACCGACTCATCAGTTTCAACAATGGACAGCAGCCAACCTTAAATCAACATTACCTATCTACTTAATAATTGTCAGGTAGAGTAGACGGTACAGAACACACCGTGCATACCTTTTCCTCGTCGAGATTTTGTTCCGACTTCTCCGGAAAAACGCCCGCGCGTAGGAGGGCCCCCTTCCAGTTGTCGCGTGCATCTACATTATCCGCAGCCAGATCCAGAGTCTTGAACTCCTTGTATACATTCACCTTGGGATCGGAGTGGAAAAGACTGAAGTTCGGCCGCCGAGAGAAGAAGGACGTGTCACCGGCACGTTGCTTCAGACCCTCCAGCGGCAAGACAAACTTCTTTTCGCGTTCCTTTAGTGGTGAAGAACCAAACATGCATTTAGCTCATAGCCGAACAAATCAACGATAAGCCAAAGGAAGGCGCATTCACTCACTTCGTCATCCCGGTACCAAGTGAGAGATTCGGTGGTTAAAACGAACCAAAAGTACTTGCTACCTCCTCGCAGCAGCTTGCCATTCAAAAGTGTCAGCCAACCTTTGCAGATGATCTGAAAGGGAGCCAAGTGTCAGAGGGTACATACAACCACGCACGTGCCCACACGCACAGGTCCATACAACTAATGGGTCAAGCGTGCGCACATCAGTGTTGAAGTTGGAGACGCCTGCAACCCAAGAAAAAAAAGCTTCCACAAGTTCCCCTTTCTCGGACGTATTAGAAGCCATACAATTAGCGTTCTCGTTCACCTCCTTCTGATTGGTCAATATCAAGTGGAGTCACAAGGTCAACCAAAGGATACGATTCAGGATAATAGAAACACCTACATGATTCGACCCTTTAGCCGGCGGACGCAAACACAGAGATCGTATTTCAGTGGTACACTAGTTGTTAGCCTTAAAGATCTCTGTTCTGAAATCCTAATCTCTTAGTTATTCTGGGAGGAAAGTCGATAGTGTTCGAAAACAACAGTTCAGGATGCAAGCCAATGGCACTGGAGCTTTGCCCACTTGTCGACACACGTGCGATGAAGCAGATAAGTTGGCCAAAGACCACATACCCATAAACAGCAAAGAGCACATGTAAAGCGACGGATATATCCATGGACCAAGCAAACGCAAGAATATTATTTACCGAGTTAAAAGAAATTGCATTGCGAGAGCAAAAGCACGATAAATGAAGTTTGACTTGAAGTCGGAGTCGGAGAATGAAAAAGGCAACCGCGTCACATAGTAAAACGTTTCGTGCATCCAAATGAAACCATAACAAGTGAGGTCCGGATAAGTTGGCGATCAGAACGCAGAACTAGGTTATAAGCACTAAAATGACCAAATAGTATTTCAAATCATTCAACCCACTCCGTAAATAATAATCTAGCCAGAAATGAAGAAAACTATCAAAAGCTTTGGAATGAGATGAATGAGGAAGGAGAACAGCGTCCAAGATGGAAAGTTAAGTCGGAGCAAATGAATTGAAATCCACTTAAGCCAGAACACTGGTAGTCATGGTATGCACCGTCAAATTACATGGTATCGCTATTAAAAGAGCAATAAAAAAGGGGCTGCGCCTTGGAAAGAAAACAAGGGAATAAGCACACAAATCGCAGAAATTCAATCCTATAAGTAACCCGTAACGACGTTCTGCATATTGTCAAAAACAAAAATTTGCTTTTAGCTCGAAGGCGTTGAACTTAAAATCTACTTACCAACAACCAATCGACGGGTTAGGGAGGTTCTTAAGTGCCTAACGTGACGCAGCGGTTGCGTAATTCAACATCACACAGCCCACGGTGCCAAAGGTGAGCGGTTTCTGGTGTCTCCTCTACGCCTTGGCTCTACAGTCACCACGACTCCAAATCCGCGAATTTCAATCGTCGATATAAGGGGCATAGCAAAATAGGGGGGTGGTGACAGGCTACACTCGCTTCACCAACCCTGTCATCACTCCAGCACCGCCGTATCACCTCCGACCACAGTGACCGCTTCACAACCCAGCCCAATTCAACCCAACGAAATAAACTTGCTAGCGGACAGACAGCACATCCACAAAGATGCGTGCGTCCTCAATGCAATTTGTCACCTTGTTCACTTTGGTTTGGCTGTTTACCCCCTAGCCCACGCAGATCTGCACAGATGCCAGCCAAAAGGGCCTACGGGAATGAGACAACTCAGCGCCCCAAACACAGAAGGGGGCGGTTCTCTAGTCCTCCACCACCCCTAAAATAAGGTAATCTCCACTGCGCTAAGAACCATAAATTACGAATTGCGAAATCGCAGCAAGCATTCGAGAGATGCACAAACAGACGTGTGTAGACAGAGAGAAAGGTCAAGAGATAGGGCGAGAGAGAGAAAGGGCACATACAAAACGGTAACGAAAAGGGTGTGAAAAAGAAAGGAAGCAGGAAGCGGGCTCGCTAGCTACTTTGACCCTGCGACAGCGGCGGTAGAGAAACTGCAGGAGAGCGAAGAACACACAACCTCAATGAGGGAACTACATCGCAAGTGATAACGCTACTTGAGATAGCCAAGTATTACGGAGGGAGAGTAAAAGTGCCACAAATGCAGACAACTCACTTGGTTGCCAACTTTCTGCTTTGCTGCCTGATTCGCACTCTGTGGGTCGGCGCTGAAAGAAATGAGAGTTGAGTAGGGGAGAAAGCGTTGGTTATCCATAAAGAAGTGAGGTAAAGCGATTCTTTCTTTCCATTGCATGTCTATTCACGTAGGCAAGCTACTTAGTAGTCGCGGTTATGGTCACCATCTTGGTGTCATGAAGTGCCCCAATGCCTACAACTATCTCGTCTCCCTGTACGGCAACAATAACCTTTTTTCTTCTTCGTCGCCGTCGTCGGCATCTTCCTCCCTCATACTAACGAGCATTACTGCGGCTTTATGGATGACTTGGGGCGCCACTTTTGTGGCAATGAATACTACCTGTGTAAAAGGTCACAAGTGAAGGGCATTTGGTGTGGATGGTTGACGCTCCGAAGGCTCAAAGCAGAAGGACCGCAAAAACGATGCCAGACTTTAACACTACTTGCCAATTCCCGATCTTGCATTACGCAATACTGTTAAACAACTACGCGGCAAGGTTGGACTTGGTTTAACGCAGAACAACCTCTAGACAGTTTTTCCCTCTATCCTTATGACCTATGTGGCCTGTCATATCATGGAAACATGATAGTAACAGGCCTTCCACAAACAGTTTTCAGGCGATGGCTATGGAAGTCACAGCAAAACGTTCTCCAGACTTCGACGCTGCTTTCTATAAGAAAAAATCCTTTCCATTTGTGGTTTTTTGCCGAGGAGGTGATGCGAACACAAAAGATTCCTAGCTCCATCCACATCACATACTTCCACCCACTGAAAAGGTGACACTCTAAGGGGAAAATCCACCCTATTATTCTTCCCCTTCCTGTCTTGTGGTTGGCTAGTCACAATTCGCAGGACGGCCTCCACGTCAAAAACTAAAAGCAACCACGTGGACGGTGATCGAAGGGAGGGTGCGACCATGTAACAAGAGGACATGGGTTTTCGCTGAATATTTATTTGTGCGGGCTCCCATATCTCTACGGTTTGATCGCCATCCTATTATCATGCCTTTTCCATCTACAGCCAGAAAGTGAGGGAACAATCAGGCCTACATTTTCCAGTCCCATTACGATTGATAAACAACAGAAGTACAAGAAACATGCAGGTTTACTTAAGTCCTTGAATGATCACGTTATCAGGTAATGTACAATTTACCATCTACAGCGTGACAGTAAACAAGGAATTGCCACATGTATTCACGTTAACAAAAAAATTTCTTGACTTCAAGTAAGGTTTACGTGAGCTGTAAAATATTTGATCATTAGCAAAGATAGCAGTAACGTTTGACGTTATAAATCTGGATGATAAAACTTGAAACCCACTTAAATGACAAAGTGACAACTATTCGACATGAATTCACCAGATGAAGACTGAGCCAGGTAGCTAGATGAGGTAGGCCAAAGCAAAAGGCTAGCTCACTTGTTAAAGCCAATGAAGTCTTCATGGTTCGTATTCACATAGGCAAGTTGGTAGTCCGTGAGAGCACGTAGCTGGTCCTTGGTTCTCACCTCCGACTCCCTAATTCGTTGGTTGATAGTTCTCTCGACTTCATCAGCGAGAAGCGGATAGCTGTTCATCTGTCAACGGTAAGTGCAGACATTAACATCAACAAATGCAGAAATACCAACACCTCAGAAGCTGTCCACCAAAATTGCACGAAACCGAATAGGATCAATCTCTAATGATTCCCTAACACCTGAATAATGGATGATTTCCACTAACTAGGGATAGCCAACTGCTTCAACGACGAAGCTAGGAGTACAATTCCTCAGATTTAAGCAAAGATAACTCAATGGAAACACTGGAACAGGAAGTAGTGATTAACTCATCCATTCGAAAGCCCGATGCAGCACCTAGGGAGAAGCATTTGTTCAAACAAGATGGTGGAACTACCCAGTTTTACTGGCGAGGGTGTGGGGGACAAGCGAGGAGTGAGGAGCAGAGGACACTCTATCGCATACCTGGCCAAGGCAGGTGTGCACAATAGCAGAGAGCTTGGTGACTACTCGGTCAACGCAGGATAGCGAGGGTGCCAACAGACGACCAATGCGCTCGCGCACGATTACATCAAAGGCCTGATCCGGTGTGAAGAGGCCACCGCTACAAAAGCAATACAAAAGCTTCGTTAAGCAACACACAACGAATTAACAGCCACCTCCAAATCGACCTGGACCAAGTCGAATGCAGTAGAAAATGTGCCATATACTAGCACAAGGCTAACCGTATTTTGGATCCTCAGACTCAAGTAAAAAAATCTTTTTTGGGAGTGATCACGAATAAAAAAATATTGCTGTTATTACAACCAATGGCCTTATTTCATAAAAATAAATTGCCTTCTCAATGAAAATGCGCCACTCCATTAAGTATGCCGGAAAGAGATCAAGGTCCACCTCTATCCCCTCCCCTACCCCACGAAGGCGACTTCACTAACCGAAGGCAGTGTACTAAGGTAGAACGCAGGGGAACGACTGAAATTACAAGAAAATTGTACTAAAAATGTTAAATGCCGAATAGAAAATGTAAATGGCAAATGATAAAGTGCAACTTGGATCTCCCTCACATTGGTAGCTCCCATCACACGTCAATGAAGTGCACGGCACTGGAGTGTCCTGGCAACGCGGTTAAACCACTTCAGGTCACTATTTAGAGCACAAGACCACACGCCACTTAGGCATTTGCTCAACCATGACAGCGACTTGACTCACCCATTCATTGGCTTTCAAACAAGAACTACACCTTACCTTACACCTCGGTAAGTCACACGCATAACCAACTTGGTGAGACCTTGCAAACACATGTAAACATTACGTGCTGATTGTGAAGAAATTGTCACAAGTTCTGTAATGCATGTGAATAAGCAAATCAAGGACTTGCAGAGTTACACACACCTGCCAACATGCATTTCACACAAGACAGACTTTTTAACGCACCGAATACCCTGGACATTGCGAATGGCGTAGGCAATCTCCCGTCGAAGGGCCTTTTCGTCAATTTGTATCTGAAGAAAATAAGTCACACCAAATGCCGTTAGGTGGAATGGGGGAGGAGAAAACACCTACTTCTTTAGAGCGACAAGGGCATTGCAACAACATCAACAGCGACAACTGAACTGGTATTGCAGGGTTACTGACACAGAGTAGCATGGGATTGGGATAAAAGTGCAGTACAGAGGCGCAAGTTTGACAATGATTTCGCAGTATTGCTTAGATGACAATCACAATGAAGCCTTAAGTCGCCAACTTTACTCCCAACAACGACTGATGGCAAGCATAGGCGTTACTTTATGTCAGCATAGAAAAAGGCCCACTCGTGCATCTAGGCCAAGGCCAAGGATCCACCCAAAAAACTGCGACGGTTGTGGTGAAAAAAAGAACGGACAGACAACTTTTGCGCTAAGCACGAGAGCTCAAAGTCTAATTGTCACACTGTAAAAACGTAATCATGTGACAGACGTGCATGTGTACACGTACACGAAATATGTGTGCGTGGAAAAAAAACAACAATTCTGTAGCCTTTCCTTATTTGTATGTTTAAGTGACACTCCGTGGAAGTGCTCAAATGATCGATGCGGAAGTAGGAGATGGAGAGACAGAGATCATACCAATGAAAAAGGGGGGCCCCAAACACAAAACTCTAAAACAGTGAACAACTAACCAACCGTAGGCTCCGACTGAAGCGCAGACTTCACACCCTAAAAAAGGTCCCCAGTGGTATTAGAAGTAATTGCTAAACTGACAACAATGCAATACACGCTAGAACGTCTTTGGTCCTTTCTTGCACCCTTTTGGTATGATAAAATCCCCCATTGGGAAAAGGGCAGCATAAAATGGGGTAGTTGTACCACAAGCACCAATGTTAGTTAGATATTGAAAAGAAGCCCCCCTCCTCCCTGCCCATTACATTACAATCTCATCCTTTGAAGTATGGTCATAGGTTTGATTCAAATTCGAAAGACCCTTTAAAGGTACGAAAAATTGTTAAATGAAGAGACTAGGTCATCTCCTTGGAATGGAGCGAAATATACCTTCACTAGCGATTGTAACAACGAACCGCCGCGGCATTTGTGGAACAACGGTATGATCAAACTTGCCACTTTCAACAGACCGTGAATGGGAACACCGCAATAACCTTATCAACCACAGCCTAACGAGTAAGACCAATGTGCATCATACAACACCAGCCCTCACAGCGTATTTACATATGGAGGAGGTGGTAGAGCTCTCGAAGTAATTGTGCTCGTGGTTTACTGCTGCAACTAGTCAGTGTGCTATTTAGGGTCAAGAAGAGCGTCCCTTAGGAGGAACACTGGGAACAGTGGACTTCAACCTAACCCGGGGAGGACAGCAGGGGAAGCTTGTGGGTGTTAGAGAAACAGACGTGAAGTGGTAAGCAATAAACATTCCCAATGAAGATGACATTTAAACACTGCTAGTACTGCACCATAGCCTCTTGAAAAGTGTGAAATTGAGGAAATTTCTGAGGCCTGCATTACCTATCCTATGGGACGTGAGAAAGCGATGCAAGTTTCTTCTTACTCGCTAGAATTCCCACCCTTTTGAGGAAATGATGGCATATGTAAGAGAAATTGAGAATTGTCACACAGATGAATGTGGGAAATTCGCTTAAAATGAATACACTCCCAACCAGCTGACCAACCAGTCAAGCGGCGATTTTGATGGGGTGTCGACCTGAACTACCTCTGCAAGTCCCAACGGACTTCATTTGTAAAAGCCATCAAATGACTGTAACAAAAAGTATCTTTGAAAATTTTAAGCGGGTTAACCTATCAGCCGAATCAACCCGTAGAATATGTTGATTACTCGAAGTGTACTTGCTCCACGCACCCTTAGAAGGTAGCCCCTACGCTAAGGCAAGTCTGCATAAATTCTGCTTTTGTTTGAAGGCTGAAGTAATACCAAAAAAGGCAGGGATTGATTACCGTATCTCATATAGTTGGCACCGAGCGCACGGAGCGCCTATACTGCTGAAGGGGACTGGAGGCTGTCAAGCAATTCCACTTTCATTGTACTTAAAAAGCGTCCTTGTTCTAGGTGGACATGAGTCATTTGAAAAAGTCGGCTCGATTCACGATTGGCGGGCTAAAGTGGTACGTGAAATGAAGAGCCTCACAAAGGGCCTCTGATGGGTTTTTTCGATGATTACTTTATCATTAGTCCCTTCTGACAATTTTACTCTAATGCGAAAAAGTGGTGACAGTAAGTGTACTTTGTTGATAAAAAAACGCTTTTGTGTGCTGAATTCAGGACGCTGTTGTGAATGCAACAACACAGAGATAGGTTATTTTTATGCCTTATACATAAAAAACAGATTAACAGCCAAAACATCATACTTAGCTTATAGTATGACCAATGGCCTGAGAACACAATAATAAACCAAAACTAGCAACCGAAAAGAAGCCAAAAAAGCGCATATTCACACCATCAAGAGGTGGCGATCATCCGGTCTAATGCTATGGATACAATGGATAATCACATTGAAACGCACTTATCACCGAACTATGTATCAAACTACAGGCTCAGCAATTACCACGAGAAAATAGAAAGCTCAAAAAAAGTGGGGGGAAGCGTTTACACGCAGATCACAAGTGATGTTAGCTTTTGAAAGGTTTGCATCAAACATAACATTTAAATAGCAAGAATAAGGTAGAAAGTAAAAACGGAGTTGAAATAACACACCTCTATCAAATCCAGAGGAAAGCGTTCATGGAAGATGCGGTTGATTTCAGCCCCACCGGAGAGCGAGTCAACGCTGATGGCCCCAGAATGACCGTCGATAGCGTTGATAAATCGCTCCGAAAAACTGTTCACCAAGCTAGAAAATATAAAATTTATCCCAAATTAAAAGGTGCATCGCGAATCCCAAATACACTGCCTACTTTTTTAATAGAGGCGAGTAAGCCACATATTTGACAGTAATCTCATCACTAAAGAGAATTTTTATAATACCTAAGTCTTTTCATTTGCGTTATCCCTGGCTACGTGGTATCTGTAAGTCGTGAAGTATACTTCACATTGAAACATTACACCAGCTAGTAATTACAGTTTTCATAGCAGGAAAACAAAGTGCACTCCAAAAAAGGCAAAACTGATCAACCATCACGAAACACAAAAGTAAGCAAGCTGCAATGAATGTGACTATTGGCAGCGGTGATTCACAGAGGCCAGGACTCCCAAAACTACGTTAGTAGGTCAACAATTTATCGGCGCTGACACGGAACTACAGAGGGGTCGATTTCAGTAGTAATCAAACAGGCAATGCACGATTACTGTATAAGCGCCTTGGTTTTGTAGGACGGATCATCGGATCGGAGACTCTTGAAGGCTTCTACATCCTTTTCCAGACTGAGCATTTGCGACTGGAGACGGTTGCGCAACGTCGGCAGGGTGTCACGAATATGGTTGGTCAACTGTTGATTCAGTGTGGCCTGCAGATAGGCCGTGCCCATTCGATCCGCCATATGTCGATAGGCTGGATGACCGAGGAAAAATTTTCGCTCACTCGCTATGGCCGACTGAATATCCTTTCGACCATCAATATCCTTTTGGCTCCGGTTAACGATGCCCACATAGCCTGGGAGGAAGGGGAAGTGGTGATAAAATTGATGAATGCAAACAATGACAAAAAACTAATAGGAATTGATGATGCAACCAAGTAATGCAATATGTGCAAAAAAGGTAGACAAACGAAGCAAATCACCTCGGCGCAACGGAAGAACCTTATTTTCTAAAACATCTCGAGCATCGGTTCCTGCATCCATAAGATCCAACTTCGTAATAACACCAATCGTTCGAATGCCAGTGGGATCAACTTCCTTGGCAATCTTCAACGCATCAGAATTAGCCAGATCTGTATTGGCAGGTGAAACAGCCAAGATGAGCGTATTTTCAGGTTCTATAAATTCGAGCACCATGGCTCGAATTTGTTGATCGATATCCTGGGGCTGATCTCCCACAGGGACTTTCGTTAGACCAGGCAAATCAATCAAGGTAAGATTAAGAACTAAAAAAGAATGCTAAACGCAAAGAGGATTACCTTGAGGTGAATAGATGCGAAGGTTTATCGGAATGTTAGAAATGCCCTTGTTTTTCCCAGTTACACGATCTGTCTCCGCCTCAATCTCTTTGCGAACATCCTCGAAATCGGTGAAATGTTTGTTTTTTAAGTGTAAAAACTCGGCGTACTCTACAAAACGGTAAACTTTGGCGGATTAAATCAACCTATGTTGTTGTTGATAAGCTGTAGAATGAGTGGCCGCCTGGTAACAATACCAGAACCCCGCGGAAGGAAGTCTCTCCCAACGAAATTTTCCAAAACAGAGCTTTTGCCAGCGCTCTGAGAGCCAACAACGGCAATTTGAGGGAGGTCCAAATTTAAAGGCACACTCAAAGAAGAGAACGCATCTTGCAACTTATTTACAAGAGGGATGAGCATTTGCATCCCACGATTTCCGCTCATTTTCCCTGAAACGGAAGCAAGTGGGATAGAAAACGCAAGGAGATTAATCACGCAAAATACTTTAAAGGAAAAATAAAAGAATTCACTGGCACATGTGGTAATTTGGTTACGCCTGCAGAGGAACTAAGGAAAAGCGGGAAATGAGGGGCACAAGACGATCACGGCCTTATGAGCGACGATGTAAATGGAGACTAATATACATTTGAAATAAGGTAAATAACCTTGATGCCAAATGTAAGCATGACCCACCCAGCAAAAAAATATAGTCGTCACAAGCTGCTCCTTGATATTAAATTGGAAGTCAGAGGTATGATGAATAAAACAAAGCAACATTAATGAGTGATTACTTTAGATAGAATAGAAAGGGTATTAGTAAACAAAACAAACCACAAAATTGTGCCACTTTAAGTAATTATATCATTAATATCCTAATATTTTGGCAAACACAGGCACACTTTATATAAATGGAAAAAGTGATTAGAAAATCAAATAGTAAAATCCCCCACTTGGCTCTTTTTTAAAGAAACGCTTAAATTAAAAAGGTTACCATTTAGTTAAAAAAGGCAAAACGTTAATGCCCTTTGTCTAGTTAAGTACGCGAGTATTTTCCTAACGCTATTGCTTGGAATAAAGTTCTTTAAGGTTCTGAATTTCAAACTTTAATCATTTTTAGCAGTAAAATCAGAAGCTTGGCAACTTGAACACTACAATCAAGATGAACTTTTGATCTTGGGATTTTGCTCCCTATTTGGGCACCTTTTGGAAATAGAGCACCCATCAATGATTGTAGTAGCACAAAAGTTGTAATTGTCTGCAGTTGGTAACATTCTAAGCAAGGCTGTAAATGGCTACAGCAGCAGTCATTAAATAACATTTGAAAGACACTCTGGACGGCCGGAAAGAGATATTTTACCCAATAAGATGTTATGTATCTAATGTTCTGCAATTCCTCAGTAAATTGAGTCGATGTTAGTACGATCAAGTCTGTTGGGGATGCGAATCGATGTTCCCGCATCATGCGCTAAATGATTCATCCGCGCAACATGGAGCCCCAGCATGTTCCTTTGTTCATTTGAATCCAATAGGCATTTTGGAAGGCAAGAGATGCTTTAGAACATTAATTCTTGCAACACAGCTTTGCAAATTGTGTCTTAAAATTAAATGGCTTCACTTTTGCGAAATGAACCAAGACATCTCTGTTTGAATTTGCTAATTGTTTAGGTTGAAATACTACAAATGCAAATGCGTGTTAAACAAGCTCAATCGCATAAAAACCCTCATAGTTAGCAACTCAATTTTTTTAAATTGTTTTAATGAGCCTTATAGGTACTAAGGCTAAATTAATAATTGTACTAATGACTTATTTATTCAATAGTCCATTTTAGATACCCTTCAATTAAAGCAGCTAATTACATTTTAAAATAAGAATTTACGTAGAAAAAATAAGTTTTTATTGCCTAAAGATTGTTTGTGCAATACTTGTTAAAATATCATGTAAGGATGATGTTTTGTTTAATCAAGCTGTCTTGGTTTACATACTTTCTATTGCATTGGCTAATCAGCTGACCGATAGATCTTACTTTCGCACCTTTGTGTTTTGAAGTTGCGTAGATATCCTTCGTTTGCTGCTCTTGTAGGATCGTATCGTATTTTTGATACCTCTCTGCCTGGTTAGAGCTTGTTCTTCGTTGCGCATTTTTTTTCGCTAAGAACTGTCGTTGAATCTGAACATTGGTCGGTTAGCTTGAGCATTTTGCAGCGAACCTATTCAATGTTTGAGTCGAATTCGGTAATCTCATGGCTCCTCAACGCGCCTCTTCGCGCACAGTTGTAAGCAAGCAGAATAAAGGATCGTCTCACAGGCAAGAACCGTTTTATTTCTTATGTCCTTTTTGAAATAGACACCACGGCGCATCAGAACAACGAAAGGCAGGTTTTGCTGATCCTTTTTCTCATCTTTTCATCACTACAATTTTTTAATTGCATAAGCTTTTGTGCTTAATAGCCTTCCACTCGTCTTAATCCACTCTCCATCCACTTCAACCGTGAAAAGGTCAAAGCGGCTATTTCTGAGACTGAGCCACCTCGCGAAACCCACTTCATCTTCAAGCAGTTTGAACTCTCAGCTTCTGACCTTTCCAGTGAAAGCTCTCTTATTGAAACTCCACGATCATCTGAGCAGGCTTCCTCTTCCATATCCACTTCCACTCTAACTGACGTCGTTCACTATTCAAAGCGAAGGCGTTTACAAACCGAAGTGGACACTTTCGACTCATATTCTTCCTATCATCGTCACTCTCACTTCACTAGCTGCGCTCCCGGACTTGAAGAGTTTTTTGGCCTTGATCACCAAAAGTACCCTAGGTTTGTTTTCTAATAGATTTTTCCCCATAACTTCATCTTTTCATTCCCTGTAGAGATCACATTTTCCAGACTTTTGAACAGGGTTCTGCACGCCCTAGCCTCGAGACAATACTGCCCACTGAATTTCCCCATCGCGGAAAAACGGGTTCCTGTAACAGCAAAAGGCTGTATGCTTCGACATCCTTTCAAACAGTTGAATGCTTGAATTTAGGCAAAATTCGTCATTTGTATTGCTATTTTAGGCGGGGGAAAGGGTATGTCGGTGGTAGTTCTACGGAGGATATATTCAGTGATCAAAACCAACAGGCAGACGCTGGGCTATTCTCATCGACTGCACATCAAAAAGACATCGAGATGCCGGCTGATCAAGGTGAACAGACTCAGAGGACCCCCGTAACAAAGGTTTTAATACGTGGGTCACGAGGTCAAGAAGATACCGATGCACCCAGTGGTAGTGGTGGTTCAAGTTGGTTCCGATCATTCACGTGCTTTGCCAACAACGATGAGGATGAACAAGTTGCAATAGATCTTTCTGGTACGGCTACTGCGGTTTGAATCGTTATTTGCATTCTTTGAGGTTAATTGGCTTTTAATGGAGATTATATCGTGATTTATTTTCCCAGATTCTTGTCAATCACCCGGCGTCCGATGTGCATAGCATCCTTTTAATCTGTTTGGTCATGAGAATGTTGTGTGGGGAGGACTTACATGAATTGTTTTGGATTTAAGTATCATGCCGTTATTTCCATTTTACTCATTTTTTTCCCAAATGCTCTTGTATTAAAAATATGATCGTGGTTGTGGTTTTAGCAGGCAGAGCCATTGTTCCTTCAACCTCATCATAGGTGCCAAATTGAATTCACCCTATCTTGGCTGTCGGTCTGTGTCAAAGTTAACAATCATGCTATAGTTTGCTTCTGCGTTCGGCCTAATAATTATTCTACTCATTAAACGCTGAACGATAGAATTGTTACTTTTTGACAGATTTCTTTAAGTTAATTTCTTTCGTTCGTATGTTGTTACCTAGTTATAATCATTAGGGTTTGCTGCTATTTATCTAAACAAAGTGGGAACTAAAAGTTAAATCAATTGGAATTAGATTTTCTACAACGCAAAAACTACGCTTATATGGTGATTGTTTCACTGCAGGTGTCGTTTCATGTTCGCTATCAGTTGGACTATGATTGTAATTTCCCGGTTTTGATTTTAAAAAAGTAAATCAAGATTCGGCTTGAGTTTAGTAGCACATGGTTTACATCCCGACCTGTAATTATTCGCTTTGGTTATAACATGACAGTCGTGACAAGCGTGAAAGCAATCGTCAGTTTTATGGTGTTATTCGACGTCGAAACACCCTTGGTGGTATGTATGTATGTACGAAAATGTGAACACAAGCTTCCGCTTAATGTCGAACATTTGACAACACATCTGAAGTCATGAGCTGGCTCTATTTGTATGATGAAAATGCGTTCATTGTTTGTCTCATTGTAGCAAGATGGATTTTAGAAGTTACTAACGATATTTTATACCGTTTTTGTTCCAATGCGCACTTTTTCGCTCACTACCCTCCTTGCTCACCCACCTTCCTGCCACCGGGAAGCACACTCGTTACTCCGATCTCGTACCAGCTTTCATTTTAAACGCAGCGACCTGTTTATTCATTTGCATTTCCAAATTCACAACTTTTCAGTAGAAATAGGTTCCTATAGAATTATTAAAAGTGCTATCTTCCACCGGCACTAAAGCTGTTGTGCCTAATTTACATCTTGACGGATGGTGGGTGGATTTAGTGACTTTGTTTATCCCTCTGAATGCGTAAGTAGAAGCTTTTAAATAATTTTACATCCATCATGCACATGCTCCTTTAAATCTTCATTCGTTGCTAGTGTCGACTTTTTGGAAAAATTTCATTAACACCGGGGCAAGAATTTCAAATCGGCATGATGAGTTTCACCTCATCACGAAATGTTTTTTGTCCCGATTTACATTTGCCGATGTCACCAACTACTGCTCACTCATGCCTTATTTTAAAGATTGTGCTTTAAAAAACCTCTGATTTAACGCGGAATCGTTAGTTGAATGCTTTTTAAGTTCAAGTCATATCAGGTGATATACAAATACTGGCCACCTGCAATTTGTCATGTCTTACGTGAGCTATGCACAGGTCTTAGCGAAGTTGGTTCTGTGTATATTCCCTATGGCTCAAGCGGGGGAGTGTTGGAAGGTGTGAAGGAGCGGGTTCCAGTTTCATCTGATGATAGGGTCCTGATGTTTTGGGCTTTTACCTATTAACTGGGGGCTAGGGATAACCTCTCCTCGTTAAGTTACGTCTTTAAGGCTCACGATTGTCACGTCACTCAACATCGGAAAAGAGGGTAGTAGATTAAACATCAAAGAATTTCAGTTTTTTCTCGGCCTTGTTTTTGAGCACCTTTCTTTTTTTCAAGTAGGCTACATTTGAAATACTGTTGTTAAACAGATGTGAGCAAATTTATTGCTATTTTTAGTATCCTTATGTTTTTTGGTGTGCTTCTAGGTTAGTAAAAAAGTAGTGCACTGACTTGTCCTGGAGTACTTCGAACATTACGACCCGACGTACACACGGTTGAAACATCTAGCTAAGTCTTGTCTAACAGCGCCATAAGCTAGTGGCCGGACATTTAGTACCATTTCTTCTTGCGCTTTTTTTGTCAAATTTGCCTTGAATTCTCATTCACTGTCCTATTTTTTCCAACGAAGTGTGCGTACTGAACTTCCGACCTAGTTCACCAGCAAGGCTGGTTTTTATTGCCTGATTGCATTCGATGCCAATCAATTCTAAGCATTCCTCGCAGCTCGATGAGAATCAATGTGTTTGTTTTTGAGGCCTTACCATTCCCATTGCCGTGCTTGTTGTCACTTTTTGACGGATGCTTTTTGTTTCTAGCATGCCTTCTTAATTCTTGGTTTTTTTGTTGCCATTGAGTTTTCTGGATTTCCTATATCCGTCGCGATAATGCGATAGGGAAACATTCTCATCCAGCACCTGCGAAAATAGACTTGTGAGTGGTAGATTGGTGTTTCTATGATCTCCTCAGGGTGACAATAGTATGGAAAATTTTAAGAATGAGCGGCCTGGAAGAAAAGTAGTCACAAAATGCACCCAAGCACGGTGAGAAGCATCAGCGAAACGGCATTGAAACAACGAAATAGAAAGAACTTTTGACAGGTGGTTGTTCTAGCATTCTCTAACCTTTGAATAATGTTATGCATTGCACCGTATCTTTGTTTTGCGATATAAGTGTGCGTAATACGACTGTATCACTATTTAGCATACATCTCCCATTCTCGGTTCTTGTATGTGCGAATAATGACATCGCTAGACCACCTGTCATCAACGTTAAGAAATATCTGTTTTATCTTGTTTTTCCACATAGGTGGCTCAAATCAAGTCAATAAGACGAATCCACACGCCTCAGTGTCTACTCCCTCTGGGCCCCCAGGCGCTTATCTCCCCGATGGTCTTGTCTTCTCAAATCCCGTTCCATCGGCAGCCCTGCACGATCTTCCGGGCTCCTCCGCATGCAGTGGTGGGATCCTGCGATGCGTCTCCTCCCTTTCTGCCTCTATATCATCGTCAGCTTCGTCTAGACTGCGTCCACATCGCGGTCCGCCGTTGGGTAGACACGACTCAAGTAAAAGAAGTATCCCTGGGCCCAGTGGCGGCAGGTCAGCGGGTCGTTCCTCTCAGACGTCAAGTGGAAATGGTGTCTACATTCAGCATCATCATCGCCATCATGTGCAGACATCGACGGAGCAGCAGCAACAACCACAGCATCAACAGCAACAGGGCTCGGGCATTAATTATCGCATTTTACAACTCAAGCTGGCTTCCGGGGACGTGGCCTCGCAGTTGGTTCTGCTGCAGGAGATTAATCAGGTTAGAACTTGCTCCTTCACCTTTTTGTCCGGTACTGATGACGCTAAACCTTCATTGCGATTCTTGAACCTAGTGTGCTGAATCGATTCTAATTTACCTTGTAGCTGTTTAAGAGGCTGCAAAAGTACGCTTCTCACCTAGCTTAGAAATGCAATAATACATTGATTTACTTTTTCAGGCCCTCCTTATGGGTTCGGAGGAATCACTTGCGGGTCTCGCTGTACATGACCTTGTTTCGGCCATTGTGGATCTCTTGGACTCCGAGAAGTCACTGGCTTCTCTACCGGACGAGGAGGTGGTCGAGCTGAAGAACCTCAGTTGTAATATCCTCGCACACCTCATGGACGTGATGCCTAAGGCTGCGGACGCGGTAGTGATGGCCGTGCCTCTTCTTCTCAATACCATGTCTTGTAGCTTCGTTGGTGACATTTTGGAGAGAATAATCAACGTTCTCGAACAGGTTTCTCGACGGAATGGACGACAGGTTTTGCTCTATGGTGGTGTCACTGTGAGTTTTCACTTCCAGATTGTACTTTTTTTGCATTGGAAGCGGGCATTGTATAAAAAAAATTGATGAAGTTCATTCTTTTGCCCTATCAAACTTTTATAAAGACTTTTCAGTTGGATAGGACTATTTTCTAGCTTCGTTGCCTTTACCAGCTTCACGTATTCTTGGAATGATGGGTCACACGCCGGCTTTTTGGGTTTTACCCAAAAAGCTGATCAGTTGGTGCTGCCCCACTGTGAAAACTTTTATTGGCAATTAACTATCATCTGCAACGCGTTTTATTGTAATTTCTTTGCCTCCCTCCCTTCCTGTATGTTCCACATCCCACATTGATTTGCATATGGATCTAATCAGCCTGTTTAAATCCAGCGACACGGAAGCAAATTTTAGAATGTAAAAGGGTAAATTGTGATCATTTCAAATCAATTGCCGAGTGGTTTTGCATTCTGGTTTATCCTTTTTCCCTCCTCTCTTTCACCTTCACCTAGACGGTGATGGGTTACTACGATTTCGTGACGGTGGCGCAACATCGAACAATTCTCTCCATGGTAGCGAATTGTTTTGCCGATGTGCGCCGTGACGACTTTTTCACTCACATTGCCGGCTGTTTGCCGAGCCTGTGCGAGCGTCTGGCTTGTGAAGGTCCTGGCTCTTCCACTGAACCACGCTGTGTGGAACGCGTCTGCCTCTGCTTCGCACGTCTCATTGAGGCCTTTAAAGGCGAGCCGGAGAAGCTGAGAGAAATTGCCTCTTTTGGACTGTGCCAACATCTCAAGCATCTGGTTAGTTAGTTCCCAACCCTCTGTAGTTACCCAATGATGTAGTATAAGAGAGCGGAATGATATTGGAAGGTACGTAAACCACTAATTAAAAATTGTGGCCACGGGACTGAACAGATGGTGGGAATTTTCATCGCCTGTTGTAGTAGTAGCAGCAATTAAAGTTCATACAGTTGGGGCGATTATCATCGGGTAAGAGTGCATGGCCCTAAAGTACATCAACGCAAACCATTTTTGCAGCATTCTTGCTTTCATCCGCCAGCACATCTCAAGTGCGCAAGAATAAAATCTACTTGACTTTCTAGGGAGGCTAGTAAAGCATCATCTTTTATGTGGAGCCTGAATGATCAACTCGGATTTTCGCATTTCACATGAGTGGCCTCCGTTGTCAGTTTTTCGCTCTTTTTAATTGGCATTCTCAAGGTGGCCTCTGAACCCAATTCATTGTAGCCTTGTGGAGATATCGAATGGGGTGGGGGGTTGGTACTGGCACAGGAGCTAGCTTGGCAACGTGCCAACACCCTTGTTTTTCAGTTTTGAGGCCTAGAGTGATGGTTGATTCTTTAGGCCAATCTTCTCCCCCTAGATGACTGCCTCGCCTCCCATTGTTTCCAACATGAAGGACATTGCCTACATGCTTGCAACGCTGTGCACATACTGCCCTGACCTGGCTGTTGATATTCTAACAATGGGTACGTAAAAGATGTTTGTGGACCGATTGCATTCTATGCGTCCAGTGCGAAACACCTAGTACATATACACCCTTAAGGGTCCTGTTTGAGGCTTGAAGTTTTAATTCATTTTCCACTTCACACGTGCCGGTGCCTACAACTACTACCGTCGCACTATGTATACATTCTCAGCTATGGCAACCGTCGTTAGAGTCCATAACAGTCCGAAACAGTCACAGCGTACAAATTTTTGACTTATCAGTTTGGTCTACAAGCTAAATGACCCGCGCTGATTCTTCTTAGGCTAATGAAGATGCCCTTAAGAATAATTGTTTGAGTTTAGTTGGCAACATTCACTTTTGTAAGTAGAAATCAGATGGATTAAGTCTACACATCACTGTTTTGTCAGAAGAAAAAAAGATTTGAAATCGCTTATTTTACGCTCACGTATCCAAGTTTCACCTGGATATCAAGGTCTTGAGTTTAATACGCCCAACTTTGAGCATAACCGAACGGTCCCCCACGGTCTTAGAGGCGAATCGACCACTACGGTCTGTGTTTTTTCTAACATGGCATCAGTCGTCGGGGCTTGCGACTCAGATACAAGAATCGGACATCAGGTTTGCGTGTGAAGCTGAGGTCAGACCTGTCAAATGCTGGAGTTTGTGAGTAATTTTTACAAGGTCAACCTCGTTATTACTCATTTCTCTATTCATGAACACGAATTTAAGAGGAGGGCGTCACCGCGATTGCATTTCTATCATACCCACACGGCTTTTTATGACATTAAAACGTGCTGGTATTGTCGTGGCGTTGCGTCTTGACATGTGGTGATTTTCATGATGACCTAAACTTTGACTCATTATTGCTATTGATATGCTTTTATTTCACCTTTGTAGGCTATGCGGAGGCTATCTACACTTTACTGACGGATCAAAAGCCCCACGAAATGACTTTCCACTTACCAGGTCCAAAAACCCATATGACTGGACCAAGGTGTACCTCGAGTCGAACGAATATTGCTCGATGTCTGGAGAATCGTGGAGTCGAGAATGTCTATGCCATAATTCACCTCATAAGGTAAGACTTGCCACTTGCCACCTCGAATGGTCACTTTCTTTGTGCACGCTAATAAAAGGAACCGGGTTTATAAACACCACCACCACATCGTAGCTGTTTTCTTAGAACAATGAAACTCCAACTGTCATTCATTTTTCCCCATCTCAAGTGTGATTTACCTCGTGCCAAGAGCGTTCGACATCTCTTATCATTTTAGGCCAAATCTGTGTCAGTGGCTGAGGCTTTAATGTATTTATGTATATTGCAAGGTGGTGAATCTCAAGTGTCAAGGCTTTGTGCCTCTGGACTTGCACAAGGGCGTCGGAGCCTTGCACATATATTTGTTACTGCGTAACCGGCTGCATCTTTACTATTTACCAACCTCTCTCCCATTGAATAAGTGTTTCATTCTTAAGTCAGCGTAGATTATGGCGTCTTGGGCGTTCGGTCTGCGTGTCTGCATATGTCTATAAGGGCAGAAGGGCCAATACACGTTGAGGTATGCATGTGTGTATGTGTGCATGCGATCGCATGTGGACATACACACAGGGTGGTATGCTGCGTTGGTTTGCTTCAACGTTGTTTATTTATGGGTTGATAAATAGTTGAAATAAGCGTGTTCTGCCTCATGATTTAGCAAGTAATTTGAATGAGGGGGACTAAATTTACGCAACTTCTCCCTCTCTCACACACACAGACTTCACTTCACTGGGACTCCGTTGTCTTACGCTGGATTTGGTACTTTTTCAGAAAACGGAAGTTTTTTTCCCGTGAAAAGTCTTAACGTGATTACGGTTGAATGTAAAGTCAGTCTCTGTAATACCGAACTCAATTGGCAGCTGTCCAAAGCTGCCTTGCTTCTCAGACCAGGAAAATGCTGCATCTCCTTCATTTTCTTGATCTCAACAGGCCAGTTTGTGTCAATTCGGTGCAATCAGTTATCATAATCTGATGTAGCAGAAGTGCTGAATATGTATTATTAAGATGGTTTTCAAATATATTCCATCCGTTAGCGCATATTTTTATGAATCTGAATTGCAGCTGAGGGGTAATGTGGGGGTAATTCTAAGGCTCTCAGTTTTACTTTTTTCTCCCCTTAATAAGCCCCTGAAAGATGGTACGGTTGAGATGGTCTTCTCAAATATTCACCCACATTCTCGTCATCCTCAGTCGTTTGTACAAATTTCGTGTACTGCCGTTTTACCTGACTCCATTTTTTCTCATTCCCTCCAAAGCGCGATGCTTCCTCCTATTCAAGACAATGGTGTCATCCTCTGCCCGCCAACTATCTTCACCTCACGTGTGAGTTTCTTATATACATCTATTCACTCTTTTAATTACACTTGTTAGATATACCTTCGTCTATGTCTTAAAAACAGTTTTTCGGCTTCTCATTTGCTAAAAAGTACGAGTTTTCGGTGAGCTAGAGTCAGTTTGGGTGGAATTTGTTCTGGCTACACATCTGCTGTCAATCCCGTAATATACCTGGTTCAGTAGAAGACACTACTCTTCATACATTCTTTCACGCCACTTCCATTCCACATTGCCTTCTTGGACAAACCAATGTGTTAATTCCCCTCCAAAGTATTCATGTCTGAATAATTACCCGTCTTCTTCTTGCCCTTCAGATGCTGGTTGATTAATATCATGTCCCTTTCCATACTCATAACGAAGAAAATGGAGTTTGTGCTTACTGTGCTCCATTTGCATATTTTCCTATAGTAAGGTTGAATGAGAATCTGCTTTGGGTAGCAACTTGAGTGTACCCACTTACTTCGAAACCGCAAACGTGTTTTGCTGCTGCTGCGACTGCGCTCCTAATGTTATGCATTTCATGCATCCCCTTGCTAGGGTCCAAATACCTGCTAGCTCTCTCCCTTATCTCATAGCTGCCTTAGGCGGGGACAAAATTAGCTGTCTCGTTTCGTGTTTTGGACATGATCAAGACCATGATGTTGTAACATTTTTTCCGTTTAGACGCCAACAAGCACTGCCAAAACAACCGACGTACGAACAGTGCTGTTTCAACAGCAGTGCAAAGCCTTTGAGGATATTGTGAGCCGTGGGAAGAGGAAAACCATCGTAGATGATAGTGAAAAGACTCGAGGAGATGCTGATGCTAATGCCGGCTTTAGCAAATCTAATAACTTGGTATTAGTAAGAACGGTTCATCTGCTTCTTCCCATGCTTCTTGATCTCTACACCGAGCTGAATAGTACTTCCCCAAGAATGAAATGTATTGAAGCCATTCAGAGGTAGGCAAAGCTCCCGGTTTTTGACACTTCATAAGCGTCCTCTATATCAGAGTTTTTCTCTCCCATTAGAATTGTTTACAATGCCAGTCCTTTTGTGCTCTCCTGGATGGTGTCGCCTCGTTCAGTGTCTGCCATGGTCGCCGACATGCTTGGCAGCCCTGAGTTTGCCTTGATTGCGGCCGGTCTGCAACTTGCCAACCTCTTTATCGCACGCATCCCTCAAGTCTTCGCTATTTACTTCCGCAAAGAGGGCGTTCTTTTTCACCTTCAGCGACTTTCCTCTCTGGCTTCGGAGAATAATAAGAAAGATGACGGTTCTGGCGCTGAGGAATCTGAAGTGAATTATTTTTTTTGCGCGCTTAGTTTTAAAATGCTTTGGCCTTGCTTGTGTCCCAACGTCTAAGTCTCCACTTTTTTAGACACCGTCCTCCTCTGAGGCGAATAAGCAAGTACTCTTTACGCCTTTGACGGCTGCACTCCAAGCCAGTCCCACCATTTCTTCGGCTTCATTAGCACCTCCTCAACACCCAAGGTCATCGTCCCATTGGATTTCAGGGGTTTTACCAACACTCTCCTCTGCTGTGGCTGATCAATCTGCGCCTTCACGTCTTCGATTGCGATCTCAGAGTACGCCTGCATGGTGTTACCTTTTATGGCTAAAAATTATGCTAGAGGGGCATGCCGATGCAAATGAAAGGCGCCGAAAATAAGTGAACAGAGTTTTGACAAATAGCTTTCCAAATATTTGCTTTTTCCATTGATTTTGTATACGGCAATCGTCTAGGATAGTTCATTCTACCTATAGATGGAGATTTGTTGGTTTTGTTCTCTAAAACTCTTAACAGTTGGGACCAAATTATATGATGTGATTGTCGTAGAAATTTGTCAAGATCGCCAAGGCAAGTTCTTGACATTCAAAATGCGTTTTTATTTTACAGCTGAAGGATTATGCCGCTGTAGAGGCAGTCTCGCGAAAAATAGACTGTCAATTTAAAATAACCATTGTCGTTCATCGTTTAAGCGCCGAGTCTCGGTCATATTTTAACTCCACCTCTCGAGATCAGGTCACTCGATTAGTCGTCTCTCCCTTCTTCTGGCCTTGTGAACAAGTCAATGCGGTCTAAAGTTCGGTATTTAATAGTAGCCTTGTGTTATGTGGGACCATTCAACCGGTTTATAATAGTGGTCATGCTCTACTCTGTTTAATGTCCATTGGCCTGGTATTTTCACTTCAGGAAACGGTCATCGATCGACGATGGAAGGCTCATCATGTCCTAAACCACCACATTTTATTTTCGTCCCTGGCCTCCCAGGTCCCAATCTATGTGATATGAATGTCTTAGAGCCCTCGGCACAGGCGGCTTTAGAATCATCCATTTCTTCGTCGTCTTCCTCATCTTCCACACTCGATATAGACCTGAATGCAGAGGCCGCTCAAGCTTCTCCCAGGTTTGCTTTAATCTCTGCATTATTTGAGTTCCCTTCTAATCACTGCTTTGAGTTTTCCTGATTTCCAATTTATTGTTTAGTGCAACTGCTACCTCTGATGTTGCTGGTAGTTGCCACGACAGTAATCTCCACGCCTGGATTACGGGTCAGTGCCAAGATCTTTACGATCGCATCAAAGCGCTCGTAGGGAATCCACCAAGGTCCGACACCCTGGCGTCGAAGGCGTTGGCTGGGTCGGGATCTGGAGCGGTGGGAGACAGGAAAGCGACGCGTCGACACTCTTCCTCTTCCCCCACCCTGCAGACCCCACAGGGAGTGATTCCGCGTGACCTCGTACCCGAGTTGGAGGCGCTGAGTCATCAACTGATGGCCGCCGACGAGCCAGCTGCATGGGTCACCGGTCTAACACGTCTCGCCAGCCTGCTGACTCAAACCATCCTCTCCGAGGATGAGGCTCCGTCTCCGTTCGAGGTTCAACAAAGTGGTCTGCTGGACTCTCTTCACGCCTTTCTGACGCAACCCACAGAGAGGAGATTAAGACTCTTCTTGCTACTGAGGGTATATGTTTAAAAATATTGCGCACCGACACACTGCAGCTGTAACAGAGGTTGGCTAATAGACATGAAGAGTAATATGGCCCTTAGTGCACAATTTCCATAGTCACGTCGTCATTGACGGACAAAGTGTCCAATCTTGTTTTTCATCGTTCACTAATTGCTATATTTAAGTTACGGTACTTACTGGGTGTTTTCGCCTCGATTTTAGCTCTTCGTGGGACCGCAGTATACTGAAAACATAAATTTAAAGAAAATTGTCGAAAAACCTAAGATTTTGGCCCAGGCTAAAAGCGCGCTGCAGTCCCTGAAACACCAGAACAACGAGCGGTCGGTGTATGAACTCGCCTTCCCAATGCTCATCACCTGTCTCCTTGACTGTCTTCACCAACAGGTGACGTTAAAATTGGGACTCTTTCCGGCTGATTTTTCTACCCTTTGGTCGCCAAAGTGTTAATGAAATACGAGAAGAGTCAGCTTTATCCTCAAATCACCTGGCTACCGAGTCTACCAACTGGAATCGTTCGGATTAACTTTCAAAAATAATCCTCTCATCATACCCGTGAAACATTGACGTACTTTTAAACCGAGCAGGGCTGATTGCACTTGTAATGCTTTGTTCGCCATTAACATTTCAGGAGCACTTTCAAGTTGTGACTGGTCCCACCTCCCTGGCCAATGCAGAGGCTTGTGCAGAAGAAGCACTGGTGTTGGTGCATCAGGGCAGCGGCGGGAGTAATGCCTCCCAGGTCGAAATGCGACATAGCCGTAGTGGCGCACTGTCTAATCGAAGGGTAGGTAGTGGAGGGGAAGGAGGCGGCCCTTCACACTCCCCCTGTGATCAACTGCCACTCCGTCCATTACCCCGTCGTTGGGCTACTTTGGTGCCGGGTTTTCTCAAACTGGAACTGGTTCGGCAAGTGGACGAGCCCCCCAGTACTGCTACCACCACCGCCACCTCCTCGTCCTTGTCAAGGAAAACGGCAGCAGAGGGCGAGGCCTCAGGAAAAGGCACCTTCTGGGAGAACGCCCCTACTACTCTACCTATTCACGCTAATGCGCTCATCACAATTTCGGTATGGCTGCTTGTTAATTTTACGCGTCACTTGAGGCTCTTGCATATCCTCTCTCTTTGAACACTCAGTATTGTTTGTACTATTTATCCGGTAGCCTCGTTTTTGGCTCTACACAACGGCTAAGGAACTGGGCCTGTGGGTCGTCAGGCTTCTGATGCGCAAAATTCAAAATATTGAAACAATCAGTTTGTCTTTAGCAAACCACGAGGCCGTCTAGTCGTCGGATGAATGTGGTATTGCGTGTGCAGCGGGTCTTCACCCATAACTAACTGTAGATATGCTTTTCTCAGGGAAGGATCTTTTCTTACTAATTTATTAGCTAGCATAAATGCCACACTAATAGCCACGATTAACTTTGAAGTGTCTTACTAATAGCAGTAGTAATCACAAATCAGCGTTATCTAATCAAGCATGAATGTGTTACATCTAATGCCTTTGTAGAACCTTCGGCGTCTATTAATACAGCGAAGTTTCATTGCTTCAATAATGTGTGGACCCGAGGATCATCGTGATATTCGATCCATAGGCGAAGAGAATATTGGTTTGCCCTTCACACACCCCACTTCTCAACATATTCCCCATCGACGACGATTCTACCGTCGTCACGAGCTGCCTGCATCACCTAGTGAGGACCCGACCTCATCAAAGACGCGCTCTGTTCACTACTCCGCCGCATTTGACAATTCACGGCATGAAAAGGCTCCTGCTCACTTATCTCCTCGCTCTCAGCCCCATGAGGCACTTAATCTAAGTCTCGACCATGATGCTGACGCTGACAAGGCGTCTACTTCAAAGTCTAGAGAAGTATATTTTCTTTAGTGGAGCATTTATCACCGATCTTGCATTCATAACTATTCCATTCCCTTAACCTTGCAGGCTTCGCGTCCTAAAAGCATGTCCCTTCTGGCGGCTTTCGGAATGCTCCAGTTCGCTAGTTCCTCCACATCACCCCCTTCTTCAATGGCAGCAGCAGCAGCCCCCGCGTTCTCCTCTCAGCCACCTGTTCTCCCAGAGACAGTCTCTAACGTGCTGCATTCCCACGGCCGGTCCAGTGTAAGGAAGGACTACTCCCACTCGCAACAGACGCACCCACATCAGCCCCACCCCACATCAAATCGTCATCAACGCCAGCACCAGCATCAACACCATCCATCAGCTCATCCCGCCCTTGCTGCCTCCTGTGTGGTGGGTGACCTCTTTGAGAACGCTACGCTTGGTGGTGGAGGCATGCACGCTGTGGTGCCAGTGATTTACGTCAGCGGAACGCGTGTTCCAGACCGAATGCCGCTTTATCAGGCCATTCGTGCGTTCTCCATGGATGTCAATGAGCAGAGTCGCCAACTTTTGGCTGATCATCGGTTCTCGATGACTGAGCAAAACCGGGAAGACAGGGTATGGTATTCTTGATGTAATGATAAATGGTAAAACCCTAAGTCATTTGCGACATGACGCTGTTCCGTATGCCACAAGTAAACACACACCTTGAGCTCATTATACATTCCATGGAATGAACGACGGTCATTAGAAATTACCCGAATTCATCAACTAGAGCGGGCGTTAACACAACAGCACTGACATATTTAAGGCTGATGTACCGAAATAATTAGTGCGACCTTTTTGGTCACCAGTGTGAGGAGACGGTCGTCATTTTACCGCATCGCGTTTTATCTGGTCCATTTCTGTCCTCCTCTTAGATAAATGCTTTCATGTGGCGTCATATTCACACGGTTCACTACCGTTTGGAGAAGGCTACTGTTTCCGCCGTATCCTCGTCATCAACCACCTCTTTTGCTGACTCTCCAACGGTTCTTCTGTCTCCTGCCTCTCTCTTCCTGCGGGGTGTGACTTCAGGCATTTCAGGGGACATTTTGGCTCCTTCCTCGGCCTCTGCACCCAGTACCCCCACAGCTAACGTCAATTCAAGTACCACCACTATCACCGCAAGCAGCACAAACACCAAGCACTCACCCGCCTCGTCTCTCTCTGCAGCAATAAGCTGTTTGAAGCGACCACGACGTTTCGACGAAATGTCCAATCTACCGACTCAGTCAACGGGCAAATCACCGTCCTCACGACTTCTGACTTTCCTGGAGCCGTTTACAGATTTCTACGCCATTTCTAACGACTACATGGCTCCCACTTTGTTTCTGCTTCGAGCTCTTTATGGACTGTGCGAGGTCGGAAATACCTTAGACGACTTGATCGAACCTTTTCCCATCATTCCTGCGGTATGCCCTTTACCACGCACTTACACTCACTCTCAATTCGTTCAATTTTCATCCATACACATGTCTTCCGTTACAGGATCATTTCCAAAGTCCAAAACTCTCTGCCAAGGCATCACGTCAGCTGCAGGATGTATTCTGTGTGCTAGCAGGCAATTTGCCCAGTTGGTTGGTGCAAATCATCACCACATGTCCCTTCCTCTTCCCCTTCTCTGTTCGACAGAACTTCTTCTATGTTCACAACTTTGACCGGGACCGAACTATTCTTCATCTGCAAGTGAGTACTTTTTTTTCTTCAGCCAGTGTGTCAAGTATATCTAGTGCCATCTTAATCGAATCATTCCTTCCTCTTCACTAGGATTCCATCCTAAACGGATCCATGGATAATGAAATGCTAGGTGGTGGCAACGGTAGTGGTGGTGGTGGCGGCGTAAATGCAGGAATAGGCGGCGTCGGTCACTCCTCATCTCCCCTACCACGCCTCCCTCATTATTACCATTCCCACGGCGCTTTTCGTCTTGGTGGCTTTGATGGTGGTGCCAATTCTGCCACTGCCATCCTCGAAAGCCTCCTCATGGAGTCGGCTTCTCAAGTTCAACGGCACAAGGTGGGATTCAGTGCAAAATTACTTTCTGTACATATGTAGTCCCGATTTGTTGATAATCCACCAATTTTGCTTGACAGATAACTGTTCATCGTGATCCCAAGCGTCTGCTCCGTGCTGCGGAGTCGGCATTGAATGAGCTCCACGATTCGCGTTCTATTCTCGAGATTGCCTTTGAGGGGGAAGTAGGTTTTGGTCTTGGACCAACTCTGGAGTTCTACACGCTGGTGAGTCACCAGCTCATGACTGCTAGTCTAAATCTTTGGCATGGACACAACTACACTGATGAGGGCTACATCATTGCACCCGCTCCTGGACTCTATCCCAGACCCTTGGCCAAGAATTTGCGTTCTTCACAGTCAAGAGAAGTGAGTCATTATAGACATTGTCAGGTGCTATTTGCAAACACAGGTAGAGCATCTTGTTATGGGTCTATAGGTGCGTGCGAAATTTTTCTTCCTCGGCCAATTGATGGCGCGTTCGTTGCTAGACTGGCGACAGTTAGATCTCTCCTTGTCGCCGACCCTGTTCAAGTGGTTCCTCTACACCCAGTCACCGGAGGAGGACTTGGTTCTCTGCAGTCCTCGTGTGGGTGTCACTGCAGCTGACCTGGCGTTAGTGGATCCCCCCTTCGCAAAACACTTTCAAAGCCTCTTAAAAATGAGTCGACGAAGGCAGGAGCTCCTAGAAGGCAGTAAAACTGCTATGATGGCTGCTGAGGAGGAGGTTCGAGCTATCGACATGGAAATTGATGATCTCTATCTCTCGTTTGTACTTCCTGGCTATCAGGTTAACACTCACTTTCTTATCACTTCGTTTGTGTTCCAGAATCCGTTGTCAATATAGTCATTGTGCTTTGCTGTAGATCGAGCTGTGCCGAGGTGGGTCGCAAATAGCGGTTACTGGGAGCAATCTGGCCGAGTATCTCCACCTCTGTGCGAACTGGTTCCTCGTGGAGGGGGCTCGACGCCAGGTCATCGCACTCATTGAAGGCTTCGACTCCGTATTGCCGGGCATTCGAACTGGCAAGTTGGCCGCTCTCTTCCGCCCGGACGAGTGTGAGGGCCTTTTTTGCGGCTCAGGTGGTTTTGGGGGTCTGTATCGCGATCAGTTGGCTTTACTACGCACCTCTTCCCCCGTTTCTTCGATGCTGTCGTTTGTTACGACCACGAAGTCCGCCTCTTCTTCAACTTCAGCAGTGGCTGCGGGTTGGGATGTCGACACGCTCATGAAATCCTGTCTCTGTGATCACGGCTACACCCTGCAGTCGAAGGCTATCCAATACCTCTTTGAGATTATGTCAGAATTTGATGAGCCGCGACGACGCCTCTTCATTCAGTTCGCCACTGGCAGTCCACGTCTCCCCATTGGAGGTGAGATTATTGCTGTGTGTCTGGATATTGTTTACTCGTGTGGTTGCTTATTTCTTCTTGCTTATGTTGGCAGGATTTCGTGCATTGAAGCCACCATTGAAGATAGTAATGAAGCGGGAAGCCGAGGAGCGCGCTGATCAGCATTTGCCCTCAGTGATGACATGCCAGAATTATCTGAAGTTGCCGAACTACTCAACGAAGGAGATTATGCGAGAGAAGTTGCTCTATGCCATCTACGAGGGCCAGCACGCTTTTCATCTCTCCTAGTTCATTGTAACTCTGCCTGTCGGCTTTTCTGGTGATTTTTGTGTGCTTGTTTCTAAGCCTCCCCCCTCCCAACATCCCATTTCCACTCCAATTCCTCATATCCCTCCCTCCCTTCCTACTCGTAAAGTGATTTCATCCTCCACCCTCCTGTTCTGAACGGAGTAATAGACGAATATACACGTATAATTACTGTATATTTTATTGCTGTCGCTTTCCGTCGTTTGTTTTTTCCTTTTCGAAAAATAAAATTTTAAACGCAATGGTAATTTCTGCCGAGTTTTTGCTTTTTTTTCGTTGGTCAAAACACTGGTGTCTTGGGGTGTCTGTTCATCCTGTTTCTCCCACCAAATTCGACTTGAGTGTGAAAATAAACAAAGCACTTTTTTGTTCGATTGGATGTAGCACTTTGAGACTTTCCTGAAGATGAGAGGCGTTATAATATCCGGGGAGAAAACGTGCTGTTGGAGACCAGCCTACTCGGTGGAGACCTCAGTAACCCGTCACCAAAAAAGAGGGTCTCCGGCGCTCCCCTTAGTCAACCTCCCACGTTGGCCATCACACTCACGAACCATCCATGCCAGTAATCCAATTTTCACACACTGGAGGAGGTGCTTGACCGCAACGTCACTGATCCCTATTGGCAATTCCACTGGATCTGTGGTCTCATCCTGTATGGAAACTGGATGAGAAATGTACTGGCCATCACGCGTGTCCATTGGAAATTGTAGAAATTTGGGCCTAAAGCTGAGTCAAATTACAAAGGCCGGAATTTAGCATATTTCCATGGGGGTGGGATTTCGCGTCCATTCCTCCTTGTGACTTTGTCCTCACTTCAATGCTGCCCAGCCAATTCCTGTCTGGATTCTCTCCAGCTGGTCGAGAGGCGGGGGAGGCGGTACTGCGTGTACGCCTAATTGACATCTTCATGCAGGCGCTGTAACGGAATTTTCCAGACAGTTCATAGTTAGTATCGCCTTAGTTGTTAATAGCAGTCCCGCAGGCCACGGGACTGCCGAAGGTGGCTGTTACTTTCAGCCCTTCTGGTAGGGGTTGTCACCGATCCTTCTATCCGAGGCATATGCATTTCTTCCATCCCACTGAGGTTTACCGCTCAGCTGTAAAAATCAGAGTAGATGTCCTTTAAGATCGGGTTCGCTTTCCACTGTCATTAATGTAATGCCCTAAGACTAACGCGATGGTGAAGGGAGTCGTAACACCAGAACAGAACATGCGGAGGACCTTGGAGCTGTTGGCATGGTCCAGAGGCTCATGTACCAAAGTTGCGTTACACCGTCTTTGTAATTTCTTTTATTTGTTCATTCTTGTAAAGTTGGTATTTTGTTTCCCGGAGTGCACTTGGCGCGCACGATGTGGTTGGTGGTGGTACTCATTTAGTAAATTGAGTCATGTCGACTCCACCTGGTTGATTCATGTACCTCCACCCTGACCACATTTCTACTTTAAGTCAACTTGTTCCACACGGAAAAGTGTGACGCAACTTTTTTTCCCGGAAAAAATTTTCACACCAAGATTTGATAAGCTGACAGATCGCGACAATGCACTGCTACATCGTCGTGAGTGTGGGGAAATTACATGTTGCTGCCATGGCGGGTTCCAGTGCTCATCTGTTTCTTCTTACACTCGATATGAAGTATCATACGAAAGAGAGCGATTATTTATGCGTTACTCACGCTGGTAATTTGCGAAAACGCAGTCTCGGAAAAACCAAGAAAAAACATTGCGGAGCAGAAAAAAAAACTTGTGTCCTGCCACCTTATTGGTTGGACAGGCGCCCACATGTGACCACGCGGTGTTTTGTCGTGTGACTTCTCTCAACACGATAGTACTTGTCTAGTTAGGCTGCTGTACTCGGCCCTCGTGGCCGATGCGAGAACGATTGGCGAATGTGTTAGACGGAGGCGCAAAGAAAAATTGACCTTGGGACAAATGACGAATGATCTGTTCAAGGCCGCGTTCATCTAGTGCGTCGGTCTGTTCATCCCCAAAACAGGCTGTAACTTACTGACTGGATCCCAAACAATACCAAGATTATTTTTTTTTACGGATTTGTGGTGGAATATGCGTCACAAAGTGTTGAGACTTGTACTTTCTTTTTAATCTGAAATCTTTTTCTCATTGAGGTTGGATTTGTGGCCATCAAGTCAGAAAGGTAAACTGTATCTCTAATAGCAACGCAATTCACACTATTTACATCTTGCAAGAAATGTGGAACAAATTGTTTTCCGAACGTTTTGTAATGCTGCTGAAATTTAAATGTTATTTTTTTTCTCCATAGCAGCCAATATTATCCAACTGGCCATGACATACCTTTCTACTTAAATGTTAATCAGTATCGTGTATTTGGATACTCTCACGTGAGCATTCGTGGGTTAATTAAAGCAGTTTTTTGTAAATTTTGCTATCCTTTTTCCATAAAAAAGATGTGTTCTTGCAAGCAGCATTTTGCTCACTTCATGGCGCAAAAAAGGAATTGAATTTTAATGGATGTATTTGATTTTGCTATCATGTAACAAGATATGATGAAAAAATATCCCTCGCTTAATTTGAAGTTTTGTTCTCCAGTAAAAAAAATAACTTGAAGGAGTAAGGAATTGTCTTTGCTAAACACATTGCATCAAGTTGAGATGATTTTTTTCCTATGTGTACATGACAAGACAGTAAAGGAAACAACAGTTATGAAACGACTTTTCAACACTTAAAAGTTACTTGTTCACGAGGTCTGCCTGAAACTGCTACCAACTTTATAATGTTTTGGTATTTTATCAATGAGGAAGAATTTTTTTAGTAAGCTGCCAATATTAGTGAAATTTGACACCGCCCATAGAGATTATTGGAATAGACGATGGCAAGCATGGTCCTAGCTCCTACCACAAGCGATAGATGGAACGGCTTTGATTGTGCGAAATCAAGGGATTTTATGTACGGACTCTCCTGTTTAAATAATCGAAAGTGTAACTTGCTCTTTCTATCCAATGGCCGCGGCAGCCTGAGTCGTGGCAGTGGGCAAAAGGAGGGAGCGAGGGAGAGGAAGAGGGGGCTTTCGGAAACATGACAAAACGGGAAAGGCGTGGCCTTTGCAATTTTTAACAGTATCCCGCCAATCTCGTAAGCGGGGCTCTGATTGGTTCAGCAAGATTTTTAAGTTGCTTTGACCACTTCGAGGGCGTGGAACCGAGGCTCCCAACCAATTTTTTGGTAACAACAGGGAGAAAGGATTTTCCTTTTTTATCTGTTTTCTCAAAAATATGAAAACCTAAACAAATTTCTCGAAAATTTCATTATTTTTCAAATGCAGTGGTTTGATGCGACTGTTGACGATTCCTCGTGCTACTATTTGATATCAGCACTGTTGGTATGTGGATTAATGGGTGTAATAAGCAGATACACTTCAACGTACGATCCTTAGGGAGCCTTTAATTATCTCGTCGAATCACTTGGCGCACATTTAACCCGTAAGTGAAGCGCTCATGTTCACGTCTGACGCATGCTGGTATGGAAGAATGTTTATTATTCGGTGGAAAAAAGGGCTAAGGGGCTGAAAGGTACGCCACCAACACGGTGACTTGGATCGCGGAGAGTGAATGGCTCACACAGTCAGATTACATGACTAAAATAAATACCGTTTTCGTAAAAAGACATAACAACTTTAATTTTTAACAAATAAACGCTCCAAGTGACCCTAACCCGTCGGCGATAGCTTTGGCGATGAGAGGCAAAGGTGAGGCTTGGTCATCACCCGCAAACTAAGAATCTGCGCGGTTTTTAGGTCCTAACTTACTAAGACTTGTGAAATCCCTTACATTGTTTACATGTTCGCCACTATGGCGCTCTATGTTGTGTCCTTCTCTACTTTCGCCTTTTCTGCAAATTCGTGCCATCAGGTGTTGGCCGGACCTGGCCGATATGATTTGAGCCTCTCTAACCTACGAACCGAGGGGGGAGGGGGGTACTGCTTTGCCATTGTTTAAGCAACTCGATTCTGATGAGGCGTTAAAACTGATCAGAATGAGTCGAGGTTAGCATATGGCAGGATTACATATCATTAAATTGTTTTTCATTGCTTTCACCTACGCTGTAAGACACGTTGTTCAACTTGAAGGTGTTTGTTTGGCTATCTAAATTGAATGACTAAAATGGTTTTTGTGCCTTTCCACCTTTGACCAAGTAAATGGCATATTTATTTGTCGTCCCCGAATGATCTACCCGCTGCCTTTTTTATACTTTTAGGTTAGACACTATTCCGTCCCTACATACCAATGCCTGCCCCCTGTCCGTGATGGGCTGCAGACACAAACATGCCCTTGAGAAGAACGCAGATTGCAATTTTATGGTGGGAAAGGGGGAGGGACGTACTGCCTCATGCTCCATACGCCTCTGATAGTGATAACGCTCCCAAGCAGAAACGATGATTAACATCTTTCATTGACGCCAACTTTTGTAAGTCACATCCCAAGAAGAAGAGACTGTTTGGATCCAGTTCGGCCTTCTTGCCAACCTTCTCAAAACAACTTAAGTAGTATTTGCGCATTTACGTCTCCGAAACGAGTGAACGGAGCTTGGGGTTACGTCTTGTGTCATCATTGCCACCTAACCCATTCAGTATGCGCAATGCCCATTCAAACTAAAATTGAACCGGAAAGTAGGAAACAAACAAAGCCTCCTTACTTTAAAAAAAGAGGGCTCCCTTGAAATCACCCAACACAGGTTGACACGTTAATTTGACCAGTCTGGCTACGTTTTGTTTGGCAACACCAATTAAGGAGTCGCATGGGGCATTATGGGGCCGAGAGTGCCTATTATGTTGTGGAGTGTCTCAAGAAGCATCCAGACACAATAGCCACGCGGAGTTGCTTCATTCCATCAAGTTTTGCTTTGTGCGCTCAACGGGTATCCGGATATTTCATGAAAAAAAACGCAACTTACCACCCTATTCAAAGTGCAATTGGAGGCTACATTGTGCACTTTGTCAATAAGCGGATTAACTTTTAAATAGTGATAAGCCTTTTTAAAATACGTATTAAGATATGCGCTGGGCGTTGACGGACTAAGCAGGTGAAAAGGATATCCTCTTAGAGAAACGATACACAGTTGTTAAAAGCCAAGCGGAAGTTGTGCGTTTGTAGGCTTGAACGAGTGAGAGGGAAAGGAAGAGAGAGAGGAGTGGGATTTCTGGCACAACAAACTGCACTCTTTTCACTTAGCTACACTAAGACGCTGGCAGAAAGGGGACTTATGGGCACGGTAACGCTAACTGATCACTTATATATGATCGGTGGTAGTTTGCCGGGAAGAGGATCGGTGTAGTAGGCGTGAGAGAGAGGCATAGCGTAGATTTCAGCTGGAGCACTCGGAAATGTGTAGTTGCCCCACCTCATCCGAGCCCAGACTTCGTGTGGGTAGATGGGGGGAAAGTTTCGCTTGAGTTCAAACCGTTCTGACTTCGATAGGGTGATCAAGTGCGGTGCCATTTTGTACTTATTTGGAAGCTGTAATTTTGACTCGGGTTGAGGATTTAGGGGTACAATGTAGTCTCTGTTGTTGTTCGCCTTGGCAGATGGTATGACCTCCAAATTTGTGAACATTAATGAGGGTAGACGGGTCCGACCGTTGGTGGACATTGGTGATGAGCTGCTCCTCAAGTAAATGGCGCCTTGGCACCTACCGAACCTTAACGATTTGAACGCCCACATGTCAATGGTGCAATCGATTTTTTATGATGTCACACGCGTCTTTTGCAGTAGAAGGTGTCAAAGCCGAGAATTTTTACTTCTGAAATATTCACACAACTCTCACTGTTTTAAATATTAAGGAAATCAATTCGCGTGCATCTCACCATATGAAGGAATTGTCGTCGACCACACAATGGCCTAACACAAATTACTGGCAATTATCACATCTCTCTCCCTGATTAACATCGAAGTCAGCACCTCTTGAACCACATAAATGCTCATTCAATTAATTTGCTAGCCCCATGATTAGCGAAGTAACAAAGTTGCACCCCCTTGTTTAATGCCTTCGCACTATAATCGGAAAGTACTTAACGCAACTAATGTAATGACTTAGTGATGGTCTACATAAAAGGCGAAATTCAACCCATAATAATTTGGAGATTTCAAAACAGACTTCTTTAAGCTTTTCGGATCAGAGAGTGATGGATACGAGAGGGAGAAAACTCTTGATTGCTTTTGTTTAGTTGAAGTACATCAAACAAAGACAAACCGCAGTGACATTGATATGTATTCGAAAAACAAATGAACGGTTGGAACTTGAATAAGATATGCAAAACGGCCTAAAGCATGTCCTTAGTCAGTAATTAAAAGGCACCAAATAGAATGTGTTAGTTTAATTAAGCCACTCTTGAGTTAAATTTTGCCGTACGAACAAGTAAGTGAAGTGCAGATCATCCACTGCCGGGACAATCTTGTTGTTCATTCATTTTAAGCAGGAAGATAGTGGTAAGCGTGATTCTGTGACGTCAAAATTGACCAAGAGTGGCAGTTAAGGGAAAGAGTATAGCGCACTGTGAACGTGCTAATGCGGTAGACAACCACTAGGAAATACTGTGTTTTATTTTCCATAAGCACACCCCATTGGGTTGACCTTTAAAAGGCATTAAAGTGCTATGAGAGCAAGATTCAGATCATGTTTATTAGCACTTAGCATTCATTATTCCCTCTGATCCACAGCGGGTTTAGGAGTGGAACCTCACCAATTTTAGGTGGATTACTCTGTTAATTGCGACGATTCAATCATTCTCAAAATTAAATGAAGTGGAGCATTAATGTCATAAGGAGTCGTCAGATGCAAAATTGCTATGGGATACTGCCGATTAACGTCCTAGTTGATTTACGTTACTCTCAGTGTAACTGCTAGTTGAAATGATGTTTTTGACTTAACTGGATCATTCGGAAACTAGAGGCGTTATCGTGGATATAAAATCCTTACCTCAATCCGCCTGAGCGTAAGCATTCCACTGATAGCTTTTAGTTGGTCTCGACTCTTCTTATCCCCTAAATTGTGGTTAGTAAAAAAGGGGGCGCAATTATAGTATTTGGGTGTTTTGGGCGTTGTCTCCATTCCACTTAGGTAACGCCCAAACATCTCCAAGATTTAACCAAAGTTTACCATTCAAAAACCTCCTTTAACCCACATAGCCGCAAATGGCGATTGCATTTGTGAGGACTTTTGGTAGTCGATTAAATGACTTTTCTTTAAAAATGCTGTGGTCAGTACGAACGCCCTTATTTGAACGCCAGGTATGGGTGCAGTGACCAAGACAATAAAGGGGACGACATTTGTCATGCCTTCCCACATCAAAATCAAGCGACAGCAGTGGTGAAATTGAACAAAAAGACGAGCTGGTAGATTTAAGAGTTCAATTTATCTCTCATTCCTACATTCTCAAAATAAAAGACAATTTCCGCGTAGTATCATAACAGATATAATCATCATAATCGTCGTTAAAATTTTCCAGCTAAAAAAACGGAAAATTCAAACGTTACGCTTTCCAAGCATAAAGATAGGGGGAGTGTGAAAGTAAATCATTCCATTTTTGACACATTGATATATCATCAACCGAAGTAGAGAAGACAATTTCGTTCTCGAAAATTGTTAAAAGTGTGTTCTTCTTCCCCGGAAACATTGTGCCACGCCAAACAAAGTGCTTTAATGAGGTGCAAAAGTTGTCGCTAAGCTTCTCCAGTGACTTGTCAGAGGGGAAAGATTTGTTCACAGCATAGATGTAGTCGGGGTGGTAGCGGAATATTTTGAAGAGCAGAAACGCATCCCAGCCATGAAATGCGGATGAGACAAAGGAATCCAAACCATAGGGGTTAAAATGAGCATGTTGACTGCGAATGTAGTACCGTAAAATGGGTTGTACACGCCTAAGAGATCGTGCATACGATTGTAAAGGGCACGTGACTCGGATGTCTGTAACAATCTGGGAATATTTGTCCACAATACTTGGCCTGTTCGAAGAGTGATTCTGGGACGCAATTCCTATAGCCGCATTTTTTAAAAGGTAATAATCATTGATTAGCTTGAACTCAGAGCTGTTCTCCCCGAGAATGTTCTTTATATAGCCTGACATTATAGCGAAATTCCAAATCTGCACAGTGTTGGGGAAGGGATATGCTTCGGCTTCGTGCGAATTTTGACCGAGCACGATCGGTATCGGAGAAAGTGGAGAATTCCAAGAAACATTGGTAATAACTTCGTCGTCTATTACCAAAATTCCCCCACGGCAAGGCAACCCAGGAAGACAGTGAATGTTTGATGTGGATGGGAGCGTAAATAATTGTTCTATCCAAGGCTCAACAATGGTCCAATTCCAAAGACGTAAAATATCTTCTCCTTTTAGATCACAGTCTGCGTGTTCACATTTGAAGACATTCCTTGATGCATCGACAGCTGAAGTGAGCGTTATTTCTGGTTTTCGGAGAGCAGGTGCGCTGATCCAAGCCTTTTCAAAAAGATTTTGAGCTAAGGGAGACCCGAGTAGGGCTAACGATATTGTTGCACCCGATCCATATGAAAAAACTGTTATTTTGAGTGGATCCCCACCAAAATAACGTATATTGGATCGCACCCACCGAAGAGCCGCTAGTTGATCGCGAACACCAATGTTTGCCACTTTTGTAGATGGATGAGTTAAAAACCCAAAGGGGCCCAACCTGTAATTTGATGTAACTTGGATGGCGTTTAAGTTGATAATCGTTTCAGGATCAGGATGATGTAGGAAGGTCGACCCATTGGAAGATCCACCATAGTTAAAAAAGAAACCACCAATTATAAAAATAACAGGGTGTAATTCTTCTGGCTTATGAGTGCGAGGAACAAAAATGTTAAGATATAGGCAGTCCTCACTACCAATTACCTCATTAGAGATTGGTAGAAGTTGCATGCACACGTTACGGTAAGTAAAGGCATCAAGAACCGGTACCTGCCGGTAATGCGGCGTATTCCACGCCTCTGAACATAAAGCATTTGTAGTAATTTCAACAGGTTTACGAAATCGACGCGGTCCAATAGGCGGAAGGGCATAAGGTACTCCGAGGTAATGCACAATATCGTTACTAATAAAACCTTTTACAACACCACATCTGGTTTCCACATTTGATTCCTTCGATATCAGTATATAACCGTGAAGAAATAGTGAAACATAAACTGCATAAATGCTTACAGCAATTAAAGCAATTAAGATTGTCGCAGTTATACATAGAAGTAAGGGAACTTTACGATCTAAAAATGAAACCTTGAAGTTGGAAAGAGATAGAGTCGCCTCAGAAGAAAAGCTATTTCGCTTCATAAAAGACCCTCTTTTGCCTTCCTTATATTCTGACTGGCCCACAGCAGACATCACATCTTACGTTACAGCCCTACCACTTCGCCAATCAACCACTTAGTGAGGGACTCATCCAAGGACAAATCCAGAATTCCGTAGGTACATTAAAACTGCTTGGATGACACCAATTCTGTCATGATCGTATACAAGATTTTGTTTAGCTTAAAACAGTATGTTTTGATTTGTTTTAATTGTTAAATTAAAGGCAAAGACGTTAAGTAAATTTTTACAAGATTTAGTATAGACACCCATAAATTCCAAAAAGGAGGCATTGTGTCTAAATGGAATTGCAAAGAAAACACCTTTGCCTTTAGTAAAATTTTTCAACTTTTAAGCGATTAGCCCTTTTCACTACTTAACTGTTGGACTATTTTTCAATGGTAGGGGCAATAAACATGAGGACTATTCTGGTTTGAAATTACTGATCGACTTTTGTAAATACCAATTTTAAAATGTGCTTGCATTATTCAATTTATTATTGTTTACTTACCTGACTATCCAAGTTTTTGGTCTGACATAAGTGCAACACGATGGTTGTTTAGCTCTTAGTTTTAATGAGGCGCCATGCCGGGTGGGCAGCCCTTCGGGCTATGCCAGTAGCCCAAATACCTTCTCAGTCGCAAAATGCATATATTATGTCTTTCTTCGTTCTCAGAGAAGTCTCGGGGCGCTACGTTTGTGGCAGCAGAAAGCAAAATCCATCCTAAAGGACATATATCCTGATTTTCCCTGCTGCATGATAAACCTTAGCAGAGCGGATGATGTACATATGCTACGGATGGGAGAATTGCGATGACCCCAAACGGAAGGGGTGGAATTGACGCCTACCTTTGGCAACCATCTCAGTCTCGTGTTCTGGATGAGGGCCATTAACAACTGAAGCGATACAAGCCGTAAACCGTCTGAAACTTCCGTTACAGACTTCCCCTACCGTACCTGCATTGAGCTGTTGATAAAGTGAATTCCCAGTAACTCCTCCATTTTCTTACTATCTGTGTGGAGCCTGGGCATCTCCAAAGTGGAAACAACGTGGAGGAACGGACGCAAAACCCTTTCCCCACGGACCCGTGCTAGTTCGCGTCCTTGCTTACACAGATCTGCTTTTAAACCAGTGTTCCTACATCTATCTATGGACACGCATGATGTCCAACACAATTCTCTGTTCCTGAATCAAGTTCCCAAACCGAACGAAACTGCAGATCCAGTTAAATTGCCAAGAGGTATCAGTGACAATGCGGTCAAATATCTACTCAGTTGCATGCTGACTTGTTGACTGGTACGGCTGAACCGTGGAGGTTTCCTTGGAGCACTGGTTGCATTGTGATGGCTGACACGGGAGGTCAACCAGAAAGAGGGTTAGGGGATGCAGCTCAGAAGAGGAGGGAGGCTACGTAATACGATGATTGTTTATTCCTTGATATTGGCGAGGAGCCAACTATTGGCTTAATCTTGGTACTACTTCTGGTGTGCTGCCCTTAGGGCCATGCCAGTAGCCCAGATACATTCTCTATGCCCAAACATATATGCTCTGCCTGAGTATTATGTCGTCTGTCGTCTTCAGGGAGGCCTTTGAGAGCTGTGTAAGCTCTCGTCAACAACCTAATGAGGTGTGAAAACATCATCGTTAACTTTGTTTTCTTCGGCTTTAGTAAAAAACCGGAGTGATTGAGGAATGGGATTTCTATTGGTGATATTTAGAGAAGACAGAAGGCGTAATTGTTATGCCCATTTAAAGCAACTGTCTACCTTGACAATTTTTTGATAGCCTGTCATCGCAACTTTTTGATTTACAATAATTTTAATAGATAAAAGTGGGTTTAGACAAGCATCAACACCAAAATGATGTCTTAAAATTGATGTTATCGAGTTGGACTAATATTCTACTTTTGTCCAATACAGTTTAGACATTACCATACTTTTTTCACGTAAATAATGCTAACAGTTTTGTAATTTGCATTGTTGACTGATCTTAATGGTGAGTCAACTATCCTCTGGTCGGATCTGAGCGACCGCCTTGACACTAATAAGTGATGCGCGTAAATCGAATTAATCGCCATCTCTAATTAACCCGTTGGTTCATACCTGTGACGCGTGTTTGCAGCCAGCCTAACTTCGTCGGTCAATTTTGCCTTTTTTAACGTAAAAAACAAACTTCTGACTACGTTTTTGATGTGTGGCTAGCCAATTTACTCTAACACAAAATTTACTTTCTTGTTTGCATTAATTTACCGCGTCCGTTTGTATCGACGTATAACTCACTTGTGTTTGGCCGGACGCATCTACTTTTAGCCCTCTCCTCTCTTTCTGATTGTAGATGTCAAAATGTCGATACGACTGGACTTAACATTCCTCAACTGTTTTCAAAGCCCTTGATTCCATGTATTGAAAACCCCTATCACCAATAGTTTAAGATGATTACATAGACGTCAAGATGAGGTCACATTTTTGATATTTTCTATGGTTTCCTTGCCGTTCAATTGGATTTCTATTTTGTGTTAGTCGCATTGATTCCCAAACCAATTTGTTTTCATCCTTCCCTATCGACCCTACTTTTCAGCAATTTCTCAGGTAGATCCTACGGGAATCTCGCGACTCTTCATGGTTATTTGCTGATTTGTGTACTTTGTTGTTCGCCCTGTCTTGACTCATAATTCATTTTGAATTTATTAGCTCTTACCATTGCGTGCCCAATTAGAAACAGAGACGAAAGGTACATTAGTTTTCTCGGGTTGATTTTCAAGATATTTTATTGCTTTTAGCAATGTGGAAATCCATAGAGGTCGGGAATAAGGTGATTGTGCAGAAATGTGATTCATATCAAGTTCTCGAAGTCCGTCCAAATGTGTGAGTGAAAACAGCTTGCATTTCATCTTCGGGTTTTTTCGTGCGGAAATCCTTTTGAGCTTTCTTTTTAAATAGACTTATTGATGTGGGCAAGACCAAAGTCCCGGCATCGGCTATTATCGGTTACCCAATGGGATCGACCTTCTACTTCGACGGAACTAGTGTTACCCAAGTGAAGGCAGATGAAATAACTCTCGAAACTGTTGATGTGGAGTCCTCCAAGGACAATCGACACCTTCTAGATCGTTCCGAAAACCAACTTCTAACTGCGGACGACATTCAAAGCCTTAAATCTACCGGTTCCACTGGAAACGTCTGTTTACTCTACCTTCCTCTTAAACTTATTACGTGCTAATTCTAGGCGATAATTTCCAAGTTGGTGGAAAAGTGTACAACTTTTCGCTTGAAGACTAAATTCTCTCAGGAAAAGTACTTGAACAAAAAGAAAAAGTCCCACCTCTGCGTTTTTACAGTTCGACCTCATACTGCTCGGAATATTGCGGATATGCAGATGTGCTGTAAAGCCACGTAGGCCTTAATAATGTCATTGTAATTTCTTTCATTTGCTCAATTCCACACATTGCAAGTGATATTACTTGCATTGAAGCTCACTGCGCTACGACTCGCTGGTACAGTTGCTGACCTTTGCCAACGTCCATGCGGGCTGCACGGTATTGCTAACCGACACCTATTCAGGGTTGGTCACCAAGGCAGTCCTAGAACGTCTGGGGCATCGCAGTCTCGGGGGTCGTCTCATCACCTTCTTCCATGGCACTTCACCTCCTATAGTGGACGTAGCGCTGGCTCAGGAGTCTCCGCCTGTATGTCCCGAGTCTCCTATGGCTCGTCTTGTCGCCTTCGCTTTTACTAATGCTAAGACGAGACGAAGCTGTACCTTTGATTAAGTGAATCTTAGCAGCCTTTAATCTATTTTCATTGTTCAAGAAATACAGAATAAAAATAAGATTCTTAGCGCCTCAAATAAAAGGGGTTTTTCCCACAGCATTTCGAATTATCTCTGAATGCTACAGGCGTATATGGTAGGTCATGACATCGACATATCAACGTATGACACGATATCTTCATCATTCGCTATTTACATACATTAGTCACCTTCTGAGATCCCCAAAAATTGTCCATTTTACCCTCTACATTCGCAGATTTATAATGTCCAATTTGGAGACGTTACTTCTCTCCTCTTGACCGGTTTGTTTGCTAAAGAACACCTAGATGATTCCGTGTCGCAGTCGCCACAACATAAGGCAAGGTTCATTTCCACTTTACTCCATTGTGATAAGTAAGAGCAAAGGTTTAATTTTCTTTTTTTCTTTTTGCTATTAGAGGCCGCGCATAGAAGAAGAGGAGGGGGGTAAGAAAATTGGACATTTTTCTTCCTTGCCCATACTCTTGTGCTCATTAACAGCTCCCATCGCTCTGTTGCAGCCGCTGAAGCGTGTTTGGTTACAAATGAGGATAAGTCGCGTAAGAGCTGTTAAATAACACTTTCTTGGAAAGCATCTCACTGGGACTACTGCTTGTCATAACGCTTCATTCCACCTGTAGCGAGTGATGAATTATGCTTGTTTGGAACCAAGGAGGCTCTGCCAGAGACGGCCGCGGATAGCACATGGAAATCCAGACGTGTTTCCCAACGCCGCTCAAAGAAGACAGAAAGTATGTCAGAAGGGGAGAAATTAAAACGGTCTCAAGAGAAGCAGGAACAATTAAACGAGATTCGGAGGATTCTTTGTCCTACGGATGAGCAGCTTTCACCAGACCTCGAGGATCGACCAGATTGCCTCATTGTAGCCTCGCGATTCTACCCCGTTGAAATCACTCTCTTATTGATGCAGTTTCTACCACCTGGTCGGCCTTTTGTAGTTCACTCGCACATTCTTCCGGTGAGCACTCCGCTTACTTAGCGTCTGTTTTCAACTTGCTGATGTGTTTGTATGCTACTAGGCCCTCGTCGACTTGTACAATGTTCTGAAAAGACGAGGTAGTTGTGCCCAGTTGTCACTCCATGACACCTGGCTGCGTCCGATGCAGGTACTGCCGGGCCGCACACATCCAGCCATTCGGATGACCGCGGGTGGTGGCGGTTTCATCTTGCACGGCTACACTGTTCAACGACGGGAGGATCCGGACGCCTTCTTGAGCCACTCCACCATGCGAGCCTCGACGAAGCAACTCTTTGATGAGGGGCTTATTTCTTACGCACAATAATGCTTGACTGTATAATATTATTAATAATCACACCTGAAGTGCAGCATTTTCGACTCTATGGTCTCATTTTGCTTCAAAAATGATTTCGAGTGTAAATGGAAAGGCTGGGTGTATCTAGTCTACTGATGTATAATAAGTAGCGTTGCAGGCCGTGACTTTTGTGCGTTACGAGTTTAAAGTAGAAATTAGGATTGCCTTGGAGGATAGAATCGTCGTATTTGAAGCACGAAGATGACGTAACTGAAGTGACTTCATTCCTTCTCGAGTTGGGCATAAGTTTCAAAGTCAAGGGAGACATCATTTGGGTCACGGGATGTTACAAAAGCATGACCGGGGAAATCCGTTACGATATGCAACTTCAAGGTTGACAAAAAATACTTTATCAATGAGATATGGCAATATTTATTTTAGCTTTTGACTTTATAGATTCGAGTGTGTCTACTCATAGATACGCAAAACGGAGGGTGCGTGCGTGCTTCTAGAATTTCTCACACGTCGCTTCTGGTGCAGGTATTTTGAATAACTCCTTAACCAATTTGGCAAATTTTCCTCCTTTTTCCTTGAAGATTTGCAACCACTCATGAAGAAGGTTTTTCAAGTTCCGAAACCACATGAAGCTCTCACGCAACCCATGTGTGACCACGTCTCACGTAGCTGATTCCACAATAAAATTATGAGTTAGAAAATCCATTTTGCCCTCAATGGTGTATGTCCGGTCCAGGCTATTTGATTAGTGTGTTTATTTGTCCACTGCCTTCAAGCCGGTAGGTAGGTAGACGTTGCGTTGTGCCTTTTTTAAATCAAAATTAACAGACTTCCTGTCGTGCCTCGTGACATTTTACGACTTTGCGTCTGAAATTCACTGCCTGCGTAAATACGCACAGATGCACATTCGTGTACAAGTTTGTTTACAGCCAAGAGGTTATATAAACTCCGGTTTCGAAAGAAAACAATCCACTGGGCACAATGGAGGTGCCGTTTGTTTCAGCGATTGTACTGATACTGGCGTTCTACCTTCTCAGAGCCGAGAATTTAAGCATTCCGCGTAGGTGCTTGTGATTTCATGCTTTGTTGCTCGCTTTACACCTTCCCATGCTTCCCCACCTCCGACCGTTCTCCTTCGTTATTTTCCTTCCCCTTCACGCATCAACGCTGTGTTGTTGTGTGTAACCCACTACAGGATCAGAAACGAGAAATTGGGAGCCCATCACAAGATTTCTTTTGTCGATAGCTTGATGCACACACTGAGCTCATCGGCGAGGAGTCAGCACACTTCACAACAGGCGACCAGGTTAATGATGATTGACATATTGACATTCAAATGGTATGACTTCAAGCATTGTAAGAATTACTACAAGGGCTTTACTGGAGATCAGCTTATCGGTTTTAGAATTGTCGCCAATCTTTAGGCTTATTTTGGTTGGTAATATAGTACTGTGTACTTAAATAGTGGTATCGTTCCCCGAAGCACCTTGACATGGCAGGTCAGTGGTTAAAAACCACTAGATGCACAGTGTTTTTTTTAAAGCAAAATAATTAAAAAGCCCTAATCCTATTCGTATAGACTGTGGTAATCCAATTGTAGCCTGTGTGAAATTTACACTCTCCTCTCCACGTCTAACCGCCGTATTCGCCTCTGTCGTGAATAACCTCCCTGACTCAAACCTGCACAATCAACACATCTAGGCACCAAAGAAATGAAAACTGGTACCACGTATGCCATGACCTTGTCATTGTCATTAGTCTTACGGCCTTCACCTGCGCGAAATCAATCAACCAAAGTGGCAACTGGAGTTACGCTACCTCTATGACTATGAACTGGGCGCCAGAAGTGCTACTTCATTTTTTTGCTAATAAAAAAAAGCTATAAATTAGCCATTACACACGAGACTAAGCATAGTGATTAGCGTCATCCATTCTTGGAGCATCATATCAGCGAGTTCCACAAGCGCTTGGGAGTGGTTGTATTCATCACTACCAACTCTGCGGATGCCATGCCTGAAGAGGATGAAGAAAAGAACCTTTGGTTACCTTGTAGAATGTGAGGCGAGTAATTGTGAAGACGCCTATGCCGAGTGCTTTAACTTCACCTCAACGGTGTGTTGCGTCTGCCCTCCAGGATTCAATGGAGGTGGATGGGAGAAGTGCATCCACCGACGTAAGATGGCTGTTTATTGACGAACCCTTTTAAGAGACATGGATGTATAATCCAGCTCCTTATAATTTTTCACACGGTCTTGATCAGTTACCTTCAATATGAACCTTGATTTTTCGAAGGACCAAGTTCCTATAATTGACATAGAAATAGACTAATCATTCTTCTGCTTCCGCTCTATTCACAGGCTCTGCCGATCGTTTTATCCGCCTAAAAGGAATGATATCAATCAAGCATCCTGACGATAACTACGAACACAGTTTCCCAATCTCCCACGAGACAATCACAATTCGAGGTCCACCACTGGGTCAAACGGCAATATACGACGTCCCTTCTATGGGTGTGGTGCACAACACCCTTCGTCTTCTCACCCCACTCCTTCATTACATTAATGGTCTCACAAGCTTTCCAACCGAAAACTCACGAATCTACAACATATTTTCCCTGACAGGTGGATTTTCTAACCTTGTTCGCCTGAGATTCAATGTCTCCTATCAGGGTCTCGGCAACCTCCTGGTTGATATTCAGATTCAACGCTCCATCTCGGACTCGGATTACTACGAGGGAAATATGAATGTGGGGGTGAGAATTGAGGAGTCGTTTAAGGTACCGAAGGAAATCTACGTGGAGAAGCAGTTTGGCAATAGGGTGATTCACTACTCAAAAATCGCACGAGGTGTTCTGCGATTCAGACGTCAACGCCTGAAACTCACCACGATAACGCAACAGACTCCGAAGGTATTGCGAGTAGGCATAATCGGAACGGGGTACGTGTCAGTGGACGAAGCAGCGTGTCTGTTGCAGAATGGCTCTCTATTGGAGGGAGATAAAGATGCTTTCAGTGTGCGACTGGATCCAAAAGGCTATTGTAATACGGCCTGCCCACACAGTAGCACCTTCTGCACCATCTACTGCCTCGACTACCCTGTTCTAGAATCTCAACAGGCGTGTGAGTGTAGCATTATTTCGTGTCCTCGTACTCTACAGTTTGTTTGATCCGAAAATTCAGATTGAAGTCCCACGACTATCGAAGTTAGGCTCTACAAAATTTAATAACCTCATTTAGGAAACACTGTGTATATTGAGGGTAGATATTTTCCATGTTGCCTCACTCGATGAACACCTAAAATGGCAATTTTCATAAAGAAAACAACCATCATATAAAACATTTTTTGTGAAAACATGCAGGTTCTCATAACCTCTTTGGTTCGCAGCTAAGATATCCACATGCCGGGATTTTGGGTTAAAGAGGTGATTTATTTAAGAAGCCCGGCCATCATTACTTCTTCAGATAGTTGCCGCGCTCTGCGGAAGGAAACGGACATTTTGCTGACCCAATGCTATGCTCATAGAACCTAAGGTTTCCTTCCTTAACTTTCAGCAGAAAACATAGACGAGAATTTTACATACTTTTCTCACTAATCCGATTATTTTCAGTTCCAGAGTTGCACACTTCTTTTGCAAACGTAAAATATTCTGCTTAAATATTTTTCTCTCCTTGCATTCAGTGTCATTTATAATGTTTTATATGTATAACTGAAACCACCATAATCCATTTACTTTAAGTGTACACGGAAGCAGAAGGAATTCGGAAGCCCCGAATCGTTGACACGGAGGAGGATGAAGAAAAATACGGTTGGTGTCTTTATTTACGCTTAATATATTCTAAGAGCTCACTATGAGCATCACCGGTTGCTATTACTGAAGAAAAAATACGAAATGTCGATCAGGTTGCGTAGTCATGATGCTCTGACTGGGACAAACGATCCACATTTCGCGAATCCCAATCTTCCAGTGATCAGTTGTTATCATGATGAGCTGTGAAACAGATTATCTCCACCGGGAATGATGATACATAGTTTTTATGCGGAGAGTGGCGTCAGTTAGACTAAGCAAAGTCATGTGCAGTATGGCGGAAAAGGTCTGTTTGAGTTATAGTCTTAGAAAACAAAATAACAACCTCCAATAGCTAAAGAGGGCAAGTGGTCAATTGTTCAGCTAAACATATTTAAGACTGCTTTGGGGAAATACTTGTGTCCGATGCATGAAATGAATTAAGATCGCTTTTTCAGGCAAAGTTAGTGATGTTTTAGCGTCAAGTTTACCAAACCAGGGGTAAACCGTGGAGTTCCAAATCCCTATTTGAAGTTAACGATGGACCAGCACTACATTGCTGGTGTAGGGAAGGTCCGGGAGGTCCAAGGTAGGCATGGCATGAAGGTCACGCCGCAGTTAAGGTGGTACAACTTTGGAGGGCCAGAAGGTGATTCCATCCAACCAGTTGACTAATGGGCTATGCAGTCCAGCCTTTTCAAGTCAAAAAGTTGTGTTGCATGCATCAATTGTAACTGAAGCGTGCTTTGAAATGCAAACTAGAAGGTAAGTTAACACCCTACTTACACGCGCTTATGACGTCGCATAAGAATCATTCCCATAGAGAAAGAGGAAATGGTTAAAAACAAAGAGGAGATTTGCGCATATATACGTAATCTAAAAAGAAATGGCATAAACGTCAGAAAATTGCCAAATTAAAGTTTTCCTGGTAGAAATAAACGGCTATTTTGTGCAAAAGTGGAAGTGATCATTTAAATCAAACGGCACTTAAACTGATAACACTCAAGGCGATGATTAAGGCGATCTTTCACAGGCACAACCTTACTCAATGAGTTTAGCAACTTGTTGACTCGCTCTCTCGAACGTTATCTGCAGTTGTGGTTTTTTTGCATTAGAAGTCATAGATATCAGCCAATTTGTCAGTAAGTCGTTTGATCGTACTCCCCGCTACCGCTCTACCGGCCAAGTTTACTCGGTTTCAAGACCTAGAGATGCCTCCTGAAAAGCTTGTTGTAGGGGAGGCGCGCAGCAGAAGGTACTATTGCAAAGTAGTCGATTCTGTTGATAAAACTATTACCTTTTTTACACAGAATTGGATCAGGCACTTTAAGAAACTTCCAGACTAATGTGTGAAGAGATGGTGACGTAGGTTGTTCACACGTTAAAAAAAACATTCAAATACACGCACATACACTCAAGAAGAAAAGTGGCTGTAAATCACTACTTCCGGCACCATTAACCTCCTCTTCTTCACTTCACTTTACCCTGTGGGAGCGGCAGTTCGTGCCTTTTAACCTTCTTGCTGTCTGGTTGGCTGAATGACTAACGCACCGACTGACTCGTGATTAGCAGTGGCAGGCTTTGTGCTTTGGTGTCACCCTGCATTTACACGACACATCGTCTCCTATGTCTCTGCCTGGTTTGAGAGTGGCACCAAAATATTTTATCCAGAGCCTATCCATTCGACTTGATGAAACTTGAAGGTGTGGAAGAATAAGCATGACTTGTCAATCAAGGGGCAGAAAGTCCTAGTCCTCACCTCATTGCCACAGGAGGGAGGGAGGAAGGGGCAGGAAAAGACAGTGGCTTTTCCTCATCATCGCTCTTCTCCATTCCCCTGATGATGATTTTCACCGCATCAGAAAGTTAGTATCAGTGAAAAAGAAGAGACGATTTTAAACTAAGTGAGATCGAATGGGAGGTGGCAAAAACTGCGCTACTTGATTCGAGAGATGAAACCTATTGAAGTAGAATTTGGGAGCTTGTTTCCCGTTGAGGAAGGCATTTTAAGTGATAATGAGAATAATTTAAATGATCTAGGCATTTCCATTGATCCATTTCCATGATCCATTCCTCGCTGGTGGGATGTCCGAAGGGATTGGCATCAGGCCTAGCAACGATCGTCACACTGCTCAAGTCACGCATGCTGTAGCTTATCCGCTCCCGCAGTTCCAACTTTGAGGCTACATGACCCTCTTAGACAAGCGTTAGACCTTCACCACGGTCGTTCATCACCCCGATTCACTGGATCCCATCCAAACTGTTCGACACCGCTGAGATTATGCTTGCTAATCACTTCTTCACACCATATGTCAACTAACGGAGATTATTTGGACGGGAACATGCTTTTTGCTAAGTTGGCAAGATTGCATAATTCCAGAGAAATCAAATTTGTCTTTTTTTGGTGCCACCTATTGTATGACTCAGCAAAAACCAACAAAGAAAGGCTTACATTAATAGCTGCGTAGAGTATCTGTCCTTTGGGAACTCCACGTTTTATCCCATTCTTGTCACAATAAAGAGAGAATTCTCACCGAGCGAAACCATTGAAACATCTTGTTAAAATTTTATATTTTCCTGAGTGGAATGACAAACAAGTGTACCTTCTCGCTTAAGTGTCTGTCATCAACTGTCTACTGTTAAAATTGACCCTCCATTACCGCTTCATTCAGTGAAAAAAAACCATAGATACCTGTAGCTCTCTAGATTTTTCCCTGAAATTGAAGGAAGACGTAATACTGAGGTAGAATATGCATTACCGGCACAGAGGAGGCCTTAAGGGGCTGCTGGCATAGCCCGGAGGCCAGACCGCCCGGCAGAGGTGCTTTGACAGAGCCCGCACAATCAAAGCGAAGAGTTAAACAACTAAACAAAGTATTCCACACCGAATGAACTAATAAAGTAGGGTGAATATTAAGGGAGAGTTGAGTATTTTTAATAATGATTTACCAGCATTCTTTCCAATTTACTTTTAGGGTCAGGAATCTCGTAGGAGGAGCACCGCCTCTGAGATAATGCCCGATTTGCACGATGCAAAAATGGTTTTTTTTTAGCCCTTGCTTTATAGCACTATTTAATAATTATGGCCTACAGCTTTTCTTTCTTCACATTTTTTTTGAAACGGAGAAGAAAGGGGACGCAGTTTTTATGTTTTGTGGTGCAGCCGTAAAGGGAGTCCTCTAATCGATGTGGGAAGCAACACGAGAAATTTGTATCAATGAGGAAATATGAAAAATGGCAAAACCGACTTAATGCGCAAAATTCTTTGAAGGGATCTTCAGTCCAAAACACTTTAAAGCAATCTATAATAGTTATATTGTATTAAATTACCCTATTGCTTATTTCATATCACTTGCATACTTGACAAAAAAGGTATGCCAACTAAAATATTACAAACGTTAAGCCCATGCTTATTCTAATGTTGGCGTTTTGCGTTGTCACTATTACTGAACTTTACTTATTTTGCATTTAATTCTCCCCCTTTTTTTCCTTAAAAAAGAGGAAAAGTTGATTCTAAAATAGATATAAAAGATTAATCAACGAACAATCCAACAAATACCCGGCTCTCGCCTGTGCAATTAATCAGGCCTGCCTGCAAGAACGACGCTAAGATGAAGGCCCTTCTCAATGATTTATGCTAGGTAAATCAATGCACAACTCATCAAATATTGATTAGAATATCGATTATTCTGCCTTAGACGTGGTCACTGGCCTTAGTGGTCAAATTATCAGGCCCTATGTGGAAGGTATGACGACGTGCTGATTGGTGTGGTGAGTGGAATTTTAGCACTATTGAATCTCATTTTATTTTCAATAAGATCGTAATTTTAAGCTGAATTGCTCTAATCTTTAGACGTATTTCATCTAATCTAAATTTTATTCGGCTGAAAAATTACCCTTCCCAATAAAATACTGAGGACCAAAAGCCCTATTTTTTGTAACTTACGTACATTAAATTTCGTCATTTAGTATATACTTTACCATTTTACTGGATATTTTGCACTTTATCCTTATTTATGAAGATCTTTCCTAGAGAGCAATTATCCTTTTTTGGATTGATAATAGATCAGCTCACGTTTTTCACGTGCTTGATTGGTAAATTGCTGTTATTCAAAAGTCCTTTGATGAGAATGAAGGCGCACCATTAAGTAAATTTTGGCTGTTTTCCCACCTCCTAACTGATCCTAAGTGAAGTGCAGTCAAACACTTCCATGAAAAGCATTTGTGTGAGATTGGTGCAGCATTTTAGAATTTTATTTGCTCAAAATCTTATCCTCCTCTTTTCATCTACCCTTTATACCTTTTATTCTTTACGAATGGCTTGAGGTGAACGTTAAGAAACACGTACTGAGTTGCGTGAATTTGTTGTAACATATTCGCTGGTGTGGAAATACCTGACCCAACTGCACGCACAGTAGTTTTGTTGATAGGGTGAAACAGGGCTAAGGTAATTGATCAAACATAATTAAATTTAATAAGTACAATTCCTTCTGCTCTGGCAGAAACCGCAAACAACGATTCGCATGTGCTCTCCAAGTAAAAAATTAAAAACGCGGTTTAGTGAAATGGCAATAGCGAAGGGCACCGGACATTGCATAATTAATGGAGCGCGTGATTGTGGTTCTAGCACCTCATGTTTCAATACGGAGTTCTTGCAACAGTCTATTGGAGCACAGTTATTTGCGCAGAACAGGTGCAAACGTGACGCTACAGGGAGATTACGCGCAAAAAACCTGAAACCTGTATTTGTGGAGGGTGTTTACTCTGTGTGTGGGTGAGTTTCCTTACACTTTTTACTTCATGAAGCTTTACCTTACCATAAAGACTGGGATGGTTTATTTGAATCGGAGGCAGAAGGAGTAAATTTTTAATGCTTGTGATAGACCAGATCCAAGTAAAAACAAAGACATTATCTAGTACAATAAATGCCTGAGATTTATTTGGTTTTCTCTTTGAATATTAACAACAAATTGCAAGCTTAATTACGCCGCTGGCAGCAACCACTGCTCTCCCATTGCTGAGAGCAGATATTTCAAGTAATGCTATTGATATGTGCACCTGATCGCCTTGAATAATTCCATTCAAGTATAAAAATATGCTAATAATCTGGAAAAATGGATTACTAAAAAAAACGCCTTTGAATAACTTGCACACGTGCTCTCTACATCATCCACGTGCTCAACCCGTGGGTGATCATCTTCACGTTAATTGGTCATCTTTACCGCAAGGCAACTTCGCCTACTGGTGGAACAAGTTCAACCCAGGAATCTATATAATGCAGAAATACAAGAGTACAAAACATTAATGTGTGCTGTAGAAGAGATGAATCTGAAATCCACTTACTGCCTATTACGAAGGAATGCGAAAGCCTTGTAGGTGATGTCGTTATCTGTTAATTACATCGAGAAGTCTGACATTACTTGCTTATTGTGATTTATTTCAACCAATGCTTCAGTTACACAATCGGTAAATCATTTATTCTTTTTATGAGCTTACAAAAATAATAATGCTTAGGTGATATCTAATTATGACTTTACGTCACTAGATGCATAGCAGATATTTGCATTATTTTATGGGGTCAGGGATAAGCATATGTGTTGTTCACAAACCATGTAAAACATGGAGCATAAGTACATTTTAAAAAAGGGAACCTAAGGGGAACTTTTAAAGTTTAATATACGTGCAATTTGAGCTCCTTGTTTTACGTCACCGTAGTATGGTATTGAATTAGCTGCCAATTCCTAATTTATTTCTGTTAAAGACGTCATAACTCAATAAAACCCATTGTTTATTACTCACTAATTGTCTAATTATGCCATACCATTTACATTTTTCGGTTAGAAAAGATAAGCGTTCAGTGTTCTCATATGCAAATAATTCACAAAGTATACTTATCAAAACGAGGAGCATAATTACACCAAATGACAATCGCCGCAAGTGCATGTGTCTACATACGCACTGTGATAAAAATAAGATCTTGCAAAATGGAAGCGCCCACCTCAAAATCCAGACCACTTGATAAAACTGTTTTAATTTTTATAATTGTTTCTAGTTAAATTTGGCATTCTATCTTCGTTAATAGCACAAATAGGGAGTAGCAAACGTTAGTACTAAGAATTTTAGCCCAAAGGTTAATGGTACATCTCGTATGACACTGGCCTTTATTCTAAGGGGAACAAAGGAGTCATAAGAAGTCGTAATCCCATAGAAGCAGCTAGAGAATTGGTGTGTGATCTCACAATCGGTACCAATGGTGTAAGTGTTTTGTGTACAAAGGTGTGCAAACACATCAGCCGTTTGCTCTAACAATCTAAAGGGCCAGATGGTTCACACCACAGTGAGTTGTCTTCATTGGCATTCTTCAAAGTAAGTAGCGTGCCCCTCCGAACCGAACTTAAAAGTTAGTTTCGGTGCAAATTCATTCCCTTCCATGGTACTAATGGGTTCTCGGAGAGAAATAATTACTTCAAACGATTGTGCTTGACCCCTAATGAATAGGATTTTTTGGCAATTGCAGACGGATGATTTTTTATTCATTTGGGTCGTTAATATTTCCTTTATTACCGTTTAGCAAAGACCAATTATACAAGAAAGACTCACAAATGCTGAGATCTGGTAAGTAAATTTGAATACTTTCATATAATTTATATTATTAATCCACAAATGCAAAGTAGAAAACGCACCTACCTACCCGAAAAGTACACACGCGCTTTCCTCATAAGCAGGAAAAGGAGTAAAATCCAAAAATGTGGGGGCTAGCAAGCATTATTGATCTCGGGTAGAAATTCCACTATTTCAACCGGGTCAGTGGTACCCAATTGTTTAGCCCCCAAGGTTCGTCGTCAATCTCAACTCAGACGATTAAACATTGTTACATGTAGATGTTAGGATGGTTTATATTTTAATAATTTCATGCAGTCATATCACCTAGCTATTTCTAATCTATCTAATCTAATTTCTGTTCTGTCTAATCATTCTAAAGACATTTCTTTTAAACCGATTTAGTCCACAAACCCTTCAATTATTGAGAGAAATAAAGGATCACTTGCTAAGCACATCTTCATAAAAGAGCCATCGCCATTGTCAGTTGTCAACATATTATCAGTTTATCAAATGCCGAATGATAACAGTTGTCTCTCATTTGTTTAGGCATTTTTCATATAAGGGGAAAGGTAATGTGCTGAGTGCACTCATCTCACTTTTGCGGTAGCTCCAATGGCTCAGGAAACATATGGTCTTCGGAATTATCCTCTTTCTCACAGCCGTTATAGCAATTCGCGTATATTTCATACAGGATGACTGTATGTCATTCGCTTTATTTTATTCTATATAGCTTGATTTCATACCCAAATGAAAAAGCGGAGTGTAGCATCATTTACAGGATCTCTTTTCATTTCGGGCAATTGCAATTTTCATTTGCTTTATATTTAAAGCTAACCAAACAGGCACTAATAATCATAAGTTTTATAAAGAATGCATGTGGCATTTTCTTCAAAATGGTCCTTCCAATCACTTTGATTCAAGCGGTTAAGCATTAGCAAAGGGATCATACATGCCTGGGATTGGGTGAATGCCCAGTCACTCCTCCTGAGTACTCCACACACTAAATTTCACTTTTTAAACTAATCCATATGCGCCATAGCAATTTGAGCTTTGCCGCAACCACGGAGAGCGATGCAGTGAGCTTAGTACTCACTAGGTTCTATGATTTCTTACAAGCAAGTACATTAATGTCAAATGAAATTAAATAGCCTTTCTACTAAATTGCTCTGGAATGCAGGGGAGGCAAACGGAAGGATAAACTTTAACTGATATTTTAGCACAAAAATTAACCTTATGTTCAAAAAAGCTATGATAAAATGTTCCCATCTCTGGGTTTTAGATATTTACTTCAGAGAAATAACACTTCACAAACATGGAATAAATTCGGTAAGATAATGTTAGAGACATTCACTGGAAACTTCCTTTTTCCATCTCAAAAGTAAAAATCAAGACACACTGCTGCATAGTTATTATACACTCTTTGTTTACTCCGTCAAAGCATATAGTTTACCATGCTTGGTTTCTCACATTACTCATTCCGCAATAGGGAATTTCATTTAGTTATAACATTATTTCTTGAAATGGAGAGGTTAGTCTAGTATCTACAGAGATGGGGTTAATCAAACCAGCTCAGAAAGACCTATAATCAAATGTACAACGAAGGAACAAGTTAGGAATTTTGGTGTGTTAGGTTATGCATCAAAGTGTTTCTGGATTTCCACTTAGTCTTTTGGTCGCAGTTCAAGAAAAATCGTAAGTTTCTTCCTACAATCAAAGCTCTATTCCACTTTTTCTGATCTACATTAATGTCCATAGGTAAGCAAACTATTGTTTAAGCCACAGGTGAATCCCTATGCCTTTAATATTTACCTACTCATTCTAAAGCATGGTGATGGTTCATAAGAAGCACTAACATAAATATCATAGTGCAAAATTGTCATTGTAATCGCCTAGGGCTCGCGCAAAACTTTCAAAGCGTCTTAAAGATTTCAAACAGTTAAATCGAATGTCTTGTTCGATAGTTGGCTGCAATTTGATCTGGTTGAGGCTTGTGTGAAGCAAAAATTATCGGTACTTAACCTTTCAGAGCTGTTTTACTTGCCACCAAAACTCTAGTAACTAGCATTTTAGATCGAAATCGTGCAAATTTTGTAAAGTAATTCCTTTAATAAGGAAAAAATGCATTGGATAAATCGCTTATGATTAACCTAGTAAATCGGTTTTAAATGTAAATAAGGATATTATCATTAAATATTAACGCAAACAAAGTGTGACATTTAATGCACCGCAATTACATCTAATTTTCAGTTTTACCGATTTTACGCAAGTATTCAGTAATTTTCACTTGATGCACTATTACATCACTTCCATCAGCCACTTCTATGCACTAACATAAGATGGGGTGTAGTGGTAAATAATAGGCTTAATGTCCTCACTTTTGGCTTTTTCATTCCTCTCTCTCCTGCAGCGTTTCCAATCCCGTAGCGAAAATGAAATTGAAAGGGCCTTGGAAGGCAACAAAACTACCCACGTCTTACTCAGTGGAGCTTTACTTGATCTAAGACAGTACCTCCTTCAGAAGTCAATGGAAATTTGTACCTCTCAGAAGGAATTTAACAAGTACTTCACCAGGGCCTACAGTCTTCTATCGCGACTAAGTACAAATTGTGCATCAGGTCATTTGCAGCTTGCAATGACCGAAGAAAGTCTTTCACATTGCCTTAATAACCGGAAGGATGACTATTGTTTTTCCTTTGTAAAATCTCCGTCTATGTTCTCCGCCAAATCCCTTATTGCTACGCCAGATTTTGGTGTCAATCGAAATGCACTCACCCCAGCCACATTTGGCTTGGTTTTTCCCTACTGGCCCATGGTTCCCATAACTCTTATTTTTCCTCACCCGATATTCTATTCATCTTTGATAGTCAGAAATCCCTATAACAAATCTTATGTAGTGGGAGCTGACTTAGGAAGTCTAGAGCAGGAGGGCGATGGCCATACATCGTCAATGGTTAACGGCCTTTCAGCTGTGACTGGTGCAAAAGTCATAATCAGGAATGCCACCAATGTTAGGTGCTTCCCCAACGGACTTCCTCCCACAAACGAAAATCCCCAGTATTTGCCGTGCAGTCAAGCAGGAGATGTGAGTTTTTCACTCTTCATTTACCGTTCGGCAAGGCGAGTAATTTGGTGTTTGGTGAGATTTTTAATGTGGTGAAGAGGAAAGTTCATTACATTTAGCATCTTACTGGCATTCATGGTTAAATTAAAAGGATTTAAAACCACATTTTTCGCTAGCTATTATCATTTGCGCTTTATTGTCGTATTTGATACTTGCTTTTACATTATAGTCAGAATTCTGTGGTCATAAATGTCATTTAATGTTTCATCCTGGCTCGATTTCAGTTGGAGGAACAGTTTTAAAACGGGTTCCTCTAAAGTTAAAAATTCTGTGATAATAACGTTCGCAACCTCATACTAAGGACTTATTTGCCACAAAATGACAAAGTAACTTCAATGTACTATTTTTTATAAAATAATATCATTTCTGATTTGATAAAACGTCAAGGAATCACAATCAGTCTATTATGCGAAATAAGAATGCTAAACCACCTTGTCGCCAAGTGCGTTATGATAAACTTCCAAAGCTTGCCAACACAGGCACTCAGTGATGTCCGATAATGTTTAACAAGGATCTTTAATTTTTACTTGAAAATGAGCGCAACACAATGGCATTTTTTAATTCAATTTTTTAGATCCTTCAAAACTCCTTCTTTTGCCTTGTCGTCGTCAATAATTGGGAGGCACTGACATCGCCGGCAGTTCGCTCTATTCACGCACAGTTATGGACGTGTTTTTTTTATCGTTCAATTCCCGTTATACCAACTAAATATGAAGCAGTGGAAGCGGAGAAATACTTGCCTTTCTTTAGCCTTCTTGAGAGTCTCTGGTCCAAAGCCATTGTATTCCAACCGTTCACCAATGCAAATGACTTTGTCTCGAAGTTGAAAGGGATGTCTGCGGAAGAGCGTGTCATGCGACTAGATAAGGTAATTTCAAAGTAGTAAACCAAACTATTTTCCACTTATTAAATGAATGATTAAAATCTTCACGAAATTAACCTCTCCCGTGACGAAGTGCACCTCTAACGTAAGTAAAAATATACGCTTTTTTGAAATTGAGTAACGGCAAAATTTGTATGTTCACCAAACTTCCGTCGTAGCCCACAAAAAGGTTTCAGTTTCATATCAAAGTTTCAGAAGATGCGACTCTTTGAGGGGAGTTACAGCTATTTGACATTCATCATCTATTGTAGATCTCGAAACTATTCAATCGCCACTTGGAAACGGTTGGAAAGCAGGTAGAGACTGCCGTAGCAATACTGAACAAGGCACTTTCGCTGCCTCAGCCGGCAGCTCCGACAACTAGGACTCGTTTTGTTACTGCAATTCCGGGGACTCAGGTTCGAGTTTATACCCTTAATATGAACGACGTTGTCAGCAAACCCATAATGGGTTCGGACGCGGTGCAAGCTAAACCACTCTGTAACTCACCGGTGAGGGCAGATTTTGAAGGACCTCTATGGACTTTTGACAAAACGCCCTGGACTATCTGTGACGGAAGTGTATCAAGTATGTTTTTCTGCTCTCTTATCCTACCGTCATGCATGCTCAAATTGAACTCGATTCACCATAAATACAAAGGTGTTTGGTGGCTACAAAACGTAGAGTCCAAGTATCATTGTCCATAAAAGTTGCAATCTAGCTTGAATTTCGAACAGGTACGTGTGTTATGAATGATACTAGAATGGGTTGTTTCCTCATTTAAACTTTCTTTAATTGGCATCTCCAGCTCTTCTGTTAATAAACCAGGGACATGGTAAGGCTTTTCATAATATCTGTGAGTTAGAGCAAATATAATATTTAAGTTGGCAATTATTTAGCTCAAAGCCCTCTGCAGCAAATTTGCTTGAGATCAACCTTATTGAAATTGAGAAATCAGCTGCAAAATCTAGCTTGTATAAAACCAGCAGCTTCCCTAATGGCACTTCTATTTTGTACTCTTCAGTAGATAGGACAAATACGTCAACATACCAGCATATCGAGTTTTATTCCCTTTGTGCTTCATATTTTTAGATAAACCAAGTGTTACAGATAAATTCACAAGTAAGTTTTTTTCCCTTCAGAATGCATAGTTTTTTTGGCCAGAAGATACCAACTTGTTAAAGTACATAGAATCTCAGTATTGAGGCGTCATAAGAGGCATTGACTCAGTAAGCTGTGGGGTCTGCATTCTGAAGTGTGCTTGTCAACACAACTGCAAACTTCGAATGTCGAATGTCCGAGACCTTTGATCCATCGTAAGGATCGATGAGTAGCAATACCTAGCATCTGTCTGTCAGCCATTAATTAGTAAAAGTATCACCCCACATCTGTAAAGCATTATTTAGCAACCAATGAAATGTGGGAAGGAAATAAGTTCACCTTGAAATAACCAAATATTACTTAACTTATTAAACTGAAATAAGGAAATTATAAGTGTTTAAACTACCAGTATTGATTTATAAATTAAGCCCGTCAGTTCTGCCTGAGCCCTACCTTTCCTTATTTTAATAAAAAAATGTTTAAAGACGCTCACCTATTAGTCCCACAAATTAGTTGCATAAGGCCCAGAATTCATTTTTCTGATGCATTTGATCCTCCCAATCAGCCAATGAATTAAAAAATATCCACTTATTGCAAATCATCGGAGAGGTGAGAGTGAACTTGCTGTGAAAGGGGTTAGACTGACACCTCTTAGTTTAAAGGCGTTCGCAGAAATACTTGTCTTACGAATGCCTTGTTCATCATATTTTGTTAAAACATTTGACAAAAATTTTTGTGCAAAGTACAAATACGACTGTGGAGTGTTTTTTATGAGAATGACACCAAAATGATTTTGTTGCACTTTAGCAATCTTTTTGGCATACGAAAGGATCCAAATGTTGATTGACAACATCAAAACTTTTCAAAGCGTTAAGGATTTACTGGAATCCATAGTGGTTGTTTGGAATCATCCTTATTACAGACCAGAGTCCTACCAATGGCCTGACACACCATTTCCAGTACATGTGAGTACTCGAATGAAGCACGAATGTCCTCTTATCTTGCGTGCTCAGGTTTATAATTATTTTCTTCATGCATAAGTGACAAAGCATTTCCTCAAACTCATTTAGCCAACCTGTTTATTTTCAATGTACTCGGGACAATGCATTGGTGAGATTAATGAGTTGAAAAGGCTTCCATAAGTTGACTGAAGATTGCTTCATAAATTTACCTGGGATTGGTGACTGACATCTCATTTGCTATGGCATTGACTCTGTGGAGTTCACTTCACCTTTGGTACTGCTGCTGACGTTATCGTATGGATTCTTACCTTACTTCATCCATCCATTAAGACATTCATTCATTTATTCGTTCAATTTCCTATCCAAGCTACCACCAGCGCTAATGAGACTCTTTTAAAGGCACCTCTGATTACCAGGTCATGTCATAGTGGCACTGACATTTGCAAAGGGATCATCAACGCTGCCACACTAGTAGACTCAACAAGACTTTATTGATTGCCTACACCGAGTAGACATTTGCGACACCCTGAATAACGTTAACCTCAGTTGTACTATAATTCGGCAACCTGGAGACACGGCTTTGCATCTGCGCTTGAAGTCAAGGTGGTGCGACCTCCAATCTGGTTGGCGGACTTCAACCCGCGATTCTACTCCCTAGGTGCCATGTCAGCAGGAGATTGTTGCACATTTAAAATAACCTTTGCCAATGCAAACTATTATTGATATAGCTTTTCGCCTAAATATTTCACGATTGCTTGAATTTTATGCTTCCATTCAAATGTAGGGTCATGTTTCAATCGGTACTTTTCAGCTTTTGAAGGTCAACATAATCCCTTGCAAATTATCTTGCAAACTTTTATATTTGTTGCAAAATTTGGCGTGAAGGTTGTGATAGGTCAGTTGTTTCAAAACTATTTTTCCGGTTGTAGGTGATTCGTGTGCCTTTAAACAAACTTCAGAGTCGATTTCTACCCTTTGACCTGATAAAAACTGATGCTGTATTGACGGTCGATGATGAGGTGGTTCCAGAACCCAAAGCAGTGGGTTTGGGTTTCAGGTAGTAAAACTGAAACCAAAATAAGAGGATTATCTAAACATGTATTGAAGTGATATTTATGATGCTATAGGACTTAATTGCTCAAACTTTAACCAAAAAACTTTAGGAGTTTTAATCAAGATTTATATCATCCTTGTGCTTCTGTTTCAAGGGTGTGGAGTGACAACCCGGATAGAATAGTGGGATATGTTGCAAGAAGCCATGAATGGTTGTCAAGATATGGCAATTTCAGATACGTTGCCTCTGCGACCCGCACCTACTCCTTAGTTTTAACGGGTGCGTCTTTTTTCCACAAGGTTAGTCTGCTGCTCATCTTTCCTAATTGTCATTAAGACTTCTCTTCCATTTACTTACTGATTGTTATTCTCAACTTTAAATTAAATGCTGTTACTTGACCATTAAAAAGTAAGAAAATCCGTTACGTAAATGAAGCAAAGTGTATGCACTTATTAACTTCTTAGTAGTACTATCCCTGCTCTAGTAGCATGAGGTGTATAATCACCAAATCATTTTAATTCATCGTAGTAAGCTTTACACTTTTATTCAGAAAATATTTAGATGACACTTGTTTAATTTACTTGGACTATGCTGTAGATCAGTTTGTAGGCATTCTGAGTTAGCAGTGAGGTAGAAAGCAGCAGGAAGTGCTACCAAATGGCTCGTAAAAATAGCCGGTTGAAGCACGCACTTAGGAAGCTAAGTTTTGCGTTTAGCAACCGGAAATAATTTTGGGCAGTCCTAGAATGACTAAGCCGCACCGACATTCAGAGGCTTGTCTAATTATTGGTTGCCCGTGTCGCCCAAACCGTTTGGAACTGCACTTGTACTGATTCAGTAATGCTTTACAGTACTTCCTTTACGCCTACACATTTGAGCTTCCACACGAAGTCTATACCGCCGTTGATGAGTTGATGAACTGCGAGGATATAGCCATGAACATGCTGAGTCAGCAGATCTCCGAAAAGGCGCCTTATCGAGTACGTCCCTTTGGTCAGTGACTGTGGTAGTAACAACGGTTCGCTTAACCACCATTTTGTTCTCCTCTAGGTGGGCAGTGCGACCCGATTCGCCTGTCCTCGGTGCAAAGGCGGACTTTCGCGTAAAAAGAGCCACTATATAATTCGAAATACCTGCATAACGAATTTCATTCGCTTTTATGGTTATGACCCACTCAAATACAGCACATTCATTCGAAAGGATAGGTGAACAGTGAACATTTTGATATTTCAACCCCTCCCTACTATTTATACATCCTTCTTTTGTATACTCTCAATTCAAATATCAACCTACTATCGAGAGTCGCTGTTCTTCTTATTCAGACCTGCAAAGGTATTTAAATTTCTACCTTAGAAATGCTGTGGTGAAAGTGACTGCATCCAAACAAGGAGCAGTTGCTGTAGATCCTAACTGCGCTCTCTTTACTGGTGACAGGGATTGTTTACAATTTTTTACTGCTCTTTCGCCTGGCGAAGATAAGAGGCCAGAAACCTAAAATCACCTGCACTGATTCGACTTCTCCAACAAATATAGAACTGTTGATATCTTACCTGAAGTCTTGATTTCAGAAGCAAGTGTAAATAATTTTTGGATGGGTGAAGGGTGAGTAATCTATAGCTTACCCATTGCCTCCCCGATTTCGAGGATCTCCTCACTGCTCGAACTCGCAATCTTGCGCCTTAGACGGTGAAGAATTGGTCTACGTGAATAAATTGTTTTCGATTGAGATGAGTCTTCTTGGATTTCTTGGCACCTTGGTTGAAATTGGTTTGAACTTGACTTATCGCAGATTCTAACACCTGGTCTGTCAAAATATCCCTGAATTCGACTCAAAGCTAATGACATTGAAGTCCCTACAGATGCAAACAAAAAAACGTCGTGGGGCCTCCTCCTCATTTCAACACCTCGAATGCGATGTGTCGCATTCAATAAACTGCATGCCTAGTTGGACAAACGCAAAATCGCCTCAAGAGCTTAATTGTACCCACTCTTCCCCCACATTTGTGACTTCTTAAATTCAAGTACGAAAAAGTATCTAGGGCATTACTTTGCTCAGGTTTGTCAATTAGGCCTCGCTTTCTTCACTTTCATGCAATCGCATTCCATGCACTCTGCGCAAACTTGCGTGAACGACCGACAGAAGTGTGTGGGCAGGGCAAACAGCGATAACAGAGGGCAGCTTCAACGTAGCTTGTGTATATATGGCCAATGAATTACCCTGCAACGAAGGCTTAGTCAGGACTTGGCAACACAGCAGGTTGATCGCACTACCATTCTATAATTTTTACTCAGAGGTGTCGATTCTCTTTGGCACCTTGACCACTAAGGTCCTGGAGGAAGCTCGACCTCCGAAAGCCACAAAGGTATGGTATTCAGATACCAAACAGCGTCTATGGTATAAAATCGAAAACTTCCCACAGTTGTGATTGTTTTAAACTCAACCAATCGATTTAGAACACAATTTGATGCAGTCAGAAGGGCTCAGGTGAAAAGGGCTGGCAACTGACTCTAACACAGTTCGCCTCATTATTACGCGATTCCGCATTAGCGACCAATGATTTGAGAGGGCGTGTCTCCACGACTGCCTTCCAATCACACCCCTATATGACACCTGGAGACATTAAAGCATATCCGTGTTGGCGTCTTGTCTTTATGTCATGACGCATGGTGGTTACGATGGTAGTTTCAAGATCTAATAACCGTTACATAAACTAATCTTTCTACGCTGCATGGAAGCTATCGACTCTTTACTAACAGATCAGAAGCCCCACAAAATGGTTTTTCACTCATCAGGTACAAAGACCCATATGAATGGGCCATCGAACTAATATTGCTCGATGCTTGAAGAGTAGTGCGGTGGAAAGTGTCTAGGTATTAATTCATCTCTAAGGCGAGGCTCATCTTTTGCCACCTCGAACGGTCAGTTTTTCTGTAAACGATAGCAAAGACAGCCAGGTTTATAAGTAGGCTAGCAATGCGGATGTCCAGGAAAAGTGCACCACAACCGCTGAAGAGGGGCACATGCTGTGCATGGGCGGATCTGCGACACCATATTAGGGAAAGGCTGAAAATGACGTCTATTTTCGGCAACCATCCCATCTGTATGTATCGCAGGAAAGCCATTAACAGCTGAAGCGACACTACCGTAGGCCGTCTAAAAAATCCTTACAAAGTAGTCGACCTTACCTGTATGCAGATGTCAATTTGGTGAAAACGTGATACTTCCTCCAATCCTCTTATAGCCCGTTTGGTAACACTGAAGTAAGAACATAGTAACGAGAGTGAATAGATGCAAAACTTTCCCCACTAAACTCGTTTAATCTCCGTTTCTTATTAAATGACTCTTCATTTAGGTCAGTGTTCTTAAGACTAGTGATAGACGCACGGGATAAGAGGCACATTCTCCTTCAAGCCAAAACATTTCCCAAACAGGCCGAAAACCCCGGATCCATTGGAGTCTCCAAAGAGGATCAGTAACGTGGTAGGAAAATGTGTCTTTTGCACGCAAATTTGATGACTGGCTCAGCTGGTTAAGGAGTGCTCTTACTTACAGAAAGGACTTCGTTGTGATGGCCAACCCGAGGGGTTGACTAAAAAGAGCGCTAGAGACGCTGCTCAAAAGGGTGCAAATGGGAAGAAGCTCGTATCTTCTCCTTCCTACATTCCTCCTTCCCTCTTGTGGCAGTGAATTAAGGCCTTGGGTTGTGATGTCTGGAACTAGGCTCACGAATAAGCCTTTTCTCTTATTGATTGGTAAGTTTCAACTATTCTTACACAACTTCGAGTTTCAACAAATTAAGGGGTACCAAAACTGCACAAATCATTTAGCTAACTTAATAAATTTCATTTAAAGCCATCTTTGGAAAATGCATACTTTCAGTGATTTGTTTTGAAGTTTCCCATGGTTATGATCATCGCCGACAAGCAAGATGTGGTAGCTGTGGCGGTAATTTCTTAGTGCCAGGAACGAAAGGCGAAATGGAATGGTTATCAACAAGAGGAGAAGAAAAAATACGCGTAACATCATTCCTGTTTTGTGCAAACACTTGTCTTTGAAATATATTTTAACCCTTCAAAGAAAGAAATAAGGCTAATGCGTTGTCATTATTATCACCTCTGCTGTCACCTCTGATCTCTATGGCCTGTCAAGCCCCTATGCATATCACTATTGGCTCATTGATGTAGGGAGCTCAGTGGGTAGCACAACAGGAGAATACGATAAGGTGGTTGACTCCATAACATAAATAGTTTACTTTATACTACTCATGGCAGGACTAAAGAATAAATCCGTGCAGGCTTTTTCGGTTCTTGCAATTTTGGCATCAAGTGGTCCAACAGTAGATACCCTGGTCCCCGTATACTGGCTCTTCTGATATCCTGGAAACAAACGATGTTTCTGAATAACTAAAAAGGAAGTATTCTCGCCACAATCAACTAGTTGTGTAATTAGGATGGAAGTAAACATATTCCGATTCGTATCAGGTTTGGGGGTTCACAATCTCGAGCCAAGTAAGTTGTACTACTTTGAACATAAACAGTAGAATGCCTACTGAGAAAGACGATTTTAGTTAAGCTTGCTTAGAGTGCTTCATCATCGTTAACGATTGCATACGTTGAGAAGGAGCGACCTCAAATAGTGCACCGTTCTCTGCAGGCGAAAGGGGTTCTGTCTCCAGCTTACACCGATATCCAGTGGATGCATGGGATGCTGTCCAAAGCGTTGTGAATTACTGTTGGGGTGTCAATGTATTTCCGATCTTTCGGTTTCGATTTTCTCAACTTTCTAACCGCGAAAAACAATGTAAGTCCATGTCCACTTTTTGATCCTTTGGATGATAATAGCAACCATGGATTTGGGATTCTAGCCCATTTCTAAGGTTAGGTTAACCCTTGGCACTGTGGGGGTAGAAAATCAATTTGAATCTGACAAGGGCGGTAAAGGTGACATTACCCCCTTAAATTCGTTTGTTCCCGAGCCCCGCACCTTCTCGCCAATGATAAACTCCCTCTTTGCTAGGAAGATCTGATGGCGCGTAAATAAACAGTTTTCATTCCCATATTTTGTCATCTAGATTACCAAGAAGAATCTTGTCATCCATCCGAACACAAAGGTCAAAACCGATAAAACGTTAGTGAATTTAAACATTATTTTGGCGCCCGAGCATCTGAGTCACCTATTTTATACTTTATTGTTATTTAGAAGCGGTACTTCCCACAATTAGGTGGTATTCGGCCAAGATTATTCTTTCAGCATAAGCCCCATTGTTTAACTCTCACAAGTGGAAAACGTTTTGCTAGGGATAGTTGAACTGTCCTTCCTGCTTGAAACTTGATATTTCACTGTTATATCAAATTCTAACACCGAATATTGGTTTAAGGACTTTGATCTCCACAGTCTTGGTGACAGCTTTAATGTCAAGCTATTTCCTCTTTGTCACCTCAGAGCAAACTTGGCATTGAAGTTAATGCTTGAAAAATTGTGCACATATGAAGGAAATTAGGGGGAAACTCGTCATAATTCTCTATCACTATAATTTGATCTGATTAAAATGAAGTTAGGAAGGATGTTGGTCTGCTTGGATACATGTAGTTGCACTTCCTCCAGGAACCAAAATAGTAAAGAAACCTTACTTATCACAATACAAGTGATCAGATTCCAAAGCTGTTTACATCAGCGGTGTAGAGAAAAGTGACCTACTGACAATAACTGTGGATCCTGAGTATTTTTACTTAATATTTTTCTTTTTGAATGCACGTTATCGGCTGATTAGCCCATCGCCCTTCCAGTCTATTGCTTATGGTATTCTTCTGGTCCACAATGCAGGTGGGCATCAGTTCACTAACCAAATATGTCCACCACTCCGGATTCTGAATTATCCCTTCCGGGTATTCATTCTTTCTAGTAGAACAAAATTGTGTTACCCGTGATTCCAAACCATTGAGACAAACCGGTTAGGTCATCCAGTACCTACTTTGTCATTAAATGACCACTTTGAAGGACGAAATTGGCACATACGTTTGGGAGTTTCAATGTGTTTACAAGAAGGTGAATTACTGTATGGTGTTTGCCATTCCTCAAGAAGGATCAATTTGGCCCTAAAATTGCGGTTAGGCAGGATGCAGCAAAGCGCCAAACTCGTCATTTATGTAAGGCAGTCTTACAACTGGGATTGTCACGGGGCCTGACCAACAGGAGTTGTTAAACTCTCGCAGTTGTAGAAAAGATGGGTTAATTAATATTTGTTGCAGTTCAAGTACCTTTTTGATTGTGTTTAGTATCATTGCACACTTTTTCAAATCTTAGGCTATCTGCAGTTGCAAATCAACATGGAAATAGTCCTTGCAACTCAACAATGCCACAAACGTCATGCAACTGAAGTATTTAAGTCACACCGAGACTGCAGATTATCTGGAGACCCTAAAAGACGATGCTATCGATGCTTTCGTACCACCTCCAGATGGCATTAGGCAGTGACAGTGTACACGTACATGGAACATGAAACAAGGTGTAGAGTTGTAGAAAGCTTCTTTTCAATGAGGTCATCATCTATGAAACCGTCCTTAAACCCAGCACGATGAGGTGGTAGACCTGTCAGGTTCTAAGTCAGACGTTTAGCTACTCTCCCCCAATAGGACAAGCGGTTCATCGGGGCAAAAATTTGCAGGACGCTTGTAATCTGTACATCCAAATACCAATGATGATCATGGTTGTGACAATTCCGGCTCAATGTTATCATTCTCACAAACACAGCTAGCTTTTGTAAGGTCTGCCTCATCCGGTGCGTTTAATCACCCCTTATCAGTCAAAAAGGGAAATTTTATGCAAGAGAGTATCCATTCTATGGCATTAGTAAAAAAAGTCACTTTGGAATATTTGCAATTTTTTGTGCTAAATGCGGCACGATGGTTTCCAAAAATGTTTCTTGTTATTAGGTGTAGACTGAACAGTGTAAAATTATTTACCGTTTCTGCCACCAAAATTCTCTGTTTCCTTTAAATCCATGAGCACAAAGTTAGACTTGAACTCATCTTGTGAAGATTTACGAACGAAAGGATGATTTACGGATACGTTTAAGGTGTACAACTTTAGCAAGCCGCAAACCTAATGGATAAAAAATAGTCATCTATCACCACAAAGCACATCTCCTTCTTGGGAGTACTGGATAGCAACACAGGCATGGTCCAAATTACACACAAGGTCCCTTTACCAAATGTGTCATTTAGGATAACCTTGGCTCAATCTACCATCGAAGAGCGGTGATGGGTGTTGACAAATCCGACTGAAGGTCCACTTCACCTGTACTTCCTCCGCAGTCATTGATTCGACGCCACTAACACGACGTGCTGTAACTTCTTCTGATTGCAAATCTACTAGAGCGTGTACATTTTCAACACGTTCTATTTGTAGCTCGACGCCACTCACCCATTGTCCAAGGGACTAGAAAGTGACGAATTATTGTCCGATAATTATTTGAAGTCAAGTTCACGGAGAGACATTTACTTTAATAGTATCACATTGTCATTTCTGAAATCCCATATCTTTGATTCTTAATTTTTTCATTAAATTACATCATTTTTTTGTAGTACATACTAGAGAAATGGGTAATACATAAAGTCAATTATTATGTAATTATGCAGTGCTAATTTACGCCACCCTATGTAATGCTCTATCTACTTATAATGTAAATAGTAGGGAGTACGACCTAAAACGGATCTTGCCAAGCCACACGTGTCAAAAATAATTTAGATGCACATTAAAACCCACTTTGTGGTGCATGTAAACATGCGGTTGAAAAATTTTTCACAATCTACTTTGTGGCTACGCTCACCAATCATTGGTATTAGTGACCTTCTCCAGCGTAAATAACTTCCCTGATTGATTAAGGACATTTATAAGCACAGGAGTAATACTGGCTTTTTTTAACTTGCGTGTTACTTCATCGATTCCAGTCTCTCACTCATAAACATATAAACAGAATTAGCCAAATTGTTGTCGTTATGGAGGCAAGCTTTGACTTCAGTTTAAGAATCATTTACTCCAATCCTCTAATTAAAGTTTTAAAATGATCATGTTTAATTCTACTTTCAACCACCTAAAGATGCGAGGTAACTAAACACATTACTTTAGAAGGTTTTTTTCATCCAAATCGGTAACAGCACTACTAATAATCCATTCCCGAATTAGACAGTTCCAACTTTTAGAAGGCGCCTACTATGGATACGAATATGCTAGCCCACAACACCTTTTCTATCCCATTTTATATTTCCCAAACGCCTATTCTACTTTGACCTTGATTGTCTACTAAATCTGACGTTCCAATTGCATTCAGTACTTGGATCTCAGATGAAGCTGCTTGGTCTTCAGCAGGTGAAAAAGTAAGTCTACAGTCACGCAAAAAACAGACTTTCGGGGACGAAGTGACGCGCACTCTAGAAATGTGGGATAGGCAGTGCGTGGAGATTTTTACGACGCCTAATAATATACTCATAAAAATTAACACCACCACCCAAAAGCTGTTTTTTATCACAAGTCAGCCAGTCAACCGGTTTGCCAATTGGTGGGCAAGCAATCCAAAAAGAGCGCCATTTCGTGTAGGACGAAATGAAGAGACGGAGAGTTATTTGCATAATGGCCTCCACCGCAGCTTTTCCTTCTCCCTTGATGAGGGTCTAAACAAGCTGCTTTATTGTCAACCGTATTGCTGATAATTGTTCGTGACACATTAACTGTCGGTTATTTTAATGAAGTGCGACGTGTAATTCTTTACTACTATCAAGTACCCAGTGTCTCCTTGAATGAGACGCATCAGTCTCAAGATGATGCACCATTTTTGGTCAGTACACCCTCCGGGAGTGCTAAAAACTGATTCTGCAGCTTTAAAAGTGAGGTAAACTAGGTTCCTAAATCTGGCAAGCTCTAATCGATTGCTCCATCGATTCTGTCCATCATTTTATTAAATGGGGGCTCAAGATAGGAGGGAAATTGTGGAGGACACTGAAGAGGATATGGATAATAATTAAACACACATCCATGCTTGATGTTGTAAGCCGTTGTACCAAGCCATGCTAAAGGTTGATCTAACTTTTTTGATTTCTCCTTTAGTATACCTCTTTTGACAAGCCAGAATTGATAAGCTTCTTTGACATCCTTATTTGGGTTGTAGCCAAAAGGTATGAAAAGCTGAATGGAATAAGTAGTGAACTAAGAGAGCTCATTAGCTCATTTTGGATCCCACAAATGTAAAACTGCTGGTTGTATTGAGACTGAGTTCGAGCAGAATCCACCTGTTCATGTTGGAAGTGTTTAAATGGCCTTATAAGGCGATATGGTATGTGACATAAGAGTGTGGAATCCTTGAAATCTACCATCATTATAATTTGATCTGGTAAAAATAAAGTTTGAAAGAGGCGTCAGTCTTCTTAACAAATTGAAAATTTGTGTTTCCTGGAGAAAATTGTTTCTTGAAATCCCACTGATTTGATTTCAAAGCGGTCTGTATCAGCGGGTTACGGCAAGGCAACAATTGTGGATTCACAGTTCTTTTTTTCTAAATATTTTCCCTCTTAAAAGTGTGTATTATTGCGCGGCTAGTTCAACGCTCTTCAAGTCTCTCGCTGAAAGCAGTCTTTGAGGCAAGTATAGCCAGATCATTCATCCACTTCTGGTTCGAAACGCAGGTGGGTATCAATTCACCAATCAGGTATTCCCTCCAACTTTTTCAATTTCTTCTTTAATATGTCTCATCTAGCAGACTAGAATTGACGATCTCCTTTAAAGTCGTTATTTGGATTTCAGCGAAAGATTTCGACGAACGAACGAAATTGGCAATAAACTAAGGAAGCCCATTATTCTACTTTGGCTCCTACAAACGCACAACCGTTGGTGGTATTTGGAATTAGTCGGTATTTTTGAAGCTCTTGGAGAAGATACGCCAAATTAAGGCCTCATATCCCCTTTTTATCTTTTCTTCCACTTTGCGAGGCTGCCCTGTTCGTGATTTGTTCCTTTTAAATCACGTTGATCAGAAGGAATTTTATGCTCTACATTCAATCCGAATATTGCTGTTTCGTCTGCATAAGTCACCATTGGAATCAATCGACGGGCTTGCAACAACTCCGGTCGAGTGCTGGCACGAGTGAATTTGTAGTCTTCAGCCACAAAATCCTCCCTATCTCCGGCTCAAGTGTCACTTTTAAATTGCTTAAAGCTAAAGCATAGTTCAGTTTTTATAAGGGGGAAAAAGTATATTAAAGAGCTAATGGATAATTCCACGGAAGCCCCATTCATGTCCTCCTCACAATTTGACCTGGCTAAGAAGGGGCCGCTAAAGTAATTTCGGAGGATACATCTCCAGACTCGGTGTCCAGGTTGATCATCTTTATGCGGAAGCAACGATAAACTGGTTTTCATAGACCTCTACTGTCTTTCATTTAAACGACAAATCCAGCTCTAATTATGGAATAATGACAGTGTATGGTGATTTGAATAACTAAGGATAATTTAAGGTGTCTAAAGTAGAAATAAAGCATGGATATTTTATACATACCTTTAAGAATAAACTACTACATTTTGCTAGCGCATGGGACGTGGAACAAGATGCGGCATTGAAATAGACTTATTCTCAGTGAGACTGTCTAATGCAAAGCCGTGAAAATTTAGTCGCATTTAGGGAAGTCTTCAATCAGTATGATACGGTGGTACGACTATCACCTACTCATCCACAGTAGGACATGCGGTTAAGTAGTGTGAACATTTGCGAGACGATCGTTAGCAGTACATCTAAACATCAGCGACGGCCGTGGCCGTACGTCATCATCACCAACATTAGCAACAGCTGCTCGGTTATCACTAGAGCTGTCACTCTGGTGAACACTAAGCTAGCTTCTTAGCCGTAGCTTGTGGATCGTGGATTACCTACCTTATCCTGCACGCGTGACCCGAACATAACTTTTGTGAGAAGAAATTTTGCAAAGGATGAATTTTTTCGGGGAAAATGGTTAACGTCACATCACACAGCACATTCCGATCCAACATATTTCTTCATAAACACGGGCATCTCTGATCTGGGAAAGTTGGTTCATGCTGAATATCGCCACAGCATTCTGATTGTAGGTAGCATGAAAGCGTTGCTGATGTTGAGTTGCAGCCATTTGGAGAAGCGATTTGACAAGGAACAAGGGGATTGTGCCCACAGCATTGTTGGTTGTGGCAAAACCCGGGGTAATCACTTCAGTGAGAAATGAAGACATGCATGTGGGGGTGGGTGTTTCAGAACTGGTGACGAAATGGAGTAAGCCATCCTAGAATGACATTCCCGATAGTGCTTTACTTATGCTAGTCACACACTTAAATGCTCTTTTCCTGCCTTCTGCCTAAAACATCAAAAAATATTTTATTGCCAGAACGGATCACAGTAGAATTCCATTTCACTCGTTCGCCAATTTTAGTAGAGCATGGCGTACTGCTTCGGCTCGTTGTTGTCATGCTTCCATTTCAAATTAGAACATCTGTCATTCATCTGACGATATTTCATCACAGCCACAACTTTGAAATGGAATTCATCAGGTAGAAGGTTAAATTCTCTTTAGCTACCCGCTTTGTACACCTTCGTACGTCTGTTAACCTCTTTATGTGAGACTCTCCTGTGCACGAAAGGAGAATGTGGCTATCTGCCTGTCTCACCTTGTTCGCATTAGCAGTCGAATACCCCAAATTCCTTCTCACTTGCATCGATGCTGATGGTGACTTTGAAAAGTAGTCCACTCTCATCGAGGCTGATGCAACAGACGCTGCAAATTTGTTGAGCTAGATGGATTAAGTTAGCATTTATCCACACTATGTCAAGTCTTTGGGAGTAGGACGATCTGACAACATACGCATGTCTCTACTTGGCAGTGAAAGGCCGAAAGGGAACAGCATAAGACATGTTCTTTTCACTATCATTTAAAACGCCGAGATATTCCGCATACCAAGGAAAGAAAGACGAAAGAATATCACTTCGCCCTCTTAATCTTTATCCTAGACAAAGTAAGACACCGTTGTTCCTACTTATTTCAGGAAAGAGACTATTATAGGGAATTTATTTACTCCAGTGGATATTACGGAAGGAAATATTAATCGGATCTACGGATGCCTACACCGGTGGTAAAAAATAAAGTACTAAACCAGTTATAATTTCCCTCGTATTCCACATAGCACTCCACCTCATCTTTTGCCGGTCATAAGCTGGAGCAAAAGTGAGCAGAGTAGTTTTAACAATAGTTACGCCACTTTGACCACTGCAATTTTTATACTAGAGTAATATGAACTATTCCCTTAAGGACGTTCGAATGAACCGAACATTCTCAGCTAATCCGGTGTCCACAGCATGCCCGCTGGTTGGGTGCCAATTGAGGTGCTTTGTAATTAAGACAAAAACTAGGCATTTTAAAACTGACTTCAAAAAGTAAATGAATGAGCCTATACAAACACGAGAATGCCTTGTTTTAGCTTGCTAGGATGGGAGGAAATAAAACCTATCGCTTTAATTTTTAGCGGCGGGATTCTAAGCCTTCACTTGTTCGGCATAAAAGATAACAGGAGATGAAAGTTTTTAAAAAAAGAGCCTCAAAACCCCGAATTATTACATTGTTTAACAGTAAACGCCTGTCACTCGGACAAGTCAGTTCTGCTTTTAATGATCTATCATTACTGAACTTCAGGTGAACAAATATGTTGGCAAGAGACGTCTGCGCCAAACCGGGACCATTTCTGCTGTTACCAATAACGGTGTTTTTGACGAGCATCAAATCGTCCATGAATGGTAATGTCGATTTTTACTGCTACAGTTCTGTTTATTTTGTCAGAAAGTTTTAGGTTATTTCACTCAATCGTTAGAAATGACTTAGCGTAGCAGTAGAGAACTCTTTCACTCCTATATCTCCGTTTGAATTAAACGTTTCTCATTCAAGGAGTATCACTTTTTCGACTAATTTTAAACTCATTCAATGCATAGGTAATTTTATAAATAGCGTTATTTTTAAGCGTGTAGGTGATTACTTGAAGGACGAGACAGTGCAGTAGAGGAGGCAGCCTCCAACATGATTCTTTCATTCTGGACGTAAGAACTTTTCCCACCAAACCCTTTAACTGGACGGTTTTTCAGCCATACAAAGGGTTGGGCCGTCTTTTATAGCTTTAGGAAGTAGAGAGAGAGAAAGCCTCTAGCCTTTTGGGCTCCACTCTCCATCACTGCCTTTCGAACCTAAAAAATGCTCATTTCATAAGCGAAATCTCTCAGCTGCAACTTCTTGTGAGTATTTCATTATTAACTACGCAAAATTGGGTCTCTATTTTAAAAAATCCGTTTGATAGTCTTAGGCTAACTTTCTGCTAAACCATACTTCTTCTACCACTGACACAGAAGCCTTAAGGCTAACTCAGACGCCTAAAACCATAGCATTTTTCTCAACTTATTTCCCTATTTGTAGTTTTATACCTACATTCTCAGTTCTTTTGTTCGAAAAATGGGAGAAGCTTATAAACTCGTTTGAAAAGAAGCAAACATCCCCATTTACAGTTTCCTTCCACAAAGGCTCTAGGAACCTGTTGACACTCTGGTGGTTCAAGTGATTGACAATCAACAAACCAGAAGAGCTAACTACGTTTTTCTTGTTCATTACAGAATATTATCGACAATTCGTTTTAAAATCGTGAAATGAAATATCTGCGCCGTGGTTGCTAACTCTGATAAGATCGTGGTAGCGAACGCGTTAAGCCGTTTGCATGAAAAGAATGTTCTCTACTTACTTAAAATAAGCCGTTAGTCACATTATCATCTAGAATTTTACTGGAGAAATGGGACTAAATTTACAGATTCCACTTAAGCAGTATTCCTGAAGAGAGCAGAACTTTTGTTCAATGAAAGGGGGAATCACCCACCCACAAAGAAACCACACACACGATGCACTATTTCATGCTCGACTTACCGCACCTGCAATTCCATGGCATTTCCTCCATGAGACACCTGTAGACATATGCAAATCGCGTCTTCTAAACACGGCAGCGGATGAGAGCCAAGAGTAGGAGGACGAAGAAGCTGTATTTGCATTGTCCTACAGTATGCTGCACGGTTTGAACTGCCTCGGGTCGAGACAAATGAGGTTGGTCAATATGATCAATTTTGTTCGTGTACATTCTCAAACCGACAGTATGAAATCATCCGAAAATTGTCACTGCTAATAAGTTTAAATACTATCAATAAGTCTTACTGACAAACCGGAAATTTGTAAAAAAATGCTGAACTGTACGTGAAACTAAAAGAAACCTATCGTATAAGGGTACGTTTAAAAAAACGGGAGCTATGAGGTGTGCAAAATAGAGGGAATAAACAAAAGACAATAAGATAATTATTCTGTAAGCCTGATACCTTATGGCATTTTATACTTGCAGCAAGTTTGTTATCTATTCGTTCCACCGACCATTCCTACGAATGGCTTTTTAAAAAGAAGCAAAATGATGTTTTAAACCGTATTTAATAGCTTACACGTTTTGTCAATCGCTTTGTTAGTCAGAAAAGTTATCCGACCTAAAAAGCTGCGCCCTTCATGGAGGCGGAGGAGATGCGTTTAATTATCTCCGGTCGATGAATTTGCCTTCTTCCGCCTCGCCGTCCATTAGGCTGTAGTTAATTCCCATCTGTTTTAGGACGTGTCACTTTCAAGAACCATTCACCTCACCCTAGTCACTTACGCCGAGTGGAATTAATGTTGACTCACTGGCTGTGGAATGTCATTTTCAATTATGCCATTGTTAATTTCGCCAGGTCTCATTTTACGAGATCACAATGCAAAATAATATTCAAACCACTACCTCATTAGTGATGTTAATAGCTAAATGAAACAAGATGACCCATTGTGATTTTTCGACCTACACTTGGATTATTTGAGCTACTGACCAGGTCCACGTGGATAATTATGCAAAAATTGTGATTTTAGCGTTGATATCACAATCAAATGTTTGTGATTACTTGCCAAATAATGCTCTTTTTATCACACACCATTAATAGTTGATGCACGCACTCAAACGTCATCCAATAATAAGCTTTGAATATAATCGTAAAATCAAATATAGATAAGCACTGCTAGGAAACTTTTCATTAATTTTTACAGACTTTTAATCTTTTTGATAATTTTACACCTGAACTTTAATAAACACACCTGTTCCCCCATGATTCAACAATACTTCATTTCTTCTTCCTTTGCAATCTCGAAGAGGACTATAATTTTCGTCCTGGCAGTGAATAAACTCCAGGGGTTGTTATAAGAGCCCGTTAGAGGTAGGAAATGAGCGGGACCACAAATGAGTCCACCCGCGGGCACTTCCCTAACTGCGTGATTAAAGGGTTGAGACGAGCGAACTAAAATTAAAACCTGTGTGATTCGACTAATGACTAAACGTCTGGCTTTTGAGAACTCGCATTAATTCGAATACGACCTCAGTTTTCTCTACCCTCTTTGTTGGAGGGGTGGGAGAAGGGTCAAATAGCTTCTCCCAAGTTGCTACGCTCATTAACTCGGCAGGTATCTGTCGGTTGAGTTAAAAGGATAAATCGGTTTCAGTATAAACTTCGGTTCTATGTAGCCCTGGCGGGGGAGAAAAAAGTGAGGTTACCACAGATACTTCTAACCCCTTTTTAATTTACAGAGGAGATTTATACTTATAAAGCAATCGTATAACTTTAATTAGTCCCTTTTTGTGATAAAAGTAAATAACTATAAAACATTTTTTGAAATAAGTTTGTTGCTAGTGCCATCACGCTACAGTAGGGACTTCTTTCCCAGCAAGACACAAGCCTGTGAGTTCCTTTTTTTCGTAAACTTTTTCTCTCCAAAACAAGTAATCTGACCCCAGCTAAATCCATCGGCTTCTCACCTCTATTTTCCAATCTTTTATTCCTTTTTGCTTGTACCGAGGAAAGGTGATAATCATCACCTAGAGCTTGAAGAAATGTTATCATCTAAAGAACAACTGAACTGTTTAATTTTTGCGGTAAGAAGTCTTGCGTTTTGCTGCCCCACAACTGAATGACTAGGCCTAGGCTTATTTGAGGAAAAATTTTTTTAAGTAAATCTGAGGACTCTCGTTGTGACAGATCGTGGTTACATACTACTCTGCCCCCGAAAGGACCGGGTAATTTGTCTTTCCCTAATGAGGGGCTATGGCAGGACCATAAAAAAAGTTTAATTCTACTGTTAAGTCACTTCGCTACCAAATAATCCCTTAACGACTTTCAACTCAAGTCCGTCAGCCATCAGCATCATAACATATTTGACGTCTCTTTTTTTTTTGAACCCGACGTCACCACTACGTGACGTATTTTTCAATCACTACGGATGCGGTGGCTGATTTTCTTCTCAGACCCTGATAGAGCTCAAGGCTTTATGCTTTAAAGCTCACACATATTAATGTGATTGCTCCTATCAATGACCATTTTTATTTTAGTTACACTCTACTTATGACAATAATCATTTAACGACTTAATCGGAAAATTCACTTGTGTACGATAAGCGCCAAATTAAACACAATAAACATCCTTTTGGGTTTATAAATATTTTTTGATAAACTTGCTTCCTCTGTATTTAAGACATTGGCGAATATATATTATTCAAACCTTTGAATGGATCCCCTTATGTCCTTCTTTAAAGTCTTCACCTGACGGTAGAGTAGATCCTACAGAGGGAGAAGAATTAGAGACAGTTTAGTCACCACAACACGATCCTGAATTCAGACACCAATTAAATGACATTTTGGTTGTCGCATCACCGCCTGCTTCATAAGAACAGTAAATGAACGCCATTACAGTCCTTTCGTTGGGATTCACATCACATCAAGCCGTGTCTACTGAAAATTAGGGATATGAGGTAGAAATATGCCAGTCATTTACTGATAAAGAAATAAGCGAGATAAATCAAATTCTTACTTATTTTTTTTTGCACCACAAGATTTATGATTCTCTCCAAAGTATGGCCACCAACTCCCAATAGTCTAAATTTGGTATTTATCTATTTCTTCTCTTTTAAAGTGGACCGAGTAGCAAGGAAAAATCATCGAACTCAGCAATAACTATCGCCAAAAATTACTACGATAAGAAAAAATGACACTTTTTCTCCCTTGTCCCTGATTAGATTTTGACCGCATTGAAGGATCTTAAATCCAGTCCAAGGAGCAATGTCTACGTGATGCGAAGTGATGCGCTATTCTATCTGACAAACAGATTTTGCGAAAGTCAAGAGTCATTGGTGTGAAACCGAGACCCTGGTGGTGTCAGTTCCTCGTGTACGTGCGCTAAACTAGAAGACGAGCCAATCAGCGTGTATGTCTGCCCGCCCTCCCTGCTGATTGGTCAGCCACTTGATGTTAGCGGGCGCCACTTATTGGCCATGCTGCCAATACCGATCCCATATTGCTTTCCTCCTTAAACGCACCAAACCACTGATATTTACGCATCATGAATGCAGGCGAGAGCAAAAAATTCCCCGCCTTTTCTGCTCTAAGCCTTTTAGATTCAAGTCCCCAAACTACATTCCCAGACGACATGCCCACCCAGAAGGAGGTATTGGCAGCGTTTGTGGCCGCTCGTGCTGCTCTGAAATGGTCTGCCGAAGATGACATCTTTTCCAGGACACAGGATATTATTAAGACTTGTCAAAACCTTGAGACTGCTGGAAATGTTGATTGTTTGTGCCAGTTTATGTGGTCTCTGCCGAAGCGCAGTGATTTGTGGGAGTTGTTGAATCGTGACGAGGTTATCCTCCGCTCGCGGGCTCTGATTGCCTTCCACACCCGAAATTTCGCTGAACTCTACTCCCTTCTAGAGCATCATAACTTCTCCAAGGCGAGTCATGCAAAAATGCAGGCTCTATGGTTGGAGGCACACTACCAAGAGGCCGAAAGGCTGCGAGGTCGTGCTCTAGGACCGGTGGATAAATATCGAGTGCGAAAGAAGCATCCCCTACCAAAAACTATTTGGGACGGAGAGCAAAAAACTCACTGCTTTAAGGAAAGAACAAGGAGTTTACTAAGAGAGTGGTACCTTCAAGATCCCTACCCTGGGCCCAACAAGAAGCGGGAACTGGCCAATGCCACGGGATTGACACCTACCCAAGTTGGTAATTGGTTCAAAAACCGTCGGCAAAGAGATCGAGCAGCTGCTTCAAAGAATCAGTGGGTTTCTTTCAATAACTGCTTAAAACTTTAATGCTAAATTATTTTACAAGCCCTATTTTACTTGCTGGGGTGATAGCCAGGCTCATCGGATTTGCCAGACTAAAATCAAAAATCTTGTTTTACGTAGAGATTGCTCTATCCTATCGAAAAATTGAAACCTCGCTTAACTATTTTCCTCTCAGGCTGAGTATGAAATGATGATGATAGAATATGGCAAAGGACCATTTTGACATGCTGAACCCGAAACTAGTACTAGTAGGGTGAAAAACGCCAGAATTCATGGCTGAAACTTGAAAGCTCTAATTTTATAAGTGATTGAATAATGGCCATTATAGAACTTTTTTGACGTCTGAATTTAGCAGGACCGTAAAATCTTTAGGAGAATACTTCCAACTGAGGAAAGCGACGAAGAGATCTCCGTGGATACGAAAGTGCCGCCCTCTTCAAGTTCACCCTTGGTGAAACATGTGGAGCAGCTCTCCTCTCCTTCAATCTGCCTGGACGACATCAATTTAACCGAACCCAAGTCCCTACCATCTCCATCGAAGCCCTCGCCGTTTAGCACTGAGGCTCTGATTGATAGGAAGCGCTCCTTTAAAGAGCCCTTTGAAGAAAAATCGGTCGGAGATGAGTTGGTAACACGGGCAATGCCTATAATGCCACCAATCTCAGTGGCAATGGCAAACTTGATTCCTGACTTCAGATCTACCTCTCTCTCCCAATGGTATTTGCAGGCCTCTTGTGCTCTGGCAAGCCTCTTACCACCTGATCTTAGGGGGATGGTGCCCCAACTTCCCTCTCTCATGTTTCCCTCACTATTACCACCCAGCCTTCCCCTTCCACAGTTCCAGGTGGAACAGGCAACCGCCTCCTCCTCATCCGCCAAGACTCAGGAGCCAGAAGCTGCGGCTTTCTTGTGATTTTGCATTTGCTTTAAGCTGTGTTTATGTGTAAGAATGATTTTTTGAGGCAAAGTTGTTTAATTGTCATGACTTTTTCTTATTCTGGTTGTTTATTTACCATAGAGCAACCTTCGTTATCAGCGTCACGCATAGTGAAGCCCTGATAGCTTTATCAGAATCTGGTTGTGAGGGAACGTTTAAACGGATCAAAAAATAATCATAAGGTCAAAATGTGGGCTTTGAAGGTTAAAGTCCGCCAATCCCCAACAGAAAAATGATCTAGGTATAGTGCTAGATCTTCGATGACGAGCTAACACCGCTTTCCACCCTGGAAAAAGAAAGTGTACTATCGTTCACTACTGTTTCAGTAGGTCCATTTACCGTCACAGATCATGAAAGATTATGGTATTCAATCTTTGGACACCACACTGCACCTCATATCTTTGAAACACCGGATCCTCTGAAATCCTCTCTGGCCTACTATAAAATAACCTTGATTATGACAGATAGACCATTTTGAACTTAAATGTGTATTTTTTGACTATTCGACCAATTGGCAGTAGGGAAAGGGCAAGTCCGATGCCTGAAACTTCCCAAAGGTTACTTGTGATAGCGCATGTGAAAGCGTGATCTACGAAGTTTACTCTACCTCCCTGAAGGTCATGCGATTCCCGCGCATCGTCGTACTACTTCAAGCTTGTAGGATCGGGAGTTTGTTCCGTCCCAGGCTTTTTAAAAGACGTAGACAACGGTCAATTTAATCTGATTCAGTTAAATGTCAAAGTATGATTGGCAGTAGAACGGGAAAGTATAAAGTCATCTACTTTTTTTCCATTATATACTGAGACAATGTCCTAAAAGATTGGGTGCACGGTTTCGTATAAATCACAGGTGGTGTGGATACTACTCTTGAATGCCTCCCTCTCTCTACCTTTTTGGGGCGGGGGTAGGTATCTAGCCCCACCCCCTCTTCTCCTGGTGGTCCACGAACACCCTCGGGGTGTCACCAAACCCTCTCTCTTTCCCTCTTCATGTTACTGTGACATTTTCATCCAGTAAAGGTCAGCCACGGAGAATGTGAGAGAATTAGATGAAGGAGGAAGAGGAATGCGGGACGCCCCATGTACACAGGAAGCGCACGGACGCACGCATACACACACATGCATACATGCACACACTTGGGCACATGGTTGTGCTTGTCTGCTTATTTCCTCCTGTGGCTCCATGATTAAATAAATTGCATGAGCGGAGAAGTTGATTTTCTTTTTTCCCTTTCCAGTTAATTATGGGGTTGGAATAATAATTCCAACGTTCGTGTCTCTGTCAAGGCCAAAATGCCTCTCTGTAGAGTTCAATCACCCCCTTTTAGTGGCAGAGTTAGTAGGTCTTGTCGACTAAACCCAAGTCAGTTGTTGGATCTAAGTTAGTGATTGGCTCTATCGCCAATTGCTTGACCTTTTGGCATTGAAAAATAGGTGGCTGAATTAGACCTAGTCGACATGACAACCTTTTCAGACCTTAAACACCCCATGTACATGTAATCGTTCATCTTTCAGTGTTGTGTTGGTCGAATTAGACATTATTTTTCCCCACGGAGTTCACCAAATCAAGACTTGCAGCAATGGGGAGACCTCTTCTCTTAATGGTTAAAATCTACCTTCAAACAGAGGAAATCTCCACATCCAGTACATTATTTTTGAATCACTCAGTCTGTTGGAACTCGATTTGTTGCCTCTAAATATGTAATGTAAATGCATGATGGGCAAAATCGGTTTTTTGCCTAAAGAACGAAATGGAGGCCTCAGGTCAAGTTTGATTCTTTAAATTTGCTATTTTCTGGATATTTTGGCGGATCTGAAAGGTACATTACGGGCCATGAAACGTAACCATTTTATGATCTCCCAAGGCAGAAGTGGCTTAAATTCCGATTCTTCGTAGTGGAAAGGATTCCACTTGCAGGCCAGCCTACCACTACACCGAATTTTAATGATATTCATTCTTTACTACCTTCAACCGTGTGTCCAGATATTCCCCACTTTACCACCATATGCCCAGATGCCTTACGAAGATAGTGGATCAAAACACCTGCCGCTAAGTACTGCGATTTTGGGGGAGGGGGTTGACGCCAACACATGCATGGCATTTCTCGGTTGCACATTACATGCATTAATCGAAAGGTGGGTGGGTAGAGGAGCCAGTGATACCGCATATTTTAATGCAACACGAAGAGACATACTATCGCGACATCCATGGCCTAAGGATGAAACGCTTCAGCCGCCTAAGTGAACTATGGATATAAATAAGGTCTTAGGTCCCCTCTGAAAACGTGACACCTGTATAGAAGGTTTGTCATTCACAAATAGAAGGACTGGGCGGTTAGAAACATAAAGCAGACGCCAGAACCAGATTAAATGCAGCACCATCCTTATCTTTTGCGTTCTCCTAATGAGGAGATTTCCCCAATCGCCAAGTTATAAGTACCAACTTTAATTTGACACTGACATATGATAATCAAATAAAAGTGGAAAATGGAATTAATAGGTGAAAAATGAAGGTGGTAGGGTAATAAAAACAAAATCCTTTAAAAGTAGAAATAACAAACTTTTGCGCTAGATGAGAAAAACGGAGTAGCTATAGAGGTGTGCGACACAACGAACTGTCGATTATTATTTGCAGTTATGCCTTTCCATCAATTAGGGGTAAAGAGACCGACCTTTATGGATAACCACTTATGGGGTGCAAATAAAGGCGCTGACTACTACGATGTTGACATTTGCAGCAATGTCAATGTTTGCGAATAAAGCTTCCCACAATTCGCTTACGCCTCCTCGTTATTAGGGCACAATAGGCATTTGGGAAGCCTTATTAATCAGTTGGCATCAGATTGGGGAGACAAAAACGCACACACACCTCCGTCCTGATAAACAATATGTGAAGGATGATTCCTCCTATCCTTCTTTCCATATTTTTTTGTCATCTGAAGTCCATACGAGCTGTTAATCCGTGTTTTGGGCAGCCTACCTTACAAGGGAGATACACGTGGTGGCAGGTAAGAAGAAGGGAGTGGACTTACAGAATGATTCAGACAAACACATAAATGCCACCTTCACTTGGTAAACTGGGTTTTTAGTAAGCACTCCATTGTCTAATCTGTGGGCAAAAACAGGCGACCTCAAGAAAAACCAAGCATGGATTGCTCTTATGGTGAATTAAATGGATGTGTTTGCACCTACGAAATGGGCCTCTTCTTTTTTACATGTCTCCTTTTTACAACCTGACATTTATCGCTTACCATGAGACCAATGTCATCTAAAGTGTGCACAAAGTTCCTCTTCCCCCCCCCCACCCACCCCCCAACTCCCTCTCTCATTCTCCCTCCAATTCAGGCGAAGAGGGACCCGCTCACGCACACCTGCAAAGGCCCCATGTGTGCATGCACAATCCAGTCCATAAATTACGGCGCGACATTTCCCCAGTGACGGCTTGAATCACTCGATCGGCCATCAACATCCCTCTCCACCCACCCACCATCATAAAAACCGTTTCTTTCCCTATCCCCACCAGTGGCCTCCATCCCTGGCCACCACTTCCTCTTCGCCTTCCACTTCCTTGGGTGACAATCAGTGTGTTGCTACCTGCATAAAAGAAAGCCACTTGCATGGGGGCACGACTGCATTCCGGATAAGTGCCGCTCCCTAATTGCCTGAAAAGGACAAATTGTCATCATAAGGGTGTGGGTGGTGGCGCCAGAGGGCTCCACGCTCTTGACCAGAACGTCTGCATGGTAGGGTATAACGAAAGAGCTGCTAGAAAACCAAATCAGCTCAAGATGGTAGACAGCACGATGCCAATTTTATTAACATTATAAATATTTTAAAAAGATTATTTAAAAGGGATAGTGGTCATAAAAAAAACAAATAAACTAGTAAACCAATTTTTAAGCTGTAGACCTTTAATTTTATAGTTTATAAAACGAAACGGGAATTGCTTAAATGAATTCGCAATTTGGCAGACTTTGGGGCCCTTGTCTATCTTGACGGCATGCTCGAAGGGACATGACATCAGTGTCACCAGACATTCATACATGTGGCTTCAGGTTCAATTCCATCTAATCCGATATTATCAGCTAACACACTCACACCCAACATCACACATTCGTCCAGCAGCCAGGCGATTGTCTTTGTCCTTTCCACTGCTATCATTGCCAGAACTCAGTCGACGTATTGCTGTTTGCTGCTTACTTTATTAATTTTCCCACTGCGAGAAAATGTCACTGACTTCCACTGTTAGTTGCGCAGTCATCAGTGGCACCATGTTTGATTCGACATAACACCACCCAGTCCCGTTATAAAAGCCAGGGCAGGAGAGGGCAAGCAAGGCTGGGCAAGGCAAGGAGAGGGGATAGTGGTGGTAGAGGAGGAGCAACACTGCCCCTTTCCATCCACCACCTCCCTCACCACCTCCTCGGCTTCTGCATGCCTATCAAGTAAATTCGAAATGGGCTTAAATTATGCATGAGGTAGTACGCAGTAGCATGGACCAGCGCCACGTGTGACCCCAATCTCGTGACGAGATTTGAGCATAGATAAGGCGAGATGTAATGCCCTCCTAACGTCGTTCCCCAACAGCTCCACCTTCAGTACTGTCTCGCATTGAGGACCGCATTCATGGGCACAGCAACGACTATGCACCTACGCATTGTGTCCCAGTTGAGCATTGGGTTGAGCATTCGGTCGTGCAGGTGCTTTAAACACCGCGTCAACGATGACTGTCACTTCACTCAGGAGGAGTATGAAGCATTTGGTGAGGGTATTCCAACACTTTTCCTCGACAAGTGTGACGTTGAAGTGGAAGGCAGTACTGGATAGTTGGTAGAGAAGGAGGAGGAGGAGGAGGAGGAGGAGGAGGAGGAGGAGGAGTGAGGGCTGCAAATGAGGAGCGTTCATCCTGCTCCGCATTGCGTCTAGCTGCCAATGGCTTGCACTCCTCCTAGTGCTCAACTGCAACGTAGTTCCGCCCATCATTTGTGGAACAATCAGCCCGTCTCCATACTGAACGTGTGCTAACCTTTCACGATCACTCACATCCGAGTTTGAAAACAACTATGTTCCCTCTCCACGTCTCTCTCTGCATTCTTCACACCTCACTAAAGGATTTGCGCAGAATCATTTGCCATTTGTACAATTACACTAGACAGGCAGACGATGCTCACGGAATTGACTGCTGAGATGGTAAACTGATACTAACCATTACCACCAACACAACCACCACCACAACCTTCGTCATTGGCGTTAAAGAACAAAGTACGCTTTACCATTGTTGAACCTCTCAGCAGCTCCAAGTTCTACCGCTGGACCTCACCACCCTCCAAGTCTTCTACAGACATGACCAACGGTAGTGAGTTCGGAGTTGTCACCTTCCTTCATATGTAATGCCACCCATCAACACACGCACTCGCAAGTCAGTTCACCACTCTCCCAATCTTCATCAAATCTAATGCGGATGTTCCTCCTCAACTAATTACTCTTCCACGTGCAGTCATGATTGTCTTCGTCTATTCCGTTTAAAGCACCCATGAGCTCTCCCCTCACACCTCCCTTCTTCGGAAGTGAGCAAAACTGGTTACTCCCACGCCACATCATCCACATCATCGACCGCGACCCATTGCACCACGTCAATCCAACAGCTCAGATGAGCTCTACAGACTAAAGTTCCCGCCTCATCAATCACTGCGATTTTAACCGAAGCAACTTTACAGGAAACCCGAAGAAGAAGAACGTGTTGATGCCGAATGAGAAGAAGGGGAGGAGGAAGGAGAAGGGGAAGAAGCGTGTTTGCAGTAAACGATGCCCTCTTGCAAGATTTCACTGGTAATGTAATGAGAATGACCCAAAACACCTCCGTTCGGCCACTTCTCTAACCTAGCAATTCTTGCACAGTCATCAGTGACAGCGATGCAACCAGTCGTGTCATTCATTTACATCTACATCCTGGCACTACCCTTCTACCAACAAAGTGATTCGTCACCATCTCCTCCTCATTTCTCCACTCATACACAACTGCTGCGGACATGCGTGCTGACCGAAGACGGAAAGTCTAAAATGTAATGTTAGAAAGTTGCGTTTTACACCTGACAGCAGCATCAGTTACCAAATAGGTGAGTGCTAGCGAGGGGGTTACTTCCACCACCGATTTGCCAACAAATTTGCGTAGTGAGACGGTCTTGAGAATGAAGTCGCTAGGATATCATGAGGACCTCAAGTGGTCTGACAAAGGAAAACCTGGCAACCCACAACCCAGTCACTATTAATCCATTTCCCTCTGACACGACCACGCCTTCTCCAACTGCCTTCCCACTACAAAGTGGGAGACGCCTAGAAGTATGCAGTCATGACAGCAATCCACAGCTGCGTTCTGAGTTCGAGAAACACAAATAATCATCGCAAATGATTCACAGCTAGTCACTGCTCCTTCCTCTCCCTCTCCATCTTCATCTCCTACTCCTGCACCTGCTCCTCTGCCGATCCCTTCGATGTCGGCGCTCCATGCTACCACTTCACAGTCACCTTACCACCAATACTGCGGGCAATCCGTACCATCAAACTGCTGTATCACGTCACTGCAACGACTTTCCACTGACATCGAGAAGAGCTCTGACTTCCAACCAATAGTGGTGGCAATAATGGCAGTGGTGCTGCACATTGGCTTTGAAAATACCGACTGATTTATACACCCTCCTCCACAGCACCCTCTTCCATCATGCACGAGTGACACACCTGGACACGTGGAATATGTGCACATTGTCGTTAGGGGTGTGGGAGGAGGGTGAGGCGAAAGGCATTTTGATAGGCGCCTAACCTTGGTGTGGGTGGTGAGGCTTGCAGTCATTCAATCCAAATGTCACTTGACCGATGAACATGTGGACAGTGAGAGGGACCGCACAGGAAGTGTTTATTCCCCGCAGTCAAAGCCTTCCCTTCTGATAACAATCACCTTGTGCACCACAAAGAAGCCCACTTGATTGCACATGGTCTACTAACACAAACGTAAGTGCCATTCCATTCCAGCTAGTAGTTGTTCTGTTAGTTGGAGTGGTGATGAGTAGTGTAGACGACTGATTTGTTATGGATGGAAGCACTGAGTGAAACGCATTCCACCTACTCAGTTTAGTGTATTCCAGTGTCGAATGCGAACATTTCCATCAACAAAACGTCCTTCCACCATCAGGCTGATTGACTACCCAATGGAATCAGTTCGGTTGGATGGATTGCCCATCCAAGCAGAAATCCATTTGATGTAAAAATGTGTGCGTACTGCTGACAGGACGAGTAGTATGAACAGTGAGTCGTGAGGATCGGAGACTTGGAATTGCCCTAAGCAAGTGTGTGTTGCTCGACAGGTGGCGCTCCTGCTTTTATGGTAGCTGGTCAACGCTGCACTACTTCACGCCATCTTCATTCCAACTCCGGTGAAAATGATCCAGTTCTAGAGGCGTCAATTCAAATGATGACAATCTGATTTGCATGAGTGGAGGAGAGGAGAGCGCGCGTGGAGACGCTTGGCAGGAATGTGAATTTGTCTGCAGGATGACACAGTCTGGTCTCGATTATGTGGTTTGGACAACTTTCCCACTACCACCTCATTGCTTCACAAAACCGCATCAATTGACTGTCTGCTCTGACATTCTTTGAGGTACCTCGGCAACGAAGAAGCACTACCCACTTTATTAGTCTCACCATATGCAATGATCCAATCGCCCATTACTGAAGAGTTAGTGGTTGGATGCACTGCCAGTGCATTTGAATGTCCTCCTTTTGAGTTGAACGTGCCACAGATTTGGCAGTCAGGCTTTGACAATTGGATGGTGGATTCGGGTGGACAGTGCGAGAAAGACATTGGACACTAAAGTCATTCAGCTGCTCTGCGGTCTCCACGTGTAGCCTCTCAAATGCTACGTGTGCGTGTGTGTGTGTTTGTGGGTGGGTTGAAGGATGGGTGGATCGGTGGGTGGGTGAGTGATTGAATAAGTTGGCTGCTAGCTTCAATCATACCCATCTTTCGAATGACGGAAATGGGAATGAAATCTCTTCACTACATTGCGATCAGGCTTGAAGTGGCTCCGAGGACTGAACATGGTGAATCTGTTGACTCATTGACTGTGGACAATTTGGTTATGATTGTGATTAATATGATGATGAGGAGAAGGAAGGGTTGGAGGTTGTGAGACTGATGACGATAGTGTTAAGGTGATGATGATTCTGATGAGGTCGTTACGACGATTTTGGTATGGTAGTGATGAGAGGTGGGTAGAAGAAATCGCCTCCAGTTTCGAGCAGTGGTGCTGTACACTGAAGTTGTAATACCATAAAAATATGGAGTTCTCAAGTAATAGAAGTGACTTCTTTCTACAGATCTCGCCAAAGACTGGCCTCTCAGATTTCTATCCCACATCCATATGCATTTGCATGGCAAAGATTCTTTCAAAACCATTTGTAACTGAGTGTTGTGCAATGCTGGCGGCTTCACTCCTGTGGCTATCTTGACTCCACTCCATCAGTAATTCTGTGGATGGCGAATCTCTCACCGAGGCGAGTGGTCAGGTGTCAATATATGACCTTTCTAACGCCTTTTATTTGGAGGTTTAATATTGCAGAGGCATAAAATGAACTGAAAGTGACACTTGATCAGACAATTTTGTTAATGCAATGCGTTGCCTCTCCAGCTAATCACTGCAGCCAGACTAGTGCGAGGATAAAAAGAAGTAAATTGTCGAGTGATTTCGGGATTAGCTGATTTAACCCCATGGCAAAGGTAACGTATCAGCATTGGCTGCCGAATAAGCAAGCTTCCTTTCCTTGTCCAGGTCTTAAATTCGACCCCACTAAATGCGATCTACATTGCCTTACTCTCCAATGGCGTCCTTCTTGCCTTAACTGTGATTTTCCTTTATCATAAGACTCCTCGTTCATTTCCCAAGTTTAGCTACTGGATGCCCTTCCGTCTGTCACTTTTTGTTCACGGTTCCTGGATTAGCTGTTTGTTTCAACCAGCTCATTCCTTCAACCATTACTCTTGTGAGGGGAGCAGTCATTCTCCCTCGCCTATCACCACACCCTCACCTTAAATCAGCACCCACTTCTAACAACTCCAACATTTCACCTATCATATCCCCTTACCTTTTTTCACATCAACCTCACTGTCCTCTTGAACTAATGTCTAAAATCTGCCCCCAAGTGACAACTAGTAGGAAGACACAGGCGATGCTGGCGTTGCGTATTCCTGTTTACCGACTGTCATTTCAGTAGCTTGTCATGTCCACAGTGGTCGGGTATTAAGGATGCCACTGCCTTCGCCTACCACAACTCACGTGCTCGCCCCGAGTTGACGAGGAGGCAGGCAAGCAAATTCCAAGTGCTGACAGCACCTACTGGCCTCATATTATCGCACACACTTGTCTGGACACAGTCGTCTTCTCAAACCCAAAGTACTAAGTCACTAAGTGCCGCCACTTCACTCATCTGCACTGCAGTCATCCAACTGACTGCAAACCGACATCAAGCCATACCAAGTACACAAACATGCGAGAGGGGAGTGCGTTTGGTTAGAGGCCAGTTGGTGGGGGAAGGTAGGAACACTTCTTGCAAAATGCAGAACGAAACACATTTCCACAATTCAGCAATGGCAATTTCAGATCACTTGAAGACAGGTCAGTTGTGGTCACAGAAGGCAAATTTGTCACATACGTTGTCCTAGTTACACCAGAGAGGAGCACTGCTAGAGAGGAGAAAGAGGAGTGAAGGCAAACCCTGATATTAGAAGCACGGAGTGGGAAATGGAGATGGAAGAAGGGACATGGAAGCTGACCGAAGAAGGAAAGTCCAATATGTGGTGAAGCAATTTACCGCAAAGACGTGGAGCCATGATTAGCCTGGCAGGATTCCGATTCCTCACTTCCAGAACTGGGTGCGGTTGTGATAATTTTCGGGTGAAGTTTCGTAGCTTCCTCTTCTGTCTCCTGCTGCCTCTTTCGATCAAGCAATTTCTTCTTCCTCCAGAGAATTATGCAAATGACGATGAAGAGGATTCCTCGAATACAAACTAGGATTGCCATGGAGATGAAATATCCACGGAATGAAAACGCATCAATCACTGTTCCAGAGAGAAAAGGAGCCAAGAGCATGCCTATTCCCGCGATCATTTTGGTCATCGGAAAGGCGACAGAACCGTGAATCAACATAACCTCCTCTGAAGTGGCGTAAAGGAATGTATTGCCTGTTCCGACTGCTGCTCCTAGAAAACCAGCCAGAATTAGTACACCTTTCACATTCTTGTAAATACTTTGCATTATCAGCAGAATAACAGCACTGACTGCGGCACCGATCATATAAAATAGGGGCAAGTATCCCCGCATCCGATCCCCAACCAGCGCTCCAGCCGTGAAGATGAGAGATTCACCGATACCGAAATAGAGGTTCACCTTTGACCCCTGTTCAATGCGATCTTTCATGGCTTCGGTCACATAAGTTGTCATATTCATTAGAAGACCATACATGACAAAATTGTGGACTAATCTGTCCATCGCCCACAACACAATTTGCAAATTCTCTCTTAAATGGGATAGGGAAATCAGTGCCCATCCACGACCACTGGCTGCGGTGTGCTCTACCAGCTCCATTGTTTCCTTTTGGGCGTCATTGTTAACCTCCTCATAGTTGTCACATTTTTTTGGCTGAAATACAACAGCGGCTAGAAGGTTAAAACCAAGGAAAACCACACCACAGATCTCGAATGCATGCCTCCAACCGTAATTGTGGATCCAAATTGAGAAGAGCGGACCAAAAATGAGCACACCATACGGCCCACCAGACACAAAAGCGGTTGCCAATACGTGAAAGCGATGCTTCTTGTCAAAGTACTCACCAGTTATGAGGGCAGTACTGCACAGAATTAGGGTGGAACCGATACCATGAAGAACGGTATGTGTGGCGAAGAGATATCCAGGTGATGGCACAGCCGCAGATGTGAAACAACTAACAAATATGAAGGCTCCGGCAGCCATCATGGCAAAACGGTAGGCCCGCCCTGCGTGGACTATCAGTGTCGTCATGAAGGGCATGAGGAAGAATCCGACCGCAGCATAACTATCTCCAATCCAATTAAGCTCAGTCATCGAGGTATTCTTGAAGTCGTTGTGCAATGCTGTCACAAAAATCCCGAATGCACGTCTCTTGCCACCGATGAGAATGACATTTAAGGCCGAGACCAGTAGTATTATCCAACCCAGGTGTCTGTAGTTATTAAGACGGTTTTTGTATTCGACACACTTCTCCCAGAAGACCTTACCATCTACGGGTAGATTTGCAACGGCCTCCTCTTGCCCCATGCTTGAGCCAAATGGGGCGAAAATAACGTCATTGTAATCCTCCTGCCACCACTAGCGCAGGATAATTACTGACAGCAATCATGCTTCCGGTTATTAAGCCTTCCTAAGAGAACGGAAGGGGCGGAGGTAATTAAGTCCCCATTGTTGCTAATCCTGGAGCAGATTTAGGCAAATTTCTCTCACTTAGCTTGCTGTTCCCCTTGTAGCAGTATTTAAGGCAGTTAGGGGGTGAATTTTTGACACCGCCAAGCAAGAACATTGACAATATGGCTGCAGTAAAGTGAACTGAAACAACTAAGGGGTATATAGAGGCAAACAGCCAACCATTTGTTATTGCTTAACTCACGTAATTTCTAATTAGCAAATTTTAAATGAGGCGAATATTATGAAAGCTTATATTTATTCATTTACGTGTTATTCCCTTAGAATTCGAGCTTGTTTTAATGAACAGCCATGGAGAGGAAGAAAGAGATAGTCCGGTTCAGCAAAACTGTTGATGAGGCTTGCGGGATTTAAGGAGTTGGAGTTGTATAATTAAAATGAGGTAGCTTTATTAAATGTCAACTTCTCGTGAGAATTGCCTCTTCCAGTTCTGTTGGTTACTATTCTTCAGCTATAATGAGACTTTCCATAAAAAATACAATTTAGGGGCGGAGGTAGTGCTAAGAAATACCATCATTGAGGGGAGGATATTTTATTAGTAGTTCGCATAAACCATTGTAGTTATTCGTTTTTTAAACCCCTTTTTATCACAAACTCTTAAAGGCGGACAATATCAGGAGAAAGTCTGACAGAGGGGTCATACCATGGTAACATTTGCCAAGCAAGCATTTCCCATAACTTGAGAGCAGAGATCCGTCAAAACTCTTCCACATTGAGCAATGCAATAAGCTAATTGTTTCTTTAACTCCAGATTTTGGCAATAGACTGATTAGAAACTCTGCTTTATGGTCTATGTGTTAGCAATGCACATTCTGCCTAAGCATTATGCCTTCATTTGTCCTCAGGGCAGTCTCGAGGTGCTACACTGGTGGTAGTGGGAGGCGAATCCGGTCCTAAAAGACACCTACCCTGATTTCCATTACTAATTGTTAAAAATCACTGTGATGGAAGAAGGAAGAATGATGTGGATATGAGAATCTGTGACCTCGATAAAGGGAAGGGTTGAAAATGACCTCCACCTTTGGCAACTATCCCAGACCCGTGTTCCGCAGGAGTGCCCTAGCAAATTGAGCGACACTAGCTGCGAACCATCTGGAAAAATTCCTTACGATGCTGTCTACTGTGCCTGTATGAAGAAGCCACTTAAATAAACATGCGATAGCTTTTCCACTTCTCTATTAGCTGGATGGATCCAGGTAGATATATGGCTGGACTGCAGTAAAAAGAAACCAGAATAGCTCCGAGAATCAGAAGTGAAACCTCATTTCTTATAAATTGTATTAAACCCTATTCCTTACTAAATGACTGCTTTTAAGCCAATGTCCTTGTGACTTGCGATGGACATACAAGATGGCCAACCCATTCTCCATTCCTCCAATACACCTCTCAAATAGGGTAAAACCATAGGTCCAGTGGAATTGACAAGAGAGATCAGTGGCTTTGCGGTCAAGTATCTCTTTATTTGCACGCCAACTCGATCCCTGACGTGGTCGGTTTGTGAGTGTTCTTCAACCAACCCGAACTGCACTGTGTTGACCGACGAGGGTAGCACTAAGGATGACGGTCAATAGAGGGGAAGGGTCACGTAATACTTTGTTTGTTTAACCCTCCATTTTGGTAATGGGGCACTGGGAAGCTCCACTACTGATAATCCGCCGTGAAGCCTGTTATTCTGGGTCAGTAGCTCCGATACTTATTAGGCCAGAGTATTACGACTTCTTTCGTTTGTGGGTAAGTATCGGGGTTGTACAAGCCCCCCTGCGTACATCCACCTCCTTGACGTTGGGAGTTCGGTGCTTAGTCAAGAAGGTCAAGTGTGCTCACGCTTGGACAATCTGTGCCATTGAAGCATTCCTGAAGAAGTAATAAGACATATCAATGTGCAAGAATCGTTTCGTTTGAGTGCTGAGAGGGAGGACGCACTTCGAAGATTGTCGTGAAATCGTCAGCCTTTGTACAGCCATTAAAGATAGGATTGTAATGCCTCACAGCCTCTTCCACCTCGTGGATTGGCTTTCACTTCAATTTAAGAGCATTTAGAATGCAGGCAAGTAAGGAAGAGCCTTGAATGAGCTAAAGGGGCAAAGTTGTCTAGTCGATATTTGGTTAGCATGATAATCCATAATCCACCTCGCAAAGAAACCTCTACGGTGTAGGATAAGGCGAGCCACTACTTCATAAGGATTTTTACACCGATGATAAGCAGAACAGACGAATAAACATTGAATTAATAATGAAAATAACAAGGTTTCTCTTGACACATAACTTCCTTTGTAAACGGCCTGTCTTCGGTGCCCATTGTCGGTGCTCTTTGCGCCATGACATCACTAAGCCGAACCTAGTCATGGGGAAAATACTTTTACTTGGAGACGGTCAATACATAAATTTGATTTTTTCAGTGAAACTTGGGGTCAAACTGAGGTGAATGAAGGAATCTTACCCATTGGATGTAAGAGTGCAATCCATCGAAATCCCTCGGGATGTGATGACATTGCCATCTTTGGTTCATAATAGAATTCAGCAGTTTGCATGCACAATAAAGCCTAAAATCGAAAAAATTGCTTGTGGGTTGTTTTTAATAAAGAATAAAACATAGCAAATTAATTTCATCTGATGATTTCGGTGGGTCATGACAGAATGTTGATCTTTGAGTGTCATACAATACCAACAATGGTAACCAGGATGGTGCAGTACCCCGAGACTTCCTTCAAGACGAAGAGAGACGTATTACTCGGGCAGAATATGTATTGCCAATGTGGAGGAGGGGTTGAAGCTACCGGCGTGATCCGTAGGGCAGTCTACTGGGCAAAGGCACCTTCTTAATGCTCCATTACCAAAACCGAAAATTAAACAAATATTCAAAGCATTGCATAGTTTATCCCCTCATTTGAGCTTTGCCCTAGGCGCTCTCTCTCTTCAACCCCTCGAGTTGGCTGTCACAACGTAGTCGGAGCTGTAAAGTAAACACCCACGCGGCAACTGTGCCAGTCGTCGGAGTTCCATGCACATGAGAAGATACTTGAATGCAATACCTCTCCCGCGTGGCAATTCTACTTGAATCTAGAGTTGCATCCTTTGTGGGAACGGTATTGGGGGACGGGAGAATGTGCTGCCCTTCATGCATGTCCATCGTTAGTCGTGGGAACAGAGCCACATAAGAAAGGTTCGACATAGTTACGTGGGGCTACGGTTTCGCATTCAAGCCTTTGTTCTCACCTCAGTGCTGCCCGGCCATGGCTATCTGGGTTCTATTCAAGGAGTACAGGAGGGGAGGAAGAATCGAGTGCTCGCTAACTTGACATCGTCATATGGGTACCAAAGACGGCTCCTTAACGAACTCTCCCTGATAATTCACGGCTAGTGACAATTCACTTGTTAAAATCTTTCCTGCAGAACACAGAACTGGGGTTGATGCTGATATTAGATTCCATTTTTAACCCTTCTGCAATTATCAGGACTACTACGGAGTCCAAACTTGAAATTGTGGATGTTGATGAAAGATCCTAGTCATACACATTCTCAAAGGAATTTCACTACCAGATCGTAGGAGAAAAGTCTTCGCTTTGGGAAGTAAAGTCCCATGCATCGGGCATGCATCTACGACGATTCATTGCGCACAATTCCAGTCAGCTGACAAGATGTTGAATTCGATGGATTGTCACAATAACGTTCATCTTAATAACTACATGAAGGTGGTGAATTCGGATCACACTTACCTTCACTTGACTTGGCTGTTGTACACACTGCGATGAGATGCTCAATCAGCCATCAGCAAGACACTTGAATGGTGTCACCGTCAAATATCTAACCAATTGGAGCCTCCCATCAGTACGTCTGTGCATCAGTGGTCAAGCATCTCAACCACAATGCTTCCTCACTCAGTCATTGACAGTAATTGATTTGAGCAATCTGTGATTGATGCCGCAGACGCAGTGCCTCTCATACGTCCGCCTTGCTAACCGACATTTCCATGTGAAAGCTGCTTCACACACATCAGTTAAACGTCGAGATGAATGCACCACTGTGGCAGATCACGTGAGGAAGTAGTCACCACACCTTCCCCTGCTTATAACGCATCATGACCAGCGGTTCGCTTTCGAGATGAGCACCTCCCGTCATCTGCAGACGAGGCCAGGTAGCCAGTCCCATGACCAGTAGGAGGGGGACGAATCAACAAGAGTAAACAGACTGTGACGTGAGCATATCAGCAACACGTCGGGTCGGGTCACGTCAATAATTGGAGCATCCACCATCCCCTAGTATGAGGAAAGCAGATTCCATGACTTAACCCGCTGTTGTAGTAACAAGGGCGTGGTTACAATGGCTTCGCTGTTGTTAAGTCGGATTTATCGACGTCATGATTCATGGTCTTCTTGGACCAAATTTTTAGAATCGCAAATATGCTTTATGGTAGAGATAAATGGAAGTTGAAACTTCGGTTTATCACAAATTAAAGAAGTGTGCTTGGTTGTAGTTGATGCAGTGCCTTGGCTTTCCAGCGTTCAGCTCTATCCATCGGTTTCAGACGTCTGATCTGCAAGAAATACATGAATCTTGCGAACCAACTCCAGAAGTAAAGACAAGTCTATCTAAGCTTGAGTAATCAACAATGGCATGAAGCTTTTCAATACAGTTCCCCTATCCCGATGACGTCTTTGAGAGAAATTAAACTTCGGTACCCATAACACCTTCAAGGTCTTGAAGGTTGCCATAATTTTGTGAACAAAGAAGCACATTAAAGATATGTAATGCAGAAAAAGTCAATTTAATTATATTTACCTGATGAGGGAGTCTTTGAGCTTCCAGCCTTTGCCTCCACGATGAGCCTTGGGCCAGGTGATTGCCTTGATTCGAACGATTGAAGGCTGCTCCTCCTGTTAATTGGGTCCACCATTGTGCAGAATCGATTTACAATGAAATATAAAATAGTTAAAAAAAAGAATTCGCGGTTTGCTTACAGCTAATTTGACCACACAAAAGGTAGCATAGGTCAACAATCAAATGAAATCTTGACCTAATGTACTTAAGACCGAATGGCCACCCGCATATCCAATCAGCTTCGCCTTCGTCATCGCAACCTGATTGACTAAGAGTGGTAATCCATTAATAAATAAACAAGAACGAATGTAAAAATGTGCTGCATAAATAACTCATCCCGAATGAAAGGAGAGTCCATATTTGTTCCCATTTTACTATCAACTACTTCAGATCGGCAGTCTGCATGAGTTGGACACAATTTGTTGATATTAATGGGGTTCTGCTCATACTTGCAGCATTGCAGTCCTTCTCTGATAGAGAAATTAGACGCCTTTAATACTTGTAAAGATTATTGCGTTTTTTGAAAAGATCGGACCTAAGGAAACAGCTTTCATGTACCCAGAAACCTCACAACACTGTACTGCATTAGCCCATATCAGCAAACAAGATGTGATGATGCAAATGTCCACTATTTATTTATGAGACAATTGGACTGTCGAATTTAATGCCTGCTCAAAGAGGAGAGATGTTTGAAGGGATAAAATGTGCCTAGCGGATTGATTGTATTTGGTAAAAGAAGTGTTGTGAGAATGATTAGCCACAACTACTACTGGAGGGAAACAATTGAAGTAAAGGACGAAATAAGTAGGAGCTAGTGGAGAGTTGTTTAAGATCTGGACAAAGGAAGTGATTACACTAATTTGGTGGTCAGCACTACAAAAGCGTCTTGACTTTGTCTCATATCAACTCCTCAGCACACAGTTCTTCACATCCGAGCATCATTTGGCTGCAGTAATCTGGAGTAGAAGTAGCCTTTGGACATTTCACCTTCACTTGTGTTAAATCGCTAAACAGGTCCTTCTTCCCTGTCGCTTTCCTGCATCTGTAATACCTAACCTACAAATGAAGGGCCCAAACGGATGGTACATTGACATCTCAGTGCCTGCCTTGAAAAGAGTTTTTATATTAACTGAATTACTGATGGAGTGGAGTCAAGATAGCCACAGGAGTGAAGCCGCCAGCATTGCACAACACTCAGTTACAAATGGTTTTGAAAGAATCTTTGCCATGCAAATGCATATGGATGTGGGATAGAAATCTGAGAGGCCAGTCTTTGGCGAGATCTGTAGAAAGAAGTCACTTCTATTACTTGAGAACTCCATATTTTTATGGTATTACAACTTCAGTGTACAGCACCACTGCTCGAAACTGGAGGCGATTTCTTCTACCCACCTCTCATCACTACCATACCAAAATCGTCGTAACGACCTCATCAGAATCATCATCACCTTAACACTATCGTCATCAGTCTCACAACCTCCAACCCTTCCTTCTCCTCATCATCATATTAATCACAATCATAACCAAATTGTCCACAGTCAATGAGTCAACAGATTCACCATGTTCAGTCCTCGGAGCCACTTCAAGCCTGATCGCAATGTAGTGAAGAGATTTCATTCCCATTTCCGTCATTCGAAAGATGGGTATGATTGAAGCTAGCAGCCAACTTATTCAATCACTCACCCACCCACCGATCCACCCATCCTTCAACCCACCCACAAACACACACACACGCACACGTAGCATTTGAGAGGCTACACGTGGAGACCGCAGAGCAGCTGAATGACTTTAGTGTCCAATGTCTTTCTCGCACTGTCCACCCGAATCCACCATCCAATTGTCAAAGCCTGACTGCCAAATCTGTGGCACGTTCAACTCAAAAGGAGGACATTCAAATGCACTGGCAGTGCATCCAACCACTAACTCTTCAGTAATGGGCGATTGGATCATTGCATATGGTGAGACTAATAAAGTGGGTAGTGCTTCTTCGTTGCCGAGGTACCTCAAAGAATGTCAGAGCAGACAGTCAATTGATGCGGTTTTGTGAAGCAATGAGGTGGTAGTGGGAAAGTTGTCCAAACCACATAATCGAGACCAGACTGTGTCATCCTGCAGACAAATTCACATTCCTGCCAAGCGTCTCCACGCGCGCTCTCCTCTCCTCCACTCATGCAAATCAGATTGTCATCATTTGAATTGACGCCTCTAGAACTGGATCATTTTCACCGGAGTTGGAATGAAGATGGCGTGAAGTAGTGCAGCGTTGACCAGCTACCATAAAAGCAGGAGCGCCACCTGTCGAGCAACACACACTTGCTTAGGGCAATTCCAAGTCTCCGATCCTCACGACTCACTGTTCATACTACTCGTCCTGTCAGCAGTACGCACACATTTTTACATCAAATGGATTTCTGCTTGGATGGGCAATCCATCCAACCGAACTGATTCCATTGGGTAGTCAATCAGCCTGATGGTGGAAGGACGTTGTTGATGGAAATGTTCGCATTCGACACTGGAATACACTAAACTGAGTAGGTGGAATGCGTTCACTCAAGTGCTTCCATCCATAACAAATCAGTCGTCTACACTACTCATCACCACTCCAACTAACAGAACAACTACTAGCTGGAATGGAATGGCACTTACGTTTGTGTTAGTAGACCATGTGCAATCAAGTGGGCTTCTTTGTGGTGCACAAGGTGATTGTTATCAGAAGGGAAGGCTTTGACTGCGGGGAATAAACACTTCCTGTGCGGTCCCTCTCACTGTCCACATGTTCATCGGTCAAGTGACATTTGGATTGAATGACTGCAAGCCTCACCACCCACACCAAGGTTAGGCGCCTATCAAAATGCCTTTCGCCTCACCCTCCTCCCACACCCCTAACGACAATGTGCACATATTCCACGTGTCCAGGTGTGTCACTCGTGCATGATGGAAGAGGGTGCTGTGGAGGAGGGTGTATAAATCAGTCGGTATTTTCAAAGCCAATGTGCAGCACCACTGCCATTATTGCCACCACTATTGGTTGGAAGTCAGAGCTCTTCTCGATGTCAGTGGAAAGTCGTTGCAGTGACGTGATACAGCAGTTTGATGGTACGGATTGCCGCAGTATTGGTGGTAAGGTGACTGTGAAGTGGTAGCATGGAGCGCCGACATCGAAGGGATCGGCAGAGGAGCAGGTGCAGGAGTAGGAGATGAAGATGGAGAGGGAGAGGAAGGAGCAGTGACTAGCTGTGAATCATTTGCGATGATTATTTGTGTTTCTCGAACTCAGAACGCAGCTGTGGATTGCTGTCATGACTGCATACTTCTAGGCGTCTCCCACTTTGTAGTGGGAAGGCAGTTGGAGAAGGCGTGGTCGTGTCAGAGGGAAATGGATTAATAGTGACTGGGTTGTGGGTTGCCAGGTTTTCCTTTGTCAGACCACTTGAGGTCCTCATGATATCCTAGCGACTTCATTCTCAAGACCGTCTCACTACGCAAATTTGTTGGCAAATCGGTGGTGGAAGTAACCCCCTCGCTAGCACTCACCTATTTGGTAACTGATGCTGCTGTCAGGTGTAAAACGCAACTTTCTAACATTACATTTTAGACTTTCCGTCTTCGGTCAGCACGCATGTCCGCAGCAGTTGTGTATGAGTGGAGAAATGAGGAGGAGATGGTGACGAATCACTTTGTTGGTAGAAGGGTAGTGCCAGGATGTAGATGTAAATGAATGACACGACTGGTTGCATCGCTGTCACTGATGACTGTGCAAGAATTGCTAGGTTAGAGAAGTGGCCGAACGGAGGTGTTTTGGGTCATTCTCATTACATTACCAGTGAAATCTTGCAAGAGGGCATCGTTTACTGCAAACACGCTTCTTCCCCTTCTCCTTCCTCCTCCCCTTCTTCTCATTCGGCATCAACACGTTCTTCTTCTTCGGGTTTCCTGTAAAGTTGCTTCGGTTAAAATCGCAGTGATTGATGAGGCGGGAACTTTAGTCTGTAGAGCTCATCTGAGCTGTTGGATTGACGTGGTGCAATGGGTCGCGGTCGATGATGTGGATGATGTGGCGTGGGAGTAACCAGTTTTGCTCACTTCCGAAGAAGGGAGGTGTGAGGGGAGAGCTCATGGGTGCTTTAAACGGAATAGACGAAGACAATCATGACTGCACGTGGAAGAGTAATTAGTTGAGGAGGAACATCCGCATTAGATTTGATGAAGATTGGGAGAGTGGTGAACTGACTTGCGAGTGCGTGTGTTGATGGGTGGCATTACATATGAAGGAAGGTGACAACTCCGAACTCACTACCGTTGGTCATGTCTGTAGAAGACTTGGAGGGTGGTGAGGTCCAGCGGTAGAACTTGGAGCTGCTGAGAGGTTCAACAATGGTAAAGCGTACTTTGTTCTTTAACGCCAATGACGAAGGTTGTGGTGGTGGTTGTGTTGGTGGTAATGGTTAGTATCAGTTTACCATCTCAGCAGTCAATTCCGTGAGCATCGTCTGCCTGTCTAGTGTAATTGTACAAATGGCAAATGATTCTGCGCAAATCCTTTAGTGAGGTGTGAAGAATGCAGAGAGAGACGTGGAGAGGGAACATAGTTGTTTTCAAACTCGGATGTGAGTGATCGTGAAAGGTTAGCACACGTTCAGTATGGAGACGGGCTGATTGTTCCACAAATGATGGGCGGAACTACGTTGCAGTTGAGCACTAGGAGGAGTGCAAGCCATTGGCAGCTAGACGCAATGCGGAGCAGGATGAACGCTCCTCATTTGCAGCCCTCACTCCTCCTCCTCCTCCTCCTCCTCCTCCTCCTCCTCCTCCTCCTCTCTACCAACTATCCAGTACTGCCTTCCACTTCAACGTCACACTTGTCGAGGAAAAGTGTTGGAATACCCTCACCAAATGCTTCATACTCCTCCTGAGTGAAGTGACAGTCATCGTTGACGCGGTGTTTAAAGCACCTGCACGACCGAATGCTCAACCCAATGCTCAACTGGGACACAATGCGTAGGTGCATAGTCGTTGCTGTGCCCATGAATGCGGTCCTCAATGCGAGACAGTACTGAAGGTGGAGCTGTTGGGGAACGACGTTAGGAGGGCATTACATCTCGCCTTATCTATGCTCAAATCTCGTCACGAGATTGGGGTCACACGTGGCGCTGGTCCATGCTACTGCGTACTACCTCATGCATAATTTAAGCCCATTTCGAATTTACTTGATAGGCATGCAGAAGCCGAGGAGGTGGTGAGGGAGGTGGTGGATGGAAAGGGGCAGTGTTGCTCCTCCTCTACCACCACTATCCCCTCTCCTTGCCTTGCCCAGCCTTGCTTGCCCTCTCCTGCCCTGGCTTTTATAACGGGACTGGGTGGTGTTATGTCGAATCAAACATGGTGCCACTGATGACTGCGCAACTAACAGTGGAAGTCAGTGACATTTTCTCGCAGTGGGAAAATTAATAAAGTAAGCAGCAAACAGCAATACGTCGACTGAGTTCTGGCAATGATAGCAGTGGAAAGGACAAAGACAATCGCCTGGCTGCTGGACGAATGTGTGATGTTGGGTGTGAGTGTGTTAGCTGATAATATCGGATTAGATGGAATTGAACCTGAAGCCACACTTATGGAGGCCTGAATGCCTCAACATTCAGAAGGTTCTCTACCTTACCTTAAGCACTGATATCTCATTATTTTTAGGGGTAAATAATTGTCTTAAAGGCTAAGAAGCGTCTTTTGAGAAGCTGCTCCTCATCCAAATAGAAGAGGCGGCTGGAGATGGAGAAGGCTACAAATCTTCAGCTGATAATTGCAAACACTGTACCTAGTTCTGAAAGTTCTGGTGAGAAAATCGGTATTTTGCCAGCCTAGTCGTGCCTCCACGTCTTTGCGGTAAATTGCTTCACCACATATTGGACTTTCCTTCTTCGGTCAGCTTCCATGTCCCTTCTTCCATCTCCATTTCCCACTCCGTGCTTCTAATATCAGGGTTTGCCTTCACTCCTCTTTCTCCTCTCTAGCAGTGCTCCTCTCTGGTGTAACTAGGACAACGTATGTGACAAATTTGCCTTCTGTGACCACAACTGACCTGTCTTCAAGTGATCTGAAATTGCCATTGCTGAATTGTGGAAATGTGTTTCGTTCTGCATTTTGCAAGAAGTGTTCCTACCTTCCCCCACCAACTGGCCTCTAACCAAACGCACTCCCCTCTCGCATGTTTGTGTACTTGGTATGGCTTGATGTCGGTTTGCAGTCAGTTGGATGACTGCAGTGCAGATGAGTGAAGTGGCGGCACTTAGTGACTTAGTACTTTGGGTTTGAGAAGACGACTGTGTCCAGACAAGTGTGTGCGATAATATGAGGCCAGTAGGTGCTGTCAGCACTTGGAATTTGCTTGCCTGCCTCCTCGTCAACTCGGGGCGAGCACGTGAGTTGTGGTAGGCGAAGGCAGTGGCATCCTTAATACCCGACCACTGTGGACATGACAAGCTACTGAAATGACAGTCGGTAAACAGGAATACGCAACGCCAGCATCGCCTGTGTCTTCCTACTAGTTGTCACTTGGGGGCAGATTTTAGACATTAGTTCAAGAGGACAGTGAGGTTGATGTGAAAAAAGGTAAGGGGATATGATAGGTGAAATGTTGGAGTTGTTAGAAGTGGGTGCTGATTTAAGGTGAGGGTGTGGTGATAGGCGAGGGAGAATGACTGCCTCCATCTTAGGAACAATGACTGAAAGCAGCAACTACACAGTAAATGTGATCGTTTGAAGTTCATTCTTTCTCTGTACATGAGTCAAACTAGGTTTTTTTGCTTATCGAACCGCTACGAATTAAGACTTAGCAATAACATTCAGAAACTGTTTTTTGGGTCCTTTTTAGAAGGAATCGGAAAGTTACACACACACAAACGCAACATTTGAAATGCAACACGTGTATGCGAAACCAAAAACGCTAAAAGGACCTGACTACTCAACATATTTCGTTGTGCACTTATTTAAATAACTTCACTGCTACAATATATTTGGTTGTTTGGAATGTCAAATTTTGATAAACACTCTTGCAGCATACTTGATGGGTAACTTTTGGGCAATGGGAGATTTGGTGTCGCCCTTTTACTGGATTAATCATGGAGCTAAGGCTACCCCCCAGAATATCAAAATGGGGGAGATATTAATTGGGTTGCTTAGGGCAATGCTAAAGTGCCGAAAGTAATCACAAATAGGCTAATTAGTCAAGTTTTTCTTCTTAAACCTTATTAATCTATGTAAAATCTCCTTGCCAGTATCACACTTCAACTACTGAAATATCCAGTAAGTAGAAGGTTTTCTACCTGGAGTTTTGATCACCGTCTTGACGACTTGACTCTTCAAGCATCATTTTACTTTACATTTGACCACCATTTCTCACAGGTGCCTTGTAAAGTCACTAAAGAAATGCAGCACAAGCAAAAAATTGTCTTTTATTTAAAAAACCGTCACAAATGATTTGTAAGTAGCCGGATTTCCATTCCCTTACATAATAAAAGCAGCAACTTTAGCGTTCCCTCTATTTTTAGCAAACTAGAGATCAGTAGACCCGCTGCCTGGGTGGCACTAGTGAAGCTTTGCGTCACCAATGTGGAGGTTAATTTATTGCACTCATTTAAAAGACCAGTGATTTACCTTGGGTACATGAAATAGGGCCTTGTGTCGGCTGATCAGGTCAATTTGTGCTTGTTTATTTATTTACACTGACTAATTTGAGGTGGACCTGACCATAAATCTCCACCGTCGGCATGATTTTGAAAAAAATAACTTAAAAAGCTGAAAAGTTCATTGCGTTACAACCGTGATGGAGGCTGAAAAAATCTAACGTTGTTGGTGTACTTTTCCGTTTACCCTCCTACGGTGAAATTGTATTCGGATGGTGGAAGGCCTAGAAGGCATGGAAAGATACAAAGATGTCATGCCGACAGATTTAAAATCTACACAGGAGGGTAAACAGCTTTGGCCCCTTTGATGCAGATATAGTGGATAGACTGATGGGCTATCAGTGACAGAAATGACAAGCGCCAAGATGATGACTGTAATCGTGAGGACTGATACACCGCTGTAGATAAACATCCTGACGATATCAATACTTCTCTATTGAAGAAAACAGGAAGTGGATTAATTATAACAGTTTGGATGCGTTGGCATTGAACCGGGCTGCCTTATGTGTGGTAAGTGACACTTTTACCCAGAATTAAGTCAACATGTCATAAAACAGCTTTCTGGAAGTAAACACATAAAACTGATGCAAAACATGTGCTGGAAATTCCTTGTATTTGGTATTCCTTGCCCTCCAAAAATTAGGATTGGATCATGACCACTTCACTCGAGCTTGGCAACTCGATGTGGCATCTTCCATCTAAAAGATAAGTGTCTGGGATGATACGATGCTCATTTAATGCAAGTGAAGACAGAAGAAAATGAAATTTTAAATCTGATTCTTATGGTTTATAGCAGTCAGTACCAATTTTTGGTGATTTCGTAACCGCCTAACCTTTAAGGGTTCCAAAAGTTGTTGCAACCTCGCAGCCTAGTAAAATATATGGGAAAATGAGTCTGGGAAACTGACCAAAAACAGGCAAAAATCAAAGAGCGTTTTCTGTGATCATTTTTTTCCTGGCTTTTGCGGCTGGCAACTGTTCACCGTCAACTGGTAAATCTCGTCAAACCGGCAACGCTGGTGCCGCCGCTTACACCGTGTCCGCCACCACCCCACTGGCACCACCACCACCATCTCACTATCCCCAAAAAGCACGACTTGGCACGGCCTATAATGCGAGTTGTGAGGCGATTTACCCCTCATTTGGGGCTTGCACCAAATGTAAAAACATGGTAAATTTGTTTAGGTGAAGGGGAGACAGGACTTTACCTCTTGGTATAATCTAGGCCCTTATTAATGTGTAGGAATAATTTTTGCTTTTCATTATTTGCCAGTACTGTGTACTTGGTTTACGACAGCGTCCACTTGTGTATTCATTGACAAATGCCGACGACAAGAGACTTACTTTAATCACAACTAATGAGGCGGTTATGGGGTAACTGAGAAAATATCCGTTCCCGGCATCGAAATGTCTCCACTTTCGCCTGTACATCGAGGTAATGCGCTGCAATTGAGTGGAAACCCAATTTTTTAGAATAACTTCAACTTAAACTTTCGGTACAAAGACGTATCGGTACGTGGCGATGTGTGACCGAATTACTGTCTTGTGGTTTGGCCATTAATCACTGTTTACCTCTCTCACTCTCTCTATGTGTGTGTGTATGTGTGTAAGTGAATGCACGTGTGTGTAACTGGCTTTCGATGGAGCCGTATCCACGCTGTAGACTACGCAAGTACATATCAAAGCCGGGAAGCGGCTTTTCAATTCCCTCGATTCCACTGTAGACCATTAAAGTACGCTTTACCGTTTTCCCATTGGGTCCACCCAAACTTGGCTCAGCCTTGGGAGAACACACTGGCGGTATGGGAGTCTGACATCGGTGGGAACAAGCGATAAAAGGTACAACTTTACCATCATACTGAGCAGCTGTCAAGACTAAACTGTTAAGTCCCAAATTACAGTGTGAAGTTTGGTTACGGTGAGGATGCTTGTCAATTTAGCACTGCCGCCTAAAGACAAAAGTCTAGTCGCTAAGGTGATGGAAACGCACATTTAAAGGGTGGAAACCCGTCACCAGCTAAGGTCAGGCAGCCTGTCGTGGAGGCATTTAAGAAAAGTTGGAAAAGGAGGTATCAGCTAGTAAAATGTGCAGCAGAAGGGAATAATGGCGAACCTTTATCATGACTTTGTGCATATGAGTTGAAGTGGGTGGGGATGAAAGTGGAAAGCTTGTCACTTGATTGTCATTTGGCAGATGCACCAGAGAAATAAGAGCATTTTAAAATAAAAAGGGTGAATAACTTTAAAGATACGCTTTAGACACCTGAAGTGAGCACAGAGGTGAGGCTATAAAAAAGTGGTATTTTTTTGATGCTATTTAATTTGAAAAGTTGACTATCAAAATTGACTAAAACCTGGGAAAAGGTGGCGAAGGCATCTGTCAAAATCTGAGTGCTCCAAAGATACTTTTTTGACACAACTCCTTCTTGACTGGGCACGGAGATGAGGTTATTTAAAATGGGGATTTTTCGATGCTACTTAATTCGAATAGATTGACTACGTTAACTGACGAGAAATCGGGAAAAATTGGGAAGGCGGTCATGTAGGCGAATGACCGAGAACGTTAAAGTGTACATTTGGTTTAGCTGCTAATATCGGATAATCCATAAGGCATCGGTAAATGAGTCGTACCCTTTAAATCCCATCACCAGCGCTCTACTCATTCCTCTCCAGCAGAACGGCCCCACTTCTAATATTTTGATTCCTTTAGTGCAGACAGTTTATTAAAAATTATTTACTAATTAATAATAACAATATTTTGTCTGCAGCAGCTTTGGCAGTTGATAGGTATACCTAACCTGACACCCCTCGTGTCGCTTGTAATAAATGTAGCAAGTTTTATGTGGGGTGTGGTACCAACTCTCAGCATCTCAGATTGGCAGAAAAACACAGAATTGAGTAGAAATTGAGGCTTCTAAAAACAGTTTTAAGGAAATGTTCATGGGCGTGCTAATTTTGGTGGGTGGGGCAATTTCCGCTTAAGACTGGGGAGAGCAATCCACTGCCGTTTCCATGGTCTGGTTCAGTGTGGGTGGGTGGATGAGGCTGCTGCTATTATTACTCGGGTAAACGGAAGGGTCTGACACTCAAAAACACATTACCTCCCTATGTAATTAAGCCTTATACAGTGTTAGGGCGTTGATGCAGCCAGGAGACACTTAGACACTTAAATAATGCGTTAAAAACATATTTGAAACAATAGTTCCCTCACATTGCACAGGACCTCAATTCGTGCTTGTAGCAAAACAGATAAGTTAAATGAGCCATATGACCATCCAATTTAACCGATGCCGGTGTCACATGCATGTGACGCAACGGTTTTGCCACCTGAGCCCGATGCCATAAAGAAGTGACAAGTGTCTTGCATCAGTTTCAGATTGGTTGTGGAAAATCACTTCAAAATCGAATTGGTTGAGTTCAAAACAACTGATCCTGGGCCTTTTTAGACATGGCTGAATGAGGTTAAAAATAGAAACATTTGGTGTTCTCTCACAGCGATAGAACATCTGAGCTGCAGCAGTAGACTTTCTTCTAGGATGCTGGAAGCAAAATTGGCAATATTTGTGGCAGTTGTTACTACTAGCAGGCACAAAATCCCCACCTCCGGTAACAAAAGTCACTGATGTCCATAAAAGATCTCTACAATCCATCTTAATTAGCCAGGCACAATGGATACCTGGTAACTAGGATGAAAATGCAGCTTAGGGGTCTAGTCCTCATTGGCGGTCAGGTCGTTAGAGAAAACTCCTTCTGTTCCGCTTCCAGCTGTGGGCAGTTATCGCCAGTTAAGTACATATTACTTGTGCTCTCTAATTGTCCAATCTCTTTTAGCAGGACGCATATTTTCTTCAAGTGGACCAAGTCATAGCAAACAGCTTACTTCTTTCTTACTAGGCCAATGTTTAGCTTTTCTTCAGCAATTTTGATGTGCAAAATATTACCAAGAGAAGGGATTTCTTGATATTCCACTATCGAGCCATCAAAGGTAGAAGGGGGATCAACTCCCTCCCTGACTGCGGGGTCATAGCGCCTTGTTATACCTTCCTTACAATGTCAGTCCTGCAAATGAACCTTTGGTGCTTCATATGAGATTAAAAATACGCTAAAAAACCTCTTTAAATTCCACTTTAACCTATCAGGTTTTATAAATGGGTGAGTTTATAAGAAAATTGGTTGTTTTTCCCCTTCTACTCCAAGTTTGCGTGTAACTGATGGAATGCTAACAAAAGAAGGCATTTAGTTCACTGTGAGCCATGAGCCATTTCAATATACCGTCTTCACGGATTGTGGGATGATATCAGCCTCCCCTCCGGAAATTGGCGATGCATTCAATATGTCGAAGAACTCCTAGTACAGGTCATCAATCTTTTAAGTTGGTGATACAGGCTGACCAACTTTCCGGTGTGATCGTTAGGCACCCTCCTCCTCAACAATTTGTTTAACTTCCAAAAAAGCAAGAGGTAGATAACTATGTGTTTTAAGTGATAAGGAAAGTTTGTAGTTGGGGGTAAAGGTCAGTTAAGGCACTGAATAACACAAAGAAAGTTATTTTGTAACATTTTCCTTTTCACTGACATTGACGCAACGCCTTAACCACCGATTTTATCTTCCATCATTTAACTTTAAGGTCTTTGATGAAATAATTTCGTCACGCACTCCGTCCAGTCCTCAGACTGACCTCAATAACGACTTGCGTTTACGGTGGGGCTTAAGCTCACTTAGTTGCACGACTTTCTAATAAGCAGTTCCTTTTGTCATCTTTGTCATTATCATGACAACAAAGAGGCACTCTGTAAGGATGTGAGGCGGAAGTAGGCATTGAAAGCCAGTGAATATCACCCTCTTGAGCCCGGTTGGTGAGAAATGTTGGAATTAAGAGAATTAGCTCGGAAAAGTAGGGAAATCCAGGTCTACTGGACTCACTCTTATGGGTGCTACTGCTACTCAAATCAGTATAAGTTCATTATAAAACAAAAGTAATCTTGTGGTAGGGGAAACGAGGTAAAATTGTCTAGGTAGACTAATAGAGAGTGGGGTAATATCGCTTGAATAATTTAGCCATTTATAGTTCGCAGATCAAAGACTAGGTGAATGCAAGGCGCTCGCAGGGTAGTGCAAAAAATAGATATAAATTTGAAAATACACAAACCCATCGAAAGCGACGCTTTTGTTAATCGTTTTGGAGTGGCTTAGTGGCTGATCGACTGCACTGATGTACTGCCCTTTGATTGGTCCACAATGTCAAGGTCGGCCGCAACACGCATGTGCCGAGTTTTGTCCGCACGTGCGCTCGAACGCGCATTTAATCGGAAGACCTGGAAACCTCCAGTTCTCGAGATTACCCTCGCCTTGTCTTGAATGCCCTAACTCATCTCCACTCACTCACTTACATCACTCCTCCCACGCCCTTCCCAATGCTGTCGTATACCCGTAGGTGAGAATTAGACCTCACACAGAATGCGTCGTCTACCTGGCTACCTGATCTCGGGAGTGCATTTTACCACAGCCTGTGTGCTTCTCTTCTTTCTGATGCCACGTCGAACGGGCGCCTACAGACAGAGGAGTTTCTCCAATTATAGAACTCCCGACACAGCAGTCGATTTTGCTGCTGATCGAGATCAACTGGAGACCCACATGCGACAAAACACGCGGTCCTACTGTACTTGTGGGAATGACATCCTCCAGAGTAGGTTCTGCAGACAAGACTTCGGTAGGTCACGATTTAGGACCCATTTTTTGTGGCCACGTAATTCATTCGTGTGATTTAGTCTGTGCGATCGAAATTCTCAATGAAACTCCGAGTTGTTTTTAAAGTCAGCAAAAAAATTTTTTGATTTTAAGTGCATTATCATTTATTTTCAAACTGATGATTAGATAATGGTGGAGAAGGCATTATTTCGGTATATCAGATTTTATTGACACTCCCTCTGTTTAATGGAATTTTTTCGAGCCTAGCAACTTGACCTTTACTTCCTAAAGTTTTTAATGAGGGAAAGTGTATTTTTTGCTTACATTTGAACGCTTGTTTATTAGTAAACAAATTCAAACAACTAGAAGATGCGGGTGTATTTCCCTTGATGATGACATTCGCCCTATCGACTGTCAATCAGCGTAAGAGTTAGGAGGAGGGGGGGGGGGAAAGGAAATAACTCGTTGAATTTTGCTTCACAAATAAAAATGAAAAACTTATTTTGCTGTGTGATTTTAAAGACAGGAATAGAATTGACAGAGTTATCTGAGAGTAAATTCCAATGTAAGAGGAAGTTCACATCTCCCTTTCTCCAGACATTGGCAAAGAAGTTCTACTGCATTTAGGCCTCTGGAATTTGCAAAGCAAAAAAGGTTATCAGCATACATAATCTAAGGAAACATTTTGGTCGTTTTATCCACACGTGACAATGTCAAGTTAGCTCCACTTTTTGTGCATCTTTAAACTTATTTTGACAAACAACTGCGTTTTGCGTCAATCCCTTGTCAATCAATATAATATTCGGACGGTCATGAAGTCGACTCCGGAGCTTAGTTAAAGTCCTCACATCCATATCCTAATCCATTCCCCTTATCACCTGACCTCAGGTCAGCCCTAATGAAGCCTTTCGGGGCTCAAACCAGGGGCGCGAATTTCCTCACCCGAACACACTCTTTGATGGTGACCAGATAAGTGACTGTGTGTACGTGTGCATGTGTTTAGAGGATGAAATCCGCCTTCACCGACGTCAGTACACCAACTAGTTTAAATGGCACACCCGCAAATTTCGTGGCCAGATCTCAGGTTTCGTGGGCTTACCAGATACAACACAAACCCACCTTATGTACACCCGCTTTCCTGGCTAAGTTTACCACATTCTATGGCACCTGTTTTGTTTTAACGTACTAGAACTAAGGTCATTGTTTTAAGCGCAAGGACTTATTGCATTAAATTGAAAAAAACAAACGAAAGTGGCTCATTGTTCTCGACGTTTTGGATCCCCAAAAGATTTAGGAACCTCGTTGCACCCTCTACGTATATTATTAGCATCAGCATGGTTTTAAACAGACTCTGTTTGCCGAAAGCACTGGAATTAAACGGCAAAATCCCACAAAAATAAAAACGATAGTAGATATCGTTTAATCTCTGTCTGGTACCTTTAGACATCAAATACCTGTCCTGACTTTCATCCCTACGATAGCATTCAATAAGCCCTACCTATTAGGATCAAAAAGATATGCCATCTGATGTGATTTATTAACCCTTCCTGTGCTTTTTGGTGCATTAGGTATGGGGCTACCTCAGTCTGTATCCACTGCTTTACTCTCAAATCGTGACATCAAATCCATTAAGACTAATTTACAAACTTTGGTAAGAATAGGAGGATGGAGAAAATCAAGGAGGAAAAAGTGTGGTTTGAGGTGAATCGACATGATCTGTGATTGTTTCTTTAAATGCATACTTCCCCTCTGCAATGAAGGGCTCCTAATAAGCTCAGATCGCGGTCATATTCCTTCTAAAGGCAAAGGAAATACCCCTAGTTGAAATCAAAGTTTCTGTAGACTCCTTAAATCCACTTACTTACGATCCTTTCTTTGGCCATGTTTAAGTTCTTTTTAGGCATTTCTTTTGAAGTGGTGCTGAGCGAGTCGCTGAAATAATTCCCAGCAGTCAATAAGGCGTATTACGTTCCACTGACAGTAGATTTTCAGGTCTTACAGCTTCTTTACAAACGCCTAATTTGTAAGGCTTTTGTGCGCAGATATTCAACCAAGTCGAGTTTTGTACACATTTTAGAGCGTTACTTTGATGCCACTCATACCAAGTACTGAGCGCAAGCACAGCCCTTCAGCATACCAAACTCGCAGACCAATCAACCAACGTTGAGCCCCTTCTTGAAAAGGCACCAAAATAGGACTACTTTCAAGAATAAAACGAAGTTTATTGTTAAGATGTTAGTTTCCCTCGAAAATGGAAAACCAAGTGATAAGAAAGTGGTAAAGAAGGATATATGGGGTCAGAATGGTTTTGGAGATTTATAGCAACTCCATAGCGGGCAACATAGACGGCACTGACGCGTTTTCAAGATGGCCATGCAAATTAGCGAATCAAATTGTAAATGTTGACACTGAGTTCCTCACTTAAAGCCTAAAAATTGCTTCCTGCGAGATGAGTTCCTTTGACTACCTCCTCCTGCAAAGTCACCTCAGGACAAAAAGCTTTCATTTGATTGGAACAGAGACCATTTACCCTTCCAGCAGCGTAAAATATATCCAAGACTTCATAATGACAGCATATTTTAAGTAAAAATGCTCAGATGGAGAAAGATGATGGCATTTTTGCAACTTTTATGAAAGTATACCATTATTATAGTTATCGTGGCAGGAAGAGCACCAACGAAGCCTCGAACATTCTACAAGGCAAGTGGTCCAAATCTCTTGCACTTTGCGGGCACTATCCTATCTCTGGAGGTGAAACAAGTCCTAAGGGGACCTCTTGTGGCGAACAAAACTGTCGATGTTCACTTCATCCAAGGAGCTGCATGCGGTGTAACCCCGTCTATGATTCCATCAAAAAAGGCCAATTTTCTAGTCACAGGTTGGTACGAATGCCCGCACCTCGTATGGCTTAGATTCAATGCACTTATAGCTTGATTTGATGTAGGTTGGCACACCCTGAGGGCCCCATTGACCTTCCCAACCACAATGGTCTGATAGAACCAAGGCGTTTTCCCATACGAACCTTGTTACTAAGCCCGTGGCGCAAATTAATCCACTCATTCTATTAACCCCTAAAATGAGCGCAAATGAAAGATTCTGATGATCAAAATGGTTAGGATGAGTTTGAATTGGCGAACAACTTTACTTGTCAGGCTAGGTGGTTTAATTAAACAATCCCCCAAAAAATATCCCTAACAATATCTTCAAATTACACTAAAATTAGCGTCCCTTGAGGTTTTGCTTTTGTCTATTTCTTCAAAGAAGGCAACAGTTCTTATTATGTAAAGCTGTATTACACTTCATTCTAAGCTTCTTATACCTGACTTCCAGTAGACCGTTTTTGTGGTTCTTACCAAAACTTACACCCTAGTCGACGATTTCAGTCGTGGCCATGCCCCATTAAATTGCTTAAAAGTGGGATTCACCCTCTAAAATATGCTCCCAGTGAAGCTATTTTCCATTTTACCACCTCAAAAGGAAAATAAATCTTTTTTGCCTGGTTTTAAACAGATACCAAGTCATTGTTTCCTTTTTCTAACCTCTTATTCAAAATCCAAGCCAACTTCTTTGTTAACTACTCATGAGTCGTAGTTTAAAATAGGAGGTACATCTTGGCGCCAACGAGTTTGTGTATATATTCGCTTTACCTTTCCAAGGATTTCACCTCTGCTCCCCAAGCTGTGATAAAACTTACCATTATCACCATCCACAGACAACGCAAATGTTTCTTGTGACACGGTGTAGCGCCTCCATGTCCCTTAAATTTCTCTCAGTCACACAAATCGCTGGTCTGTTCTTGGGACTCTACAATTGCAATAAGGAGTCCTGTCGAGTAAGTCTTCCTGTACTTTACCACTTTCTTTGATACATATGTCACAACGTAAGTTGTTTTCATATGTAGTGCTGATATGTAATAAAATACTGGTCGTTTTTATCTACTTGAAACATAAAATTAAGATAGGGGTAGTGCAAACAACAGATAATTGGAACATTAGACCAATTACTTTCACAGTGTGTCTTTGTAAACAGTGTAGAACATGATTTTACAGGAGCCTCGACCATATTTCTGGGAGCCGCCACAGCAAGGTACACTAACTCAGACCTGCCCTTACCCCTACTCGGCCAGCCAGTGCTACAACCGATATGGACTTTGCACCAAGTCCTCCCTCAATCAGAGTACCTGTACTTTTCGAGCAGTGAACCGCATACCCAAAAGCGAAGCCGTGCTGGCTAAAATCCCCTCTGAGCTTCATGCCACCGTACACAGGGCACTTTCATCCCATGTAACTGATGAACAACGATTCCGTGCATGTCTGTGGCACTCAGGAAGTGCTTGAGATAACACTTCCTCCCAACACTGAGCCACCTTTGCACACGCACACACCCATCCTTCTCTTTTCCTCCACTCCAACTTTGTACATACAAGTCTTCTGGGAAAGCCACTTGCATTTTGTGGGTAACTGTATTTAACCAGCTGTTTAGCGTGTGCGTTTTCTCTTTCTTTCTTTTCTGTCCGTGTTGAAGAACCGTCCGCTACGCTTACCACACCCAGTTCGCTCTACTACCTCATCTCGTTGAGTAGACCAGTTTTGCAGAAAAGAAGAAACGAACAACCTTGTTGTGTATAGTTGTGCAACTGGACTTCTCTTACTCAACTACGAGGATGATCACTGCAACAGAAGGGGAAGTGGACTTACTTCTTTTTGATTACATTGAAACCTGTTGTCTATGGGTAGAATAAAAGAGGTAAGAGGAAAATTAGATGCCATAATTAGGCAGCAGCATCCACCAAAATCCGCGTTTGTAAAGTCCTCTAGCTTGAAGTAGTCTACAAGAGACCGGATATCCTATTTGTGCGCTTTCAATAAATGGAATTAACACATTCAAGAGGTCTGGAATAAATTTAGAAGTAAAAAAGCTTAAATTAAAGACGATTAATTACTCAAACAACTTTTAATTCTGTCTTCGATGCACAACATGGAAATATTTCTAGGAAAGAGGGTTTACACGTTTACGAAGCCATGTGAACTGAACAGGTATTAGCTAAAAAAAATCGGTTCTCAATAAATCTCGATATTTTAGCGGCATTCATGTAACCTTCGAGTTCGAGCTGATAGCCGAAATTCGAGGTGGTTAAAAAGGCCCATCTGTCGTGCGCCTAAGTTTGCAGCAAACTCTTGCCTTCTGTAACGTTTTGATGCCAAATGCATTAAAATTTTTGAGTGGATTTGATTACCTCCACCACTGATGTAGCGCCCGAGCCACTCGTAACGACTGGAAAAACAAAACATGAGGGCGATCCCACGAGGCTAGAATGTTGACCGAATTACGGAGACTAAAAGCCTGCATAACCAACCACACCCCATTAATATGGCGTCAAAAAATACATTAGAAATTAACGGCTCTACTGATGAAGGCTTAGAAATTTTATGACAGGAACCAACCGTGTCTGTCGATAATAAATGAATTCAAGAATGAGTCCTGAGTCCAAATTAAAGGACTTCATCAAAATAAACCAAATCACGCTGGGGGAGTAGTCAGACTGTAATTTGAGGACAGCAACAGATATTAATTGAAATCATAAGGGAGACATTTAACAGGATGATGAACCAACTAAAAGTCGTAAGTAAGTGCAGAAAATATCGACATTTTTATCGCACGTTCAATCGTTTGAGCTCTTCACTCTCCGTGATTTGTACTTCCGTTTGTGCGATGTGGCTCGCAGTTTGCCAAGCCTCCTGTACCCTAACGATAGGTCGTTCAACCAGTCATGAATTACATCCAGTTTAAGGACGACTCATAACCCACATCAAAACCCACTTTTTTCTACAAAATTTTTTAATTTTGTACTTTGAGGGTTGGCCTGCTTATTTAGCTTGACTTGAAGACGAAACAGTTCATTGCCTGGGCAAAGTCACACATTAATGTGTATTTACAAAATTGTCAAAACCTTATTTTTTGCATTTTCAGGTAACAGTGGATTGACTTTTTAAAGAATCAAAGTCTTACTAGAGGTGTAGAACTTTTAATAGATTTTTGTTGCTACTTGTTGGCACTTTATAGCTAAAACCTTTTTCAGAACTTTATTGACTTAACTTCATGTTGCAAATTAATTAGTACTAATCGTGACTTCATGTCACTAACGTTAAGGATACTAAGTGATAGCTAGCAAGAAGTACTTTACTACCTTTCTTATGATAAGAATATTTTATTTTGCTTATAATGACCTCTCTGGAAGGCGGGAACTCGAGTCTACCTTCCGTGTAACACGTTGCGTCCAGACAATATGTTGTTATTTGTTTTGGTTTTCTTGGTCTCGTTTTTACTTCCCCCATCAACATTCGCCATATATTTTCATATAAAAGAGGGTGCATCCAAGTGCTTTATCGAGGAGGTACCGGACGACACCCCTATTGCTGGTAATTGGGATAACGTAAGCTACTCTATTTTGATACGTAGGTACTTATTCAATAGCTGTATTACAAGATGAGAAATTTGTGCGCTCACCCAAACATGGTGTTCATGTGGAAATAAAAGATCCCGAGGGAAATGTCGTTCTCTCTCGTGTAAGTAGACATTGATAAATTTCGGCAGTTTTCCCCCTTCCTTGCAGATGTACTCACAAGAGGGTCGGTTTATTATCACCTCTCAAACGGCAGGAGAGTACAGCATTTGCCTATCATCAAGCAGCTCTGACTGGACTAAGAGCCTTCTGGTAATTCAATCCCACACCTAATACGTGACTTTAGCGTGTTACCCTCGACATTGCTGTTGGTGACCATGCCCTAAATTTCAAGGAGATAGCATCGAAAGAGGAGCTTAATGAAATCGAGCTTCATATTCGTCAGTTGCTTGAACAAGTTGTGACTCTTGCGAAAGACCAAGATTTCCAGCGGGTAAGACTTCACTCTCTCTCAAGGTCTCTCATGCATTTAAAATAATTGGCGTTACTTTTTCACCGTGTTTAATCCTATAGGCCAGAGAAGAGTACTTCCGACGCCTCAGTGAAAGTATCAACAACCGCGTAACGTGGTGGAGCATCGCACAAGTCCTCCTCCTCTTTCTTACTGGTTTCTTCCAAATGCGGAACCTGCGCTCCTTTTTTCTGGCCAAAAAACTGGTGTGATGGGCTTACAATCATTTATTTACTTTACATAATACACTCAATCACTTCCCCAAATCCCTGTTAATCCACAATTGGTTTGCATGTGCCTCCCCCACTTGTGAGACAAATGAATATGGAAAATCAGTGCCATATTTTTATACGAATGAACACGTGAGTGACAGTCTAAAATTACGTTCATTGAAGTTAGTAGCAGTCATAAGCGTATGCACAAGAGAGGTGGTGGCATTAATTACTGACAGGATACATCGAGTCGTTTAGCTCCCAAAATGCGGAAGTGAGAACTTCTCTATACCTTAAGAGTTCGTTGTCCACCTCAGCAATTTTCTTCAGTAGGATTTCACGCTCAACTTTCAGTTGCAGTGCATTTTCATTGTCTATGCTCGAATTGGTGGAGACTTCGGGTGCGTCTACGTAGGGTATGATATCCTCAGGATTGTCGATACCGAAAAGGGAGCAGGCCTCCGAGACCGTGTTGAAAGTCTAAGGGAGTTGTCAAAACAAGGATTAGGCTGCCTGTTTTAGGTAGATAGGAATTAACTTGGTGCCGGCAACTACCTTCTTGACCGTATTTCGGCAGTGTTGGAAGGTCTCGACACGTTCCTTGAAATTTTTGGAGAGGTCAGCATTCAAGCGTCGGGTTCCCTGAACATCGCGAATGTTTTCGTACACCCGATTTAGTGCCAAGGTGAGATCCCGGATGATACTAGTGGCCTCAAGAAGAGCTTTCTGTCCCTCCACAGTGTCCGACACAGGGTTACAGGTCTCCGACTTGGGCTTTGTTGAGTCCTTTAAGTTAACAGATAAACCTTAAGGACAGACACGCACTTGTAGAAAATGATAAAAGGGAAGGGTAGAAGGGGATAATTTATTTGCATTTAAGACCTCCACGAGAGGACAAAATATCGACATAGTAGCCAGAACGGCGCGCGAATATGAGCCGTTGCTCAACTTTAGCCGCGGGATCCCAGGCTTCAGTGCGACGTCGCCAAAGTTCAAGCAATTCCTGCAGCTTGTGCTCAGCTTTCTTCTCACGTTGCATCTGGAATTTGCGAATAAGGGAGGCAAACTCTTTTCGCCACTTTCTGCGTTTGTGTTTTTTCATTTTTCGACGCCGGTTCTGAATGTCATTGACACATTTGTATTCACCTTCACTTTCAGGGGGAGGCAAAATAAGCGGATCAAAAAACAAGCCAGTAGGGGGTTGAAGAAAATTTTTGTATGAAATCATGTGATCATCAGGCTGAGATGGGACAGAGTACGGGAAAATATTGGGGGATATTATACGGAGTGGCAAGGTAAAGGAATAGCTGTTAGTTCCCACCGTCATCCGGTACTCAGGAAGTCTGCTGGTCGTGGCGCAAAGACATTTTTGTAAATTTACTATAATACGTTAGCGAGACAGAGAAGCTTACAAAATAATCGAGGCTTAAGCAATCGATTAACCAGAATCATATTTTGTAGGCTATTTCGCTGCTGCCCCAGGTAACGAGCTAATTACTTTCAAGCTTATCTAAAGCGAATCATCATTACCAGTGCTTGTAATTGTTAAATGCAAAACAATTTATAAGGGTCTCTTAGGACGCGTGGAGTCTACAATTAAATAAAATATTACAAAGCTTTTTGCAAGCTTCGTAGTGAATAAATACTCAAAATTTGATAGATATTGTATGCTGAAATTCGGTTTGTGTATTATCTATAAAACTTTGCTATAAAAGTCACGCTTGTGTTATGTGATGCATTTTTCGATTTGTTTTAAATGTTGTTCTCTTTTGATTTTTATTGAAAGCAAGTTTACTGCCGGACAAATTGCTTATCGAACCACATTCACTGAAATTTGTTTAGATAAGACTGTTTCGTTCATTTGACTGTGTTTAGGGAGTAAGAAAAGCAATACTTGGTCATAATTTTGGTTTGGAAGTAGTCTGCACAAACTGACTCGAGGCGGATTAACTACGTTGGACTTTAAAATGTACCACCACATCTGCAGTAAAAACGTACCATCAATTAAACAATGATTTTTTTATTCGGGACCTTTTAAATGATACAGGAGGGTACTTGCATTTGTCAGCTGCCAAGCTCTACCACTGCAAAATTCAATGTCTGCTTTACAATTAACTCCAATCCCTCTTTAGTATGACCCAATAATTGAAGTTCGCTGAATTATCTTCGTTTTATTCTTAAGTCCCATGGATTGAGAAAAATGACTATAGGATGGTACTTAGTACCGTGCAGCATAATCTCTCATGGTTTATCCAAGCCCTATTGTCAATCGGTGTCCCTCTTCACGTCGGAAAACTCTGACTAGGTCAATTTAATCTGACAGCTTACCGTTTAAAAGGCCCATGCAAGCAAACCCATATTAAATCCCATTATATTGTGGCATCCAGGCATTCCAAACAATATTCTGCTCTTTTTACTCCGACAAGGTCATCATTATTTAATAATGATTAACTACGGGGGAATATTCAAATGGTCGATTTCGGTTTTGGAGGTTATTAGAGAATTAAGAAAATGATATGACAAAGGTAACCGGTAATCTTGCAGACTTTTCGATTTGACATACGCGAACCATCGTGTGTACTTTTGCACACACAAGTATTCTCACTTTTAATGCAGGATGCTTTAGAAACGGATTAAGTAAGGTGGTGATCACCCTATCTGATTACATTGTCGTCTGTGTTTTTGAATGGGACCTAAACAAGTCTGTCAGTCGATTCGTTAGGCGTTGGTGATTCTCCAATTTACCTGATATTGTGTGCACACGTTCAGTGATTAAAGGTTGAGGGCGTGGGGGAGAGGAGGGTGCTGTGACCACACCCAGACCTGGCAATGACAAGACACACGCTGGTAAATTTCTTTGTTTGTACGACCGTTTCACTGCGGTGAGACCACACCCATGTAGTGGTGTGGTGGGACCAAAATACACTCAAAACAAAGTTTCAGCTCTGTCATAGTGTTTCACTTTGTGTATCACATAGGAGGAAGGCAGTTCAGCGACATGATACCGCATCGCCGAGGGCGAAATGCAATCAAGTAGACACACATTTCACCTGTCATCTAGTGGGCTTGTTTCCCGTACAGCTGACTCAATTTAAGCTTTTTAATTCAAATTGCATTTGAGGAGTTTTAACGAGGGTCTATTGTACTACGCTGGTTGGTTGTTTAACTCTCGGCTTTGGTGAAGGAGCTATTTAGGTGCCCCGACCTTTTATTTTCGGCGTATGAGCTAACCCCTGAGCCATACCAGTTGCTCTATGCTCTACTGTATGTTCCGACCGAGACTTATGCCTTCTTCTGTCTTCAGGGCAGTATTGGAGCACGAAACACAACAAACTGGTCAGTGTATACACACGGGATTGGCATTTCCTGTTTTAAAAGCTAGATGTCTGCAGATAAAGCGCACACCCTGCGAAGTAGAGGGAGATTGTTTTCAACCACGGAAGAGCGCTTTCAAGGCGGACTGAAATTTTCAACGAGGGGTGTCAAGCATCACCCCGAGTGAACTCGAGGCTAAAAATGCCTACACCGCGGTTTCTGTCATTCTACCGCCGAATGAATATTTGTGCCTCCTTACTTCTCGCACACAATGTGTATGCGGTTAATGGAGACACTTTGACAGGTGCATTTTACGAGACAAAAGAACAGTGGGCACACAATTTTTGGTTCGTTTGGTGACTCAGGCTTCAGTTGTAAATTGCAACTAGCCAGAGTGTAGTTAACTTGTCAACCTGCCTTTGAATGTTATGCAAATAACTGCGGTTCCGCACCTCTATCACAAGGACTTGAGACGTAAACACACCCAAATACGCATGAATTTTTAAGGCAATCTGTTGGTATGACAAGAGAGCCATCTGCCCTTTACATTACCCAAGACCATCCTGAAGAAGAAGGCGTATTACTTGGAGAGATAATGTATTGTCTACCTACAGAAGGGTTGGGAGGGCTACTGGAACGGTCTGAAGGTCAGATCACGCGTCAAGCATACAAAATGAAGGAGAGTCTAATTTACTTGTTACAAAAACCAAGAGTTAAACAAGCGGCCAAGGTATTGCGTTGCCCCTCTACCATTCTGAGTGCCGTCTCTGTCGCTCTCCTTGGTCGATCTCCCGCGTCAGCCATCGGAATTTCATGGAGCTGCGGTGACACTTGAGCACAACGCTACTCATCCCTCTTGGGAATTTTCACTGGATCCAGAGCTTCACCCTGTCTGGAAGCTGTATTAGGGGACGGAAGAATGCGCTGGCCATCACAGGCTAGTTACACGATCCCTGGCCTAAAGCAAGATCATATAACCTAGTACCGTGGTGGCTGGGCTTTTGAGTCTGCACCACCTTGCCACTTTATTCTCACATCGGTTCCGCCCAGCCACACCCAAGTCCCATGCAGCTGGTAGAGAGGTGAGGGCGGCGTCACGTGCCAACCTAATTGCCACCTTCATACAGGTCCCACAGACATCGCCGCGGTCATAACTACTCTTGGCCTGATCAAAACAAAATACGACTTTATTTGGCACCCGCGATCTCCTTGGGATTTCCCACTCAACTACTGCCCTAATCACCTCACGTTCTTGTCCTTCAAGAACCTGGAGAAGCTCCAAAGGGTTCTAGCTAAGCCAGTAAAGTAGACTACGGGGACCTGATCAACCCAAAGTCTACGACGTTGACATCAAAAGAGCCTCAATGCTGATTGACCTTGAGCACGTCATTTGCATTTGGTGTATGACTCGAGATTCAGATGATCCACCTCAAAGCACATCGCCGGCTTTTAACACCCTGTAAATCGTCAGCCTCGCCGTCTTGTACAAAAAGCACCTGACTTGGCAAACAATTAAGGTGCCGGCTAGGTGCTAGCAAGTGAGCATGTAATCCTGCAGAGGAATGCTAAGGTCAAGCTTTGATGACGTGAAAATGGGATATTTCTCACCTTCTTGAGAATTCTTCAGGGCCAAAAAGGATTTAAAGTTCATTTAAGCTATGTTGCAAAGGGCGCTTTCAATTAACAAAATAGGATGATTACAATGACAAAATGCTAATTAATGGTTTTTTTATAAGGAGCGAGTCTATTGAATGACACTAAGCTTCCTTCCAACAGATGTGAAGGCGTCAATAGCCTTTATGATTTGCTCTTGGCTGTGTGCCGCGGAGATCTGGACACGTATGCGAGCTTTACCCTTGGGCACAACCGGATAGCTGAAGCCGATCACGTAAATGCCGTGTTCTAGATTAACGAAAACGAAGTAATATCAGCAGAAGTTTAAAAAGCATGTACTTAGATGCCTGTAAATAATACATACGCAGCATTGCATCGGCGAATTGAGCAGCCAAACGAGCGTCTCCGAGCATTACCGGGGCGATAGGATGGCAATAATCACCCTGTAAAATTTGAAATGGAATTATGTCATTTTTAAATACCTTTAAAAAAGAGTAAGACTTCGACGTACAGAAAGCTTGAAACCACGCTCAGTCATTGTGTCACGGAAGAGTTTGACATTGGCATGCAGCTTTTGAGGCAGGCTAGAGCTCTCGATGAGAAGGTCGAATGCTCCCATGGCTGCACCAACGACGGCAGGCGGAAGACTGTTGGAGAAGAGATAAGGTCGGCCGCGCTGACGAAGGAGTGCAACGAGTTCCTTTGAGCCGGTAGTGTAACCACCAGAAGCTCCACCCATCGCCTTACCCAGGGTTGAGTTTATTATGGTCACTTTGCCTTGCAATCCATAGTACTCCTCAGTTCCACGACCCGTCTCCCCGAAGAAGCCAGTAGCATGGCATTCATCGATGAAAGTGATGGCCTTATGCTTTTCCGCCAACTCCAGAATTTGCCTAAACAGGTTGGCATGTAAGTCAATGATGGGAGAGAAGAAACTAACACTAAAATACATGCTAAACACTCACGGGAGTTTAGCAATGTCACCATCCATGCTAAACACACCATCGGTGGCAATCAATTTGACACGGCAATCTTTGGCCTCCTCAAGGCAGCGTTCAAGATCTTTCATATCACCGTGAAGATATCGGAAGCGTTTGGCGCGGCACAAACGAATGCCATCGATGATTGAAGCATGGTTCAGCTCGTCGGAGATAACACAGTCCTCAGGAGTGAGAAGAGTTTCAAAGATGGCTGCATTGGCATCGAAACAGCTTGGGAAAAGAATGCTGTCTTCGCGACCATGAAAATTGGCAATCTTCTGCTCAAGCTTCTTATGAATGTCGGTGGTACCGCAAATGAAACGAACTGAACTCATTCCCGCCCCATGGGTTTTGAGGCATTGGGCGGCAGATTCAACTACGCGAGGGTGACTCTATCGAGAAATGGTCAAAAGGCAAGAAAACTTACGGCAAGACCAAGATAGTTATTCGCGCAGAAGTTAATAATATCACCTCTCATGCCTTCGACGGAAACATCGGCGGCCTGTGGACTAGTAATAACGCGTTCTGTTTTCCATGTACCGGCAGCTTTGATGCCGTCAAGTTCCTTTGTGATTAGTGATTGCACAGCGGCAGCAGCAGAGGAACATCTTTTTGGGACGAGTGAAAGCGCAGAGCCAAGGCCAACTACAAGTAAAAGTATGAGTACGAAAGGGTTTGTTGAAACACATCTCCAGTTTACAAAAAAATATTGTTGAAAAGCTCAAGTGTTCGATATTATAAAGTCAATGCGCAAATACTCTTATATGGTTAAAGAAAATCGCTGTACGGGAGGTGCGTAGGGAGAGCATCGTTTTAAACCGAGGAGATCAGCTAGAACGCGATTGTGATCCAAGGTTATTGTTATAAACGGATCTGCCAATACAAACAAACTTGAGGACAAGCAAAACAAAAATAAAACACAGTAATTTTGTGCTGATTAGTGCTTTCTACGTTAGCGAAATAGGTGGTGGTACCATCTTTCAAATTTGCCCACCACCAGACTACTTTGTTCCAGTGTCATTTTAGTTTAAAGATTAATAAAGATACATTTGCTAATATTCTTGTTAATGCCTATTCTGTAGAAAACAATTTGGGTCCAAATATGTAAATTAGCAACGAGTTAATTCTGGCTATACTATTTTCGCCTGTGAATTAGAATGACTATAGATTGAACAACCAAAAGAAAGTCTTCAACTTAGAGTGTTTTTTCTCTCGAAAAACGTACTATTATTAGCAACTGTCCATGAATTTTCTACTGCTATTGTTTGTTATTTGAGGGTTAATATGGCGCCCCAATCCATCTCCGAAGTGGTAAGAAGCCATGGAAGTGCGGCTGAAGACATGCTCCTAACGTAAAGAAGAGCTAAGAGTAATGACATATCTCGGAGGATGCGCGACCGATTGGAATTACTATCTAAGGAGTCTTAGCTGCCTGTGTATTTAAAAGCAGTGTTAAGCAAACTTTTGGAGCATTACATCGCACCCTCTCCCTTTCGATATTTGATACGAGGCATCTAATCTCTTGTCGATGGCTGAAGTCACCCTATCGTTTTTCGAAATTATCTTCAGTTAAAAATCAGATTTAAGTAGAAATTTGCATACTAGCCAAATTCATGGCTCCAATAGAACCGTGATTAAGATCAGAGGATAAAGAAAACTCTTCAAGAATGTTTGTGTTTTCAAAGTGCATTTTGGAATAAAATCTTTATTTGAAAGTATAGAAGTGAAACAGCTGTTTACGTTTTACATTACTAGCCTGTGTGGTGCCATTTAAGTAACTCTAGCCCGCGTTAACTTTCAACACATAGAAATAAAACTTTTATCCTCGGATACAGCCATCATTATTTGTAAATTTGAGGATTTTCGTGACTTTACTTCTCTTTGGGATATGAAGAGGGGAACCTACTGGCAAATGGTGCTGCAACATGACGTGGGAGAAAGAATTTGACCATCTCCAGACTGGCTGTGCTTGCCTTGCTAAACTACCCCGAGATGGAGTTGTATCGCCACAAATAAGTGGACTAAATCTGGTCATTTCTTACTCCTGATTAGTGATGCATGCCCCTGGGAAGGGATCACACTGACACGGTTCATCGCACTCCTGAATTGTCCAGAGGCGGGAAAAGAGGGAAAGGAGTGGGCGATGGGAGAAGGCAAAAGGAAAGAAGGGGCAAGGGATGGTGGTGGTGCAAAGTCTAAGGGAATGAAGAAAACCATTGGACATGCTAACTGTTACCGGAAATTGAATAGCCGCCGCAACCAATGAAAATTTCCGCTCCACTTAAAAGTGTTTTCTAACGAACGAACCGCTTCACCTCCTCGTATCAGCGGCTAATGAAATGTAATTCCACCGACTGGGGCAATTTTAAGGGTTCTTGCAATTTATGATGCCTTTCAAATAAAATAACCCTTCAACCATTCTCAATGAAGGAAGTGAAGTACTAGGTGAAAAATCGGAGAGCTCGCTCAATTAAGTACAAAGTTAAGCATAAATTAAATCTCTTTTATGCGTGGTTCGTCTTCTGTTTCGACCATCAAAACGAATCCAGTGGTTTAAAAACCGCTCACGAGTTAAGAACAGCGAGCAGTAAATTTGCATGAAGGTAAGAAGGCATTTGATCCCAATGCCATTTATGCATTTCATCGACCACATTTCATCTCGAGTTTTGTATCTCCTCCGGTAACGGTTTACTTAGGGCCCCGCCAATGTACAACCGCTGGGCAGTGTAGGCTCTGGGCCATGGCAGTATCTTTCGAGCCCTTCTGTATGCCAACACCATATATTCTGCCGGAGTAGTATGTTTTCTTTCATCGTCACGGGAATCTCGGAGCACTACAGTATCATTCAATGATTTAAAGTAGCTTTATGGAGCTAATATTCTACCTCTGTCCCTCTATTCCTCATCCAGCCCTCTGCGTGGGGACCATTAAGCCACGGCAGGTGTGGAGAAGGTACCATGGTACCATGCATATTTACACAGGGAACACAGAAAGCTCTTTTTAAGCGATGTGTCACTTCAGTTCTGGAGAACCAAGCGATTGGGTTGAGTGACAGGTCACTGCATTCACTAGCCTTTACTGTCCGATCCTCTCCACATTTCAGCTGCCTGCGACGGCTACTTTCCTGGTTCACTGTAGAGATTTGGCAACCAGCCAAAAAAGGGATTTTTTTCACTGGGGTATTTTCCACTCATCACCGCCACCAAACTGGAGTTCCGAGTTCTCCTGAAGTTGAAGTTGTGAAAGAAGAATTACTACCAACTTAAAGAAGAACTGGAAAGCTAGAATCAGGCTGCTTTGACTTCTCCATCAAAGCAGCAGTACAAACCACAATGAAAGAATTCTGCAGACAAAGTTAAGCCAACGAGTCATTTTGAGAACTTTTTTTGCAAATAGCCCATTGATACACCAACTTGTTCACTGCGCCTGTCAACGGCTTTGCCTTCCTGTAAAAAACAGCATGATTTGAAGACTTCAAGTCTTCTGGAAGCCAAAATTCAAGGCCAACGATGAACCACACCTAATTAATGCGCAACAAACTGATTTTTAGTGCCCCCTGACAACTTGACACGTTGTCACATCAATGGTAACGCCCCAATTCGATTAATGGAATAGTTCGAGGTGGAATTTTTTTTAGGTAGCAGAGGATGGTGCCTTTTCATGGTGGATAATCTCTTGTATTATCAGTAGAAGAAGACGGTAAATTTGGTCCGCTGCCCAGGCACGACACCATTCAATTTAGCCTCCACATCAAAATACGCTCTCCAGTTGAGAGTAAATGTCCTGTAATGCACGGAAGAATAAAAAAGAATCCGATTTTGGTACTTGTAAAGAAGGAAAAGTGTTGTTTAACGAAGTAGAAAGTCAAACTTACTGATGCGGCGATAATGCTATGCCGCGATGTAACCCCGGAATCACCCCACCCATCCACCCTACCACTCCATCCCCTCGTAAGCCGTCTTCTAATTAAACTGTACAAAAGACAGTATTTTTATCATACTTAAAAATTACTACATTGGGAAGAATTACATAATATAAAAACACACAAAAGGAGAGGTATGAAAGGAATGAGAGGGATAACGACCCAATTGTTCAATTAAACTCACTACCAAGTTTCCACCAAAGATGAACTACTCAAACGACAGCTACAGGAGGCTTTGAAAAGAGAAGAAAATTACTGTGACCTCAGTGAAATCTTTAAAAGCCATTTTCTTTTTGGGTTTGATCCAAGAAGTCGAGGGACTAGCCACCTCAATTTGGGGAGGGGAGGAGGAGGAGGGGAGATGTCAAAATGTAACTTCAACTTGTCACCTCGTTTTTGCGGGCTCGTAAAGCAGCATATCTTGAACTGTGCTTGTTCACATTACAGGTGAGTGGGAATGAATGTGAAGGATCAAATTTCCGGTTTTAGATCAGCTTCCAATTCACTGCTCCTCGCGGCACCTGGCGAATACGGGAGGGGCGATAGACCGTAGCAATGAAATTCCTGCTCCCCCCAAGCCCCTCTCCAGCCTCACGCGTTTATGCATCGCCGACAGAAAGGAGGAGGAGGAGGAGGAGAACCACTTAAGCGTAAAGTGATTTGACAGTGCCCCTTAGGGTTGGAGACTCACTCCAGATCGCAGTGCATCAGTCTCGCCTGGAGAGAGAGAGGTAGTGCCCCAGATACCTGGTTAATAAGGCTGCAGTTTTACTCCCGTTTTGTCCACATTTTGAGTCTGTACTTTTTGACTCTTATTGGCTCCCTTTGTACACTTGATTATGCTGGCCCAGAGGCAGTGAAGTAAATCTAGCGGACTGTTATTAACCTGTATGATCCACTTGTTGTCATCATATATCAACAAATCAAATCGGCGTAGTCCTGACAACTAAAGTGGCTACAGTCCTACCTTACGGAGTAAAAACACAGGTTTTTTAAAACTTAAAATAAGCTTCTTAACTCAAAACCCCAACCTGTAAAGTAATTTGTTTCCTTTTTTAAATCCCAGGAAATTAAAGCAGCATTCAATTCGTGCTTCAATCGTTCCATACTTAATTTGCTTAGCTTTAATGAACTGACGAGTTGAGCCATCACGATTTGTAACAAATTAATTTTGGAAGAGTAAATAATTTTGACCAGTCCGTAAATCATGCTTCTGCAAAAGTTTCATTACTCCTAACCAGGAGAGATGGCCATCGTTCACGTTACGGACCTTTGGGAATAAAGTGCTTCAATGGTCCAAATTGGATGGGGAGAGCCGAATACTGTCAGTTTGTAGGGCTGGAGGGTAGCAGAATGACTAAGTAAACTCTCTGGTCTTCTTTGCTTTCAATGATGGCATCTCTTCCATATCCATATTCTGCCAGATCTCCTCCAACTCGAAAATGATATTATTGTGCTGCATTATGCCTTCAGGCCCACCTCAGGGTGCTTCATTGGCAACCCCGATTTAGAGAACGGAGTATCACGTCCTGATGCAACAGGAGAGAGGCATCTGATGCGTCTTGGTAAGCCTGGGGTGATCTACAGCAGAAGAACTTGCCCTGTATTTTGAGGTATGCAGAAGGCAATTTTCTTCAAGCTCCAAGAAGTCGAAGTTGAAGCCAAATGGTCCGCTAAACACTGTTAAAGCTACAGTGAGCTAGAAAGATTTAATGAATAGTTTCACTTTGTTTCTGATAAACTCTCTTTTACGATCTATTGAAAGGCTTTCCATCACCTTGCACAGGAGGTGAGCACACTACTGAGTACTAACCCATCCATATCCCTTTCTGCATTCGTCAATTTCTGCCAAATGTATTGCCTATACTTAATTCCAATATCCCCCCTTGATGTTTGTTTGACTGTTGGTTTTTTGTAACGGGCCATTCAGGCCCTCCGCCATCGTGCCTGTACTGTATGGTCTGACCAACGGGTCACGCTAGGAGCCCCAATCTCTTCTGGAGGTCTTCAGGTTACCGCACTAATGGCAGCAAAAAGCGAACTCTATTAAGAATGACAAATACCCTGATTTCTACTGCTGAATGATGAACCTTCGCGGAGCAGAAGGAGTGCATATCCCTTGGATGGGGGACTCTGTGGCGGCAACCACGATAGTCCCGTGGCTTGCAAGAATGTTGTCATCAACCGTGGCGTCACTAACAGTTTATCATCTGGAAGAGTTCTTTGCGGACCCTTCACAAATACTCTAAATCCAATAGAATTGCTAAGACATATGAGCGGGATTGCAGTCAATTATCTTTTCATATGCATGGAAATTCTGCGTTTGACACGGTTGACTCGCAGGTGTTTCTCCTTGCAGCACCGATTGCGTTGTAACGACTGATGCGAGAAACCGACCAAGGGGAGCGAGGAGACAACACCCAAAAGAGTGGAGGGGTGACACAATATTTCGGTTGTTTGTTTAACTCTCGGTTTGCGTAATGGGTCACTGAGACGCTCCGCCATTGCACCTCCGTTGGGAGGCCTAGCTTACCAGTCATGCTAGTAGCTCCAATCTCTTCCGGAAGTCATGGAACGCTACAAGCCCTTCAATGAATACCCTGCACCTCCAGTCCTTCAATTCACCGTGGATGAGTGACCACATAGGGAAGGCATGTTACCAGACTGATCCGCTTAACTAAACAAACTTATCAGTTTAGGTGTCAAGTCCACGTCCATAATCTTCCGACATTTTTACACATCCACACTAAATTATTTAAAACTTTTCACTCACAATGTCGAACATTTACTGCAAATTTTTGCTGTGTGTAAACTGCAAACCTAAAATAATAATTGCCTTAGAAACGCGGATAATTTGAAGGCAACAGTTGCCGCTGCGTTTTATTTTTACATTAATGCGAGCTATTTTCGTCTGAAAGATGCGTTTATTAACTTTCCTGGTGGGTAGCATAAATTAGTGTCCCCATTTCAGTTGATTGCCTTTAAATGCAACATTTCCATTGTTTCCATCAGCTATCCAGGGAGCTGGTTTTTCCGCTTGATAAAAGGAGAAAATTTTAGGGTGTTTTCCTCATCCACCTCAACCTTTATGCTCTTGGAACGAACGGACGAATTGGACAAGGGGTACGAATGGCAGAGGCAGACGCGTTCGGGGTACTCTTCCTCCCAGGTGTCCGATGAAGTCCTTCCGAGGTGTCGCTGGCGTTATATGAAAAATTATCTAAAGCCCTTCGTAAGTGCTGGTTACCAAGACAGGGGGCTCAGTTTCTTAATGAAATCTTCTCGTTTCCCCTTCTTTTCACCCTGCTTGGCTTATTACTAAAAAAATTAAACCATTGATGGGGTTACAACCAGGCTTCAGCAAATCGCCTCCAAATAGCTTTATAAGAACACTTTTTTCCATTTTTGATAAAGTCAGACTGCAAATCGGTCTTTTGGATCCCTTTCCCTCTTGTTGACTGAAGTCAGTGCCGACGGCAATGTTTACCCAAGCACCTACTGCCTATCTGATGGCAACCTTTTTTTATTTAGTGATTTACATTTTTAAAGGCCCTAACGCGATAACATCTAAAGCTGAATTGAGTCTGGGTGGAAATGCGCCTCCCTCCACTTTTTTCTCCCCCTACAGTTGCCAGGGCTAAATGCCAGGTTAGATTGTTTTGTGCCTAGAGGTTGTAGAGATAGGATCTGAGAAAGGCTGTCCTGCTTTCCCTTTCAATCCCAAAATTGAATGGTCTTATTGGCTCATTCTTCCTTTCTTAGATTTTTTCCCCTCAGAAATGGTGATTAAACCTTAGTGAGTACCCTTGCAAACTCACGGTTGGATGGGGAATTGCACGAAGCCCAAAACAATTAATCCAGAATGTGACCATTTCCACCTTTGATCAGGTACCCTTATCATAGTTGGATTTACTGAAAAAGGAAAATGTTAAAGATTGAAAGAAGTCATAATTCAAGGACGAAAATTGTTTTATTGACGGACAGATCGGCTGGCGGGCCAATGGGTTGCCTTGGCAGCCATGCCACCCCTCGGAGGTGAAATCGCGCGGCGTCGGTGCCCGAGCAACCGAAAATGAGATTTGAACAAAAAATCAAGACATAATAAAATCTTAAAAATTGATTTGTTTCTTCACAATAACATTCACTTGTCAATCTAACCTTTATGATGGTCTAAATGTCCTTGACCTTGGCCCTTGGCCGCATCTACTCACTTTTCACGCCACGTTCCCGTAAATGTGAGTCGGTAGACAGATTAACCCTTTGGAATTTTGTTTTTTTTTTATATTGCAAGTCCGTTGAAGAGTTTCGTTAATTGCTCCGCCTTTGCCAGACCCCAAAAATGTTGATTGATATGGCCAATTTACAGAGGTGATAACATCTAGCAATGATCGGTGATGGGAGGCCGCTCGGTAGGATTAAACTCCCAGAGATAAAGTATGGTGAAAAATAATTTAATTTTGTCCAACTGCTTTTCCCCTTTTTGCAGGATTTCTAGTCTGTGGGTTAATTTTACTTCATTCAAGTAAAATTTGGTATGCACTTCGAGCGACTTTTGGAGTCCCCTTTTCCACTATTTTTCTTGTTGAATAAGCAAGGAAAAGGATGAAGAGGTAAAATTTCCTCTTTTTAGCATAATATTTGTAGGAGCAAAGTAACCAAGGGGATCGAAAATTTGTTGCTTTAAACGATAATTAGAGACTCTAAATGCACTCGACACACGATTTAACTTGTAATTCCTTACCTAAGAGCTGAGGAAATAAAAAGATGAAGTAAGGGGATAAACAATGATTCCACCAAACATTTATAAAGTGGAAAATGGAATTTAAGCGTCACAACATTAACCATGAAGGCGATTCAATGTCATCGAGTGGTTATGACAGGTGTCAGTGATTTCGGCCAATTGGGGCAAGGGAGAGGGGATTTACTGGCCAAGCCGAGGTTCAACTTTTCTTTTTCAATGGCTATAAAACTGTCTATTTCACATACCCCAATTTTAAATGAGCTGACAATCGTGATTCCCTCTTTCCCCATTGATGAAGAAGTGCATGAAAGTCTCTGGCTTCCATCGCCCTTCGCCTCTCATGAAGTAAGGCCTCTTAAAAACCTACTTTTTATTTTGTCTACATATTTCATCCCCAGCTGGCCAGCAAATTTTAGACAATTAATTTTTAGGTCTTTCCCCTTTTCCACTTGTTTTTCCTTAACGTGTCCATTTCTACGAACCAATTAGGCCTCCAAGTCTATTCAACTATCGACTGAGAAGTAAGTATTTTAATGCGCTGACCTGATTTGATGCTAAAGTTTTGGAGCGGCCAACTTAGCAGTTAATAAACTAACCTATCAAAAAGAAGTCTTTACAAACTAAGAGACCGGGTGATACCTATTAAACATTTTACATGCCTTGATAAGAAATTAGATGTACTAATTCAGCTAGGCATCAACAGTACCTCCCATTTTCTTTGGCCTTAGTCCCAAACATACACTGGAGGGCCGCAGTCTTTGAATTTCTATGATTAACCCTCGTTAGATGTCGGCAATTTATGGAGAAAGTTGTCCTTTAAGCCCAATTCGGATTTGCTACAAATGGCAAATTATTCTACTGAATTACCGCTTCGGCCAATTCAGTATTATAGAGCGATGAATCAGCCACACATTTTCTTGCAGTGTTATAACTCGTACAATTATCAAATTGCTAAAACTACTGCAATTTTGTGCACCTCATAAAAGAGCAAGAGGGGGAATTCCTCCTATGCTTCCGCCTCCAAGAAAATTTGCCTCCAAATCGGGTAATTTTCAAGCTTCCTTGTCCTCCTTTTATGTAATAAACTCAAAAATTAAACCCCCTGGATGAAGTATTCCGCGAAAATTTTGCAACAGAATTATTTAGCGCCAAGATGAAAGTGTTCTACATCACAGCATACACCTTCGTGGAGGTAGTCTGTAGATTCTGCGACTCCGTAATGATTAAAAGTGTCAGAAAGCTTCAAGCCAAAATGAGACAAATATCCTGGCTGTTGTCCCAGTCTAGTCCTTGGTATGTGGCGTAAGCTTCCAGCTTCCAGGAGAAAATGTTGCAGACCTAACCTACACATCACGGGTTCCCCTGTTAAGAATGGGGAAGAAAAAAAGGAACTAGGTAATTGCAAACTGCTCAATGAAAATTTGTCTAACCATCACATTTATTTAAAAAACTTGCTGACTTTTATTGGACAGGGGTATTTGGTCACAGTTATCCTGAATTCAGGAGGTTTAAGCGAAAAAGGAATCAAACCTTATGTTATGGACTTACAAATAAAGTCTATATAAACCACAATCTTTATCACTGTTTTTTTCCTCTACTTCCATTTCAAGACCTTTGAATGGAGAAGATTGGCCAGAGGAAGACATCTTACCCTGTGTAGTAGTCGTTGGAGGATGAGGAAGAGTTAGCATAACAAAAAGAATTCAGGGTTCGTCTCCGTTCCCCCAGGGAAAGCGGTGGCACCCGGTCAGCCGCAAGGTTGGTGCAGTCTGGCCGCTTGCCTCTCCCCACCACTCAAAGAGGCGAAAGGTCAAAAACATAAGCTTATTTAAAAACACCCAAAGATAACTCTTTCCCCTACTTACTAGGGACTTATCGGTGCCCTCTGACCAACCACCTCCCATGAATGTGCAGTGACTTAAGTAAACAGCATCTCCAGCCTTTCCCGACCCCGAAAATTAAGCGACTTTTGGAACCTACATGGCTAATTAAACCGCAGTAAAAGGAATAGCTAAAGTTAAAAGAAGAACAATGGCCTATGTACCGATTCTCTTTAGATTATGACAGTCATCAGGGGCAGTAAAATTGCTATTAACCGATTTTTTATTTCAACCTCTAGAATGAACATATTTTGCGCCATAATAAATTAAATGCTTGGTCTTTGAGAGGCTCTAGTAATCTCATTGTTTTCCCTACCAAGATAGGTACACTACAGTCATAAAGTAAACAGTTGGCTTGTAGAGCTCCTCCTCCCACAGTTCCGTTCTCTACCTATTTCCTCAACACTACTTACTTGGGAAATTGAAGATCAAATAACTTTTCACCAACGAGTCGAAATTCTTCTGCTTGTGGTATTGTTTACCCTGGATCATACCTCTAAGTGGGTCAGAAGGGATCACAGCTGCCTCGCCTGAAGGGAATGGGGGAAAGGGATGCCAAATTAACCACTGGTTATCTACCTTACTTTTTCACATCTTGATACAGTACAAACCAATTCGGATGCCATTGCTTGTCATTTGCTTAGTAATAAAAGAAGGAAAACATTCTTCCTTCTAACATCCAAAAGACAAAAGCAACTTTGAAAGGGACCCATAGACTTCTCCATGAAGGTGACTTGAAAAGAGGAAAAAAAGTGGGACACTCCATATGGACTAAATCCGAGGTGGGGGTGTAAGCAAAGCTGGGCCAGAGGCTGCTTTTTTGGCCAGAAAAAAACGTAACTTATGGGTGACAAAACAACATGTTACGTCCATTCGTCCCAGAGGATAACCGAACCAAAGCGGCGAACTTAGTCCTTCCCCACGAGAAAGCCTGATCTCCAAATCCATTACAGCCAGCAGTTAAATGGTCCAAACAGTGGGTGCTGTGAAGGACTCCTCGTCTGCTGCATAGGCCTGATCTGTCAGGGGCAATATGAGATCACCGCTAATCGTCAAATGGATGTGGGGTTCCACCCAACATATCCACCTTTGATGTTTTCGAGTGCCTCCTTTTAAATGTCAAATTATGACAACACCACAAAGAGGAGGCGGTTTATTCGTTTACAGAATATACAGAGAGGGACGCATCACAGCTAGCAGCCTAGTAATATACAAGAAGGAAAGCCGTAGTAGGGAGTAGAAGGCGAGGCATTGTGTTACCTTCAGCAAAATTCGTTGTTCTGAAAAAAATAAACGGGGCCATCGCATTAACAGAAGGCGTTAATTGCGGTGCCACAACTGCCGATGGCACCGCATCCTTTGGTTTGGCTCGCTTCCCCTCATAGCCAAACGGCTCGAAGAGAAATCCACCTTCAAGATAGACAACGGTTTTGTCATCGCATGAACCAACTTCTTGGATGCACAAATCGTGGAAGAGATGAGGAACCTGCCTTTATTTCGCAGTCGGATAAAGCCCTCCGCCAAGCCGTAGCGGGTTTGCATGCGACAGCTGTAGCGTCCAAATTGTCTGGCCTCTGTCACCCAGACATGAAGCGCTGATCTCATTCGTCTGCCATATAGGGTCAGATCATTACTCGATTGGGTCAAGTTAATATTGCGAAATTGTTCCCGCGACTTTGTGGACGCCTCCTTCTTTAACGAAGTGTGGGAGTCAAGGAAGTTGAGGGAATCACCAAATCCATGCTTCCACTTCTCACTCGTATAAGGTAATCCCTCAATCGTCTTTACTGTGGGTAGATGATAAAGGGCAAGCATATCAAGTACTAAAATGGAAGCCTACCTGTGCAGCACGAGGTTGCCCGATGTCCTCTCCTCTCACAGGCCGGGGTGTCAAGTCTTCGGCCATCCAAAAGCCATTCTACCTCGGTTAATGGGAAGGCCTGGAATTCACACACCAGGCTAACATTTCCGTAGGGTGCAAAAAAGACCTCCCTTTGGGGCAGAAAAACCCGAGGGGCATCTAAAGCAATGTGCGTGTATGTGTTCACCTTGCCGCTGTAGGTTTGATTTTGTCAAGAGCGCTTACATAATGGGAGGCAAATTAGAGGCACCACTTTCAACTGTCTTCATTAAAGAAATTGGAAAGATAATTAAGAGGTTCGTCTAACAAATTAACCTTTATATTACTCGAAAGAATGACCCCTGATCTATGGAGAATGCGAGTGGGATGGCGGTGTTGATGAGCGGAGGCAGTCGGTGGTAGGAAATGTCTTACAATGGACAGTCAGCAGTGCATGTTCAATTGCCGAGGGCTTGACAGAGTTGTGAGCCTCACAGAAGTACCACCCAGTCATATCCCGATTCACCGTGTTGATAATCAGTTTCCCACTGCGTACGAAGATGTCTGCAACAACCGTAAAAGGCGCCAGTTATGTTTAGTTCTTAACAGCTGGTTTGTTTTCCTGGAAGAGTGAATTAGATTTTAGGGAAAAGTTGTTCTAAAGTTGTTTTTTCTTTTTACCTAGTTAGGCGTTTGAAGATGCGAGAGGAATTTTTCCTCTTCCTCCACCTCCTCCTCCTCCATTACCCTGAGACCTAATATTACCAGCCCGAAGAGTCATATTGCTTCAAAATTTAATAAGATTTTCCTTTTAGGAGAAAGTGCGCAGCAAGAGGTACCGTCTGGGCGCCGGTAAAAGTTGCCTCAACGAGACAATTTAGTAAGTAGTGCAGACGAAGTAAAGTTTCAAAAAGAGCCAACAAATTGGTCACAAGCAGTGGCTTGCAAAACAGACAAAAAGCGGGAATAACTGATGCATATAGTAATACTCGCAGACTTTTAAGAAAGAAGTTTTTATAGCCCCACTACCACACCAGTGGGTGAATGACTGATTCCACCTGAGCATCTTAGCCCCGCAAGCAAAAAGCAAGGTAGGTTTACTTCACTTCAAAAATGACATAATAGGTTTAAAATTTTTTTCGTTTGTATTAAAAAGGTATGCTAAAGTGCTAAACGAGTTTTATAAAGCAAAAGGAGCCAAAAAATAGGCTTAAAGTCATCCATAATCCGACTCCCTTTTATAAGTAGGCATTTAAGTAATGCAATCAGCAACTTGGAGAGAAAAGTAATTTACAGACAAAAATACAATTAAAAAATTGGGTAGATATTCAGAAGAGATAATTATGGGAGAATGAATTTTATGAAAAGGTAGAAACAAAGCTGGATCTAATTAAAATAAATTGCCTCGTAACGAATCTGCTAGATGCTATCACGAGTTCACTTGGGTGTAGCAATGGGGATATTTACACCCTCAGACAAGTGGACAGGGAGAGGATTAGGCTGTTTCAAGTGAGTTGATGGCACTCCTCTACCATACAGTCCACTTTATAAGGTGATAAGTAATTCAGACCGTTTGACCGAAAGCTTCGCTTGGTTTCCTTAGGCTTCTACAATAGCGGAAGGGGAAAGCAAACCCAATCTTTAAGGACATCTACCCTGATTTTTCCTGCTGGATGATAAATCCTGACGTGAGGGAAGGAGATGTACTGCGGATGGGAGAAGCGATGACGACCTCCAGCAGAAAGGTTGAGAATGACGTCCACATTTGAAAATCACCTACAAGTCCCGTGGTCTTCAAAAAAGCTATTAATACCCAAGGTAACACTAACCATACACTATCTGAAAAAGTTTGTTACGGAATTGTCCATCTTTTCTTTGAACTCGTGATACCTCCTCCACTTCTCTACTAGCTAGACAACACCCAGACATGTATAATGACTGGGCAGAACTGAGGTGAGAATAGAGTGACGAGGAGGAACAGACGCGGAGACTTATCTCCAGTGCTCTAGCCACTGGCCATGGGCATATGTGAGGGCCTGCACATTCCACCAATCTCCACCACATTCCCTAGACATTGCAGAACTCTATATCCATTGGAATCATCAGGAGAGATCGGTAGTGTTGTAGTCAGATATCGTCTTTTTACAGCTTCAACTACGTTGTGATGGCTGGTGCAGGCGATCGACGGAGTGGGCGCCGGGGACAAAGCTCATTCGAAAAAAGAGGGGCTACTTGATACTTTGGCTAAATCCCAAACTCTCGCTTTTGATTACGGACCACCATCGGTCGACCTGGCCTCTAAGCTGTGCTAGTGGACCTCACCATTCCAACGCCGGCAACACATTCCCTCTTCAGAGGAGCCTCAAAGTGGTAGGATTTCGGGTGCTTACAATCCACCGTTATAAGGTGGCAGTTAATTCGTCCCATATGACCAAATACTCAGCTCCTGGTACTTAAGGAGGCGATGCTTTTTCCGGCCGAGCAAAATATCCACTGACGAGGCATTCAGTGATTATTTGCCTCGTGTAGTCACATGAATGTTGGATTTTGCTAAACAACACATATATGGGGCAACAAAAATTAATTTCTGTCATAATTTTGGTAAACATTTGAAATTTCATGAGGGTGGCAATTACTTTTAATTTGCATAATCAAATTACTTTTAAATGACCTCTCCAGGAAGGATAGGGTGAAAGTACGCAATTTTTAGAAGGGGAAATTTTTTTCTTTTTCAAAATAACTAAGGCAATGAAGGAGAAAAAGAAGGAGTCACTTACTCTGCTTGTACTTGGAGGCGATTTCATGCACCGAAATCAAAGCGAGATGCGAGGTGCTTGGAACAGTCGGCGGTTGTAGGGAGAACGGACTCAAGTTGTGAGACGGCTGACTGGCAAATGTGACGGTCACCTCATTTTCACCACAAGCTCCCGGTGACTGTTGAGTGCAGTGTGTGTGATACGTGGAGAGGGGTAGCATCCACCATCGGAATTGGGGATATGGGGTACCAGAGGCGTTGCAAACGACAAAAGCGTACTCACCCTCCAGCAATTCTAATTCACCTCTAGGGTCAATATCCACCTTTGGTTGAACTGAAGGGGAGAATACTCATAGTACCACCTCCAAAATCCCCTCAGTAAATGTATGAACCGCGGGTAGAGCTAATTTCTGTCACCCAGCTCACGTCAGCACAGTCCATCAAAGTGTCTGCCCATGACTGGCTGGTCGAGGAAGGAGGTCTCAAGCCTTTTTACTTCATGAACCAAGGTACAGCTAGATTTGGTTGACCAGTATATACCGGGAAAAAAACCTGAGCAATTTTTGTTTTATTTAATGTAACAAGAAAATTTAATTCTCCCACGAGGCAGGTTTAATCGCTTTCAATGTATCATTTCATCCATGCTTAAAAAGAGCCTTATTATGGAGCTGCCATACACCATAGACGTATAAAGTGTGCCATGAGCCTGTGAATAACATTTTACTTGTTTAAAAAAATTGCCCCACCATGGAGGGAAATGACAAGAGGATAAATGAACGCACCTTGAATGTTAACAACGACGACCTTATATTTGACACCTGTTTTATGATTATATACACATCGATATTCCCCTCCGTCTTCTTTCACAACTGGGTCAAAACGTAATTGAAAGACATTTTCGGAGGCTTGAGGCACAATAGTGATGCGCTCGTTTGTGGTTATTTTCATCCGGCCCCGTGCCAGTAGCTGTCTTGGCATTTTTAACCACGACACCTTGACAATCTCCTGCAACAATCACAAAAAAAAGGAAAAATTCTCTTATGTATGCATGTAATCTTTAAAGGCGTTTAAAGTACGCGTTAAAACACTCCAATTCGATGGTATAGAAGATGATTTTCTTTTTCGATAGGTAAGGGTAAACGCATTACTACTGAGGATGCAATTCTTGCAAAATGAGTAGTATGCTCCTCACATAATCAGGGGTTCTCTCCTGAGGAGAGGGAAGCTGCAGAATCCTATTCTCTCTCTCTGTGACTCCAACGTTTTTGAAAGGCTCATTTATCAAAAATTCGGCCAGTTTTATTCACACTTACATCAGTGTAATCCCCGAGGGGCGATTTTGTGTGCGTGTGTACGACAGGCAATTTTACCTATTTATCAAATGAGCCAATGCGTTTTTCGCGTCACGCAAGGAGGTTAGAGTACACCCAACAAAATACGGGCCTTTTAATATATCAAGAACAAAGTAACCAGTACTGACATGTGTACTTTTGGCAGGGGGCTAGGGGGTCGCGGGGAACAGTGAAATCGGAGGTGAAGATGTTTGGTAAATTTCTAGGGAGCTGTTGAAAGTCAGACATTCAATTTGAAGGTGGAGTTGAAGTAATTACGCCCAGAGAATTGGCGTCTCGAGAGCCACGGAGGAGGCGGTTAAGGCAAGAGCTTCCTTAAAAATGACTAATTGTTAAGTTGTGAGTTGAATAAAATATTAATACGGCATTTCATAATCAAGAGAGCTATGAATCTTGCAAGTGGGCTAGAGGAGAGTCCTTTTATTATTTAGCTTCCTCCTCCTTCTTCTGCCAAGTGGCGAGAGAGAATGCAGAGAAGTTTACATATGAAATGAGATTCTGTGGTCTTTGTGGATCATTAACTCCCTTGCCTTCCTTTTTGTCACTATTTATCTCTCCAGTCCGCCTCGCGTAAGTCATAAAACTCCAAACCACTGTTTGTTAAAGCTGATAAGGCGATCAGAATGTCCGTTTTTTTACACTTGTAGTTCTTTTCGGCTTCCTGTGGATAAAGAAATGCCACTTCAATGCGGTGTTCTGCGGCTTGAGTGGGGAATTAATATTGCCTATTCGCGGTCTTGCAACATTGTCAACGATCGTACCCACTGGTCTTAGGTAACCGTGTTTTTCACTAAAAAGCTCATCCTTTGATTTGGAGCACTTTTTCCTAAAAACTGCCCTTCAAGCGGAGATGGAACACCCTGGAGGTAGTCATCGAATTCTCGCCTCCTTACTGACTACGCGGAATTAGGTCGGTCCCCTTTTTTGCGCTTCCAATTATTTGCTTATGCCGCAAATTGTAGCAAACTGGTGAATTTTGATGAAGCAGGCAGGATCATCAAAGGAGATGGTAGGCGGAGATTTCACATCTAGGTGAGCATTTTCATCCCCTACTTCAGATTGCAGATTTTGTCCCACTGTCAAGTGGCAAGATGGTGGAGGGGAGGCGCTAATTCTCACTCTAGTGATAAACTTGCTAGAGGCACGCATAAATCGTCTGTCTGTACAAATTTCTCCGGGTATCAACACTCCATGGACTGCATGCGAGTGTGTATGTGAGGGTGGACATCGGGGGGGAAAACGGGGTTTAACCCCAGTCATGAATAATTAATTTTATCGCTGCCAAACTGTAAACTTTGCTTACATATTTGGGATTACAAGGAAGGTGGCACCTCTAAGATGTTTTTTTGTCTAGGGCAAACAATTAAGGATGCCATGTCAACGTGCAGCGATCAAAAATTAGCGGTACAGCATGAGCGATTAGCAGGTCCACCGTCTTCGCAACTCGGCAGTTTAAGAAGCATACAAATCCAGCCTGACCTAATAGGCAGTTTTTAATTTGGTACCATATACGGTTGTCTTGGCGGCTGTGTTCAGACTACGTTAAAATTATTTCGTTTTTTCTTGTTTATTAAATAATCGCATGTACGATGACCTCAAAGTCACTGGTGGTCTAAAATCAAGTCCCTTCCTGGGCCATGGCCGAGGGGGTGCATTCAGAGGCCAAAATTTGGCTTTTTTTCCATAAAACAAGGCGTCCTTTTAGATTTTTTTAACTACAAAGATGGATTGCTGGAGTAAAATGCCACTCCGCTGCCTCTTCACAATGGTAATTGGGCCTACTACCACCACCACCACCTCCAGTTGCTCGCTCTTCTCTACGAGCATAGAAAGTGCTTCTCTTTTTATCGCTCATTCATCGCAACTCTACCGCATCTAGCATCACAAATTGAGCGATATTTTGAGTTGGAGATCGGACGTTTTAAAAACCGGGCAAAAAATGAAACAGAGGATGGTAAACAAAGCCGGTTTAGCATTTAGAGTAGACATTGAGGTAGGTAATCACATTTTAGTCTGATATAAACCACTAAGCAATCTTCAAATACCATTGGATGGTGGCATTTTCTTTTGAAAGTGCGTCCTACTACCTTTTCATGTATGTTGCCTTTGCTCAAGGTGGGGGATGGCTGGAAAACGAGGTGACTCCTTAATTCCCAGGCGAAGAAATCACCACTACTTGGTGCGGCGTTAAGGAAAGGCGTTATTGGCGAGAGAGAGAGAGAGACAGGAGGTAAACCATGTCAACATTTTTAACTAGATCAGTGTTGGCAGCAGAAGTGTAAATTTTATAAAGTCTGAAGGAAAATCGGCATATGCTAGGCGGATTCCATTTTGGGCCTTGAAAATCAAGACCCTGCATCCTCTCCTACACTCCTTCTAGAGTCGATAATATTTTGCCACCTCCTACAAGGCCTACTGTAAAACTACTGGTTATTTTAAACTGAAAATTAACGTATTTTCTGGAATAAAAGGACACTGTTGCATTTGTAGTTCCTCCCCCCTCTTCCTCCTAAAATCGCACATTGAGATGCCTTCAATTATTCTATAAAAGAAGCCAGAAGGTATCTTTCACTTAAAAACCCTCTGCTTTTCCCTTTAAAAGCTATTTATTATCATTTAGGCGTCCAGACTTGCTTCAGTGTTCTATTATTTGGTCTTGATGCAATTTAAAGGCAAATAAATTATTTTTAAGATGATCGATAGACAAAAATAGCTTTATCTCTCATTAATTAACCTACTAGCAAAGAAACTGCCTCGGATGTTGTGCATTACTTTGTGACAGTGGAACTATAGCGTGGAAATGAGGGTATGTCATGCACTGTTTCCATTAACCAAATCTCTGACGCTGAAGTGAAATAAGTAGCACTCACTTCGTGGTATGAAATAAGCCGGCGAATAGGCAATTCAAGGAGTGTGTAGGTGGGGGGGGGGGGGGGTGAATAACTTACACTGGGTGAGAGACTGCGGTTAAGTTGGCAGGTGAGTACTGCAGGCGTTCCGTTTACCGCGTCGACACTTTCCATCTCCTTGTGAAAAGCCGGCGGAAATTCCATTTCTCCAAGTACACCTAAAATGGGTGAAAAGGTGAACTGAACTATTATTTGCCCAAGAATTCAATAGAACAAGGAATACCCCTTAACTTTTATTGACATTTTGTATATGTTACCTCTTGAGCCTGTTTCCACCCTACCTGTTGATGCGTTGAGATACTTTGTTGGTAGTGGATGTTTTTTTTGGGGGGGGGGGTAAGGAAGGAAGGAAAAAGCACAACCCTGAGGTCAACTGACAAACCACTTAGAAGTTGCGCACTTATCCGTGTCTGGGGAGGTTTTTACATGGGAAATTTAAGTCTGTATTTAAGTTGAGCAGGCTTATCCACTCGTCAGTGCTGTAGGAGTCAACCCACTCACTGGGCTTAAAGCCGGATTAGCCTCTCCGGGCGAAAAATTTAGTTAAAGTATAAAATAAACTTTTCTGGCTTTTTCTGTTTTGCCTTAAGATGAGAGAAGACGCATTGTTTCGGATGGGAGAACATTTTTGGGATACCTGATCCACGGCTAAAAAGTGAAGTGCAGTGGGGATGATTTTATCCCCTTCCAATCTTGACGGTCAAGCAAATTACTTGAGAGAGCTATCTATAATTTTTTCCCCAACTTGCACGTTTTTTTTCCATTAATCAGCGGTAGTTATGATTTCTTGTACAAATTTAAAGTACACAACTTGACTGGAGAGTAATACACCAGCAGTCAAGTTGGAGCACACTTGGACAGGGCAGGACAGGACTGGAGCGCGGGTAATGGCCAATGAAAGTCAACAGGCGCAAATAACTTGTCATTTGTGCACTTCTCGCAGCTCTTTAGCGTGACACTTACTCAATCAAATTTGAAATAAAACGGCGATTTCTTCCCTCCCCTCACCCATTGGCCAGGTCCCTTTTGTGGGTCATGGGGGGCGTTACTTGTAATCTCCTCTCTCCCTCTCGATCTCTCCCTTTCACTTATAAAATCCTCAATATAACGGTTTCTACTGCTCATTCGGCTAACTCAGAGACGAACTCATTGAGGACATGGTTGCATTGCTAAACAAAGACGGTTTTTTCCCAACGGGTGTCAGGTAACGGTGTCACTGGGAATAGATATAATCACAGATTTGCTACAAAAAATGTGAAAAAAAGGCAGAAAATTAGCTAATCTTGGGATAATTGAAAATTTCTCCCACTTTATTTGATAGCTGATATGAAGGGATTCCTTCCGCTCAAAAGGGGTCTCCAGTACAATAGTGACCAATCATATTGACCCTTGGGGATTGAGGGCTCTCCCCAAAATGACTGTGCCTGAGAATGTTATTTCAAAATAAAATTTTAGTAAAATAAACAACAGTCGGAGGAATTCTTTCCCCCTTTTTAAGAAAAAGCAAAAATATAGACTTGCCTATCACGATGAGGAGGAGGTGAAGAGCGCATGGACCACATTGAGCTGGGCGGTTGTGCATAACCACTGTCAAGCAGAGAAGGAGGAGGAAAAAGGTACTGACAGGTATACCCCTTTTTGTGGAGGAGTAATTCAGGGTATAAACTGACTTACTAACTACACATTATTAATCTTAACTGCAATTACTAATTATTTAATTGGCAGAACTGGAGGGCGAGGCCTGATTGGCTGCGCCTTCGCACAGCGGATTGGCTGCTTTGGCTCGGTTATTTCACTTAATTTTTAACTCTTCCAAACAACTTCTTATTTTAAGGCCACTTTAAAGTAGCACTTCTTGACATTTTTTTCCTGATTTTCCGGGTATTTTTTCAAACTGGTCGGCTCGAAGAATGAGAAAATTGAGAGGCATTTTAATAGGCGGAGAGGCAAGCATGTTTGGCATTTCCCTGTTTATTCCCTTCATTTTTGAGGCAAATAATCTCCTTAAGGCGTGTCTTTACTCACTGCATTCATTTTAAAACAATCTTAATAATAATAACGATACAGAAAAAATATACTTGGCAAAGATCTCTTTAGGGAGATAGTTGGCACCAAGACACCTCTTCTTCTTCATCGAGGCTGCTTCTGGTAAGTGATTCGCTTTAAAATTGCGTCCCTATCAAAACATCCTTCCTCTTATGATCTGGCATTTCTCTCTCAAATTAACAGCAGAAATAAAGCATTTTTCTCTTTTCTTCCTAGGCATTGTGAGTCGATTTAGGGGGTGAAAGACTCCACTCAATTCCTTCTAAATCAGACAACTCTTCTTTAATTTAACTTCTACCTCAGCAAGGTGGTGTAGCTATTTTGCCCTCAAAAGGTATTGCAGAATGAGGTATGCTTGACACCTTAGAGATTACTTACTCAAGCATGGCCAAAAAGACAAGTTAATATTTGGAAGTCCAATTCCCTCCTTAATTACGAGCACCGAGGGGAGAGGGCTTTCTTTCTTTTGAGCAGTTTTAAAAAGTACTTAACTTCAAATAAAATCCTCACACTTAATGAAAAAGGAATGACATGACGCCTAGTTAGAGGTAGGTAATAGAAGGTTGATGCCTGAGCTTTAAGAAGCGCTGTAGCATCAAGTAAACTCCGTGGTGGTGTTCCGGTGCCTCTGGCTATAGAGTCGCTCTGGCTATCATAATGCTCCTCAGGCGAAAGCCTACTAAGAAGAAAAACAAGGCTATTCCATTGTGGTAACCGGTTCTGCCCGATTTTGAATGGCCCACCTCCGGCTGGCAGGTCCCTCCGATGGTCGCAGTCCTACGCAGTCGGGAGATTGAACAGCATCGGTGCAAGGCTGGCGCCTACTGAGAAGAGAAGCAGGGCCATTCCATGAAGGCAACGCTCTAAAGGTAGAAAATAGTCTCTATACATGCAAAATTGTTGCTGTTGTTTCGATAAAAAATCACGGAAATTAAATTTTCTCCCCTCGCCTTGTGAATTGCGGACTGGTCACTTCCGTGATTTGTGACAAGTTTAATCAAGATGGCTTAGTTGTTAAACATCTCAACGTCGTCTTGCCTTCCTTCTCCCCCCAACTCCTCTGAGGCGTAGGTAAATATTCGTCATGACAAGGTTTTTTTCGGGTAGAAATTGGCCAAACAATCGGGGTTGTAAGCTCTCGTAAGCATCGTGGGTGAAAGTCAGGCGCTTACTGGTCCGCCTTGTTTCCCCCTCCCCATTACGATCATAGGGGGCACGGGCAATTTTGGCCGTTCCAATCCAACTTTGTGCGTTTTCCAGCCCCAAGGTTAATTAGAACACTATTACTTAGGGGAGATTAATGACAAGTCAAGGAGGTGTTTGCGCAATCGTAAGCCTGTATTAGTCTCAGGCTGCGATCCACCCAATTCAGTGGCAATTCTTCGCTCCTCCTACAGTGAAGGAACATTTATTCCCCACAAAAACAGTATTTTGTCAAGAAATTTGATATTCTTTTTAGATTTTTATTAATTATCCAAAATAGGACATTTTTTGCCTTTTCAGATAAAAATGACAGATAAAGAGGTGTGAAAAGTTGAACCACTGAACCATCCAGTGGTGGTTCTAACTCGTTTAACCCTGGGTTTTAATTTGCCATAAATTGTGAGGGAAAAGTAGAAGAGCGTTTTTACTTATTTTAAGTGAAATAAACGCCACAAGATTTAAATCACCTTGACAGAAACTAATGGTCACCCCTCGCACCACGCAGGCGGGAAAGGAAAACCTTCAAGTCAAATAAGCCTCATCATCCATCAGTGTTCGGCATTGTGACGAGGAAATAAAGCGAATGCACAAAAGTAGGATTTTTTGTTTGTAGAAGGAATTGATTTGCAAAAAAATAAATAAATCAGGTGGTTTGCCTTCTCAAAGGCACAACGAGGAGGTGACTCTGCTTTTGTCCTTTCCCTTTTTACCTCATTTCTTGATTTGATCGTAATAAGTGAGTTTTAGACTCATTTAGAAAATCCATAGATCCATTCTAGTAAGTATTTGAATTTTAATACTGTGTTTGTTTAAATGTTTGCTTTGGATTTGCTGGTGCTTAAAGCTCTGCAGGGCGGCGTGACCTCCGCGTCATACCGGTGTCCTTAGCCCCAGCCCTTCCGTACGTCAACACTACATATTCCCTGGCCTTCAGGAAAAACTCCGGGTACTATAGCATCCTTTTGTGCTCTTTGTGAATATAATGTATCTTGTTTAAAACGTTTTTAAACAGTTGGGTCATGTGGCGCTTATTTCAAAAGGTTGCGACAGCATCCAGTTTTTCTATGCTTAAGAATGTCAGTTTTTTGGGCATTTTTGCCCTCTTAGACTTAATTTACCCATTCTGGCTATCTCTTTTTGTCTATAAATCAGATTATGGAAAAGGGATACGACAATTACGCGCAGTTTTTGATATGCTAGACTAGGATGATGAGGTCTCTGAACCATTGATTAGAAAGGATCACCTCGGACAGGAGGCGCTCTAAAGATTCATGAATTTTTAATTTACCATAGAATAAGCTAAATAAAACTCCGCATGTTTAAATAAATGGAAGACAAAACCATCGGGTATACTTGTAGAAGGTTTAGCTTCAAATCAACGTCCTGAAGGCGGGCTTTCGAAGACACTTGTGCTACTTTAAGCATTAAAATATGTAACGTAAATATGCTAACCCATTTTCATAACCTGTAAAACTTAAGTGGTGTCATTTACCATTTTTCTGCCTAAACTCACTCAAGGACTTTTTATCTTTAATTCTTGAGGGCCAAATGCTCAAGTTTGAAATAGCCATCCCCTACTCAGCACTAGGACCCCACTGGCCGTTGAGAAACTTATTCAAGGAAAAGACGAAAGTCCTCCTTGAAAAAACCAACTGCGAACTTGACTTTCAAAAATTATTGCCACAAATAGGTCCCATTTTGTCTTTTTTTCCCAAGTAACTTTGGGGTCACACGTATGTGACGTCCAATCCTGACCAGTTTATAGCGGCTCGCTGTACCAAATCGCACCATAAATCCATTAGTGAGTGAAGTTAAAACAGCAAAACATCTGCAGGATGTTCCAATTTTGGGAGGAGTTTTGTTTCACCTCTGCTTAAATGTAACAAATGCGCCACACAACACTAGTGGCATTAACATTTGAACAGAGATGTTGGATAGCTCTTCATAGTAGCAGTTGATTTCTCCTCTGGCAGCAAATATGAGGTAGTAAAAGTAAGTTTCTGGTGAATCACGGCAACACTCAAACGCTCATTTAATTCTTAGTGACCTCCCCTTCTCGCCCACCCCGAACTCGACCTCTCACCTGCTCCCGAGAGACCACTTTTTCAACTAGAGACAGCGCGTTGTAGGTAGCTTACGCAAGGTGGAGGAGAAAAGCGATAAAAGCTCAAGCATATATGGTCCTAAATCTTTCTTGGTGCAAGCTCTTCTACCATCCCCCTTCGATGTGAACACATAGAAGTCTCTATACATTTATTAGGGGTGTGTCCGCTCCAACAACTTACGAAAGGTCTTTGGAAATATCACAACTGAAATGAGACAAACTTTTAATATTTTCACTTTGAATGCAATACATTTAGTGAGGAAAAAGCTTAGTGTAAATTTGTTGCAGCTCCAAATGAAGAATTCAAACTTGGGAGGAGGTTATCTGAAAGCGTTATAAAGCCTAGAAGGGAGGAGCGGGAATAGAAAGGCGAGAGTGAAAGAGAGGTGCGATTTCATCTATATTCTCGTTCTTTCTATCTTACTCATTTATAGTTTCAAGGTGAATATCATCGTCTTTTCTTGACATTTGCATTGACAAGGAGTCAGTGGGGGGATGGGGAATACACTAAGAAATTAAAGCAGGTGACTTGGACTGGGCTTCTTGCCTTTAGAAGCAAGACGACTGATAAAAAAGCATAATCCGCATGGTTATGGCTCCGATGCGAAGAAATGAGATTGATGGTTGTGTTGGTGATGATTTTAATGAATAATGAATTGCTGTCTGCAATGCGCAGTTATTCTGGGTCATTCGGAAGGAAGAGAGTTAAAGAAAACTAAGTGAAGTAGAGGAACTAAGCTATTTTTTCCCCAATCTGACTTCTACTTGTTCCACTAGGTTCGTAACTAGAAAAAAGTGGGTAACAAAAAAAGAAGTGCGCAAATCTTGCACTCGCAGTCAGAATTCATCCTTCCCAACTCTCCTACAAAGTGATCTTTCGCTGTTATCGCTGTATTCAAATCCAAGGAGAGTCTGCCACTGCAGCAATGATTCGTCTTTTAGGAAAAACATTTTGTTCTATTAAAGTTTTATCGTGATTGGATATCTTAAGCTCCTTTAATGGGACGAATGAATAATGCTTTCTACAAAGAGAGCGAGAAAAAAGCAAAGTTTAAGGACCTTATGTGAAATTGAGTACATTCGAAAAAGATTATTAAACTAGTTTGCTAGTGTTTCCAGGCTCAAAAGTTGACAGTAAAAGCAAACGGAAGTTTGCACATCCTGCAAGGCCATTCAAACTACTCTTCCTACTTATTCTTTTTCAGTAAGCAATATAATTTTTACGTTTGTGCGCACGTTTTAAAATGAATTGATGGATATTTTGTTTTGCGATTTGCCAACTTTTCAGGCTCAAATGTGTCACATTTCAGTTAACTTAAGTGCGAAAACAGATGTGATTTTAGTGTATCATTTTAGAAGTACCACCGGATTGTTCCGCAAATATCAGAGACTTCAACGCTTAAAATGCCTCGCAGCACATCTTGATCGCCACAAGAAAATGTAAACATCCTTTAAATCAACGCGTGTTAATAATAGATGAACTTCATTATAAAAAAATCTGAAAACGCATTATTTAATAGAGGAGAATTACGAAACAGCTTATCGACAAAGTTTATTTTTACCTTTGCAAAGCACCTAGCCTCCAGCTTTTCGACCATTAAATTGGCCACATGGCTCTGGTAACGTTGTCAGGACCAAAGCTTTAAAATCACTCATGTTACTTACAGCTGAATTTACTAAGTAGTTTAGCCTCCTGAAAATGCAAAACAAATTCGTTGTCACGAACATGCAATGCTTAAGGGAAGTCCACGAACCCATCGACATTGATGCGTCTGTTAGTAACAATCTGTTCAGCTATTTAATGAATTCAATTTCAGTTACATGGGTGTAATTGTTTTCAACACACTACCTTGCACAAAACATTTCTGACTTGTTCAAGTTTTGCAGTGTATTGTCTTTTATGAGATGCTTTACCTTGGACGTAACGAACTACCCAAATAATTAGTATAAAAGTTATTAGCTCTTTGTGAGAATAACTAGACTTCATCAATAAATCTCTGCTTCAAATGCTGTGAAGTCCAGATCACCCGATTTGGGATTATTGCCATCCCTCAACTCCAAATGTAAGTATCCTGGTCCAGAGAATAGAAGGCGTTTGTACTTTGGGCCTAGGTAAATGGTAACACTGTGACAGATGCAAAAGTTAACGATTTAATCTAAATTATTAGGTTTTGTGGTTACCGGTATGGGTCCACAAGTTGGTAGTCTCTGATATTTACGCCCTTACAGTACAAGAGAAGGGAGCATTGTAATTGCTCAAACATTAAGAGAGTGGATTTATTCCCAGACCCACAATTTAACAATTTACTCGAGCAAAAATATTTTTTTCTGACAATTCACCATAATTATTTGTTGCTTCACAATTTAGTAAAACAGTTAGCCATATCTGTGATTACTTCAGTGAAACCGCCACATCATTTGCAAGTATATTGCAAATTAATTCATGAATTTAAAGAATTGAATGGCACTGTAAAATCCAGGCGGTGTTTTATTTCCATTAATCAAGGAATGACTATTAATATCTGATCAATTAAGGGTACTTTTTTAAAAAAGATCCATATCATTGGCTTCAACATAAAAAAGCCGGCTCAATTACAACGCACTAAAAAATACTTATTTACATATTTCTATTCTAAGGCCATGAAGTGCCCTCATGACTTTAATGTTTCCAGTTAACCCAATACATATTCAAGCATACTTGAATGATAAAATTTGCTGCATACAAGTCGACTTGCCATAATTCGCAAGCCAAAATTTCTTGTCCTTTTTGCATGTTAAAAAGGTTAGAGATCACACCTTTTATTAAAATCTGAAATACTGAGCGTCAAGTGCACAAATACTAAGTAAAATTACGAATAAAGACGTGTGAAAAAGAGAGATAGCAAGGCGTTAATTTTACAAAGCGGGAAATTGCATATCGTTCCAAGCAAATTTTCTCAAAGACAATGCAATTTCTCAGGGCTCCTTGCAATCTTGAGATCGCGGAATATCCTCTGGATGATACGGATCGTAACCTGTGTTGGAAGATGAGTTCCGAACCGAAAGTTTGGAAATGCATATAAAAAGGTTAAACAGACCCAGGAAGAAGGTGAGAACTCCCCACTAAAAAAATTAAAAAAATCAGTAATTTTAGAAGGCTTTGGCGTGTTGGCAATTTTCAACAAATGTAGATATGAGAAAACGCTAACAAATTTTTACAATCGTCACATATATGTGACGCCATATTTTTCTTACTTAAACCCATGCCTGATATGTAACTACCTTTTTAAAAGAATAGAGTTTAGATTGAAAGTAAAAGTACAAAATAATTGACTGTAAACATCAGTTTTCCCCTGAAATTTCGCTTGCGGACTCACTTGACAATGCATAAACAGACAACTACCATGAATTGGACAAAACTTGTATTATTTTACAAATCCTTGCTTTCTAACGCTGAAAAGCAAACATTTCTTGGCAACTAAATGCGTATTTACTGATTTACAACAAAGGACACGTTGAGTCGAAAAAGTAACTACAATGTTCCGTTAATCTATGATCCTTAACCGAGTGAAAAACGGAATTCGAGCTCGTATTTAAAGAGCGGTTGTGATTGTGTAGTCAGTGAAACAAAAGCTCTTACTTCGAGGAGGATGACTGCTAATGACTCCGCCTTCAACAGGTACCATTTTGTGCAGGCAATATTTTGATATACCCACCAGGCAATAAGACTGAGCCCTTCAAATGGGACGATACCTCTAAAAATTAACAAGCATTTTAAACAAAATAATGAGGAAAACACTATTAATGCTAACAATACAAGCTCGAAAGTGCATTATCTGGACTAAGATGAGGTCGTCCCCTTACGCAATTATAAAGATCCAAACGAATGGAAGCCGCCAGTCGTTAATAGCGAAATCGTTGACGATGACGTGAAGATAGCGTACGGGATTGTACCAAACGACTAATGCACAGTAGCACAGCCCTGAGGTTATAAGTCCGAAACCCCAGACAAAGTCCTAGGCAGAAATTGAGTCTTCTCGTATTTGCTGGGATTATGCCATTAATTAATGTAACAAAAAAGCTCTTTTGTCAGGAGGAAAAATGATGGACGCGAAATGGGTGCCCATTACGCCAACTTTATCACTACGGCGTTGTTCTCAGACTCAAGAACAAGACGCATTTCCTTAAGACCATGACTACTTACTTGATTGGATAAAATATCAACACTGACAGCAGAGGGAACACCCACTATGAACGATAGGATTAGTGATGCCACAGTCGCCCAAATTCGCTTAACTAAAAAGAATAAGTAAGTGCCACACTCATTAGAAGCTTCTCTTGCCTCGCAAATGTATTTTTGCTTACCACCAAAATCTTGAATGGTTCGCGCAGTAAGTTCGATGGAGGCGATCATCGAACTGATGCCAGCAAAAGATAGGCAGAGAAAGAACATTCCGCAGAGGATTCTCCCCATTATTCCCAGTTTCGACATAAGCACAGGAATCCTGATTGATCAAGAGAAGATATAAGAACCATTATTGATACCGTAAAATAGCATATTAAGCCACTTGAAATTTTTAATTCATTTATATTGCATGAGGGAGTTCAACAACCTCAGCTGCAAATATCCCAATAAAATAAGTTAATAATTTTCTTATGAAAGATGATGGTGAGTAATCCAATACATTTTACTACTTGATAAGTTTCCGATCCCAGTTTATTTTGTTTAATTTTACTCAAGGTGACGTGTTGTAACTTTAAGGCATTTGATTGCTCAGTTTCGTCGTAAAGTGGAGGTATGTATCAGTCTCGATCCTGTCGTCGCCTATTTACCTCTTTTTTTGCAACTTGTCATAAAATGTCATTGAAACAAAGTGGTGATTCGAGCCTTTCGGTCGTACTAGCCAAGTTTGACTCGGTTTAAAAGCCAAAGAGGTGTTTTTTCCCTCGCTTTATGTGGAGCATTTGGAAACGATGTGTAGGTAGAATGCACCGTTTGAGAATGATATAAACAAATAGACTCGAACATAGATGCGTTACCCTTTATTCTTCCAATCCTTTCTCCTAATTAAATGTATTCAAGTTTGACATGTCAAGGGCTACCTCTCATAAAATTTAAAGGTACTTTGATAAAAACACCCCATCTAAGCCCATACTGGCTGGGAGAAAAGCCTAATGGTAAAAGCTGCCAGACAAATGAGTTCCATCTGCGTGCATTAACAGATGATAATAAGTTTCACAGGCCATCAATTTGCTGTCCTTTTAATCGTTTGCCCACTGACTGACTTATGAAGAGAGATAGATTTTCTGATTATGTATTCCATGGCTTAGTAGTAAAACAACTCACTCACTACCATTCTGCATCTCCACAATGCTTTGCGTGTGAGCAGGTAGACTGTAGAGGCTAAAGTTCACTAATGATGGCTATAAATCTGCTTACTTGATAATACCCAAAACACATCGGGGCTATGCACATTAATTTTTTGAGGAACAGCCAGGACAGGTCAATTACTCGGATGATAATCTTCTTATTCTTACAAGAAAATCTGGCGCAAGATCCCATACCGTAGTCATAGGAGGGCATTATATTGTAGCTTAGGGTAGGAAGGAAGGAGGGAAGAAAAGAAGGGTGTGCTAATCCAACTCAATCTTGATTCTCCTTACGTCCTTTACTTACATTTCTCAAGGTGATAGTTATTACCTTTTCTTAGCATTTATATTGCATATTCACTTGCCAGATAGTCAGTGGAGGGATGGAAAATAATGCCAAGAAATGAAAGGAGGTGACCAATGCTAGGGTCTTCGCGTCTGGAGATAAGATGGGTTTCGTCTAGGTAATGAAATGTTATTCTACCCATTCGTAAGAGAAACCTAGCCAGGAGCAAACAACTTTCACAACACGAGTAGGAAGTTTCACAAAATCAACCAGAAGTGATGAAACCATCACTTACCAAGTGAATGTTAGACCCGTGCTTCCTGGACCACTCTCCTTCATTATGGAAACAATTTGCGGTATCGTGAGGGTTGGTGACGTCTGAATCAGTGTGGAGAACACTGTCGCAAATATGGTCAGTCCACAAGTCAAACTGAAAAAAAAACACGCAACTCTTGGTTCTGCCTTTCCACTGAGCCCAAATATTTAATCCTTGAAGCAAAGACTTTAAAGATAGATAGTGAGATGGTAAGAACCGAGAGAATAAGAATTCAAGGAGACCAATGCATGTCAAATCATATCATAAAAGTCAGCTGAATGAATCCGTCTTATTCGTTGGTGAAACATAGAAAAGCACACATTATACCTCACTAGGTTGTTGAAAATCGGCAGCAGAATGCCATAACGAACAGCTCCAGTTTTTCTGCTAAAGTAGGCAGCGTAGGCTGAAAAGACACCCATTCCAGCCGCCGTGTCAAAAGCATTTTGACAAGCTGCCTCAACGTAAATTTTGGGATCAAGAAGAGTTGCTAAAGTGGAAAAGAAAGATTGCAACGTGAAATATTAGGATACGTGGACCATCAGGGGAATGTTTAATGCTTACACCAATCCGCGGTAAACATAAATTTGATTCCAATGCTTGCATATTCTCGAGAAAGTGACCAGTAGAACACGATAATGACAATTACCAGTTGGATCGGTACAAGACAGCTGTTGACAAATTCAATTCCTTTGACTCCCTTGAAGACAGTGATGCCGCAAATTACGAGACAGAGCGTATGGTTAACCAAAGGCCAGGAGGTCCTCTGTAAAACAAGTAGTTGATTTACGAGGTAAAAACAAATGTTGAAGACATCTTGCTCACGGTAAAATTGTCAAATATTTCACGACTTTCTGGCTCGGTGAACGGGAGCTCAGCCCGCGTACAAGACACGTAGAAGTAGTAGAAACACCATCCCACAACTACGGAAAAGTAGGCACTACAGAAAGGTGATTTACGTTTCATTACTTTACAAATAAGAATGCCAACCTTATCAAAAATGCAATCGCCGTAACCCACGATCCAACCCAGAAAAAATTTTTTCCGAGGAATTTATAGAATGCCACAACAGGAGAGCCGCGAGTAAAACGACCAAGTGTGTACTCCGTTATAATCAGCGGAATTGACCAGGTGAATAAAAATACAATCCACACCAGGATAAATGTTAGACAGCCTGAAATTACAAACTTTTAAATTAACTGTTTTAACATGGATGACTGTAAATAGAACTCAGAAGTGCAGCACGTACATGTAGGTATTTATGGGAAAGAACTACGATAATAACAAGTGTCCAAATTACATGGTGTTTAATGAACGACAATTAGAAAAGTTAATTCATGAATTTGAAGAGAAAGGTAAAGATTTTGGTTTCATGACAGACCTTTATCTGAACTGGCCACTGCAATTATTCGAGGAAATCGCCATATATTTCCGGTTCCCAATACGCAACCAAGACAAGAAAAAATGAGTCCGAGTGAATAAGTGAAACTCGTCCGCATGCCAAGTTGAATAGAGCTTTGAAAGTCGCTAGAGCTTTTTAAAGAGTCCTTAAGGGCAGATCAAAAAACAAGTTTACATTAGATAAAAAGATGAAGCGAAATTGATCATAAAAGTTTTGGAGAACACTATTCAAAATATACTGGCTGGGATCCTATCGTTAAGAATCCTACTACCTTTAAAATGGAAGTCTGAATAATATTTCAGCCCATGAAGCAAGTTAGGTGCTGCTTTACTCTCTTTGTAATTTTTTAGGTTGCAAACAAACTTGCGGGTATAATATAATGCTAAAAATGTGCATGTAATAAACAAAATGGCTAATTGTAAGGGTTCTACAATTTTATATTCATATCGCCTGAAAATTATCAATTTGCTTAGAAACATAACCAAAGGATCATAATTTGCTTACCTTTGAGTCGTCCGTGTCGGCTTCGCTATATCGAAGCACCTCACAATCACGAGAGTCTAATCCGTTTATTTGGGCCATTGTCATAAGAAATCAATGTGACTTAGTTAATAACAATGTGACAAGATGAAGAAGGTGTCGTGATCGCCAAAATGCAAATACTGGGGGCTACTACTCAATTTTAAGTTGCGGGTGACGTCCCATTGGTAAAATTGACAGGGTCGTAATTACCCATTGATCCATTAAAAAAAATAAAAAAAATTAGACCAAAGTTTATTTAGACTCGGATGATTCTTACAAAATACCATTTAATCATCAGAATTTTTAAGCGCAAGGAGCCTGTAGTTCTAAGTTGAAGGTCGTTTGTCTTCAAGGGATGATGTAAATGTAATATGTTGTCCCACCGCATATTTACCAAGTTGACAACATCCCTGCATTGTTGCAACTGACGCTGATTGCTGATTTTGATATCTTCAGAGAGATTGCATAAAACGCTTCCTCAGTGTATCTAGTGATTTGTTGCTGATTTAATATGCACTTAATTGTACCATTGTTCTTTCGGTGTTTTTATTACTAAGTTCTCTCTGTACTAGCATCTCTCAGCGTCTCTGTGAAGGAAGTGGATGCTTGGATGCTTCTATAACATTTACATATTTAACTTAGCTTATCATAATTCAGTGTGAATAGGGGAAGTTGGGATGATGTAAAAGAATACCTTTGTAATGAGGAACTTCTATGGTGTTATTATCGTGACTGAATACACAACTTAGTATGCCAGCGTGAGGGGATGACATCCTACCTGGGAGGACACAAAAATTCCGGAAATGAGGAGGAAACACCCGTTTGGAATGTTGTGGTGACAGCAACAACTGGCACATGGCATAAAGTACAGCATGTGCTAAAAAGTAAAAAAAAAATTTGCAAATGCCTAAATGATTAGGTCAGACTAGAACTTGGTCATTTGATTGCGTTTTGGCTTTCCGGGTCTACTCTGAACATGACGTCAGGCGAGAGTAGGGATCGGGGAGAGTGGAGAGCATGTTAGAAGAAATGCACACAAAATACCCACATCTTGCATTATAGTGATCCCAGCCATCGCATACCAAGCACATTACAAAGTAGGACTAAGTCCTACCTACTTACTTTGGTTAAAGATGGGCTATGGAAATCTTACGTGCGCTTATAGTGATAATCTCAAACTATTTGTCTGTTCAAAATGGGAACTGCTCTCACAGACCTATTGCGGTTATTCCTTTGAACAAGGTAAATTGAACCCTCACGGTATCTTGCCTGCTCACTTGCCTTCCAAACAAGCATTTGTTGTAGAGGCAATTAGCACATTTCCTTCAATGAACTTTCTTCTGACGCCCGGAAACTGCAACCAGGTCCCACCTCACACTACCAATTCCGGTCGAAGATAAATGAGGGAGAATGCAGAATAGCCCTTAGAAAGACTTTAAAAAACTGGAAGGAGAAGAGAGCTACGGATTCGAACGGCGGTTTCCTATTGGTGTATTCAGCTATGCAGGCTTGGCACTCTCTCAAGGTTCGGCAACTTTCTTGATGATATTGTCCACCCACGTAGACCTGTAGCCGCTTTGGTCTTTATTACATTACTATAAAGCTCTTCTCAATATGATCGGGTGTAACATTGTCTTCAGAGCCTATTCGATGTGTTGCAACTTATACTTTTTTATAGGAAGACTGTTGAAACTACTTATAAGGGAATTAAGTGGCGGAGTGGTGTAGCATGTCCCAATTTAGACTGGGAGGGCAGTAGACACCCAAGACAAGGCCGAGACGACTGCACGTAGATGGAGCGCAAGCTACTATCACATCGTTTTACCACCCTTGCTTGGATTCGTAGGTGAGGTTAAATGGTCAGTAATCAATGAATCTTAAAATCAAGTGATTCCATAAGTCAAGCATTTCCATTGAACTAAGCCACTTGTAGGTATGTTTATGATTTTCCCGTGGCACTTAAATTAAAGTTGGTTTTCAAGCAATGGATACAAAGCACGGCAAGTTTTGGAGCAACTGCCTGCACAGTCCCATCAACCTTGCGTTCTGCCAATTTACAGTTTGAACCTATTTGGTCAAGCAGGGCTACTTATCTCCCTCACCGGTCAGGCCTGAGATGGGTGAAAGAAGAACAGATCTTCCAGAGTTTACTTTTGACTCCTAGCAAACGCTTGAGTAGAGTTTTCATGGATCGGCGGCTGGGTTGCTATCGTTTCGGTACACATGAGCTATTTTACTCAAGCACTGCTTCGTGTTTCTTCTACTTCTACGTCGCTTACGTGTGGTCGAGGTTGCCTTTCACAGAGCCCAAAGGAAGCTGCATTACCTTTTCGCCTTTATTTCAGTTTTTACGGCATCGCTTAACAGCTTAATCTGCTCACGATAGAAATGCTCCTCACTGAAGTTGACGTTCTAAGAGGAGTAAAGAACATCCAAACCCAACTTCCTACTGTTCGATGTCTCGATAATACCCTGACATGAAAGCTAGCTTTACCACTGTATCTGACTAATGTGGCAACCCAGTTATGAATAAGGTTTACCAAGGAGGCTTGAGCCTACTGTCGAATCTACTTTGAAACAACCTGTCAGGATGCCGACAATAGGGCGTGTCACGCCGTGGTCCCACCCGTATTCATCAACTTAACGGTGTGAGCCTCTTTTACCGTCACAGTCCGGGTTCGAGACCGTCTCCGTAACGATCTTTTTAATCCCTCTACAAACAGCTTGTATTTACAGTTATGGAATTCGTGTTTTATGGAAGGAGACTATTCCGAGTGGCACGGGACTTACTTTAACTTGGAGCTCTTCCACTACCCTTTGGCATTTAATACCTAAACATGTTTCATTAACGTGTTAAATCATGTAGCCTCTTGTAGGGTGCTAATTGCTTTATCTGTGTGTGCCTGATTATTCTTTAGGACTTCTTTACTTGCATGACAGCCGTACAACAATTATATTTCAGACTCATTTACTTGGCACAGCACAACACATCTAAGAGGCCCGCGAGGAAACTTCCTTCTGAGGAAAAAGGCGGAACTAGGCTACCGGTGGGAAGAAAGTCCTCTTCCTCTTGGCCATGCACAATAACACAGCGACGCGCCTATTGCCGCATATCGCAGAGCTTTGTCAGGAGGAAAGGGAGAGTGAGTTATTGCAATGCTGCCTCATCTCTATTGTCAGCCTGGGTGAGTATCATCACAGCTTCGGGTTGGCATTAGACCATCACATAGTCACATGCCATTTCGACAGTAAATAGGTGAGAGGTGTGACTTGGAAATAGGAGAAGGTGGTGGGGCTACAGCCTTTTTCTTCCAGCTTGTACTTCTCGTTGAAAAGGAATCCGGTTCTAGATTTTCAGGAATGGTGTTTCAAAGACTATCTTTAAACCGCATGGTTTTTTCTGAAGTAGAATAAGGGTCATTCCTGATCAAAGCATTTTATTAATCTCTTGTGGTCAAAATTATGACAAGACAAAGTGCTCAAATGTTGTTGAACCTGTGCACTTCCAACACACCGATGAGCAAGTTTTTATTATCTCTAAATTACGGGTTACAAATAATGGGGAGTTGTGTCTGAGTTTACTTCTTTGAGCTTTCATTCCTCTTTTTCTCCTCTCTTTCAGAATGCTTCAATCTTTTCACAAAAACCTTCATCGCCATCTTCCACGTGTACGGAAGGAGGACTTTTCAACGAGCCACTTTGTGGGTAGATTTCCTCCAGATGGTAAGGATCGTAACCCTTGCAAGAGGAGTCCTTCAGCAGATTCCATTTGCAACAATACACAACGATATTCAGTCCACCGAGGAGAACAAACAGAATGAGCCACTAAAGGGAATAAAACAGCCGCTAAATGCTCCATCATGTCTGGGTGATGAAATGACCTTCATGTGACAAGACCGTAGCACCAATCAGCGGCTTTTCAACTGGCAAGCTAAAGCACCTCTTGTAACGTCTGCAAAAGCGTGTGTATTGTTTTGGAAAAAATAGCAGTCCCGGAGCACTCATGTATTGCAAAGGAAGTGGTAACACTGGGGTAACTTTAGACTGTTGATTTACTTTATGGCTTCTAAACGCTTTTTATTTGGTGAACGGTTTATTCCACATTTTGGTGGTGAGGAGGGAGTCAGAACTCTTCAATCTTTTTATTTAAACATATATAAATGAAATTTTTAAAGAGATTTACTTTATACAGAGAGTTGCCCTCCTAAATTTGGCCTTGAACAACAAACAAGCAATTACCACTGTTAATGCTACTAAAATACTGAATATATCGCTGACCTCCAAGTTTTATGCTTTTAAACGGGATTAAGGAGTTAATTTAAGCACTTGCCTCAAGAATTGTTGTCATGAGTGATTGAACCTTGATTAAGTACCAGTCCTCAGCAAGGGCGATGTTTTGATAGGCCCACCAGCAAATTAGACCAACCGCTTCAAAGGGCACGATGCCTCTGGAAAGCGTAGAAAATTCCCGCTAATTATTTCATAACTTGTCAAGTTAGAAACTGCACTCTGTTCCAGAAAGACACGTAAGACAAGAACTTACGCAATGAGGATAATCCAAATGAATGGCAGCTTCCAGTCCTTGAGACCGAAGTCGTTAACAATCACGCGTCGGTATTTGACGGGATTGTAGTGAATAACGAGAGCACAGTAGCAGATGCCCGATATCATAAGCGCAAATCCCCAAACAAAGTCCTGCATTGGGAGAGCATTAATGCCTTAAAGTGATGTAGGGGCAGATGTGGAAGATGGTTTACCAAAAACTCACCTGATTCTGCAAAACGCCAATGCTAAGAGCCGAGGGGACCCCAACAAGGAAGCTAACTATGAGTGCAGCTGTCGTAGCATAAAGGCGTTTCACTTAAATCAGGAGGAATATCGGTCAGGATGGTAGACCCATTTTCACAAAAGCAGGAATAGTAATAGCAATAAAGGGGCCTACCCCCAAAATCTTGGATGGTGCGAGCAGTAAGCTCAATGTAGCCAATCATGGAGGTCACTCCAGCGAAGGAGAGACAGAGGAAAAAGAGGCCACAAAGAACACGACCTGCAATTCCCAGTTTTGACATGAGCACTGGAATCCTAAAAATTAGTGCGTGTGGAAGTTTTTAACTCACAACAGACGGTTGTTAACGAATAGGGATATTTTAACGCAAAAGAAATGCAGTTTGGGTTTTTCCTGCTAGGCGTATTGTGGAAGTATTTATCTTATCAAAGAAAACTTGACGCGAAGTCAGACTACTTAAAGGTATGATCTTTTGGGTGAGTAATGCCCTCATTTCCGAGTATTTGGAGCTAATGGTCAGTAGTGAATACTTGAGAGGAGGGCATGGTCGAGCTACGGTGGGTTTGGTTAGGCGCAGTTAAGGCACAGAAGTGTGGACAGAACGAGGAGTCAAATAGTGGTACATACGCAGATGCCCTACCACCACGCACGCGCGCGAAGTTGCCCTGTCAACAGGCGAGGGGTGACAGCAGTCCTCTATTCAACGGGCGGGGGATGGATGGCGGAGAGAGAGAGAAATACATTCAAGTTTAACCACTTAAAAGGCATGAATGAAGGGCTCTATGTGTGCGTGTGTTTGTATGTGTATGTGGGTCTGCGGGTTCCGTAGCCATCAATCACCTGACCATGGCGTTCTCTGTGTTTCTTCCGAGTGGTCTATACTCTCTACTCGGTGATGTGAGGTGCCTGTATCACTGGAAGTGGCGCTAACCATGTGTGTTCACCGACTCTCTCAACCCACCCAATGTTGAAAAAAGAGTGGAGTGCTTACCAAGTGAATGTAAGACCTGTACTACCTGGACCACTCTCCTTCATGATTGTGACAATCTGGGGAATTGTCAGAGTGGGCTGTGTTTGAATTAGCGTGGAGAAGACCGTGGAAAAGATCATCAAGCCACAGACCAGGCTAAAAGTGGGAAATGAGCCGAGTGAGCGGTGAAGAGGACGAGATCTGCCTGTCCAATAGAGGCAAACAACCCACCTAACGAGATTGTTCACCACTGGAAGGAGGGTGCCAAATCGCACAGCCCCAGTTTTGCGTGTAAAGTAGGCAGCGTAGGCTGAGAACAGACCCATTCCAGCCGCTGTGTCAAACGCGTTCTGACACGCTGCCTCGACATAGACCTGTGGGTTGGTGAACATAGCTGAAAAGGGGAGAATAGAATGTTTCCTCGTCCAAGTAAACCTCGGTGGTCACTACAACAGCCCCAACGACTTACACCAATCAGGTGTGAACATAAATTTTATGCCCACATCAGCATACTTGCGGGACAAGGACCAGTAGAAAGTGGAGGTGACAATGATGAGTTGAATTGGAACCATGAAGCTGTTGGCTAGTTCGATTCCCTTCACACCCTTAAAGACGGCAATTCCACAGATGAGTAAGTCGAGGGTATGCAGTCCAAGTGGCCAGTAGGTACCCTAGAGAGTGGTGTAATCTGATGATGTGGATGCTACGCCTAGCTGAGTTGTTCTACGGATTTCAAGAAAGCGTACTCACAATGAAATCCTCGAAGATTTGTTTGCTCTCCGGTTCTGTGGAGGGCAGTTCTCGCCATGCACAAGCGACGTAAAAGTAGTAGAAACACCATCCAACCACAACTGAGAAGTAGGCACTGAAATGGTCAGGTTTAGCGCATTGCTGTTTATCCATTACCCTTTACTCATAATTCACGATGGCTTGCCTTCATGTTGACTTATTACATATAAGCAGTATTTACAACTCCGTACGACTATTCTCTCAATTTCACTCTTGTTTGTACCTGATTAAAAAGGAAATAGCTGTAACCCAACCACCGATCCACAGACACTTTGATCCAAGAAATTTTTGAAAGGCAATTACTGGAGAGCTTCGGGTGAATCGACCAATCGTGTACTCAGTGATGATCAGTGGGACGGACCAGGCGAAGAGGAAGAAGAGCCACACCAAGATGAAGCAGAGACTTCCTACAATTTTAGGAAAATAAACAAGTGTTTTTCCCAAATTTAATTTTTAGTTCTTTGGCCTCCACACCAGAAATTTGTCCAATAGGAAGGCCTTTTTATTAATGAGGGAGGGCTTTAGGGGAAAACACCATCCCATTTAAATTATCATTTAGTTTGGCCTGGAATTCCGTGCGATTGTAGATGCTAAGGAGTTACAGTAGGCAAATAACAGTTTTGTTTATATGAAGAGGAAAAACGGACAATAACTTTGACTGAAACATCACGCCTGTCCGAAATGAAAGTCTACCGCAAAATAACTCAAGCATCTGGCTCGATGGTTAAGCTGGCGTTCCTTCATCTGGAAGAAGAAGCTGCGCTGTGTCTTAACTTCTATAATAGCATGGGGAATTGAACGATAGATGGATGGACGGATGGATGAATTAATGAATGGATACGGGAAGGGTACGGGATGAATGAATACGAGAATGAATGAATAAATTAATAATGACGTCTCTACGGTTATCCAAATTAGGAGAAACATATGTTTTATTCAATAAAATTTTAAAATAACTCTTGAAGACTTGCCCTTGTCAGAACTGGCTGTGGCAACAATTCGAGGGAATCGCCAAATGTTTCCCGTGCCGAGGACACAACCCAAGCAGGAGGCGATGAGACCGAAGGAATAAGAGAACTTCTTTTCCTCGTCTCCATCAGACTTAAGCCAATCGATTGAGCTGTCACTTTCAGTAGCCTTAATTTGATATGATGATTACATTTGTTTCAATCGGTGGTCATTTAAAATGTCAGCGAATTTAAAATGAGCTATTATTCTCTGTCAACAACAAAACTGAAGTTTACGACGACGACAAGATATAGTTGTCAAAGTTAATTAACCGATATGAGAATTTACTTTCCACGTGTCAAGGGTAAAAGCAGTGCTACCTTAGTAGTAAGTTCCTTCCTGTTACCCCGTGTTCACTGACCGTAGCTGCTATCAAGTTATACTTACAGGAGTGGATGTCCTTTCCGAGGAGTTGCTCGCCTCAGCCATCGCCGAAAAAGTAGTGTAGATGTAGATGTAGTGCAGAAAGAACTTAAAAATTGATTCAACTAACCCTACAGATTTGATTCGAGAGTCGTTGGCGCGGTATCCAAATTCTCCTACTCTGATTGGTCGGAGGGAATCATGGAGAACACGAGGCCTTAGCTGTTAGCAAGTCATTGCTAAGGTTTGAAAACCTGCATTTTTAATTGGGTACGATATTTAGTAACCTCAGTAATGCGGTATTTTTTACCTATTTTAAAAAGAGCATCCATCGGATTTGGAAATGAAGGACTCTTCTGTGGAACCAAATTTTTGGCACTGTGCCAGCAGGATGTTGTTCCTCCTCCAAGTAATTTAACACTTTCTTGACACGTGAGATACAAAAGCAGTTGTTTGAATGCTACCTCTTAGAGCCCCAAAATACCTTCTTCACGAAATAAGTAGTGCATACCCGCCATGATATCTATGTAAGACCAACTTGTAAGTAGTAAGTTCGGAGTTTCACAAGAACGTGTGAAAAATGAGTAAGTACGAAATTAACAAGTCATGACGGGCAATTTCTTTTTCAAAGAGCAAGCATTTACACACAACTTAAAGTCGAGTGGGTGTAGTTGGCAGAATTACCTTCTCACGTGGTAGTAAGTAGGCAAAGTGACACAGTAGATTAGTAAGCAGGTCCGCCACACCAGATGGATGAAAAATCACAACTTCAGTTTCGCCATCCTTTTTTTCTGTCTCACGAAGAGATGGATTTTTTTCTACCTCGCCATGAATACCACTGTTCATAATTATCTGGTCAGATGAATTAATTTGATGAATGCACCTTGAAAATTGGTGTCGACTTGTCATTTCGCTTTACCGCAGCAAAGGAGGCGGGATCAGCCAGGCGAACCAATGCATTATGAATTTGGAGGACTTTGACTGCTCCTCTGGTGTGTAATAGCTGGAAGAGACTCTTCAGTGTGATCTCACTCTTTCCCAGAAGAAATCGTCAGCCTTGACAACTCTATTTTTTTCACTCGTTGGTACTAGTAGGCTGCTGTCTTGCGCCCATCTGGATGTGGAACACTCTCACACACCAATTCATCTCTCACGTCGGTGATTTGTCATTCAAACTTGTTTTCCGTGGCTGATGCGAATGGATGTGAGAGGAGGGCTGTGGGAGGCGGTCTCTTTGTTCTGGTGTGTAGAAGCCATGTTCGCATGCGCAAGTCTAGAAAAGGTGTGAGCTATTCAAGTGTATGCTTCAAAAGCCTCAAGTATTCTCTGAAAACGCGGTGGGCCAAATCGGTGAACCATTATACAAAAGGGCTGAGAGACAGGGAAGTGTAACTTGCCGTCGATGCCGCGCAGTTGTCAAATGTATGGTCAAACTAAAACGCGGTGACCGCTAAGCTATTCATCTACGTAGTCAGCATGGCCACTGGAGGCAGTATGAACACCCGAAGAAGGAGCATTCAACAGTGGAGAGAAGGGGTAGGCAGCTGAATGATGGAAAGTCCAAGTTAGCACTGAGGTGCTCCGCAGGACGGGATTTATCTCACTTCTCCATGTCAAATGTAGTAGACCAGTGATTCGTCTTTCCGAATTACCTCCGTACCAAAGTAAATATAAGTCCTTAGCCAAAAAATGAGCTCTACACAATTCATTCATCAACTTTATTCTTATTAATAGTGCTGCAACGACTTGAGTGCTTTCGTTGGCGTCCTTGACCTTGTGCACCACATTCCTCAATATTGCAAAGATGCGGAGGCTACTTCGCGGTCTTTTTTGAGTGGTAATTGGTAGATTTTTACCCACAGTGGGATAGTCTGGTTACTGTTCCTCAACAGGAAAGACGATAGTGATAATACGTTCATGGAGCAATGTGCGATGCCGAGGAATGCGCAAGCACATCACGGCGATTGGAGGCTTAACAAGATACTTGACTGCTACAGACATTTCCGTGGCAGAACTACGTTTGTTTGCTAACAATCTCAGCCGCAGTGACTCCCAAAGGTATTTAGTTAACACGCAGAACGCCTAATTACCACAACCTGTTAAGGAAGTACAAAAGGAACAAACAGTTTGCAGGAGGGCTGGATACAACACAACTATAGGTGAGCAGTTTGCAGCTTTCTGTACAGAAAAGATGAATACCGCTGTACTCATCATCACGGAATGACACAATAACAATGAAACAATGGTTTGACCTCCCATCTGATCACATCTACCTTCCGTGGATTATATTCCACTCACTGTTGCCCTGCATTACTAAGAGGTGCAAGACAAGATGAAACAAGTAAATGAGATGGCAAACCTATGCTAAGTTCTATACCCTGCCGGCTCTTTAGCTCTCGAAAATAGCATTCATGACGTTGAGGATGTGTCGGCTATTTTAACGGTTCGCTAACCCTTCTGCAAAATTTGAATGTGGTCCCACCAAGGCAGCCGTATCATCCGTAAAGCAAAGAGGGGTTGAGGGTGCCAAAGCAAGTAGAACCCTAGTTGTCGGACATAGCAGACTTGATAAATCATTGACTAGAAGCTATAGCTGGTCTGCACGGCACTGAGATCCATGGTCGGGCATAGATCGGAATGTAATTAATGAACCAATCAATCTCGCTCATCTCGAGCACTCTAATTGGCTACCTTGGCTAAGGACACAGCCAATGAGCACGTGAGTTCGTGTAGCAGCTACCCAAGCCTCCGGTCCACTTCCGTGCACCCCAAAACAGACTCACACATCCAATAAGGTAATCGGGGAGAGCTGCGGCACTACGATGGCGAAAGTGAAAAGCCAGACTGGTCCAAATAAACGGAGATTCTGATTTTGATGAAGAAATACGCCATAGAAGGAAGGCGTCTACCGTGTGTGGTTAACCATGTGAGCTAACAGCAGGAGGTTCAACTTCACATTCAGTGATAATGAAGAGTGAGCAGACTATCACGATTTAAAAAGTGCGTCGTTGAACTGTCTACATCTTTGTAATGAGAATGTGTGAATAGAGTGAAAAAAGGTGCCTCCTGCACACATCAGAGTGAGAAGTGGCAATGATGAATAGGTACTGAATGCGAGTTCTGTAGTATGTAGTTTAACAAAGGATTGTTTTCAGACAAATTTCTCTCCGAATACTAATTACTAGTTAAAAACCCGTCGCTACAAAACGCGAACCCGCCTTGAGCTGTGTAAATTCAATGAACCTCCTTAAGGAATATGACTCTGGGGATCTCAAAATTAACGAGCTGCATTACTGATGTTGGGGACAATTTTCTTCTTACCTTCATAGATTGTCTCCATGCGACTTCCATTTCTGCTTTATGAAGAACCTTAACCACTTGGTGATTGTTGATGCTAAAATCAGGGGGGAAAGCCATGCAATGAGATCCCGTTTTCTTAGCTTCCATCTTCGTAAATTCTCTACTCCTCAATATTTTGATGTGATATTACCTCTGTTAACTTAACCGCCGCCTCTGTTCTACCGGACATCATGCCCTTTAATGGCTACAGAGCAAATCAGGTACAGTAATTCAACACTCGTATGTTTGATTTTAGTTATGATGTGTGTATCCCCCAAAAGGGTCAAACGCTTTGCATCTTAGCATATTTGACATGGGAAATGTAGTCAGAATTTCGTCGCATCGTTGACTCATGCCGTGGTAAATAATGGAAAATTTTTAGAGAAAAAAGCGGATTAATGGTAATGGTACCGCAAATTACAAAAATGGACCCTTAAAAAGATGCAATCGCTAACCAAGTCTGGTACATAATTAACATACATTAATTCACAAAGTAGCCAGATTTAACTACACATGCTACTGAAATGGCAGTTGCCAATTATAAGTAGCATAGACCAAGTCACTTTAAGAATACCAAAATTTTTTAATTAAATAATGAGTAAACGGACTCAAAAATATACCACATTTTTTCCCATCTAACTGCATAAAAAGTTCGACTTCTCCCCCATTAAATAGACCAATTTGCCTTTTAGCTTAATTTAAAATAACTTCGGGACTTTTGGTAACTACTAAGAGGTAGAAAACATCCGTGCTAAGGGAACTGACTGGACATTTGAGATGGTCAATGAAATGGGTCCCTTTCTCGGACCACGTCCTAGGCATTGGTCTCTAAAGAATCTCTTTGTACTGGAAGACGATATTAAATATACAGACTCTTCAGTCCTTGTGGTTTGTGCCTTTGTTTTGCCGGCATAGTTTTCTGGCCATGCTGTTAGTCCCTCTCACGGAAGGATGGCATCTACTGTGAATACTTGCATCGGTGGAGTTGCACAATGAAAGAGTTGTCAAGGCAACGTCCACTTCAGATGAATACCCCGATCTCGTGTCCTACAAGAAGACAATTGGAAAATGAATTGATACTGCAAATAACAATGTGAAACTGCCAACTATAGAAAGACTTACGAAATTATGTAAATGAGTGACATCTCCGCCTCGACACAGTACCTGAATGGGACCCAGATGGTACGATTTAGTGTGACTTCAGAGAAGACTTGGGATGCTGCGGAATCCATAATTTGCATGTTGCACGAGAGAAGGCTTTCATGATGATTGTGCAATCGTCTTTATCTTAAAGTGACAATGATCCTACTCAACTGCAAATGTACTTTGTTTAGTAGAGGGAAAAGTTGCATTACATACCCACGGCGAAGGCAGGCAACATAAAAAAGAATGACACGTGAGAAGATAAGAATTCGGTTATAGGTTAGCAGTGGTTTTTCTACAGCAATTGCTGCTTGCGTCACATATACGTGACGCGCGTTCTTTATCAGCTAAATAATAGCGCAAACACATCGATTAATGGGCTCTAAAAAACAACGGGCAGAGGCTAAAAAATTTTTAAAGATACTGGTATTTTTAAGTGCCTAGGTACTAAGAACGATTAAACATCCGGGCTGTGGTTACGCTGGTAAAAAAAGCAATTCCTGAGAGGTGTAAGCGCAAACCTTGAAGTTGTGTAACCATAGAGATGGAAAGATTTTACAGTCTACGAAATCTGGAGTCATAACTTGTAATTCGAAAGTGAGTGGCAATCTTTACAAAACTACCTACTGTCTGGAAATCTTTTATTCGCTCTCATCTTAGACTAAAGGCGCCAATATTCAAGGCATGAAAAAAGGAAAACTTGCCTCACGAAAGCAGTTTAATGAGCCTTACTACATTAATTATCGAAGCCTACAATCAGCTCTAGTTAATGTTCCGTTTTGGCAAAGAATGAGAGAGAGAGAGAGAGAGAGAGAGAGAGATGACTTCCGGAACGTCCGAACGAAGCTCCTCCACGCTTTAATCATACCACCGTACCACCGTCTGGGGGTCAATGTCTAAGCAGGCGATCAGTGTAGCTTGTATCAAATGCAATTTACCCCAATAAAAATCAAGTAAATGTGAAAAATTCTCCCCATACCTTGTAATACGTGTGCCTTGTCATGTGCACCAGGCGATAAATTCACCGAGACAGGAGTCGGCAAGGTTCAAGATTTATGATCGTGTCTACGACTTGTTTTATGGTATCACAATGATTGTAAAAACAGGCGACCCACTTGATAGCCTCTCCGGATCTTGCATTAATCAAGCCAAGAGAATGACCACAGGGGGAAGGCTGAAGAAAGCATATGGGGAAGGAGTGCGATGTTAGTCTTCCCCAAGAGCTATATTTTCCTTGCTTCTGATCATCATAACAAAAAAGTAGAATTTTGATCCACCGGCTGTCATTTTAATATTCCTATATTTAAGCCTATACGTTCCATGAAGCTACAAGGTCACTCCATAGTTTGAATGGTACCGTTTTTCATGCCAGAAAAATACTAGCTCTAATGATCTCAACGTCTACTGATGTGTTTTACTAAAAAATACGTCTACGATTCCAAAAATTGTTATCATTTGGAGTTTTTGGAGCTTCTTTCTCCCACGTCTATCGCCTGAACGTCCTTGAAGGTCATTCACTTGCTACCTCCCTCCTGATTGGCTAATGCCACCTACAGTAAACCAATGCTCTTTCGGGCCAAGGTCTATCAAGTGCAATCAATAGGTGAAATAGACACCGGCCGGAGATTGTGACAGCCACCTACGCTCTAGAGTGACCATCGTGTCGTCCTGCAACCACATTCCGAATCGCCTTGCTTGCTTGTATTCAATGGCAAGTAGGGATATCTGTGTCGCCATTCTTATCTCTGGTTAGGGGATCGAAGGAATCCGGGACCACGATCGTAAATGCCAATTTATAATTGTTTGTAGCTGCGATTTTCGTTATTAGCACTGTTATCCTGAATTACTTTTTTAACTAAAATGCATCCTTAAATCTGCGCCCTTTAATGCATTTGTACAAAAATGTCATGTTTTTTGTGGTGATGAAAACAAAGGAGAATTTCGACAGCTTGCCTGTAGAGCTTCGATGGTTTATTTAACTCTACGTTTGGCCACGTGGGCATTTAACTCTCCATAAATTGTACTTTCGTCCTTCTGCATGGCATCACTATATCTTCCGCCTCACCACTTTGACTTCTTACGACTTCGGGGAGGGTGTGAGAAGCCATATTAGGGGCAGTGGAAAGCGAACCCTGATTTTCATGACCGAGTGGTAAAACTTGACATGACAGAAGAAGCGCATATGCTGCGGACGCATTGAAAGTGACGCCTACCTTTGGCAGCCGCCCCAGTCCGTGTTCTGTGGAAAACTACTAACAACTGAATAGACACTGACCGTAAACAATCTGGAAAAGTTCAGTACAGGGCTGTCTACGCGATACCTCCTCCAACTATCTGCCAGCTAGTTGGAATCTCGATAGATAAATGGCTGGGCAGCACTCGAATGAGAACAAAGTTATAGGGGGGAACAGACGTTAAGCCTTATCCGCATGGAGCTATGCTAGATCCCGACCTTTGTTACATAAATTTGTTTTTAGGTCAATTTTCTTACGGATAGTGATGGACATGTGAGATGGCCAGCACACTCTCTCTTCCCTCAATGCAGGTCCCGATTAGGCCGAAACACCAGATCCTGTGGAATTGCCGAGAGGAGTTGGTGACGTTGTGATCGAATATTTTCTAAGCAGTGCGCAACTTCGATGACTGACGGGGTTGGTTCGTGATCAATTCCCCTTAGAGCGGCGCAGGGCACGACACTCCGAAGAATAGGGAAACTATGTCATACTTTAATTGTTTGTTTGGCATCGCGTTTGATTACGCAGGCACATAAATCGCTGCAGATTTTCCTTCCGCTCGGTGACATGCCCTCCGCACCAGACAAGTAGATTTCGATCTTCTATGCGTCAACAAAACATTTTCCGTCGTACTACTGCGAGGTCTTTTGACTTCGAGAGTATGTGAAAGTTCTAAATCAACCACCATTAACACTTGTAGATGTAAATCCTTCAAATTTTACTTTCCCTCCATAGCATCTGAAGGCTAAAAAGGGATAAAATAACTAGTCGGATTCCTATTGAGCCAGGTTGATTTGATCTTGACCTTTGGCAGAATACATGCCCCTGGCTGTTGGAATTTGAAGCTGACGAATATTTTGTCGGGGAATTATCCTCTGCACACGCTACTGAATTAAGAAGTATATACCTGTGATTGCAAAACACGAGCTTATGGATTTTGAAATCAGTTTGTTTACTTCAAATTGCTGTATTTGCAGATGTTGACGAGACTTTGGGCAGTATCTGCTCTCCGTGGCGTGGCCTCTAAGCCAGACGAGTGGACAGTATTGTGCCTTCTTTCGCCTTCAGGCAAAGTCATAGGGCGCTACAATAGATCAGGATCGGGAAGTAGATCCACATCATGACCGACACGTCCCCTACCAACGCAGCACTTATATCACACTCCAAAATTTCTGGCCTAAACTCACAAATTGCAGATATGTGACATATCTACTTATGAGGAAACGATATACAGTGGGAACGACAAGTCAAATTGCCTCTGAAGCTCCGCAAGCAAGCGTTTCAAATCAACTTCAGCTTTCGTATATAAAAAAGTTTTGCCGGTAAAACCATCTAATGACGTTGATATTTATCTAGTAAACAAAATCTTCTACATTAAATCAGAATGTGTATATTTCACCGTCCAAAGGGTTAGAAGAAAAAGGGTCTTAGGTGATAACCTAGTATGGCATGCTTCCAGACCCACAGTAGCAAGTGGATGAGTCTTCACTACAAATAAATGTATCTAAGTGTTTTGCTTGAGCAAACCGCTTTACTATTTAAAGGAGAGAAGCGCATGAAGCGACTGATACTAAGTTTGTGATTTTCCACATTCGGAGTCATCACAGAGGTGGTCATGTGAATATATGGGTGGTAGGGGCCGTAGCCCACGCTGGAGGAGGCCTTTAGAACTGGCACTTTGAAGATTGTGACCATGAAATTGACTGTACCAACTAGAATCGCCAAGATAGCCCACTAAAATGGCTCGGGTAGTGTACCAGGGAAGTCTCGGATCATCGATGAAATATTCCAAGAGAAAATCCACATGGTTTACATTGTGTATTTATTACTACTTTCTTAGATGGGGTAAGCGCATTGATGATAGAGGTTTCGCCTTTTACAATATCCTACTTCACTAGGTTGTTGATCACAGGTAGGATGACACTATATCGAACAGCTCCGGTGTCTCGGCTGAAGTAAGCAGCATAGGCGGAGAAAAAATCCATTCCAGCTGCTGTGTCAAAGGCATTTTGACAAGCTGCTTCAAAATAGAGTTTTGGATAAAGGAAGGTTCCTATATTGAAATAAAAGGCAATGACTTTTCAAAGAATTTATTCTTCGAAGGCCTCGACATGATTGTAAATGCGTACCCCAGTTAGGTGTAAACATAAATTTTATCCCAATCTCAACATATTCTCGAGATAAGGACCAGTAGAAGACAAGAATGGCTATGAGGAGTTGAAGTGGAACCAGCACTCCATTGGCGATTTCAATGCCTTTCACGCCTTTGAACACAGCGACTCCACACATCAGGAGAGAGAGGGTGTGATTAAACAAAGGCCAGTAGGTTTGCTAAGGGAAGGTTTACACAAAGTTAGGGAAATACTTTACTGCACTATTGAACTATGCGGAGAATTGAGACGCACGATGAAATTGTCGAAGATAGCTCGGCTCTCCGGTTCGGTGGAGGGGAGGTCGGGCCAAGCACATGACACGTAGAAGTAGTAGAAGCACCATCCCACGACAACAGAGAAGTAGGCACTAAATTTTGACATGAGGATAAATAACTTGGTGGAGTCTGAAGTCTTGTCGAGGGGAGCTAGTGCCCCTATCTTTACCACCTCCGTCTACCTCTCCGACGTATTTTTGTTCGCTGTCTATTTGCCACGTGGATGGAGAAATTAATGGGGATGACAATCATCCAGAGCGATCTCATCAGGAGGATGCGACCGCAACAGTCTACCTCCCTCCCTCCTACCTCATCCGAATGTAGGGGAAGGCGTGGGTATGAGGTCTGCCCACGGTTAAGGTGTCTAATATGCTGCTGGGAGACACGCACTGTGATAGCGGGCAAGGACAAGAAGCAGAAGATTTGGAAAAAGAAAATTCTCTCCAGACTGGTTGACTATTCACAATAGTTCCCTAGAGGGAAGTAATCTCACACATCTAGTTGTATTGTGCTGTATAGGGTGAATGCAACTACGATGCAATAGCCACTTAACCTTTGCCAAGGGAACGATACCTAACAAAAAATTGCTTCGGCGGTTCCCCCACAAGCACACGCTCCCACTTCTTGCAGGGATGGTGTGGTGCGTGCCAAAAATGTGTAGAGGGGCGTGGTGAGTGGGAACAACCGATGCTGTGTGCGTTCCCTCATCAAACGATGCAACATAAAGACCATAACTGTTATTTCTAATCACATTTCAGCCGGTCAGTGAGTAAACTATCAAAAATGAATGCAAGAACCTTTCCGGTCACTTGGTGTATCCAAACTGCCAATTGTTAGGTTATGATCATGACAGCGAGTCAAAGTGAAGAGCATACAGGCATGTCCCCAATTCGTGTAAAGATAGTGAATCGACAGACATGATCATAAATGCAATTGAAGTGACCCAAGACCCAACCCAAATGAATTTGTCACCAAGAAATTTGTAAAATGCCACCACTGGAGATCCACGAGTAAACCTGCCCAGGGTGAGGGGAATAGACCAGGTGAAGAGGAAGAACACCCATGCCAGTATGAAGGTGAGGCTTCCTAAAATAGCAATATACACTCCTGTTCTAAAAAAATTCCATTAATTTTTAATTGGACTAATTAAATTAAAGAATTTAATCGGTCCTACTTTTATCGGTTCTGTTTGACATTTAAACAGCTGTGTTAGGCCTGCACTTCTTGCTCTTACCCGAATCGCAACTGGCAACTGCCACCATCCGAGGAAATCGCCAGAAATTCCCCGTGCCCAGCACGCATCCAAGGCAGGGGAGGACTAGTCCAGCAGAATAGGTGAAATTCGTCGGCAGCACTGTGCTCTGGCCCTCCTGATGAATGCCACCGCCTCTATCCTAAAAGGTTAAGCATATGTGAAGGCATGCGATCATGCCAACTTCAATCATAAAAAAAAATTAACAGCCCTTGTGGCGGCCCATTTGGGAGGCAGTGCAGTCACAAGGGAGGGCGGGGTGAATGTCACTGATGCTTGGCAGATGGCCCACGTGCACGTGACTAGACAGTTATCACCGTCAGTGATCCAGCAATGCCCAATGAAAAATAATTTCATTGCCACTGCCACTTCTACTCCTTGACAAGACTGACAAGGCCGAGGTGAGTTTACGCTAGAAAGATGGATTTGTGGATGGTTAGTGCAATGCTTCCTCTCTCTCATCCCTTACCCATCTTGCCGATCCTCTAATGGTGAGAGAATATGCACTTCACTCCATTTTTTTCCTCCAAAGCCTCCTTATCCGAAGCGATAAAGTAGTAAATTACTTACATCTGCTTCACAAACATTCTCCGCCGAATTGACCGCGCCATCCCGAATCATGGTGCTTTGACTACACCTGAGGTTGACGGTTCCGGGGACATTGTCTCGCATAAATGTGGCTAATTTGCTCCACTGAAGCATTGCTCAACCTTAACCGAGAGAGGAGGGAATGAAAAGGGGAGACGGAGTGAAGTGTGCCAGCACCTGTGGAGGCACTCATTGTCCGGTCGGTTTTTCTGCTAATTTTATATCGTATCGGTAGGCACAGCTTGGAGGCCTTGCTACACACCCAGTTAATTTGATTGGCTATATCCGCCTTATTTACTGATTGGTCCACCCACTTCCCCAATGGTCAGGTGCTTGGCAAGTGGTAGCGTGGAAACCACCTGGAACCAATTTTTTCCACTTTATGTTCTACGTTGCTAACTCCACAAATCCCCGCTTGGATGGAAGGAAATAAAGAGTTCTTTACCAGTTTGCTAACAATATAGGCCTAGTTGTGTCATTTGGCCCTTGCGTTTTTTCCTGTCACCTCTATGGCTACAAGGAATTTATCCGTAGATTTACATCCCTCAAGGCGACTTCACAAGGTAGATGTGATTGTTTACTGGGAAATGTTACCCTAATAAAGGCCAAACACCAGGTCTATACGCACAATACAACTGGCGGATGGGTAAGAAAACTTCCTCTTGGGAGGCAGGTAGGACTAGTCAACCAGTCAGAAGGTTCTCTCTTCTTTTTATCCTTGCACGACATCACAATGCACAGCCCCCGTCCCACGTAGGAGAATCACCCATTGGGGTAAAGTAGGACGAAATTGACGATGACGATCCTCATGGTCATTCTCCTTTTGATATCGCTCTGAGTGATTGCAACCTCTTCTTGGTATTATTACCAAACAGTCACACCACAGCATGACAAATAGATAGCAGACAGAGGAAAAATAAAAGAGAGAAATGAAACGCGGCTGTCAAGTGCATTCATTTTCCAAGAAAGAATTTGATAAAAAGTGGTAAACAGGAGCTTGTGCCTCCCTAGGGAGGCACGAGGGGGTGTATTGTAAGTAGTCCTCTGCGGTCACCTAATTATTGTGTATAAAACCGCTAGGACACATTCACCGCATAATTTGGGATAATTTGCCTTTCCCATGCTCATAAAATCCAGCATAAAAAATTACAATTTTAAAATACATCCTCCAATGAATTTTTAATTTGCCTATCAAATTGTGAATCACACCAAATAAGTGGCATAACCAACCTCCGGTTCTGCATGGAAGAAACTTTATCTCTAAACGCAAGCGTTACGAGAAAGGTCAACGAACATTCGCGTTTCGTCCTCTTCCCGGTTGTTACCTAGCTGGAAAGCGTTATTTGAACCACCAAGCCACAATTTGAGTAGAGATAGTGCAACCGAATAATTTGTACGATGTTATCTTTGATGAAAGAAGTCGGTCGCTCTTTTGTGGGTACTGCCGATCCAGCAAGAGATTATTTCGCTATTCGTATACATTATTTTTTCTGCTGAAGCGCCTGTCCACGCTTTTCCTTGAATGCCGAATAGCCAACCGAGGCATAAGACACCACCAAGTTGTCGTCTACTTAACAGGGCTTTGAAATGCAATTCCTACAACTTTAGAATATACGGTGGCTCTTGATCAACTTACATTGTCGCGTAGTACCTTGAATCGCACGTGAGGAAGCAACATGACATACCTGCCTACAGAAGGGCTAGGTCACAAGCATGGGGTGCTACACACTACTACCCTCTGTATCCCACATTTAGAGTCCTAAAAATAGTTCTAACTCGTGGCCGGACGACAAACTGCACAGCGGTGCGCCTACAGATGAAGTGAAAAGTTGTCAAGCACGTACATTGTTACCAGTGTTCTACAACTCTAGAAAACCGAGGCCATCTGTCTTGACGAGAAAGAAACCAAAACCCACGATCCCGATATGACCTCAGTATTTCGACGAGGGAACTAGGCCACCTGATCGCATGAGACGCAGCCATCAAGCCAACTACATGAAATAAAGCAGGAGCTAATTCGGGCAACACAAAGCAGGTCGGATGTTGATAAAGCGTAATTTTAAATCCGAATGCACAACTCCCATTAATTTTCACCTCGGCTCTCAGTATCACTCGCATCACTGCTCGACGGAAATTCCCACCAAGATATCGCAAGACGTGACAACTTTTGATTGAAGGCTTCAGTTGACTTACTCGTCCCATCGTACTTCCATTCGGGTAGCCAACAAGCTGTGATGTTTCACGTAGCCGATGGCTAGCGCCTCGCGTGAGATACAAGGCCAGTGCGATGTGACTCACATCCGCAACGCACTTTCACAATGATATCCGTATTTCAATTAACACCGCAAATCACAACGGTGCGCCGATGTATCAAACGTTACCTGACAAAAGGCAGTTCAGTAATTTGTAGACAAATTGGGATCAGTCACATCTTTTCATATCAAGGTGAAAGAAGCAAGTGACGCTATTTTGATTGCACGTATGCTGCAGTATCAAACTTTTTAAGTAAACTAGAGTCCGTGTCCAAAATTCAACACCAACCCTTACAACAGTATTCAAAGGTTAGTCACTAAATCATAACTAGTGCAGCTAACAATTCAGCTGCCAATTTCAGTGGGCAGTTAAGCATGCAACATTTTCGGCTCTAAAGGAATTTCCGGCGCCAAATAACCCTGAAAAAGCAGCAAGACACGACACGATCATTATCTGTAATTTGAACGTTAGCCTACTGCTTTTATTGCAGTAAAACAAAATGTATTGCTGATGATGAACTTACGGTTACACCTGGGTGGATCTAAGGAAAGTATGGGGCCTGAGACCAAACCAGGGCTTGTAAAATCACTGAAGGCCATATAACTACCATAACAATAATGAATCAGTGGATAAAAAAATACATTCAAACTTGGTGGAGGCATTCAGGTATAGGTCAACTGAAGTACCGCAGAACTTCGTATTTTATAGAAATCAAAAACATACTACTATGACCTCCCTTTTTAGTGAAAATATAAACTAAACTGAGCCTGATGATTGGCTACAAAGCTAGACTGGATTGATAAAATTTGAAGAAAATCAACTAAATGAACATGAAATCTGGCATCGCATCAGATAGTGATGTTTTGGAAAATAAACACTTGCCGGTAGCATTGAAAATGAGAAGTAGTGACAGAACCTTAACAACAACCTATTAGGGCGGAAAATGTAACTAGTGCAGACATGCATAGCTGAAAGAGAACATGAAACAAAACGCCCGCACAACTGAGGCCGAATCAGGAAGCTTAACTCAAGTGTTTCCAGCGCGCATAAACACGACGTGGGACACTTTCGACGCAACAGCATAGCATGCGATAAGTATATGCAAAATGCGGACGTTTTACAAGCTAAATGTAGCTTAGATGATCCTATGACAGACAAAATCACAATTAATTGTCAATAAGCATAACCATAAAATAGTTAGGCCAGATGGAAAAGCGCTATTCGAACAACGACAAATGGGAGCTAAAAGTACATTCACAAAATATATACAAGATCAGGTAAGCCTTCCTTGTCTACTTTTTGCTCAGCTTCCTTTTCTTGCGGAGGATTCGTTTCCGTCTACCAATATGCCGACGCATCTCTTTCTTATTCATCCATATAGGATAATTCCCGTGCTCATTGATTAAAGAAGGGGGGTTTTTAGAGATTTTGGCCCCCACTACTACAAAATACAGTAAGCAATCCAAAATGAAAATGAACCTACCTTCCTCCTTCTTTACAACCTCAACTAATTCTGCTTTTGATGCATCAACATAAGGCAGACCTGTACCCCCCACGGGCATGCTTATGACCTTCTTCAGCAAAGCAACTGACTTTGGTTTAATCTTATGGCGCTTTGCTGCCCTAAACTTCCTCTTGATCTTACTGCGGCTACTCTTGGCCATCCCAAGCGTGCCCTCAAACCAAGTAGACCGCCTCAGCAGCAGGCTAACATAACACGAACTGCAATCGAAAAAATTCGCCCAAAAAGGCTGCCTTTTATCAAACAGACCGAAAAAACAAAACTTTACTACTAATACACGTAGCTCTAATTTACCATGACGAATTCGAGGTGACCAAAAATGGATTGTTTCCTCGAACTACCCAAACATTTACGCAAAATTTTAAATTTTGTTTATTTAGACTGCATACGCTTATAATATTTGAATTCACAAACCAATAAATATATTTTTTTCAAAAATGATCTCAAACTATACTTTGTAGACGTAGAGTAACAAACAAAATCACGTCCAAGCAATGAATGAAACGAACTATCGATTAGTTATTTTGTTCATCGCGAATTTTGCCTCACTTTTACGCATCTTGTGGTCCTTGTTTATTAAGTTTGGCATTTTCTACCGCGAATTGGTTAAGGGCAAATTATCTTTTTTTGTTATTTTGTTTATAGTCTCTTTGAGTAACGCCGCCTTTAGAAAATAGTTGGGCGTCCTGTTGCGGTAGAGAAGCGGCTGTGACTCGAGTTTGCCTCACTTTCGTAAAATTTTGTTTGGTTTTTCCATCTTTGTACAATTAGTTTAATATTTCACTCTTTGTTGTAGTAGAATGATTCATTTCCTGGCGCTTTTTAGTCGCCAGGGTAAAGTGAGGTTGCAAAAATGGTTTGTCTCATACACTGAAAAGGAGAAAAAGTCGATTTTGCGGGAAGTTATGACTTTAGTTCTTGCTCGCAAACCTAAGATGTCCTCTTTCCTTGAGTGGAAGGACATGAAATTGGTGTACCGGAGGTATGACCGGCAGCCTTTGATGTCCCTCCTTAGGTACGCTAGTCTCTACTTCCTTTGTGCGATTGAGCCCGAGGACAACGAACTTTTAACGTTGGAGATTATCCATCGCTATGTTGAAATACTCGACAAGTACTTTGGAAATGTATGCACCCCCTTTTTACCCTTTCAACCCTAAGGTGTGTGAACTCGACATAATTTTCCACTTTGAAAAAGCGTATTTCGTACTCGACGAGTATCTTTTCGCAGGTGAAGTCGAGGAAACAGGCTACCGGAGTATAATGGCAGCCGTCGATGCCCAAGATATGCTCCAAGAGGTTGTTCATTTTCCTTCCTTTTACCCCTTTTCCTTAGGATGAAGTTCCGCAGAGCTTCTTTGAGGACCAGAGCTTAAATTGACGTGCGTTACCCCGGATTTTACACACTTATTTGTCCCCCTTCCCAATGTTAATATTCAAGTGCAATATTGCAATTAAGAAGCCAGTTCGTGTAACGAGCACTACTTTAGTGTGTGAACCAGTGACAGGCCCTAGCCGTGCTACCCCCTTCCCGTACCTCTTTGGAGACTTTTCGACTCATTCACTGTAATTGTGAAACGGCAGCTGTGTATTTCCAAGAAAACTGTTTTCAGCTTCCGAAAGCTGCAGTTAGCTTCTCTAGATTCATTCATCAACAGCGTTTTGCATGTTTAGTTGGATTCAACACTACAGCCTGTTATCGCTAAGGGAGGGAGAATGACATAACCGATGACACTAAGCCAGGTAGTTAAGCAGAACATGGAGCTGCCTACTCTTCGTCAGGCGTTTCTAAGTCCCAACTTTCGGGCCTAGCGATACGCGCCGACGCACCTTCATCAAAGGTCGGTGTGATTGATTTTCTTCAAGTGAAAATTACCAGAAATCTCTCGTAAGGTGTGTGTGTGTGCAGACGGGAGGGCATGTGGCATTTGAGCGAAGTTAATGTGTGTGCGTGTGTATACGGGTGTTTGATGCTCGGGATGTACATCAGGCTTTCAAATCAGTAGGTTTTAGGCGAGACTCATTGTCCGCAACGATTTCTGCAACGGGATTGCAATCACATGGACCGCCGAGTCGCAAGGTACCAGTCTTTGGGCGTAGTCCTCCTCAACTTTTGAATTGAATCATAATGGAAGTGGGGCAGTGTTCAAGGAATTTACTTTACTCTTGAAATGTAAGTGGAAAAAAGTCACGTTACTATCGGTTTGAATCGTAGAACCGGGGGAAACATCCACGAAGCAGGAATTTCTTGTATCTGATGCATTTTCTAAAATAGGCTAATCTGCAGCACAATTTTGTGCAACCAGTTATTAGAAATTGACAATGAAAACATGACACATTTCCAACGCCACATCCGGGCAGGAAATCCGAGCGTCACGCATAGGTGACGCTTGTGATAGCACCACAGAAAATGGTGAACCGGCGAAAATTCCTGGTAAATTTTGTTAATATTTAAAGTGAGTCCGTTATTATGTGTGCTTTGCTCAATCTGAATTGCTTAGCATGAGTCACTGAGCAGAGAGGACTGACTCACTCTGGAATCGCCTTGAAGATGCCTTCTGAGCGAGTTTCCCGAGGAAGGAGCTCGTGGGGGCTCGCGCTTCCATAGCTTAACAAGAGATTGAAATAATATTAAAAATAATGAATTCACTTCAAGGATGCAAATACCAGCTCATTGTGGATTGGAAGTACCTAAATGTGTTCCAGATTTCACCAAATGAAACTCGTTTTTCAGCCGAATAGGTGCGAAACGTAAAAAAAGCCTTCTTGACGCGCTGGAGGAGCGAAATCTAATGCACGGGATTCGGGACTATCTGACACAGATGTGAAAAATTTGATGCTTATATTACTCATTCACTGCTAGTGGAGTCACAACGCCTCCTGGCGGCAATCGCAATGACTTCAAAGTGGTTATGTCGCAGCCATGTGAGGCAGCACATTGCCTAGCAAGACATCCGTCTGCCAAGGGAATTTATACCGGCACTAGAGTTAACAAGAATAGGAATAGGATCAAGCTGTCAGGATCACGCTGCTCCTACCACAAGTGGATCTCCGTGAGGGTTTGGGAAGGTCGACTTGGCTTCTCACAATTGAGACGTTGAAATAGTCTACCAAAGTTAGTAAAACTGCCCATTGGTTGCAAAAATCAAGCTGAAGACGTTTTTAGCCATCGAATGAATGAGAAGTACTGCGAGAAAAAAGCCTTGTGTGTGGTTGTGGATGTATCTCACTGCCATTACTTGTTCCAACTAGTCGGGGCACCTGAACCACAGACAGGCACCAGTCTATCGGCACGGCGCACTTCATTGGCCTAAGTACAACCTCCCCTCAATTTTGAACCCTCAGAACGTGGTGAATATGATACAACAGGGGCTAATTCATTTTTCACACTTCCAGAAGCTTTTTATAAAATCTCCTGTATAGGATTTGCAGAGGGTAGGTATCGTCCAGGAGTGATTTAAAAAATCAAACACTTATGAAGCAAAGATTAGCGGATTACGGTCAGAAAGGCACTCTCTTCCTCGTCTTCCACAAGCGCTTTAGATGGTTAGCTCGCTGAGTGACTGACGGATTTGGGGTGGTGAACGGCCTTCATGACATCGTTGTTAAGCCATTGGTCATCCTCAAACTATCCGCTTACCGTCTACCCCACCTCATCGCTATAAACCCAGGTTGGTTTGTATGTGTGGTATATTGGAGGCACAACTGGTCACCGGAAGGTGCTCACTATTAGAGCGGGCTCTTGCTGAAAGGGCGGTAACACGAGCGTACCTACACGTGGCTGTGGGCACAACCCAAGACAAGCAAACGACCCGTGAGCAGCCATCTGATTGGCTCCTGAGCAATCACTATCCATATTTGGGCATCTACAACCGTATACAAACTAATTACCTTTGTGCATGTTCAGCCTGGAAAGTGGAATGCTGTTTCTGCAGCCTTGACCTTCATTATCTGGTTTTGGGTTCTTTTTTCCGGTTACAACACTTAGTGAGAAACATGCAGGACTAGTCATTCAATCGGAAGCAAAGGCCTCCTTGTATCCTTACAAAACTAAGCAAAATGGGAGGGGAAAGACATGTTGCCTCATTTTTATCATCGTTTGTGACATCCAACTTTTTATCGGCCTCACCGCTAGATAAACGCATTTGGGAGATAAAGTTGAAGCAGAAGCGGAGGTGACTAGACCAAAAGCCGTGTTGTTTCTTTGGGAAATCGTCTGCGGTTATTTTATAGCAAAAAACTCCCCAGATTATTTAGCCGCCACATAAAAGCGTTTCATATATGGATGGTATGCTGGTAAGTCATTTCAAAGCCTTACCTGATCCACAGTATTTGCATCCTCTTCGTGTCCCAATGACGAGTCCTTCGTGAACGAGCCGCTCGACTCCTTACGGGGAAATCAAGTGTTTAAATGCATACTCATTAACTGGGAGGAGGTAACATCAGGTGGAACACTACTTACTTGCAACTTATCCAACCCTCTGTGGAGGACTTCATCAGTTAGGTTTGATTTCGGTGAGGAGGATCGGAAGGGTTGGTGCACTGACGGAGAAGGTATAGACTTGGTAGTTTTACCGCCTTTAAAAGATGCATATTTCACACCACAACAAGAATACTTTAAGCTGCGACGTATAGATGAGCTCTAGTATCCGTTAGGGAAGTGTGTTTGATGAAATTAGCTCTTGGAAAATATAATAAATATGTGGCTTAAAAAAGCATGGTAACAAGAAAACCAACAAGTACTTGCGCAGGATGCATCACAATGGGAAATTGGCGTGCTGGCCGCCAGCAAGGGATGGGAGATATCTAAGGCGTTGTTGTTAGTCTGGCGTCGAGATCTTGGAATAGCAGTGGCGAAGCTGGAGCTCATTCGATCGCCATCCTCCACCACACCTGTCGAGGTCTCCGTAGTCTCACCGAGCGTGCAGGCGCGTGGTAGGGGGCTGTGGCGCTTGAAGGTGAAGCAAAGTGACACCTCCTCCGGTTGGCTCTCATCCACTTCCGCGTACACGAGCTAGTTGGTTAGAAAACCATCTAATGAAAGCGTGTCGTGTCTCAGGGCGACACTACCACCACTCACTGTATAAAAGATCCAACAAACGCCTTTCTATTAATCACCCGCGAGGAATATGTATGATGAGAAACAATAAAACAATGCTAAGCTGGTAAAAAATGCACTAAAATCATAAATGTTTAAATATCACCCCTCATAAGTTTAAGTAATGCTAAAAATTATTCACACACCTTTTCCATTCGTGGTTCACCGACTGCCTTCTGAAAGTCCACATTATTCCTGGTGTAAGCCTTCACATGCGCCACCAAGTGCTCAAGTTGCATTCGCCATAAACCTTAGTAGGAATAAAAGATGAGCGAAACACGTTGTACGTGAACGCCAAATACCAATTAAGAGACGCAGCCCACTTTCGACTTGGTTATTTATGGTCGTGCTCTACTATACGGCTAATTTGATCCTTGGCTGTTGATGGTCCTAGGAAAGGCACAGCTTCTAGCTTCAGCATCAAAAACAACTAATGCAATCGTCAATATTAGAAAATTCTAGTTTCACAGGATGGCGAAACCATGAAGCGCTATTATAGTATTCATTTGTTATTAACACATTATTTGACCATAATTTTACTTTAAAGCTAAACTAGGGGAGAGGTAGTGTCGATGTTTAAAGTGCGCGACCTCTAAGCCCAACCGACTCCGCGCCTAACCGTATGGCATTTCATCAACCCTGCCTGAAGCAACCCCATTTATTCAGTAAGTTGTCGAGAGACAATCTAGGTCAAACACTTTCAAACTAGACTACAAAAAGTAATGATTTTAAAATAAAACGCTTTTTAAACGCATTTATTGTCCAAACAATGAAATTCTACCAACGCCTAAGTCATGTTGACTGTATTAAAGTAAAACAAGTCTAGTTGGTATGTTTGCCACCAGCGTCATAAATGGTGTCATAAAGGAGCTGCTTAGATCTAAAACAATGAGGCGGATAAGAAGTTTTTCTGATTCGACCTAACAGTCTTTGGAAAAAACAAACAACAAACATGAAACGGCAAGTAGGTAATTAAGTAACTTACTGGTAGTCATGATCAAACTCAAAGTTAGGAGCGTTGTTGACAAACCTTTGCCTGGACTGACAAAACCCATCATATGGGGTCGCGATCTGGGTGGGCTCTTGATAGGGTTGTCGGGAGATACGAGTGGTTTGCTGTGACCGCCTCCGGGGTAGAAGAGCCCCACTGTTTGGGTGGACACTGTTCTGTTGGAACGCGGCGTCAGTGAAACTAGTGAGTGGTTTCCTGACTCAAAGGCACGGGTGCTGGGTCCTGTGAGTATGTATGCAAAAGAACCAGAGTCTTGGTAAAATTAGCTACACAGGGTGGGAGCTTGATCAACAGGTTCGCTAGCCTAGCAGCCTCGCAAGTATATTAGCATTCAATAGCACTAAAAAGTCGGTAGGTAAATGACAGACATCATTTCTCGTACAGGGCCTTAAAATTAAATAATTACCCAAACTGTCCAAAATTATGATAAGTGGTCTCAGTGATAAAAGTATTCCATCCATTGAACGAATAAGAACTTACCTAGCGAAACGTCAGACAAAGAGGATGTTTCCGAGGCTCCAGCGAAACCAAATCCACACTGGGAGCAGAAACGCGAGTCACGAGGTGTTTGCCAGAAACACTTGGGACAGACTGCGTAACTCTGAAGTTGACTTGCTAGATCTACATCACAGGGCTCCTGAATGCCGCACCAGTCGCAAAACCGTGCACCCAACGAGTTCTGCCTCGAGCAGATCCGGCAACCGGCCACCAACCGACTGGAGAACGTCGTATTGGCGGAGGTAGAGGGAGGAGGGGATGATGGCGATTTCTGTGGGTTGCGGAGGAGTGAGGAGATGTTTATAAGATTGGCTGCAGTAAGGGGAAGAACTGCCTCACAGGTGAGACAGAACTTGACTCGAGTTGGATTGAGCGAACCACAGGCGGAGCATAGGCGACGATCCATGCTATCCGGTTCTCCGATCTACCAAAAAAAGAATAAAGTGGACCCGCATCATCTTCACTAAGTGACAGTCACTATCACGCAGGGGTGATAAACTCACCAATGCCTTTTTTAAGTGTCCTTTGGGTGATTCGCAGACCAGGCACTTATTGGCATTCACCACCATTCTAGAGCCGCAGGTGATGCAGACGTCCGAATTTGCGATCTTTCGTGCAGGAGCGATGATAGGACTTGGTAGTCGTGGCAAGGAGGTGCCACATGTCGCACAGAATGCTGCGTCAGCGTCTACCGGTCTCGAGGTCAGGCATGTTGGACAGCTTTGAGACGGTTACAGTAAACGCTACTTATGCAATTCGAGTAGTAATTCGCATATTCATAACTCAAAAACAATGGATTTAAATATAATGAAATATTTGCAATGAAAGTAAAACTGCACTCTAGCAATAAATGGGAATAAGTACTCAAGTTGAGAATATACTTAAAAATGTCGACCGCCCTCTGCAAGCGATTAATACGGCATAAATTCACGTTGGGTGATACTTTCTTTGGCTTGTCTCCCTCAACGGAAATTACAGAGAAACGGTCTTGTTCCCATGACTGTCATCAAAAAAGAAGTATGATTATATTCCTCAAACTAAAGAAGTAGTTTAAATGCATTGTGCGCAAAGGGCTCATCTGATTACAACGTCCGCTTACAGTTGTCCCCACAGCCTTGGTGGGTCGGCCTTCAGGGGATTTTGAGATAGAGGGCTTCCAAACGACATCCTGAATAAAAAAATAAAAAATAACATAAACTTAGTACGACTTAATCTCCCAGCCGCAAATATATACGACCCGATTTTCCTCCTCTAGTGGCAATTGGTGGCGCCAAATTCTGAATCACAAGCAGACTGGGTGATTTTAAAGCAACAGAATATAAACAGGGGCTCCCTGGTCTAAGGATATCCCCATGTTTATACTTTTTAGCCAAATAAGACCAAACAAATGTAGTGTCTCATTGGAATGCTAGACCATCAGATGTGTACAAAATCGGTTTCAGCTTTGCCAAAAATGGTTTTGTTTCACGTGCCTTGACAATCTAAAATATCACCTAGATTTCAAGTTCTAGATTTGACCATGCCCGCATTCAATACAAAAAACTAGCCAGCCTGATATAAATACAATTTATGCCACTACATCCGAACATAATTAATACGAAAGATTCATCCAAATTTTATTTCATTAAACTTATTCGAAAGTCAGAAGTGCTTTTAACGTCCCAAACACGATAATGTGGAAGAAAAATTGAAAATATTTTTGAATTACAGGACGAAAAACACAAACTTACCCCAACTTCTTTTGAATCCTTCTCAACTTCCACTTTGTCTAGGAGGAAAAACCCAAGGGGAGACCATCTTACCTTTTTTTGGAATGAGATTTTCTTGCTTAAAAAGGGTATTAAAAATTTAATTAATTGATGGGATAAATAACCATTTCAATCATATTTAATAGCCTCGGGGATGTTAGCCCCTGCTAGAACTAAAACAGACAATTTAGGCAAGGACCTAGATGGGCAATTGAGCTACCTAACATTCTGTTTAAGTACATTTTTAATTACGCGGGCACTCCAGCCCAATCAATGGCACCCCCGCCCCTTGTGTGTTTATAAGTAGTATAGTCTTCCACACTTGGATTACTCGAATCTTGGGAAAAGCGCTGGATAGAGCGGGTTTAACCAGGTCAAATAAATAATACAGACCAGCAAACGTGTAAAACAACATAGCACCAAAACGCCGGATTAGGCAGGTCAGATTCGACCTAACAAAACATTGGGTTTGTGGGATAAAAGGCCAAACAAAATCCAAGAAAGGTGTTTCAACCACTGCAATCAAAGTAGAAGCATCTTACCGTACATGAGTTGCGTTGTTCATGTTTCTCTCCTAAATTGGGAAGCAAAGGAGTGGATGAATGAGCAGGAAGAGCCAACAGGAATAAGCAAAAGCTACTCCGGGTCACAAAGCGTATATTGACAAGGCAGAGGAGGCTACAGAGGACGAGTCACGCGGCCGAAACACAGTGGTTGACTATTTGTCACGCCTTTAAGTCACAAAAAGTTGAAGCCAAACTGTAAAAGCGATTGATGCGGTCGTGTACACAGCCAGTTTGTGAAAAAAAAATTCGTGCGTACTCTTTGCGGCAAAGGTTAAATGGTTATGGACAACCTCTTAAGACATTCCCTTCTCGAAACCATCGCCTTTCCAATCTGTTAGCGAATGCTTCATCAACATAACACGAGTTTGCAGATCCCGCCTGAAGAAGTAAGGAGAATGAAGACGGAACAGGATCCCTCCTACTAAATTTTGTGATTTCTTGCGTGGCTCTTCGGACTGAGAAAACGACCTTCTTTCGGCTGACTGCCTATCCCTGGTCGAGGTATATCAAGTAGATGAATTGCAGCAATAACTGTTATTTGACCCTCGATGAGTGAATGACCAATAATGAAAGATGGAGGCTTTCTAAACTTTCAATTCATCACCAAAGTCAAAGAATTTGAACCACCTCTAAACGGTACGTCTTATCATTGCATCTTTTTTAAATGTAATTTCAGGACCGAGTCAAACTGCCTACGTAAGGCGAACAGGTCCAAATTACATCCTTGTTGTAAAAGGGTTGAAAGTGAGGAGAAAATATCGGAATGATCAAGTAAGAAGTCTCATGGCGATAGATTGCCACACATGTGACGCAAAATACGAAAAAAAGACCAGTCACAGCCTGCATGCCTCTACCAGTTTCAAGTCATTTTAGGGAGCCATGCTAAAGCAAGCGCGAATTTATTTTTTTGGTCACCCGATAGATTTCAAAGCACATCAAACAAAAGCGGTCACTTCAAGCAGAACAGCATTAAGCAATTCTGGCAATTAATGCTTGCAAGCAGTAGAATAATTATATGTCTAGTGATTTCATGAGAGAAGGGACTTTACCTTTGTAAAATGCCTATTTGAAAATAAAAGGAGCTCATCTAGAGTACGTGGGTTTAAAGAGTAGGGAAGTGTAGTGTTCAAGTTAACGAATCACTACAAGAATCATTAATAAAATTAGACGCATAAATGTGGTAAGGAACTATGCAGATTCACCATTTTTTGGCTTTGAAACCAAATTTGATTTCTTGACATTGGCAATGGGTTTTCGGTGCGGCAATGAACTATGCGGACGAGATACATCTCTAACAGGTATCTACAAAAAGAGCAAAAAAAACAGGATGGTATTCATAAGAATATAGATAAATATCATACAAATCAAGTGTGAAAGTGCAGAGAAACTAGCCTTCGTCTTTATTTTTTTTCAATTCATCCAAGAAATCATAGTCATCCGATCCGGGACACGGATCGTTGCCATCGGCACCCTTGCCTGAGGTTGCCAAAACATCGAAGGTCTTCGTTACAACATTGCTTTCCTGATTGGTGTCACTATAATGACAAACAAATAATGTTTATTAGCGAAAGCTGGCTGCAGTTAAGCGATAATGCAGGATGGCACTGAGACAATGTAAGTGGCCAAAAGAGGGTACGACTAACGGGATAAAAGCCAGCGCCTTGATTGTTTTCGCGCCGGCTGGGAGGGTGAATGGCCCTCGAAAAAGGTAGGTTGGCCCAGATTGCGGGTGGCAAGGCTTCCATGAGGTGGGATCCGGTCTAGATCCATCAATCGTGAAGTAAACTCGTGCCAACGGGGTGTCAGTGGAGATTTCCACTTGTGTAGAACAGTCAATCGAATTTTTGTACTGGCCCTCGACTGGGAGTCGAAGAGGCACAATGAGAGGAGCTCTCACGTGACCCACTGGCATGTCGTGAAAAAAATCTCTAACCAAAAGACAATAACAGACAGCTATGACGTGAAGATACGTGGCAGTATCAGCAAATCTATGGCCTACATGGATTTATTTATAAACGACATTCACATTCCAGAAATACGTCAAACTCAACGTTAACGAGGAAACACGTTACCATTATTCACAGGTAATTCAATGTAAAATACTAATACGACCTCATAAGAGGGGAGGCAGCATTCGTTTACAGAGGCAAGGAGATAAAAGAATAAACAAAACCCCAAAAGACCCAACATTAAAGACAATAAAAGGGGTATAAAGTACATTTATTTTCAAAAAAATAGTCTGGGGTAGTATCTTATGAAGTATGAATAATTTGGATATTGACTAGAACCAATGATTCGCTTGACAAGTTCTGGACCAAAGGGAGTGACATATCCAGCACCATTCGAAACCACAAACAGTGCACACCATGTGATTACAACCGCCATCCTTATTGGTCTGACTGCAACACCGAGGGCAGCTCTTACAGGTCACTGCAATGAGAGAGGAAGTTGCCAAATCCGAAGAGTCTAACCGGACACCATTCCAAGTACCAAATATTCCACAACGAGTAATCTGGTCAAGCAGTGATCGCTCTGTAGTTGCTTTACCTTGTTTACATGTACATTGAGAGGGGTTACATTCACCGGAGACAATACTGCGACAAGTGGAACAAAATTCCACTCCACAGCCGTATGGCTCCTCACAAGTGACCCAGGCGTTCTGAGCTTTGTCATCTGGTCTTTCCCAAAAAGTTCCACAGTTGGGACAAGATAAACAACCTTCTGTGTAGCAGAAGAGTTTAGCGGCGAACTCCTTGTAGCGGGAGTAGAACACTTTGCCTAGAATACGAAAAAGATGGGTATCCGAAATGTAAGACACCGGGCATCCAAGTGGACAAGGAAGAGTATAACCGATGTCAGAAATTAGCACGTATCTGGCGTCGGATAGGTAGCTTTCAGCATATGTGCGAAAGCAGTCAAGGCAGAGGATGTGGCCACGGTTTTCACAAAACTTAACCACGATGTCGCTGGCTTTGCTGCAGCACGCAACGCATAACAAGTGGTCGAAGTTTCTAACAACTTGTTTCAGGAAAATGGTTGGACTATGGGTTACATCCTTTGAGCAGCTGATGGAAACTTTGGCGGAGGTGTTGCTGCATTCTTTGCAGGTGCCACTTACCGCTTGAATCTCAGGGTTGGCAATATCAGACAAAACTTCAAAGTTGGGAGAAGCACATTTGTCACAAACAGTGGTAAATACAGCGGGAGTCACATTATCACAGTGATAGCAGAGAACGTAGCAGTTGTTGATATTGGTGTGTGGAAGAACATCAATGGAAACATCATCAGATACCAAGAAAGCAAAATTAGAAACTCCGTCCCAATCACTCAGTTGAACGCCTTGGTGGGCAAGAAAGTGGGTATGGGGATCGCAATCAAGCTTCGAGCAGACGAGCTGTTTGAGAAACAATATGCTCCAACCTTCGTTTACATACAGTGACACTGACTTGTCATTAAAACGAAAGACCACGGGCATTGTAGAGATATACATTAAGCTAAAAAAATTAACTGTAATAAGTGATGAGCCAGCGTGATTCAAAAAATGGAGTTTGCGTAGCAAGTTGACATGTCAAAATAAATTGTAATATGCTAAACAAAACAGACTACAGCATTCTACAAGGCATCTTTTAGCACACTAATATAACTGACATTGTATAATAAGGGCTCAAAACCCAACTTAAAGTGAACAATCGGATGTGAGAGCAAAAAATCCATGAAAACAACTATCCCTGTGGCATAACAATGAGCACTGAGCATGAGAATGAGCTCAGACATATTGAAGCGCTTACCTATTTAGCAACAACTGTACACACCGGTTAATAAAACATCATTGGAATTTGACAGACTGAGATCTGTTTACACACAACAGCGCGCAAGCCCACACAAAAAACGTAACGAATACAAATAATTTAAACCAATCAGATGATAGTTGAACTGCTTGTAGGTTGAGTAAATTATCAAAAAAGTGCCATTTATTCATTTCGTAAAACCAGTTAAAATTCGAGGAAACCTCATTTTATGACACAGCAGGTATGCCATTTATTACGTTATGGTATAAAGTTTGCAAACTTGTTAGGCTACTAATAAAGCAGCACGACAGATCGATTGAAACATATGGACTGAGGTAATGTCAAGATGAGAATGAGACAGTATATTCAGTCATGAGTACTGACCCTTAGAGTGGTTGTCGCATTTCTGGTCGAAAAAGATTGTGGTCGCCAAATTAATCAATTCCCTCAAGAAAAACTCGTCCTCAAATAGGTGCGTTTCTCCCTCAGCAAAATTTTTCGGTAATTGACTTGTCGATAGGTTGGCATGTAAGGTTTCCAGAGGGCATATATTCTTGTTAAATGAGAAATAGCTTCCGATTGAAGATCTTAAGTGCTTCAGATTGAAGCACTTGTTGACACCTATAAATGTAGTTCTGGCCACCCTAATTTAAACGTAGGGGCTTGCGATAGACAAATGTGTAAATATGAGTTTATTGTAAAATGATCTTCATTTTCATTATTCCTACAACTAAACACGTCCGTGTATGTTCATATGTTAAAGGAGGAATGTCTCGCTGATATGCGTATGTATTTATGCAGGTACTATGTCATACGTAGCAAGTTCTAGTGTCCTAAATTATTTGCGAAACCGGTAGTTAAGGTTCCAACTAACTAGTTGTTTTTTCGTACTACTAACCTTATTAACTAATTGCTTTATGTAAATCGAATATTTCGAAGGTTGTGTAAAACCGGAGGGTAATCTGCAAAGTTTAAGCATCACTAATTAAGTTGTAATAAGCAGGACGATCTTAATGGTCAATTAGCTTTTATGACCTTCCACATCTATTTAAAGTACAGCTTTAACTTGTGGTAGATAAGTGGGTGAATCTTCCGTCTAGTAGCATAAATTATGATAAATATCAACCAGGTTCTAGATGCGAAGAAGACTGGAAAAGAAAGTCAAACAAACAGGATATAGCTCGTCTCCTCTTCGGACTTTTGGTTGAAAACACATCTCGATTTATGAATCAAATAGTCAGGCAATATCTCCATTAGTTGGCTTAACTAGAAGAGGGTTATTCCGCAATCTCACCGAATCTTGAATGGATATTTTAATGCCTAGTGCTGGTTTGATTATATATCCATAAAATGTTTTCATCAATGCCATTCAAAACAGCTAATCAGTAAGACTAAATTGACATTTCTTCTTCCCTTTCTTGAAGGTAACCAAGGTGTAAGACACATAAAGTAACTTATTATCAAACGCCTATTGATTTAGAAGTTGCTGTACACAAGAAAAGTTGAAATCCCCTTTCCATGCATATGTCCCTTCTGCCTACCACGGCATTTACCTCAAAGCGAGGAGAACAAAGCCAGCAATAACACATGACAACGCTCACCGGATGCGAATGTGTATGGTCACGCTAGGAATTTCAAATAGTTTCAAGGGACAGTCAAAACTGCTTTTCCCCAACCTCTATCCAGTCGGTATCATCTTAATATCTGTTACAAATCGCCATTTTGCCTCCTTTGTGCAAATTTTTCCACCCAGGAGGTGGTGGTACTAGTCTTTAGCGTTTGGATTTCGATGCGGTGTGTATTCCATATAGCAATGGGAGCATGGCGTACATTATCGAAGGGGTAATGGCATTACCTACCATTCTTCCCACTTACCATGGTAAAGCTACGCTATTTTTTAACTGAAGGGATTTTGACTCATATTCGGCTCCAATAAATACCTCATTTCGCCGAGAAGGCTTCTCATTTAACCCACGCACTTCCTTTAATAACTACTGCTGACACAAACTACCCTCCTTGCATAAATCATACTTTTACATAAGCCTTCAGGTAATGCAATTATAAGGAATGGCATGTCGCTGGTCATGATGACTATAGCTAGAAATCTCAAGGAAAAAGCTTTTAACAATTTGGCAAGAACGAAGAAATCTACTGTCTCAACATTGGTCAGTGTGGAGCTCAAAGCTTTCATCTCAAGATTGAGAAAGTTTTGATTAAAAAACTTCCTCCACAAAGCGGTATATTGGGACAGAGTCTAATAAATCATTCCATGTGTCTTCAAGGAGGTACAATGAATTAAGACCATAAGACTATCGCTTTGCATTTCGCATTCTTTTAACTGTTGTGGGACTCGTTTCCTTTCTGTAACGAAAGGAAAATAATGTTCGTTTAATTCGAAAAGTGGTTTACACAATTTCGAGTGTTTATCACAAACACAAGTGGTTATTTGAAATGCATTAGCAAGGGGTAATTAGAGGGTCGTATTCACCCTAAGACATGTTATACGTCTGGTGTGACAGCATGCATTCCAGTGAATGTTGCATCCTCCAGATGCCGTTGGGTGATAGGACCTCTCGAATCCACCATTAAATCACAGCAAACAGTTGCTTTTGCCGTTTTCTTGTAAATAGGATATATCTGGTTAACTAGGAGGAAAAGGCTGAATGCAACATACCGGTAGAGTAATAGTGATTTAATCTTTTTTTTTAGAGCTCAAAGTTAATTGACCCTTCTGACTACTACCGACTGATTTAAGTTGGAAAATTCCTTTTAACCTGAGACGTGAAAACTTCGGAGAGGTGGAAAGTTAAAACACCTATGCAGCACCTTGCTTTTTTTCCCATATGAGTGTTTCAATGTCCTTCAACAAAGTTGCCAAAATCTCGGTCATTTACTTTCCACCAGCGCCTAATTTATGCTCCAACTTATAGACATCCAAATCTGGCGTCCTGATGCTCCCCTGAAGGCGAGAAAACAAAACACTAGGACAAAATATCACCCTGTGAGGGTGCAGTGTTGGAGCACCTAAGCACCTGAGTAACTAAAAAGTAGAGTTAAACAAACAACTAAAGTGGTACAGAGCCCCCTTCCTCTTTTGAGCTTCATCTCTGGCGTTCCATCTAGTCAGCTGCTCACGTCGGCCATCACAACGTAGTCGATGCTGTAAAGCGAAACACCTACGAACCAACCCCGACTGCAGCTGGGATGATGTCTAACTTATCCACCCTACCCAATCCAATGAATGTGGAGTTTTGTCCTGTCCGGGAACTGTGCAGGAAAAGAGGGAAAGCATTGGCCGCATGATCTTGGGAATAAGGTTTCTCGGCCATTCCTCCTTCCCCTTTGGTTCGTACTTCAGTACTGCCAGCCATAACTACCCAGATTTTACCCAGCGAGTGGAGTGGTGGCGGAGGTGTAGCATGTTCACTTGATTGCAATCTTCAAGCGGATACCGTAGACAGCTTCTTAACCAACTGTTTTCAGATGGCTCACAGCTAGTGTTACTTCAATTGGTAATGACTTACCTGCAGAACAGAGGGCTAGGGTAGTTACTGAAGGCTGACATCGTTTTCAACCCCTCCGCTGGGAGCCGTCATAGATTCTTCCATTCTGGTCATACGCTCTTCTTCCGTCATGCTTTACGATTGAGTTCACTTGCCACTGGCAGCAATGTTGCTGTCCGAGACCAATATGCATTGCCGACGCATAGGAGGACTGGGGGGCCTGTTGCTACGGCACGGAGGCTATCCGGCTCAGCGGAAGTACAAGGGTGGAGCTTTAGGTGCCCACGAAACCAAAACCGAGAGTTAAACAAACAATCAAGGCACCGCACCAACGTGTAGAGGTAAGGCTCTCTGGATACCCTAGTAAAATGGCCAAGTGAATTAGGCAAGTAGAGCCTCCCTAGCATTGCGCAAACTTCTACATAGGTGATTTATTTAAACCTCACATCTCCAACTAGCTTCGAGAGAGAGAGAGAGCAAAAGCGACTGCGGTCAAAATGAAACCACTTAATTATCCTCCTAATTTATTAAGCCATCATTTTGCCTGCTGTCGCTTTCTGACAGCTTCGACTAGACACATTCGATGGGATGCAGAGTTAATGTATTCAGGTACAAATTAGGCTGAGGACAAAAGAATGTGAGAGTCACTAAAATATTCATTAAATCTTTCCCAAAAAGGCGACGCTTTCTAATTAAGAATAACTTAGTCTCGTTTTTTTGACCCATACTCTGACGGCGTTCCTATTTAGTTAGGAAGGCAAAAAAATGTCTTGGAGGCGGCACTACACCCTATGGAATCAGGAAAAATATTGCAGTCATTTCAAAAGTCAACTATTAATATGAAAACCTGTAATTGTGATGGATATTTTAACCCAACTCTTCCCTTGTCATCTTTAAAGGTCACAAATGTGGTGCATTGGTAGGTGGATTTACTGCATCAGGCAGTACAGCTATCATTCTAATCGTACTGCAAATGAAGGTGACAAAAATTACCAACCTTATCATAAAATTTTGATCAAACAGGAGGAAGTTAATCATCTACCTCTGAGGAGTTTGACAACTTTCGGTTTCACTGCATTTAAATGGCATTAGAGGTCTCGCTGCCTGCGGTAGGTAAGGCGGAAATCTGCGCTGCTACACCGAAAAATGCTAAAACTGGTAAATCTCCCTTTTAAGCGAATCCCCTTTTTTGGCTGCGATTTGTGAAAACGTAATGTTTTCATTAATCAGACAGCGGAAGAATGTGTCTGCATTAAGGGATCTGGGGCCTGGGATGGAGGAGGGCGAGAGGCCAATGGACGGGGGATGGAGGGTGGGATGAGGGGACTACGAATGTGTATTAGCAAGAAATTTAAATCACCACTCACAATGGGAGTGCGGATCATAACGCTGACTCATTTTGTGACTTCTGTTGCTCTTTAATCACATCCGCAGACATAGGGACAAATAAGGTATTCAACGCTAGTATCTCCCTCCATAACTTTCCTATAATCCGGTAATTTTAATCAAAAAGAGAACTTTTAATATTAGATATGGCTAGTATACTCAAGTGAGTCTCGACACCACTTAGCCTTCATAAAAAATAGAAGCTAGTCCCTCATAATCTTGGCTTTGTTGTCCACCACCAACCTTGACCTTGAAATTAACCAATAGCTGCGGTCAAAATTATGTGGTTTTGATGTTTCAGATTCCGGGCTCACGCATGCCTATGAATAATACAGTCTTTGTTTGATGTAGTTATTAGTGTCCGAAGTTATTGCGATATCCGCTATAAAGCCTAGTAACACAGAGGTGGAGTCCATTGTGCATGTAAGGAAGATTTAAAGGCCACAGGGCATGGCTAAAAGTTTTACCGTCAAGAGGGTTGTTAAGAAACAACTCACCCGGCGAGAAATCCACTCACGGAAACAATATTTTACTAATTGCCCTTCTTGACGAGATCTTTGTATTCGGCTATCCACATGGTTACTCCACAGCTGTAAAGGCTGATTAGGAGTTCTGACTACCACATCTTCTCAAGTGACGAGCTATATCAGACTGACAACCAATTAATGACCAGCTTATTCCGTACATTAGCAGCTTTTTGAGGTGAAATTTGTCTACTGGTAACATTGGACAAAGAGAGGTATCCACTCCTAAGAGCACGTTGCCTTCCGGGGCATATCGTAGCCATGTCTTCAAGGTTGCTATTTATTCCATGCTTCCTAATCCGGCCTCATCAGCTGTCAAAGTGATAAAGTGACAAAAAAGGCCACAACAATGACGTTTCTGTGATAAATCCTTATAGAATTTGGCGGTCATGGTAACTATCTTTTCTCTTTGACCAATTGATTGGGTAATCCATCCACAAAATCAGTGTTTTTCTGTAATTAACATTGAGCTCCCCGACCGCCGACCTCCCAGCTATCCCAGACACGGTAATAAGGCATGTCATAAAGTGGGAGGGCTGAGTAGCTGTAGGCATGGCAGCATGCCTACCCTGCCAAGAGGATAGCGTTAACCATGGCGACTCGGAGACCCCTCGCAGTTAAGTACTCATTAGTTCACTGCATGCCTATGACTTAAATTTAACCTGTTTGGTTTTACGCTAATGAATTACAACTTAAAGTATTTACGCTGGCCAAAATTTCGTGAAAATTTTGTCACGGGATAAACGCTACTCATTTGCTGCTTAAGTAGTACTAAGTCGTGTAAATGTTCGCACTAAGCATTTTAGCTGCACTTTTAGGTAAATTTTATATATCCTAAAATGGTTTTTGCCACTACTTTTCACCATTTTTGAAACAAATATTTACTTTAACGGGTTTTTAATTTGATTGGGAAAGTTATGCCTCACTTGTTTATGAAACTATTAAAAGATTAAAATGGCTTTTTTATAAATTCTAATGACATTTTTTGGTAAGTACATTATAGTTCCTGTAATTATCTGTCCATGGACTTCATCAAACTCTTTAAAAACATCGAACTTTGACCTTTAGACTTATTAAATACCCACCCACACACTCACGCAGAGATGCAGCTGATAACAAAGACTTTGCATATCGAAATGATCCCTCAAAACCAACATCTCGAGTCATCATGTCCCCGAATCAATGACGGTAGCCTCCAGCATAGCCCACACATTTTAATCCTGTGATACGAAGTAGAGAAATTTAAAATATACAGACTAATGCTTGCCATGCTCAAGAAAAGCTCTCCAAAGCCGTTGTGGGAAGCGATAGACACAAAATTTTTTACTTTACCGAGTGGTGAAGTCGAGGTGCAGTCTTACGTACCCTTAGAGCCTCATCTATGCGCTGTTGTAAACTGACATCTAACCAAGTGAATGCTTCGGTCTCTGCACCACCAAGTGGTCCTTTAAAGATGACTCCGCGTGCCCACGGTGGTGGCAGAGCTAATGGAACGCAATTCATGTAAACAAAAATTCAAACTCTGTCAGACGAGTCATTAAATTTGGATCTGGTAAAAGGAGGGTACCCGTGATTTGGAACTGAATATAGGGGTTCGGACAGGACCATTCTTCAGCGAGGTCCCAAATCCTATAATTCTAGGTAATCCACCTTTTTTACAATAATACTGCCATGAATAAACACACTAAAGTGTTAAATATGTTATGTGGAAGAGGGCTAGAAGGAAGGCGTGTCTTCGAAATCACACATTTTACAGGATCCATTAGCATAGGACTTGTGTGCCTGTGCGTGCATGAGTATTTATCATCAAAAAAAATAGTGTACAAATTTTGTTTACATTCCTATTTCAAATGGAGTCTTAGTTTAAATTTTTTTTTCGTAAATCAAAAGGAGCATGCCTGTATCTGTTTGGATAACAATCTTAACACCTTAAGGACTTGCGTCACATATATGCGACGTACAGTGTGTAATATTTTAGACAACTTCCTACCCCAAACAGTGGCTTAAATGCATCCTAAGAGTAAAAACTTGTTTTTAAAGACATCAAATAATGCAAATTAAAATAGCGTTTGTCTACAGGAGACTGGAAAGTTAGATCTCACTCTAATAACCTAACAGCGAACGTGTTAAACACGGCAAAGATTTTATTAATGGTTTAACTCTCTTTTAAAACGCTTGACTTGGCCTTCAAATCACTTATGTTGACAGTTAATGCCTAAAAAGAAGTGTGTTAAAGCAACAGGTAGTATGCACGGAATGTGGGTTAATGTTGTTTAGACATTGGACTACCTGCGGATCCAAGTGGTGTAGTCACACAACATCGCATCAATTCACTTAGAAATCAGCAAAATAGGAAGCCTTTTAAAAAACAGGAAAAACGCCCCCATGTAACGCTGTGCCAACAAGTAACTGCTTCTTTCATTTCACCGTTCATGCCACAATTATGGCCTGATATAACTCATCCACTGCGCACCACTCATTGAGGTCTCACTGGCGTAAATTACGATTTATTGCAACGTAAAATGGGCAAAAGGCAGAACAACTGGATCAGTTGAAGAAAAAAATTTGCCCTAGCTGTGCGTATATATCCGCAATTTGTTTAAGGGAGTACGCCCCTGAGAGGCGAAAACCTCGAGTTTCCTAGACCGTTAGTTTCCCCTTTTGTTTCTCCACAGAAACAAAAATGATATAAGATTAGAAACTTTCTCTTCAACGTTTTTTGCTCTGCAAAACTAAAATGAGGTGGAAAAGCTAAGCGCGTCTCCACTCCAAGAACGGCTTAAAAACAAATGAAGCAGATGCAGTGAATTGGAGTAGCGACAGGAGCCATTAACTTTGAGCCTTGATTTATCTAAAAAATCCCTGATCTAGTTAAGTGAAGGGCTAATAACAGGAAATTACTAATTAGAGCATAAATAAATATTTAAAAATTAGGCGGTAGATTCTCAGAATTTTACCAAGCTTCACTCTTTGGCCATTTTGCCGTTGCTGATCATCTACAACTACCGACGAAGAACGGATAAGATCAGATTGCCTTTTCTTTGTATTTACCCTGGAAAAATGTTTATCAACAAAAGGTGAAGAGATTACTTTGCAAGTGAATCCGTAAAAGCCTTTTTCAGGCAACCGATAATCGCGAATGAGTGGTGAATTCACAGAACTGTCCGTCGGGGGTTGCGACCAATAAACGTGTAGACGCACAAGCCTGGTGGGTGGGCTCTTCATTGGACATTGTTTATCATTCCAAATCTGTGCGTTAAATTTCAGGCCCTTTTTGATCCTTACAAATCAGAACGATTTAAGTCGGCCACTTTTGCCCCATAGAACGTGAGGGAGAGTGGAAGAATGTAAACTATTGTCTTAAAACCAGATTTAGAGTACATTCAGTGAAGTAAACCATAAGTGCACGAACAATTAACGTTTCCTTGTTAATTTTTTTCCCTTAAAAATAATTTTTTGCCATTTCGTTTGCCCACTTGTCAACAAATTGGACACACCTTCAATATATCATGGAAAAGAAACAAGGAAGAGTGAACTGCTTCCCAGAGCTGCCCATTCCTTTACCTTTGTCTAAAATACACACAAGATAGTTTTAAAGAAAAACTAACATTTTTGTCATTTAATATGGCCTATTCCCCTTTGTCCCTTCTCGAGGTAGTAAGAAACTTGTGCGGGGATCACAGGGCTACTTGACTTTATTTATGGCCCACAGTTGTGTATTAAGCTCGCACTGGCAAAGCAACGTTGCTACCTTTCTACCTGCTTGGAGAATTATCTAAAGCCTCTTGGCCTCTCCTCGCCACTGCCTTTGGGAATCATCTTTATTATGGGCAGTTATATGGTGGAATGCATACCGTTGGTAACTTGGGCTCCATCACTCCAAATTAGAACCCGTATTCTGTGGTCCATATTCACATTCAGGTCTGGAATTGCACACAAAACTTCATCCAAAAGCATCCTGAGTAAAGTAGAGAAAAACGACAACCTTTTTCCTCCCTACTTAAAAGGCTACGAGAAAGTCCTCAACGTATTTAAAAGGTGTTAAATTTTTTGACACAGAAGATAATAGTTTATTAATCGCTAAAACAAACTACTGGGATAAATGACAGAATGTGCTTATTTTCCATATATGACTGAAGCGTAATGCCTTAGTTTTTTTCTACCTTCTCTATAAGTAATTGTTATTGTCTTCTTTAGCAATATTCTATCCTTTAATAGTCTGCCATACATTAATAAATCATTCCCTAAAATGTTATTTTATCTTTGACTAAACTTTCTTCAGAGCGAAAAAATTTTGAATTTAACCTTTAAAAGGAGTTCGTGATTATCTAAAAATGGTCTTTTTCTATGTCAGGGGTGATTGGTAATTTCTAATGCAGTGAAACGTCGTCCTCCATTCCTAAGAAGCAAGCAGATTTTACCAAAAGTAAATGAGTGAGTGGAAAAATGCATGAAATGCAAAATTCGGTCCTGCCATTGTTTAAAATTTCTTTTAAAGAAATAAATCTCAGTTAATTTTAGCACAAATTTCATAACCCAATTTAGATTGTCTAGTGGGAGTCAATGTGCTATTTTATAGGAAGTGGTGAAGTTAACGATGGGTTCATTCGCTATCTTACATCTTTGGAAACCAGCTCATAAGTCCCAAGTCGTTTTAACAACAACCATTGTTATACTACTGTACTGGAAGTCATACCGCAGTAGGCGCTTTATTGCCGACCGCTCATCGGCAAATACTGCTATTCCATCAGAGCGAAAGCCCTACCTTGGCTTATTTTATGTTTCAGTGGCTCCATTGTTAGGCATTCTTTGTGAATGCAGCAGTACTGAAGACGAACGAATGGTTATAAATGAATGCAGCCAATGAGCTAATCGGTAGGAATCCAATCCGCATTCTCACCTTTCAGAGATCTCCTCAACACTTTTTGTTAATTGTATGAGATGTGCGTATATAATTCATGCCCTTCTCCCACAAGTGACTTCAAATTGACCCAACCTACTTCTCTTACTTTAGTCATCTTAATTGTAGAGATTCGCGGTGTCACTCAGTTGGTCGGACACTCCAAACAAATAGCACTCTGTTTCATCACCTTTGCATTCCACGAAGGTTCTTTTTCTTCTTGGATGACCTGCTAAAATAAAAGCGCTCCAATTCTTCCTTTATACTTCAAATAAGTTAATACTGCTTTGGATTTGAGCTTTCGTAAGAAGGGGAAAATTTGCTGGCCTCCCGAACTCAGCAGACTTGAGCGAAGTTGCCAGCTACTTATCATTAAGTATTTTATCAGCAAAAAATCACTATAAAGTCGCACAGCGAATTATTTTGCATTAATAATTAATTAATGTCTGCTGGAAGATTTGCATTTGTGGCTCAGGGGAAAACATCGCCCAGACCGTTCACGCTTAATTGCATCGTGGTGAATCCGTCAGCCTTAAAAGCCACTTCACAACCCGTAATTTCAAAGCCGCATAAAAAATCATGGATGATTTTACACTTGGGTAGGAAAAAAAATGGGAGAGACTATTTATATTGGCTTGAAATTTATCCTGAACAAAGGAGGTGAACTTTTACTATATATTGTAACTTTCGGAAACACCAGAATTAACGACCCGGATAGAGAATGTTTTAATGAGTTTCATTTCTATATTTAGACGCGCATATTTTAAAATCGGTGGTTTTTATCGATGGCAGTTCAATTGTTTGTTTAGCAATCACTTGGGGCTCCGCGATTGCATCTCAGTGAGACGGTCTCATCTCCAGGCAGCGCCAGTAGTCTCTACACCCAGCCTTTCAGTTTGGCGGCAGTATATATCTTACCCTTACATTACGTCTCCCTTCGACTTCAAAAAAGCCTTGGAACTCTGTAGCAGTTCCTTTAAGAAGATGTGTTTTAATGTGACACTGAGTGCTAGATCTCTGCCCCCAGTTCTCAATGTTTGTTACCATCTCTCATTATTTCCTGGCATTTCGGATCTCAGGGGTGTTTAAGCTGCTCAGAACGCATGGCTTAGTTTAATCTGCTATCCTGACCCGACAGAGGATAAATGTTACCTTTCTTGCCAAGGAAGTCGGGTCGTCACATATGTGTGACGCCGATGGCGAGTGTCTTGCTCATAAACATCAAGTCCTGCATTGGGATGAATTTGATTTTTTACCCGCTTTAATGTTTTGCTACTTTATTTCCCCTTGTACCTCTAATGAGCAAGTAAGCCTAATTGTCAAGCATTCAGACACATTTATGGTCATCCCCCAGAAAGGAGCAGGCAACCGCGCTGACTCATAAAAGCCCTATTCACTTTACATGAATTAGCCAAAATGGTTAAAAGAAAGAGGCCTCCGTTCTGGAATTCAATGGTTTGCGTAGCACGCAAAGCCTGATTAGGACCGGAGATGTGAGGATTTAAGAGCCTTGCGTGAGGAGCACCGTGATGTGGCAACTCCCCCTTTCCATTCGCTGATAGACTCCCAAATCTCCACAGCTAAATATGATCGTGCGAAATTAATAATCATTTGGCTTTGTATGGAAAAGAATGCAGAAATAATAAAAAAATCCCACAAGTGGGTGGGTTACAGTGGAAGAAAAAATTTTGGAGGAACCTACTGGTGGGTAAATTAACCCCGTTGCCTTTTCAAAATAAACCCACATTTTTTCCTGTGCCGATTTATCCAAAAAAGCGGGGAAAGTTGACTGTTTTTTGCTCTCAAAAGTATCTCTAAGCTGAGAAAAATTTCTGTGGTTCATTTTTATATGTCAAATATTCGCTTTTCGTGACGCTACTGTGAGAGGCTAAAGCGTAATTAGCCATAAAAAACAAAGATTTTTCCTACAAAGTTGTCTCAAATGTGGTCATTTCCTCTAGATTTTCTAAGCCCTAAGCCACTTCTGATATCCAAAATCCCACATTATTAAAGGTGCGATTAAAACAAGCTTCACTCTGGTAATACAACCGTCTTCCTCGCTGAGTCGCCTTTCTGCTCCAGTCACTACAGGGTAGTCGGCGATTTTAAAAGTCGTCTTGAGTTAGTAGCGGTAGTCATTAAAGTTTCATAGAGGATCAGAGGGTCTGTGATCCCCTTCGTCAGTGATGCATTTCGCCGATCCTCTGGATTCCAAACCTTTGCTCCCTTTTGTGAAATGCTTTAGAGGAGGAGTCGGAGGGGATGAGGAAATCAGAGGGTTTTTGCTACTCAAATGTGGAAAATGTACGAACAAGTGTAATTCATTCACCCATTCCCATCCGTGAGGTATCTAGCCCAACTCCAGGGCCACAAAATCGCCTCTAGGAGATAGCATTTTGTGATCGCTCCTCCTTGCTACTTTTTTTCAATCCAATGCTTTCCGAGTAGTCTTTTCGGGGTCCCTTCAACCAATGTTGAAGGTGGAGGAGGTTGGTCTCTCCATGCAAATCTTGTTGACACCTCCATTAGAGTTGCTTTTTAAATAGTTCTTGTCAGGTGTTTGTTTCTTCCTCTTTTTTTGCGTCCTGCATGTCATGTAATCGGGATAACTGTCAAAAGCAGACGTGACTCCGATTACCCTTCCCCGGGTGTGAGTCTCCGCCAGTTTTGTTTTCATCAGAATGTCAATGTTAGGGGTAGCCTGTGCGGGTTCCAGCACTTCCTCTGCGTGAACAGAGTTGACACGGCACTCCGGGTCACCGCTAAAGCTGTTGTCACTCATAACCGAAGTGAAAAAAATGTTCCGGTATGATCGTAGGGAACGGCTTGACGTTAATCGGGAACACTGACTGACCTACCACCTATGTGACAAGCAAATGTCATTATTTGCCAGTCATTCAGATAACACTCACTTTATTAAGATCTCTTCTAAACAACGTCGAAATCCTGCCCCACCTTTACCTCAGCGATTAACAAGAAGGTGGCTGTGAGTTTCAGGTATTTTCATTTTATCTTTCCGTCGTAGAGACTTGTCCCGTAGATCCTCCCACTTAAGCCATGAAATGGAGTTCGTTCACCTCTTCCCTCTAGAGGGCTCATCCTTTATACGACTTTATTTATCTCCCACAGATTTCACGAATAAGATTGTGTTTACGTCTCGATAAAAAATTGGTAGCTTTAGTCCCCCAACATCGGTCATGCCCTTTTTAAATGGTCTTTACCATTTTAAATGCCTCCCCGCATGGAGGTGGAGGAAGAGGACGGCAGAGTAAATTAATGACTATTCGTAATGCCTGGAAAACAGTAAAGTGGGTGGATAACATCAGTCTGCAGCCTCTTCGACACCTGAAAATGCTTAAATGACCCCTTCCGGGTTGTTCTTTCGTCTGCCCATGTGCAAAGTCGTCCATTTAAAAAGGCGGAAAAGGGGAAACTTATGGTTTTGGGGGACTGGTTTTCTGTATCACTTTGCCTGGTGCCATACTGGGATGAATCTACCTGCCATTACCTAGCAGAAGTCGGTTACTACTAGATCATTTTATCCTCCTACAAATCTTGATTGGACAGTTACTTGTTTAAATGGTGGGGTCACATGACTAGAAAAGTGGGTGGTTCAAAGAGGTGCTGTATTTTCCCAAGCAAATGCAGTCCCTCTCTCCCCTCTACTGCACGTCAAAGCTTGGCATGTCACAACGCGTCACGCGTGGAGAGAATAAACATGTCCAAGGGCGGGGTGGACAAGTGAAGTTACATTTGTAGTGTCAAATTGTTGTGGCAACCTGGCAGTGGAAATGGACGTGTGGAAGACGTTCAAATTATTCTATTTGTAGTTTGAGCGAAAGCCAATTAGGCTGCGGTTCGGGAAGCAGCGTTCTGCCATTGGTTAGTGCCACTATTAGACTGAGGCGTGGCTAACCTCTTCCAGATTACAAGCACACGCATACAGCCTGCCTTCCACAAACCGAGGCGTTGATGTCTACGCAACAGCCAGGAGTGATGAGCATTTAATCATGCTTACCGAGGAGGTTATGCTGTTGGTTCACTCGCTCCCTGTCAATGCAATAAGCGCCTGGTTATGACACACTGGGAGAGCTACATAAGCTCTTTCAATCTCCCCTACTGCTTCACTGATCGAGGTGCAATGTATCTTCGTCTCATTCAAATGCGATTGACAGAAATCTCCTTGTTAATCTGGTGTAAGTACCTTCGAACTTGCTTTAAATAGCTTCACTTTATTGCCTCGCCAAGTTCAAATCACCTCATTTGTCTGTCAGTTCAGATCATTTAATTAATTTTCGCGAAAAATATTCTTTTTTGCACAAACTAAAGAGTCTGTTTAATTACTAAAGTATACATTATTTTATTGGGATGTAGCCCCTTCGGGGCATGATCTGTGCAAGCGTAAAAGCACTTCCAGACCAATAGAATTGGGACACCTCAAGGTCAAAAAGGAACCAACCAAAAACTCACAGTGCTCACGCACCCAACGTAGTCGGTAGAGATGTAAAGGATTATTGAATTGCGACAATTAACAAATTAATTCTTTTTCATATCTTAGAGGTCTTTAAACCCCCAAATTTTTCACCATCCACAATAAGAGACAGGCAAGGCTGAGGCAGCCCATCACCACCTCGTCGTAATTTTGTGCCCTTTTTAGATTTAATCTAAGCCTTAAGACTCAATTTACCCCTGGAAAGCTTACAAAGCTCCTAAACTTCTTATTTACTGCTCAAATAACTCTACCTTGCTACTAATGGCTAAATGTGTTTTCCCCCTAAAAAAGCATCATCAAGACACACCTTAGTTCATTTCAGTCAAAAAAGGACTCTTCCAAATAGTCAACTTTAAAAAGTGGATTGGAGAGGTTAAGTTTCTCAAATCGAAGCAAAAACAGAGAAGTCGAGATGGGAATGTTTGAATAGAGCATTAAGTCAATACGCTATGGGCGGTCAGTAGATTTAGGCACTCGAGCTTACACCGGAAATGAGAGGGAGACTTTCGTCCTCCATATCGAGAACTTCTCTACTACCCAAAAAAGCGTTCGATTTAACCAACCGCTTTAATGAATACTCCTACATGCTGGAGTGGGCAAACTGGGCGCCTCCTTCTTTGGGGACCACATAGTGACCCCTCGTTGTCTAGTTCATAACTCTCTGCCCCCCAATACTGGAGCAGCTTAGGTGAAGAGTTTTCAGGGCAAATTAAAAATTGCTGACTGAAATTAGAAGTTCGTTAATTTGCAACTGAAATAATGAATTCTGACTATAAGAACCACGTGTCAAAACAACTACCACACCATCCTCCTCAATAGCCTGCATTAGACGAGGCTTCCCTAATGCAAAATAATATCTCAAATTTCCATTTTAAATACGCACTGTATAGCGGTCAATGACTACTTCACTATTTCAAAAAGTCGCAAAAAAAAGCGGAAAAAATTTACTTTCTTCTTTTAAATTCCTGTTCGGCCTGCCGACGTGGTGGGAGTCATGAACTTTTCCCCATAGTGGAGTTTAAAGGTCAAACGAATCTCTCTCCCAAAGCAAAGTGCTTAACCCAAGAGGTGAAGAAACCTGTTTTTTGTTCTGGGCATTAAACCACAAACAAAGGAAAGTAAGTAGCCATTCCTACCTATTAACTAACCAGCTATATTTGGGAGGAGAGGGGCTTTTTTAGGCATTCGTGGTACTTAAAGCTAATTTGTTGCCACGACTCCTTCCTGCCTTATAGAGTAAAGGAGTTAGGCAAGTGTAATTGTTTACTTAGTTATGTGGGTGAAATAGTACCCATTGTCGACACTTCCTATGTAGTAGGAAAAGGGGGTCGTCGTGATCCCTTCCAACCCCCTTCCCCCTCACTTTCCACCCCCTTCCCCTCTCTTCATCGCCCCAAACATGTTTTGGGTGATTTCTCCGGAGCTGGATCACCTCCAGGTAGCACTACACTGACCATCAGAATTACATAACCCCAGAGTTGTAAAAATGGGATGCGGGGAATTCAAGTCTACCGTAGAGATGGGCGAAAAAGATACTGATTCTTGTATTCGTGTAACCATAAGGGGCGAAAGGAGGGGTTGTACGGCTCTAACATGACAGACAATAGTATAAGACTCTACAGATATGTGTTTTGTGAAGGATAAGATTTTTAGACGAAAATTTTTGCAACCCGGATAGGCGATGTTACGCCTAACCGAATATAAGCGAATATTTGCGAAATGTAAAATGGAGGCGTCGAAAAGGACAGGACGCGCTCAGCTTGCTTCAAAGGTCCCACCTGGTAAAAAATATCCCAACATTTTTTGTGTAAAATTGCAAGTAAGTCGGAAAACTGTTTCGAAAGTAAAATACTACTGGATTGCGTTAATAGTAGCATTTGGTTCCCTCTATTGCCCCATTAGATATCTTTATATAATAACTTGACGAAGTTCCTATTCAGGAGATAAATGGCGAAAAGGGGCTTGCTTGCACATTCGAAGATGATGTCTGCTTATGACTGCGGTAATGAGCCACTACAGAGTCGCTGCTAAGGTTGTGAAACCACTGTCAGTGAAGGGACTTCAAAACTGTGGAATCGTTATTAAAAAATAAGTCAAATCAGCCATCTTTGCAGTTTTATCCGAACTGTTACAGCGGATTTCACGAATGTGCATTGTGTTTCCAAAAGAAGTAGAGGAAGCCAAATCCTCAGTTTAGAGGGGTGTCCCCTCTAAATGGAATGCTTCGACATTTCTCTGATTGAATAGAACAAATCAGCTCCCCTTTGCAGTTGTATCTTAGCTCAAAGGAAGATGGATGCGATTTTTAGGGTCTGGTGAGTTCGACCGAGATTATAGCTTATAAGTTCCCTATTCCCATGTCTAATCTCGGAGGTGTTAAACTCCTTCACATTAATGTGCCTAGAATCCCTACTACTCGCCAGAAAGCCGTTTAATAATCTAAATGTTTTGTAGGCTAACCACTGCGGTTGTTTAATTCATTGGTGTAATGTTGATGAAACGATTTGTCAACTTTTATGGCAACATCTTGTTTACTCCTCCCCAGACATGATTTAAATTAACTAGTAAAGTTCATTTCAACCCTAAAAACAATCCAAAAGCGACGAACTAACAACTTTGTCCTCCCAACACTTCACCCTGTTTTAAATCCCCCTCCAGCCACCCTACTGCTTGTGATCGCAGGATTCACCGAGGCGACAGACAGGCCATTGATGCAAGCCGAGGATTTAACCACCTGCAAACACGGCAAGCGCCAATCTCCGATTGACATTGTCACCGATGCCCTCATCTTTGACCTGTCTTTGCATCCCGTCAAACTGCACGGTGCGGACCAACAGGTGAGACCCTCCCCCGCCATCTCATGCCCAAATCCCCCCTCCACTCGGGTCCCGCTGGAAGCGCTGGGGACGTCTTAATGGTCAAACAAATCTTTTCTGGCCTTCAGAAGATTTTAAAATACCTTTCCAGCTTAAGTAATCACATTGTCATCAAGGAAATTAAAAGTCAATTAACTTCCTATTTTATCGCAGGACAATTTACCCACATTGTAAATTTTATCAGTAATATATGCAAGCATAGGATCATTTTAAGCTACGCCGACGATTGTACCGCTTATTAACCACTAACTCTCGTAATTCCAAAAATTTTTTCTACACAAGGAAATCTTTTCGAATCCTCACTTTTTAAATCCATGCACCGTTTTCTAAGCCCGACAAAACAAAGTGAATTAAAATATGGTTTAAACAACAGACCCACACTTGTCTTTGTCACCTCATTTTAGCTTTAAATATTATTTGCCTCTTTCTCTTGTCATCGGTTTTTTAAAGAAGGCGGATACAATTAGTTGATTGGGCAGGAAGAGTCGCAGGCTTCCTTGCCACTGTCCATTCCGATAGAAGTGCTGCAACTGCAACCGAGCCAACAAGCACGCATTTCTCCTCATGCTTTTTGTCTTCTAAGACCTTGGCGGGCTATTTTTGACGCGGGTGACTAATTGACAGCGGTAAAATTCATCGGACTTCTGAGAATTGTGCTGTTTTCGCCTCCTCCATAATTTATGACACACCAAATTCGGAGGAGGAATCTCTTCTCCACTACCCACCTCGAAAATGCTCTCGGAGAGGCTGTATTTGGTCCGCATCTTCTCCGAAAAATTCAGCCAGTCCACTTTATTAGAGAGAAACTGGTGGACGTCGCTGTACCAGACTTTCAATGAGTTAGTCAACGCAGAAGTGAGGCTGAACATAGCCTCGGTGAGCGTACCTCGGAGCTTGAGCAGATCCTTCAACAGCATATGAGACTACTCGGTTCCATGTGCTGTCGAGTTGGCGACTCCTTATTTACTTGTGCATCCGTTTAAAATTGATCAAGTTTCGTCTCCATGACAGAAATTAAATGAAACTTTTTCACATCAATGATCTATTTATAGTGGCGTTTGTTTTCACCAACCAACGCGCAAGACCTCCACGCATTAAAACCGTCTTAAACGTTGTTGTTTTGTTTGTTGAAAATCACTTAAAGTCCCCTTTCTATAATTAAAAGATATGCCATTTGAGAGAGGATTTCCTGTCCTTAAATGCCGGGATTTGAAAAAGGATAGGTATACCAATCCCTTTTGTTCCCTCTAGCAGAAGAAAGAAGTAGTTCGGTTTTTCCTTTACTCTTGTCCGCATCTTCTGCCTCTATTCGCGTAATTTTGCGTTCGTAATTTCAACACTTTGCAAGCTACCAACATTGATTCTGATGTTAATCTACTTTATGGCCAGATTTCAAGCCTCAACTGTTTGGGAGTGCCGCCACACTGGTAAATTAGTGAATCTCCTGAGACAGATTTAAAAATGATAACATCTAGTCCGCATCGGAAAATCATCTGTCCAGTGGTGCAAAAGTGCGCATAAATTCTTAGTTTCTTCCAAAAGCTCAAAAGAACTATTCTTCCCTTTCTTCACCTCTACTGCTCGCTATGTATCCACCATTTATTTAAGTTCATTGCGTTTTTTGTTTAAAAATAGGCCTAGGCAGTTCCCATATATATTGGTTTATTTCTTTTCTCCCTAAAAATTTAAGCATTTTAGTGACTGTTAGGAGGAATAAATGTTAATGCTAGGCGTCACACGTACTCTACGTGTCAGGTCCCTACCTAAGTCGGACGTCATAGCCTCTCGAAACATGCGCATTTACGTGGTTTAATTGCATGTCCTCATAATTGAAAAACTAATCCCACTTTTTCGTGTTTGAGCGGAGGTTTTATGGGTTTACAGGTCAAAATAATTGATGACAAGCGATGTCATTTTAGGAGCGATAAAACATATGGGCAGCGGTGGTCAACTTCCGTCTTGGAGTTTCTGGTAGAGAACATGTTAAAAATTTTACTTGGCCAAGCCGCCTGGCATGTCAACTTTAATCGTGCGCGCACTACAAATTCACGTGCATATTTTATAAAAGAGTTAGTAGATTTATACGCATGTCTGATTTGAAAAAGGGATCCGAATAAAGTCTAATTTTATTTGCGAAGTTAGCTGCAATATCTGTTTGAAAAATGAAAGCCGAGCCTGCACAAGTTTTGCGAACGGTAGATGTGAGACAAAATGACTTCATTTGTTTCAGGGAAACAGGGATTAACGCATAAAAATTGTTTATTTCAGACGCAAAGTGCATTGTCATTTTAGTTAGTTCTACATTATTTGTATTCTTTAATTAGGCTTCTTTGTGTTCAAAAAAACGCAAAAAATGTGCCTTTTGCATTTACAATGATGTTAAGGAAACTTACACTTTTAATGTAGGCATCATCTAACTTTCTTCTATAATTCGTATTAACATTATTTTCGGTTGAGGGAATTATTAAGAATTTCTTTCACTTAGAACAAAAGCAAACAAGTATAGTCTAGTAATAAGTGTGTGGGTTACATTTGACCTCGTTGATGGAGTAGTGCGGCTCTTCGAATCTTCGTCATCTCGCAGCTGAATATGAAAAATAGTAGAAGTGTCAATTAGCCCTTTACGGCCTAAGCAATCGAAAGAATTCTAGTACATCTTAGGTTTTGGAATGTCCTTAGTCAAAGTGCAATAAGAATTCATTTGCTTCTATCATTCGACCAAGTTTATTGGAAAAAGAATATTTCAGATTTACAAGATGCGAACTCTTAATTTGTTTTTGTTCCCCTATGGTAAATTATGAAATAGTTTTTGCCTTAAGAGACTATTTTTTTCGCACTTTCAAAAATCAGATTGTGATAATTTAATTCTGATTTTAGTCTACACGTGACGAAATTTGGTTGTTTGCTGAGCACTTCCACATCTTTACTTTGAGCCTTGTCCTTTAGCCTTAGCACTTAAAGCTTGAGCGTGTTAAAATGTGTATAAACTTTTTATGGCTCAAGATGGGGTGTTTAGAGCGGGAATTTGGTTTTTATTTTCTTGCTTACCTACTATTCAAGACGCGAGTTAACCAGCTATATCCCAAAATATTAGCGCTCTTTGGGTCCCCATATTTAAGAACTCCTTTGTTATGTCTAAAAATGTATATTTACTTCTATTTATTGTTCACATCTGTTAAACTCATCGTTTTTGCCTAATTAATCCATACACTATACAGCGGAATAGATTCGTCCAAAGTTTAGTATTTTAATTCAATAAAATCAGACCAGTAAATTGTTGTTGCTTTTTTATCTTCTTCATAAAATAGAGAGGAAAAAACCAGTGACTTGTCACTTTATTCCAAAGTGGTCTCATTCAAACAAGTGGAAAGTACCCAGCACCTTACTTCGTGAACTCGGAAAGCACACTTTAACTGCCTTACAGATGCAACACCCGTATAAATGAATTTAGTTTCAGGAGGCCAGTTGGAGTGAGTTTTACCCTAATATGCAAAGAACGTTTCCTTTGGATCGGTAGTTTAGGTAGCCAACACACCTTAGATGTTGTTTTTTGCATTCATTTGAAATAGAATGTTCAAGAAGAATGTGCTCCACAGGCAGTAAATGCTACATCAAAGCTAGGCCCTGAATGCAATTGATTTGTGAATCCCTAAGGTCTGAAAAGAAGTTGATTTAATGTGTTTGCCACCAGAGGCTTAAGGGGAAATTTATCACCAAGACAAGGGAAAAATTGTGTTTGATTGGAAGTTGTGAAATAAAAGGTTGACAAGGCGTATTTGTCCTCAGTTGAAAAGTTTCTACGTTTGTCCGGTCTTCATAAACTCGACTAATCTGTTTGTGACACTCGGTTAGTGATACTGGAAGGAATTCTGAGGCCAAAACTACTTTACTCTTACCAGCAAAATATCAGGCTTTTTTATGCCTTCTTTTTGGTTCTCTGTAGCTTACAATTTCAGTAGAAAACGCCGGCCACGACCTACTCTTCGCTGTAATATTTGGTGTCATTACATTCTCGGGGGGACCGCTGTCGTACACCTATCGCTTGAGTGAAATGCGACTTAAATTTGGCTCCTCGTCTGATCGTGGGTCAGAGCACCGAGTCAACTCTTTTGCCTACCCAGGCGAGGTTTGTGCTTCTAACTTTCCTATCAAAATAGCTCAAGTTTTTTCTTAAGGCGGTACAATATTGCGACCTTTGGGTCTTAATGATTAAGCCATTACCGATTTATGACCTTTCTTGACCTTTATGACCATTCTTAAGATCGCTAAGAGCAGGGTGAAACAGCTGAGGGGGACTCCTTTTGTCTCTCTCCATTTCAGCTACAGCTGTATGCCTACAACAGCGATTTGTACCAAAGTTTTGCGGATGCTGTTGATAGACCCAATGGCATTGCCGCCTTCTCCAGTATGCTTCAGGTATGCCTCATGTACATACATGTGGATAAAAAATTTTGCCTTTTTTTGCACTAATTTTCTTTTCACTAGTAGTGTACCCCTTGGTGACAGAGACTGACATGTGAGAATGGCATGACATGAGAGTTTTAAGCAAAGATGGACGCGGCCTTTTTGCACCTTTCATGTGGAACGTTTCGCTTTTTACTCTGTATAGGTGTTCATACACCCAACAGAGGTGTAGTATGTTAAATCTGCAATTTTTTGCATGATTAATGAGAATAGCTATGTGCAAAGTACAGTTTCGAAAACCTGTAAATACACAGGTTTGGCAAATGAGGTGCAACTCGCACAGTTGGAGGTGAATTTGGCGCATTAAATCTGCGACTGACACTTGCCAAAAAAATAACTCCTCAATAAAAATTAAAAGTGACTATTAATGTCACTTTTAAATGTTATACCTTGCTTCTTATTGCAAGAATTTGGGTGAACTACCCCATGGTTATTTTGGAAAATAGGAGTTCCAGCTAAATATCAAGATGCGCTGCCCCGTGTCTCTTCTTCCCCTAATTTAACTTTAATTGCCTCATTGTATTCACTGGAGTTGTTGCCAGCAGATAAAGCAAATAAAAGTAGAGGAGAAATTGGCTTTATTAAAAAGGGAATAAAATTGCGCTATAGAGCAGAAAGAACAAAATATTCCAGCGGAGAAGTATCACATTCCGCTTTGGCAGAGCTATGCCAGGTTAAAAGTAGTTGAGTGGTTAAGAAGTAAACCAGGTCCTCTTTTTTTTCTCTTGTGTCCCCACAGATGTCAACAGAGACAAATAAGGACCTAATGGGAATTGTTATGGCAGCAGAAAAAACGCAGTTTCTGGGTACGTTTATCCATGTTATACCTTTCAAAATGCCAAATTAACTTATTCACTTCGTAAGTACCGTTTAATGAACTAGGAAAATTTATAATAGCGGCTAGTGCTTTTGAGACATGAGGAAAACGAATTTCCGCAGTTGATCAACCTTTAAAAGGGTGCGTTTATTCCGTATGCACGAAAACAAATACAAAATTTCATGAGTTAGTAGATTTAGGGCAAGATTTTTACTTGAAATGAATAATTTTATTCATCCCTAGGCCGTGTATGGTAGTGCGTTTTTTCCGTCACAAATTTCGATGATAATTTTGCTATTTACTTTGGATGGCATATTTTGAGCTAAAGGCGTACATGGGGAATGGTGGTGGGGAGCATGTAGGATTTTAATTTCTCGGAATTGTCTGCAAATAATCGTTTAGAAGGGGATTCCTAGTTTATGTATTAATAAAGTATACTTATAAACGCCCACTATTAATTATGGCATGCAATTACCCTTCATTGCTGCGGAATAAAACAGGTACACAGGTGGTAGCAGCGGATTTGGAATGTAAGCGATATTTATCCATTTACTTTTATCCCATTTCGTAAAGAATGCTGAAGACATTCGCCTTTTAAGTCGACTGAATCGGCGAGAATTTCTTTTGCGACTTTCAAACGCTTGTGTGAAAAGTGTGGTCTAGGTGTTTAGCAAAACATTATCACGTTCGAGTGCATTTCAGGCCTCAATAGGTATACTTTGCGTTTGGCATCTAAACTTGAGGGTAGATTTCGGTCCTTCTTCAATATTTAAAATAGCCTACATTTTATTGTCTCTACATAGATCGCCCAGAATAAAATATCCACGCCAGACGTCTTTAGATATTTCTATGTAATATACCACACAATTTAATCCAGTGGTTTTGTAAACATTCACATCTAACGCTTGGACCAAATAATTTTTATCCAAGTCCTTTATGACCTCTTTTGATGCTGCTGTCGTTGTGGGTGTTAATAATAATGCGGACGCTATCAAAACACCCACTGCTATTCCCTACTCCCCTTATTTACACAGTAAAAGTATCTCTGATTTTGCGTACCATCCACTTTACTTTCTGCCGATGTGAACATCCGTTTTCATGTGGCATACCTTGCGGAGCAAAATCCATTTGATTAATTAGGACTTTTGGGTAGTGAAAAATACAGAAAAATTTTTTCATTCTTGGAGGAAATGATAATTAGTCTTTCTATCTACATTTGACACATTGTCGAGATAATATCTGGGGCTTGACGTTTACCTGGGGCAAGGAATAGGCAGTACGTGTAATTGCTCCATCAAGGAAGTCTTCACCACCTACAAATTGCAGCACATAGCACCACCACCACCATTTGTTCCAAAGCCGCAATTTTAAAGGATTCCCTGTTTAAGCAATTCATTTCCCTGTTTATTCAATTACATTAATTCCCCGCCTCTAAATAAACGGAGGAGTCGAAATCATCCAACACAAGGGAAGGAGAATTCCACATGCCGCTTGTTTTGTTAATTTCCCCACCTGGTTAGTGTTAACTCGCAGGCTTCATTATTTCAGTTGCCATGCCTAATGTACAGCTTGTAGAGCGCAATAAACACTCTTTTCTGTAGACACAGACCAAGAGTGGCAATAAAATGTGGCTTGTAATTTAGAAGACATAACTCTCTCCCTCTCCTTCACTCACTGCAAGTGCTTGAAGCACCACATTCAGTCTGAGGGTTGGGAGAAAGAAGTGAGAATGTCTTCTCCCCACAATTTCCACTCATCCTACGCTTCCACCAGCCTTCAAAACCCAACCTCCACTTTTGTCTTCTGCAAGTAGTTGTACCGACTTTAGTTGCTACGGCAACTAATCAGCCAGAAATTTTCTCTCCTCATAAAAGGGGTTATAATGGAACTACTAGACGAATTTTTTCCTTTAATTTTAATAAACGGATACACATGTGCTTGAAATGTGAAATGTTCTTCTCAATTAGGGGTTGCACACTTCCTGTTAACTGCTGGATGGGAAGCTTTATTATCGTTCTAAACAATTACCTTAGGATTTGAGCAGCAATGCGGTTCGGGGTTGTGATTCTTGCAGAAAAAAGAGGCAAATATACATATGTGGTTGAGTTAACAAGTCAATAGCTAGTTTCATGTCTCATGACTGTGTCAAGCTATGCTCCAGATACCATCAGAGGCCTAGGGGGCGAAGGTGGCGCGGGGTGGTGAGGAGCACCCGGGACCACGAAAGGGAAGAATCAGAATTGGCATTGCCTTGTTTGGTGACAGTATCCATGATATTATCACCAATAATAGGGATTTGTGCAATATAAATAAAATTGGTGTCTCTTTCATCCATAGAAATGGGGCGAGGGAGAAAATTTGGGTAGACAATCATGGCAACCGATTGTATTACATTCCCATCTATCTCTTTAAATCGACATCGTAATAAATTAGAAGGTAAAGCTTCCCATTTCCTTCTCATGTGCAAATTAATGTTTTTAAAAGTGGAAAGAAGGTCAACTAATTTTATTTTGTATGAGATAAATACACAATAGCAGCAGCAGGGCAGCAGCCTCCCACTTATGACCGAATAACGCACTTATCTTTCCTCTGAGATACAAAAAATAAAGCACAGTCTCCTATGCAACCTTACTTTTGCATAATTTCGGGGAAAGAAAATATCCAAAAAGAGAAGCGTATAGTTGACTAATCAACGCAACGGACCGTGAACCTATGGGTACCCCCATAAAGTGACTCGCTGATTGGTGTATTTTTGCATCAGGATAATTCTTTCCTCTTTTCCGGCAAAATTTTGCTTTATAAATTAACTAACACAGCAGGTAATGCTAAATTCAAGCATCTTGCAAGGAGAGGAGAGGAGAAAGGTTAACCTAGCCCTCCGTACTAAATACTCATACCTGCTTCGCTTGAACTTCCTGTACCACCTACTTGACAAAAAAAAAATGAAAGCAGCTCTTTCTTTTCCCCTCCACTTTCAATGGTGATAATGGCATCAGCTGGCTCTGGTAAACTTCAGCGGGTTTAACTTATCAGGGGTTTAGACAGAATGGAAAGTCTTTTCATATTATTTCCCTACTCCACTCTAAAATGTACGCATTCCAGCGTAGTTTCTCTCCACCAGTGGGAGGTATCAACCCACCATGTTGCTTACTTTAAGTCAAATATTTTATGTTGTGGATGGACTTATTGTTTAAATGCTACACTGCCTCAGAGCAAGTAATTTGGATACATAGAGCTAACGTGGTTGATTGAATAAATGATAAATGGACCTATCTACGGTGTTGCTGGTCTACTAACCTCTGAAAAAGATCTGAGAGCTGAGCTTTACTTGATTGGACAATTAGTAGGTCTTGAAAACTTTTCATTTTTCATTTGTTTTACTTTTAGGCAATAAATTTCATCTAAAAGGAATCGAACTACAGGCCCTCTTTCCGGCCATCGATGAGTATATGACGTATGAGGGGTCGCTGCCATTTCCAAGTTGTGCCGAAACGGTGACTTGGATCATTCTCAATAGATCCATTCAGATCTCCCTGAAAGAAGTAAGCAAGTCGTCTTAAAGGCTCTCAAGCTATTGTCTTCATGGGTTACAATTCGCAGAACTTAGTTTGGATTCCAATGTCGCTCCTTGGGGTGGTGTGGTTTTTCAGTAATGTTAAGGGATACGATAAACTGGAAGACTATTTCCACTAATCACCTCAAGTATCAAATTAAGTAATTAATAGGGAAGGGTAACCAGACGGTAATAAAAAGGTGGATGTGCTTGTGGATCCAACAAAGGAGACATTTTCTCCTTTTCTGCCTGTTATACCCTTAAGAGGAGGGAAGAAAGTTGTTCTTTACAATTGCCACTATCACTACCACCAATTTGCCAAGTCGAAAGAACTAGAAAACAGCTATATGTGAAGAATAACATTGTTTATCCCCGTCATATGCTACTTATTTCATATTTCAGCAACCTTCACTTAAAAGCACTAACCCTTTGATTGGACTACTTTCTCTAATTTTCCTTTTCGATATTTCAAAAGAGAGACTAATGCTGTTTGTTGTTGTCCCTTGTTTGACTGTAGATGAAGGTGCTTCGGCAATTACGAACTGACAAAACACTATGGTCCACCTCGATGGCTGACAATTTTCGACCAGTCAATCCCCTTAATAATCGCTCGGTGCGAACAAACATTCGATTCGCCGATTCGGTAGGTAACTCCTCTTTCTCCTCCTTACTAAACCTTTGCTATCGCTTTGATTACCGAGAGTGAACTGGAAGACAGTTGGCAGCAATAAATCCTTCGTGTTGAAGACTCATTAGGTACTGCCCGCCTACCTCAAGGGACTCACACCGACTGTAGACAAATAAACGTTGATAAATCGTTCTTTTTTTAGCCAGCACGTCATTGCCTGCAAGAAGCAAGTTTTTTTTGGCAGTTTTTTTACATCACATGAAGGGAGTCCTGGAGTGCTACACAAGTACTTGGTGATAATAAATGATATGTTTGTTGGCATAACACACGGCAAGAGAGTAACCCAAATTTCATGCCCCATCAGATGTTAGCCAGTCCGTCTAGCAATTTATCTACAAGCATTATAAAATATACAATGCCTTTTTTATAACACACCTGCTAACGCATGTAAATGGAGCGCATTCACTTGGTGCCATCTACGACTTCTCCAAGTGAATATTGGACATGTAAATGAGCTGTTTCCCCATCAATTTAGGGCTTTTGTGATGGCAGAAGGCCTGAGCCTGCTCTTCCACCGTAATATCATCAAATTGTGTGAGGCAAACTTTTTGAGATGCTGCTCTAACCCCAGAACCACGTTTGATCCGCCAGGTCGGGTAGACTGAAGCCTAGCATACCAAATCTCAAGGGAAGCCAGTAGTGTCTCCTCAATGCTTAATTCTCTATGCGGAAGTCTTGGGCTTATCTCCCACCTAAACTTCCTCTGCACGTGACAGTAACTAGAGTTCCACAGGATTTCGTCCACATCGACACTTCTTCAAGGCAGATCAGGTTATCTTTTAGGAGGAAAATAGGAAGTATTAACTTCGCACCCGAAAATAAATGAGTTTTTCTTCCTACTGAAGTATGTGCGTGACTGTTTGTCACCAACTTTTAAAGTTCATTGCCACAGGTTATCATATGCGATTTATACGACGATAGGTGGGGATGGGGCGAGTAGGCTTCGATGGGGTGGACGATCGCGTGCGCGGAGTTTACTGCCCCATCTCATCATCTCTCCATCGAAAGGCCTTGCAGAGTAGATTAGATCTTTCCAGCTGAATAGACACTTAAAAGCAACATTCTTTGCAATTCTTTTTTGGGCCCTATTACTTTTTTTGGTCTGCTTTGCTTCCACCGTTTAAAGAAATGCAAATCTTGTGGATGATCGTCGGTCCTGCTGCATTGTTCTGCTGTTGCAGTCAGCAATTTTTTGGATAAAAAAGAAACAGATTGTAAAGTTCAATAAGGAATAAGGTTGAGGGTCTTGCGAAATTATAGCTCCAGTGCCTGGAATTGTCTCTCCGGGACGTAATAAAGTTTACTAGTAGGCGGGAAGACCCACTAAGGAAGGTGTAGCCTCGAGGCAGGAAGGGAAAGATTCCAATCTGTTGCAAAGTTTAATATGGATGCCTTCTTCTCTTGACCATCGTCATCGAAACTCTCTAGGGATAATCATCCGCCTAGGTCGTCCAAGTCTTTCCATCAACCGAGAGAGACAAGAACGAAGGCGATATGGAAACTTTGAATGCAGCTTGTCCCCTTGGTGGGATTTAGTTGGGGTCCACGAAGTTCGTGCCCTCTGATTTGCAATTCGTGTTGCGTGGGGTTTACCCAACATCCAAATAGCCCACCGCCTCAACTGGGGACAATAATCCAAAACTGAAAGGAGGAAAAGATGATATTATTATCCTCCGACTTCATCGCAAATCAAGGCTAAGTATGGTTCCGCCCTATTTTTGACGGTGTCTCCAAAGAATATATCTTCTTTCTCTTACATTCAGAAACCAATGAGGCAAGGCTTTTACTTACTTTGATCGGGTTTACTTGACACCACCTCTTCATGCCATCTCGGAGGATGCAATAAAGCCTGACAGAGGGTTCACCATCAACTCACCAAATGACCGAAAGGCTATACTCAAGTAGAGGATTCCATAAAGCTAAGATAACAGCAGAACTCTGAAGTTCACTTTGTTAAATGCACCATTAGAACAGCCGTCCTTTTATTTTATGGCCCCCTCTTCCTCAGAGCATCCTTCTCAGCACGATCGTCTTTGGTAGATTGTAGTTGATTGCAACCCATCTCATTGCTGGTGGCAAATGAAGTGGACTTAGTTTTAACAAGACCGGAGTGCGAGAGCATCTTAAATGTCAATCGCTTGGTGGTAGGAACCTTTACCTAAAAAACGGAATGGGAAAGAAAACCATCCTATCTCCTCACTTACAGTAGACAGTAAAGTTGGTAAGCAATCCCTCAAGACTGGAGTGATAGAAAAAGTCGACGTGATTCCGACAGCCCTTGTAGAGTGAGCTTGCGTGGATTCAATCGTTATTATGGAAGTCCTCCTTCTTTAGTGGATTCGTTTATTACTGCCTCCAAAGTAGCAACTTGAGTCATCTTTGGTGGGATGAAACAGTCTGAAAAGGTATTAGTATTGACATCCGGAAGGACAAGAGGATTATCGATATGGTCGGGACGTCGTGATATTAAGGTAGTGGCCGAAAATAACTTTAAGATAAAATCTAAGATTTAGTTCAGATCTGCCAACGCTATTTCAGCATGAATTTTTTTGTGAAACTTTAGTAATCTGCTAAATTTTGTAATTTCAGGAAAGTGTCTGTGAATACCGGCCTTCCATAAGCTACTTTGGTAAGTCTTATCGTTTACTGAATCTGTAATTCCGTCTACTTACTGTTTTAAGTAGCATTTTTGGATGCGAGCTTAGATTAGATAAATTTTAACCATATTTCCTTTTAGCTAGCCATCCTTTCCAGACCTAGTCTAAGATTGCACTGCACTGAACAGGAAGATCTACCTCCTTCCCAGTGAACCCTATCCCGTCCCCGACCCACGAAGTTGTACTAGTTCTTCCTCTTCCTGCTCCTCCCTCTGGAATGAATCTTTGTATTTAATTTTGCTATGCGTATGTACAAAAAAAGCATTCCGTTTGCAATGACCAAAGAATGAAGCGCGTTTTATCGAGCATTTGCGTAGTTTAATGCATTTTACAGGCAGAGCATTGTTACTTAATTACAATTCAGTAGACTACTTGGGCTCCTAAAAATCTTAAAAGGTGATATTTTAACTGATCTTTCACCCAAGTACTGAGAAGATATTACCCCACTTCCCGCATTTTAAGTGGTCAAGAAAACATCCAGAGTGTTCATAATTAAGTAGAGAGATAAAAACGGCACTGCCAGGCTTATCAGAAACGCAAACTGCAGAATCGTTCGAGGAATCATTTACGCATAATTATCCACCACTAAAATACTAGCAATAATTAAGTAGTAAGGCAGGGGCTACTTGTGTCAATGGAAAATTTTTGGTATCACTGTAGACAGGTTTCATCCTAAATGAACTGACATTTTGACTACTGCCAATCTGTCAGTTGGGATGACAAGACCAGTCAAGTTGTCAGGGTTAGCAGCACTTTAATGTTGCTATTCTTACAAAAATGTGTTCTTGAAATGATTAACTAATCAGCGTTTTGTAACTTTAGAAATGTCCGTTTACTTCCTAAGTGTTCATGGGTGCGTTTATGTAAAGGTCATGAGAGGGCCTGTCAAGGAAGATAATTCACCATCGTCACAGGAACAGCGGCAATAATTGCTAATTTACTGTTTGCGCTAGCATGGGCAAATGGGGTCCAGTCAACCGCATAGATGGTCCCAAACAAGTGATTGCCCATTTCCACAACTAAAATGCCCCCAAAACACTTGCGGAAAGCTGAAAACCAGCCTGTGCAGAAGCTAATTGGTGGATTTCAATGACGTGGCCCTTCATTCACCAATGGGCAAGGGCTGAGCAGCGATCGACAGCATGGCCACACGTGCATGCATGCACACGCGCACGCACATACGTACGCACGCATAGGCATGCATGACCTTCGTGCAGCCCCCATTCGAGGCAGGCACATTTCGTAGATTTCCACAAGTGTGTCTGCTTGTGCGCCTGTTACCTTCTCTACCACTTATGATGGTCTAACGCTTGCTCCCATTATTAGCAAGGCGAGACCTCGTCCTAACAACAGCGCTCGGATTAATCTAGCAGTAAAAGTTCTCGAAATATCGAGGCAGAAAATGGCTAAACACGACAGGGCAGCCTCTGTGAGGTAAGCCTTTACCAAGTTTTGGCTTTGTTTTGATAATAAAGCTCAAAGTCCTAAACACATCATGTGGTAATTTAGTTGCTTTTGGGCCTTGAAATTTGGTGAAAATAATTAAAAAGCAAAGACGCCTAACTAAGATTGATCCCAAGTTTCTGTGTAACTGAGGGTTTTGGGACCTGTAAGATCACGTTAGTTCACTTATTTAAGGTTTAAACTCTCTTGAATAGAGACATCTCAATCCGACGTAATTCACCGCGTAATGATGTGCGTTTTTGCGAGAGATAGCCAGAAATATCTGTAACTTCCATCAAAAGTAGTGTCAAAAGTTAAAGTTTGATGCGAGAGGGGAGGAATGGGTATGCAGTCATAAAGGCGTCGCGCGGGCACTGAAATTTTTCCTATCCCTTCCACCCCCCTACCTCTCCACTTAAACTAACTATTTGACTGCTTGACATATCATAGCATTTGTTAATGTCAGCCACTTTGTGTTCATTTTAAATGAAAAAAAAACATTGGATTATAATAATGGCCACTAATCATAATGTCTTAATAAATTCTCCCGCAGTTGCTGCAGCCCGAGATACAAGAGCTTTAACTGTTCTATTTTCTTAGATATTGTGAAAGTATTAAATCAACTTCTTCAACGACAAAGCCTTGTTGACATTATTAATTTGGATTTGTTTAAATCCATTGGGTATTTACTTGTCGACCTAATGCAGTACTCAAACCTAAACTTTGAGCTTTCCTCTGAATAAATGAAATGTTTTAGTAAATCCCTTTGGACCTGCTACTTGTCGCCCATGATTAAAATAAAATTCCATTGTAAGAGATCATTGGATTCGACCGCCTCCTCGACTTGTTTGTTGTCATTGGGATTTTGCTCTGTGCATTCAGATATACTTTCGTTAGATTTCCTATTAGACTCTTCCTATTCACAATTCAGAACTAATACGTAAATGATGTTTCTGGTAAATTTGCTTTGTACAAGGGAACATTTACACACTCCAAAAATGTTTTAAACTGATCCAAATATGCGTCCAACAGAATATCCGCCAAATTTCCCCTCGCTGGAGCTACACATGTATCGTAATTCCGATCCATGCCATCCATATTCTGTTTTATTTGTAGTTATGTTTCCATTTATTCCTTCCACTAAAATTTTGGTAAAATTTATTTATTCGTCGTTTACACCATGATTGCTTTTAGATCCCTAGATGAAGCATTTCTTTGCCATATTATTAGGGAATATCAGAAATGGCTGCTTCTCGATACTATACTTCTCGTCTTTCAGTTGTGAGTGGACTGCAATCAGTTCGTTAATATATTCGGGATTAATTCATGAATACCAATTTAGTCAGACTTTTCAACTTCTCCCTACGGGAAAAATAAATTGTTTTAGCTGCTGAACTTTCGAGCAGCATAAAATCTGTAACGATGTTGCGACTTCAGAGTTTTCAATTCCCTTAGAACAGCGAAAATGGCGAATTTGATTTCATCTTTCAGTAAAAGCTGTATACGGTTGGATTTAGAAAGATTGGAATATTTCCTTTTTCCACTTAACTTGGCTTTTATCCAGACGTAGGGAGGAGAAGATGGGGGGACTAGTTATCCTCCAGTTAGACTCGATGTTAGGTTTACCTTGATATCTGGGAAGCCTGAGGACCGTAATCTAGTTCTGTCTACCTGTATTACTTCTGGTCCATCAAACCGCATTTCTTGTCCATGAACGAGCCCTCTGTACCGATAATAAGGCAGGCCCCATTATTTTCCTTCGATACAACTATTCAGCCTCTTTCTTTTGGCTATTTGGGTCCTGGGAAATAGTTTCTTGACGCTTTCTAAGACCGTTTCGCCAGTTTATTCGAGTTTAATCGCATTTTTAGAATTCAATTTGCTTAAAACAAAGTTAATGTAGCTTTTCTTTTTTAATAGGGTTTTGTAGTCTTCTTTTACGGCTGTAAAATTTGTCGCATTCCTTTCTATTCAGGTATGTAGATACATTTGGAAACCTCTCGGTTCTACATATGGCACTACCATCTACACGAAAGTGGAGTTTGTACAAGGATGATTAATGGCGTGATTAAGTTAGTACTGGCCTCCTTCCATGCCCCTTAGGCATTTTACATTTACAGCCGTAGTTGCTGCAAACTTTGATTACGACGTCATTCCCCCGAATCAGGTCAGTTTAGCCCTCTATTGCAGAAGGCCAGGGAGATTTGTGCGCAGTTCTGTACAGCAAAATTTTTCCTTCATTTGGCCGGACTGTGTCACTTTTTTGTCATTCAGTGCGCAAACGAATTTACCTAATTGGATGCGGGGAAGTGAATGTCTTGAAATCACAACTTAGCATCTGTGCTCGCATTGGGCCGGTCATCTTACAGCTCTATTAGACAGATCATGGAGAAAAGAAACAAAATTTATTAGCTACCCAAATTAGTTCAAATTTAACCCCCAAAATGACATTTTTTTACCTACTTTTGGTGAGAAATTGTGGGCACTCAATCATAAAATTTGTCCTTGACGCGCAAAATCAGCAGACTCGAGTGGCATTAACCAAGTTTCAAGTTCGAATGCCACCGACTGCCCTCGGTGACTCTTGACCCCGGCCAGCATGACAAGCAATGCTGGGTTGTAAATGGGAAATAAAATTTGTCATTTTCGGACGTGTCTCCTTTTTTGGCCTTAAATTTGCATCATATGTGGATAAGAAGATCAAGAATAACATAGACAGCATGATGAATGCCAGGGATTGCGTCTCCAATTCCCTAAACGAAATCTGTGATATCTATGACAACCAATGGGCTAAAGCGTAGCAAGAACACTGAAACTTTTCCACAAGGAGGTCTTTTTTTTCAGGCAAAAACTGCAAAAGAATGCGTCAAATGTACTTCCAAGCCTGAAATATGGCCACCCTTATTACTAATTTTGACACAGGGCAAATGACCTCCCTTAATCTTGTGATACTCCAAACCAAAGAATCACGTCATAAATCTGGATAGTGCCCGTTTCGACGTAGGTACTACCATAGGAAGACATTTTCGGCTTTGATTTATGCCCTCAAGAGACCTTTAACAACACCTAGGAACAATCCTACACGCGCAAGGCACTACTATATCGGCTCAGTGCTTCCCTAAAGATGAAAGTAGACATGATCTTAGGGTTGAATATGTATTGCTGACCTATGGAAGGGTTGAACGGGGGTGTTAGCATGTCCCAGAGGCCATGCCACTCAGGAGTAGTGCATAGGCGGTTTAAGTGCCCAATAAATCCTAACAAGGAGTTAAACAAATAATCGAAGAATTGCATAGCCCCCTCTCCTCCACTGAGCGTCTTCTAATGTGCTTCACTTGACCAGCCTTCCGCGTCGGCCATCGCATAGTAGTCGGTTCCGTAGGACGAAATGCTCACCAATCAACTGGGAAGATATCTGACTGCAACATCTCTGATCCCTCTCGCCAATTCCACAGGATCGGGAATTTTGTCCAGTTTAGGAAAAGTACGGGGGAAGGAGGAATGTGCAGGCCGTCACGTATACCCATCGCTAGTCATAGGTACACTGTAGGATAGAGGTTGGAGTTTATTCGCCCTTGCCACCTTGTCTGAACTCCCGCGCCTGCTTAAATCTGGCTGTCATCAAATTTGAGACCAATCTTATCGTATAAAGACATTTTCGGATGGCTATCTAATGTCCTGCCTGAGGTTATTTATATCAACAATTAGTCAAATGTACTACTACTACTACTACTTCACTTCCTCCTGCTCTTTACCTTCAATAAGTTCTTTCATCAGAGAAAAAGGAAGGAAAATGGGTGTATTCAAGTCTGGCTTTGATTTATACCCTCAAGAGGCCTTTAATGACACTGAGGGGCAATTCTACACGTGTAAGGTCCTATTCTGACTTTAGCCAAGTCACTCTTGCCAGTTCTCGCCCTCACGATGCGTTAGTGGGTGTTTTTTGCCTCTTTTCCATTCCCTCGGTTCAGACATCATTTATAACCGATTTCGCAACACCACTTTGGTCTTAGCACAGCATAATGAAATTCCACACGTGTAGCGTGTATGCATATTGAAGGAGCTTTCTAGTTTTCGGTTCTCGTAAAGGGTCTGAGTGGAATCCCTGCCTCTTTTTCTTCGTCTTACCTCACATTAAAACAGTAGCTGCAATGAAAGTCTTGTTTAAATCGGCGTCGTAGCATCTCCACGTCGGTATGCTGGATACCGGCGAAAAGAGTTTTCCAACTAACTAGAGGATGTATCTAAACAGAAACGATGGAAAAAAAATTTATATGTCCTATTTAAGTAAGAACTTGTTAATACTTTATCCCTGGCAGAAGCTAGAAGTTGCTTTAGTTTCATCTCTTAAATGTCTTTGTTGATATGGGATCGGTGCTACTTAATCGGGCGGGGGAATGGATGAACTTGTTCCAAGCAAATAAAAAAAGTATGGTGTTCAAAATGCGCTTCTGTCAGTTGCTTTAAATAAATAGTCTTATACAAAATTGTTCTTTGGATAGACTAAATCACTTGCTTATATAAAGGTCATCGTGTTGGTGTATGTTCAGGATGCACACCCACACAAACAAACATCGGCGGGAGCGTCAAGGCCTGGCAGTGTTTACAGCATCTTGCAGTTATTCAGTTTTCTTTTAAAGGGTTTAGTTAACTGACACTTATTTAGCTCATCCCCTACTGCTGAGTTGCTGGAGAAGAAAAGCAGCTACCGCAGTCCAGTGGCTTTAATGGTAACACTTTCTGTGGCCAAATCGACTGCTCAAAAGATGAAAGCTAAAAAGACTTAGTCACCCCCTGACCAAGAGCATGTTACAGCCCTATTTGTACTTTAAACTCAAATAATCTGTTTGAAATATGATTAGTTTCAATGGGTTAATGTGAAATAAAAAAGCTCACATGTCACGTATTTGTGACGTTTGGTCCAGACAAGAATATAAGAGCCTCCTAATAAATAATATCAGTTACTATCTTTGACAATTTCTGACAATACTTGTTAAGTGTTTTGACGACTGTCTAGTGGTAATGGGATCGCCTCCTTCATTGCAATTTGATGGTGAAATTACCGAAGGCACAACGCAAAAGCGGCATCCATAACACGCAAGCTATGGTAGTCACAGATGGTACGAGTTTTTCTGACATTAAGGTAGGAATGTCAAATTTCTGTACCTGTGTTGAATGACAACCGGCTGTGGCAAATTCCTCCCTCGATACCTAAAATCCAATCTGCCCAATTGCTCTAGCTTAGTACCAAGGCGGTGGCGGTCAAAATAGCCCCTTCTGAAGGCAACTGAAGCAGTTGTCTTTCTACCATTCTTAATGATGATTTTATGTGCTCCTTCTTCCTAGTTCAGCTGCATCTATGCACCATGTTTCTTCGAAGTACTTGTATATGATTCCAATAATTTTCCCCAGGTAAAGATACGAATCCCAAGTTAATATTATTTACACCTAAATATCAACACATCATTCCTCAACTTTAAAGTACTGCTGTCTATATTAATTGAGATGATGTCGTTGACCTCCTGAGTCCAACTTCTAGGACCCTGGGTAGTCCTAGAAGTTGTAATAAGCTGTTGTATGAGAGAACACGCTACTTACTAACGCACAGTAGACGCTGGTGGCAATAAGCTTAGCCTGAAGGACATTCCGCATATCGGCGACTGAAGTGCCCACAGTTAAACAAAATAGCCGATTACTGCATTGGTGTGGTGCTCTGAAACTTCCCTGAAGAGGAATAAAGACGAGGAGAAGGTCTGGGGGCTACTGGCGTGACACGGCGGGGGCCATGCCACACAGCAAAATTAAAAAGTTGGGGCTTTAAGTGGCCGCGAAACCATCACAAAGAGTTAAACAAACTGCTGAAGTATTACCTAGCCCCTCCCTCCCCTTTTGAGTGTCGTCTCAGGTGCTCCTCTTGGTCAGACCCCCGTGTCGGCCGCCACAGCTTAGTGGGTACTCTAAGAAGAAACGATCAAGAATTAGCTGCGTCAGTTATAGAATTCGCGTACAACTGAGAAAATATTTGACCGCAATGCCGCTAACCTTTTTGTCAATTCCACTAGTTCCAGAGTCTCGTCCTATACGGAAATCACATTGGAGGATTGTGCTGGCCATCACGCGTGTCCACAGTTAGGCGTTAGAACGCTAGCCTAAAAGCGGTCAGGAAACAATGGATGGGAGTTAAAAAAGGCTTCGCGAGAATTCCTTCTTGTCAGTTTGTTCTCACTTCACTGCTGTGCTGTCACAGCTATCAGGGTTCCATTCAGCTAGTGGAGGGATGGAGGAGGAGGTATCGCATGTTCTCTTATTTGACATCTTCATGCAGGTACCGTAGACAGGTCTGTGAGGAAAACTTTTCGAATTGTTCAAGACTAATGTAGATTTATTTGCTAATAACATTCCTGCAGAGCACGGAAGTGGGATATTTGCCGAACGGTAACGGCATTTTTACCCTTTTGTAAGGGATCGTTACAGATTCTCTCGGCCTCATCACATGTCCCTCCTCCCTCACGTCATCGCTTCGCATTCTATAACGGACAAGATGGTAGTTGTCTTTTGGGACTGGGTTTGCTTTCTTCTGCCCTCAGTGTTTCCTGAATTCCAAAGGAGTCATAGTACTAGGAAGAAGGGCGGAAGGTCTGGGGTCTACTGGCATGGCTCAGAGACTATACCGCTAAGCGGTAGCACAAAGGTGGAGCTTTAAATTCCGGAACAACCGATTCACCTGCAAAACGGTCCATGTTCTCCTCGTGAAACCGGTTTGTTTTTTTTCTTTGCAAAGTTAAGTAGTGGGGTCATGCGTTTGTACAACGCACGTCAGTCATCCAGTCTGTGGCAATGTCTCCATAAGCGATAACGATCATGTGTGTATTTTATGTGCATGGGGGTCAGACAAGGTTGACTTGAGGTCATGGTGGACGTGCAACAGGGCTAGTAACCACTACCTCCCAACTTCCCTTCATTTGGGTCTGGAAAAAACACCTGAGAAGACTCTGTGTCTACATTTTACATGGGCGCTTGATCCTCGGCTGTGGTTTTGTAGTCGCGTAAATCTATTCAACTCATTGCTGGATTAAATCGTGTTGTAGAAGGAAATGCTTTTTGCTGCCTCCCTAATCTTCACTGCATCAATGGCAAATTAAGTCATTACTGGCTGTTCTCTCCTTCCTTCACCACATTCGTAACTTCACACTAGAAATCCACTTTTCATTCCTTCTTATCCTTTGTGCATCCGATATTCTTTCATCTCAGCTTTAGATTTAGCCTCTACCACCCACTTGCCTGCTACTTATCTGTGAGGTTATCTGTCTGGACCAATTTTGGCTAATTGGTATCATTTTTCTCCCCGAGTGTTTTACACAGCAGTTCGTTTTAACATCAGCTTGGAATAAGGAAAGGACGATTTTCAAAATCACATTAAAGCAGGCTTGGAGAATGCCAACTGCATTAGATAGTTGTCGGCCAAAAAATTACAGTATTTCCCATTTCTTGTGACCTTTATGTGAATTCGCACCTCAAAATAGAGACTATTTCTTCTGGCAGAAAAGCGGCAGACCAGATAAATTCCGTGATGATTAAGTCTTGGAAATGTTTCTGTTCTATTTCTATTGCCTGCTGTTAATAGACGAGCGCACAGACATGGTTTCCTTTTAAATCTCTCCACGCAGGCAGAGGTATTGGCAACAGTCACAACTACTGAAATGAGTATTTCAGTAGCACCGGTAATAGGCAGCCATTGCAGAGGGGAAGCTGAATAGGTTTTAAAAGTCCTTAAGCAAAATCAACCCAGTCGATGCATGAGCAGTACGTACCTGATTTCTAGCTAATTATTTAGCCGTGCGTCCCATTTACCTTCCAAGTTAATTAGGCACTGACCACGATGGCGGAGTTCATACAACTGGTGCCTCTAGACTGGTGCCCTTTTCCGTACCTCACCCATCCGTACCGAATTCCTAATTGTTATTTGAGGAATATTTTTTATTTCTGAATGTCCAATAAAAAATCTACCTTTTGGCCAATGAGATTCCAAAGTACCAAGAGTTGCTTGCTTCATTTTAGAAATCGACTGGCCCGAGCAATGACGGTGCCCAACCAAGATTTCGTCCCTCCCTCGTTTGGAATAGCTTTCACTAAGAAAGCACCGCTTATTAAGCAGGCCAATGTAGCCCCAGAGTCGTCTCCATCCACAAAAATGCCGACACCAACACCTCCGCAGCCAGCACCTCAGGCCTACGCATCGGCCCAAATTGTGAGCCCCAAAGCCTCCTTTATTGCCCCTCGACACTGCGCAGAAGTTCTCTCCTCACCAGCACCTCAAAGAGCCCAGACAGTAATGAAACAGGCCCGACCAGGCAGCGTTTTCATCCCCCGAAGGAGTCCCATCGACAGCGCTCTTGCAGAACCGTGCTCAACGAAGACCGGCAACGTCATCGCTACAACTACGACAACTGCATCTACAATGAAGACTAGGTCAAAGACCACCGGTAGCCCGCGGGTTCGGTTTGCGTCTCCCGCGGCTCAGACTGTGGAAATTAGCTCCAGTAAGTAAAGGACACTATTTTATGTATAATTACATATCCTCGCCTTTCCTGAAAAAGTTCCTATGGCTCTTCGTCTAGCCCGAAGTAATTACTTATCTCACCCTGTAGGGAAAAGTCGAGTGCTTGTTATATGCTATATGCATTGTAAAACATGATGTCTGCCAGTTTAAAGCTTCAGTAACGTCCCATCGAATTCCTACCATGACATTTGGAGGGCGCTTTGCTTGGAAATAATTTAAAAGTGCTGTGCTGGGGATGAATCACACCTTGGTTAGGAAGAAAAAGTCAGCCAGCAGAACCGACCATCCAGTGGTAGTTCAAAAAATTTAGTTTTGTTGACAAATCCTTCAAATATGTATTAACCATGTTCAGTCTCTATTACTGACAATAATAAGAAAGAAATACATGTTACTACTGACACTTTTAACAAAATTTTAGAATGAACACTCACGAAATGATTGGCTAATGGTGACTTAAAGTGGAAAGGGAATGTTGTATCACTCACGGTGGCCAAGGAATGATATTGTAAAAAATTTAGCTGGTTAGGGTTCAAGTCATCGTGAATAGTGGCTTTTTGGACTTGTAGTCAAATGTTTTTAGAAAAAAACATTAGTTATGCACAAATAAGTCCCTTGCTTTCCCACTGGCCGCCTCAAAATTGTGAAAAACATGGGTGCATATGTGGGGATGAGGAATATACCATCTCATCGCCATTGTCCCCAACTTCCTCAGTCATGTTTTCTTATTAATTGTCTTTTTCCAAGTGAACATTTGCACCTTTTAATTGGATAGGATAGTCACACGCGACATGCACAATTGGAAGCTTAAGGCGCCTCCTAAAGGTAGATGTCGTCACGAAATGATTATAAATGCAGTGATGCTTACTTCATTAAAAATCGAGTTGTAGGAGGTGTTCGTGGGTTTAAAGTTTCGGCCATTAAAAAAAAACAAAAATTTACAGACTAACTCCACAAATGAATCAACGACGGCGAAATTAACGTTTATTATTTATTATAATAGGTAAAGATATATCAACCAAATTCCTGATCAAAATATTGATGGTTTCAAAACTAATGTATAAATAGCATGAAAATAATTTGAGATGTACCTTTTTTGGATTTTGCCATAAAATTTATATAAGTTTAGCAATAGCCTTTTGTGACTCATAGTAACGGTAAAATTTCGTTATTTATAGCGCGCAACTATTTAGATTGCTTGCAAATATCAAAGTCCTCGTAATTTTGATTCGATTTTTTCAACTTATTATTAACTCATTGTTTAGTTTTACCACAGTTAAGCGGAGCATTTGAAATTGTGAGGCGGTGCTCAGGACCTGCACACTGTTTAAAAAGCATTGTTCAAAAAACTGTTTGCAGAACCGGATTTATGACTGCTGTCTATGGAGCCCTTGCCTATAAGGTTGACATTGGTTCTTTATTGTTCTTGTATTTTTCTAAATACCATTTACTTGCTAGCAAGTGTGTAAATTGTGTTCTGCGTAAATTTATTAATTTAAATCTTTGAGATTCCGACTTGCCACCATTGGAACCCTGACGAAGAGTAAGCTATACTTCCAAACGCGTTGAATGTAAGTTGTTTGACTCCTGTACAAACACTCATGCCACATTTCGACCACAATGAAAGAATCATCAGATATTCTGTGCAATGTCATTTTGAAGTGAAGGCGGTCTGTGTATGTACATTTTAGCTGTTGAGCTTTGTGTATCCCACATTTTAATGTTTGTCTGGATCGAGAAAACGAATTCCTCTGCCAAGATTGCCCGGGTATATTCTTTACCTCACGACTGGGTAAATACAGAGTTGATGGTGGGTACTGGGAAGTTACCACGATGCTCTTGAACGAGAAAACTCTATTTACTCCTTGGAGGTGTTTTCAGTGACGTCACAGAGGCAGCGTATTCTTGCTATCCTCCGCGGCGACTTCTAAGCAAACCTACGACCGCCCTGCCTATGCCACTAAGTACTTAGCTGCGATGCTCTGACGATATCTGGTCTGCAAGTGGGCAACGCCAAATGTCATCTTTCTTTGGGAGTTAAAGTAGGAATATGCTACTGCCTACCTTCAACCACGTAATTGAACTTTGGAAGGAAAATCTGCAACTGATGCCTCCATCCACTGGTACTAATAGGCTTTCCTCTGCATTTAATGGTTTGACATCAATCAATTGGCAAAAATGCAATGTGTATGATCCTCCACTTCAAAATCTGCCCATTCAGTTTACTTTTAGGGAGCATCTTTTCATATTTTATTTAATTGTCAAAAATCTGCAGTTTGACGGACATCGTAGTCCAGTTTATTGGATTTACGACTATTTTAGTAAATTGCTTTGTTTTCTGAACATTTTGAAGTAAAGGACAGGTAAAGTAAACTTTGTCTTTTCCTAAATTAATTAAAGAACCCAATTTTTACCTGTATTTTTTAGTTTATCAAACGCTACGCACATTTGTACCACCTAATCAGTACCCACCTGTACTGTTATTTTCGATAATTTGAGCGAATTTGACTAGTGCATACTTATTTCGATGGTTGGACACGCAACTGAGATAAATTAATGTTGTAGAAAAGCGTTTTCTGGTATTTAGTACTTCCGTTTTTCATTGCTCTGAATTAAAAAGATACTCCTGTATTTTATTTTCAAGTAGATGAGCCAGGTCGTAATGGTTAACTTTCAAACAAAATGGACTTACTCCTAACATTTTCGACATTACAATGGGTTTGCTTTTGCTGCCTAATTGAGGCTGGAAATGCCTTGTTTTCCCCAATGAAAGGGGATTTCTAATACATGCTGCATTGCTACTCATAAATATGAGTAGCGTCGTACATTTCACCTTACTCTCTTGGGTGAAACCGTCCCTAGCCCCCTGTTGTCAAGTTGGTTGGGCTATGGACTATTCGGGCATGTATATTTCCTCACAAAAAGTCGTGACTGGAAAAGTGTACCACACAGTTGGGTAGCTATTTGATTAGTCATATTTGGTACCTTTAGAAGGTCATAGTTAGCACTTTTATTCAGCTCGTTCACTTAAAATAAAATCTGTGACATAGAAACTACTCATAAATTGGTGCTAGAATAACTAGGCACCCATAGTGATGTGAATTTTCTCTAGGGGAGTCATACATCAACCGCAGCTATGCTAGCGCAGTGTCACGTACACCATCTGCTTACACTGGTTGTCCAATAACGTGATCCAGCAGTGACCTTGGAATAAACCAGCTACCGATCAAGGCATGTTTTTCTTGGAAAAAAACGACAAAATGTTTTGTGTTTGGGACTGTGACTAGCCCTGTGGGAGAGGGCTTGTGTTTTTACTAAAACCTCTTTGTGGTTCTGCTTCCCTAATTTGAATTAGCCGATGATAGCAAATATTGTATGGACAAAAACATCAGCATTTTGCCCTGCTTGCATTATAGTGGCTGTCTCTCAGTCCCGTCTAACGATTTAGTCAATCATCTGAGATCCCGAAAGTAGGAACTTGCCTTCCTATTTGCCACTCTACGTTGACGCCCGAAATAGCGAAGCGAGTTTCTTGCTGCAACGAGTGGTAGACTTTCTTAGCTTACCCAAAAAGTATAGATCAAAATGTGAAAAGAAATGGCTAGTCCAAAGCCCATTTTCACTAGCTCCGAAATAGGGAAGAGAATTGTTAGTAATTCGGCATGCAGAATCCTATTTCGACTCTTCTGGTAGCATTTATTCTGATGGTAAAGTATTACACAAACTTCCAACCATCCCCTTTGCTCGCATAAACTGCTGTGAGGTAATATTTCCATCCTTTTAAAAATTTTCTAGTTCCTGTTGGGGTTCGACCGGTCTCGAATCAGACGTCATTTTTTCAGCCCACTTCTTCCGCCTCAGAGAATGGTTTTCCTCGTCAAGCCAGATCGGCCACCCCTACAAGAATCGCAACTGATCCCCAACCCATTCCGGTTGCTGCACCTGTACTTCAACAACCTCTAGCTTACTCAGCACCTTCCTTTCAAAACCCAACTCAACTACAACAGACAAACCAACCAGCATTCGCTGTTATCGCACAGGATCCCTCGGCCCTTCAAGCACTGCTTAGTGGTGATTTGGGTGGTAGAACCTTCATCATACAGCCTTTGCAACAGTCCTACTTCCTGCCACAGTTCCAACCTGCTGCTGTTCCCTTTCCCCCGTTTGCTGTTTCGCAGACACCCCTACAACCACAGCTCTATCCTCAACAGCCAACGAATACAATGCCACAGCAAGAACGACCAGTCGCGGTTGTACAGCAGCCAGCTTCAGTCTTACTTCCAGCAGCACCGCCACAACATCAACCACCACAACAACAGCAGCCACAATCGCAGTTCTCTGCTTGGCAGGCTCCTATGGTGGCAGTGCCTCAAAACCCGGTTGAAACTGCTTCTACAATGGCAACTGAAGAGTCTCCTCCTGGGGAATTACCAGCAGTGATAATTGACATGTCTACCTCAGCAATAACACCTAGAGAACCCAATTCTCAATCAATTTCCGAGCCTCTCACAGTCTCGACAGACAGTCGACTGCTTTTACAAGCGGCACCCTGCCAACGATCACCACCAAGGAGCGTTCAGTCGATTTTTAAGCAGAGCAGTCCCCAACTCTATCAATCGCATGAGACGCACAAAATCCCGTTGAGAGAGCCGCAGAAGCTGTCAACTCCGACGTTTCTTCAGCCAACTCAACAGCAACACCAGCAGCAGGTGCGTTTCACTTCATCGAGAGAAACCACTCCCAATCCGCCACAAAGCAATCCCCTATGCGAATACGTGGAGAAGCTTAAGCTGGCACCGTCGAATGTCAACCGTCGAGCACTGGCAAGTAAGACAATGAAATCAAAAAGTATGCCAGAGAGTGAGAACCTTCGGATCATCTCCACGGCGGCGGGAGACAGTAGTGTAGTATCGGTCATCGATCGAGCGAGACGGTGGCAACAGGAGCGACAGCTGGAGGAGATGGGTAGGAGTAAGAGCGGTTTTGTCGACCAGGATCTAATTGCTTGCGGTGACGAGTTGGTACCTGTGGAGGAGCGTGTCCGGGCTTTCAATACTGGTCAAGTGGTGGAGGAGAATGAAGCCGCAAAAAAGAAATTGAATGACGAATTTGAGGAGGAAAGAAATCGAAGGATTAGGGAACAGTCCTTTTCTGCTAATGTGAAACCCAAAACACAGATAAGGTTGAACAATAAGCCTCCCACTCAACGAACCATCGTGACTAGTCCGCTTTCTCCTCAAGTGCTTCAAGGTGATCCGCTGACCAAGTAAGAACTTTTCTACTTCTATCGATTGCGTACCTTCAAACCTTGCTGGATAGGAAGCTGCTTTGAAGGAGCTCTAGCCATCTATGTATTACATCCTGCGGAATCCTAAACAGGGTTTTTAGTAATCTATTTTGCAGAATTCCATCGTTTTCTTTCCATCAGGCATAATAAATGCTATTTAAGGAACCAGGTTATTACTGTCTGCTACACAGATTTTAACATGATAGTTCCCAACTAATAGTGGTATGCAATTCCAGTTCCAACATGAACATTGTGTCTAGTAAAATGGAAAGTACATTACATGATTGCGAAGGTACCACCCTAAAATGCATTCCATGTCTTTTGTTGAAGGCTTTCGGTGAAGGAAAAAAGCAACCTCTTTTCACGACGATGGGGTGGTGGAAGACCTGTCAAATTAGAACGAACAGCTACGCAACGTCGCAAAACTCAACCCATCACCCTTGATGATATAGCTCGAGTGAACCAATGCGTTCTGGAGGGCCGTAGTGCAATTATACCAGGTCAAGAAGTTCAGCTTGGCTATTGAGGTGTCCCATCGCCTCTAGAGGTTACTGATAATCGTCGATTTTGGGGGTATTTTAGAGTCTCCAATAGAAAGTTTCAAGGAAGAGGACCTGGAGATTGGCTCCTGCCTTTCAAGTCCAGCGGCTAGTGTGAATAGCGACTTTTCAGAATTGGTCTACGCCCAGGCACCGTCGAAACCCCGTGGAGTAAGAATCTTCTAGGAAGACAGAAATTTCATCTACAAGAGACCCGCCTTTTCTACCAGGAGTATTCATTTTACTTAGAGCTTTACTGGACTGGCATTAACACAGTTGTCCCTTGTAGATTGCCATACTTGCATCTCGATATATATTTTGTCTTGTGTAATAAAGACAACACAAGTGCGTACTGCCTCCCCGATTCGGGTAGTCTCAACTCCTTCCCTTGGTGTGGCTGTAGTTGGAAGGCGCGAACAGGACCCAGCTGATACAGTTATCACATTTTGATGAATAGCTGGTGGAATTTCGTTCATTCCTTTGCTTATTCGCTTAGTCTTTACCAGTACCCAGGAATGCAGACACAAAAAGAGGTTTTGCAGGAAAACCTGGTGCTGTAAACATCTAACTGCTGATGAGATTTTTCCCCAAGTAACGCATTCCGATAGTGCAAGTTTCATGGGTTTCGCTTTAAATAGACTGACAAGAAATGCGACACAGCAGCTTGTAGGCGTGGTGTACTCGTGTAAAGTCCAGTCCTTGGGATAATAATGATCCTCGACAGGTAAAAACTATGCGTGATGCGAGGTGGGTGGCATTAGAAGCTGCTGAGTTATTGACGGAAATGGAGTTGGTATAGGCATAATTTCTCCCTATAAATCATTAAACCAGTTTGTTAAATGATCACCATTCGGGTCAACAAACTTGCTTGTCTATCTTCAACAAATCCTAATGGTTTCGTGTAGAAGAAAATTAAATTCAAATTGGAATATTCACTTTTCAATAAATGAAGGCAAAACCTGAGAGACTTTCCTTTGAGGCTATTGGTCAGTTCACGACTGCAGCCTGATTGGTCAGGAGTTGGGACTATCCGAAAATCTTGGCCCCTGGTTGAAGCTGCTGCCTTATTTTTCGGGCAAAATATTCTACTGATGGATCTATGCGCAAGAGCGAAAGAGGAGGAATGTCATTCAGTGGCGGAGCGTTTGAAGGCAATTGAGGCTGTAAATAGGAAAGCAGCCGAAGCAGAGGAATTGACATGCCTGCCCTCCAACCCCGCTGTTCGACGAAGGCTCAAATATCGGTGAGTTAAAATATCTACCTTAACTGACCTCTGACGCCAACGTGTGCATAAATTTTAACAAAAATTGGGTCTATTCAGGAGGTGAAGTGAAAAAAGTTAGGCAGACTTCCCCACAATATCGCAGTTCGAGTGAGAAGCCTCGTATAGAAAAAGGCACGACAAGCCATTCCGCCAAAGGCATTTTATTTTTATTGTCCAGTCTTTGATTTACTTTCCAAGATAGAGTATTGGCTAGGATGAATACAGGTCTCGTTGATTTGGCATGAGAAGGACTTTTGCAATCTGCCAGGTAGAATCGACAGCTAGTGGGCAGATTATGGCGCATTTCAGCAGTAAAATTGTTTTTATTAGAGGAATAACTTAAATTATGTCTATTATCCAGTTAAGTATAGAGACCTCAACAGGATGTTACCGAAAGTGAAAGTGGATCTAGATGGACGATGCAACATCCTGCAGAAATGCATGACAATTTCAGATGATCGCCTCATTTAAATGCCTTTCAAGATCTCGATAAATATTTACTGGGATACTCCCGAAAGATTGCCACAGCGCTGTAAAACTGAGACATTTCTCATGCAACCTATAGATATTTTTTTTTATCCTTAAAATCGGAGCCTTTGGAGTTATGACCTTTGAAACTGGGTGGTACATCCCCACTCCATTACTCACCAATCCTGATTTATTTTGAAACTGAATTATCCTTCAAGCGTTTATGGATCGTAACCAGGTTTGGAAGAAAAAATGGCCCCATTTAACGAATGATGATTTATATGCTAATTGACTGGAAATGGCTACGAATTTCGAGAAAATGACCATCTGTAATGCACCTAAATGTGTTTACTTGCCCCTTCTGTGTAAAATCGATTTACACCCTCTATCTGTAACAATGGTATTCACGAAAAAATACGTCACAAGCACAACACGCCAGAGAAAAATGGCGTCTGGTGGAAAATTAAACCTCCCTCATCATGATGAACTCGCAAAGGTATTGGCTACTACTGCAGAGTCGTGAAATAATTAATGTATGGTTTTGTCCAATCACCCTCCTGAGTGGTGACGCACGCCTCGGTTGACATGTGAGGCCTAGCATTCACGTTCGCACTATAGATCCTTCACGTGACCAGTCAATAGGCAATCTCGCATGCAAGGTGCGCGGTGGAGTTGAACCACACAGAGGCCTATGCGCAATTTTGATTCGCTCACCGGTGTGAGCCAATCCTACCGCGGTGTTTTCAGCCTTGGTTTTTTATTTCTCTTCAGACTCGCCGATCGGACATGGAGGCGTAGTCAACAGCCCTGTCATTTCACTCTCGAGGATTTTGACTCAACGCCACAACTTGTCAAGTCTTTATCCTGTGTGCACGTTGACAACACTGAAGAACAGGAGAGAAGTGAACAAATGTCTATTTCTCAAAGGTGAGGCCTTTTCAAATCCACTGGTAATTCGAAGCCCTTTTATCCATGCATTTAATGGACGAATATTTGCACCATCAGGAGTTTTCGAATGGTTTCGTGGAGTATCGACCTACTTTTAATACACGGTTTTCCATTGTCAATCCTCGGTTATTCAGGTTTTTCGTCCATATTCAGTTGACATGTTTTCAGGAGCCTAGCCGCATGACGCTTTGCTTCGACCAACATTGTCAGCTAGTTTTGCATTAAATTTAAGAGGGCTACTAACTTAAATCCTCGTCCAGGACTTTTTTTATGGAATTTGAATCCAACATAAGAATCTGCCCTCTTATTGTTGTTTCAAAGGCTTGAAATTGAGAAAGATGAATGTGTTTTGGATCACGCATTAGCTAGTGAAAGAAAACACCAATTAATGCAGTTGGCTAACGTTTATGGAATTTGAGAGGATTTTTTGGTACTTTACGACTAACATCACATCACATGTCAGGTTTCGTATGTTTTAAATTTGCCTCAGCAAGAATTACCAGGCTTAGATTGAGCCACTGATTGCAAATTTTCACTGCCCTACGTCACTTTTGATCCAGTTATTTGAGGTTTCGGTTCTCGTTTTCTTGATGCCCGCTTTTTAGGACACCCCACGTGTAGTTTCAATCTGGATTTCTAATCTTGAATGTATTAATTCAACCTCAGTTTGATTTTGTGTGGTTTAGTTATTTAGACATTTATTTCCACCGCATTAGGATCGCCCAAATTCAGGAGAACAGTGAGCAATGGAAGCGACGCGGCCGGCCTCGCTGTGAGAACGAAGCCACACCCCTGAAGAGCGTCAACCAAATCCGCAACGACCTTGCCGTGAGCCAAGAGCAGTGGCGCAAACGTGTGGTCATTCAGGACAACGATACGGGAAAGCGGACTCCCTGTAATCCTCTCTTTTATCTCTGCCTCTTAATAAGCGATTGTTAAACTAACACAAGAAGCAGTTCGCCTTAATGTATGCCCTTCCTCTTCCTAATGCAAGCAGTTTCCCTACTCCAAGAAAGCAGGGATTTGTACAAACCTCCCGATCAACCACGTTAATGCCATCAATTTTCAGCAAACTTTTTTTGGTAGAATTTTCCACTATTAGGGGACTCAGAAAACTTCTTCGTCCCTTTTTCGTCCGCATGCGCTCGCATGGTACATGGGATGGAGCCTACTTCTCAACGCCTTGTTTTATCCATTCTTCACTGTTTTAGGCTCAGAAGAGGTGGTTCTTCGACGAAATTTATTCACAAAAAGCCCACGATGTCACACATTTCATGAGTTTACGGATAGTGAGTTGTCTTGAACGCCTCAGATTTGTGTGTGTGTGTGCAAATGCTTCTGGCGCTGCTGAGACATCACTGCTTTGATGTAGTCGTGGATTTTTCCATCTCCAATCCTCCTACATGCATTATAACGATCTCGCCTCGATGATTCATTGGCCTTCTATTGAGGCCCTCCTCCCTTCCCCACACTTAGCTCAGCCTTCACTCTAAAGCTGACAAAGTGGCTTTCGTCATTCTTGTGTGATGTTTGACAGCTCTTCTAAGTACTTTATCAAATTTTGAAGGCAATGCAATACTCTGAGGTACACGATAACCTGTCATTCCCCATTGTCATGTGATATGGTGGATTTACACATAACAGGTTACTCTGGTTTCAAAATGATTTCTTTTGCGATTGTACCAGATTCGATTCTACTTTGCACTCTGCACTCATTTCCTTGTTGGCAGCATGTATTTGTGGAGTTTGTTTCTTCTTGAACGCCGCCAACATGGTCTCGTTTTATCTCTGCCAGATGGTCCCCCAGGAACGGCGGAGAAACTGACCTCTATCGAACCAGCACGGACGCCACAGAAACGTGTTATGCGAAGAACTTTTGAAGTTGGTAAAGTTACCTGTTAGGCCTGTCATGAGGGGCGCTCTAGGAGTGCCTCACTTTTGACAGAAATGTAAAACTTTCCTTTTTCAGAGTCGAAGCTTTTCACACTTACCGGGCAACAAAAGGAAAATGAGTCCGAAGTGAGTGTTATTAAAAAGGTTAGTACTTAAATATTTTATTATTCCTGTCTAATTCACCTATTTATCCAAATTTTTGCCCCCTTTTTTTGACCTCGAGTGTTGAGGCCTTGTCAAAGGAGGTGCCTAATGTCCATTGTGTGCTACTTTATCCCAAATCCCCCGCGGCGGAAAGTACTCGTGATCTCTTCTGTTCTGTACAAACATTTGCCTTTTTCTCATTCAAATAGCTACCAAAATTATAGGGCACTGGAATTGCGTAGCTAGCCTGCACTTGTGTGTGCATGGTTGTACAATGATGGAGTTCCCCCAAACTCTTGTTACGATTCTAATCATAGGTTCCTGATCTCATCTGACTCTAATGGTATAGCAATTTGGGAACCCATTAAACGGATGTCAATGTGTTCCTTCCTTTCAGTCTAACGAAACTCCCTACGTCTTGTTACCCTTCAACTGAGAGTTTTAATCAATTTCTCCCATCTTTTTCATGATTTTATATTTGATGTAAATTCTTTACCCTCTCATTCACATTCCTATGGTTGTTGAAGTCATTTGGGGTTACGCTAACAAACTATCTACTTCTAACCCTGTGAGATTGCTCCGCTTCATAGAATACATAGGAGTTCAGGGAGCGTTTATACAAGCTCGCTTACTTGCATAGTCTTTTTGAATGGTTCGTCTCAACTCCTAAGTACCGAGTTCAGTTAGGCGTTTATTCCACTTTGGGATCGTCAGTGCCAAATTCCGCCTCTCCGCACATTCAATGCGCTTCTGGCCCACCTAAAATACAATGCGCATCCCCGCCTTGAGTTTGCTTTCGATTACTTACCCACCGTTTACATTCTTTATTCACATGACCTAAAGTTGACTGTTTTACATGTCACAGTAGCGGCCCCTTCTGCAGCATGTCTTATCCCACCGATGTTATCCGGCATTATTTAACCACTGGTTCAATCACAGAGTCCCCTCCAAATTTGAGCATTTGATGGATTTCGCTGATTCCGAGAAGATGCTGTAATGCGTATTCCCCCTACCCTATTCTTGGTTTCCAGCCATCGATGCAAGGCTGTTCCCAAATTTGACATTTCTTTCAACTTCTTTAGAAGTAGTGACATGGGATCTAGCACTCCCAGTCTAACCTGAAGTCTTAAGAAGGCATAGTAGTATGGAAGGAGGTATGCCACCAAAGTACAGAAGATCCGAGGTTATCGGCATGACAATCTACCCGCGTAATCAAAAGCAGAGATAAACAAACTGTCAAAGCATTACGTGGGACCCAATGTCGAGCTATACATCTCTTCAATGCTTGTTCCCACAGTTATTTGTTGGTGACGAATTTTCAGCAATAAAGCAATTTCATCACGTTTTGTGACAAAAAATATATTTTTTTACTGAGATATTCATTACAGAACCTCTTTCCCAACTCAGGCTTTCTTCTGGTAGGGGATTTTCAAAACAGTCTAACAGGCACTGCACAGAAATTTGAGGCATCTTTCCTCTTCTCACATGTAGACTGTTCCAGTGGCGAAAATGAACGAAGAGTTTGTTGACCAGTTCTTTGGACTCAAAAACGAGCAAAGTGTCAATTCGGCGGTGTTACAGAATCCCACCTCGTTATCGAGCGTCCAGCTTCCTGAAACCACTCTTGGGTACGTCTTTTTCATACAAGTGGACGACCTTGCGGTTTTCTCACAGGTTGTTAACTTCTGTGTTTTGTATTCATCATGTCCATGGTCTACGTGGTATGTAAATCTAACATTAGCCGGACGGCGCATTGAGTCAGTTATCTCATATCAATAATTGTTACTACTTTTGGTCTTTCGTTCATCAGAAGAGTTAAGAACTACCTAAGGTGAGTGGCTAAGTCGCTTACCGCCCGGTTGGGTTTGACCATTCGTTTGATATATTCCTTTTGCGTTATCATCCAAATTGAGCATTTTTTACCGGTGGGCAGTCACCCATCTTCTACTAATGAAATGGTTGTTTATCGGTTTAGTTTGGTGCAATTCAAGCGCTCGGCGGGGCCCTCCTCTCGTCCATCAACGAAATCGAGGAATCCAGTGCGACGAATTAACGAAACTCCCGGTCTGAAGGACTCTTACGAGGAGGTTCATGTTAAAGTACCTGGTGAGACTGACAGTGCTGCGTCCACCCGACAACAGGTTACGCCTTGTCAGCGATTGGCTGGAGCTACCGGAGTCCTGGGGTTCCCCTCCCCTGCGACTAGTATGTCAGATTCCGTTAGTTTTACCGTACATTTTCCCTGGATTTGTTACTGTGAGACATAAAGCTTGCAAGCTAAAGGCACAGACTCGACAATTTCATTGTGTAACGGTATCCCTCGATGAGGCGTGACTTAGAAAACACTGAGTACTTTATTTTTTCCTAATGCTATTGCACTTCCAAAAAGGTGAAAATGACGTTACTTGGCGCCCCTATAAAATGTGCAGCACTTCTGGCGCATAAAGCCAGGATGGCTTAAGAACCAGTCCAAAATATTCCCTTACGACTGCTCCCTGCAACCCACGATGCCCTCCAATCGAAAGGAGGTCAAAATTGTTTCCACCATCGCCCTCCACATTATGCGATGACCTGAAATGATATTAAACTAACCTCTCCTTGTGTTGACTTGGGCACAGCTGTTAGTGAGGATGTTAGTGGACACGGTTCACTCCTTTTGAATTCAATGGTAAATATTTACCTCAATGAAGCAAGATGTCATCATTTCAGCAGCCCTAATGCGACTGTTTTATTAGTTGAATGAATGGGCGGTGCTTCACTGAGTGTGTGTCTGTCTGCATAGATGGTCTAAATCCGTTTACCAGTGTGATGCGATGATCGGTGTAGTAATTCCATTTCACGCAAGTGGAAAGACAACACACAAGTATGATTGTGCGTGTTTGTGTGTTTGTGTGAAATACTCATCTCCTGCCACTCAACCATAATGTAAACGGAAGGTCCTCTATGTAGCTAGTCATACCTACCAGCAGTAATTTTTTATTTCAACTCGCCATTGGAAATTGAAGTCTTTTTTTCGGTGTTTTTGGTCTATCTGCGTAGTTTAATCCTCCGATTTTATCTCATTGAGTTTGACATGGTACATACTGGGCGAGTTCATATTGTCGTTGCTGCAGTGGTGAAAAGAGTTTAGAAACTGTTTACTTAACCTTCAAGGTTTGCAACGGTCACTAGTTGACAGGTAGTTAGTGGTTTTCGTTTCCATTCTAAAAAGAACTCTCATTCGTTTATGTGGCAAAGCTAGCACCAAAATCGTTGAGAATGGTTTTGATGATACTACTTCCCCCGGAAATAGGATCTTTAATCTGTGGATAAGGAGGGAAAGTCGGTGTTTATACTGGAGAGCGGTTATTTACATTTTGGCTTTCAAAGACTAGCACAGAACTCAGTCAATAATTTTCAATAAGAAACACAGCATACAGTCTGTAATAGACGTATGTGTAAGGAGCTCGTCACCTTGATGTGCCGAATGCATTGCAAAAGTAGCAGGAAAGCTTTTTTTCATTGACGCTACATTGCAACGGGAGTTTATGTACTTATCCGTATCCACTACCCCAACGCTTTGTCACGATGCAATTTGAAGGCGCCGGCGCCTGAGAAGCACGCGAATGCGTGTTCAGTACCCGAGTTTCAGTTTCATTTCAACTAGTGAGGATAGATAGAGGAGAAAGGAAGGTACCAGGTTATATTAAGTATCCGCAATGATGCGGTTAAATTTTTGCAATCATAATTCTTTTCGAATCGTGAGTGAATTTCCTCCATCGAACCTCTCCAGGTAGCGGTTAAACGTATTTCGTATTCGCAGCTGGTGAAACGTGAATGCAAACTTTTGATGTTAATTCAAAACTGACCGAATTGTCGCTAAATAAGCACTAGTTCTGTGTTTCTCCACGGTTTCACGAGACACCTCGTGAACCTTGATCCACACATGTACTCACGTTTCTAGTCCATCGTAGCTTGGTTACTTAATCTCGATTGTGTTCTTTAATCTCTACTTTTCCAAATATAATTTGACCCGCTGAAGTCGATTACTTTTCAAGAAGAAGGTCCAATGCCAGCTCTAAGCACCTTAACCGAGGATATGGGCAATGAGCCCAATCTCCGCTATGCTTACTCCCCGCTTAACCTCAAAGCCCGGGACCAATATCGTGTAAGGGGAGTAAAAATAACCTCATTTGCAACTTCCTCAAGTGTAAATCATCACGAAATGTCACTAAAAAATCGCCCAGACCGGCTGTTTTACTTATTGAAGTAGCCTACTGCGATTATTGTTTAAAGTCGTATCAATCACCCGTCTTTCAGGCCCTAGTCGACCTCGGTTCTAATGCATTTATGTTTTTTTGTCCCAAAGATCTACCAGACATGAATGCTCATCTCAGCGAGTCTGTTCTGGCCGGTTTAGCCAGTGTAGAAAATTTCTCCTCTACTAAGGAACGCCTTCGAGTTGTGGCGCAGGAGAAGCAGGCGCCTCTTGCCTCTTTTCAAAGAAGTCTCCTACCTCACAAAGATGTGATGCTGCTTTTGGTAAAAGGTGATTCGCCCTTAAATCATCTGCTTGTTGGTGATAGATCTCCCGATAGCTGAGCGTATATTATTTTCTGCCAAAGGACGTCGGCAAGTACAGACACGCCTTGTCGCCCCAGTGGCGGCATCGCTCAATTCTGGGGACTGTTTTCTTCTCCTACTCCCTGAAGTTAACTCCCTCTACCTCTGGACTGGACAGTACGCGAATATAATTGAGACCAACAAAGCACGCGATATTGCTGCATGGATAATCAAGACGCATGATCTTGGATTCCCCTCGGGCGGTCGGGAACCGATTCTCATCCCCATCGATGAGGAAAAGGCAACTGGTGTTCCTAAGGGCCAACTTGAGACCTTCTATTCCACGCTGGGTACCTCAGTAGAGCAATTTAAGGCTCCTGGTAAGCGCCCTATGGTGAAGTGGTTTCACGATTTATCAAAAAATTGGTGTCTGGATGTGATATCTTCAGTTATTCCCCCTTTGAATGACCTAAATTTGTAATCCTGTCGCAACTCATGCGTAAAGCGTTGGCCTTATTATGTATCCCGTAGCGCCTTTCAATCCATTTTTCAGCTGGTGGACCGCAGAAAGAGGATCTGATATTTGAGGTTGTCGTGCAGCACGCAAATCGAGTCTTTGAGGTATATGAAGATCGCCTTGAACCTCTGCCGGAGGTTTGGGGAACTCCTCTTCGCCACTCTATGCTCGTTTCCGCAAAAGTACTTGTCTATTTTTTTGGTAGATTGGGAAATAAAAGTTACTGTGAGCTTGATGATGATTTTTTGCTATTTTACAGGCCTTTGTGTTTGACTTTGGCTCGGAGGTCTACCTGTGGACGGGCAATCAAATTTCCTCGAAGATACGAGCTGCAGGAATTGAGTTGGTGCAACAACTCTACTCCGAACCATATGACTATTCAATGTGTAATACGAGTCCTCTCAATCCTCTAGATGGTAAATAATGTTTCAAACACCATCTCAATCCCCCATGTAAGCGAAGAATTTGTTCCACTAGACCCACCAGTCTTGGTTTCTTAAAAATTTTAATACTTGCTACCAGAATTTCGGGAGGGAAGTTACCATCACAAAGTTTTCGTGCTCAATTCACTTGCCCTTCAAACAACCAACATTCCATTTTTATTTTGTTGTTATAGATTCATTCACTAATCCGTTTGTAGTATCATTCGGCAGAACTAGGTATTTTAAACAGGTGGAGAATTCATTTAACATGCCACCTGGCTTGTACAAGAGGCCGGAAAGTCGCACGTCCAATGCCGGTAGCGGATGTATGAACTTCTCGAGTTAAATTCCCTTGACGGGTTAGCTTATGGTTATTTTTTACAGGATACGCTAATTCACGAACATTCCGATGGTGTAGGGATTAATGGAAATACATTTCACGTTGATTTAATCTGGTCGTCTATCTTCCATGTGATCAGTTTGTCTCCCTCTCAAAATTCTAGAATTATATCGTGCTCCGAGATCACGTCTTGAAGCAAGTTGATGGGTCTAAAAGTTCATTACCAAATTAACCCTCTTTTCCCATCAAAGTTGCTCTGTGCTGCTACTAAGTAGGCGTCATATGATCTGTGCTGATGTGGTGCCACTTTTTTCTTGGAACCCAATCAAAGACTGGTGGTGCAAGGGTAATCTTCTGGATATCCGCATTTAAGTGTCTCTGGCTATATATTCGATCGCCTAGTTGTCTCTGCTTTCTGCTTGTATGATCTAGTGAAAGAGTACGACTTTTTGGCTACTGACTATGAGATTAACAGGTTGGCTTAACTCCACTTTTTCCTCCCTTCAGCCATTGACTGTCCAAAGGCTGGATCCAGCCGTCCAGACTGGACCTTGGTGGCAAAGGTGCCAGAACGAGGCGAGACTGTCCTTTTTAAGGAGAAGTTTCTTGATTGGCCAGAGGGCTCACGTTTCGGTCAACTTGCCCGCCAGCACTCCGCAAAGGTCAGTTGGTTCTTCAGGTAACTTGAGTCTTGAGGATGACTGATACACGCACCGATCTCATCACCTGCAGTGTGCGTGTGCTCCCAAGGCGGCTGTAAATTACCCCTGTGTGCGTACACATTTGCATACAAAATGCGTTACCCACGGTATGCGGCACTACCGGATATCTTTCCACCATGAAGCCGCTCACTGAAACCATGCGCGTACATACTGCGCTCCTCGACACGAGGCATAATTGATGAATAATTCTTGCCATGACGTTAGCTTTTGCCATATCATGCAAATCGGACGTGAAACTATTTTGACAGGATGGACTTTCATCCCATTTACTGATGGATGAGTTTCCGAGTTTGACTAAGTACATCCAGTTTTTCATTGGTTGTTTAAGCTGCGATACTCTGAATGCAAAATATAACCTATTTGCTCCCTCATTTTGCAACCATCTGCTCTATTTGTCATGCGATCATGTGATTGGCTAATGCTAGTGCCAAGAAAAGGCAGTTAAGAGGTGGAATTTGGTGGATGAGACAGTACCTCCCATACTTCATCCCTCCCTCCTTGCCCAATTTTTAGGGCAATCCAGCAAAATAAGTTTTTAACCTTTCATTACTGTTTGATATCACAAGCGCATAAATACCACAGCTAACAACTCTGTTGATGTTTACAATGGTAGTGTTTCCCATTTCGAGGTAAATTCAAACCGAAATCAACAGGAAGTTTTTCGATTTTTTGGGCAGACAGTTTATCCGATTTTGGCTACTCGATTTTAAAGTGACAGCACAAATTCCAGCACAATTTAAGTACGCCTTAATCATCCAAGGACTGTCGATGTTGAAGGGTTAGAGGCTACTTGTATAGCGATGTGAAACAATCATAGCATTGTTTTGTGTGCATAGAATTCGTCGGGTAAATGTCCACCCACCACCACCATCGATCTTGGGAGCCTCTCCGTAGAGGCGCTCTTCAGGGAGGCCTTCGAAGAGCCGCCACCGCAGGCGAATCTGTTGAATCTCGAGGGTCGATTCGTGGGTCGAGGATGTGGTGAAGGCGTGCGTCCCTTTGATGGCATCATGCGACGCTTCTACGTGGAGACTGTCGGCCAGTTGCAAATCTGGCGCATCGCAGAATATGCAGCCAAACCAGTGGCTGTGACCAGTTATGGCCAGTTCTGTCGGGACGAGACCTACGTCATTCGGTGGCCCTTCCGTGTCTACAATGGTGGGTTTTGTTCTAAATTACTTTGTATTTGGTTTAATTCGGCTTCACATGATTTCATGACGTAATTCCTGAAATGTGAATTCGGAATAATGCCGATTCTTGCTGGTAAAAAGATACTCTTGTAGTAATGCTACGCACTGCAGTAGGCTAATCAAGTTATCCCTCATCAAGTGTGTCATGAAAATGTGATAGCGTGCATCTACCGAGAAAATCGGCTGCACTGTTCCGTGATTAGGTGCACAGCAGGCCATGCGGATGGTGCAGATGGCTTAGAGACTGCAGACCTTGGCTAGCGATGATTCCGATAGTGCCCAGTTGAAAGAAGTTACTTTTTTTCAAATTCACTTAAAGTATTGTACGAAAACTTTTATAAGTCTGCCAGTGGGAACGGTGGACCTAATCACTTACAGAAATTTACACTTTCAACCGATTTTTGCATGCTGCCTGCCAAGTCGGCTTTGTGCATTTGGCCGAAACAGAAGCAAGTTGTCCTATAATAGCCTAACCGTTCTTCAAAGCCCCTCTATGCTGGAGGTGTTTTAAAAGCCTTGGATAGGATTTCAGGTGAACACCGTGTGAAAATGAACGCTGCTTCTATTAGCACGCTAGAACGTCCCAACTTCACTTAACCCCTTCTCGTAGTATTTCGCCATTGTGATTTAATAGCAACCGGATTTGATTTTTCGTACTCGGTGTACTTTGGACTGCCCAATTCCCCTACCTGATTCATATGTTGTGCTTCATCCACTTAAAGCCTGCGCGACCCTCGATTCTGCCTTGAAGACACTGGCACAAATATACAGGAGGGTTGTGGTTGGGTGTACAGGGGCTGAAGAGCTTGTGTAGGTGAAAAGGCGACTTAAATGAGGTATCATTTGGGTTCAAAATCCGTATGTTCTTCAAGGTAATGCTGCCGTTTGCAATATGGCTCGCTGAAGTAGCTTACTTTCATTCAGTGGACGTGTGAAACGCTTGCGATCGTTTGCATCCATGTTTTAGAAGATGGATATACATCAGTCTATCGGTGTGGTATTTTGCTATGCTCTCTAACCCTTTCCTCTCATTTTCGAACTCTCATATCACGTATTGTCGTTGTCATTACCGCTAAACAACCTCCCGGTGACACATGAAGGAGAACAGAGAGGTAGGAAATGAAACAGAAGTAGAAGAGGGAATGTCTCATGTCTAGAGGCAAAACATCTTGTTTAGGTGAAACACGCTATCTCTTGAATTTGTGTTAAGGAGTTGTAAATCGTAATGGTGACTGTTTCAACGTGTAACACCTTTTAGGATATCGTGAAAAACAAAGGCTGAAGGTGCTTTAACTCCCAGAATCGACGTCTGTCATACTCCATTCCCTGATCTAGGGTTGATTAGGTCTGGCTCAATTCCAACAGCATCATTCAGCACATCAAACTGGTATCCCCATTCCGACAAACGGCAGTAATCTTGTAGCCAAGGTGGTGCATTAGCAGCACAGGAGCTCGTGATAAGGTACAACCGGACTGCAAATCCAGGAATCTGGAGGGAGGTGTTGAAAGCATGGATAACATTGCGAATTGAGCATTTGTGCACCCACTGCCCAGGCCTATCTACTTATTCATTCAATTAGGATGGTAGAGTCTCGTGATGGGCACCTAGCAGCCCTGGAAACTAGCTTAGGATGCACGTGAATGGTGTAATTCCGGTCAACCGGAGCAGGAATAAGTGGGGACACCACTAAAAAATTACCAATTCTGGGTATTTTTACTGCATAAGAAAAGGATTAAGGTAATCGCTTGACTCAATCAAGTGTTAACAATTCCATGGAGGAGATAGCAATCCACGAGCAATAAGCGTTCATCTATTTAACTGAAATTGATGGTAGATGTCGAGTAAAGCCTTAGATGAACTCTTCACTCGCTCTAGAGAGCGCTGCAAGAGAGGGGGGAGAGATCCTCGGCGAGAGGGGCCGCGAAGGTGAGGGCGAGGAAGCGGTGGTGGTGGAGGAGAAAGAGGAGCAGGTATGAACATTCATGTTGCCAAGTGGGAGACCGAGGGGTCTCAAAGATGATGCCTGAGACGAGGGGAGGTAGTAGATACGCCAACCTCGCTGCTGGTGGTGGCAACAGCAGTGGCAGAGGCTGTCAGAAAAGAGAGTGACGACGGTGACGAATTGTCGAAAAATGTACCCTCATTACAGTTTCCAGGCCACCAACTTACTATAGCGATTAGAATAAACGGAATAAAGAACTTGATTTCGGTGACAATTCACTCAAAGCTAGGTAAATGCTTCACTTTGAAAACGACTCTTCATCCCTGACGTCAATAATGATGCAGTACAAGGTGCTGCTGACGTCGGAATAGACCTGGAGTTTGTTGTGTCAAGGCCAACATCGACTAGTGGTTGGGGTGCTTGATGACAAAGTAGCAGCTTGACACCTGCTTCAAACGGGAGAAATAAATGCATTCCACTAGGCAATTTGGTGCCTCGCACATGCGGCAACAAATGACAGACAGGTAGATGGACAGACAAGGGGCTTCAACACTGTCAGAGTGCCTCTCTTCACCTTCTCACTTCACCTTGTGGAAGCACCCTTTGTGGTTCAGGTCTACTGATTGTTTGAACAATTCATTGGTTGATCACTCAATCGCCTAACAGTTCAACGACGGACTGACCAACTGGGCGACGTGTGATGGGGAAAAGCTTTTGTGATCTTGCATTTCAACATTTGGTGATTAACAGAACACATCATTTGTTGTCCTCAATCCACTCAATCTCTCACTACTCCTCCATCCACTTCCAAATTCCAGAGCACGAACTACTTCATTCCCACTCCTTCACTCGACCATTCTTGCTGGGTGGAGGGGAGGACAAGTGGGGATTGGGACACCCTCCAGTCCCCATTCTCATTCGTATCCTCCGTACTTACCCATTAATGTTTCCGCAAGTAACGCTGAATGCCTTTTCTTGGCACTAGCATCAAGCAATGTCATAGTCACATGCGATGTAGAATAGAGCAGTTGGACTCAAAGCTGAGCTAGCAATGGAGGCCAATTTAGCCGGGTGTTTTGCGTCTAGAGGTTAAACATGTTGCAAAACTTCAATTTGCGGAGTAAATATTTTGAAAAGGGTAGCACTTTTTTTCGCCACCCAAATAATTTCATTCTTTATATTGCCGAATTGCGTTGATGCTGTACCCCTTCGTTTGGAGATAGGCAGCCCTACTTGGCTGTAATTGTTATTCCCGTTGAGAGGCACAGCCTCTACTACACAGGTTGCTGCCTCATTTGAAATGCTGGTGGAAATTTGACGAACATATCGTTTTTGTCTCAAGGTAGTCGTCAAGAGGCTTTGACATGCAACAATCGGATTAACAATGCCGTCAATCAAAGGGCCTCAGGTGATCAGTGCGCCTACTTCTTTTGGCACGGCTCTGCCAGCAAAATCACGCAGCAGGGCGCAGCGGCTCTCATGACTATCGAAATGGACGAGGAACGGGGTCCGCAGGTCTGTGTTATTGTCATTTCTCACCACACCCTCACCAACACACGGTTTAGATGTGGACTCCGAGGTTTTCATTTAGGGGACCTCTTTGTCTTCGCACTCCATTTGGATGGCCAAATTGCACTTCCGTTTTTCACATCCGGGGGATCCTGAAATTCTAACTTCATCCATGAATGTTGGAAATATGTCTGCTTTTGTTAGCAGATTCAATACACTCAATTTAGGTGGTGGTTGTAGCATCCCGAGTCTTCCTTGAAGTCGGAAGAAATCATATTGTTATGGCGGAAGATATGCTACTAGTGTACAGAAGAGTTGAGGTCATCAGTGTGGCCTGACGGCAGAGTCTTCAATTTCGACTTAACCAAAACGTTGAGTTAAACAATCAACTGATTGCAGCAGTCTTTGCAGGCTGTCCTGAGAAACACTGCCTCCGTTTAAAGCATCTGTCATGGGTTGCGAAGACTTGGCGGTGTGTTTGCTGGCCATCAACTGAAGGCGTGTTCACACGATGCAGTCCTTTGAAGCTATGTCCCTTTCCTAGCAGTAAAATAGCTAACGTCTTTCCCGATATAACAATAGACTTTCCATGGGTCTTTAGCGAGAGTAATTGTCACCTCAAATCGGTCTTTCTTTTCATTTTCTATCCACATGGAATCTTTTGCCAACATCTTTGAACTATTATTAATGTCTTTCAGGTACGTGTTGTTGAAGGCAAAGAACCTCCAGCTTTTTGTAGTCTCTTCAATGGACGAATGGGTATCTACGATGGCGATTCACTTTTACAGGTGACGGTTTTGACAGCACTGTGCATAGTTGACATCCCATTTTTTGCAGCAAAATTCCTTTTTCTCTCCTAAATGCTGAATGAGACGTTTTATACCGAGGTCTCAAGTAAGACTTAACAATCACGGTCTCGAGGTTTTAGTGTGCCAAGATGATATCAATATTTGTACTGCTGAAGTGACCATTTTAACCGCTACTACGACTTAACAACAAATGAGTATGGTAACCCTTAAATATTTTCTTTTAAAATCCTGCTCTGTTTGTGGCATATTTTGATGCAACAGCATGGCTTGGACTCCGGGTAAGAAAATTATTGTCCTGCATGCACACACGCCCTCGTGATGGTGTCAACGTGCCTGGTGTGAACTCAACTGACATTGATAAGCCAAGCCTGTGGACTCTATTTTGCAGCCAGGAGTATAAATTGGAGTGATGCTCCCAAGCGGCTCTTTTCTGCCACTCTTGAAAGCATATTGTCAATTTCCTCCATTACCAGAAACCACAGATTCGGATGTTTTTGATTCGGGGGGAGCGCAGAGTCGAGGCCCACCTCTGGCAGGTTCCAGCCTCCCTTAACTCTCTCCGTGCACAGGGCGTCTTCCTCATAGTCAGCAGCGGTAACAGCAGCGAAGATGTTGATTGTTGTTGGCTTTGGATCGGTTCCACTGCTTCTCCAGTGAATATCACTGCAGCTCGCCATCTGGTTGAGCAGTTTCAGAAGTGGTGCGTGCATTTCCAAGCCAGAGGCTGTCAACCACAGAGGTTTTAGGGCTCGTCCTTTAATCTTACATACATTCCTTTTCTCCAGCTTACCACCAGAGCTCGGAGTGGAAGTGATGACTGTGGAGGAGGTGAGTGAAGCCAACCCCGACTGCTCTCAAATGCGGGACTGTTTGTGTGCTCTGAACGGCGGTACTCCCGTGCATTCACTTCCAGCAACTATACGACATGGTATGCGAAAATGTCCATTCCTTTATTCCATCCAGTGTCTGAGTAATTCAAGACCCCAAATCTTGTTTTGGAGGATAGAGGCTGCTGTGCGATTCCGAGTAATAAGCATAATGACGTTTGCAGAAGTCCAACAAGTCATTTAAGGCCCCAGAGAACATTTCCTATATACAAAAACGGCTTGCTGACGTTGTGACGTTCGAAAAAGGACTTTGTGCGTCTTATTTACGATTAGAGTGTACTATTTTAACGCCATAATGAGGTGACCTCTTCACTCGGTTCAACGAAATTAAAAATTTTACAAATGGTAGGGGAAATCCTTTTGTAGGATTTTGAATTGTATCGGATTGAAGTACAGTATCAATTGTCTGGATAAAGTGGGATAATTAAGCTATATATCATACCTCAATGTGTTTTTCCTCCCTTCCTTTCCTTCCATTCAACAAAGGAGTGCAGCGTTTGGTGGTGTGGCAGTTAATCTACACCCTGGGTCAGCAATTATCACCCTACCGACTTCCCTATGTCCTTGAGCCGGACATCACAACGGCGGCAGACTTTGGGATTGAAGTGAGCACTTACGTGGAGTCCGAGTGTCTCTTCTCACCCCTTCTTCCCACCCCCACCTTTCCTACTCTCCTTGGCGATCTTGATGCCGTTGAACAGCCAGGTGTGTGTGTTCGTTTCTTCTTGAAATGCCACTGATGTTTTGTTGACCTTTGTATCTTTTGTATTGCCTGAGTCATTTTTAAAGATCAAATAGAATGCACCGATGCAATGCTTTTAACATAAGATGTCGTTTCCTGTCACTCTTGAGTGTCATCTCCGGCGTCTCCCATGGCCATTCCTCTGCTTTGTTTCTCCCCGTGCTTCGTAGCCTTGAGATAGAACTGGCGATAGTATGGTTGATTTCTATCCTCTGTATATGCCTTATATTTCATTTGTGATGGTGGACACTTTGGATGTAGCTGGTATCCCCTCCAACGCTAAGCGTATCGGGGATTATGTTGAAGGCTCGTTGAAGGTTACACATCTCTCGTCGGTAAATCACGTTTTGTGGCACCACTTGCCTAGGATCAACACGAAGCAGTTACCACATGTGTTGACAATTATTGGTCAAAAATTGGCTCTATTCCAATTCTTTTGTAGTGAGTTTACATATTTCTAGTCTTTTGCAGCATGTATTTTCCTTCTGTGGCATTCTGCTTCGGCATCTGGTTGCTGGCATGCACGTCTTTTGAGCATGTTTGTGTTTCACAATGGACTAGTAACTAACTCCACTTGGGTCACAATGTTTTTTGCGTTGGCTTATCACTTTTACAATCTACATTCGTTTCCCAAAGACTCAAAAACTTGTGGATTTCACTGACACGGCTTAATGTTAGTGTCAAGAAAAGGCATTCAGCGTTACTTGCGGAAACATTAATGGGTAAGTACGGAGGATACGAATGAGAATGGGGACTGGAGGGTGTCCCAATCCCCACTTGTCCTCCCCTCCACCCAGCAAGAATGGTCGAGTGAAGGAGTGGGAATGAAGTAGTTCGTGCTCTGGAATTTGGAAGTGGATGGAGGAGTAGTGAGAGATTGAGTGGATTGAGGACAACAAATGATGTGTTCTGTTAATCACCAAATGTTGAAATGCAAGATCACAAAAGCTTTTCCCCATCACACGTCGCCCAGTTGGTCAGTCCGTCGTTGAACTGTTAGGCGATTGAGTGATCAACCAATGAATTGTTCAAACAATCAGTAGACCTGAACCACAAAGGGTGCTTCCACAAGGTGAAGTGAGAAGGTGAAGAGAGGCACTCTGACAGTGTTGAAGCCCCTTGTCTGTCCATCTACCTGTCTGTCATTTGTTGCCGCATGTGCGAGGCACCAAATTGCCTAGTGGAATGCATTTATTTCTCCCGTTTGAAGCAGGTGTCAAGCTGCTACTTTGTCATCAAGCACCCCAACCACTAGTCGATGTTGGCCTTGACACAACAAACTCCAGGTCTATTCCGACGTCAGCAGCACCTTGTACTGCATCATTATTGACGTCAGGGATGAAGAGTCGTTTTCAAAGTGAAGCATTTACCTAGCTTTGAGTGAATTGTCACCGAAATCAAGTTCTTTATTCCGTTTATTCTGATCGCTATGGTAGGTTATAGTACGTTAGATTAATTTCTGTTCTCCACTGCCTCCGAATGGCATACAGGGAAGTTTACGATAAACGCTTGCATCTTTATTTACATTTGCGTCGATAAAACTGAGTTAATGAATCAGGAATGCTGGAATCCCATTCACTGGGTTCAACCAACATCTTAGGTTTTGAGGATTCATGGGTGGTGAAGGGCCTGTGTATTTGACCAGTTATCGTCCAATTCATGGTATCATGACTTAATTTTCTTCATATATAATCGCTGTTGTCGGTTTGCATGATGTGAGCGGAAGCCTTCCGTACAGAAGGGTTGTTATGCATTGATAACCGTACAGTAATCTGGATCTGCTGATATTTCAGAAGACGTTGGTGGATAGGACCTGTGGGTTTGTGGAGGCGTTCACCTTGGCCATGGCCATGGGATGGATATAGGCAGGACCTTAGGATTTGCACACTGCCACCACTAGCGTGGACTCGTGTGTAATTGAAACACACTTCGTTTGTAGCTCTCTTCCTAGTGGTTCAGGGTAAGGATAACGTCTACTTATGGCACGGTTGGTGGCCCGAGAACCGTGGTGGAGTCGCATTGTTGGACAATTCTTCACCGTCGTCCGCTCTGTCGTCGCCCTCCTTCCTGTCAGCCGCCACTGCTGCTGCCACCACCACTAGCAGCGAGGTTGGTGTACGGATGCCCTTGGACGACGGCTCTGATGCCTACCACCTCTCCCCATCTTACGCATCATCTTCGACACCCCTCAGTCTTCCACTTGGCGATTCGGATGTTTATGCCTGCTTTACTTCCCCTACTACCACTCCCTCTTCCACACCGTCGCCTCTCTCGTCGGTCTCCAGTCCCCTGCACCGATTTGTCACCGCCAGACTGGCTGCTCTGAGAAGCGCGCGGGCCCTGGCTCAACGAAGTGAGTGTTAAATTTGGTCACTTTGTTTTGGGTCTTATTTGCAACCAAATTGCTTCACGAATGGCGTTGGAAAGGTTGGGCTAGCATAAGCAATTATGCCAGGCTCTTGGTAGTGTACTTAGCCCTTTATTTTACGAGGTCTGGTAAACATTAATTGCCTCATTCGATATTTTATATAAAGTCCTTTAGCACACACCATTCACTCGTTGTGAATCTCAGAGGTTCCTTCCTTCATAGTAAGGCCCTTAAAGTTGTCACCACCTTCTGAAAGCAGAGGCAAATTAGGGGTCGTGAAAAGGTGGGATAGGATTAAAGCAGTCACTTTAACTTAAGGTCATAAATATTTTTCAAAAAATGTGCACTTTCGCATTGCTTTATTAAGTGGCTAAGAAAAAGCCATCAGAAGTCGGGGGGTTGAAGAGGATGGTAGAAATTATTTAGACACGATGCTTCTAGAATAGGATTACCTAGTGACCTTTTATGCCTATTTCCTCTCACATCTTAACTTCAAACCACTTTGTCTTAGTGACTAGTCGGCTCTTCCAAATTTAACTCCTGAGTTTTTTAAATCTTTGTTTTTTGAGCCAGCAGGTGCCCATCAGTGTTATTCCCCTAGATCCCTTACACACTGTAGTAATCCGACAGCAGAGGAGCTCATGGGAAATACCTCCTACAAACAGATGGCGACTACTTGGTATAGCCTAGCCTAAACCTTCCTCGTCATGAATTTGGAACGGGCAGCTTGCCATTTGCGAGTTTTTAAAAGCAAAGGCAGTGAAAGAAATTAGACCTCGATGGTTTTTTTTTCTAGACAAGCTTATCGTCGACTGTGAATGCCTTAAGTGGAGGTATCTTTTGTGTGTTTCAGTTGGTCCTACGACACGCGCCGTGGCGGTGTACGCAGGAATTGAGCCGGATGAGTTTATGCATTTGTTCCCACCATCTTCACGAACTACGGAGGCTGCAGCTTACCATCTCAGCGTAAGTCGTTTGTAGCTTGTGAGTTGTTCCTGACGGTGTTTCGAGCGCCTAGGTAACTAGTGTTACGAACGACATGAATGCAAAGAGCCCCAAATCATTCCTGAAGCTGTAATTGAAGAACTGGGAACCTATAAGTCTTCACGACGCCAAGGTGGTAGCTGAATGGAAGGGGGCTGAAGAGTTCGTGTATTTCACTATCCACTACATTCTGAGGAGTCTTCGGAAGTAACCATACAACTCCGCTACATTAACTGAACTTCGCCTACTATTGCGGACATAGATTTCGTTCATATAGCCTGCGCTATCTGGAAAGGGATGTGATTCAGTTAAATTTTTAATGCCGCCTCTCCAATATGTACTATTCTTCTGACCTTCTGAATTGTGACGCTTGAATGCGTTTCAGAACGGCAAATCTACTGGGCAAGTAGACTACGTGGAGGAGCTTCTAAATCGGCTGGAGAATATGAAATTCAGTCTGAAGGAGTTGCAGCAATGCCCGCGACCACCGGACTTGGATGTAACACGTTTGGAAATTTATCTAACCGACGAAGACTTTGAGGTGGGTTTCTTTTGTTTAGAGTAGATGAAAAAACTGTGTGCCAATGATTAGGTGTTTGCAGTTGAAGAATGTTGAATTTTGGAGTTTTGTCTATGTAGGATACAGAATTTGTGTGAAAATTACGTTTGTTTATGCAACTTGTAGAACGCCTTTCATATGTCTCGTGGTGCCTTTGCTGAGTTGCCGGAGTGGAAGAAACGAAATTTGAAGAGAAGCGTTAACCTATTCTGATGGCTTGCTCACCGTTCATCTTATTACTTCTGTGATACAACTTCCCCTAGTGTTATTATTCATCCCAATCGCAGTTAAAACTGACGCTATCCTGCTAGTATCATTTATTTTGTGCATTCTCCGCTCTGAGGATGATGCCTACTTTATTTTTTTATAGCTGACATCATCGTAGTATTCGTGTGCTTTCCCCTCACCTCACTGCTTTTCTTGGACATCATATCAACTGAAAATAAAAGTTTGTCGTCCCTTTGTGAGCCAGCATTCTTCGGTTGTCGTGTTTGGCAACACACAAGGCATCAAGCAACAAGAGACCTCCCCGAGGGCAAAAGAAGGCATGTTACTAGGGCAGTGTGTGTGTATTGTCGACTTAGAGAAGAGTCCAGGGGGCGTCGGCACGACCCTAAGGTAAGGTTGCCCGGAGAAGGTGTAACGATAAAGCCCTGCGTGACCTGTTGCCAAAATCCAGGGTTTAAATACTGTTTAAAGGATCTCAAATTAATCTCTAATTGTCCATTAGGGATGTGGGAAGCGTCTTTATAAAGTTGGCATAAATGAGTTGCCTCAGTAATACTGTAATACTTTTTAGGCAACTATTTGAGAATTGTGTTAAGAGGTAGCTGGATGGGCTGTGAACGTGGGTTTAGGGCAAAGGGAATCTAAATTTACCAGTCAAATGCTAATTTTTCTTTGCTCCCTCATGTGTTCTTTGCAGTGCTTTCAGATACGTTTGACAGCAATTTGCAAACAAGCTTTACTGGCCCAAATTTGTTCTAATTAGGTCTGCAATATATTCAGGAAATATCATTGACATTTAGTAGAGGCGGGAGAGAAGGCACGGCTGTCCTTAAGAAGTGAATACTATCATCGATCGCGGATTCTATTACACTTTTTTAAGACAACTTGGCTGGAATAAAAAATATTCGCCAGATCGGAATCCAGTTTGACAACCACTTAAACTTAAAGGAACCAGATAATTCAAAGCCCATCCTGCTACTGAAAAATTCCCACAAATGAAAAGTTACCTGCTTGGGTTAAAAAAACAACTTCTGCTAGTTATTCATATTTTGCAATCAGCTATTAATTGTTTCATTCTGTCTGTTGTTATGGCAACAACCTTAAGCAAAGTTGAGCACACTGATTACAAAAATTTTATTTGTAAGTTTCACAGCGCTCACCTAATTCCAAGTGCAGCATTTTTCCTTCAAATCAAAAAGTAATAACAATATGGTTAGAACATAACATTAGGGCAGTGCCAGGCGCACTTTTTTCTTTTGGTGCTCGTAAAGCACAGACAATATAATCTGCAGCTTAATCATACGAATCAAGGAAATCTTCAGCATTGTTGGGGAGGAAATTTCCTTGGCCTTAAAAGCAGCATTAAGTACTTTAATGTCTCAAAATGTAAGCGCTTTTAGCTTTTATGAGGCTTTCAGTGGGTTATGTCGCATTTGCGGGAGCACAATGGTCAAGCAATTCCTAGACCACCGTCTGCGTATTTATTAAAAGTATTTGCCTCAAGATCTTGACAACTGGTGTTAACTACTATCATTTATCATGTGTTGACTGAGTTGCTATTTCAATTCTAGAAGTGAAATAAAAAAGCCATTTATTATTGGACTGCATAAGTAGCATATTTTTTAGTTAAAGTACATTTTTAACTGTCACACTCGCATCATAGATCAACACATCAAATACTAGCTGATGCTCTTATATCTCTAATGTATTTCATTGCTGCTGCAAAGGTTAATCAGACTTTGATTTGAAGATTCCAGGAAAGTGCGAAACAAATCATGAGATTGAACATAGAGAAAAAGATAAGGCGGCCAAACTGGTAGCAATTGCTTTTTAAAACAGCCATTGGGTAGTTGTACAAATAAAATGAGATAACTTCAGCTCCTTTTTTCCACCACAACTTGGCATACATCATTTTTCGAGCGTGAGCATAACCTGCAATCTTTAGTTCGTTTGACTATTTAGCGTCCATTTACCACGTCTAACTAAATTGCTTATCAATAAAGGCTTTGATGAGAAGAAAATATTTATTCTAGTTTATAAGCTAGGCAGAATGAAAAGTGAGCATAGAGATGCAGAATTTTGCGATATTACCTTAACCAGGTTCTGTCTTTGACAATTAATCGCATTATTTACTTGCACCCAGTTAAAAAAGTGCTTGCGTTATAAATATTGTTTATAGTGCCGGATTTACTTCTTTGCAGCCACTATTTGATTTTACTCGACATTTTTCCCAAATGGCGTTTGGAAAAGTCGAATCCATGGTTTTGGGCTCACTATTTGAGGCAACAGCAGAAGAACTTGGGGTTCTCTTGTCATCAATGCAATGCAAAGAAGTCTTAGAAGAAGTTGAGCGCAAGAAAGCTAATGAAAATGAAAAAATATCAAAAATTTTACGACGGGCTGACAAAATTCTTGAAAACTATGGAACAGTTGAAAGTGAGCGTTTGTACCATGATGTAACATTTTACCGAAGAAATTCATGCCATTTTCAGCACAGTTAGCGAGGTGCCACTTATACTTTAACGTTATAAAGCGTAGATATACGCCAGACAGTCACTATGATAATTTTAATTGTTTTCCCTACTTTTTTCCCTCTTGCCTTAAATCCTAATATCATAAGGTATCCACTGGATCATAAGAGTGTAATTCCGACAAGTCTGATTCACAAGTCGACTTTACCTTGGTATCATCGAAGCAAATACCATACATTATCACAAAGTTCCTTTTTATGATGATAGTGATCATCTCACTATTATTAGAGTGGATAGATGCACAATCTTGGTGCAGTGATGCATTTTGCCGAATTCATTGTAGCTGGATTTTTTGTCCCTTTTGTGAGTTGAATTTGAAAAAGGGGACTCACTAGCTCCATTCTGCTTAAGGCTGTAAGCTGCTTTGATCTACGGGTTTGCGATTTAAAGCAGACGTACACAATCTGGATTTATTAGCCTCATTCCCGCTTTTCTCCCATTAATGCTGCACATTCATCTGAGGTTTTGAGAAGGTACCATTTGTTCATATAGACTGATTCAGGTCATTCAGTCCCAACCTTGCAGAACAGAAAACAATTGGTGAAATTTTGAATTTAAAAGACAATTTGCCTCTTTTTAATAGTCAGCACTACGCATTAAGGGGTTCGGATCGGGTGCTCCTTTTCTGAGCGATGCTAAGATGTGGCATTCAGACATGGAAGTCCAGATCGGGTTCGCTTACCGGTGCCGCCATCTTAGTGTTTCAAGTCCTCTCTGAAGTTGTAATAACCCATAATAGAATGGTAGAAGCTTTATTACTCTTCTAGGGATGGGTTGGAGGACTCCTGACACGGCCAGATGGTAATACCGCTGAGCCGAGTTTGGTTCTTACACAATGAAAAGGGTACAAGAATTCGGGGGAAATGTCCTTCATTTGATAGACATTAAGCTGAAATGAATTGATATATATCTTCAATTTTTTACTTTTAGAGTTTCAGACAGATTCCTTAAAGACGAACAATAAGTTGACCACTGACGCGGAGAAGGACGCCGACAACTACCTCTACGATGAAAAAGTGAAGAAGCAGATGTAAGTAAACACGTTTCTGCAATTTCTAAAATACTCTTCACAGATCTCAAACTATAAATGTTCTTATTGCCTGTTCGAAAGAGTTGCAAGATACAGGAACCTATGAAGCTCTAAAAGCCCATATAGAAGATTCGTCCCTTCAATTGGTCAAGTTATCACGTGTCGTGAACACGTAAGTTAAAATGAAACTTTGCAGCATTTTTGGCTTACTTTTGTTCCGTTGATAATAACAATTAATAAAAAGGTTTAACGCCATTTGGAAAAAGGTCGGCCTTTTGAACCAGACCCATCTACGCAGACCATGCTACTTTTAATATCATAAGTAGTTGCAAGATGTCATATGTCAGCCGTAATCCATTAAAGCAATGAATGAACTTTATACGCCTATTTAAGGGTTGTTTTCGGTATGTAAAATGTAGGCAAATAGAGCTTCAAACTAGACTGAAGAATATGCAAAAGAAGGTGGAGGATTTCAAGAAGGAGAGTGACAAGTTGCTACTTAGACGAAGACGTCTCATCGAACTGTTGAACAATAGACTCCAAGTAGGTCTATCCATGCATACAGACACTAGCAATGGAGAAAACTAAAAAAAGACAATCAACTAACAGTCCCTTTTTTAACCAGACAACAAGCTTTTAGTCATGCGTCAGACGCAACGTCAGTCACAGCATCTTTAAGAGAATGCGTCAAAGAACAAAAAAAAAAACAGAATTTTATTTAGAAATTATCACAGAGAGGAATCATTGGGTAAAGCAGTTTAATACCATAAAAGTCAAACACACAGTCCTTTTGCTTCTCAAATGGCAACCACGTGGACGCAAGGAGCTGCGGATAAAGGTGAATATGGAGAAGCGATTCTGGGCTAAGAACGTGGAAGTCGCCGTGGCCGAGGAGAGGGTACGACGATTGGAGAAAGAGGGCAAATTGACCACGGCTATTGCTAAGGCTGGATTCGATGTGGGTAGTGAGAAACGGACTCAGAGTGATATAAACGCCTGGATGCTGAATAATAACGCTCGGCTGGAGGCTGTAAGTCCACACAAGCGTGACGCTTCTTATTCCTTTGAAAATCTTTGGAATGGCATGCATGCTTTGTCACCGTTTCCATATAAGGAGTCACGTTTTGCGCAACTTCACAATAGGCTTAATTGAGTGCCCTTCTGTGCTGCGGTCGGACAGTAACCATCTCAGCCAGGATCGACATTAACGTGGTGGAGCACGGCTGACTAGGGAACGTTTGCAAATTTCAGTCAAATCGCCCTTTCCTGCATACCACAAGCTGGGTTTGAAGTCTTCCGTACGAGTGTATATCCGTTGGCTAGGGTTCTATGATTTTGTTGCGCACCACGCAATGTTGGCTGCAGGAATCATCGCTGGCGTCTACCTTCTTGGCTAGACGCCAAGCGATAGAGTCCACTCATCAGTTGCTACTGAATTAAATAAAGACATCAATACACGACACGATGAAGTCAAAGATAAACTAATACACATCGGTAGTTAGAACATCAATGTAGATCGAGAATGTTCCTGGCCCGAGGATGCGTTGGATTCGGAAACTTGACCAGTTCATTAGTAGAAGTGTTAAAAGCACCCTACACAAAACGACACCTTTGGGTTACGGTCTTCGACTTCCCCTGTCAGAGACCAAGTTAGGCAACTCACAATGCTTACATCTACTACTTATTTGCTTCCTTCTTTAGCAAATTGAGTATATGGCTGAGAAGCATCGGACAGACTTTGCAGCGCTCCAAAAGGCGTATTCTGAACTGCTGGCGAAAAGGAACAAGCACCTTGACGCTCTGACCACACTCATCTATGAGGTAAATATTGGATAAACTCTAAGCTTTTTACGGTGGAAGTGGATTGCAGTCTAAAAACTTGTAAACAAATCCCCATTCTTTTTTGGTAACTTTACGGTACAAATACCACCTGAATAAAGCATTATTGGCATAAAGGTCAGGAGGCTGGCAGCACACACCTTGAGTTGAAGTAATAATGCCAACAAAGAACTCCATTACATGCGTTTAACCTTGCCTTAATGGACCCCACAGAGATACTACTAGTGTTAATAAGTAGACATCTCGACGCAAAACCAGAGACTCCCATCAAGTTCTGTATCTCATTTCCATTTCATGAATGTAGTTTCGTAAACATGTAAGCAACTACGATTGCGTCAAGTGTATCTGAAACTCTTGACAAGAAATAATGTGTCACTCCCTTTCATTTCAAGTAACTTCCTTGTGGTTCTATGATGGAAGTTCGAAAAGTATCGCTGAAGGGTTCCACTAGCAGGAAAGAACGATGAAAATACCATGGAAAAGATGAAACGAGAAGGATAAGCGGGACCGCGCTTTCATTTAGAGTGCAATAGCCACGGTCTTATAAGAAAAACTTCGTAGGCCTATACCTCTAACGCACTGTAAGCCACGTAAATCGGCATCAGTTCCTCCCAAATCTGTATGTTTTCAACGTCATCTTACGTGTGTTTCAGTTCAAACGAATGGATGATGTAGTTGAAGAGTATAAAGCCCAAATGGTAGAAAAAAAGAAGAAAGAGGATGCAGAGAAGTCACTGGATGAAGCGGTCATCAAAGTGAGTTGACAGATATTCAACTGAGGTCTATAAAGGCTAACCTGCATCGTCGCCTAATCCACACAAAAAATGTCTCCTCAAAAACTTAGAGACCAGCCACGATTCACTCACAGTAATCAAAAGATATTGAAACACCTACTCTATTACTTAAAAAAAATGAAAATTCATGCTATCCTTTTCATCGCCACTATAAAGTTGAAGGAGCTATATCAAAGACTTTGTGACTTTGAAATGACCCTCATGGCAGAACCACCAGGGCAGCAACCTAAAATTTAGCATAGGCAGTCCCAATAACTCACAAAATGGTGTTTTGGGAAAAAATTACACCATCTTCCCCTCCTAGGTTCAAGCATGGTGGCGTTGCATGATTGTGGCTCACAAAATACTCCGGGGGAGGAGGAAAGGACGGAAGAGGGGCAAAAAGAGACAGAAGTTACTACTCACCTGATCCCGTTTACATTTCTATACCTGTCAATTTTGCACCATTTAAATTGATTTGTACACAATGGTACTTGTACCTGCTACTGAAAACAAGGTAGGAAGACATTAGTGCGCCGGCGAAAGAACATAAAATCAGTAGAAGACGAGACAACTTGAAAACAAAAGTATTTTTATTGCTTAAATTTGCAGCAAAAGTTTGGGAGGAGAGACGACTGCACATCTCCCTCCCAGTTCGATGTGAGGACTGCCGGTAGTCCACCGCCAGGGGACAATTTAGGCGCGGTGTTGTTTCACTTGCTTTGCGGAGGACAGAAAAACCGTCAGACCTGACGCGATCAGCATGGAAAGTGCATAGTTCCTAACCAAAGAAAAATACAGAGGGCGTGCAAGTAAAAACTCCAAATGTACAAAGATTAACGGTTGTTTTAAAAACTTAAATGCACTCCTAATCAGCAAACTTCACAGTTTATACACCTCTATTTGAAATTATTATCGTATAAAACCAGTGCTACACTTACATAGAATTTGAAAGCTGATGCAGGATAGTCGATGTAATCATCAAAATTAAGATGAAAATGGCGTTGATGTAGAAGATAGAGAAGGTGGTCGACTCGTAATCAGCAACATCTTTGGTCTTCTGCTGTATCCTAGGAAGGCGGCATATACAAAAGGTCAAGAATGCTTACAGGTCATCCTTTTCCTTCTTGGAAACCTTTTTGTCATTACCGAGTTGTTTAGAGATTTCCTGAGTAATTGCATCAGCTCGGATGAGCGCGATTCTATAAGGTACAACTTATTGAAACATAATAAGTGCCGAACCTTTCCCTCAATGGACCCTTTGAATTGGAGTAGGCACAAGAAATCAGGTAAGTTACGACAGCAGTAAACAAGGCAAAGAGAATTGCGTTCTGATTGAAATCCATTTCATGTATGCGCCAGTAAAGCCCTGAGTTAAAAAGAAAGAACTTCACCATAAATCACTACCCAACAAATAGCCCATAAAGCAGACTTTTGCAAAATGAAATATGACTCCGTTCAAGATCTTCGTGAATATATTTGTACAACACGGTAAAAGAGCAGCTAAACAATGCGATTCATTTTCCATGATGAAGGATCCCAGAAGGCCGACAAACATGTAATAGGGTGTCCAACTGTTCCCTTAAATACATAAATTGGGCTATACTACTGACGGTTTTTAGTGATGGTACAAACCTAGTAACTATCAAGCCGTAAATGAGACAATTGATGGTCAAAACGACTAAAAATGTTAAGCCTTAAGCACATGAACTTCTAGGGCAGCAGTCTTACATATGGGAGCGGACGCGACTAAGAGAGCGTTTCCATATATAAGCTTTTTCGATTTATTAGATGGTGTGCGGCCATACTGCTCCAAAAGAATTTCTTCTTCTTTCGTTAGCTTCATCGTAGAGACATTGGGGCGTTTCATCCTTCCCCACTAGAACTAACCCACAGGAGATATCCAACTCACGCGATAGGGCAATTGAAGTGCAAGTCGACAGTTTAACAAGGAAAAACAAGGAATTTTACAATGTACCGTGTACTTGCAGACGGTGATCCGCGGTTGCAATGAGCTTTTGTGATATCTTTGACTTTTTTAACAGGGGGCTAGCAGAGGAATTTAATTTTCTTGAGTTTAGTGAATGCTTAAATTTGGATATTTGAACTGCTTGTGGAAATAAGTACGTGGAGATAATCCAAAATGACTATTTTCTATGCAAAGTAAATTTGCAAGGTAAACAAGCAAATGGGTGCACTTTTATTCAATTATTTTGTATTTTCCGATATCATGTGTCATATTTCCATAAATGCATTAGATACCATACATCTTAAGGGTGTACGTCTCCTACTACTGGCCTCACACATCAGCATTTGTGATGCCACACAAAGAAGCCAAGGTTTTGTTTTGTGTACCGCAAATGTACGCGGTGCATTTAGTCTAGGGGCCGTCATAGGTAGCATGTGTATCTATACTGAGATTTCTTCAAATATTAGGCAGGCCCGGGAGCACAGTCTCCTGGGTAATTATGAAAGTGCCCTTACTTTCTACTCTTGCGGTTTGGCTCTCATTAAGAAGCATCTCATTACAATCAAGGATTATGGGAGAAAGCAGCAATGGATTCAAGTGAGATCATCCTTTGCGTCAGTTTTGCTCATTCGAAGTGCATGGCTATGAAATGTAATGTTTTGTTTTTGTCTTCCAATTTTAAGGTTCAACAAGAAGTGATGCAGGAGTCCGAACTTGTGTCGGACATTAACAAAACTTTGGCTAGCTTTACTCTCGACGAGAAGTCAAACGGAGGTTGTCTGCCCTATGACCCATTAGAGGAGCCAACACGAGATCTTGAAGTGTGGCCTTCACCACTATTACGGTCACAATCATCTGGAGGGGCTGTTTCAGGCCCGCCTGCCGCAGGTTCCCGTTCCATTGCTAGCCGCAGACCTCCTAACGATGGTTGCCGAAGTTCGGGCACCCAAGGTGCAGTTCGAGGACCAAGCAAAGGTGTGCCAGGTAGAATTGGGTGTAGCTGCATTACAGACAAACAGAATCCAATTGTTCTTGTAAAGTCACGCTGAGTTTCCTCACTTTTCTTCAGCTAAGCGTCCCGGTCGTGCTTCTAGTGCGGCAAAGGCGAATTCATCGAATAACAATCCCTCGTCTTCCAGAAGCAGTGCTTCCACAGAGGCAAGCGAGAAGAAGTACGAGGCTGGGGCTGTAGACAAAGACCTCGCAGAAATGCTCGAGAGGGATATTTTGCAACGAAATCCTGCCGTTAGGTGGGATGATATTGCCGAATTGGATGATGCCAAGCGCCTTCTCAAAGAGGCCGTAGTTCTTCCTATGGTACTTCCTAACTATTTCAAAGGCATCAGGCGACCGTGGAAGGTGTGATTTGCATTGGTTCGATTTCCATGTCGAATATTTTTTGGCCCATAGATTTTATTTTTAATGGTCTGGGGGAATTTTCCTGTTTTAAAAGCCTGTCGTATGCCAATTGTTGCGGTTTAAAAATTAATGACACTAACAAAACTACCTTCACTAGGGACATCCAAAAATGCTTCAAAGGGTCTTTTATTTTTCTTACATTGTCAAAATATTTAAATGAACGTGATCCTTTAATAAACTTCTATCTCATCAGAACAGCTCTTTCGTAAAATCCTGATACCTGCACCATTTTGGATAGCGAATGTGGAATTTTGGAATAGGCATTTAGCTCTCAAATGTCTGAAAATGTAGGTGTGCCTTTTGGTTATGCCAACGTCCCGAGAACCATTTTTTTCTATAAGATTTTTGTGTGCTTAAAAATCCTTGTATTCATTTAGGTTAGGTCGATTGTATCAATACTTAACGACTAACCTTTACATCATTTCATGTTCTTTTAAAAACGGTCTGATCAAACTTCGTACTCAAAAAGTGCCATGCGCACACGAGGTGTTTGCACCAATGTGAACTATCAGCAGACATCGGTGTCAGCCGAAATATATTATTAGTGTCTTTTTCCAGTACAAACGGCGAATTTGTAGTTTCGAGAAAATATATTATCTGGAAGTTGTGGCTGGATCTTTTGGCCAATAGTACTGTTGCTTGACCCCTAGGGTGTGCTGATGGTAGGACCCCCAGGCACTGGCAAAACGCTGTTGGCCAAAGCCGTTGCTACGGAGTGCGGCACCACCTTCTTCAACGTCTCAAGCTCCAGTCTCACCAGCAAGTGGCGTGGTGAGTCAGAGAAATTGGTGCGCATTCTTTTCGACATGGCGCGATTTTACGCTCCCAGCACCATCTTCATCGATGAAATTGACTCGCTTTGCTCGCGACGTGGCGGTGAATCTGAGCACGAGGCCTCCAGACGAGTCAAATCTGAACTTCTAGTCCAAATGGATGGTGAGCGCACTTTGCTACTTATTGAAACTCGGTAGAAAATTAGTTCACTTCCAGAACGGAACTGTTAACAATTGAGCTAGAGATTCACAATTCTTAACGTAGATGTTTTGACCTCTGTCACCAGGTGTTAATGGCGCTACGGGACAGGATGATGACCCGACTAAAACAGTCATGGTTCTCGCCGCGACCAACTTTCCTTGGGACATTGACGAAGCTCTGCGACGTCGACTGGAAAAACGGATTTACATACCCCTACCTAGCGGTAAGTTCTCGGTTATTCACTACATTTCTTGGCATGTGTATGGGTAAAAGTGAGCTCTCTGGGGCTGAACACGTCCACACTTGCGATAGAGCAATATTTGGCTTCAAATTTCAGCCTTTGACGGCCTTTTTAAAGTCCAGTTATGGTTTTTTGGTGTTTTTGATTTTCTTATTTTATTTAAGTTAATTTTTCATTTCATTTGATTGAGACGGGATACTGAGACAGGCCTTAAAGTCTTCAGCACCACAAAACTCACGTAGTTGCTTCAGTTTGCAAAATGAAGTCATAGTTTTCCATGAACTTTTACTATCACCTGAAAATGGGATCTTTTAATGCAAGAAATAGTTGGCATTTGCTAACGTTTTTGCTGTGATTCGAATGTTATTGCGAGTGGTAAACAAGTTGACTACTACCAATCGCCTTAATCGCGTGGGTTGCCCCGATGGTGATACTAACCATGACATCGTCATGGGGGCAGTGATGGCGGGGAGAATGAGGACAGTGCCTTGCAAGGACGATTCAATAGATCCATCTAATTGCCGGAAGTGAAGGTTCGCTTTCTCCTCTGCAGACGTAACTATTTCCTCCGGAAGTAATTTCGTGGCTTTTCTGGAAAAATTCTGTGCCTCCTCGACCAATTTTGCTTCAGTAATGCAACTTTTTTTTCGTGTGTAAGTAGATTTTTAAAATGTGGCTTCGATACATGCGGTTTTGTGTAAATAAAATACCCATAGAACATCTCTGCTGTCACACAAGTAAGATAGATGGAGCTTATTCAAAGTCCAAAGCAACCATAGGGGACTTGAAATTCAGTTTCCAATAGTCGAGCCTTGAAGCTGGTGTAGCATAACGGTTTTACGCGTTTTTTGCCATCTTATCTTGTAGATTTGTTTCAAATTAGAGGCTCTGGAGTTTAATGTGGAAAATAGCACTCAATTTTGCTATTATTTTGGGTTTTGTATTTTTATTAAGGTGATTGTGTCGTTTTTAATGGTCGGAAGATTTTGCAAGATTCGGACATAATTCCCTCCCTCAAACAATACAGTTTGTCGATGAATAAGACTTGGACCGCTTTTTAGGAAGCACTCTCCAAATATAGTGATGAATCGAGTTCACCAGTGACAACACACTTTCGATGTTTTTATTGTCCTGGTAATAATTGAAGCACAGGCTTTAGCCCAAGCTTTGGCCATCACGTTCTATTGTTTTCATTGTCTTGTTATTTGATTTTCATCCATTGAAAAACTTCTCTTCACGTTGTTGGCTAAGTACTTCAGACCTTTTGGTAAAAACCATAGTTTTGCTTCCTTAACCGTCCATGCCAACCTTGGTTCCTTCAGCTATCATTAGGTAAGCATTTTGAAGCTAAGTTTTTAATCTCTACATCACTTTCCCTTAAGAGGATAGAACTTAATACACTGTCGTAGAATCACGACGCACATTCTAGTAGTGGCTCTTCCACGTAATAATTCTCATATGTCAGAAACCGAACAATAAATTGTTGAAAAAACAGGACTGTGATACAATTGTCCACCCACATGACGCGAATCAGTTGGGGGTTGGAATATGCGCTGCCAGGTCCTACTCTGGCACCATGCATAATTTGGCGATGTCTTTACTACCATTTCCTCTCCATTTGCATATGCAGTCACCGGACGATTGGCGCTGTTGCATATTAATCTGCGCGAGGTCCTCTTGGATGATGATGTGAAGTTTGAGAAGATTGCGGAGAAGTTGGCTGGCTACTCCGGCGCTGACATCACCAATGTTTGCCGGTAAGCTGCACACATGTAGCTGAGCTTTTACTACGGCTTTACTATTTAAGCCTATTTAGTTGAAGAGGTCCTGTTTCCAGCTGGCAACTATCTGGAATTAGCCTAAAAACATCTTTAAAGTTCTCGCCTCGTGTAAACACTCGGTTCTCAATCTGAAGTTTGCGAAACCGCAATAATTTATGCGTCATTTAAGCCACTGTGAAGGGTTCTTAAATGGCGGTGACAAGTTATGGAATTTACTACACATCTTCGCATAAACATCAAAGAATTGTTTATCGCAATCTTTATTTATCATATTTGACCATTATCACCGATGGTGGTGGTCTTTAATCATTTCGGGTATAAACCCTCAATAGTAGAGTCCGAGTAGCTCTGAGTATTGTGACTATTGTAGTTTTAGGTGCCTCAGTTTGAGAGGTAGGAGATGAGGTACTGTGAGAGGTAACAAAAAGGCTATTCTGTGTTGGCCGACTACCTTTGAATGCTTCTTCACCCTTTGGGGTCAGTTAATTTGACCAGTTTGTGACCTTCATGTGTTGCCGTTTTTACTGACCGTGTACTCTTGTGCACTACTTCTGGCTTGTTACCGGGTTTAACAAATGTGCTTTCTTGGGAAACATTGGGTCACAGGAGGGCGGGGGAGGTTCAGAATGGCAAAATTCCAGCCTAGTTGTGACTAATCACTTTTTGTGTCTTGTAATTTTTTGAGGCTACGGCCTGTGCAAAAGGGGCAATGGAGTCGAATGGGCGGTTTTGCTACCGTAACGGTAGTACGCGCAGTACCAGGTGCCAAATATTCCTTGGTAATAGACAGCGTATGTGTCGTGCCGACCTCCAGACACTGTTAGTCAGGTCTACCGGCAACAGCAACTGTATGTGTGGCGATGATGGCTTTTCCTGAAAACTAAGGCACAGCACGGTGGTAGAGGTGGTGCTCTGTGGTACCTTGGCTTCGATTGTGACTGTGGTGGTTGCCTACGTGGAATACTTGCTACGAGGATGATCGGCGCATACTCTGCTGTAAGATCACGGGTGATAATCCTTTCTGTGTTCAGTGATGAATATTCGCGATTTTGGAGTTTTCTTTGTACAAAGACAGCTTTCTGGGACGGATCAGCAGGATTGACAACTCTTTACTCTTGCAATGGGGAACTATGTCAGGAAGTAACTAGTTTTCGCTTCCATTGAATGTTCTTTCTGGCTTCAGTCGTGGCAGATCAAAGGTACCGCGGAATACTGACGGCAGAATTCCTAATTCATATCATTACGATAAGATGGGGGATAGTGCATCTAGAGGCTGAATTGCACAATGAAAGTGACAAAAACTCATAAGACTGATGAAATGGAGACGCAGTAATTTGTGAAGAGATTTTTCGTTCCCCTCTTTGGAACGGTATAGCGACGCATCGATGATGTCTATGCGACGGGCGATTGAAGGTTTGTCCGTGGAGGAGATAAAAAGCCTTCGAACAGCCGATCTCAACCTACCGACAAGGATGCGTGACTTCGAGGAGGCCATCTCCCGTGTCTCCAAATCCGTCTCCGCGGCTGACATTGAGAAGTATGAGAAGTGGATGCAGGAGTTCGGCGCCACTTAATTTTATCCCTCTCATTCTTGCTCCCCCCCTCTCTTCTCTCCCTAGTCTCATTCATGGACCTGTGATCTGTCTCTCTCGTCCCTTCCCGCCCTCCACTCTTCCTCTACTGTATTTGTGCATTTACGACTGTTGGACAATATAATTATCACCAGACTACCTGGCCTTAGTTTTTACTTCCCAACCACCTTACTACAAATTTGTAATGTCATCCGAGTTGCAGTCTCGATCTATCTGCTTAAATAGTGGTTTAGGGCGTCAATCTAATGGTTCGGGGGCACTGGTAATCAATACATTCGAAATAGAGACCTCTCGCTGGGGCGACGAACAGTCAAGCATGCCAAGGTGAGTGGTCTTAACTTTCTGCAGACCAGGTGATTATTAACGCAACCGAACCGAACTGTTGGTGGACATAGAAGTGTCCAGTCATTTGTCTGTTTTCACCTCCACCGGCCCTCCATTGACTGAACTGGCGCTTTAAGACTGACTCTATTTCCAGCTTTGCAAGGGAAAAATTTGTCTTTCTGTCCATCAGGCTTTGCTTTTAAACCGATAGGTGAGACGGCGATTCCGCCATTTTTTGGTAGGGTTCTCTACTACCAGACCGTATCAACCGCTTGATGAAACAAAAAAATATATGACTAGGGTGTGTTTATAGTAAATTAACGTTTTGTTTAATTGTGTGTTTACTCACGTTGACACTTTCGGCTCGCCAAATTGTACTTTGGCTCAGCGACGTGGTCTCCGCCCGGTTACATGTAACCTTCCATACTACTGCGGCGTGTTACGACTTTAGGGAAGACTTCAGGACGCCACACACTGGTGGCAGGGGCCAATCCAAAAGAACAAGTATCCTGATCTCTGTGGCGGGGTACTATGTCTCAGTGTGGCAGATGAAGAACATCTGCCACGGCTGAAGAAATCGGCGCAGACTCCTAATCGAGGAGTATAAAGTAACGTCCATCTTTGGTTATTTACCCAATCCCGTGTTCTGGAAGAAGTTCATTAACAATAGAATCAACATTAAGCATGAACTATCGGGATTTGGGCATTATGGAGCTGTCGAAGGGTGTCAGCTAGATTAACAAGTGGCACCTTCTCCTCACCTCTACTACCTGAGTGCTGGTGCGATTATTTTGACGTTTTGTGTGGCCGTGTTGAACTACTCGGGCACTTTGTTCTCCGCAAGTTGTGCTTTTGCTTGTGTAGTTCATGACAGCAGTCTCCCAGGGCTTTTGTACGTAGTATATGCTCTTCCATCCTTCTTACGACGTCATTGAAGACTCGCGACGCTGAGGTGTTTACACCCCCCTTGTTTGTTGCAGCCCAAAAGGGAAACCTCCAAACCTCCCTTTGACATTTATTTACAAATGAGAGGTAAATGGATGCCAACTGCCGTACTTAAATAAGGTTGTAACAGCCGCAAATGCTGTGGAAGAACATACTACTTACCAACATTGAGAGGCTGCTGGCATGTCTGGAGGGCCGAGCCACAGAGTGGGGAAAAACCTACGAAGGCTCAAGTACCCGCGTTCAAATTTTATCTCCAAAATTGCTTGCTTCCCGTACGTTCCTGAATTTCGGAAAGTTGCCGTACCCTTTTGTATAGAGTCGTATATTAGAGAATGTTTTATTTTAATAGGATTTCCTTGTTCCATGGAGAGAAAATGGTGACTTTCAACTTGCAGACCTTCTATGAGACGCACGCCTTGAAACGGGTCTTTTCTCAGGGCGATGATGAGAATTGCTTAATCTCAGCTGCAGACATACATGTACACGGGCACTCATTTCGCATCACTTTATGACCAAAAAGTTAAATTGTATACTTTATGACAGCATGCACTTCTTAAGTGGCACTGTTGTACCATGACGGCTATCAAATGACTTAGGGGGGTGAGAGCATTCACCACTTCGCAGGTCCACGAGTGCGCTACCGCTAGACCACTGTTCTTACCTTATTCCCGTCGAATGTTAATTGCGTATGCGTAGCAGAAGGCGTACCACTCCGTGGCCTGCTCCTGTCACGTTACGATGTGACCTAATCACTCGCTAGTTTGGTACCTCGGGAAACATGGGGATCTGCTCCTTTTGAGGCAATTTGTCAGGAGATAGACCCCCGCACGGATGACAATTTGCGCATTAAATAGGTGTGTTGTACTGAAAGTAGTAAAATAAGTAACGACTTGTATCTTTTGACGGAGGCCGCGGTTCCGCCTCGTGGGAGTAGTATGAAGGAGCTCCTGCGTTTTTTACTGGTTCGGCCTTGACAACAGTGAGACTGTCATTTTTAATCAGGCTTGCCACTTTGTTGTTAGGTTCAGATGTCATGGCGCTCGCGGAATTAAATATTATTTTGGCTGATAATTACTGAAGCCTAGATTGGGCTGTTTAAAAATGGTGGCCTTCGTTATCCCACCATAAAAGAGACCGATAGTCAAGTGATGCTTGAATATAAACTCATTTTTTAGCCGGCTACCAAGAGAGTGATGCTTTAACAAGAGCATAAAATAGACATTTTTATCAATTGTTGGTTTTCTTTGAATTACAACTCGACAAAGCGATTTAATCATCGTTTTCGCAAATTTACGAAAATTCAGTGTCTCTGTCATCATTAGGGTTATCCAAATTTTAAAGAATAGAATAGAATGCAATAGAACAGGATGCCAGAACGATGTTTAAATCCACGCCCAATAGTTGGCCTTGACGATGCCACCGCCGAATCAACTTACAAATCGTTGATCACGCCAGTGTACCATCTAACATTTGTGATTCTAAAGGCAAAAGCGGGTGATTAAAGCGATGGTTGTTAACGCTTCTCATTTACATACCTTGGCTTGACTTAAATTCATTCAAGTAAAAACACGGACACCTGTTTCCTGTTGTTTGATTTGATAGAATTAGGGTAAGTGACTTGTAGATAGGTAATGAATGATCCTACATCGGTTAAAATATACCCATAAGCCAAATTTTGCAATTTCCTGGCCAAGACTTGCGCGTTTTTTTGCGTGACACTCAAGGGTGGACTGTTAATTCTGCCGCATTGTATACATTCGAAGCCTTTTTAACCTTACGTATGTGAGCGTCCTCAATGGGAACGTTGATGTATTGCACTTACTTGAAATGACTGGCACTTATGAAGGAAAAAAATCTAAGCTTTGGCAGTTTACCGACATCAAGGAATTTTGTCATGATGACCTCTCTCTCCGCCCTAACGGAACGGAATTGACTCAGTATTCATGTTCTCCGTATGCTTCCTTAAGTCCCACAAGCACCCTCTATGTAGTGGATCATTTTTCATTAATCTTGCTTTTTCTTTTAATATGAGGTGATTTCCATTTTTACAAGGTTGGGGAAGATTAAAAGCACGTTTTTAGGTGTAGCTCACTGCATCGACTTGCGCAATTTGAAGCGGTTCGTAGGATGCTTACAGTCTTTTATAACCCTTTTACATGGCGCTGATATCGCCCAATTTATCGAGACCCTTCATCTATCACTTATACTGTTCTTCTGAACGTAAGTATCGAAAAATGATGGTGGAATTAATCTGATGTGCTTCGAGCTTGTATGGACTACGAACCTAGTTTAACTCGGTTTCATTATTGCAGAAAATTCTCGTAGAATTTGAAGGATAGTATTTAGAAAAAGGTGAAATGTGTGGCAGCGTAACGCATCGTCCAAAATTTGATTGTTTACACCACTTCATTATGGTAGAATGTTATGCGTAAATGATGGCGCAATTGATTTATACCTATATTGCCTGGAAAAAGAAATTTGCAAAAAAGTACCGCAGAGATAGGTGTGTCCAACTACCCTAACAGGTAATTATAAGTAATTATCTCCTGACTGGCTGACGGTATGACTTGTGACTAGAGGTGGGCTTTCGTGGTGCAACACTACGCGAACATGGTGCTGATTATCTACACCTATTTTCACAAGATCATTTCCGTTCATGTGGTTGACTGCAGACGCAAACGATCACTGGGGATTGCTCGTTTACTAAAGAACGATTAATGCAACTGAAGACTAATTACTCGGCTTAGCTGAATACAACCTTGACTTTTCTTCCTTAGAAGCAGACGGTACTAGTCGGTCAGTGAGTCTGGAGGAGGTGCCATTCGTATTCTTGCAAGACAGCTCAAAACTAGCTCATTCAAACGTCTTTTAGTGCACCTTAGGGAGGGTAGATTTAGCTTCTTTCTCATCCTTGCTTACGTTATCCTTCTGAGTGATGATTGTTACCTTTTTCTTGGCGTTGGTAGTCGACAATTGCATGAGAAATGGAGGTAGCTATCATTTACAACAGTGGTGTTTTCAGGTTGGTACCGTGGTGATCTTGTGCTCATCTCATGCCTTTACTCCACTGAAACCAACTTGGTTATTCTCTTTTGAAATCAAATCCTAGCAGCCACATTAGATTGACCATATTGTTTACTTGCCATCAATCACCCCATTTGTCATCCAGTTTATGGGGCAAAGCTGCAAAGGAATGTAGTCCTAAGTCAGTCCTATTTATTATTTCTTTGCATGTAAAGATAATGGATGGAAATTCCATTCAAAGATGCAGTGTTTGCATTGCCAAAAGAGAGTAGTTATCTTTGCTACAGTGCCATCACGCTTGACACTGAAATTTATTTAAAGCTTGTATTTCTATCCCTCTGGATCGTTGAAACTTCTCGAATATCATCCGAGAAGTAGATCATGAATCCCATTCCAGATTATGCATGCATCAAAATTCACCACGAGAGTCAAATGTCAAAGCCAATGTCAAAGCAAATTGGGTGCGACAAACCTTTGTTAGCAGATTCTCATTCACACCTACTATCGCGCCTTTTTCGTGGACACTGTTCAACTAGTAAACGAGTAAATCTACCGGAAATAAATCAAATCATAAAGATTGGATCTGTATTTGTTTGTTTGTGTGAAAAACGTATTTTAACGTGCTCTGAGTCACAAAGGTTACATGAAATTTTCCGAGGTGACTCGAGCTCCCACACTGGTAAGTAACCCACTTCACAGTGCCAAAACAGTCAGAATTTTAAGGGTTGGATGTTGCGTTGAAACGTCACCGAGAAAAGTATATGCAATAAATAACAAAATCGGTGGCGATTTGGCGAAGGGTTCAATGCTGAGGGCAGTAATTAGAGAAGGTCAGAATTGCACAAATCCAAATGGTCCGTAAAGGAAACTGAGAATGGTGAGCCAAGAATTAACATTTGTTATACCTCCAAGTTGCAAGAAATGTGGAGATGGGAAAATATTACGTGGCTCTAAGGAGTTAATACTTTGATTGTGTTCTCCGAAAAATATTGCTTTGCTTTGGATTTAAATCCCTGGAACTACTCCTTTCCTCACTTAAGTTTAATTACTGGATCTCACGCTGGTCAAAAAAACCCACAGTCTTCATTCTAGTACAGATACGTAGTAGTCTTCCTAGTCTTGTGTTCTGCTAAGAATCACTAAAAAGATTGTCGTGGAGCAGATAAAAGATCATGAAGAGCGCCAAGGAAGACGTTTTTGAAAGGAAGGGTAGTACACTGTAGCACCAGAGCTCCTCCCAAAGGCACCGTCATGTGCATGCGGGTGGATAGAGATCCATGGAAGGTGCATAGAAGGCCGAACCGGCCATATGGGGGAATAATGTCAGAACACCGTGCCACAGAGATAAGAGCCAGTACCACGGAGAGTGAAGAGGTGGTGAAGTTATCTCTGTGCCATCTATTATTATTAAATTCATAGATGTCCGAGCCTTTCATCCTCCGCGATTCAGTCCATACGTCAGCAGCATGGAGGTGCATCAGGGTCTTTACCAGTAGCTTGAGTGCTACAGAGCTCCACCACAGTTGAAACATTAAGGAATTCAGTGCCGCTGTCACCAGTGAAAGTAAAACCGTCAATAATGCAAACAAGAGATAGTGATGAGACGATTTCCACCATGGATTTATTCCTCATAGGCCCTGCGGATTGCTGAGCCGCCTAATAACTTGTCAAATGGTGGATTAGGAAACCACAAACCCACGGATCTTGGAAAATGAGAAGACCGTACTGCCGAGGAGACATTTATATTTAGTAGAGAATGTTAGAAGACAACATAGGCAATAGGTGGGCAGAAATGAAGGAGAAGAAGATCCAGAATCAGGATGAACAGTTTAGGGAGGTAAAGGAAGTGAACATTTGTTTTCAATTAGTGGCAACAGCCCTTACAGTCGGTAGCAGGCTTTTGCTCTCCCGAGTGGCACTTTTTATCACAATCAGCGGGTTTGTCGTGTTTGCAGGGTTCAGTTCCATGCCCAACGCCCGGTTTGTGACAGCCAGTTTGGCATTTGGTGGCAGCGCCCTCACCGCAGACCTTCTTGCAGTCCGCTGACCCGTGCTCGTGGTGGTGCATATGAGCTTCTACTTTAAACACAGCATGTACACATAAAGTAATAGTGAAATCCACTGTTTCCAAAACTATCAAAGAGAAGCATCTAACCTAACATATAATCTTCCCTGCAAACAAGTCGGACCTACGTGTATAGTAATGTTACATCACTATTGTAAAAAATAGAACAGGAAACTCACCAGAAGAGGACATTCTGCTGGTGTTAGTTGACAGAAATAGTACAATGTATAACAGTGGAGAAAGCTGAGCTGCACCCCTATTTACGTCCGACGATTGCCAGCCGGACCAATGAGAAAGGTGGATTTGCTAGCCAATAGCCTGGATGTATTAGTGCCTCATGTGGATTGGTGGGTTTAGCCCTGCCTGAACGGAACGCCCAGCCATGAGTGCTTGATTTAGCCCATACCAGTGCTAGCACGCGCCTCCGTTCGCTTCGTTTAGGTTTTTCACATGGCCTTCGCAGTAGTAAACTGGACTGTTAAAAGTAGAGCGCAGGTAGCAATCATAATGAGAGTGGAGTTTGTAAATGGCAAGGATGGGGAGTAAGAAGGAGATAGGTAGGCGAGGTTAATTAGGAGTGCCATCTTTATCCATATGAGGAGCAAAAGTCGCCCAATGTCAATTTTCGGAAAAGGTACACTACACCCTCGGTGATATCTAATATTAGTAGTGTATATACGTCCAGTTGTTTTGCCTTCGTAAAAAACAATGCGGCATTTAGAATCAGTGGCATCACTCGATGAGTCACCGGCGGAAATAAAATAAGGGCAGGCCTTTTAAATGCCCAGTTAATAAGTCGTCTCACTTTGCACTAAAGATGTGGGCACTAGATTATTGCTTATGTGTATATCTAAGTTGCCGTTATGTGCACCCTCGGACACATCAAAGTTGGGTTAAAAGTATAGGGTGTGTTAATGATGTAATGTTGAATAAAAAATGGCAGCTAACTAGGAAATAAAGTTAGTACCGCCTCTACAATCGCTACTGCTATTTAGATTAATTCGAATGGCACAAATCGACTCATTCAGTCAAATGTTGTTGCACTTAATTATGCAAACAAGGACAATTAGGCAGTGCTACCAGCTGCCCCGGTCATCACTTTTTCAGGAAAAGTCTTGTCAAATTCATAACGTTAAATCTGAGAGAAAAGTTCACTGATAAGTCCAACGTCAGGTAGCAAAGCCGAAAAATAAGGCTAAACCAACTACAAATAGCCATATTGAAAGACCATATGTAGCGTCCTGGGACTCCCTGAGGACGAAAGAAGACACAATACTCTGGCAGAATATATATATATTCAGCACAGAGAAGGCGTCTGGGCTATTGGCATGGCCAAAAGGCCAGCCCACCCAGTGAGGTACAAGGGGGCCAATTCGAAGTACACAAGTGGCGCCTCAACAGAATCGAGGGATAAACCACTATCGTATTACGCATATGTTTACAACTCTCTGGTTAGATAGCATTTGGTTTAGCTGTACTTGAGGTAAATAATCAAGAGCATTGAGAATTAAAAATTAAACTCGTCACTCTAAAATATTTTATGAGACAGAAAAATAGGTTAAACTTTATACACAGTGAATTGAAATTAACGAACTCAACTATAGCTGTTTTCTACCCTGATTTTCGTTCAACACTTCCAAGGGTCACGATAACCAAGTCCGCTTCAGTTGAATGATGCTGGCCCTAGATGTTCGTGTGGTTGGTTTAGGATCTACGCTGTCTTACACGATTTCCCTCAAATGTCTACCTGTTTTTCTTCTTAAGTGGTGGTTATTATGCGGTACGGCTAATGCAAAGCACAAATTTTAGTTCAACGTGTTTCGCACCTATTTTCTTAGAACTCATTTGCTTCAGATTTTGTGCATACGATTTGTAAACTTCAGAATAGGCTCAACTGGATCAAAGTGAATCCCCAACAGTTATCCAAAGAAAAATTGGTTACCCCGAAAAACTCGAAGAAGGCTTCTGCTCACATCAAGCAGCTAAATGAACAGATTAAAGACCTTTCCGAGGACATTGGTGAACTTGATACATGCTTGCTTATTTTACGACACAAGCTTCCTCAAGGTAGGATCTTTCCTATCTGTGACCAGTCTTGCAGAAATGTTGCGCGCCATGAGAGACAATGCTGCATCAAATGAAGAGGCCATAGCATCCATTCAAAAGGCCTTGGAAATTGAAATTCGTGTGCGGAACGGAGCTGAGAGGCTAAGCCAAACGTATAAAGATGGTCCTCGAAACTGCCTTGAATCGGCTAGGAAACAATTGGGGGTAGCTGAGGCGAAGATCGGCTTTCTGCGGAATCAGTTGGCACGATTGAAGCATGCTGGTGTACGTTGGCACGGTCTTTTTTGCTTAGTTCGTCCTTGATAGTTATTTGCTTGGAAGTTGTTTTGTTGACAGTAACACTTGATGGCTATCTACTGCTCCGCAGTTTATGTCCTTATGATTTGGTGTTGTTGTTTTTTGTTTTAGTCCGATGATCCGACCCTACCATCACTTTTGCCTTCCAATGGTGTCAAACTTACCTCACCAACTTCCCAACAGCGCCTTTTTCCCCTGGAGGAGGAGAAGTAGGCTTGCAGGTGACACCTGCTCACTTCGATTTGCCCATAGAATTCTCGGCAAGGTTTGGTGATAGACGCAGCGAGACCCAAAAGCTTATTTGTCAGGCAGTTGTTTTCACGTCGTCCTTACAGAGATCACCATTCATCACCGAATGCGTACCGATGAAAAGTTATACCGCAGTTGGTGCAACAATTGCAGTGCACAAGGCATCGACTAATATGCCCAATTTGCTACGGGTAGTAGTAGTAATAGTGGTAGTGATGACGCGGCTCAGGTTCTCACATACATGCGTTCATACACTAGCGCTTACACCACTATCCCTCGCGCTTTTGTGCGCCTTTGTGTGTATCACATTTGCATGACTTTCTTTAATCTAGTTCACTGACTATGGGTGGTTCTGAACTCTGCCAACAACCTGGTCAGTTACACCTCTCTTTTCAGTTCCTTGACTGTGTTGTGTGTGCTTGTCATGGGGAATGGTCTTAATTTCGTGGCAAGGTGGACTATGGTATTACTAATGGATGAATTCCTAGTTTCAAGACGGGTTCGGGTTTGCACTTTCGCCTCTATGTGCTTTCATAAAAATGTAGGCGTTATCTGTGACGAGTCGTTAGCCCGGCAGCAGCGCTTCTTTTTTTGCTCTAGTGCTAGGTGGCTAGTCTGCATGCGTCTTTATACCACTTCCATTGCCGTACTGCAGTGGCGATGGTGGATGCCTTGTAGGGATAGCTTTACTTGTATTGTTTATGCTTTTAAGCATTGACTCCAGCACTTAACTGATAGAACGGATGGCTCTGTGCGTGTTTGAATTCCAACACATCGGATGTTTATGCTAATTTTAGTGTCATCATTCACGGGGCTCATTGACACCGATCCAGTGCATCATTTTGACTTGCCTTGACGTCTCTGAAGACGTGCTAAAAGTGCTGACGCATGAATGAGGGTTGAAGTGATGTCATTGTACTACCATTGTGCTGTCAGTTCGTTCGCTTTACGGTCTGGTTGACCTCTGCAAATTTAACCTGATTCCCATGTAGTTAGTCCTATCACGCGAAACCTCTTGACACCTTTTTTTGTGACTGTGGTTGGAGGTCCATAAAATGCGTTGGAAATGATGCGAGAACGCTGTGACGCAGAAGTAGAAGCTGGAGTCGATTGGGTCAAATATGGTTTCCTCACAACATAGCTGAATGATATGTTTTCCCTATAATTATGGATACGCGGGCGTTTTGTCTTCTTTTATTTAGTCTGCCTACCGTAAGCATGGAGCAGTCCCTCATGCTACCCCTGCGACGAGTAGAGCTGTGTCTACCGGTAACTTGACTGTTAAGATCTTGACCCTAGTTGGAAGCTAAGGAAAGAAATGTTATTTTCTCCTTGCGGAAAACTTTTTCAACGATGCAAACGCAGGCGAAGGAGAGACGATTCTTGTCATAAATTTATCTCTTATGGACCTAATAAATTACTGAACACTAATTATTTGTGAATAGCAAGACACAGCCCCAGCTGTTTTAAGGGAGAATGAGAAGACCATGCTGGTGCGCAGAACTTAACATTAAGTGAACAAAATTGGGAGATAATAGAGGTAAGAGGTGGGGAGGGAGGAGAAGAGATTCCGGAATCAGGATAAGCATCTAGGGAAGGTAAGGGGAGTGAATGTTAGTCTTTGGTTAATCGTAGTAACCACGTCACTTGCAATCAGGCTTGTGACCTTCGGAGTGGCATTTCTTCTCGCAGTCAGCGGGCTTGCCGTGTTCGCCGTGTTTACAGGGCGGAGGTCCTTTGTGGTCAGGCGGGTTGTGGGGACAAGGATGACCTTCTGGATGCGGAGCCTTATTGCAGTCTTCCTTGCAGTCATGTGGACCCGGTTTTGGTCCAGGGTGGTTTGCGTGACATTCTACAACGCACACACACACACAGCGCAATCATGAAATCTGCTGTTTCCAAATCTATCAGATTGAATTATCCAACTCGAGCAAGTCAAACGCCTATGCACAACAATGCTGTATTCCTACTGTGGTAAAAAATTGGAAGCTAACCTGGAGAAGACATTCCGTTAGTGCCAGTCGTTGGAAGGCTGCAAAGTGGTGAGAAAAGCCCGTATTTATGCTCTAGGAATGTAAACCTAGCCAATGGAAGAGGTGGGATCGGTAACCAATGCACTTGGCTGCCTCAATGCCTCATGTGGATTGGTTGATCTAGACGCTGTGACGTGGAACACTCTACACTGAAAGTGCCTGACTTGGTTCATGCAAGGTGTGGTGTGCATCTGTGTTCAAGATTGATCGTGACCAACACATTCGCAAAGTAGAGCATTCTGAGTAGACCGAAGGCGGCATCCGCAGTGACGTTGGAGTTGGTAAATGCGAAGCATAGTGCCGATACGAGGGATTGGAAAGAATTGTGAATTATGCAAATGTTAAAGCAGAATCACATTGCGCAAATCATGTTGAGGACTAGCCTTAGGAGGCACGTGAAGGGCGAGAAGGCAGATGAAAGTGGGTTTGAGGAATAGGGCTCCGATTTTGTCCTATAGGGGCAATGCATTGTTTAGACGTTTTGCATTCGTGAAATCCACTGTTACATTTCAAGCTCAAACAGTAGAGCTTTGAGTCAAATGCTGAGGATGTAGAGGTTGTGAAGGTTGTTGCCCTTGTCTACGTCCCCATGGACAACTAATAGTCATTATTAGAACCTGATTTTGACGCATTATGCATTGGTTATCATCGTTACCCAAACAAAGAAGGTGGCCTAAGGAGTTCAGTTAATTGAAGAGCCAGAGAAATAAAATGGGCTGTTTTATCAATGCTTGAGCACATTGAGAGGGTCTTTGTAAGCAATTTCCAAGTCAGGGAGCACGCCAGTTATCATTGCGTTGACCACTATTTGAAGGTGCCAAAGACCTGGATAAGTCATTCGATCATTGTGGATCGGCTCGCGTCGAACGGTGTTGCTTATTCATGCATTTGTGTGGGTATTTTGGCAGTTCTGCACATTTCTGTGTATTTCTTTCACTTGAATTATGCACATCACGATTTGTCAACTTCTGCAAGTGTGGAACTGTAGGTGCATGTTGAAGATCAACTGAGTTTTTTAAGAAGGTCGGCTTTTGTTTGAAAATAAAGCACGAAGAGATTTTGTCCTGCGGTGAGCACAGCATCAAAAGGTGTTTATTTTTTACGCAAACTTTTCTTAACCTTCTGGGGTGGGTCCCTACATCTGACCAGATATTTGTATCATCATCAGAGTATGCCACTGTAGTTGGACTTTTAAGGGTCATGTGAGGGTAGGGAATTGTCACGTGAAAAGGAATAGATAGGATTAGAAGATGAAAAATATGGCAATTAGTATAAAATTCCCCTTTAATAGATCTCGGATCTGGGATGGAATCACCCCTACCCAATAATGAAGATTGGAGGGAATCAGAATCCTGGGATGTTGACTCTCGCAAACAACGCCATTCACAGCTTGGATTGGAGAAATTTATCATCATGGATACCAAAAGTTTCAGTGATTTGGTCAATTGCGTGGTGAATAGCGTCCGTACTTGGGTACTTCGCCCCATCCCTTTTACCGAGCCCAAAGTTAGGTGAGGCTCCTGTTTTCCTACCCAGCGTGCCCCTGAATGGCTGCCATTCATACCCGGAGGGCACAAGTACAGTGAATGCGAGGCCGTGTAATTTCTTCCTCGACAATGGCGCGGATAGGGGAGTAGTAAATCACAGAGCTTGCCCGCCTCTTTTTAAACGGTTAAGATTGCCTGACCGCCTAACAGACAGCGATCAGCGAAAGGAAAGTAATGGCAACTTGTGGGTAAAGGATGCTGCGCATCGCCAGGGGCAAGGACGTCTAAAAGTGCCAAATTCTTTTGATGTGCCACTGCTAATTCGGCGTATTATCATTCATGGGACCCATCAACACTGATTTTGGGCACCAGTTTTTGGCTTAACTTGACGTCTGTGAAGCCGTATTGAATACGCTAACTCATAAATGAGGGGTTGAAGTGTTGCCGACATACCCATATTCCCGACAATTAAAAGACTGTGAGTTTGCTTGCCCCTCAGTTTGGTCGGTTACTGTAAATTTAAACTGACTTCCAAGTAGGTAGTCATTATTTCAGCAAACCTCCCACCGACGTTGGTATGTGCGTGAGTGTGGATCGGTGTCAATTGATTGACAAGCGGATTGACAAGCAGTAAGGGTGATTAAGGTGAAAAAATCGTATCACAGTGATGGAATCCGAAAATAACAAGGGGATAAATGTCACTACGTTAAATGCCCGAACAGGCCAATCATCATTCTCGCAAAATACAGATGAAGGGGCGAATAAATGATGTGAAAGCATTGTATTACAGAGGTAGAAGCCGAAATTAAGGAAAGTAAAGATGTCACAAGGCTATATGTCGGAATAGACCAAGCATCGTTCTCTTACAATACTGTCGAAGGTTCTGTGTTGTCATTTGCAATCACGGATACGCTGACCTTTTGTCTTCCCCGCTTTGGCCTACACGACGGTGACATGGAGCTGCACTAGTGCTACCAGTGTAGCAGACGCTTGAAGGGTAACTTGGATGCTTCAGAACATCATCATAGGTGGAAGAAAAGCAAAATACTGCCATCCTTGTTACTGGGAATGGAATTACTAATAATGGCGACGGAGAAAGTGATTGAATGATTTTTCCTCTGGATTGCTGAGCGGTCCGACAGAGTGTCAATTGGGAGACAAACGAAACCACAACCCCACGCCCCTTAAGAAAGAATGAGAAGACCATGCTGGTGCGCAGAACTTAACATTAAGTGAACAAAATTGGGAGATAATAGAGGTAAGAGGTGGGGAGGGAGGAGAAGAGATTCCGGAATCAGGATAAGCATCTAGGGAAGGTAAGGGGAGTGAATGTTAGTCTTTGGTTAATCGTAGTAACCACGTCACTTGCAATCAGGCTTGTGACCTTCGGAGTGGCATTTCTTCTCGCAGTCAGCGGGCTTGCCGTGTTCGCCGTGTTTACAGGGCGGAGGTCCTTTGTGGTCAGGCGGGTTGTGGGGACAAGGATGACCTTCTGGATGCGGAGCCTTATTGCAGTCTTCCTTGCAGTCATGTGGACCTGGTTTTGGTCCAGGGTGGTTCGCGTGACATTCTACAACGGGCACAATGTTCCCACATAAAGAAGTAATGAAATCTACTGCTTTCGAACCCATCATAAATAGGTATACAACCTTAGCTAGCCACTTCTACCCTCTGCAAACAAGTCAAAGCTATGTGCATAGCATTATGGTATTACTTCTGCGGTACAAAAAGGAAAACTAACCAGGAGAGGACATTCCGTTAGCGGATCCCGTCAAAAAAGCGTGGGAAATTGCTGCAAAATGGCGAGAAACGCTCTTATTTATACTCTAGGCTTGTCAACTTAACCAATGGAAAAGTTGTACCTGGTGGCCAATTGAGCTGGCCGCTTTGATGTCGAATGCGGATTGGTGGGTTTAGCCGCAGTTAAATGGAAATTTTGCCATTCGGTTTTATTCCCTATTTTTAGGGTTTTTATGGCCTTCACGCAGTGGTAAACTAAACCGCTGCAAGTAGAACGAAGGCAGCATTCGTAGTGATAGAGAAGTTGGCAATTGCGAAGTGTTAAGGGAGGCAGAGAAATTCGAAGGCATTTTGGATTATGCAATTGTCTAAACCTAGTCAGATGGGGGAAAACCCTTGACAGCTGTAAGCTCAAATCCCATCAAAATTTACCTGAAGTGTGAAAGTAGTTGAATGTGGAATTCGTTAGGCGGTGAACTGCGCCTTCGCTGCCATTTAAAGTTGGTACTGTTAGAGTGCCAATTTTGTACTCTTGCAAAGAGTTTTGGTAAAGCCTTTTGCCACACATAAACTTCCTACACGATATCCCATTTGAGTGGTTCCATTTATTGAGAGACATATGAACTTGGGCTAAGGCTTGTCTTTTTCATTAGTCCTTGAATAAGCGACCTTTATCAAACTATGACCTGGCGCTTCAGCTACCAACCCATAAAAATCGATTTTAATTAATTAAGGCATGGCTGACATTATTACTTTTACAAGACAGGCAGATTGATGAGGTTAGTGTGCAGCAGCCAAGTTGGAGAACTCAAAGAGTTACACATATTAAGGGTTAAAATTTTAGAAAGGTCTACGTTAGCAACTCCCAAGTCAGAAACCATTTAGTTTAGCTTTGCGTTGGATGTTACTTGAAGTTAGCAATCAATGAAAAGGGAAGTCCGATGGGTAAAACGAAACGTAGCAAATGGACAGGAGCAGCTGGAGTAGAGATGTCAACCGAGATGGAGAAGCCTTGACGGGTTGTGCACGGCCACGTGTTAGGCCGTGAGTCACTCGAGGACAAATTCTCCCTGAAGCTCTACCGACTGTCAGTGACATCTATCCATTTATGTTAATGCACACCGGGAGTGATGGAGAATCCTGTAGATTTCTTTGGAAGGAAGTGGGGGGTTGCCTGATCATGGAGAGCATTTTGGAAAGTCTGTGCTGTAATTACAATGAGATGGTTTGACGTTTCCTTATTTGTGCATTCATTTGAGGCTTGAGAAATTACAATCCTGATATTTGATATGATTTTTGGGACATACTAGTGGCCTACTAGCTCCCTTGGACGTTAGAACTGGACGATCTTTCACACTTCTCTAGCTTATTACAACACGAGTGAAGACTTGGGGGAATTACAATGGTATTAGTTAACTGTTGAAAGTTTGAGAAGTCGAGATGGCGAAATATGTTTAAATCCCCTTGGCTCTTTTAAGTAAGCCAAGTTGCACCAAACGATGTAAAGAGTTAATTTTGGGGAGTCGCTGAGAGTTGGGGAAAGTGCACTTGTTCACCCATTGACTTCCACCGTAACTGCAGGCGGACGTTGAAGTTCAGCAAAGTTCTGAAAGGAGATTTTACTTTCTCTTTAGAGCAAACCATCCAGAGATTTCACTATGTCGCGAGCGCTTCATCAACACGTACTTATTGTGCGCAAAGTTTTCTTGACCTTTTAGGGTGGGTCACCCAATCTGAAAAGGTTTCTGTGCCATCAGAGCATACCATTGTAGGTGGACTTTTAAGGTTTGTAAGAGGGTGGGGGATTGTCACGTGAATAAGGATAGATAAGATCAGCAAATAGTGAATAAGGCAACCAATATGATTTCACGCTTTCAATAAAATTGAGTTTGGGGTGGAATTACAGCCGCCCAAAATTGATAGGAGTAGGTAATCAAAACCATGGGGTGTTGCCTTCCATAAATATCATCCACAGCTCAAATAGGAGAAACCCATGGAAGCAGCAAATTAAGACTAGTTTAGTTCGGTAACCAGATGTGGGGATAATGGCATGAGCCTTTCCTCAGCGCATTACTTTCAAAAGGCAATACAGATAACGGGTGAATATTAGGCTGTTTGGGAAGATTTATCATTACTGCAGTGTCCCAGGACTCCCTGAAGACGAAAGAAGACAAAATACACGGACAGAATAGATACTCAGTGCAGAGAAGGTATCTGGGTTATTGGCATGGCCCAAAAAGGCCAGTCCACCCAGCGAGGTACAAGGGGGCTACATCAAAGTACAAAAGTTGCGCTTCACCAACGCCGAGAAACAAACCGCTATCGTATTACATTACAGCTAGTGGTAAGGTGTTTTTATCGCTATACAATTAAATGAGCTTAAAGCATGTTTTGCAACAAAACTTTAGTTAAAGAATTTGGCTAAAATGTCGCTCGACAGCAATTGATAGAGATTGAATAAAAACATCGATCAGTTATTATGTTAAAAGGTGTTGGTTGATTATTGTATCGAAGAGGAGTAATTTTAAGTTTAAATTTGAAGGGTGGTACGAGTTGGCTTAGATAATTTTGCTAGGCGAACAGTGTTAAGTTTTATTCAACCACGGGTACGCACGCATTCCATTGACCACTGAAGCGGAAGAGAACTCCAATCGCATTTAGACTTTAACAACCTGCAATTGTTTAGCAGACTTTATGAATAAAGCAATTTCTCTCCTACGCATGCCTTACAATTACTTTCAAAGTACATGAAACTAGAGTGAGAAAGGGGAAACTTACAATTGTTTTCAACGTTTATAAGGTTTGAAACTTAAAAGATTCTGAAAATTTTAACGTTGTAGCTAGTAGGAATGTATTAGCCATCGTAATTATTTAAGAGTTCACTCAGTGAATCTTTTGACTGAAAATTGTCCATGCAAAACTGCCGAAAATTGGGGCAAGTACGAGAACTTTTTTCCTAAATCGAATCGGGTGTGCAAACTTTTAAGCGTTTTTTTAGCGTTAGCTGATTAACTTATTTTTTGGAATGAAAACCTAGTTCATATTGGCTTTATGCTATTAAATAATTTTCACTATAGGTATGCGCAATGTCACACCACACATTCACAGTGGATATTTTGTCGTTGTACTGGTCACTAACTATCAGCTTGATTGTTGCTCAAATATGCTATAACGACTTTTTTAATAAATTATTGTTTAACACTTTCGAGAGTCATAGATAAGCGGACCCGCCAAAGTTGAGTGGTGTTGCTCATTCGTGCATTTGTGTGGGTGGTCCGAGTATTATGCTGTCATGTGTAATTTCCATGGATTACTGAGTGTTTGCCTCTTTAGAATGGTGCATATTAAAGATACCACCTGAAATTTAATGCGAATCTTGGTTTACTCTAAAATGCATGAGAATTCTACAGGGTCCTAGACTTTGGTCTTTTCATTGTTGCGACCATCTGCTGAGGTTTTTAATTTATTTTTGAGCGAAACACAACGTGTCATTGTTTATTCATACCATAGGTCTTATCAAACGTCCCATTATAGGACTGGTGTCGGTCGCATTGAAGCCCTAGGACTTTTGTGATTTGGATTCAGGTTTTTTCCCAACAATTGTTTCCTCCGGTATTTAAAGCGGCAGTTTTACTTGTACCAATTTGCTCATGCTACTACTTCTGGGTTTTTATTAGTGATATGCAATCATTTTAGATAAATCCATTAGCTCTGGCTCAGTGCAGTCATCATAATGGTAAGCCGTCTTCCTTAATCTACGGCTTTTTCAGGAATATTCTTCGTACGTAAAATCTCTTACAAGTCGGTATGGTTTGAAAGAGTCATCCATCGAAGAAACCCATCGGCAACTTCAGGAGAGGTTGAACCAGGACAAAATGAAGCTCCAACAATTATTTAAAGAAAAATTGGTTACCCCGAAAAACTCGAAGAAGGCTTCTGCTCACATCAAGCAGCTAAATGAACAGATTAAAGACCTTTCCGAGGACATTGGTGAACTTGATACATGCTTGCTTATTTTACGACACAAGCTTCCTCAAGGTAGGATCTTTCCTATCTGTGACCAGTCTTGCAGAAATGTTGCGCGCCATGAGAGACAATGCTGCATCAAATGAAGAGGCCATAGCATCCATTCAAAAGGCCTTGGAAATTGAAATTCGTGTGCGGAACGGAGCTGAGAGGCTAAGCCAAACGTATAAAGATGGTCCTCGAAACTGCCTTGAATCGGCTAGGAAACAATTGGGGGTAGCTGAGGCGAAGATCGGCTTTCTGCGGAATCAGTTGGCACGATTGAAGCATGCTGGTGTACGTTGGCACGGTCTTTTTTGCTTAGTTCATTCGTGATATTGGTTCGCATGGAACTCTTCCCCTCGACGATAACTTCTGATGGTTATTCAACAGTCATTTGTGGGTAGTTATCGAGTGCTTTGCAACTTGTTTGCCTGAGTTGGCATTGTTGGTTTTGCTTTAGTCTGATGATTCGTCTCCAATGTCTCCCTTGCCTCTCAATGACGACAATCTTACTTCGTCCACATTGCCTACCTCATCGCCAACATTTACAGACGTCACCCGTGCCAATGGTGTCTACATTTGCGGCGTTGCTGCAACTCACTCCTGGCAGCAACAAGTGGCAGAATTGAAATACCGACTTCGAATAGAACGCGCTGTGTACGAGGGTGCTGGAAAGGTTCTTAACGCCTTCACGGGACCACAAAAAGGTGCCGAAAAGACAACCAAATTAAAGGTAACGATTCATCGGACATTTAACGTAACTTACTGAATCATTGGCTGTCGATGACACCCGTATATAGGATATAGGATTTGAATAAGCAGTGAAACGTTCTGTTCCTTTAAAATTCGCAGATTTACAGCAGTTTTCGAGAGCCCAAGTCGAGTAGTATTTCAGAGAAAAAGGCATTGGTAAGCGTGCCCTCTCGAACTCTCGCTGAGTAGGATATTAACACTCTCCATTGCTAACTGGGCAGGTACGCGTTTAGTTTGGCATCGCGCTTTTAATTGAGTCTAATGCTTTGTTTAAATCTTTTTCTTTGCTAGTAGACAGTGCTTTATCCCTTTCGCATTATTGGCACTCTGGCCGCCGTGTATCATTCCATTGGGGCCTGTGAAATGTGATGATTCCAGTTTATCGTTCTCCGATGTCTTGAAGACAATAAATTTTCAATGATGCTTAAATTTGTCCAAATGGCTTATGTTTAACCAACTAGGTGAGGACAAATATTGCGTCATTTCTTGTCCCCCCCCCGTTTCCCTGTGCATGCATCCGGTGGTGTATGCCCGTATGGTTTCCAGGCTTGGATGTTGACATGCGCATAGCTTTGTGCATAGATGGTGGGATGAAAAGATTGCAGGACCAATGTGGCAACCCTGGCTAATACGCATGTCCCCGCTTTCTGCCTGCCATTGCAAGGAGTTTGAGTTGGGGACTGAGTGCGTTGCCTTCTTTTGCTTCTATTTCTTACCAACTGAATCCAATGCTTTCACAGATCCCACGCTTCTATCCTGCTTCCGCTTTCAATTCATTCTCATATCTGGAGTCGGTGATTACCTGTTTAAGTCTAATCCACAAATGCTCACCCAGCGCACATGATGCCAGCTTCACTGGTGTCCTTTTAATAAAATTTTCCATTAGTGTTATATAACGTTCTTTACTTTAACCTGCCTTAAGTTGGCGCACCTCTGACATTGCTAATTGAATCAAGCTGCTGAATTGTTTATCATCCAGGCATACCGTCGCGTTCGCGAATACTTCCAAGAGCTCTACTTGCTGCAGCTGTCGATGCAGAACCTTGTCTCTGTTCCACCAGTAGTGGATAATCAGGAAGATGATCCAGACCTCGCAGCGGCCTTTGCAGAGGCCATCAATGATCCAGAGATTCAACATCTACTTGAACATCCGGATAACAGGCCGGGAAGTGTTTCGCTGCCGGGGAGCGAGGGTCACGTGGGAACGAGGAAGCATTCTATTTCCTCATTGGCGTCACCCGCAATCATTGCAGTTACTGGCCTTCTGAAGGTTTTCTGCATTGGCTGTGAGGGGTTGCTGGATGTCTTCCCGTCAGCACTTTTTTCCCCAGGAGGAGGTTCAGTTGGCTCGCGTGCCAAACCTGCCCTCATCGATTCGCCCGCAGAATTCTCGGCAAAATTCGAGGATAGACCCGGTGAGACATGAAAGCCTTGTCTTCATCTGCTCCTGTGGCATTTAACCTATTCATGGGGCAGTTATTTTTGCTTCGTCCTTGCAGAGATTGTAAACTTCCTGGATAAAATGGACTAGAAAATGATACTATTCGCTGAAATTTTGTGATTGCGCTTGGTTCTATGTAGTACTGAAGGTGCATCGATGAAAGGCGGCCCACCTTAGTGGAATGGTCGAAAAGCAGAAGGCATCGACTAATATGCCCAATTTGCTACGGGTAGTAGTAGTAATAGTGGTAGTGATGACGCGGCTCAGGTTCTCACATACATGCGTTCATACACTAGCGCTTACACCACTATCCCTCGCGCTTTTGTGCGCCTTTGTGTGTATCACATTTGCATGACTTTCTTTAATCTAGTTCACTGACTATGGGTGGTTCTGAACTCTGCCAACAACCTGGTCAGTTACACCTCTCTTTTCAGTTCCTTGACTGTGTTGTGTGTGCTTGTCATGGGGAATGGTCTTAATTTCGTGGCAAGGTGGACTATGGTATTACTAATGGATGAATTCCTAGTTTCAAGATGGGTTCGGGTTTGCACAGTCGCCTTTGTGTGCCTTTGGCAGGTGGAAATGTTGCCTACTTTTCGTATAAGTGCACGCGTTTTCTGTGGCGAGTCTTAATCCGCGCCATCAATGGCTCTTCTTTGGTTGGCTTGCTGGCTAGGTAGTTAGCAAACGCCTTTTGCCCTCATTTGTGGGTTTGTGAGTGTGTGTAGGGTATCATTGTATGCAAATTCGCGGAAGCTAATTTCGCAAGCAATACTTCCTCACGCCTTCCTGCTTCCCTGCCCACCCACTTACCACTCAAGTTATATCTAGTTATCGAGCTACAAGCCTCTTCCGAGGCAGGTGGCCAACTCTCAGATGTCTGGCTAACTTCGCTCAGTTTACCATGCTTGAACTTATTTATAAGGCATCTAAACCCAGACAAGCTTGGCCCACTGTTTTTCATATCCATTTGCCGACCACCAAGATGGTTTATTTCATCTTTCTTGGCATCCGTCTTTTTTCAAAACTTTTGAGCGCTCTACTTCAAGTCAGCAGTGTCTCGGCAGCTGTTTCGTAGACGACCTGTTATTTGATACTCGTTGGCGGCGTCGTCCATCAATGTATCTACACTGTCTAGTTAACAATGATAAATGCTTCCTCCTCTTTCTGGACCTCAAGTACTCGTATTTTCAGACGTTCGAGTTAAAAGGTCGGTTAATCGACACATGTTATTCGTTTGTTTTTACCTTTAGGGGATGCTCTTCATTAGTATTGGGTGTCTGAAAACTGATTCAAGCTGGCTGGATAGTAGTAATTTGACGTTTGTGATATTAATTCCCGTGAATAGCATGAATTTGGTGCTTTAGTCGCGATCATCGGGCATTTAATCTCTTTATTACTGCACACTATTGGCGCGATTAGTCAGTAAATACTACTTGCCTTCATCTGGGCAGTCGAAATCTTTGACATGATGTTTGCTTTTTTGCCTCCCTAAATATGTGCAAGCGGGAGAGTGTGGAAGATTCACCCGGTCCGCAAGTTTGTTTACCTTTCCTCTCGATACGATCAGATTGATAAATGCGTTCTCTCTGCTTGACCTGAACGTCCTGTACTGATGTAATTAACTCCGCTTACTTCTTTTAACGTGGCCGCCCGAGCTTTCTACTTTAAGCTTTTAATTTCTACATGATAATAGTACAATTGCACATGTTAATTTGAACGTTGGAAAAGGTGGAGTTGAGGTGACAGGTATTGGATGAGTAGTGCTTTGTCGGAAAGACCATACCGCGTGAAAGTGTGACAGTTGTCAGTGCCAACTGCAAGGGGTCATGCTTGCTTTCCCAGGCTCCTTTTGATGCCTCTTATTGCACATTACTACCAGAAACCGGCGATAACAGTTTTAATTCTGGTAAATGAACCACCCCCATTTTTTTAGTTTGGGTAGGTGTAGATCATTCTCCGCAAAGAGGTGATGTGATGTTTGAGCCATTGTTGAGGACACAGTAAAGTTGTGTTGATTGTGCTTTATGAATGAGTTGGAGGCTGTAAGCATGTTGAAGAACATGGGATCAGATGAGAGGTCGGAGCCATGGAGGCTGATCAGCTTGGGTAGTTGTGTAATTCAAATAGATACGGTTCTGTTACACTTTTGCCGTAACTTAACCGTGCTATTCACTGCTTAAATCTACCTCCACCTGATCATGTGACAACGTGGAAACAAATGCTATAGCATAAGTATAAGTGCTGATGATCATGAAAGCCTTGTGAGGATATTATATCTGCTCAGGGGATGTCACATTTCATTTAGAGATGGTTGACTTGCACTATTCTTCTCCACCTTGTCAAACTCGACCCCTCATGCAGCAGCCTTCATTATTTTGACAGGTTCTTAAAGGTTTTGTTCAGTGAATGACTGAAATTGAGTCAAACTTTCAAACTTTAGTGTCCAAAATGCTCCTGGTGTGGTAAGTCACTGTTAATGTGTTAGTAGACAATAGCAGTTTATTCCTACATCTCCCAATTTTTTGCTCTTAGCGGTTTTCAGTTCCAGTCCTAAGCGTTTTCGCTCAATTGACTTCTTCCTGAATTTAGGTCCGATAAACTCTGTGATTGCATTCAGAGCGTGCTTCTATGTGACGGGTATACGGGACCGTGAACGCAGAATCTGACTCATTTTTGTTTTTCATGGGGGGCGGTCTTGACGCCTTCAATTTGCATTCTTTGATTTTGTTCCACCGTGGCGCCAAGTAAGGCGCAGTTTCCTACCTGTCCTCATGTGATTTTTTTGACGCGGGCACCTATTGTGCAGGAATCATTTTGGTCTTACCATCGCTTTGTCCGGCTCGAAAGGTCACGCAGCTGCGGCCATTTTCTTGGTGGTTTTCATGTCGCTGGTCCGTGTTCTTTCGCCTGAAAAATGCCTGCTGTGTGAGTCACTGATTTCATCCAGGTTGCACACTCGGTCTGGCTGACTCAACCGACCGCATGGAGCACTGGTGTTTGGATGACCGTTCTTGCACCTCTGAAACAGTTGTGGAGGTGGCTCGTTCTCCAATCATTATTTGCCCACCTTATATAGGCCTTGTGTCTATTGTGCAGAAGGCCAGCTGCGTTAATTTTGATAACTGGGTAAGAGAACGCGGTTGGATGGAAATTGTGTGAAGCCTGTTTGTTTTGGGTTCACATCAGCATGTTCATTGACGTTATTGTGTGAGTAACTGTATTTTTATGCACACTTTTTCTGCTTATTGAAAAGGCACCAAGTTGTTTTTTCTCAGGCCTCACCTGACTAGTGTGGAGTCAGTCAGTTGCCTGGGCTTATTTCCGCATACTAGAATCTGCGTCATGCTACTTCTTCCCTCGATAATCTCACGCAACAACGGCGGTAGATGTCTTGGAAAGATTATTCCATTGGCGTTGTTTTTTGTACTTTTAGAGTTCGAATTCATGCTTAACTGATAGAGCGGAAGGCTTTGTGCATGTGTTTGTTAATTTTAACACATCATATGGGAATGCTAATTTGGTTTGTCGTCTCTCCGAGGGTCCGTTAACACCGATCCTGTGCAGTAGTTTATGACTTAACTTGCCATCTGTGAAGACTTGTCGAATGCGCTGACTCATGAATAAAATTTGAAGTGGTGCTGGATGTACCCATAGCCCCAGCCATTGTGAGGCTACCATTCTACTTCCTGTTCTACTTAGTCGGTATCTGCAAATCTAGTATTCTCAAAACAGTTAGTCATATTACACTAAAATTCAGGCCATCGTTGCTTCCACTATTTCAACATACCAAGTAGTAAGCCTCGAAACATTTTCATCAGTCTTTTCCACTAAAATGGAGCGGAAATGTGAAAAGCAAAGCTATATTGAAAAGCATTTTACTAGCTCAGGGCGTTGTTTGTCCGCGAGCAGGTGGCGCTTTTCTTCATGATATTGTTTTAGCTTTCTATCATCTCTACCTGTTTTTAGCATGCAGTTTAAATCTAATCGGGGTCTTTGCACTTGTCATTTTACTGGAATAGAATAGGCGAGATCTCGAGAATTGGACAGTACGTCTATTTTTCTACTCGCTTCTGCGTTACATTTACACACTCATCATAACATTTAACTGATACCTGGAAAACTATGGCATAAAATTGACTGTACGAATGAACCCTTCTTGAACGGCCTACTTTACAGTTGTGAAAAGCGGTTCTGCTCTCCAGTCTGCGCCAACTTTTTGAAATTGTTTGTAATTGTTTTCACCGTTCTCACAAAACTTTGTTAAATGGTCACAAGAATGAATGTTGAATTTTGGACCTGGAACAATTGTGGAAGCGATCTTTACTTTCTGGCAGAGGCGTGGACGTCTTCGAGTAGTTTGTGCCCTGAAGTGAAGTATCCTTCTCCTGAACGTCATCCCTGTTACCTCACTGTACTTGAAGTTTTGTGTTGGAACAGATATCCCAAGATATTGTATCTTCATTTTCCATAGGCTGTTGCATGCACGTCTGGATTGGATTATTTCATGATATGTGCCGACTGTTAGTACAAGTCCCTATTTTCTGAGACCTAGGTAAAATACAGTTAATTTAATTAGTGAAGTGGTTAACAAACGCAACCTATTTATTTCCTCCTTCAGCGGATGTGAGCTGCTTCCTGAAGGTTGACAACAGCGACAAATCATGGCACACTTCGTGGCGCTCACCGTCTTCCAATTGTTGGAACACTGAGTTTTCTTTGAACGTCTCACAGGCGCGCGAGTTGTGGATCCAGGTCTTTTGGAGGCGTGTCTATCCCATTGGCGCCGCGTTTGTCAATCCCAGCGATGGTAGTTGCGCCAGTAGTGGAAACAATGGGAAGAGTACTGATGATTCTGACTGGACTCTTGCTGCTGTGCAGTAAGTCGTTTTTCTGGCCGTGCGTTTTATCAACCTACATGTATTTGTATTCATCCGTGCGCTCTCATTTCATTCTTTTATTTTTTTGTCAGTTCATCAGTCTGATTCACTCACCAATCATCCCTTGTCCATTTATTCACCGTGAATTTACCTATCTCTGTTCACCGGTGATCTCGTTATTCTCCGTCTTTCCATACACCTGTCCGTCCATTCAAAAAGCTTTGATCAATTCGTCTATCAATGGGTCTCATATCCATCCATTTATCCACCACCACCTCTGAATATTCCTCACAAAACATCTGAGAGCTTCGATATCTCATCCATTTACTTGTTGACACACACCCTTTGGTCCGTCATTCGATTAAGTCTGATTTCAACGAGTTTTTCTGTTTAGATGGTCCAGATTTGATGAGTATTTTCCGCTTAGGGATGCAAAATTCATCCTTTTACTTCCAATCCAGTTGTCAATATAATTCACTCATTTATCCACTTGTTTCTTGCTTGCTCACCCACGCATGCATGCATCCATGCATCATCCATCCTTCATTGTATCTGATTTGCCCATCTCGTGTTATATGCCCTTTCACCTGACCATGCATCCAACTCTAACCAGACTTCAATTACTTCTTTTTGTATAGGCAATATGGATCTGGTTCTTATTAGGCCTAGGATTTATAAACCTCTGCTTGATCCATCCATTTATCAATTCATAACTATATTATCGCTAATTTCTTCCCTATCTGAACATCTATTCACGATCTGCCCATCTATCACAGGTGAGTAACAGAGTTTTGGTTTCATTGCTTGACAGATTTGTGCGTCTACAGGACTTGCTGGACACCAAGCCTAAACTGCGTCTTCCAATGTTGCCCCAGGGTTATGTCAACCTGCAACTCACTTTCACCGACCCACTAATGCAAGCACCCCGTGGATTGAAGCGACAACGGCGTATCTCTCGACATAAGGGTTAGTTCAAACTGTTGTTCTTTATCGAAAACATGCATATCTTGACTCCTGCCGTCTGGGTTAGAAATTATTTGTTGTATCACACTGGTGAGTTGAATTGGCATTTTTGAAGGCGCGCAAAATGTTCTTCTCGGATGTAAAGGCACGAGCTTACAGCACTCACTTGAAGTGGTGGAAATGATGTGATTTCATAAATCAGCTTAGCATACCACAAAGGCAACCATTTCTTTAGAACACGGTCAAATTTACTAGCTTATTTTTCTAGTCACGTTGCACCCATTTAACTATTGGGGCTTTCAAAATGTGATTTTTTGGGAATTCGATTTTCTGAAAAGAAGATGTAGTATTCTTTGACCTGATTTCTCCACTTGACCATTACAGGTGTGCTTCTAAATCATCTCCGTTGCAAACACTTTTCTCACGATTACATTGAAAGATATAGTCCTTTATTCCTGTATAATTACAATATTTAGCACGGGCGAGAGGTGGTTGCCTCAATTCACCACTTGACCAACAAGGCAAAAGCTGTGAAATTTCCCACTGCTTTGTGTATTCTCCCGTGATTTTACATGACAGTGAAAAGTTCCTCGTTTCTGGCGTCAACTTTTCTCCTTCTGTCAACGTCTCTTTACTTCTGTGTATTTCACAGCCACTCGGAATATGCTCTTCTGTTGGTGCGTTATCTTTTGAGTGGGCCACAAAAATCTATCATGAGGCGGCTTAAGTAAAGTTAACAAGTACTCTCATTCAAAATGCCAGCATAAAATTGCATCCCCTGTGTTATTGGAAATTGTTGTCCTAGTCGCTACTTTGTGAACTTTGAATCTGCTTATCTGTCCGGTTTTGTTTGTGGGTTCTAGAGTGAAATTTAAAAGGCAAGCTCTTGGCAGTTTGGCAAGCGCCTCCGATTCTGGTTGCATTTCATGTGTCTTAAGGGTGAATTGTGAATTTGGTGATTTGTGTATTTGCACGACTTCGGTTAATAATACTGTGAACGGAAGGTAAAATGAATACCAGGCTGTACCAAGGTGATGTATTTGCATAATTAACGTATTCACACTCCTAACACGGTTGCTTTGCTATATTTCATTGCTCATGAATACGGATACTTAGTGGCAATAGCGGCGCCTGTTCATGGGGTAAATTGTTTTAAAATCATGTAACAGAAAGTTTGCAAGGGGAGTGCATAGGCGACATTTACTTTTCTGCAATACGCATTAGGAATTGTTTTATCTCCCACCAGCTTTTACTACCCTCTCTGTATCCATCCCCAGTTCCTGATTTTCCTCCTCTCGATTGTGGTATGAACGCTGCACCCTGGGACTGCCTAAAACTGGCCATCAAGAGTAACTCAACGGAGAACCTGATTGTACATGAGTCAAAGGTTACTCTCACGTCCTATTGAAGGCTTGTTTGCGTTTGCGTTTTGTTCCGCTTTTGGTTCCGTCCTCTTGTTGGTCTTCCTATGCAGATAACATTTCGTCTAGATTAGGTTACCTCGAGACAGTGGAATCCTTTCCGCGGAGGCTATGCTGCACAGATGGCTGCGAAAACATATTTCCAGCCTATTTTACAGTACGCCACTTTGTTGAGTGCTTGCCTGGTTTGATTGAAGTGGAGGAAAAGCTCTACTATGCTACTCCTTGTTTTCACAGTTCGGAACCTGCCGCGTATCACAGAGTCCAATACCTCGGTGCAACAATGGGTGCGGGCGCGTTTTGGTGGTCGTTCAACGACCCCGCAACCCACTGCCACGACCGTCTCGGGGTTTACAGTTCCGACAACGGTGGCCACGACTACCGCCGCATCCCCGACCACGATCGAGATGAACGGCGGTCCCGTGCGCGCTCATGTGGCAAATGCAGAGAGGGAGGGCCGCTACACCAAAGCCACTTCTCCCGCCTGTGATAGTCGTTCGCGCAACAAGACTTCCACTTTTTCATCTACACCTCAAGTAAGCTGTTTACGCATGCGTATTTCTCTAATGTGTGCTTGTTTGCCTTTTTTGTTTTCGCCCCTTTTTTCAACTATCCACAGGAGATTTTTGTTCTTTATGCTAGTTTGAGTGAGAGAAGCGCACACACTAGCTTCATTGAAGTTGATTTTCTAATCATAGTAACCGGCTAATTTCACAATCAAGATATCAGACAGAAGTTAGACAGCCTAGACCACCGGATCTTGTTTTTGACAGAAAAGTAACTTTTGTGGCAATAACACGCACACACAGGATCGCCTGACCTTTTCATCACCGATCTTTTATTACGTGGGTGGGGTGATTGCTGCTGATGGAGGAAGAAATTTATGCGCGGATAAACATTCACGTATCCAGTAGACAGGTTTTAGTGGCTTGTGTAGCTTTCTTTTGGTCGTTTTCTACCAAATCAGCTTTTTGACTCTATAATCCTGATTGTTCTATTTCCATGTCCACTCACTTGGTTAGTGATATGGTGTTTTCTTTGCTTTTGGTATCAACCTTGCAGTCAACCATGGGTTCGTGGATTCGACGATCATTTATGGGCCTTAATAAGAGTCGATTAAGGAAACAAGTACGTACCACCCCCCTTCTCTCTTAACCTTTTTCTACCTACTATCATCCTAACATCCCCAAATCTGTCCACACACATACTCATGTACACCAAATTCCCTTTCTTCTTCTTTGCCGATAATTCACCAGTATAGAAGACAAAGGTTGTGGAAGTAAATGCATGCACTTCAGTGATTCATTCGTTCATTTATTATTCAGTCATTCATCCATCCATCTATCTATTCATCCGTTTGATAAGATGGAAGGAGGAAAAAACAACATCTTGGACCCTCTTTTATTCTCCCGTTTGCACAACTCAACCAATTAGTCAGCATAGCCCTTGATTATGTAATAAGAAAAAACGATGCTTGGATCTCTTCAGAAGTTTCTCTTTCTAGAATCCTTTCTGTTATTGAAGTAAAGTAAGGCTCTCACCTGCTTGGTCATTGCTGAGGTTGTCACGATCATTTTATCATCTTAGTGCAGAGGAAGGTGGCATGAAGGGTAGGCATGTGGGCGTTCATGGTTAACACACATTGTCTTCCGTGGCATAGAGATGGGATTCCCAAAAATACGGTACCGCTTCATCCAACCTCCCATCGGCACCAGCGTCACCCCAGAAGAATTTGGCTCAACGGATCTATGTTAACATTCGCAATAAGGGCCGGGTAGATGTTTTCTCCATAGGCTTGCTTCCCTCTTGCCTAATCCGTCTAGGCAGCATTCATTCCGTCCGCTTTGGCAATAGCATCTTGTTTCATCCGTCCTCATTCTCTCTCCTTTTCTTTGAAAGCCGTTTCCGTTTTGATGACGAGAATTGATACCGCCGGTGTAGGCAAGATTTATTTAGTCGCAATTTCGTTTGCATAATCATCTCACTAGACTTCGATATTTCGTTTCAAATATCTCATAAGGGTATTTGTGCTAGTTTTTTTCCACCTGCGCCTAATTGTACCCCTTTTTATTGTAAATTTAATGTGCAAATAATGCGAGTTTGGCGCAGTGACCAATGGTGAGTGTGTTGTTGATGTATGCAAAAGAGTGTGTGTGTGTGTGTAGAGGGCAGGCTTTTATGATTCGAAGTAGCCTTAATGCGAGAAAGGCTGAATCTCATGTGCTAGTCAATTGCATGATATTGTGTAAGTCTCTTCACTATTTGCATACTACTTTTGTTTTCATCTGAACCGCTCATTCGGTCTGTGACAATGTTTTTTGCTTTCCATTTTCTCGTTCCAATTCTGGAATGCTTAGCACAGGGATGATTAAATTCCCCGTTTGTGTGTGCTTATCTCACTGCTTTTTTTCCCATCTGGCTCATGGCGTCGGCTGCGTTCAAACGATTCGAACTGGACTGTGCTTCACATAGAATGTAGTTGGTATGCAGGAGAATTTGGCATTTTGCAAAGCTTTCGGCTCATCTTTTTACCCCTCTGCTACAGATAATCGCCTTTCCTACCTTTCGAAGGCGATGTCTACTGTGATGACTTGTTTTCCCGTGCAGAAATAGTGGGCATTCTTTCTCTGTGCACCGTAACCACCGTGAAATTCTCACACTTCCCTTTGTTATGTCTCTCCTCATTTGAGTTTACTAACCACTTAGACTGCAATCTAACCTAGTAGGCACAGCCTCTAGCACGCCAATTGAACTTAATCCATATACCACACAAGCTAGTCGCCTCTCTCCCTCTCGACCCCGCGTTTCTTCTTCAGTCATTCTCCACGAGCGATCTCGTAGACACATCCACGAAGTCCGCCACCACACCGGCTAATACGAAGTTGTTGCCTCCATCTTCTTCTATTGCCGTCGGTACCGACAGCAAACCACCCACTGGAAAACCGCCTTCCGTTGTGGACTACGGCGGTGGGGGTGACTATGACGACTACGATGTATTTACTGCGCCTGATGAGACCTTCTGCATGCGGCAGAAGCGGCCTCTGGAGATTCCTCTTACCGCAGATGCTGGTAGTGGTGACTACGCCAACCAGGAGCTGGTGGAAGCTGATGCTCAAAAACACGCGACGCTTGATCAGGCGGCAATGGATGGGGACGTAAAACCGCCCCTCAGACGCGAATCCTTCGGCTCAGACTACGAGGAACCCACCATTCCACCTCAACACACTGGTAGGGTCGTCTGTCCTTTCATTACCATCCTATATCTTATTCCATCATTAGTTTCATGTCGTGTCAACAACACTCTGCCCTGGCATAATTACTGCGCCTCCTCTTTTTTCCCTCCTGTTATATAATTAGAGGTGATGTCCTCTCTAATTGATGTAGTAGATTGTTTTTTTTGCTTCAGTAGTGTAATTGCGTCCCCTCCCATTTGCTGGAAAAGTGCCCCTATGCGTGTGTGTGCTTGGATAAATGTAACAATCACGGTGCCAATTAAATTCGATATTTGCAAATCCACCATAATTCAGCCCGCCAGTTAATAGAGCAAAGTTAAGGCAACCAATTTTGGTTTGCCGAAAATATACCGCTGGAGGTTCTTCCATACTTCTGCACTCTTGCTCACTTTGGCTGTTGCTTTGTCGTCTTGATTAAGAGAGCTTTAGTTGAACTAGCTTCCCATGCGCACCGACAGCTGTCACGGTCTCATGCTTTGTCAGGAACGTGCAATTACAAGTCCCGTTTCCGTTGATATTATCATCCACACCTCGTAAATGATTCAAGTGTTGGTCGGGTTTAAAATCTTTTGCACGTTTGCAATAACCCATCAATCAAGCTGTGGAATGAATAAGTCGTCGAGTTCTACCATTTTTTCCTCCCAGTTGTTCCGACTGAAGCCCTATCCCTGGATGACTTCCGTTTTGTTGCTGTACTGGGTCGCGGGCACTTTGGCAAGGTGTTGCTGGCGGAGTCACGAAAAACCAAAAAATACTACGCTTTGAAAACCCTCAAGAAGGCTGAAATCCTCTTTCGTAATGAGATTGACAGTCTCATCTCGGAGAAGCGCATCTTTCAGACCATAACTGAGGCCAAACATCCATTCCTCGTCAACTTGGTCGCATGCTTCCAATCTCCGGTGAGTTTTCAAGTGCTGGCTGTCAACTACTACGCATAACTCGTCACATCTCGTTACTTTGTGCAGGAGCATGTGGTATTCGTGATGGACTACGCTCCAGGTGGTGATCTGATGCTACACATTCAGGAAAGTGTCTTCTCAGAATACCGTGCTGCTTTCTACGCTGGATGTGTTGTCCTTGGGCTGGAATTCCTCCACTCCAAGCAGATCATCTACAGGTAATCTATGCTTTGCATTGAATTCAGCCCTGAGAAAGATTAGTGGCTACCCATTGCCAGACCGTGTGCACATACTTTGACCTCGAATTCCTCCCACTATTTCTGCATGCACTTAAGAAATTTGACTTTTATTCTACTCCTCTAGTTATTTTTTGAATTCCTGTCCCCAGTGCATTTCGTTTATAGCCTCGGTGGGCTGGAATGCGTTTTATTCGACAGTTGTGAACGTAGCTCCTTGAAAAATATGCACCCTCGTAGTGGGGTAACGTTCGTTTGCGCAAATGCTTTCGGTTAACTAAAGCTCGGTGTAATGAAGATTCATGTCTTCTGCCAGCCCTCCCGTGGAGGCAGTGAAGCTACCTCCCGACTTATAGCTCTGGTGATGCCTTTGCGGGATAGCTCAGGCGCCTTACAGATGGTGGTATTGTTTGTGTTTCATCGGTTACAGGGACTTGAAATTGGACAACTTACTCATGGACACAGAGGGTTTTGTAAAACTGGCAGATTTCGGCCTCTGCAAGGAGGGGATGGGGCCGGACGACACGACCTCCACCTTCTGTGGAACTCCCGAGTTCCTTGCTCCCGAGGTTCTTCTTGAACCCTCCTACACTCGTGCGGTCGATTGGTGGGGTCTCGGTGTTCTCATCTACGAGATGCTCGTTGGTGAAGTAAGTAGCACGGATCTAGCTCCTCAAATTACTTCGTTTCTGCTCGTATCTCATTTGTATTCATCGAGTGACAGCAGGGATGGACTTTCATATCACTAGATCGATTGGTTAAATTAGTCCGTCTACTCATTACTGTTCAGTAGCATTGTTATTGCATCTTATAGTGTCCGTTCCCTGGAAACTCGGAGGACGAAATTTTCGAGAGCATCACCAATCGGGAGGTACGGTACCCGGTTCGTCTGGGTATGGAGGCCACATTGATCATGCGACGTCTACTGCGACGTAATGTGTCGCTGCGCCTTGGTGCCTCAGCTAAAGACGCTGCCGAAGTGAAGGAGCAACTCTTTTTCAAGTGCATCAACTTTGACGACCTCATGCAACGCAAAACCAAGCCACCCTTCGTTCCTAAAATCGTACGTCTAGGAGGGTTCTCACATTTCCCTATTATTGAGCGTCTGGAGTGTCTGAGTAAATAAGGACCTCTTGCTGTTTTTGTGTAGTCAGCTGCGGAGGATGTGTCCAACTTCGACGTAGAGTTTACGCGTGAGCGTCCCTGTCTCACACCGGCACGAGAACGAGCACCGCTCTCGAACAGGGATCAGAACTTCTTTGGCGGTTTTGACTACTTCCCCAATGGCTTCTGTTAAGTTGCTGGAGCCTGCCGTTTTCCCCCTCTTCCCCAGTTCCCCACCCCTCATGGTTGTGTGCACGTAGATGTGCTGAACGCGCAAACCGAACCGCCTGCTGACACCTCTTTCTTTATCCCTTTTCCTCTTCCTATACGACACATTCACACACATCCATACATGTACTATTTTTATACCCCTTTCTACTGCTGTTATGACTACCGCTGATACTACTGATGCAGCCACAGAACACGATGATACGATGAAACCTCTCATTTTCTGTTGATCCGCTAAACCTCTTCTTTCTCTCCCTATCTCAGGCACGAGGATTATTTTTCGTGCTTTTAGTACCGAAATATAAAGGATTGGGAAGAGAGAAGAGAGGGCTGCTTCTTTTCTTCTCACTCTTCCCCTTCCTCCTCACTCTCTTCATATACCTATTCACATCCACTTCATTTTCTGCCCATAGAACTCTGCAAAATGTGGCGTGTGTCTTTGGTTATCACTGTGCGCACTCAACCACGAACAAACTTGAGAAATCATTGAAGAGGTCTTTTTGGTCTTGCCTCTCCTCTCCCGGAAGGTATTCGGGTTAATCACCAAGTTTTTTGTTCAGTTTTGACATAGCTACAATCAGTACCAGTCGATGTAAATTTTCGTTTAGAGGTAATTGTCCTATCTTTAAATCCCTTACAAGTTACTGCCAAGCTAGACGCTTGAATCCGTATTTCTTCATTTTACAAAGGCTCTTATGTGTGTTTATTTTCCTCGATTTCCATGCCCAAATTCACAATCAAACATGCCTTTTCGGGGATTTAATTGTGGTGGCTGTCAGATTTGCGCAGAGCTCAATTAATGCTAATCAAGACATCTAAAAGCCAGGTGATTCTTGCCAGCCTCACATCAAATGTCTCTCAGTTCCACGACCTGCGCTCATGAACTTCCGCAGTTTTGGTATTGTTAATAAATTCTACTATGAAATAGAGCGGTTACTTAGACTTTCTTATCTCTGTAATCTTCCTTCTTCCATCTTTGAGGGGGCTAAAGACGGGGCATATTCATGTGATCACGTGAAAATCTGGTCATACTACCTAAGATCGTATTTTTCATCGCCTATCTAATTTCTTGCTTGCTTGGCTCTTCATGCATAGAGGCTGAAGTTTGCGCTTTCACTTTTTGGCATATAAGGACTTTTATGCGAAGTTAATCGCCTTTTTAACGTCGTTTACCAATGATTTCTCACCCCCACAATTTCTCGACAAGTGGCAATAAAGTCAGTCTCAAAAGGCGATTGTGAGAACATTAACACATCTGTTAGAAAGTGGGGCTTGATGCGCCTCAATCCTCACACTGTTTAGCCCTTGTCTACCGTCAAAGTTGCGGGGAGGAATTGACCACCCCGTGATGCTGACGCATGCACACTGAACTGACCAATCAGAGTGCTGACCTCGGATTATGAACCTCCTACATTGATCATGAACTGATAAAGGTCAACCGAGCACTTTTAGTCTAACTGGAGGTTTACCAGCGGTAGAGGCTATAAAGTAGAGGGGGCGGAATTTAATAAACGCGGGGATGGGATGCTGGGTTCTCCTGGTATCTTCTAGCCCTGAAATAGCTTTGGTATCCATCATGTACTGACCTTTGCATTCCATAGGACTAGCAGTAGAGCAGACATTGACTTGGCACACAAACGCACATGTCTACGCAGAGAGACGCAGTGAACTCCAATTAATGTGCCTCCATCGTTACCTTCAGCCCATATGTCTTCTCTTCTTTCCTCCGGGTCTTGAGTTGGGGCGGCTGTGTGGTGATGTTTTAAGGTGTCACTGACAGTGGTCTAACGGTAAAGTGCGCAGCTGTGGTGCAATTAACAATGAAAAGGTGGTAGAAATGCCACAATTGTTGAAAGGATCGCTGATAATCGTGGTGAAAAGACACGCCTACTTTGTGCGATTTTCGAATCTCGAGTCCCAGTTGCCTGTGAAGAGGGCATTGAGTGGACGAGTTTGAATCAGCGACACAGAACTGGAGGGTGATCGTCCCGTCACGTGCGTTTTTGTAGTCTACAACGTAAATATGGGTGTCGAGACGTCTCATAGGTCTTATCTCCCAGGTGTTGAACACCTTCCAGGGCCTCTAGGAGCCTGGTGGAGAGTGTGTTCAAGGGGTTCAACAGCCCCCCATTTTTTTCATTCAAAGGAAGGTGTAGTAAGCTCTTCGAAGACCAATTTTGTGAAAAAAAGCCTTAAAACAAATGCCTTTTTAAAGTGGGCGTTTCTTTCTTTAAAAAGCAATAAGTGCATCCAGATATTGGGAAATGATGATCGCCTTCATGGCATCAACAAGCACGCCTTGGTGAATTTGCAAAATGGGAATGTGGCTTCATTTTTCGTATAAAAAAAAAAAAAAAACTCGTTTCCCCCACATGCATCAAAGATGGGGAAATTTGTTCTTTCGAAAGCTTTTGTTTGTACATCAGATGGGACTGCTTAACAATGGGCACCGTCTAGAACCTCCATGAAGCTAGAGTCTGGGTTCACTGTCTAGTTGATCAAAAAACAGAAAATAATCACTTAAGTTATAGGAAAGAAACGTAGGGAGGATCGAAAATAATATTTTTCCAGCTAGATGAAGTCTGACCGCTCAATTAGACCCTCTTGAATGCCTCTTCAGCGAGTAACTTTGTAGATACGCTTTTAAGCGTTAAGGCGTAAAGACGCTTTGGCGATAAGCTCATCATCCACGTTCTTCTGTCTAACAAAAAACCGCCCTTGGCTTCCGCGACCTTTTTTTCCCTTTTATCTCATTTTTTTGAATTATTTTTACTGCTCTCCATCGATCTCACCCGTCGTTCTCGTCTCAGCACCTCGGTGAGTCAATCAGGTGAGCCCGGGGGCTGCCTCGTTGGCTCAGAGGAGAGTTACAGATTGGTTGGTGCCACCTAATTAACTGCAAGTCGCAGTCATTGTTGTTGACTCGAAGCAAGTAGTAGCCGTCACCACACACTCACAGACGCACACCACCACTCCAGGGCTCCACACTCCTCTGGCCAGGACATTTGCTTAGTCGGTGGTGAGTCCCCTACCTACCTCTCCTTTGGATGTTGTCATGAGACTTCAGGGGTTTAAATGCTCCGCATGTGCCAGCCTCTTCCATGAAAATGTCTTTTATGCTAACCCTTGGTGCCGTCTCATGACAATTTATCATTGATGCTAACAAAGTACTTAGCTGTCAGGACCATAATTTGTCTTTGAAAATGTGATGCCTCAAGCTTGGCAACTCGGCTCCTCAATTCTGCCACCTGCTTATCTTCTAACAGGTTTTCAAGACCACTTCCTTATTATTCTTATTTATTAATTGTAAATAGACTTTTTTGCTCTGAATATTCCATCCGACAGCATAAGAAGTCATGTCAGTCAAATTAGTCAATTCGAGTAGTTCTCAGACCTGATTGTCTCTATCAAATAATCTTATCTTAATATATTACTAGCCTTTGGTATCCCTCAGGTGGGTGACGATCCAAGCATAAGGGCACGACTTAATATTTGATGACGCCTTAATTTTGTAAGGGTTGAGTAGCTCTTTTGGCAAGTGACAGTCGGCTACAGTATTTCGGTATGGAGCCCCACAAAATGACAGCAGTAGCGAAAAAAATGCGCATCGACCCTTGACACAATTCTCTTTGTGTGTGCGTGTGTGTGAGTGAGTGTCAGGCAGCATAATGACAGCACTGATGAGAACAATTGCCTTGGCAGATCTAATCGACTGCTGGCAGTCGAGCCTGAGCTGTCACCTTGGCAGATCTGTTTGAGTTTTGGCACTTTCATTTTAATGGTAGAACAGCCACATTTCATTCAAAGTCAGTGAACTCACATGACTGTTTGGCACTCGAGGTCTGCTGAGTAGTTTAAAATAATTATGAGGCAAAAATATTTTGAGATTAACTTGGGCTTTCCAAAATGCAGGCTTGCCATTAAAGTCTTGACTGCTTTTCTTGAGCAAGAAAAACTGCTTTTTGCGGTAGTAGAATTCATCTGAAAGTAATGAGTGTTCTGGGCTGATACAATTCTCTTTTACCGATTTCCAAAAGGCTGCTTCCCAGGCATGCGGGGGAAGAATTGACTACGGAATCGTTAGCGTAAATGGTTCCATTTTTTTTGGAAAAGAGAAACATGACCTCACAACGTCTAATCACATGCAGAGGGAACGCTTGTTCGCACGATCAGAAATTGAGAGGAAGCTTCTAGCACATGAGGCCATAAATAATTAGTCCTCGAGACCAAAATAGAAGCGATACAGGAAAAGCTTCCCCATTTTTGGCAAGGTCATTAATGCTAGCTGAGTAGCTTCCGGCAAAGTACAGTCCTAACGTGTGGGATTAGGAGACTTCGGTGGCGTATGCAAGGCAGAAGTTAAGAAATCTTAACATCTCAGTGATTTGAGTGGTGGGTGCTGTGCTCCAAAAGCAGTCAATTTTGAAGGCCCATATGCTGCTCACAAGAGCGCCGAACTGACAATGCTGACAGGTACTCAAGTCACTTGATCGAGTGCTACCCGCTCTCATAGGTGCTAAAGACCTAATCAGAAATTAGGTTTCTTCGTGTTGATAGATCATTTATCTCCTTTCTTGTTCTTAACCTATTTAAATCCTACGTTTTATCGATGGAAAACCGCAATTTTTATATCCCTCTCATAGAGTCATCGAGATGTTCCACAGTTTATTTTTATGACCTTTGTTTTCCTCAATATCAGCTTTTATAACTCATGAAGCCAGAGGAAGAAGTGGTTCGGATAAGCTGATCTTATGCGCGAATAATTTATCAATTTAGTGAAATTCAAGCAGTACTGCAAATATCTAAACTATCACGGCAAGGTCATGTGCAATGGATTTTAGTAATCATCATAACTTTTGATTAATATTTTTATTTTGCAAACAAGACTTTTTTATTAATTATCTTCCATTAGATGTATGTTGGTAGTAACCAGTTAAACTATCAGAGATGGTACTTCAAAAATGACTACATTTATGCATTTTCTTTTACCTCCCTAGGTGCAGTTTAGAATGGGAAAAGCAAAGGGACTTACAAAAGTCAAACGCTCACGAGGCGTAAGTTTTTTATTTACAGATATTCACTAAAAAGGACCTCCATAAATCCGAATTGTAACAGAGTGGCTTATTTGACGCTTCCGAGGAGTATGTACACCCTAAGATACTCCTTTAAATGGGTAGCCAAATCAGAAGCGGGAAACAGCTGTCTGGTTTTCCATTCGCGTCCCCTCTCTTATCAACCCTCTGCTACCTTTAGAATGTTATGTACAAATTCCATCAAAATGATTTTACTACACGTTCGTCTTAATGAGTATTAAAAGCGGAGGGGAGTTCGACAGTAAACCATTCTTGTGTACAAATCACTAGTAAGGTTAATGACAGTCCACAAGGGACTGTGTAATCAAGCTAAAAGATGTACTTTTTATCCCATAGTCACCAAAATAAATATAGTAGAGATGGAAGATTTACTGATAGGTGTCATGCTAGTCACGATCACGAGCTCCTTCCACCCACAGCCGACAGAATTACATGATGACTGCCTGGTTTCCATAGCTGGCATTACAAATGTGTGCTTCATTTTTTGATGATTACATAAATCCAAATGTGTGTGGGCTTGACTGCCCTCCATTCATTTGCGGAGGCATAAACCGATTAAGAATTAATGGAATGTACTTTTTCTTGCATTTTTCTCTTTAAACAAGCTCGTCATTCGAACTTATGAGGCTGCAATTAGTCTCCTATTAGATCCATGCCATCTTTGGCTGCAATAATAATTAAGTACATCTGGCAAGCAGCCTGAAATTTTTTGACTGCCTACACAGAGATTTTGACGTGGGAGATTTGATGGCAACTGGTTTTAAAAGACAAAATTTTTTTCGGGGTGAGAGCATCTCATTAGGATACAAATCCGAATAAGGCATTGCATTTGATAGACACAATTACTGAAATGCTGGTAGCTAGGGTCACTCCAGCTTCCATTGAACTAGCTGGATTCCACGAATTTAAGTGATCAATGAGGCATGTACTTCTAATTAGCCCTTGTCAGTTTCTAAGTAGTTCTATCAATAAAACACGTCATATTAATTTATCAGCTTGGTTGGGAGTTTATAGATTACCCAACAACACGTTTGCTACTGTCGTCACTTATATACGACGATCCTGAGTTTTTGTTTGATTTGGGCGTCACAAAGCTGTGACGTGAATTCTTTTCCACTTTACAGTAAGTGATGATAAAGGGGAGATTGGTGACTTCATTCACTCAAACTGGAAATTCTATCATCAAAACCTTCCTGATTGGTGAGATCGAAGTTATCACACCTCATGAAAGGGGAGGCGACTCCAAAATACGATACCAAAGCTATTTTTCTCTCGAAGTGATGCAGTGTTCCCTCAAAATGACTTGAGACATTCCTTCTGACAATAAGTATTAGGGCACTCGATGCCTTGATCTGAATGGCTGGTGACTTAACTGGGAGGTTATTTTGATTGCTCCCTTTATGTATGGCATAAATACGAACCCTTCCAATGTGCTTCTTGTGTGAGTCACAGAGTTAGAGCCATAGAAGCCAAACTGACTTAGTCTGCCAATCATATATGTCAAACGTAGTTGGTTAGAGCAAAGAAATTGTATGCAAAGATATGGCATATTTACCTGTCGATGTCGTTTGTAATTAGCTCAAAACTGGAACAATTTCATGCAAAAAAAAGAAGATTAATGCTTACCTGAAAGCCTGAGAAGTGAGAAGAACGATCATTCAAGTCCATTTTCCCCCTTTCTACCAGTCGCCAAGACGGTCGGCCTCGGAGTTAAATCTCGTGACGACAACTTTCGTTGAGGTCGGACCTAACACACCCGTCTGTATCGCCCATAGACGGTGTGGCCCCTGTGTAAGTTTTTCACTTATTTTACCGGGTAAATTTATGGTAATGCCGAATTTTCTTTACCGCCCTTACCACAATTTTTACAATGTCAGCATTAATGCCTCCAACGACAGCAGAAGCATGCATCGTGTATTTTAAAAGTCCCTACCAGTTGAAACCCTACGACCTTTTTCTGATAACCTTACAAATGGGAAGTTTAAGTTCAAATTAATCTTTGCAGGAAGCCTAGGAAATGTCGACAATTTAAAGTGCGCACTTATTCTGTAGAAAAGTCCGCGAAATCAAAATATTTTTGGGAAAGCAAATGTGCATGATGTTAATCACTCGTAAAGTCCAGCTGTCACTTTTTAATCCAAATTAGAAAAAGGAAATTTCGACAACTCCTCTACCCTTCCTAAGAGCCGCACATGCACATCTAGTCTCTTTACTTTTTGGCCCGTGTAATTGACTTTGCCGTTTTTCACATTGGTTGTCACAGGCAAAAATTTGAGCAACTTACCCACCACTAGCTCGAACTCTTTGTACAACCTGAGAAATGGAATATCTGTAGGAGGTAATATGTGATTTTGGCTCTTAAGTAGACTTTTGACAGTTATTATTGCTGAACATGAAGACTTACGGAGTTTGCATGATTGCAATGTTAATCTCTAGGCAGGGGTGAATATCTCATTTCTATTAGATTTTTTGAGAGGGTCATCTACTGGGGAGATTTGTAAAGCATTTTGGAGCCTTCTGGTTACGTGACAGTCCTGGATTCCTCCACGTTGCTTGGTTTCACCTAAGGATATGATTTTGTAGGCTGTCAAAAAGATTTTTGTAGAACCATATTCGTAACCACCATCTCTGAGAAACAATCTTCGCTTCTTCAAAATAAATTGAAACTGTACATATTCACTTATAAATGGCGACTGATTTAGATAAGACATTTAAAGTTGCACATATCTTCGATACTAGTGAAGAAAGTGTGGAAAATTTTTATATAAGTTGAGTGGATTTCGATTCTACTGCCATTATTAAGCAGTATGCGTGACTTGTACATTTTCACCGAAGGGCCTTTTAAGAATATGCGATTTTATTTTGACAAATACAATAACTTAGCAATTTTAGCAGCTTTATCCATAAATATAAGGGATCACAATTCCCTCCTTGCACATTGATAAAATTGCAACCACTGATAATTTAACAGCATATTCACTTTTTTCAAAGTTTAAAAGCGCGAGGTGCTTATTCCTTTTAACTTATATAAACTGTTAATTAAAAATGCTGCGCAGATAATTCCTCTATTCTATGTCATTTCTTTTAAACAATATCCTGTTTTAAAGGGCTACTTAATAATTGTAAGTAGCATACCTTAAAAACTGATTTTGTAAATTTTGGTTAAGTTAAAGCCCTAGTAGCCTTGTTTTTACTAAAGATTGATTTAATTTACGTAAATGGCTAATAAAGACTGAGGTAGCATCTAGTGCTGACGAAGATGAACCACGCGTAATCTAAAATCGAACGAGTGACGTCAACCACTCCTGCCACAACCGTGACGCCAATAAAGATATACTTAAAATCATCTCGATGGGTCACAGCTCATTGTAAGTGCTTAAAGATCATCACTATTCGTACTCTTGTTCTACCCACTAAATTAATTGTGGATTACTTTGAAGCAACTGCAGTCGTTTTTTTCCTGCCTAACAAAAAAGTTATAAACACTTTCTGGGGCGTTTCATGCACAAATTTCCATTTGGAAATAAGTAGCAAAAAGTTTACATCAAATTTGTTACATTAATGCCTTTGTGAAACAGTGTAAAGTTGCCTTTGTTGAATATTTGTTACGAATAGACGGCAGTCAGTGTCTTATCAGCACCACTGTTTTCTTCCCACTGCTAGATTGTGGGAGGGAATTGTTTGAAGAATATGCACCTCCTGTGCTCAGGAGGCATGCATTTGACTGGTGGCTCCGCGGGCGAACTCTTCATCATGGCGCCTCTATCCTCAGCCCAGTCGTTGAATTATATTACTTGTAAGTCGCCTTTTACCTTTATCACACCTGCCACCTAATTTATCTTGCCCTAACTACCAAGCATCCCTCCTAAAAGTGACAAAGTGTAGCAATCCGAGTCTCTCTCAAGGTTGAAAGAGACGTATTACTGACGTACAGCTGGGTAGACGCCACAGGCATGGCTCAGAAACCTTGCCACTGAGCGAAAGTAGAACCTGTAAAAATGTAGAGTCAAGCAAACTGCCAAAGCATTACGCAGTCCCTCCCTCCTACTGTCCCCGGCGCCCCACTTGGTTGACCTCCTGTGTTGGCCATCACCCCCAAACCGGCTGCTCCGGTTGTCGAAATTGCTCGCTGCTAAGAGGATACTCGTCAGCAAGGTCGTTGTGATGCCTTCCATCATTTCCACTGACTCAGGTGTTTAGTGCTGTTTGGCGACTGTATTAGGGAGAGGGAAATACGTTGTCAACTTATTACAGTGAGACCTTTCAATCAAGAAATCTGAGCGATTTGCTCTCAAGTGGTGAAACCCACTTTGCGTGGAGGTGTAATTTTACATGTGAGTGTAGCATAACGAACCGCGCGATCCAGAATGGCTAAACCCTGAGTGGTGCATATGCCACCTTCCACCACCTCAAGGTTATTTAGCTACCTCAGCAGCGCTAAAGTGACAAGGGACTTTAGTTTGCATTAATTGCCTTTTTAATGTCTATTTATTGCCCCAATCCCTCCCAAAGGGGATAGGATCTTGTGGCGGTCCCTCTAACATTCGTAATCAAGGCAAAATTTTTAGAAGTAAAAGCGTGAGAAAACCTGCGCCAGTGGGGTGGTAAACGCGTCAACGACTTGTTTCAACCTCCACAAAAAGTAGCCATGATTAGTACGACTTAGTCAAGAGGGCTACACTGCCATTGAGCAGGCAGAAGTCGGAGGCTGCTCAGCCCCCGACGTGATTGGGAGAGAGGATCAATCAATCACCTGTTGGCAGTAAAACTTTGCCACGGGTTATGGGAGGACTGCACACACTACGGAGGAAGACTACGGTGGCTAGCAGTGCTTGAAGGATGTTTATACGCAATCCACGCTATCGATGTAGCAGTGTCCAAGGCCGACACAGGGATTACTTTCATCCCCTCAATCGGCTCTGCTTGGCTCACACTAAATGCCTTACAATGCAAACCAGTTAGTGTTTTTCCCCTCAACAGAGGTGTTTGCTTGCCTTTTAATGATCGTGGATTAGACACTTTTCTTCTTCTCACTAGTCGGGACATTTCTGAACTCTCTTGGTAGCCCGAGGTGGCAATTTTATGCTTTAAATTAATTTCGTGTTTAATTGTTCTGTGCGAGTTGAATACTTAATGCTTCAAATAGCAGCGGAGTTAAGGCGAGGCTCTGGTACTGTGCATAAAAGAGTCACGTGGGATCCATCCATATTTTAAAGTTGAGCACTGTAGATACTACTTATTACTTTCGTTCATGTTAAGTCTAGCTTACCGAAGATGCAATTTTCTCACATTTTTACCTTAAGATAGCCAAAAACTAGAAAGGACATTGTAATTTAGTTACTCACTACAAACTTTTGCTGCATGATTATCCGAACCACAACGTCAGGAAAATATCGTTTTGGCACAATTTTCGTCTACTTATTTGGGAACTGTGTTAAATCCCACGGTTTTTATGCAGCTTCAACAGTTCATTTCATTTAAAAATCTCTGTTGCTATATATTCGGCCAGTTTATTTATCTAGACGCGCTTTGCCGGTTTTGCTTCAAAATGCTTACCGTGGAAGGCTACCTGTCAGTCGGTCTGTCTTAAAACTCGCTTATATGCACGCACCCTAGGTTAATGAACCTTTAAATTACTTGACCCCGTCCTAAATGTAATGTAGGCAACGAGGAAAAACCTGCAGCACACTTACGCCGTTCTCCAATCAAAAGTGAAGGTAAACTTACAACTGAGTCAGCAGCAGCTAACCGGGCCCAGCGCGTCTCTATGTTGCCCATTACTAGGCAGTTTATGGTTTACAACCATCTTCCTCATTACGTCATCTAATTATTCCACATTTACATTAATCTGTTCACATTCATGAAGTGATAAACATCTCATCTCGGCAACTTGGTGATGAAATGGTACCGGAGAACTACTTTCATCGATAAATAAGTTTAGTTAGAAATCCTGAAAATGTCTCTGCGTAACCTCCAGCTGACTAAAAAGTAGAGGTGTTACAAATTTAGGCAAACCTCCAACTACTTTGCAGAATAGTAAACTGGGAGGTACAATTATGGGATTTATGGCAATGATTTACCCTCAATGGATTTATATAACATTCGAAGTGTCATCACTGCCAATTTAACCGTCATGCACACTGATAATGTCCACTAATTATTATTTTTTCTAAATCGCATTTGTCCAGGCGATCACTACCACAAGAAGCCACAACAACAGCAGCTGTACCAAATACCCGCAAAACTGGTCCCCTTGAATGAAATTGGTCAGAGCAGCGGTGCCTTAGAATGCAGTGAGCGCCACATGCGACGCGTGGGTCGAATATCACCCGGTATGTCATCAGGGTAGTTTCCAGCTCACCTAACTTCCTCGACTAGCCTTGCCCTTGAAAGGACCTCTCTTATTTGCTTAGATCTAATAGGTAGAACTCTAAAATGAATGTTGGGATTGTTTGCTACTTGAGGAGTTATATTTTGCGGCGACAAGGGCATTCATAACTTTTTCCTTACCTCAAAGAGTGTAATTGGATTTTGTCTCCTGAAATGCAATTCTTAAGAAGTTCTGGCAAACCGTATTATTTAGAGCTGAGACCAGAGATGGCAAATAATTTTATTAAATATATTAAACTGCCTTATGGAGCATACCTCAAGGTTTAATGAGGAGTTATGTTCCCTTTTTGCGATTTCTACGATAAATATGAATGAATTGATGATGGGGCCATCCCATCATTTGTGTCCGAAAATTCGGTAAGGCGATTAGACAACGCCAAGTAATTCGCCCAAACAAAGGTTTTACCATTAATGAATAGCAAATCTTGTAATACCAATTTTAATTGCACTGGAATATTTTGTTCTTGTCTAAACCATTTCTGCTTCTTAAAGATATATTAATTTAGTCCTGTAATATTATTTGCGATAAGTTATGCAGTTATTCGGAAGAAAGTGGAATGAAATGCAACCATTCAACTTTAAACACTACTGTATTTCATTTCTTTTGCGCAAATATTTTAACCACATTTGCTTATGCTTTGCCGAACACAAATCCAACTCAATTGGGTTGTTTCCCAAAACTACTTAGCGATTCCTACAGAGGAAAATATTATAAAGAGAAGGGCTGATTATCAAGAGTAGTAGCTGTGGACTTAAGCACTATAACTACAAAATCCGTTAGCAATGTAACCTTTACTTCGTAGGCATAAGCGAACCGCTGATGCTCCTAACCCTAACCTGCTACTGTCTCCCCGCTCTCCCCCCTTCCCCAGACAGGTACTTTGGAAATCAGACCCAGATGATTAGATGTCCTGTCTGCGAGGCTCACTCACGAAAAACTCTAAACAACAGCACCACAACCACCACCACTGCTAGCACTAGCAGCATATCTGACGCTGAAGAAATTACGTTCACCAGACCGCCACGGCAAGCCAGAGCTCGGTATTGTATGTGCATTTCTTTTATTCCATTTCTTCTATTTTTACAAACAAAGACATTTTGAATTACATCTAGATTGGATAGTGAGATCGTTGCCCTTAATTTACCATCACTTTCGCTATTAGCATTCCGCATGTGTGACTGGATGCAGCGAATCGTGTCACCAACAGATTCGGCTTGGTAAAAGAGCTTAGAGCACGGTCAGGTTTACTACAAGGTTTAGCTTGAACAAAGGCGCTAACGCCACTTGCAAGTAACTGTCAAAACCCGCCTTCAGCAAATCACTGTGTCACACGGACCTCTGCGCACAGTGGTGGACCAGTAACTCTGGTGTACCGGCGGAAGCCTAAAACTCTCCAGATGTATCATTGCCAAGGTAATTTGTGTGCGTTGTCACCCGAGATTCATCCAAAAATCCAAGCCTCACCCATGGGTTGTGAGCGCCCTTCCAACACTCCAATGAAGTCCATACTCCGCGTGCTCGACATGCGTTTTTTCTAGGCATTTTAATGCTAGAAACTTGTTTTAATCAACTGGGATGGCCCGAGTTAACTTAACGAAGTAGTAATGGTAGACGCAAGAGTGGAATCTTATTCCTGTAATCGTGATTTTATTTGTTTTATGACTTAACCACAACTGGAATTGGTATCTTGTTTTCTATGAAGCAATTTTACATTGTTGCGGCTATGATCACAGCATAAGCACTTGAAATGCATGCGTTTTTATTCCCTCTGGTGCAGATTCAAGTCCACGACGAACATCGCCCGGACGATTCATCTCGCAAAAGAGTGAAACAGAAATGGTATCGCATCAACGAGGCAGTAACAGACCACCACACCAAAGTGGTAAGGTAGTTGATATGTACACACACCGTGGGAATTCACATGTAAGAACTTGGTTTTTTTTCCGGTTTTTAAGCACTGTCAATAGGCAAAATTGTCAAGCGTGTGGCTGTTGGCAACAGTCTATTTCCACGTGCATGGGCGACCACAAAAACGGGGATTAATTATCACCCAAGGCGTGCTTTACTCAACTAGCTTTAAACTAGCAATTCTGCAAAAAACTATAAAAGAATGCTGATTAGTTCTAAAAATGAACTTACTCTGGACGCTGAGAAGAAATAAGTAGAACTTGTCGAGGATGTTTAGGTATTTAGTTTTCATTTAGCACCATATATTCTTTTAAGGATAATTCTGGGGCATTAAGCCATTTTGAAGTAGAAGTATCGAAAACTGCGATGAGGGTTGATAAACTAACTGGCAGTAAATTTTATTTCTTACCAGAACAAACAATCCTTACAATACCGCAAAACCATAAAAAGGTGGTAGACTCTTCACCACTGAAACCATTACAAATGCTACATAGTATTTGTCGCTTAGGCATTAGCAGCATGGTAGTTTAAAAAAAGGCGAAATGTTTGTTTGAGAAAATCCAATTCAGTAATATACGTATTCACCTATGATTATTTAAAATCTCTAACTCTTTTTAAGATGTTTGCTATTAAAAAAATGATATTTAATTGAGTTGCCTCATGCTAGAGGCAATAAACAGGTGGTAATTCTGGTTGAACTTCTTTTAAGGTGGAAATTGGAATCATGAACCCGTGAAATTGGTCTACGAAAATCGTTTACGGGAATCTACTCGACGGAGCCCAAGTCCTCCGCACCGACCACGATCTGCACTTCAGCAGATGAGGAGGCTCGACTCCGGTATGTTTGAATATCTAAAAAGGTTCTCAAGATAGGCATTAGAATTGGGTACTGGAAGATGGGAAAGTTTCGTTTAAACAATAACGTCATTTTTCGGTTGGCTTTTGAAGATACGCATACTTCCCGAATGAATGGCGCCTCGAGGATTATCTACGCAAGTAAGCCCGACTCACCGACCTACCGCAATATCCCGATTCGACATGCAAGTCCACCAAAAGGCACCACCATTGGCTTCAGACACGACATTACCGCCTCCTCGTCATCAGGTAAGACAGTATCCGATGAAGGTGTAATCAAAGGTAATTAGGATACCGACGAGTAATGATGTCAGTGACATTCTTTTTTCGCTGTTAGAGTCAGTTTCGACCAGCATTACGAGCCTGCCTCAAGGGCCGCCAGTACGGCCACCAGATATAGAGCTCGACGTGGTACCGCCGCCCTCGCCTCGACCATTTGACAATCGTGCGCCCCACGGGAATCTCATCAAGTTCGAAACCACCAGACCTGCAGATGTTCCCTATTTTGGTGAGTTGAAGAACTTCTATGCTCAAGGTAACCTTATAAGACCTCGAAAGGGTGTGCCAGCAATCATTGCCGTGCCTAAATCACACACCGAATCTATGCCTGTTAGTGAAAAAGTCATATTTTTTTTCGATGAGACACCTTTTATTGCGCAAACTTGATGGCTTGTCCTCTAAAAATTAAAAATTCTCACAGAAGGCGGAGAGAACAATCAATCTCAGTGTATCAACCCCCTCATAACTAGATTAGAAGAGTCAACAAACGGTGAATCGGTGTTTTGGTAAATTTTTATGAGAAAAAATTCTCGTGTGTGGTAATTACTCCTTTAAAAGGGTGGAAAATGTCGTTTCTTTAGTAGACTAACGAAAATGAGTGGATAACTTTTGAGTTTAGAATCCGCCTCGGAGAGCAATTTTGACCTCAACAGGCCGGAAAACCACGCTCGTGGGGCCGGATACATGGTGGCCCGGCCCCAAGGTAGTGCCTACCCAGGTGAGAGCCTTCACATTGTAAGGCAGTCGACCAGTATAAAAATGTTTTGCAGACTAGAGAGGTTCTTTCCTTGGAAGCTCCAATTCTTTTGATCTCTGTCAGCAGTAATTACTCAATCACAAAGAAATTCAGCATTTCTGATAGTTCTACAGCAGAGGTTTAATAATGTTGCCGTTTTCCAGTCCGCTTTTTCGTCGGATTAGTCAAATTAACAAATCGTACTTTTCGAAGTAGCATTGGTCTTTTTTTACTAAAAAAGGTGAACAGATGCCTCCACAGCCGCGAATAGGCTACCAGGAGGAGGAGTTGATACCACGCCGAAGGAGCACCAAAGATCCCGACCTGAATATGAGCTTCAATTTCCAATGCGGCGCCGATCCACACGTTCCATCCCTCACTCCGGGTAGGTGGCTGCCATAATAATTGCATTTCTTTGGCGAACCAAAGAATATCTCGGCAAAGTCTGCTTATTTCGCACGCACCTCTCCCAATTTTATGCCCTATTAATTTATCTTGTAATTCAATCACTCAAATTCAAATATGACTTTAAGGAATATACCCCTCCACACATTTGCCAAATCTATAAATTGAGAAGTTAATAGCAATTTGTAACTCGTTAATCTAGTTTGAGATTTTAGTGTGTTTAGACATTCAACGGTGTAGACTTTGTATACCATTGAGCTGCGAACGGTGGGTTCGAAGTTGCCACGAGCTAGAGGGGGGAGCGAAGCGTTCTAATTTTGATTTTAAGTGACGCGTGCTGTCGCCTTTAGAAACGTCGCTTGGGACTCAGGGTCCGGCGCCAAACATGAAAATTCAAGCGAGGAGCAAAACAGGCGATATTTCTACTACCACTATGCCCACGGATACACCGACTGGAGGAAATGCACTAGACGCCACCCTTGAAACAGGTATGGTAAAGCTGCAAGCCAATATTATCCATATAGTCCATTGGATCGTGAGTAAAAAAAGAAATTGTTGAGACATTTACACACCCAACCCGAGGCATAGTCTCGACAAAACGAGATTACGCCTTGTTTAAACAAATTATTCACTTCCTGTCCTGTGTGTTCTAGGCATTTATTTAAAACTAGAGATCCCGCAAAAGTCTTAGGGCGATTGCCCACCCCAATATGGCTGACGCTTTGTTAAGTCAAAAGTTTTAATTTCTTCTAAACTTGACCCCGTCATTTTGACGCCTCTAATTTTCGACTGATTCACAAATAATGAAGATGAAGTTTTTTCGTGCGTATTTACGTCACAATTAAGTGCTGGCAATTTCTAGCTCTCCGTTAGCTTTAATTTGCAGTAATTTTCACTTATTAACACGGCCTTTTAAGTAGACTGTCGCGATAGGTTGTCAAGGTTACGCAGAAGTCTAACAATGAATTGTATTTGCTAGCTTCCAAAGGTTAATACTATTTTATCAATTAGGAAATCAATCCCATTATCCAATCAAAAAATGTTGTTGAATTTTGTTACCTTGGAGGCCAAACGGGCTTATTTGAACACCATGGTCTCCCAATTCTTCAGTCCAACATATTTAGGGGTTTTTTTGACATATTCCTTCCGAAATCTTGAAAGAAAGTTGTTCATCACGGGACTGGTGTTTTTCTGGTGCAAGACGACGCCAAAACCTCCGCTATCGTACAGATAAACCCAACTGCTGCTAAAAAAACAGAAAGATTTATTTCCAAGTTAAAAAATGTCCGAACTGGGAGCCATTTACAGCTTTTTTGCTGTTCTAAGCCCAATCATTCTGCTTTCGGTACAAGTTACGGTAAGCAGTAAAAGAAGGCTTCCCACAGATATGCGATGGGGGTAGCTGATGCGTGAAGCATTTGCTTGACCGGCTTATATAGTTTACATTTTTAAAGAACCTCGTGTGTGTTTCCCTGTTTTGGACAAAACCATGACCAAAAGTCGTTGCTGTCCAATCTTGTGAATTAATTGTGGGGTCTTATTGTATCCTGTGGTTTACCAGCGTACCCGATATTTGTAGTTTTTTCCTCCTCCAACAATATGGGGCACAATAAGATCCACATTTTCACATATTCAAGATTTCCCTTGTTCCATCAAAGTCAAAGGCTAGGGATAAACTCATTAGGGCTGATGAGATTTATCATTTTCACCTCTCCACCATAGACACACTTCGGTCCGCTGGTGATTATCGCGCGCCATACTACGGAAGACAAGAGTTCCACCAAGCTCCACACCGACGATAGGAGAGACAGAGAGACAGAGTGACAGACAGAGAGACATGCAGACACTACCCACCGCACACAATTATATTGTCTAGAGATGCTGCCAAATTGGTCACGCTCTACTATCACTGCCACCATCACCGCCACCACTTGAACTCGTTGCACGCATATGTATACGCACAAGTGCCGATGTTTATTTTGTTCACTTCCCCCTGTTTCATTCATTGACCTCTGTGAACAGTTACAAAGGCAAACTCTCATTCGCAGTGCTTCTTAGTTTGGCGCGCCTTAACCCAACTCATACTAACTGAGAGCCAAAAATAAAGGGATTTGTCTCCTACTTGAGAATAAACGAGCTTAAATCCACTCAGGTCATACCGCAAAGAACGCTTTCGTTGACATCAGAAGTAATGGTCTTTCATTCAGTCACTCACAGCATCCAAAAGGGGGGGAGTCCTGACCTTTAGCCCTCTAACAGGCTTTTGTGGATTTAATGTATAGACAGTAATTTGGGGTCTCGTCCTTTCCTGATTGCCGTATCTGTCGAGGCGATTTTGTCGTCTTTTCAAGGATGATCTCTACATCATCTTGCAATGAAGTGGGTGCTTGAATCAGAAAATCCAGAAGAGCAGTCCATGAGCTTTGCAGAAGGCAGCCAGATTGCTGTTATCCCACTTCAAATATACATCTCATTCATTACTTTGGTATGGTCAGAGGTGTTTATTTGTTTATTTATTTTCTTTTTTGTTGACTTCGCTAATGTGCGCCCGAAAGTGGAGGCTTCATTCTTTCAGTTCTGCATTAAACGACTCGCTACTGCTTCCAGAGGGGATTGAGACCCTAACATAGAGGTTTATGGGTGAAATTAAAAACAAAAACTCCATCACCGTTCCTCTCATTTGGTATGTTTGCTTTTCAAGTGGGTTCGTTGCAATTGCCTCTGGCTGCACGCAGTTCAAGTCCTCGAATACTACCGACACTGGTATCGCCTGTCTCAAATGAGGAATCATCAGTGGCTACCTCGCAGGATGGCAACACAAGGAAGCAAGACCTCGGTGAGTCGACACTACGTTATCTCAAAACTGCATTTAAGCCAGTCATCTGGGTCGAGCAGGGAAATTCACATCTTTTTTAAAGTAGCTATCCGAGACATATCCACATTTATTGCACCACTTAACTACTGTCGATCTAGTAGACTTGACGCTGAAAGTTTGACAGAACCTCTGAACCATAGAAGAGCACAATGAGTTTGGGATGCTTACAAGACTGACTGAGAAGTGGCCTGGCGCGGCAACGCACAGACAGAGGGGCGGTCATTGTTGAAAACTTACCACTCTTCTGAAAATCCGATTAGGTATCCGAGGGATTCTAGTTGACACGAGAGCCTTCGTCAACATGCGTGTGCGCGCGTTCTCCACCACTGCTGCCCGTCATCTTGACCGAACTGACCCATGACGTGGGCTGCGACTTTGTCATGAACTGCTGTATGTCTGTAACCACGGCCTCAGTCGAGCACCTAACTAGAGAATCAAAAAGGTAAAGGCTTTAAAAAACCTTCTCCACTGTCAACTTGTATATTCGAATCACTGTGAATAACCTTGACTCTACAGTGAGCATTAATACATTCAAAGGGCGTCTCCACATCGTATTGGCCAATAGGGAGTAACCGGACGAGAGCACGAACTTCAAAACCTTTCAGGATGGCTGAAAGTACGGTCCTAAAGTAGAGAACAGCCAAAACATCGGAAAGGATTGTTTCTCTGCGATTGTAGCCATCTTTAGTTGACTTTCTGCTTGTCCAGTAAAGTCTTTACTAAACACCTTATAGACTACTTATTGATTTAGGCGACGGAAGAGAATCAGGATTTTCGTCTCATGCCTACGAAGTGGTACAGGAGCCGCCAATGGGTGTAACGCAGGGGCAGGATTTTGGTACACATGGTTAGTTCTTGTAGTCTTTGAATATATATGCATCAAGCTGGATATTCCTTATCATTTCCTCATTAATGCATCTTAGAGGGAGAAAAATCAGTGCCAAAGGTACCCATAATTAGGTAAGAGGGAAGAAATAAAAGAACAGCTTTGCAAGGAAAACCTCAAGTGTCTTTAGTGGATGCCAAAAAGCTCTTAACACCCTTCTTTCCCTTCTGAATTACCTCCATAACTAAGTTAAACTTGTGACTTGGGTAAATGAAATCAGGATTACGAGCACCGAAACAACGGAGACGGAAGAATAAACATGGTTTTGTAGCCTATTCAAAGTTTCTTTGGTTTACTGAGGTCAAGAGGGAGGGATGAGCTAGTGGTTTGAACCCTGTTTACTAATACCCATCCCTTCGAACGGTTCCATTAGTTGAAGAGCTAGCAACTTCGGTCGGGGTGGAGGGTGACATTTTGATGCCAAGCCAGCAGTCATTGGGAACGCCCGAGGAGGAATTGCCATCGCCACCACCAACAACGCCGCCACTACCAAGATCAATAGACAAAGTAGATCCGAATAGCAGAAACAAAACTCCTTTGCCATCACAAGATGGTAGGTCTTTTAGAAAGTGAGAAATAGCACTTAGACATTGAATTCATTCCGGATGGCTAATTTGACATGCAAAATCGGCTTAGTCTTGAAATAGATTGACCACACATGAGCTATCTTTAAGGTAGCATTATAAGACAGACAATTGAGAAGGTTTATTACTGCCTTTGAGCCGAGATAATCATCTAACACATTGGTTACCAGCGTCACATATATGTGACGACCTAAATGGGTGAGATAAAAGCCGTAAAAGGATTACAGCTATCCTTGGTTTGATGACATATTAGAACAGTGTAACATCTAAGCTGCAATTGTCAGTTGTCCATGAGGATTCTGGAAGCAGGCATGTTAAACAGGCAGATCTCTACCTTTCTCTTCGACTTCCTTGTATCCTGTAATTGTTATTCTATCCTCGTAGACAACATCGATCCTCAATTAGATCTTTCGAAGAAAGTTTCCGTCCAAGTCGGTAGCCTCATTCAACAACGGCTGAAAGAGTTAACTGTATGCCTTGGTAAGGACTCACAGCCTGTGAGTCGAGACACTGCGACCGCTGGTGCAGGCGAGTTTGCCCGATTTCCCTTCGTACCCATTTCGTAACCTCGATTTTTCAACAACCCCTCAATGTATTGTCTGCAGGCGATACTCGCAAGCTTGCGTCCCTGCGACCTCGAACAGGACCAAGGGCGATAAGTACACAAGAACAGCCTCCTCCGACATTCCAACAATCATCTGCTCCAATGAAAGGTCGTTACCTCTTCCTTGAGTAATCCTTTTGACTAATTTAGGTGTCTCCAAGGTGGTGACTTAAACAGGGAGGGGGGCTGAAGAACCCAAGTAGTTGAATGTGCCCCAAAAATAAACGCTGTTCCACAATCCCACTAACATCTAAACTATGTCAAATTTCGGTCTTTAGTATTCACTACTAAGGCAATGATAAGCTTGTCCGTTAAAAGGTTGACACAACGCATCTTGAAGTGGTTCAGGCACACAGCAACTTCTGGTCCAGTCCTTTTTTTTCTCCCAGTAGAATTGCCACGAACCTCGATCAAGCGGTCAGAAAATATGGACTCATTTATAGATCAACAATTCGGTGGTTTAGGAAGGAATCAACAGATAACTCGCACCAGCTCTGAAGAGTCTGCTGACCGTCAACCACCACCGGGTAAGCAAATACTGAAAGGTTTTCCACGTATTGTGACGGAGAAGGATGATCTGCGTGAATAAATGTGGTTCGATTGACACAGAAAGGCTAAATTGTGGCTTATTAGCCCGAGATAGGTACGATTTGCACGATTTAATGCTCCAATTACTTCAATGCTTCACACCCACAGGTGTTTGAAGCACCGTCACAACATGAAGAAGTGCACAATAATGCTAATATGTAGTGAAGCTTTGGATAAATCTGTACTAGTAGCTCCCGTAGATCATTGCGATTGACAAGAGGTCATTCGTCATTCCAACTGGAATTTGATTTCTCTTCATTTCCAGTAGGCTGGAAGGATGTTGTAGAATCGCCATATCAGAACCTTTCATCCGATAGATACACCAAGACCCCCGTCGGCAGCAGACCAGAATTACAAGGGCCACCGCAAGCTGATCTTGAAACGCCATTTGCTGGTAGCTTGACCATTTCCATCCTCTACTTCAGTGTACATGAACCCTCTAAAGTGATTTTGCCATCCTAAGCTTGCATTTAACTTTGTAGGGAGCGGAAGAAGTGGTTTACCGCAACCAATCCAACGAGGCGAATTCATTTCCAAACGTGTGAAGGAGTTGATGGCAGCCAGCGGTGGTGACTCGCATTCCATCACTTCCAGCGGCACCGGTCAGTAGGGGGCACTGTTGCAGTCTGCCAAAATGACTACCGCCATACCACTCACAATATCCCTTTCTAAGTAAACAGAAGCCAACAAATAAATATGAGAATAAAAGCTATTGTGGGTCAATCAGAAGTCTCATGCATTTCTTCAGCCGCCTTTTTTCTTTGTTCCATCTTTGAAGGTAGCGTGCCCTTCGTTACAAAACTGACTGTCTTCTCCCTCAGTACTACTAACACACCGACTCAGACTGCAAATACTTATAACAAACTAATTTCTTTTAAAACACTTTTACCCTAATGTGAATACGTGAATTTGAGTTTTTTTGGTTAAATAACGTGCTTGAATAAAACAAAATAAAACTTTTTGGTTAGCTCTTCGCCTAAAGAGTAAACAAAATGCTAAGAGAAATCGGTTTTGAAATTGGGGAAGGGGAGATTAATGTGTCCTTTTCCTCTGTGATTTAGCCGCCTCATTAACGGCGCCTGAGCCCGTGCAATTTAAGCTACAAATTGAGGATTTTCGTCTGGTGGCTGTGCTAGGACGCGGGAACTTTGGAAAGGTCCTCCTTGCTGAGTACAAACTGAATCATGGCTACTTTGCCCTCAAGACCTTCAGGAAGGTGGATATGCTGCGAGAAAATTATGTGGATTGTATGAAGATTGAAAAACGTGTCCTCCAGATTGTCTCTGAGGCGAGGCATCCCTGTTTCGTCCACATGATCGCCTGCTTCCAGCCTCAGGTAAGAGAGTCTGTGACCTTGTAGCCCCTCAAACGGAACTGAGTTGGTTAAGCCTTTATACTGGTTGGAAGGAAGAGTGTTTATTGCAACTAAATTGCACCTACTTCTGTGGTAGGATTATGCTGTAATCGTACTGGACTATTTGCCCGGCGGAGATTTGTTGCAGCACATTCAAAGTGGGGCATTCGACGAGGAGCGTACCGTGTTCTATGCAGCCTGCGTAGTCTTGGCGTTGGAATTCCTCCACCTGAATGATATCATGTATCGGTAAGGGTACGAGGGCATTAAACACTTTAAGTTACGCTCAAAGCGCTTAACTTGTTTTGTGTTTTAGAGATCTAAAGCTGGAGAATCTGCTCCTTACTGGTTATGGTTACTTGAAGTTGGTTGACTTCGGACTATGCAAGGAGAACATGGGACCGAATGATAAGACAAACACCTTCTGTGGGACGCCTGAATTTGTGGCGCCTGAAATGATCACAGACACTGGGTATACCCGAGCCGTTGATTGGTGGTGCCTGGGTGTTCTCATCTACGAAATGATTGTCGGCAAGGTGAGCCACCTTAGTAATTGATAGCTGAATTGGTATTAAGAGATTGAGAAAAGGATGTCCAATCAAAACCAGGATCCCATGTGATGATACCACGGCAGTGTCACAAGTAGTAGTCGGTGCTGTGTTCTGTTACGAAACACGAGCCCCTCCACAAGCTGTCCGTCAAGATGGCGGCTAAGAGAGGTGATGAATGTTCGAAACGGTATGTAGTGATGAACTGGGGCTCTTGTGAAGGCACACAAAAACCCACCTCCAAGAACGGCATGGGGTTGGATGTCACTCTTAGGCGATCACATTCACGTTTGCCCGCCAGTGTGTCTGTCATCCCAAGGCGCAGCATTCAGTCTAGTAATTGAAGCATCTGATAGGAGCCTAAACTGTCGCGAAATCACGCAATTAAGGGACTTTGTGGGGAAACAGTGACCGCAGCACAACTATAGCGATCGCTGGTTATCAAGACCGCTTTCTGTCATTGACTAAGGTCCGATTCAAAATGAAGTGGACCGCCCAAATACGGATCAGGTGTGCCGCCAAATTTGGAGGGAGCAGTTATTCGCTGAGATAAGCGTGCAGATGTGGTAGCATATGTCGACAAAAAGGTATAGTTTGCAATCCTTAAAATATGTGCTTCTTTTCTTTCAGTGTCCATTTCGTGGCTTACAGGAGGATGACATCTATAACAGTATCGTACGGCACGAGCCCAAGATCCCTCTCCACGTGGGTCCACGAGCCGCAAGTATAATTAGTCAGTTTATGACAAAGGATCCCAGTCGACGTTTGGGTGTTTCTGCAGCAGGAATTTCGGACATCAAGAGGCATCCCTTCTTCTCTGGTCTCGACTTTGATGCATTGCTTGCAAATCGGGTGAAACCCCCGCTTATCCCCAGACTTGTAGGCCAATTCTTGACCAATGCAAATGCTATTGACAAAAAATAATGAATTTAAGTAATGTTAATAGTGTAAACACAAAAAATTAGACACTTATTATCTGAAGCTGAATACAGCGCTAGTGGGGCAGATCACTAATTTAAACCGAGTGAGATTATCTCAATTAGATGACTAACGTATTCCATTTCGTATTTTAGGATAATATAGAGGACGTATCCAACTTTGATAGACACTGCACAAGCGAATTACCTCGACTCACGCCAGCAGAAAGGTCGATCTCTCCTCGAGATAATCAGCGCTACTTCGCAGATTTCGACTACACGTAACGATGGCTCGATGATTCGTTCGAACTATAATAAACCACAACCTTGTTAGCTCTGTTAAATTTTTTTAAAAGCTGACTTGATGTACATTAGCTAACGGCAAATTGGAGTGGATTGGATCAAATAAAGTACTTCTGGATGTCTTCTTAAATTTGATTATTTTCGACTTCATCGGGATTAAGATATTGTGCTCTGTATACATCACATTTTTCCATTATAAATTGTTAAAAAAATTATTCGTAAGCACTTATTCCCTCGTCTACCTAATGCCGTTCTGAAAAAATACGTCCAGTACCAAGGACACCAAAAGGTTTAAGATAAGTATGTTTAAGAAGTTCGTAACAACTACTTGTTTGTTTATAAAAGCAATAATTAGTTTCACTTTAATCGGCTGCCAAATGTTGCGACACTAAATTTTGTCTTAAACCTCTACTTTAGTTTTACTGCGCTACTACAGTTGCATTGATAGTTGAGTACACAGTACGATTGGTGTCTGTCGTGCTATTCTCTTTATTCGTGTAGAGTCGAGTATGTTACACCAAAAATGCCGCAACTGATGCGATAAGGTTTTCAATTTTAAGATAGACACATGTTACCTTTAAGTCTTAGAAAGCAGTAAGTAAAAGTTATCATTACAATTTTAGATGTCTTGCCTAACTTGTGTGAATTTAAAGACGGTGAGTGGATCATCTTCTTGCAGTAATAAGAAAGGGTTTAATTTTTTGTTTTTGTTCTATTTTTTATGAAAATGTGGCTAGAAATTTGCTAACTCATGCACAGCCCATGAACTTTGAAACGAATGGTTAAATGAAGACATCAGATGTAACACAATAATTGTTTGTCTTTCGGTTTTTGTAAACAGCCGCTTTTGACTTGGCCTTTGTACCACGCTGGGTGGGCTACCCTTTGGGTCATGCTAGTAGCCAAAATACTGTCTCGGTTGCCGAGTATATATATTCTGTCCGAGTATTATGTCTTCTTCCGTCTTCAAGGAAGCTGTGGGACGCTACATCAGGCGCTTTTTGGTTTAATTTTGGGCTCAGTTGCTTTTTTCAATTATAAGGACCAAATGTTAATTACATACCGCAACAAATATGTTCCTGGAGTAAATACACTAGAATTGCAACAGATGTAAGTTGTTATTCCATTTCTTGATCGCAAGTGCGTTCGAGTGCCATGTGGGTTGTATCAAAATACGAAAAATTATTTAGCAACATTATAAATTATTTTATGCAAGCACCTTAAAAAGTCAGAATGCAAATGAAAAGAGGAGTTCAAAGGTGGAATCAATTGTAAAGCTTCCCCAACTAATAATTGTACCACAGACCTAAATCGTGCAAAGTGCTGGGACAGCTGTCGGCGGTAACCTAGAGTAACTCAAGCCCACTTGCATGCATGGCATTCGTGATGCCGAAGACACCCTAAGCTCTGACTTTAATCCCCGTGGTGCTTGTTGCCGATCCTGCTAGACAGCGACCTTATCCTGTCAGTAATGTGTGTAAATACCAATCCACTATTAACGCGGACAGAATTAAAGTTTTCCTTTCTTTTCAGCGGGCAGAGTTACACGACACTCATTAGCTATTTATTACTCCTTCTTCTTGCCCAATTTTGTTAGGAATCTAGTAAAAATCAGTTTCGTTAATTAACCACGGCCCTCGATAAATGGTTTGAGGTGGATGAAAGGCTCGGACATTTTACCACATTTTTAATCAAAACTTCGTTATTTGTTGAATCTTTGCTCCAAGACATAAAGTTGGACAAAAGTTAATTTGATGAAAGGTTTCCTGATATTTATAAAAGATGCTGAAAAAACTAGTGAAAAAGGAGACACTTCCAGTTGTTTAGACCACAGCTTGAGGAGATCTCTTGGAGGATTCTCTTAAACGCAATGGTAAGAATCTTTAAACTTGCGGTTACTATCGCATCACACTCAAATTGTGGAGCCGATTGATAGTCTGTACCGATTCTAAGGTTTGCTTTTCTTCTTTATGCTTGACCTGGAAGATTTCACTTGATGATCCTTCGAGAAATTTCACTACGACGCACATTTTTCTTGTAGACACTTTTTAACCATTTTAAGCTTTCGCTTTGAGGGTTTAATTCCACCTATTGAAGTGCTGGGCTGTTAGAAGACTCTCTTTATGTGGGCATGCTTAGTGCACACTTTGAGATCATCGCTGATTCAGAAATCCTGAGCTTCGTCCATGATCTTCCAAGTCATTGACAAAAATCTTCACTGACATGGTTTAGCAGTTAAATATTGCACTGGTTACTTACTCTTCTGCCATTAAACTCCATTATATTGAGTTCATTCAGCATTCTGGCTGCCAATCTCAACGTTCTAGTGCTGAAGAGGCACGTACCGCGGACTGCTCACTTGCCAAGTAAGTAGTGAGTTCTGAAGAAAATCGAGCTCGTAACAAGGTTGTATTAACATACTGCAAAAGTGGTGGCGGCGGGATGCACAAAGAAGGTTTACAGAATTCTGAAAATGTTGTGAGAAAACCCTAGTTACACTTTATGTATTACCTGGGCTTGAAGTTTTGGTCGTTGTTTTTTTGTAACATTGAGATCAACAGTCTTAAAAGACTTGCATTTTCTCGACTGCTTTGCATGCTGGTGATCAGACACTAATCGTGACACTTAGAAGACTTCCACAATTTGTGCACATTTATTGCACAAGGACTTGGTCGATGACTACACATGCTTGATGACTACCGTGGTCCGTTCCCGAACGGATACAGAAAGTTAATTGTTCTTTACTTGTATGCTACTTAGAAATTTGCCTCATTTCCTTGCCAAGCATAAATTTCCTCCCAAAAATATCCCGAAAAACCCAGCCAAGTAGTTGCATGTCCATTTGTGACTGACACTGAAACGCATTTTATTTTGCAGAAGGTCGGAACTTGGTGACATCTTCTGACAACATCTAGACATCCGAAATCCAATGGTCAGACTGTAAACTTTAGTTATGCTATGGAGAGTGGAATCAAATCTGCGAAGCCGCTCAATTTTTTGCCCAACGAGAATGTGGTGCAGACCAATTCATTATATAGTATCGCAACGCTATTCCCTTCACATTCAAAACCACTCCAGAAGGGGTAACGTTCCCAAGGGAAATATGCTTGGTATTACCTAAACCAAAACCTGATTCTGGAGGAACTACCTCAGCCAACTGATAGCATATACTCTCAGAAATATGAACATACGGAGGCATTAAATTCTGGACTTAGACGGCTCTTTTGTCCACTGAAAACATATTGATTAAAATGTAAATAAGTGGTGCACTTTCGATCCTCCTACTTCTGACACCATTTATGGTATTCTGCAGTCTACTTTAGTTCCCACTTTAAAACGATGGCTGTTTAAGCCATAGCTTTGGTGTAGGGCCACCCTTGACTTAATTATTGTACCATGCCAGATGAGCTGGCCTTCGAGTCATGCCAGTAGTCCAAACACCTTCCTTATGTCAAATATACATATTCTTTCGTCCTCAGGGAAGTATCGAGGCGCTACACTTACTACTGTTGTTGGAGACAGGACTACAGACGAACTGGAGCAGTTTGGGGATTCTAGAACAATTCGAGGGGGAACGGTGGGGAAGCCGCAAAATATCCGACTTCTGGTTAAACAGAAGTGCATGCAGTGACGCCCACCATGTCTGATTTCTTAACTCCTGTCTTACTCCACCGCTGTAATACCAAGACCATTTGGACACAAGATAAGTTGGTTCCCGTCACATGGGCTATTCCAGCTTCACCAAAAAAGTTCAGGTTCGAGCGTATTGCATTTCGTAGCACATGCAATAAAAATGCATGTGGTACCGGGAGACGTTACTAATTCGTACCTGGCATCACCACTTTTGTTTATTCCATTTAAACACTTACGGCATGTGTTTATCTAATTCATTTTTAATATTTGGAGAAACAAAGTAATTACCATGACCACCGTATCTAGTGGCGACCCCAATGAGAATGGCAACTACTAGGCCTTGACAAATTAACCGCTTAACTAAACTATTAAAACAAGTTAAACCTAAATAATACTTCTGATTGTTTATAACCTCAATTGGTTTTTTTAGCTATCAAATATATAAAACAATCACCACCTCAAAAGTAATGTTGTTGATGATGTGCAGGAAAGGTCCCATGTGTGACTCCTCAGTGTGGGCTTGCAATGTTAGTTTTTGACCAGTTCTTATGCAGACCTTAACATACTTCTGAGTATAATCAATAAAATATGTGAGCTTTTGAAGTTTTTTATTTGTTTTAATATATGCCCTTCGGTGTTCTTTTCATGGGCTTGTCTTTAGCTGTCGGAATCTTTGTATTGTGAAGAATTCTATTTTCATTTGGGGAGCCTTTTGTACAATATATATCTAAATTACAACAAATCGACTTCGGTAATCTTGGGCAGTTTTATACTGGTGGTATATTTAAGGATAGTAGATTCTTTTTGGATCAGCATACTAAAGCGCTTGGAAATCACGCAACTGCGTTTTTTAGTATTTAGTACTCGTATTGCGCATTTGGTACCCCTGGGTTCGTCATTAAACTAAAGAATTTTTGCGTTGTAGAACTAATTTGTCAGTATGGTAATAAATAGAAGGGAGACATTCACAATCAACTGCGTTTTAAGAGAAATGAAACTGTAGACAGGCCTTTTGAAAAGTCCTTGGTGCTTGCATTTTAGAATGTAGGTGATGGCTACTAAATTGTCCTCATGCCACTACGCCTGCGTGAATCCTGCTCTCTCCACCTCCCTTCAATCGGCTGCCACTGTCAGTCGAATCTTTCACCCGAATTTGCTGGAGATCGCTTGCGATTCGGTCATTGGGCTTCTTACGATTACACAATCTGTTCGCTTCGAGCCCTTTGCGAAGGCTTGCATTGTGGAAAATGTTTTCGACTACGTTCGATGCCTCTCCACACCATCCATCCCTCTGACTGTCACGGAATTGTGCACGCGTGTTGTAGCTGGTCTTCCGTTAAAACTCAGGCCCGGTACACATTTTTCTTTATCCCTCTTATTATCTTACCAGCTACAAACCTAGGTTTTTGATCTACTTTTTTTTTCTGCAAACACAACTTCTGCTGTTCCTGAGTAGCTTCTTAGTTAAATGCAACCCATAATCTATTAAACAGCAGTTGACCTATGCTTCATTTCCCTATTACTTTGTTGAGTGATTATATTCCTCAATACGGTCGCCACTAGAGCCGCGAATATGTGCCATGCAGATTTTTTAAAACTGAATCGCAGGTTATAGTATTTAGCACGTACTCTATCTGTTTACGATAGCTGATTGCTTCGACTCATGTCGCAAACAGAATAACAGAACCTAAAACAATAAAATAGGCGTAGAATGTTCATAGCCTGAGAATAAATTTTCAATGGTCAAGGTGGTTAATGGCGACTATTTGTACACAAAAAGTGGCAAAATGCCCGGGTGTAATGGTTGATTTGTCTCTACTGGAGAGCGTGTTAATGGTCTTCTCCACAATGTTAGTAGCTGGTTTTATTGAGAGTTTTGGATTAAACTATTTGTTTTTAAGCAGTGCAATATTCACCTAAAGTAATATTTATCTTTTAGACGATAAGCAATTGGATGAATACAGAGTGCTTGCGGAGAAGCGTGGAAAAAAGCTGTCTGTTTTGCCAGTGGCTGAAAAGATTATGAACAATATGCGGGTCATTGATGGTCGTGTGGATACGAGTACAACCTACCTGTTTGTTCAAATATTGGAACACATACTCAGCAGCATTGTACAGGTGAGTTTCATGCAGGTTCATATACATTCTCTCGCTTAGACCGCTCTCAACTATCGTTCCGAGCTGGGAGTGCTCTCTGAATGCGCCATCACTTCGACGGATATCCAGGTTTCTAACTCCTTAATTTATGCGTATTTTTTGGCGTTGCGTTTCTACTTAATGTACTTTGATGATTTCACTCTTTTTTGAGGGTAAAAATTAGCGACCTTCACGAACACTTTGCCTTAAACTGACCAATCTCGGTAATGATACGGGAATGGAAATCACCATCATTGACAAATTTACAAGACGTATTTCGTCAGTGTGCTAGTTGTATTGCCAGGAATATTATGTTTGCAATCTTCCGGGATTTTTATGATAGAAGCAGAACTTAGTTACTAATTAGCATAGTTCAGTTTAATCCATTTTTTTATTACTGAGCCATTGTAGGTGTCGTCTGACCCCGTTTAAACTTATTTGATACGTGGGAGTAAACATTCTCCTTTCAGATGTATTCACCGTCAAGTTCGAGTTTTTTGGTTAGATTAAGGCGATATGTAATATGTCTAAAATAATTGACAAAATAATCTTTTAAGTAATGGTTTGAGCATTCGTTATTAGATGCTTGCCCAAAGCAATGCACGTTGCCATTGGTTTAAGCTGATACCATAGGATCTGATGGCAGAGGCGATTTTAGCCATAAAGGCATTGTTTGTGGTTTGCTTGCTAAGAGAAGTACATTGACTTGCTGAAAAATGCTTGCCCTGTATACACCTTTTGGCTTCACTCCATTGACAGCATATCATCAGTCTGTTGGGTACATCGCCGGTGGAGGTGTTGGGTGGTAAGGTACCGCTAGTGCGACGCAACACTGACACTTATGAGGGCTGTCTGCGCGACCTTCAAACCTTTCTCAAGACCTCCAACTGGTCGCTCAGCCTTGTCACACGCATCTTCCTTGAACCCCTCTCGGGCATTCTCAGCGCTCTCAGTAGCGAGTCCGCCTCCACCTCCCCAGCTGCTGCTAGCACCGATCTTGGCCGAGCCGCTACCGCTGCACTTGCTGTTTTGAAGATGGCCAAGAGTCTTGTGGGCGATCTCAACATCCTGGCCGAGGTCTCTGATGACATATTTGACAGCACTGCACATCTCCTCAACTACTGTTTACAGGTTCGTCACCCTCCTCCCATTCCTTCCTCCCTTTGACATGTGAATAGTCTGGCACTGCCTCGTTATTTGCTAGGTGTTCCAGATTTAAAATTTTCGCTCATTTTGATAAAATCTTGAAATTCTCCGGTCTTCTCATTCGGCCCCCCTTTGAGATACTGAAGCACAAAAACCCATATTTAATCTAACACTGTTTCGTTTCTGATTTGATTGTTCGCCATTAAATACTCACTTACCCACTTGGCTATTGTGGTCAGGTTGGTTTACCTCTGTCCACCGTTTGAGGCGCTGAGGTACAAAGATGTATAGTTGATGTTGCGACACCTCGCTATTGGCAATGACATTGTGTTTGACATTTCTGCTCATTCTCTCAACTACTTTCCCAAGATTGAAGCACAAGGGTATCGAACAGTATACTTAGTCTAACAATACCGCATTTAAAATGTCAGCTTTTTTCCCTGTTTGGTGCAGATTGATCTGTTTATGACTCTCTTTAAAGCACTGTCAAGCTAGGCCATTAGGTGTCATGGGCCTGAGGCCTTTAGAGCCAAGTTTAGGAGCACTTTCACTTGACAATTTTGCGTGTTTCCATACTTCCTGTGAATGTAAATCACCGTAATTGATTCCGACATAGGGCAAATTATAAAAGTACTTCCTTGTGAGGTCGAAAATTCCCATTATGGTCCACTATGACTTCTGTCATGGGATGTTGCTGAATTGCCGACGCCGAAAACTATAAACTAGATTTTTTGCAGACGAGGGCGTGGCGTTTAAACAAGCGAGTATACTGGTCATCTGCCTGAGGGTAGCTAGCTCAGCTTTGTTGGAATAAGTCACGTGACCGATGAGTTGAAGTGTGTAATGTTAGCGGACTTTTCCTTGTTGTGCGGACAGAATGAGCGCCAGAAGAATATTCTTTTCCCTTGCTAATGGCATTGCTAGAGATGAATTATTCAGCAGGTTAGATTTCGTTTTCCAGAAGATATGTTTAACTGAGTTACCCATTATTGTTCATAAAATCGGACAAAGATTCCCTTTTCATTGTTACAGAACGCTGAACGAGAAGGTAATGACTTACGGCACGGACTTAAGTATCTCTTTTCTGACACCTTTTTAAAACCAGTGTGATACATCCTCCTCTCGGGATGTTGCATTTCTTAGTGCTTTAGGCAGACCCAAGGTGAACTTCTGTAAAGTTATTCACTCCCACTCTGTGCTGCAAAGTCCACCTTCCCTTTGAAACTGGGTGGCTAGTAAGGCTACGCCTCGTTGTACGGAGGATCACTCTATTCGGTAAATGTAAAAGTACCGCTCTACAACACCATTTCTAGTTTAGAATTGCTGAGGAACGCCAGCAATGTCTTAGTCTGTACGCGTACACTGGCTCTAAAGAACTCCAAAGTAAGCTAAAACGTTATTCATATTGCCTGCTGTCGGATGCCTTTTTTTAAAGGACAGCAAAGGAGGGTTATCGGTTTTTGGAATGCTCTTCATTAAGGCTTATATTTTGATCTTTTCCCAATGTGACTCTAGCTTGTAATTCCCATGTTTCTCGAGTATTTTATCTCTAGACGTGAAAGGCCTGGTTTTAATAATCTCTAGCTGCTTCTCAGTCGCGTTTTCTAACCATCCACTGGCTATTTGGGGTTGTGCTTAAAAGGGGTGGTAATTGTCACCTACAACTTAGAGAACTATCATCAAGGGAGCGCGGAGGGTGAGGATGAGAGAGGCTTAACCTCCCTTCCATACTCTGGCTTTTATAAACTCTTTCCACGGGTAAGGTTTGCGACAGTATGAGATATGAGGCCTTATATTTCTTTGTAAAGATCGGACTTCCCTCCAACTGATCGACTGTTTCCACCCGCTTGGTGTAAGTGGTACTGTACTGTTTTATCATCACCCATTTTGGGGATTACTGAATGGTCTCAACACATCAACATGGAATTGTACCACGTGATTCTTCGCTGACACCAAGAGCAGAGGGTCCTTCGGAATTGGTTGCATCATTATTAGGTGACTCATCACCAAAATCACTGCGGTCGTTTAAACCACTTCATTCCGGGCGGTATGTTCTGATAGTATATACCACAGATAACTTGAAGAAAACCTGGTTTGTCTGTTTGGAACCAAGTTGAAGGTGGATTGGTGAGCAGGGAAGCTTGAATCACCTCACATCCACTGCATTCATCAACAAAAGTGATAGGGAGCGCAGTGGAGAGTGCCATACCAATAGACTGACACGCTGATAGATGCCTTGCAATGAGGTATATCAAAAACTCCACAAACTTTCCATCTGATAAATTAGGCGAATAACAGCGTATAAGGTGTCACGAATTGTTGAGACGCCTCCTCATTTTTGCTAATTGAAGGAGCCAGCAGAGGCGGATCTGTATCAGGGCTTCGCCTACTACGCAGAGACTCTCTTCACCAACGACTGTCATCAGTGGCTTTCAGTGCTCTCGGAGTGTCCCAAAATCTTCTTTACCCTTCGCAAAAGCCACCGACGGATGATAAACACCATCTACAGGCAGGTATGCGCCATCTTTTTCGTCTTCAGACTACCTTTGATGCAATCCACTTCATGTACCCTGTTTGGTGAAACTGGTTTTCTTTCACGTATCCCTCTCGGGAGTTTTTTAAAGTGGTCCAGTGGGCTTCATGTCTCAAAGCCCTTTGAAATGTCTCATTGCGAGTAACCGGAGTCCCAATTCCGACTGGTCTGAGCACACAGTGCGTCACTTATTTGATGATAGAAGTGAATATTCCCACTCGAATGACACAATCAAACCACCACCTCTATTGCCTGCAAATTAAGGGGTTATATATTTTGCAAGAGATCTGTGTTTTGGCAATCTTGACGATCTTAGTAAGCCTTGGTAACAGTGCAAGGGGTATCATGATCGCACCCCAAGCAGACGCATTGGCTCTGCGACCTTGTAAAGGCATGACATGTCTGTCTTTGGCCCTGAGTCCAAAAACTAACACTGATAATGAGAATTAGGTGTGCTTGGCTCGTGGTCTTGGCTACAACCTCATACTGGCTTGGAAAGGATAAGGTTGTATTGAGTTCCACAGGAAGCTTGACTTTTACATGTTTTTGAATGTAAATGCTTTTCTTCTGATAGACTTATTCAACGGCTTTGCCATGATTACCGTTGGGCGATCACTGAGAATGTCTACTTTCTAATTTTACCACGAACGTAGCATGCCCAGTCAAGATGAGGAGCTTTTTTCGTGTTTAGGCCCCGAAGGATTCGATGAAGGTCGACAGTGGAACAATCTCAAGATCTGTGTTTGGACTGTCTGTGTTCCGCAAAAGTTTTTCCTCTCTGTTAGTTGGCGCGTCAGTGCGTTTAAATACACTGACTTTCACTTAGAGTTACTAACTCCATTGTCAGTTTGAAACCTGGATTAGCCGACTTTATTTCGTCTTTTCCCACCATTAGGTCTCCCTTCGCCATATGCCTGACCTGGAAGAGCGCTTTGCTGATCCCCACACCTGTCCGCTGTGCACCGCAACAGTGCCCGAGTCCGCTGCCATGCCAACGAGTCATCACCTCTCCGCCAATGGCAGCAGTGGAGGCGGCGGTGGTCTGTTCTCTCACTCAGTGTTCCGTCGCCTCTCAACGCCCAAATCGCCTACCCTACCCACCTCATCCTCCAGCTCCGGGGAGCGATCACCCCCAGGCGCCCTAGCAGTGCCCCGACTCATCGTCGCACCAGACGCGAGTGGTGGTCCCATCCATGGCGGTGGTTCGCGCACTTGTAGTCAAATGGTTATCGCGTTTAGATACCTCCTCCCTCGGCTGCTACTCATGCCGATCTACCAGATTCTTTATCTGGCGGACCTACTCGATGTGAGCGTCTTTCTCTGGCACGCTTAGCTAAGGGAAAGCGGACATCAGATTCGCTTTTAAATGGACGTTAAGTAGAATTAAGAGTTATTTGTTCCCTTTCACTACCACTAGGCTTATCTGAGACAGAACGTCATCAAAAATGGTGAAGATAACCGTAGTGTTTGACTACTTTTAAGGGCACTTGGCTAAATTTAGTGTTGTAGACTGAAATTCAACAATAAAGCAGCGATTTTAATGCGTTTATTCATCTCCTTGAGTGGCAATTACTCATGCTGGTACATTAGATACTTTATCTGTTGGGTTTGTAGAGGAACGATACCTTTTTTTGCTACAATACGATAAGATCAGGTTTATTCTTGATTGGAACTCGACTAGGGAGCAGAATTTGACATTTCTGTGTGGTGACGTTCCGCACAGAATTGTGGAGACGGCCATCAACGCTGTTTTTTTTTTAACTTTAATTCAAGTTGTAGATGTTTGAATTTCGTCTTTTTGATTGCTAACCTTCGATTTTACCGAGGTTAGCTAGCGTAGATAGCTTTACTGCACTTTTTAGTGAACAAATAACTTTCAATTTGCATGTTCGAGGTTTCCATATGCTGGCGATTCTCCCTCAATCCCCAAATATTGAAATGATGCCTCATTACAGAAATGGATACAGGTACAGCCACATAGACTCCAGTAAACCATTCACCAAAGTGGCCGTCAATCTTAATTGTTGTTTCTAGGTGGCTTGTAAACCAACTGAATCCGCTTTTTGCAGTCTGGTAGTATCAACCGTAACGTCCTTAGTGTCACTTATTAACACTCCTTTAGGCAACTCTCCGAGATGTCTACGTGGTACTAGCCAATGCAGCTCCATTTGAAAGAGCTGAGGAGCCACGAGTTTTGAAAATTCTCATGCCGATGGGAGCAATTTTTTAGGAGACATCGCATTTAAGAACCCGATAATTGCTTTCTTTGTCTGGATCCAGACTGTTGCTTTGTTCCGGAGACACTATGGTCAAATCGTGAGGAAGCATAACTCGATGTGCCTTTCTACTAGACTTGGATTATGAAAGTACTGGATTTGTTCCCAACGGACCAAATGCGTGTCAGAGGTCAGGATATTTTGTCCGGTGTTAAATACAAACAAATTGTGTTCTATATGGGAAATGATGAACCTTTTTGCCCTCTGTACTAGTTCCAAAGCTATAAATGCAATAAACCGCATCTCTTTATTGCACGTTATTACCTCGTTCTGCGCCCAGATTGTATGGAATCCATAATTTGGTCAAAGTGTAACGGAAGCGATTTTAGACGGGCAAGTAGTTAAATTATGACGCTAAGATCCATCCCAGTCACTTGGATTAAGCTCCTTCTCCTCCCTCTGCCGCTGGTCTTCAAAGCATACTTCTTTGGGCGTAAGGACTTCCCCATTAGGTAATGAGGAGGATGGCATAGTCAAGTGGCTCTCTGGTATGATTTTCGTTGACGTTTCGTAGTAATCCCTGTGTCACTGCTTTTGTCATTTTCTGCATCGCAAATTCATCCTAACTTCCAAAAATGCCAGTAATAGACATTTCATACTGTTTTATACAGTGACTTTCAGAGTAGTCAGCATACGAATAGAAAAGTGGTAGAATGATTGTATTATTAGCTTTCCGCTATTGTAATGTGTTGCTAGTTCAGTAATCTGAATTACTTTTTTAGTGCTGTTATCCGCGCTTTTGTTGTGATCTGTGGTAGTGAAGGCTCACGTCATGCCAAGTTGGATGGAGTTCCGGTCGAGTCCTTTTGAAGCTGGCTTTAATAATCTGAGATAATGATTATACGGGAGCATGAAGTGGACAGAAGGCAGTCGCTCCGGATCACGTGGCATACATTATTTTCCTCCGGTACCATGTAATCCAAGTGTATGTTTTTTGTCCTACCACAACTTGGAATTTCAGGAAGCACATTCACCTATCAATACCGTGCTTTATTTAGCATATGTTTGGCAGTGGGCACCTTCAATTCTGTGGGAATCGTTTTAGCCGAAAAATGGAAAGAAATACATCAATGGTAAGGGGATGCGCCTTGTCACCCCGTAGTCTGCTGCCAAATGGCTCTTTACTCGCCGTTCTTGAGGACACTTTGACTTTTGAAATTGATAGCAGAAGTCGATTTTATTAACTCCCAATTCTTAGCAGCAAGGAGAAATGTATGAAGGAGGCACAAAGGCATTAGTCCGTCCGGCTTTTTGGTCACCCAATATGCTGTGACGGTTTTCCAGCTTTCTGGCGCCATCAAAAATGCCACAGAAAAAGCTGTAAAGTGTGTGATTGAAAGGAAGTACAAGTTGCAAACGGTTGATTCTCAGTACGCTTTCTTAATTAATAAAGGCAAATGTCTTATTTTTTCCGTTTTGTCCGAAATTTTGCTTTTATTAATGACCGCTGTCATTGAGATTTTAAACGGGTTTTTTAGTGTGCTTCAATAATGTCGAAATACTCCAAGTTAATGTGCTATATTTTGACAACCGACAGTGTTTAGACAGTATTTGCCCCAAATAGGCCATAACTGATATCTCACGCTTGGGTCAAATTGTCAATGGACAATCCTCGGAGGCAGAACCCCAATTCATTTTTACCTGGTTGGATGTGACACATTTGTGACGTGCAGATTCAGGTGGGGAAATCGGGGCCATTGACTCGACTTTTAAGATAGGTTGAAGTAACGAAAATTCTCACTACTACTGAGATTTGAGATTCCTCTATGAAATAATTGACGCTTCGAATGCAAGATCTCTGAAGGTGTAGAGATGCGTTCTTCAAAGGCTTGTTACTTCTCTTGTTTGAAGCTAATTCATGTTTAACTGACAACCCTCCCCAAAGCTGGTGTTGCATTCATGAGCTCGGTTGGTCCAGACAATCGGTAGTAGCCAAATTACTGGACCTCCTCTCCATAGGTTGGAGGGTCAAGCATCTCATCACTGCTGAAGATAGTTTTATCGTGAAAAATTTGGCATCACAAATACAGGCCTTCTAAACACTCAAAACCGTGTTTTAATGGAGATGTGTAACTTTTTTTCAACGTTCGATTACATCTGGCCAACAGTCCTCGTCAGTTTTTCTACTTTTCCTGGGGTACAAAGCTAAACTGAGTATTTTAGGGATGGAAGCTTGGAAACTTCATTGGTGTTGAAGAGGAGCTCTTTTATGACTCTGCTTCCTTCCCCTCTCCAACAGGAGTTGTGTACCTTCCCACATCAGGATGCCCAGGAGCAGGCTATCCTGCGCGATACCGCTTCGATGCTCTACAAGACACGCAGGTCGGTGGCGCAGGAGCTGGCTCACGCCACCGAGACCACGGCTTGGATCCACACCCACCTGCCACGACTGAGCCTCCTCCTCGAGACACCCCTCTCCACCAAACCCGCTTTCCTCCTCCCTGCGGAAGCTCATGTTCATCTGGCCGAGGTCATCGCTGCCGCGAAGAACGCCAGCAGCAATAACTGCGACATAGCGCACTGCCGACTCTCTGTTAACGACTACATCATGTGTAGGCAAAATGTTGCTGCATTCACTTAACCTAGTGATTTAGACAACAAGCTGTCTTAGCCCAAGTCTACAGAATCGTGCGGGAAGATTTCAAGTTAAATCAGTACTTGACTTCATCGGTAAGCACAAAGACGGACGCTACTGTTACAGTGCCACAAGTGATTTTTGGTGGCAAATTTGCCCTACTTCGAGTACCGGTAGCCGGTTTACATGCCGAGGGCCAGACCAGTCCGTGCAAAGCGGTAGAATGCATGCGTGGGACAGTGTGTCCTGGTAGAACCTCCTTTTGAACGAGGACGCAAAGCCCGTGGGTTTTCGTCACCACGTATATTGACGTACTGTGATGAAACATTCAATTGCTGATAAATGGAATATTTGGATGCTTTGAACGTTTCAAAGAAACGATCCCATCCGTGGAGGGTCCGCTCCAAGCCACAACATAGCGGTCATTCTTGTGAATGTGGAATGAATGTCGCCGTAAAATTGTATAAAAATACGAACATTCGTGTTGGAATGGTGGATTCACTCATTCACAATTATTGGCATGTTGGGTACTAACACGGATTTCCTCGGAGCATTGATGACGATGTGAAAGAGGCTGTTCTAGGATAGTTCAGGCAGCCTGATATTTTCATGTGAAAGTTATAAAGGAATTAGGGCACCTGATCCGAGTCACTTCCTTACTTGATTTGGCATGTGATAGTCTATTGATAATACCAGGAAAATGTGATAATTATCACTTGCGCCTTGAATAAATATCATCAAGGGAGTAGGGATGACGAGGTTAGGGACGCAGCTGTATCTACCTCTTCTATTCGATCCTGATTAAATTACATATCTCTTTAGGGCAAGAGGTTTGTCTTCTTGATCTTCTTCCTATTTGAGTTGCTTTAGGTAGGTGGGTCCCTGTTGTAACTGTTATGGCATCTTCACAAATTGGCCAATTCATGTGTGAATAATTGCATCTACGGTGCACTATACGCCTAGACACACACCCAAGGCAAGCATAATCTCCCAGGGATGAAGCAGTGTTTGCCTCGGAAGCATGTGGTGGGTAATGGATGGATTGGCTGGGGATAACCAATGTTATGCTCGTTTCCTCTAACAAATACCGGAATTGGAAAGCATAAAGGGCCCTTATCCTCACAGTTTAGCCATTCAGTCGGCTCCTTGGAAAACAACTTAAACTGGACAGCTTACTTTTATCAAGTATTTGAAACTCGTTGTCATCTACTATTATGGTATGCGCGTGGGTGGGTGGAACCGATCGGCTTACTCTTTCACGGCATCTGGCCGATTTTAACTTGCTAATTACGACATGTGACTTGCTGTTATCGTGAAAAGCTGAGAATTTCTGGTTTTGGTTTATCATCGTCTGGTGATTATCTCCGGGATCACTCTAATTGTTTAAGCCACTTAATGCTGCGTGGTAGGCTCTGCTACCGCATGCCACAACATAATTGGAACTGAGTTGAACGTTTCCTCTCTCTCTCAGCTGGCGTCGTTCAAGTGCGGCAGAATCCAGCCAAGACTAGTCTCTCTGATCGTGTAGCCTACCTCTTCACCGATTGCCTCCTCCTGCTAAAACGTTCTGGACAGCAGCGTCGGGTGGGTTGCAACACCCTTACCAACGTCGCTATGGCAGCAGCCGCAGCCCTGACCAATCCTTCCTCGACTAACTCAGCTGCCTCCGGCAGTGGTCTGGTCCTCAAAAAGGGTGTCCATTTGGCTCATTTCCACCTCATCGACCTAGGGATGCAGATCAATCCCGAGAGTGGTGGTAAGGATTAAAACTGCTACGTACTAGATTAAATCTCCCCAATGCGGTCTCCTAGACCATCTCATTGAGGCATGGTCTTCGCCACGGATCTAACATCTAGAGTTAGCAGTGATCAGAAAGTCATGAAAACAATACGATGACCGAATTGTAACAGATTACGAGACCTGCTTAATTAAACCGATCAACACCTTTCAACAGTGTTACACCACTTCGTCATGTATTTTCCAGTTATCCTGGTCATACATTGTCCAGCTAAGACAGCATTATCTTCACTGGTACAGAAGCGGCCTTTCTGTTTGAACTGGAGTGCTGGCGCGATGTGATAGTAGTGTCGCGTCATCACCAAAGCATGAAATCGGAGCAATTGAAGAGGCAACCGGAACATCCACCCTTCTCTACCCTCTCGTTACCCAAACAGGGCAGCGCCGTCAGTCTTGCTGCTCTCACTCAGCCACCTGCTCATCGACTCTCCGGCTCCTCCACCGACCTCAACACCCTCTTTGACGACGCCCCTGCCGCTACCTCCACTGGTGCCTACATCGGCGAGACCATCGCCAATTCCTCCGCTCCCGCTAAACGCATTGTCTTCAGCCTCAAAACTCCCCAGGAGAAAGCCGATTGGCTTGCCACACTCATTGGAATTCAGCGGAAAAGGTGAGAGATTAATGCACACTCCTTCTGACTGTTAACTAAACCCTCTGCACCGTTTGTAGCATCTTCCAACGCTACCTCCGTGAGCTGCCAAAACAAGAGATCCCCTTGATTCTTCCCGATCCAGACCGGTATTGGTGAGCTCCTGAGACGCTTTTACGCCCTCACATGTATAAGTAGAGATGAAAAGGCCTTGTTTCTCCTTGCACAACAGCTTCTCAACACCCGATGCCTCGAACAACATCCTCTTTGAACCGCCGAGAACAGACAGCAGTGCGGAGATCGCCGTGATCCGAGCTGCAACCATCAACAAATTGATTGAACGAATCACCTCACACACGTGCTTCGATAGTAGGACTATTCGCACGTTTCTACAAGTAGGCTTCCACAGTAACTCGGAACATCCTAACTGGGTGGAAGCTAATGGCTGAAATTGTATTTGTAGACTTATCGACGGTATTTAACAGCTTCCGAGTTGGTGGAATTGCTGATTGAGAGATTTAAGGTGCCACAACCGGACTTTGAGCGCGAGTTTCGTGCATCGTTGGCCAACCACAGCAGCAGCAACACGAGTGGTTCTGGGATCGACGACAACGCGAGATCCTTCTCCGATATTGCATCTCTTGTATCTTGCATGGAGCTGCGTTTCAATTCTGCCTACAAACGACGCATTCAGTACAGGTATTTTGAATACTTCTTGCCTTTCGACCAGCTGACGATCCTGTAGTCTCTCAACTTTCAATTCCTTTGGGGGTCCCACTCTCGCTACTCCGACACAGTTAGGGTTTGCTCTCTTCAGAACTGACCCCCAAGATAATCTTCATTGGTACAGACAACTTTTTGATAGTCCGTTATCTTCGCCAAGCCTATTCACAATTGCCAGTCTATGCTCAGGCTCCATTTCACTGCTGCGGCCACCAACAATGAAGCGGACACTAATCCCTCAAGTACATGTGTCCATAATTGTTTTAAAATTTGTCATACCGAATGTTTACAACATGTCCTTTCACTACAACTGTGACCTACTTGCTGAAGGTCATTATTTGTTCTTGTTTTTATCGATTTTTGGCAGTAGCTCTGCACCGTTTCAACGCAGTCGACAGCGGTGATAAATAATGGGGCTCTACGATCCGCCTTAGATTGTATTACACATGAAGAATTGTGAATACATTCATCGTGTTGCATTGTTTGTCGGTCATTTCTGGGAGCTCCGGCGAATATTTGTAAAATCTTTGAATGTGGTTATTACTTAACGGTCGACTCGCTATTTTCGGCTGAAAATGAAAATCTACCAGACTGACGGCTTTGATTTTTCGTTGATTGATTCATCTTCCGGTTGACTTTGGTTTAAAATACGAGTCTAAACGCGTGATATTACATTGCATCTTGTTCTTCAGGGTCCTAAGTTTCATCAAGAAGTGGGTGCGAAATCCCTCCTACTTCAAGGTCGATTTCGCAGACAATCCAGATCTGCAGCGTCGACTGGAGCAATTCCTCGGTGGCATTGATGCAGTGCCATCCTTGGCCGAAAATGTATCGGCCATTCTACGCTGCCTCCATGGCGATCGAACAAAAGTGGTGCAGGTCATTCGACAATGCGCTCCCGAAAAACTCGACCTCGGATTGGCTCTCACCTTTGACCGTGTTCGTATCACCAATGTGGGTGTTTTGGGCACTCTCAATTGACCAATTGAGGAAAACTCAATTTAATATTCCATAATCCAAACTCGTTACTGAGGGAAGGGACAGAAGTCCCATCTGACTAGCCCTTTAAGTGTCATTTCATATCCTTTCCATAGGTCGTTCCTCCTCCTCTTCGTGCCTAAGGCCGACTAGAGGGAGTTTTTTCCCACCCTGAACGATTAAGTACTCAACACTGATTTTGTAGGTCCATCCTCTGGAGCTAGCTCGCCAAGTGACCCTCTACGAGTGGGAGCTCTACTCGCGAATTGAATTCTGCGAGGTCAATGGAAGCGAGAAGAATTGGGGCGTCAATATGCGGCGCTCTTTGGACTTCTCGAACAAGGTGAATACTTTGTGTAGATTTTACAAGCTCCAGATTATCGTAGCTGAGATGATCAGGCTTGGTTTCATACAAAATACACTAGATTAGTGCAAACAAGTTTGACGTCCCGAGACTGCCTTAAAGACGAAAGAAGGCATAATACTTGGATAGAATACGAAGTTACCGACTTAGGAAAGGGCTGCTGACACCGCTCGGAGGCGATGTCACCAGGTGGAAGCATAAGCAAAGAGTTTCTTATTTTGGTTCTATGAATTTGGAGATTGTTTACTGTTTTTTTTTTTTATTTCAAATGATTAATTTTTGTGCCTCTTCGGTGTGGGGGAAATGTCAGTTGTTCTGACATGGCTAGGCATTTCCTTTTCCACATTTCTCACATTATCACAACCATTGTTTTGTTGGACGCCCTTTCAGGGCTTGTGATGTGCAAAGTCAAGACGCCAATTTTGGGGCCAAGTTCTTGTATTCTTGAGAATGCTACTTGCCAGGCTCTCGGAGGAGCACCGACCACCACAGCTGACAAAAGATGTGCTATAATTAGAGTCATCCTGAATATTTACATTTGTTTTAATGTTTCCAAACTAAATCAATCTTTTTTCAACAAAATCTGTTACGAAAGGTTGGCATAAAACGATAAGGAACACGTGTCACATATTTGTGACGTCTCACTTAGGTGAGAAAATCGGTACGTGAGTGTATAATATAATGTTCATATAGCAATACCAACTCTTATCAACCATCCTAGCCGTAACCTTGTGCAAAACTGTTGCCAATTTATTTGATTAATGAGGAAGGACTGAGCTTTTGTTATCGTTGTTTATTTACTGCAAACAACAAATTCGGCGATTCCAATCTCGCCTCCTCCCTGCTGGCTATCACGTTTAGCCTTCCTTGTTGCGAAGCAGTTACGTAATTGTTTTTTATATTTAAATTTGTAAATTATGTGACAAAAAGACTCACAATCTAAAATTATTGCTGGCGTAAGGAGGCCTCCCTTTCAAGAGGTAGCGTGAGGAACACGGTTTGGAAGTGGTGTTGGTTCAACGCTCAAAATCATGTTCAAAGTAGTGATAAAGAAAATATAACAAAAAAAGTGTATGAGATAATTTCACAAAAGGAATATCAATTACTTGTAGTTGAGTGTTTCTTAAGTTGTCAGGTTACTGGCGCCTATCAGGTGACCGAAAGAGTTGGTGTGGTTCTGGGTGTGACCCTCCACAATGTCTCGTCGTAACTTGGAGGCACTTGTGAAATACGATTATTTATGTGTTCTGTTGGGAGCAAAAATGGGCGTTAACAGCCCTATTGTGGTCTTCACTTCATTTCCCCCCATTTGGAGCCTTTTAGTGGGCGTGTGACTCGAGTTCCAAGGCTTCGAGAGGTGCTTTCTCCTCAAATTTGCTGTAAACCTTTTGGAAAATGTTCGATACGATGTGATTTCTAACCGTATTGCTACGAATCAAATGTCTTAATAATTCTAGGTGATCCAGCTGACAAATCACGTGGAGTAATGCCAGGAAGGAAAGACCCCTTTTATTGTTGATAATGCTGAAGTCATGTTTTGCCTCTGGTTGAAGTCTTTGAAGGTCAGTGCGTGAGTAACAACTTCAAGGTATGTTTACTGCTAGTGGTGATAAAACAAGTTTATAGTAGCCGCAGCTGCTAGGCTAATGGGTACCACTTGCATCCGCTAAGGGGAGATTCCAACAAGCTTCAAATGCTCCCAATTTGTCGTTCATGCGTTTTTTTTTTTTTTTTTTTTTTTTTTTTTTTAATATGAGAACGAGTTGCATATTTAATTCTGCCGACTGACTGAGTGAATAAATGACTGGATGGCTTGTGGTGGGTAATGAATTCCACATCGCAACGGTGGTTAGGCAGGTAATCACATCTGCGCATTCTCCCCAAAACATCCCCCAAATAGAAGGTGTGGGTGAAGACCTGCGATTAGTCAGTCGGTGGGAAGGAGGCGGAATTTGTACGCGGACATAAGTAACCTGTCGGTAAATTAGCCCCCCTTGGCACTTCACTTGAAATGGGAGTGAGGGGGTGGGAGGGAGATAATGCCTTAATTACCTTTTCACCCTTGTTACTGCCTTGTTGATATATCTTCAAGGTGGAAGTGATGATTGCCGCCCATTCTTGGCATTGCCTCCAGACGAACATGTGGGAATTGAAATTGATATCTTTATGAAGTGGAATCGGTTAGTTTGTTTCTCGACAGGATTAGATTAGATTCTTGATTGTAATATTATCCAATTCATTTCAGGCAGTCACTTTTAATCATGGTAATTTTTATGGGGTCAGTGCTTTTCGGTGGTCCTGAGACTGCTTAAGCTGGGGCTATGGATTATAAACCGGTAAAAGGTCTGTCGATCTCGGCAGTACTACACGCTGTCATAGGTCAGCAGCTTCCAGCTACCCTCAATCTAGCTGGGCCATAGCGTGGTAATTGGAGACGGAATATGCGGGGATAATATCTACAGAAAACTTGGAATGCTTTAAAGACGGCAATGCATAAGTTTGTCCGCCTATCAGAGACGTGGCGCTTCCCTTCACAGCCTTCTGGGCTTCAGTCATTTGTGTGAACAAGCATTTGGAGCATGGAGATCTGGTCCTGAACGCCCAACTAACCCATAACTTTCCATGACTCGAGAGATGTGACGTGTGTACACATTCATAGAAAGGGAATGGACTGTCGTTTTCCTTTCGCATCCCTGAGAGTCTCTCACAGACCAGCCTTTCAGCACCGATGACAAAGTGAAACAAAGTGTCCTATGATATTTCAGTGGTACCGACAAATCGTTTTGTCTCCAGGCTCTGTAGACATTGGTTAAATGTCGGAAGACTAATTGGAATGCGTTGCTATTTCTCATGGAAGATTTACCTATATTTGCCTTCATTTCTTGCAGTTTCTCAAGTGGTTGATCTGGAGCATAATGTCGCATTGCGGTATGGAGGATCGGGGTTTGGTGATGCAACGCGTCTTGGACCTTTTGATGCTCTTTGAGGCTCTTGGTAACCTTCAAGGCACTCAGGAGGCTAGAGCCGCCCTCCACAGCTCACCTGTCCATCGACTCTCGGAGACCTTCGATGTGAGTCCTTTCATTTGCTACTGGGCACTGAAGTATGTCGCTTTGTGATGGTTCGTTCAAAATATTGGCATGAGTTGCGTTGAAATACGGTGAAAATTTGGGTTGCATTGTTGATGTTCGTCGAACTCCTTTTTTTTTAGTGTCCGTTTCTTTCTGTCCACACTACTGAAATTGATTATTTTGGGATCAGTAGTTTAGTACTTGAGCCTAACGGATGCGAGTGCTCTTCTATAGCCACATTCTGCGTTGCCTTAGGTCCTTTATTATTTGCTACCTATCACCCTTATCACTATCTTTACCACTCGTCGTTCTGTGAGGTCGCTATATTTAAATCACACCAGCATCCTCCTCCCTTCGTCATTGTCTTTCTCCACGTGCCAAAGCCAGATATTGCGGGCTTGATTTGGCCGAGAATGCGGTTTATTGTGTAGTACATTTGTGGTTACAAGGATTATTTAAATGTGGCGGACACATCAGAAGGACTGCTGTCGTTCATTGTGTCATTTGGATTTGTCCAACATTTGTCAAGTCTTATTTGCTTTTGCGTTTTATTTCTTTAGCTTCTATAAAGGCACCTCCTTTGACAGGCTGAAATCACCGTATGGAAGGGTTGGGTGAATAATAGTCCGAATGGAATGAGTTGAGTGTTGAAACCGCGTAACTATGCTTTTGAGATTGATATAATCTGTTGCTCAACTAAATGCGAAAACATGATATAGTCAATCTCTAATTTCCTTCAAAAAGCGTTGTATTGAACATCACTTTAAAAGGTTAGAGGTGTTTTGCACTACTAATTCCCTCTACCGAGTTGAATTATTTGTGATTTTTTAATAAGGTCATTTGCAACTTTCCGTTTGATTTGTAACGAGAAATCGTAAATTTTGCAACATTTTTAGATCCGAACTATTCGGATAGTCACCAAAGAAGTGGATTCCTGTGGCCTCCTAATTTCCATTACTATGACGATAATAGTATATCTTCCCGTTTGGTGACTAAAAATGTCTTTCGATGCCACATAGCTTTGTTTTAACACACTCGCCTCCAGCGTCACATATACGTGACATCGTAGTTTCCTCATCTAATGTATGGAACTGTGACACCTGACAGCAGCAAGTTATGTTTTTTGTAATAATGGACTGCATCAAACTGTGTCACAGACGGTCCGCTTAAGTTTTACGCAATGCGAGAGATACAGGATGTGCATGGTATGAGAAGAATTACGATGTCTGCAGTTGAATCGTTCATTCTGGTAGCGCGGGTGTTTGTGTCAGATTTGAACAGTGAGACGTGTGGACTGTGGCGGTCGAGTTTGCCTCTGAAACTTGTTGGCAGTAAACGTGTTGAAGCTAGTTTGACTATTCAATTTCATGCGGGAAAATGCTCATATAGCGCCCCGAGTCCTTCTTGAATCCGAAAGAAGTTATAGTGCTAGCGCATAAATTGCATCTCCAGCGTACAGAAGGACTAGGGGAGGGGTACTACCGCCACGGTTCTGATGCCATGCCACCGAGCAAGGGTACCACGGCGAAGCCTCAGGTGCCTCTGTAGCTAAACAATCAACTGGGATGAACTGAGAATTTACTAACTTAGTTTACTATTTGATTTTTGAGGTGCGTTTCGGAAGTCATTGAATCTCTAAAACTTCGACTTCGAGGTCCATATTATCAAACACTCTTCAGCGGTTTGTCATAATGATGTTCCTTCGTAGTATTGTTCGCTCTACATGGTGACGAAGAGTTCCGCGTTCACTGGTCTTTTAAATAGTCCTTATGCACTTCGCCACTAGCGTCTTTGATAATGGATACCACCGATGGGTCGCTCGTGTTACGGCGTTGATAATGGAGACTTGGAGGTCTCCTTTCCCAGGTCGATCCGATTATACCTCCAAGGAGGCCTTCCAATCCAAAACTTGGCAAACGTTTCATTCTTCATTGTGAGCTGCCATAGAGGTGAAGAAACAAAGATGTGTAATATGCATTTGATCCAAGATCGTCCCCACCGTACTGTCACGAGTTGGTTCTATTGTTCATGTTTGCTAAACAGAGTTAACTTCTCCCACACCATATTATTGTTGAGATGGTTCATTTGCTTATGGGCGGATTGTATTTTACTCACGCCTAGGTGCTACTAGCTAAGTCACGCGCGCACCATCGCGTGGTGTTGGAGGCGCTTCGGCCGGCAGGCAAGCTGGAGGAAGATTTGTTGGCCTCACCGGAGGACTACATCTACGACTACCAACACCGCATGCATAGGATTGACCCACCCGCGGTGCCCTTTATCGCAGTAGGAGAGCAGACGCGTCTCATCCACTTGGAACTCAAACTTCCTGACTACCTACCAGGAGGCAGTAAAGAGGAGCCGCTGATTAATTTCTCTAAGTGTCACCAGATTGCCGATCTGAAGGAGCGCTATCTCTCCTTTCAGAATATACCTTTTAATCTACAACCCGACCCTGTCATTCAAGTGAGCTTTGGCCGGTTGAATTCGTGCTTTTGTTAGGCGTCACGTATGCGTGACGTATAACCAAGTCAATGTGTGCAACAGGAGAAATTCGCTGGCGTAGTAAACATTATATTCAGGTTTTGCTGATTCGGTTGGATGACTATTTTTCAACAAATCTCGTTAAAAAAGCACCCGATTTTCACTTATCTTGAGTTTTTGAATGATTTCAGGCTGGGTGTCGTTCAGCTGTCTACCAGTAACAACAGTGTTAGAGAACTTCATTACTGCTCCTGTGTTTCAGGATTTCTTAAAAAACCTGGATCCCCACGCTCTGGCTGGCGTAAAGGATGAGGCCGAATTCGAAGACCTGATGTACCAGCAATCCCTGTGTATTCAACCCCGAGAAGGAGCTACCGTTGATCTACGCAATTTCCCTTCTGCGGAGGGCTCCATGGTACTTGCTTCAATCAAGCCATCCTTTTAACTCAAATGGGAAAAAAAAACAGGTTTAAATATTGTCATTTGCTACTCGGCGAATTCGCTTGGATCACCATTTACCCCTTTTCGAATGGAGAGGGCTTGATATGTCTACCCTTATATTTCGATTCGTTATTGGCATTCGAAAAGTCAAGCTTTTGACTACCATCCTTCAGAATGCACTCTACGCATTTTGGATTTTGGAGTCAACACATGATTGAATGGTTGGAGATAATGCCTTATGCTCCGTGTTGCCCTAGTGATAGTTCTCTGGGCTGCAACAGATTACTATCGCCCTTTGCTGCCATTCCCACCAGAAAATTGTGCAAACCAACGTCAAATGGTATAGGCAGTTGGGAAGTTAAAATGGGTCAGAAATGGAGGTGACTCTGGCTAGATTGTTCGCTTTCATAAGGGGAACATTGACAAGCCTGTCTCTCACTGAGAATAGGTCAGATTGAAGTTGTGTGTATCAAATGACATTTATTTTTCAATTGAAATTAGAATCATCAGTTGACAGCAACGGAGGTGCGCATTGGGAATTTGCTAAGTGCCACTCCGATCGATGTGAACATGAAGGCGGCCTTCAAGGAGTTTCGTCAGCTCCTTGCAATCACCTCTCTCTCATCAGACGCCAAGTTCGACTTCTCCACCTCCGCTATGCTACCGAGTCACGCACGTGGTGGCAGTTTGGGTCGTGGACCCAAGTCTGGTAAGGCGGCATTTCCTCACTCCTCCTCACCCAAACAATATATTGCTTCAACACTCTTGTCTTGGGATGTGCTTTTGGTATAGTATCGGTCTTTCCATTTCCCCATTGTCATTATTTTTAAAAGCCCAACTTTCTGGCGCCTAAGTTATCCCTGAGAATGTTGTAAGGTTTACGAGTCTGGAAACGGCTTTGTTGCAAATGATTCGCTTAATCGTGGCTCTGCGACACTGATGTGCTAGGCAAAATGTCGTTTAACTTTATAGTTATCTTTGTAACTCTTAGTATACAATCTTTCGACCCCGGCATTGCAAGTCTTGGTGAATTTCAATCACCTGCAAGACGAAGACTAAGAGGATATAATGAATTTGCATCGTAGCGAAAATGTTTCCAGCTTCCTTCATGGTAGTCTTCAGCATCCACATCATCCTCTTTCTGGAGTAGCTTCCCAAATATGGTTAGTACTTGAAATTGTGATTCCTCTGGGTGGCACTACAGAACTGTAGAACTCCTCCATTACTCGACCGGGCGAGTGCGCCATGCTCCTCTTTGCAGACCCTCTCTGTTCACGCGGTTCCTTCCACTTTGCATTGCAAATGTGCCGCTTTAAGATGGAGCAGCTTTTTTTCCCCTACCTTTCCTACAGCTCGCGACCAGCTGAGTGCATCGCGCTCGGCCTCCTCGGCCGAAGGGAGCAGTCGTGTGTCACCAGCACCGGCGATAGAGACTGGCGTCCCGCCACCACTGCCACCGAAGCCCATGCTGCCACTATCGACCCCGCCACCACCACCACCTCTGCCACCCTCGCTGCGCACCAGTCCCATGCTGGGTTCTCGTGTCTGCCGAGAGGACGGGGCAGATGCGGAGTCCGGGGTGGAGTTGGAGGTGATGGAGTTGAGCATTGATGGAGGAGACTACCTTAAGGCTGGTGTCGCTGCCGTCGCCCCTCCCCTTCCTCCACGTGCCAGCACTTCGTTTCCCTCAGAAAAAATTGCCGTTGGTGCTGTCGAAAATGCGCGGGGTGGGTGACTCATGTGGAGTTCGTAGTTGGCCTTTTAGCGTATTCGCTACCACTGTCGCTTGTATACGACGTCATGGTTTTCCTTTCCGACTCATGCGTCACATCTATGCATAGGACGATTGCTGTCACATTAGATTAACGGAGTGTTTGGACTTTGATCCTCCATTTTCCACTGATTCCATGGTTACAGTAGATTCTAATTTACTCATCAGAACCACTGTAAGGTAAAATGTCCTCTCGCTCGCTATTCTTTCAGCCTGACTTTAGAATACTTTGTCGCATTTGAGCTATTCCTCACTACGTTGCAGGGCGCTCAACTTTAAAGAGGGCTTGGAGATCAAAAGCGTATTTGCGTGAGGCCCGTGTTACCGAGTATGGAGACCAAGCTACTAGTGGTTGAGAAATTGATATCATTTGACCGAATTAAGTAAACAAAACCCTAAAATGTTTTAGAAGAGGTTGTTGAAGTATCTGTACTGCTGTACTTCGTATTGGATCTGTTAAAGATGAAAGCGGAAGCAGCGTTGGTCATGCCTGAATGTGTCGTGTGCGAATTTCTTTCTGGGATGCAAACTCCTTTTACGGTGTAGCCTGACTTTGCACATTCTAACGTTCACTAAAGAGAACCAGTGCTCTATCAAGGACGGAGCATATCCTAGGAGTGCAATTTTTTTCCTATCGGTCCATGTGCTCAGTTGAATGTTTGCGTCACCCTCCTCTCGGATGTGCTGATTGCAGAGCCCCTCAAACCTTCAGCTACGTTAACGGCTAGAGTAAGTGAAGGATAGTTTGTGTACTGATTTGTGCGAACCAAAGAAGGACATCTGAACATGTCCACGTTGGGTGTCGATGTTCATGCAATAAACTTAAGGCGAAGCGAGTTGTGTATTTCAGTCTGCTGACTGAGTGATTTGTGGTGGGTACTGATTCTCGTATCCCTACGTTTGTTGAAAACGAGTAAACACGTCATCTACAAATCCTCCCTAAAACATCTCCCAACTAGAAGGTGTAAGAGAAAAACCTCCTCTCGTCTTAAGAAAGTGCCGCGATTAGTCAGTCGGTGGAGAGGCGGACAAATTAGTACAAGCAAGCATAACTAATTCGTGGAAAGACTCGCGCCTCTTTGCACTTCATCCGGATCGGCAGTGAGAGTAGAAGAGTGGAGAGTAGAGAGGAGGAGTGAGGTAACGTCCAAATCACCTCCTTATTCTCAGAAGCGCCTTGTTGATATACCTCCAAGATAGAAATGATGACTAGTGCGCATTCTTGGCATAGGCAACAGACGATCACATGAATAGATGGGAAATAAGGGTGAGGGGAGGAAATAGAGGTGGTCTGGGTTGGGTTGTTTACTTCCACAATTGGAACACTTGATAAAAGTGGAATTGGGAAAGGAGGAGATCGTGAAACATAGTGTAAACTCCCTAAGAAGCTTTCCGCAGCTTGTTCTTGAGCAAGTAGCCTTTGCAGGTTCGTAAATCTGTAAATTTATCTGATTCCAGAGGGTGTCCTCAAGTCATGTTAGGCTTACCTCAACATTGACTAGTTTCGACTGAATCTTGTGAATGGCGTCTGCACGTTTCCTTCCAGAAGTTGCTTTATTACCAACATGCAGTAGTACTTGACGTTAATCGGACTTCTCTGCCACTGGGATGAAGCCTGAACAAGGGACGATAGAAAAGGTGGCACAATTGACATATTACTCCTCACCATCATAGAGTTGAAAATTGTGATCAAACCATGCTTCGATGATACATTTTGTGATTGGTGTCCTCACGGGCCTTCCTTACAGACGTGGAGTTCTCACCGCACCGCAGTGAAGAGCACTACTATTCCCGAGGCGGTGTTGGCGGCGCGGTTCAAACCACGACTTTGGCTGAGCGATGGCGTTGCATCGGCGGAAGACATGAGGCGAATTTAGTAGAGGCGTCGGTCAGTGTCAGTGTAGGCCGGCCGCTACCTCCTCCACCACCTAAACCGTCGATGCATCGCACCTCCCTCCCGCCCCTCTCGGACCAAGGCGATGGTAAGAGTGATGCGTGCCTTCTCGAATCGAGCCACTTCCTATCTATCCGCCCTCATTTACAGTTTCTTACTTGATCATTGGGGTCGGGGTAGGGGGTGTTGAAAATGCCGGTGTTAACATTGCTTGTTCAAGAGTGAACTAGATTCTCCCATTAACTCGTTTATCACGACTGCCACACATGTGACGCGTCCCCCATCTTTCCAACAACTAGTTCAAAATGGTGTTGCGGTTGAGTTTAAAACATGAAAGAAGAAATGCACTGTCCCTGATCTTGGGATAACCAGATTTTTTGTAATTTGGGGCAGAAGCTGCATGGATCGTTCGGTAGTCTGATCGAGCATTTGGGAGTGTGGTCAAAACTCCTTTGCGATTCTGGTAGCGGTTGTGCTAGTGGGTGCTGTCCTCAGTGGTGCCCTTAGCTTGCTTTCTTTCTCAAGTGATCAACAAAACCGATTATTCCCTCAAGCCCTCACCTAACAACAGTTAACACGACTATCGAACTAAGCACTCTTCACCGAAAAGTAAACCACAACCACTCTTTGTCCACCCGATCTTGGCTCCTTCCGCATCACCTGATTTGCAGTATCTATCTTTCAAGATGTCGCGCCGGAGCTACCCTTACGCACCAATTGTCTCCCACGAAGTCAAGTCACCTCACCCACCACCGCTGCAGTCCTTGGTGCCAACCCAGACTGGAATCCTCCGCCCCTGCCACCGAAGAAGCACCCCTCTTGACGACCTCCATTCCCCCGTCTCCTCCCCTCGAGTCTTTCGCTTCATCCATCTGCATTGACTGTACACTCGCATCCAATGTAAATTATGCAGGACAGGCCCCCTCCTCCCCCCCTCCCTCTATAACTTTATTCTCCATTCAGATTTAGGCGAGACTGAGAAGGAAGGCACGGGTTATGAAACACATTGAATACATTGCAATAGTACAAAAAAAACAAGTTAACACGTTTTGGCTTGTACATATACAGGGTCTGCTGTGAGCAAGTGGTCGGCGGAGGCACGATAGGAGGGGAGACGCGGTCACAAACCGAGGCGCTTGGCCAGGCGCTGCCGTACCGTAGTCTTGCCCCTTCGAGCTGAAATGGGGGCAGACTTGAGCATAAAGTTGTCCCGCCTTCACAATCCTCGGGGCAAAGTTGATTATCCAATGTGGAGTAGCGTTTGTCTTCATTTCAGTTATTCTTGTCAAGACTGCTTAAATTTTGTATGCGTAGGAGGGTTGAATACACACCCACCTATAAATAGCTTTACCCGAGTTAAAAAAGGGCGGCAAAACGCAATGCTCCGCATGACCTTGAACACTTACAGTGGAATAAAAACTCTGGTGTGGGTTTTTTAGCACCAGAAATAACGCAACTTCTAAACTGTAGCCCCGCTATCAGTGCCACCTCCATGGGCGCAAAATCAATGGGAGAAATTACTCAGCTCCTGTTTTAATGTACGGAGTGAATGCCTGGATGGATTCTCGAACCTGACAATGGCTACAAGGTATCGCCTTAATTAGTGGAGGACATTGTGGAGTGATGAACCTCAATGGGCAGTGGTGCTTAAACGAACGAGATGTCAGAGCTATTGGTAGATAAGAAAAACTATATACAGATTTTGATATCAATCATGTCAAACGATATCGAGTGAGGTCAAATCAAGTCTAACCACCTCGATCAAATTCTGTCTTGACTGGTATTACCCATTGGGGATTGAGAAAACACGCATTCTATCAGTCGTACTTGATGTCAATACTTCATTCATTTACAAGGTCTAATACGATATAGTAAGTTAAATGCAAGGATGCTTGTTAAAAATAAATCGAAATGTGGAAATGCTAAAACTATGCGTTTTAGACATTGTATGGCTTAAGATTAATGAGACAATGAATTCAGTAGATAAATTTGTGTACCTGATGATGTCCTACTATCTGGTGTTTGGAGAGGGGATACGTCGGCAGCACGATTGTGGGAATGCTAGACGATTGAAAGCGAATTAACAAATTATCTGACCAGGTAACACACAACACGAGAGCTGCGTGGTCTCAGATGCACAGGAGGAACACGACGAACTAATTAAATGGCGACCTACCGGAGAGTGGTGAGCTCCTCTGGGATGTGAGACGTTGTAGGGTCTTGGATAGGTCTGGGTGGAGATCATTCCCTTTTTTGAGGTGGAAGCAACGCGCCTTCTTTTGGGAAGTGCCCTGCCTTAAGGCAAATAAGGTAGCGTTAAGAGAGGACCTCTCTTCTATATCCAATACAAAATGCATCACATCACGTCCCTCTTAGTAGGTTAAGGCGGAGTGAGCTCGGTCGATCTTACGACTGCCAAGAAAGTTGATTCAAATCAATCAGAGCCTGTGCCTAAGGCGATTAAACCGTAATACTTCATTTGCTGAGGCGGTCATCTTTGCAGTCGACGATCCAAACCTTCTCTACCAGTACAGTACACAACTTTACCGATTCAACCTTTGTAAGGTGTTTCGCTCCCAAAAGCACGCAACGTAGCAAGATCCACCCCGTTTCTATCTCACTGCTGCTTTCGAGCTGTTTACTCCGGTTGGGATACGATCGTCTAGTGTTAGTGCCGAAAAGCTATGATAATCATCAACTGCAGCTCGAAGAAATATCAGGAAGGGAGCGGTGGGGGGATGAAAGAGGAAGTGCCGCCCTCCCTCTCTCTCTTGCCGGGGAATGATCCAATGATATATTCGTCCGCTTAACGACTGTTGGAATACAAAGGCACCAAAGTCATTTGTCATCAAAAGTCAACTAGGCATTCAGTCATTCCCCAGACTAGGGTTCTCGGCGCGTTTTTACAAAGTACACGGAAAGACCAAAAAACATCAAGTTGAAGGTATTTGGAGCTTGGTGCCATCTACTTTTAGTATGTATGTGTGTGCCACCGACTTCCCCTTTCCAGATAATGTAAATGTAACTGATTTCTACGTCATCAGTTAGGTCAAACATTATAGAGGGTTACCCTCCCCACTTTGGTCTCCAAGACTTTTAATTAATGGCGACTAGTGAATCATCTTCATCATCAGAAATAGTGTCCCTCGGAATATAACGCATCGTCATCTATTGGCATATCAACAGATTTTCTGTTTGAAACCTATAATCCTGAGAGGTGCGTCCAGCTACTGCCTACTGCACCTTTTCCGAAGGCTAAATGAATGATTTGAGGGAAAACTAGTTTATGGAGCTCTGGGACAGAGGTGGGAAGGCTTCCTAAAGCGAACAAGCTCGAATCACAGCTCTCAGGATTAACCGACACCCATATAAGCAAGAATTAAAAATAAGAAGCCAGTGGAGAGCGTATTAATGAGTGCCATACCGATAGGGTGGCGCATAACCATGCCCTGTAATCCATATAAACAATTGCATGGATTTTACAAGTACCTACAAGTTGAAAATCATGAAGCGGTAATATACCGACAAACGCACAAACTTTTGTGATCATTGAATGCTGTTCCAAACGCAAACCAACACTTCGCTAACTCAAATAATCTTTAGTTAAATGAACGCTGAAATCACCGTGGTTGTAGACGTATCTCATAGTCGTCATTTAACTTGTCCAAAATGAAGTATCATAATCTTTCTTCAAAAGGCCAACCAAGAACATTTTTAAACTAAATACCACTTCTTGATAGCTGTTGATTGTTTTCACTACATTTCACAACACAGAGACCTCGACTAAACCAGTAAAATCTTGACACATTTGACTATTCTGATGTTGCTATGGCGTCTATAGTCAAAACACAAGGTGGCCTAAATTTTGTTGATTCCTTCAACGAACTCAATACATAATTTTCGGTTTTGGATTTACCTACAAGTCGATTATCAATTTCCCAAAAGAGAATTCCAAAATGATTTAAACTAAAGCGAAGTAATTAAAGAATAGGCCGCAAAATAAATGTCCAAGGATAGGTAATTTTACCACTTCATGGAGGTTACTCATCACTTTCAAAATGGCGCAGTGATAATATTACACTTAAAAAAATTTAATAGCGAAAGCGTCTTGAAATTTCTCCCTGCAATAAAACATCGACAGAAGAAAATGGATGTCAAAACTACTCCGACTCTAACTGGTTGAAGGAGGTCTTGGTGGGCACAACCAATGGGAATTTAGCTCCGTCCCATTTCGCGGGCTCACTAACACCTTATTAGAATTTAGCAAGTTGATGCAGGTCATCAAATGAAGACAACTTACTGGTCGAAGCACACCATGTAGGGTCAGGATCCTCAGCTTTTTGAGAAATTTTGGCGGCCCTTCTTCTTCGCCTCGACTCCCTCCCCTTAGGCCCAGTCTCTTCCAACTCGGCGGAGATGGGAAAAATGTCTGCAGAGGATGATAAAATTGAAAGGGAATTCGACTATCACGTCATTCATGCGTGCACCCCTCTATGAAATGCCGTGTGTTTTTTATGGTAGGGTGTGACGATGCAACAATTGTCGGGACTCGAGGTGATAACTTGGCAGCTATTTCATAATGATGATAAAGTGATGTGATGAAACGATGGCTGACTTGATTGCAGTGTCATCACCGCTTACCCACCCAACCTCTACGGTGCTCCACCTCAGAAAGTCTTCAAGGATGACACAGAGTACCAAATCGGTGACGGTAAGGAGCGAACTCTGTCCAAATGAAAGACACTTCTGATTTCGTTGGCTAGATACCACGCTTGAGCAACACATCATGAAAGATGCCCGAGCCTGCAGATTACCGAAAAGAAGTCAATTCCCAGCTAGCGTCCCAATCTCGAGTTCTGCGAAATCGCCACGAATGAAGCTGGAAGGAACTTTGATGAGTCTAACTCGATCCTTACCAGCTGCATACTGCCGAGAATGTAACATCTTTCTCAAGTTGACATTTCGATAAATTCAGACAAAGGGTACAATCGTCTTGCAGAACGTGGCCAACACGTAACACCGCCTAGGTCTCAAATGAATCCCTCCTTAATAATAGTTCACTTTACAAGGAGATTGATATTTAGAGATGCGTACTGGATGCATCATCATCATCATTATTATTATTCCTGCCTTGCGGGTGGTTACAATCCACTAAAAGCTTCACGTCTCTTAAAATAACGCCTGTAAGAGGTGCCGGATATGGCGTAGTGAAACCATATATGCGCCACTTGATGCTGAAGAAACCATCGATTGGGAAACCATCCTAGTGTCGTGGCCCACCGGCCCCTCTAAACGCTAATACTTGAACTCTTGACGATGAAATGCCTTAGTACACCTTAAGGAATGATATAAGATCCCAGAGTTTAATCAAATTTCGTCCAATTAGAAGAAATACAGACTCACAGTGGTCGTCAACAAGTCTACTACTTCGAAGTTCAGGTACTGCATCAAGCACTTCGTCCATAACGCTTTCTTCCTCGCCTTCGACTTCACGACCTCGCTTGTAGGACAAAGCGCCGTATCTAGTAAAAGAAAAGAGTGGAACAAGCAAAGTATAATTCGTGAAAGGGCACTTAGGCCACCATCGGAAGGAAAGTGAACACACCGCACGGTGCCTGAGTCAGAGACTTGTGGGTCGGTGGATTCACTTTGGTCGTCCGCAGATAGAGATCTCTGTCTGGAAGTAATGCGCATAGAACGTCGGCTTCTTTTCTCTTGGTCATGGGACGGTTTCAATAGGAATGATTGAACCAAATCCTCCAGTCTAGTTATAAGAGTGGAATAGGCGTATTGCAAGTAGGTCCTAGGGGGGAGGTGATGGTTTCGCTCGCCCTTGGGCAGCTAAAATAATTGGTAAAATAAAATACACGAATTTATTAAATTTTGAGCTTCAGTGTGGCACAACTGTGGTTAAAATCAAGAAGCAAGGGTGTAGTTAACAAGGTTTAGTAGACCCACTTACACTTTTCCTTAATTCATACCACTGACGTAGTGGTGCGACGAGAGCGTGCGCAGCCTTTAGAAGATATGCTGGAGGCTCCTGACCAGCATACAAATAATCTAAAATGGACGGATACTTGGAATTGATCTGCAGCCCACCTGCTTCTCAATGAATCACTTGGCACATCAACGAATCCACATTTTAGTGAATACAGAAATAACAGAAAACCAGAAAACAGTCTTGTATTTCAGCAGAGGATAGAATGAGAGCTTACTGGTTAGTCTGCCGAGAATAACATCAGCAGCGTACCAGTGAAGTTTTTCAAAGCAGGGAAAGAGAAAGCGCTCCTCCGTCTCTTGGCTCACTTCCATGCGATAGACACTGGGAATTGAAATACGCCATTAAATTCATCTTCAAAAAGCAAAACACCCAGCCCATTCTAAGATATACGCACTGAAGTTGAAGAGGAATGCTGAATAGAGTGAGGAAGTTGCCGCCAAATACAAGGCTGTCCACTGGTGTGTAAACAGCATGAATCCAGCCGGAAGGGAGAAGAACTGTCTCGCCAGCTTTCAAGTGAAGCCGCGCCACAGGTATTTGTGGTTCTGAGAATCAAAAATAGCAGTATCAGAAGGCTGTACTGATAAAGGCAAATGTCTCTAACATAAAATTACGACTGAGAACAGTGAGGGCAATATACTCACTTACCACGTGTATCGGGGTAGAAAACGTGGCGATTATCGAAAAGTCCGTTCCAACTCCAATAAGCCTCCAAGTAAGGTCTGTGCGGTGGTGTCACGTAGAATATTTTCTCACCCTAAAGAGTGGACTCTTCCCAAATTAATGCAAAAGGTGACTAATAACGAGGCAGCTTTGGATTCGAATCAAATTTCTATAAAATTATGACTACTTAAAATAAGCACCTCGACAAGTAGTTTCAAGTGATATATTAAGCAAGCCACAAATAAAAACATACTACAGGAACAAAATACAGGGGCTAGGTACCCAGAGGACGTGATACCAGACCGAAGAGCCACCGAAATCGATGTGAAAGTCAGTGTAGGAGCCGGCCATGCTCATGAGGCAATACTTCTTGACATGCGGCTTTGCAGACGAAGTAGGACTACTAAGTTCCTCGTCCTCGTCCGAGGGTTCTGACCAGCAGTTGTCCACCAAACTCAACTCCTTCACCACATGCGGTGGCCGAGTGCATCTACCCAGCCTATAGGGAGCACAGAAGGGGATAACCGATCATTTTTTTGTTTGCAAATTCGATCACCATCATGGAATTTAGTAGCAATGATTACTAATTATTACACAAGAGATCTGGTACAGGGGAGGAGGGAAGGATCACGTTAAGGCAGATGATGACGGTTGGAATACCTTCCTATAATTTAGTCGACTGCCTGGAAAAGGACCCGCATTATGGACAGACGACTGAAAGCTCCAGGTGACCTTTATTCCAGTTGCCGACATTAACATATGAGCTGAGGTCAGTGTTGGTACCCTCAAGATAAACACAAATCTAAAATATTTGGTAAAAACATTCGCGGTAGAATAAATCTTATATTACAATTCCGTGGCAGTAATCTCCTGTACAAATAAAGGATAGCAAGGTGTGTATACCTACAACGAATGTAATGTCACAGGTTGTGAATGAACTCGCTGTTTGGAGGGTCAAAGGTAGAATTCAGGTGATTTTGGCGAATACAAGGCAATTATATGGCAATGACAACATCATCACAGAGATCGGATGAACTTTATTACTGTGAGGATGACCACTGTTAAAGCGATTACCGGTCTCTGGCTACTATCGTTTCAAAAACTAGTAACCAATCCTTCACGTTGAAGAGCGATTATATGGATGTAAATAGGCTCACTTAGTCCGGGAATACTCAAAACTGAGTACATTGAGAATTCGGTCGCGCGGCTTCGAGTAAAATTGCTCCACAAACTCCCCCAGAGATAATCGCATATCCGACTGAAGTGCTACATCGATGACGTCAATGGGGATTTTGGGATCAGTGAGATTAACCACATCGTGAAGGGTAAAGTTTGAGGGAGGAACTTTCATACGCAAACCGTCTTTGTTCGAGATAACAATGGGCTTTTGGAAACCTTCATTCTCCAAATTGAACCCATTCACCTCCTCGCCAAGTTTGTAGTCGACAAAGGGTTCTGGACTGGGCGGAATAAGTATAGAAAATGAATCCACTTTTCGGATTTCATAAGGCATTTTTATATCTTCCACTAGACACAACAGACAGCCCAACAAAATCCTTTTATCAAATGTTCACGTAAGCAACAGATATAACAGTTGACATTAACAATCAAAAACAGTTCCGAAACCCTACGAGGTGACTCAAAATAATGCAATAAGTGAGCGAGATTTTAAAAAAGAGGGGAAGTAACGTACCAATTTAAAGACAATAAAATTGATGAAACTCAGGAGAACCGAAGCAACTTACTCAAGAAACTCTCTGCCTAGCAGTTTTTCAATAAACTCAGGCGTTCCAGCTGCTGGTTCCATACAACAGGGATGAAAGCCAGATTGTACTAAATCTAAAAGTGAGGGCAGGTTAGAATACTTCATCAGTTTAACTGTCCAAATTTTGAATCATGCGTTTAAAGATGCGGCTGCGTTTGAGCACTTTAACATGAAGAGACCAGAATAACGAAGAAAAATGTCAGAGTAAAGCTTATAAGAAGTGAAGGTGATTCGTTTGCAAAGATGGATAAAAGACTCGTGCAATTAGTATACACACCAATAACTTATGCACAAGCATTTACTGTGCTTTATCAACAAGAGTAAATACATAATTCACGATGGATATGATCGACACAAATCACCAAATGGCCGTAAACCCAAACCTAGCAACCACGCCTTCTAAGCAAAGGACCCTGGGAGGGAGTGATGGAAACCACCACCATTTTGGTTTCTAGGTCACTTTGGTGTAGAAAACAATGACTGTGTAGCAGTTTCACACATTGAATTTATGGTTTTAACTGACATGATTCTCAAAGGAATCAAGTCATAAGTTTACCGCTTATTTATTGGACAGCAACTCAGCAATTTAAACTTTCTGAATGAGATGCAAAGAATCAATATGGGTTTAACTACTACAAGGAAGTGCATAGAATATTGTTGGATACAGCAGTACCCCAACAATTAGGGTAAGAACAGAAACTACATTAGACACCAAAATGCTAGGTTAATTGGTGCGAAACTGCCTGCCCTTCGCCCATAGATAAATACCTCCCATTAGGAAATTTCCAAGGTCGCTGTAACTGCACCGCCTCAGGGAGAGCACGCTAGACCCCATTAGATCTGGGGGTTTCCGAGCTTTTATATCAATGCTGCGCCATCAGCTCTCCTGTTGAAAAGTGTATCGCGTAGGACCACTACTAAATAAGCGTTCGTTTGTTCCCATGTTATTGTATTCCGATGAAATGACTGAGATACTTATGCAGTATGTTAGTTGGTTGTTTAACGCTTGATTTCGGTAACGGACTCCTTAGGGGCTCCGCCATTGTATTCCCACAGGACGGCCTGACCTCAGTGCCATGCCAGCAGTCCCCAAGCCCTTCCGTAGGTAGGTAATAGTACCTCCTCAAACACTAAGATCTCTTGCTTCTTTGGGGAAGTCTGAGGTTACTACAATCACGCAACCAACATATTTCTTCAATACTCATCAGACCGGGTTTCACTACGAGGAATAATTTATTAAGTTAGACAACAGAAGTAAAATATAACCGAAAATGGCAACCATTTAATGCTCCTGCTGCCTCCCTTTTCTGCCATGCCAAAGAATACAGGCACGGCACCAATAGGCGAAGCCCAAGAGAGCAATCTTGAAGAGAGGCGCAAGGAAGACCTCGAGCACAGCAACAAAGGGAGATGGGAGAGGCAGCGGGCAGTCTTGCTGAGCCCGGCTGACGCCTGCGGTGGCCCACGAGAGGGCACGCCCCTTAGCACCAAGGAGGGAGCGCCTACGGCCCAACAGCACGTCATGCATCGCGCTCGCTGCCACCGACGTCGGTGACTCCAGTCCACCCGCTTCCGATATTGCTCGCGTAGTTGCTGGCTTACCCACGTTTTCCGCCTAAACAAAAGCGAAAGTCAGCAATGTGTGTGCCAGAATCACGTATGTAACGATTTGATTTCCCTACCTGAAATCACACCACATATGCACGACGCAGTATACTAATAGGAAGTCAGTCAGAATTAAAATAAGACACAGTCAGTTCAACGGGTACCACACTACGAAAATGAAATATCTGGGCCGTGTTAGTTGACTTTCTTCAGTCATTTTTTTTCTCAGAATCGATGTTAGACAGTTTGGAAGCAATACTGAGATCAAAATGGGAGCGGCCAGATTCGGATTTCTTTGTTTATTAATACAAAATGCTTAACGAAAGCGACATAGGCAAGCTTGTGCTGCATTGGGAAAGGAGTAGTGCAGTGAATGTAACGATGATTAATTCGGCGAATCAAATTCTGTAATCTTATTTCAAACCCAAGCTTCAGGAAAAATTGGGCTAAAAAGGCCTATTTACCAGTAGACCAGGAGTATCCGTGTCCGGTGGAAAGATGGTCGTGACAGCGGGTCCCATATCCTCCAACTCCTGTTGCAAAGTGTCCGCAAACGTGGTGATAGCAGCTTTGGCAGCGGCGTAAGCAGCGAAGCCGTAGATGGGCACGAGGCTGGCGAGGGAAGAGACAAAAACGATTCGGCGCTGTGAGACGCCCCGCTTGTCTCCCTTCTCTACGTCATCTGGTGAGAGCATGGCAGGCAGAAGGGCCTTAGTCACATGCACTGCACCCAAGTAGTTCAGTCGCATTAGACGATCAAAAACCTCCGGTGGGCTCGCCTCGAAGGTCTGCGCCACAGCTGCACCCGCACAATTGATGAGCACGTCTACCGTGCCAACTGAAGAAGGGTGAACACTTTACGGTTGAGTTCTTTATTCAGTAGAATACTACAAGGACCCCTAAAAGCCAAACCAAGTTTCAAAGAGGGGTAGGCAAGATCAAATATTCATAAGACATGCTTCTACTAAGATGATCTCATGCAATTTTCTTGATCTTGCGAAGTAAAGACATCTCAAGTTGGCTTGATGGAGCCTGTGAGCAAAATACTCAAGCTTGATTTTGCCAGAAACTAGACGGCTAAATTCAATTAAAAGCAAAAACCTTGACCACTCATAAGTTAACCCAGTCAGTACGAGCTTCATTGCAGTCAATAAATACATCCCAATTGGGCTCACCATCGTGGGTGACCACCAGACTCTGCCTAATCTCCTCATAGGGGGCAGTGATGTCAAGGGAGATGGTGCACAGGTCGCAGGCGGTGCCGTGGGATTCAATCAGGGCGGCACGCGCCTCTGCCAGACGGGTGACGTCGCGTGCAACAAGGGTGAGGCGGCTGGGGCCACGGCGCAGCGCCTCACCAGCCAGCGCCAGCCCAATGCCTGAGGAACCGCCGGTGATGAGTACGTGACGCCCGGACAGACTAACCTCCCGTGGCTGGCACCATATCCACCACCGAAACAAATAGACCAATACTAGGGTACCTTCAAGGTATTAGGACATTGGTCTGATCAAACACGAAAGTTAATACACGCGGCACTACATGAGAACAGCTTTCCACTATATACGCCTACAGCCAATCCATACCACCACAACAGTAGAGGACCAGAAAAATGGCAACGATTGCACGGCTTACAGATCGCATATCAACTTGTCTTTGATTCCAATTAGGGATACGCTGTTGGCTATGAGTGGGAGGACCTCAACGAAGATGCACGAGGAATCGGGTGTCACGAGGTTTGACTGTCAAGTTTCAGGTAAATTGAGGCGCCAACAAAAAAGTTGCTCCAAAAATGACACTTACTAGATTTTCCATGTTCTGCTTAAGTAGTGGCTTTATGAGGCAAGTTCGTACTGCAATCAGAATTGGTTAATCCAAGCTGAGGTAAACTTCAATGTAATGGTTAGTCGATTAACAGCACGTCTGATGCTCTAAACGTCATAAAGCCACTTGGTTCATAATAAACTGCTTTCCAAAATACAGAATTTTAAGCCAGTCTAAATCTAGATCTTGTCAAAACCTAAACCTCCCGAACAGTGACCAGTTTGATTGGAACAAAAACCTGCTATTTCCAGATGAAAAAATTTCATCAGCAGATTGATCGCAAAGTCTCATTGTGGTTAATTCCCACTGTTTGACGGAACAGTAGAACAGGGGGATGTAAAAAAAGCTATTCAGTAGGCAATAAATTACGTCTATCACTAATGTCTAGAAAGAAAATATCGGAAATGATAAGGTCAGGGTGATCCCGAATCTCACATTTTACATTAAATATCAGGAAAATAAGCATAAAATCAAAACGACAAATACCCTACCTCCAATAAGAAGAAACATTTGAGGCACACTACCTGCTTCAAACGTAAACCCTCGTTAAACGTAGTTGAGGTTGCACGGGCGTCAAGGTCGGTGAATTATAAAATGCGCCAGTGATAAAAAATAAAACGAGACAGAAGGGGGTTACTCAACTATGCCACCATCAATCAAAGTATAACAAAGGCTTTTAAGACATAACAGCATAAATGCGCTAATAAAATAAATGTCTCAGATGTAATTTTTGGCTTCTAATTTCACAGGGAAGGGTTCCTCCTCTGCTGAGAAGAATCAAGTATAATTTTGTACGCCACATCCCTCCTCCTTTCAAATCTGATTTAGTTAGAATTAAATTTGTGCACATTGATGATAATTTTGGCAGATTACCCTCACGGACTTAGCTGAAGTTATTTATTTCTTAAACCAAAGGGGTCTTAACACACATTAATTACATTATTTGCCGGTAGAATACTCAGTGGCAGCAGTCAGTAGCCTCCCCTTTTAAGCATTTTGCTAGCAGTACGACAGATTCGACTCTTTGAAAAGAACAGTATATTTATACAAGTCGTATTTATGCAAACTTTGAATATCCAATGCGGGTATTGCATCCAAAGCCCTTCGTGGTTTAGGGACGAAGTGAGTCAGTTTTCACAAACTTATCCGGATTCTGACAAATTTATTGGGATGAAAGCAATGAATAAAGGTTCGCCCTACAGTCTGTACTTTTCCTCCATATTTTAGCCTTAATTGATTATTATTTGGCCCAAAGCTAGGTCCATCACGTGCATTCTGTAACGAAAATAATCGGGAAGACGCTTATAGAAATGGTGAATACTTTGAAAACATAATTTACTGACTTGGGGTTTATTAAAGTTGCCAAGTATATTTACCCCCTTTTCTGACATGCTTGGCTGTCACCTGCATTTCAGCTGCTATGGTAGTGAAAATTTCCTCCATTACATCACAGAGAAAGATCAGACTATTAAGCTCTCAAATTTTGGTATTCTTGTCAACAGCTTTTGAATAATTCATTCGATTTCCTCGTCTGAAGCAAAAGATGAAGAACAGTGACTTTTAACCCAACCATTTGGCAGAATATTCCCCAACTTTTAATGCTGAGCACCAAATAAGGAGGAATTTTATGAGCGCAGGACATTTTCCTGTCTAAACCCATACAGGAGGATGAGGCACCAACATGCGGTTTGACAGCTGTTATATCCAAATGTCTAGGAGATCGCGGTCAAATACCCCGGTCAGGTTGTTTTACCCCTATTTGTGAATTGGAGCCCTCAAATTGCCAATTTGGGACTTAGAAAGAGAGGATAACTTCACTTGACTGCACTCGTTGACAGTAGCGTCCTCCAGGTGATACTACTCGGCACTAATATGCGTTTGCCAAAGCAACTCGCTGCAACAAAACTACGTAAGTAAACACTTTTTGAGAAAAACAGTTTATCTGCTGTTGCCCTCGAGGGTATTTCCACTATCGTTGACTCAAACGATAAGGAAAATTTTCCACATAGTGGAGAGAATCCAAGCTAAACTGAAATCACCTCGCTTGTCTGAGCTATATCAAGTGATCTGCCTACTTTTTTAACTACTCCGAGAATCCCAACCGACAGCAAGGTCACTTGAACATAAACAAGGAAACGCGTTTGCTAAATGGAGGCAAAAAATCTACGAATGAGAGCATTAGTCCTAATATATGAGGATTCAAATTTGTGGGATAATGTGTCTCCACCCACGCTCGCCTGTAGCCAATCAGATGTCGCCCTACGGACGAGGGGCAAGTAGACAGGCCCTAGAGAGCGCACGCACAGAGGCACGTTTGTCACCACACTCCCCAACAGCCCGCTGCAACTCCATTCGCAAGACCAACGTGTATTGCAGACTCATTGTTTCTCCACTTCGCCCTCATAAAAAAGGCACATTGACATCAGTAGCCTGACATGGACTAATGCGCAGTTAATATGGCGACCACAGCGAAGGACACTTTAAATGTGCCCTCTGTGATGAGCCCAAACAGATGTTCCACCCTATCTTCCGCCTCCTCAGTCCGATCGCAGACAGGACTGGCCAAAATGGACCCTGAACTGCGTTGTCCCACATGCTCCCGCTACTTCCTCAGCCCTATTCTTTTGTCCTGTGGACATTCCTTGTGCACCTCCTGTGCTGTCAGCGCCTTACGACCCGTCTCCGATGCTACAGTGTCTGCTGCTGTTCAGGCCGTCATCTCCGCCAACGAAGCGTCAAATGCATCACAGAAACGTCCTTCCACCACCTTTGAGGCAATAATTCATAACGAGCCTAATCTGGAGGGCAGCAGCTCAACAGTGAGTGGTGCCAGTCACGGCGGGACGGACTCAGACCAGCAGAGTATTGTTAGTGAGGCCGATTCGGGTGTTGTGATGGCGAGTCAAGTGGGGATTTATGCTAGTCGGTTGCCAACACTCATCTGTCCCAATTTGCTTGGATTTGTTCAGGTCACTCACCCCTCCACTGTATCTCAACAGGTGATTCAAAGTCTGACAAACGGTCTAGCCTGTCCTTTGTGTCACCGAATAGTCGCACTCATGGATGAAAAGGGGATTAACCATTTACCCCGGAATCGTGCCCTGGAGCATGTACTTGCTAAATTGGTCGGAGAAGAGGCTGTGACAAGCCCTCTCCAGCTGGACAATCCCGCAAGACAGGGCGTTCCAATTTGTCAACTTTGTGACGAACCAGACCCACTCAACATGGACCCACTGTCTATCGGTGGTGCACGAATCAGTGAAAGTGGATCCCAGGGTGGAACTGCAGCCACGGTTTGGTGTGAACAGTGCAGCATCTTTTACTGTGAGGAGTGTCGTGAGCGTTGTCATCCCAAATGTGGTCCCCTTCTGAAGCACGGCCTCCATCCAGCTTCCACTGGCGCTGAAATCGTCCGACAGAAGCGACAAAACCAACTCTCCATGTGCTCAGAACATCCACATAAGCCTGCCAGTCTGTTTTGCATCGCTTGCCGCGTGGCGATTTGCAATGAGTGTGTGCTTCCCGACACCATTCAAACTACGTGCATTCGGACACCCAACTCCTATGGTCGGCATGCCCATCAGGAGGTGCAAATCCTACAGAACTACTGTAAAAATAAAAAGGTGAGTAGCTATTTCACCTCCCTTGCTAATTTGCATTTGTCTCCGCCAACTGTTTAAAGTTTTATGAAGTGAGTAACAGGTGTGAGGCGATGTTTGGGTAGGTGAAAAAAGGGTATACAAAAGAGGTCCGCGATTCGGTCCGAGTGAAAACTTTCTCACGGTAGTTTAACAGGGTAAGAGGTAGAATTGCTGCACCGACAAACCTGTCGGGGTTGTTTCACCTCCGACTCGAAGTACGCGCTACATCCATTTACCTTGTAAAAGAGCAACATCAATCAAATGGGATGCATTTTCTTGGGAGTAAATGGGTGGGTGCTTTTTTCTTCCAAATATGTCAACTAAGCGTAGTTTACCTTTTTATTCCTCCTTTTTTGATGAGACAAACAACTTTATCCGTTCTGAAGGTAGGGAAAATAAATGCAATCGTTTTCCCCACTGAGTAAACAATTTCTGGTTGGAAGTCCTCCCCATTCTGAAAAATCTAGTGGGAAATAATAAAATGTTATTTAAAAATGATCCTTTTTAAGACCACTGCATACGTATCGAGACAGGACGTCAATCTATCCGTGATTGACTACCCATTGTTGGACGATGTGAACGAGAGATTTGACGGCGCGGCAGTGCCCACAGGGGAGGCATTCAAGGCGGACAGTTTGATCTTGGTGAACCGCCCATCAACCTCCAGTGTATTGATGCATTTTGAAGGCACACAATCACATCAAAGGAGGCGTCCTGACCACTGTCCACTGCTTTGGGTCACTTTCAAAAGGGAATGCTTTTTTTGAGACATAAATGGAAACTCTTGAAAAAAAGTCGTAACTTGAGTTGCCTTCATTCCACACTTTATGTTACGAACGATTTACCGAGTGCTCTACCTCCACTTTGCAAGATGATGCTTACCGGCGACCATTTCCTTCCGACCGCCGATAAAAGCGTGTTACATGTCCCGCGCCATTAAAAGCGGTAAAAAAGTTGTCATCGTGCCAAGTTGGGTGCTTTGAATTGGACGAAATTGCCACGCAGTTGGGCGAATACCCCACTTCCACACCGCGAACAGGAATCATGTTTATACTTTGGATTCCGTGGTGTTCATTTTTTTTTTGTCCTAGCAATTCGATCCGTTTAGTTGATTACAAACTGCTTTTTTGGCCAAAAGGGCAGCGTTTTTCGTGAGCCTACGGTTATTAATCTCTTTAAGTTTACAAATATCAGGTCAGCTTACGCCGAGGTAGGTGGAAGCACGTTTTGCTTACTCTGTCACAAGGCTACTTTTAGGCCTTTTCTTCCACCTACCCCAGAGTGAATAGTTTATTGTCCTTGGGATGATTCTTTGGAAAAAAAGCACATAACCCGCGGTCAGTATTTAAGCGCTACAAATTCTACCCACTACAAAATCGGTGAAATGGGAGACCAAGGTGCTCAAAACAATTTTTAAGTGTTTAATTGAGGCTCCGAAACTGTGTTCAGTTCTGTTTTGCAAAAAAATAGCTGCCTCCCAAAGTCATTTTACCACAATGAAGCGAGGGGAGGTAGATAGGCGGGGGAGCGTGGACTGATGTAGGTGGATTGGTAAACATCCTGAGGTACCACTTGATAGCCGCTGAAACGATCGGGGAGGAACTTCATCCAGGCCGTAGACAAGGCTAGGGCATGTGATTTACCTTCCAACGTGTGTGTCGGGCTTCCTAGCAGGCCGGTGGACTTTGGACGGCTAGGAAGGAGGGGTTAGCGGTGAGCCGGCATGCAAGGCGCCTCCAGCGATGTGACTTGGACAACTTATAGGCAAAATTTTTCCACTGGCGGAAATTGGATGTGGGTAACTAATTCCCTCGCCAAATGACCTTTTTTGCTTATTAACAAGTGACATTATGTACTCTCCCCGCTATGACAGGTCTTGCCTCCCACCTTAACTCTGCTTCATACAACTTTAAGTATCTCCCATTTGCTTTCGTAGCTAGGCAATGTTTGCTCATGCCCTCTGGCAAATGGCATCCCCGTTTGACGTGAATTAACGGGAAGAAAAGTGTGCCTATTTTTTCAACTACTCAAGCTAAAATTAAAAACACGATGCATTGGGATTTTAAGGAGGGTCGATTACGCCTCTTGCGGGAGTTGAATTTTCCCGGTCTGCACAATTTTTTTTACTCTGCTTTGCCACCAGCCGTTAAAACAAGCATTATGCTTCACTTCAAATGAATTGGTTTTTTTGGGGATTTAAAATCTCCCACTTCGTTTTCTCTCTTTTGACTATTCTTGATTCGTGGTTGGGAGGCCTCCTTCCAGATAACCGAACTGTGTGGAGAAGTAACAGACGTTCGCACCATAACTGACATCCAGTGATGAGATAACCGTTTTCCAAGGGTTAATCTGTCCGTCATACCCAACGCTTTTCTTTTTCCATTCCACTTTCCACGGTAAACAGCAGCCACCTCTCTACCACCTACTCACTGGTAATCCCGGCTCAGAGAAGATGGCTCGGCCTGAAATTATTTGAAACCGCGGAGCATTGCCTTGCATTAGCTTAATTAGCTTCAAACTTCAAACTCTTGCTAATTAAGAGAGCGAGTTAATGAATGGGGAGTGTCTGGGTAAATAAGATAAGTATGTGTTGGAAAAAGCATGGGAATTGGCGGTCTAGACATCGTTGGCGTGGAATGGGGCGTGGCGACCCTCGGCCCTGGTAGGTAATAAGTAGGCTGGGTTTGCCCACTATCCTGCTGAACCGTGTGTCTTTGAGCCGCTTGGCATTAATTTCACGGACCTAAATTTCTACTCTAATAAATATCTTCTTAATTACCCTTTAGTTACACTATGACTGTGGCACTTATTCTACGCATTTATGACCACATTATTTAGACTACTTTAAGAGATTTAACATGCACATTAATTAAATCAGGTGAAAAAGTGATAAAAGGATTTGGAGGAGGTTTTCTTTATAAAATTGCTTCCAACTGTGGCGAAAGGCGAGAGCATTTTTGGCGTAGTAACTGCTTGACGTTTTTGGCGAAGTATTTGATATTTGCTTATTTTTTACGATTGAGTTCCTCCTAGCCATGGCATTTTAAAGGAGGATTTTTTCGAACAATTAAGATGCATTTAGATTTTGTCGTTGAGACCAGATTGATAAATGATGTAGACTATTAGACTCTTTGTCTTCGTTTCACTTAAGTGGGTTGTACACCATAAGTTTCCTTGACTCATTTCCACCTTTTAAAAAATTAGAGTTTGAGGGAGTGGCATGATGGAAAGTGAAGGACATAATGGTCACTAGAGCAGAAAAATTTTGTTGAATCACTAGAAGGTAACCAGAAGGCATATAATTTTTTCATTTTCACTTAGGCTAATCTTATAGGGTTATTCGCTTTTATTAACATAATTTTATTCCAAATTTTCGCGATAATTAATATATAATTGGTCATTCTAAAAAGGGCTTTTAATCACATAGTCAAACGCGATGCTTTTGACGAAACAGCTTATCAAAATCAGCACGTTTCCCGAATTTCTAAAATCATTGTGTTGTGTATATCTGTTTTGTTTGTTGAAAAAAGTTTCCTGCTTATTTGTTCGCTTCAAATTACAGCCATATTTCTTATTTCAAGTCCTTAGAAAACCAGACAATCACAGAATGTTTTTTCCCTTTAATCCTAGCCTTGCGTGTTTATAAACCCGACAAGGGCTTATTTAATCGCGTTATCCTGAATACCCCCAACATCTATTGTTCCTTTCACATGGGAATCCAAAATTGTTTTGTTCAAAGGTGGAACAAAAAATAGGGCGGTCATTTTACGACCAGTGGCAGGAGTACAGTTTGGGAATGGACTAGGATTCCGAATTACCCGCTGATGTTATGACAATTAGGAAAGGAGACTGGCGTTTTAAGCCCAATGTAATTTGTTTGGCAGAAGCCAAACTGATTATTTGTGAGATTGCGTTCCTAGGCTTCATAATGCGTTGCTATAGCGATTGACAATGGGAGCATCGTAATCTGGCAAACAATTCGTCAGTCAATTTATTATGCCAAATGCAAACCTTAGGTCTGTGTACCTTAGAGGCGCCATTAGGAATGAGGGTAACAATAGAGTCCTCCTTTGAAGTCCTTTGTAAACGTTACAGGTGTTGTGAACTTCTTGAAGGGCACAACTCTCTGGTTACATAATCAGCGTAGGGTAGTGGCTCTCAACAATCAGGGTAGTTTACTACAAAGATAATTTTTGAGGTCTGCACTTATTTTACGTCAAAGAAGAACTTGATTGAACTTATTAAGCCAATGTGATATAAAAAAGGATTTGTACAATTTGTGTTTTGACATAAGAGGCATCTAACTACTAGCAGTATGGCATCTCTCTTCCCAGCTGTCGAAACGTCAAGAAAAGCAGCCAGAATTGCCTCTTGATTTAAAGAAATAAAGGTGATCATTTATTGTGATTAATTGAAATTCTCATGAAGGCACTCACCTTTGAGAACGTGTATACACTCATGTTGGCGAATCTGAGACATGGTTACCTCTGAACTAATTGACTATCTTGACGTTGGACAAGACAGGTGGCTATAGCCATACGAGAGAGTCCCAAATAGGTGGGTCTCTTTGGACCCCACATTCGTCTGTAATAAGTCCCTTTCTCCGTTTCGAGACGCAAAGCAACGCTTACACCTACTTGATGAAAGTGTGTGCGTAAAAGAGGTGGCTGAAGCATCTCTCCCTCCCCTGGCACCTCTACATAGCACATCATCACCCTTGTTTTAACGACAACGGTCTGAAAAGTGGTGTTGCGGTGACTGTAACTGGGACACATAAGGGATGAGTAAACCACTCTCCCCTCGTTTACCTGGGATTTTGAAGCTCGGACTTGAAAGCCCTTCTCTGACTAATGCAGGTAACCCCGGAAGCCACTTACTCTGTCGCATATAATGCAAATACGCCTTCCACGTCGAAATTTGACGTAGTTGAGTAAAGCAATGTTGACACTTCAGGCCAGCAATATCACGGTAGACATAAGACATGCCTCAGGCGGTCATTCACTTCATTGACGATGGCAGTGATTGAGTGAGTCAAACTTCGATAAGGATGCATTAAGACATACACTGAGGCTAACCGAATTTCTCATGTATTTTTGTAATTCAAACCGCAGAGGCATAATTAATCATGTAAAAGGCAGTAGCGCGCAATTGGAATGGTCTGAGTAAGAGTGGTTTCGAGGAAGCAAATATCCACTGAACGGTTGCTATGGCAATCGGTATCGGGAGGCTTTCTGACTAATAGCTTAAATGTGTGACCATTTCGCCCTTAGAATAAACACTGGACAGAAAATGTCAAAATGTGGGGAGAAAAGGCGAAATATGTACAATAAGGTGGAAGTGTAGTCGCACACTAATGTGGGAAAAGGGTACAACTTTGAAGCTCCATCCTACTCCGTGCTGGTTATGTATACTGACAGAGGTCATGTGCATCGAATGCAAACAGAAATTGTTCCACGGATTAATGAAACCATCAAATTCGCTTTTAGTTTACTTATTTTGGAGGAACTACGGTGGATAAAAAGGGGACTGCCTCCACCTGGGATTGGCTGGAGCATTACCTTCCACCCACAGCAACTTGAATTGGCAATGTGACAGCCTGGGGAAAAAGGAAGCTAAAGCTGGTTTTCTTTATTGCCACAACATTAGACCCACATTTGTAGAAATGTGTCAAACTTCTTGAAATTAATTTATCTTCTTTTTTATCCCCTCCCAGTTTGTACGATTTTGAGCAGGTATTGATAGCCATTGATGACGGGGAGGGGAAGGGCGCCATCTACCAACTTTGGGCCTGAGTGGACAATAGCACAATGAATTTATGCTATAAAATGCAAAGTGCAAAACAAGATTGTCAAATAACCGAAATAATCAACTTACTTAGTACTGGTTCACCTTGTATTTATTGTCCTCTGAAACACTGCCGTAACGATGGAAATTTTGTTGTAAACTCTCGTCATTGAATAAATCACTCCCAACTTCTGAAAAGATTAATATATTGCCTGTGTGTACAAACCATTGCCTCAACTAAGAGTTCTGATTTTCCAATCTCACTTGGGTTGGGTAGCCCAATGCGATGTGCAAAAGGTGGACCAAAACCTGGTCCGTGACCATAAATAAAACAGCAACTAAGAGGCGCTACTCACTGTGTATCAGCGCTCCCGATCTTGTCTGATATGCTTACGTACTTCCATAAAAGGCTTTTGAAATATGCATGAATTTTTTACGACACCGCAAGTTCTGTATGCACACACCGCGCCGAGCGAGTTATGTCCACAACCAGTTGCCCAATTATCACTGGGGCGCGTAACCGAGGGATCTGGAGGTGGTTGGCGTTTTCGCAACCCACCCCATTCTCACTTGACTTTGAGAAACCTCATTTGACAACCAAATCACCCCTTTGACCTCAGTAGGCTTAAAGTTGACAAGGTCGCGCATCTAGGAGTCCGACCTTGGCCTCTACTTTGATGGGTGGACTCGGAGATGGTGGACTTTGGACAGGTTTCATACCATTTGGGGTGACATATTGAGTCTGATATTTTGATGAGATAGTGCAAACAAGAAACAAATTCATGTCAATTTAGGTGAATCAAATAATGATGTTTGGTAGACTTACTGCCTTAGTCTCCTCTTTCAGACCGAGCTGTCTCAGGTCCTACAGGCGTTATCGGAGAAGGCCCGAGCCGGTACACAACACATTCAACAATTGAGGGCCATATCAGAAACTGTTTTGGTACGTCGATAAGGTTTACCATTCTCAAAGAATAACTCGCCTTAATAATGCAATTATGGGTGGAAAGCTGTAGGGTTTTTGTCAGGATAATGCTACTACTACTCGATACTACTTAATAGTTAAAGCAATTGTAAGCGACTGCATTTCACCGATCTGTCTTTGCCATCACAGAGAGCTTTGTCGTGACCTTTAAACAATTTTTATGTGAAAATTCCCATGTTCACAATGTTGGCTTGCAACGTGTGGACCTGTTGCTCAGACAGGGGATACGGCTAGACACAATGGACACAACATATTATCTTCCGTGAACCGACAGCATGTGTGATAGAGACGCCTGGCGTAACTTCAGGCTTCACCAGGTAGGACGGCGTTAGCAGAATCAGTAAAAGCTAATTGAAAGGCAAATTTATAGCCATAACGTTAAATATCTCGCATTCTGCACTTGTCGACCTTTCAAGCCTCCGGGGTAGTCACTCTCCCCATGCGCGGGGCAAGGGCTGTCGTATAGACCTTGTCTCAGTCTGATGTGAGTCATTAGTAATTCCATCCTCCTCGAGGAGCAGTAGCGTCAGTTAATAATTTATTTTGGTTTGTTTATTCCCAGGATATATGGGCTTACTTCGCAGGGCTATCTGATCGCCAGAATAAGAAGTCAGCCTATTGCCACCGTTTGCCCTATCTCCATAACGCAACCTTTTACTTTTGCCAAATGAACCAAAAAAGTTATTCAGGTAGTAGGAAAGGTTCTCCCAGTCCAACAAATTCATTTAATTTCGCTTAAGAAGTGCCTTCGTGCCTAGTCCCTCTTTTATAAATAGTTAATGCATATATATTCATTGGATCGTAAAAAATCCTTTGCGAACTCTTACGTGATGGTCATTTAGAATTCATCCCGCCTGAATTTTACCACCTGATGGTCAGCATGGCGATGGGAAGCATATCCACCACTGCTTTATTGTGTTGACCGTAACTAGAAATGGAGCCTTGCGTTTGGCAGAGGCGGGCAAAGCTAGTCGACTCTCGCACCACCTGAAGAGGGCGTGAACTTTCCCAGAACGCCAACTCATTCATCCACCCACCTTCTCGTTTCCCATCGGACATGTTATACGATAGGGGAGAAAAAAGAGATACACACGCACATTCTCCCATGGGCGTTGTTTCCATATGAAGTGGGAAAATAACAGGAGCTAACGCCTTGAGACTAGCATCTGCCTTTACACAGAGGCGAGAGGAAAGCAGGAAGTAGGGTAGGCTCCGTAGGTCAAGGACACTCGGTTTCGTGGGAAAGGTGAATTGGAAAATCCAGCACTTTGTAACTTCCTCTAGCCGTAATTGAATGCTTGAAAAGCACTTATTTAGAAGCCTCATTGCTCAAATGGAATTTGCGATTGCTCATTCTTTGGGTTAATCAGTACATTAGACATATTAGTACTGATGAGCGGGTATGGCGGACCACCCAACCTCCCAAGGGGCTTAATGCACAACTTTCCCATTTTGTTGTTTAAAAACGATACACCCAGCACGGGTGGAGCATACCATTCAATTGCATTTCCTTCTAGTTCACCCTCTTTTTTCCCCTCAAAACTTATCCTAATCAGTGCTGGGGTAAAGGTGGTTCCTCTTTGGGTGTTCCTTCTCACTGAGTGGATGGTCTATTCTAATAATGCCTCACGTGCTCATAAAATAGTCGTTAGAAAATCGAAAATATGACCGAATTTTAACAAATTATTTATTGTAATTCAATTTTTTTTAAAATAGCAGTTTTTTCCACATATTTTGGTTTCACTACCCGATTGAAGGGACGGGAAAGTTGGATCGCTCCAAATATGGTCATAGGAGAGCCATTGGGAGTGCCTCGTGTCGCTCTTTCAGGAAATAATTATTCAAACATTTCTAAGGCAAAAATACACTAAAGTTAATGCCTGATTTTGAAGTTACACCGACTGTAGCGGTTAAACTGGCAGAGTTCACGGCTTGCAGGTAACTCAATGATCCGCTTCGGCGCAAAGCAAGCACTGGCTTGTAGCGTCGGCTCTACATAGTAGGGGACACTTTATATAAACAAATTTTAACACGGTAGCTGCTTTTTTCGCCAGAATGATGGATTAAATTAATCCAACACAGGGTGGATGGACAATTCATGGGCTAAAATGAGGTTTATGAGGACTTGGTGGCGCTGGACTCCGTGCTATTCACCAGTTGTGGGTTAACCAAAAGGTCGTTTATTGTCAACCTACAAAATTTGCTTTGTTTCTTCCTTCACCTCTAACATTAGCACAAAAGTGTCAAATAGTGATGCCAATGAAAGGTAATAATAGTAACTTCGAGCTCGGCGATGCAGCATCGGAGGAAGGCGGTGGATATAAATAAGGAGGAGTGGGGATTTAGTCCTGTCCCTTTTTCTCTCTTTCACTGCCTTGCCATTTTGAGCATAAGATTTTGCTTTCAATTGCTTGAAATACATTACCTTCGCACTTTAAGGTTTTGTTCTAGTGGGCATATAAACCACAGTGGTAGTTGTTACTTGGCCTTCATCAAGGGAAAGATGCTTAACTAGCAATTGTGTCAACAGCCAACCATTAGCACACGAGGCAGACGTAGCCTTCTGGAGAGTGGTCCACTGCCTTAGGAGCTGTGTGGCATATGTCGTAAGTCCGTTTGGTGGGATCCACTTGCGTTTTAGCTTCCACTACCACCGCCTCTCCTTCCCCCATCCGTTTAACGTGAGGGTAGAGTAATTGTTCCATCTTCACGCCTCCTCCTGAAAGGTCATCCTGCTCTCGACACGTTGCCAGTGTGGAATCCCTTTAGTGCCATCAGTGGCACTTCTTCCATGGTGTCAGTTCTGCGTTGTTAGCTTAAAATAGAGGGTATTCCCTCCTCAACGTGATGCATTTGTCTGTGGGTGGCTCAACGCTAGCATCTAATCCAATCTACTCTGGTTGATTGTTTCATGTGCGTCACACTACTGCCTACCACATCTTCTTCAAAGCCGGATGCCGACAGCAGCCGAAGGGAGAGGTCAGCTCCTTGAGTTTTGTAGCTCTGGAGCCACGAAGCCAAGTTCAAAAGGGACGGGAGTGTGAGTCCCGTCCGCCAGGTTCAGCCAACAGTTGATGACACAGACGGAGGTGTAGCGGACTGGCACTTATCTACTCTGCATACAGAGAATTCGAAGGGTGGCATGTAGCCTACTTGGCCTCGCAAGTTATTGCTTCGAGCCGCATCCATAAGTGAACAAACTTTCTGGCACACTGGACACCTCCAAGACCACACCCGCGTTTTTGGTGCTTGTGATGTAATAATGCTGTTTTATGTGGAGTCGACGCCTCACTTCCTGCCTACTAAATACAACAGGCCGGTCGAGATAAAATGTAAAATTAATGAACACCTAAAAGAAGGAGTCAATTCTTACAATACCTACAATATCCTCGAATGATCTGGACACTCTTGATGAGAAGTACGCTCAACGACCGCCCTTTCCCCGGTGGTCAAAGTCCCACGGAAATTCCACCTAGAACTTGGCACCAACATATTAGCGTTTTTTTCTATTTTATAAATAATAAACTAGGTTATGTGCGAATAATTCATTACTTCTTATCTTTGCATCGCCGTCACAGCTCTAAACTTATCTTCGGTTTCCCGGGTCGGGAAGGAATTAAAAATTTTGAATAAGTTCCATTACACGAGATGCAAGATAAAGACCGTTTTCAAAAAAAAAGAAAACAAAAGCCCTTCATAAACATATAATTTTTCGAAAAAACTTTCTAAAGTAGCTTATTTCTTTGTCGGAGTAAACAAATTAACTGACTTGAGCTAAAGTGTTTAAAATGTAAAATCTCTTTTGAAATAGCAAACCAGTTTTGTCAAACATCCTTCATTTCTCCGGCTCCTCAGTAGTGATTTGAGGACGAGATGGTGTTATTACTGCCTTGCCACTTGGCAGAGGAAATGCTAAAAATAACCGTGGAGGTAACATACAGGCGTAGTGAGTGAGAAAAAAAACATAATGTGACCATTTCCTCCTACAAAAAGGTTGCTCCGATTTGTAAAACAATTGTTTTTTCGGCCATGCCTTCCCCACTTATTATGTCTTATGGAGCAATTCACCCAATGCATCGCATCACCAAGGGGAGGAGGTGAGCGGACTACCCAAATTTGGTTGTAAACTCCGAATTGGAATGCATTCTTAAGCACTCTGGATGAGTGAAATGCGCATTTGAAGTGAACACAGCGTCAGCAGTAACATGGCGGTAAAAACTCTTGTAAGGCACGTCCTGCCTTTGATGCTGGTTCCATGCCTTCCCACGCAAGGCGTTTTAATGTATGCATTAACCGTGACAAAAACATTCTCTTCTAGTTAGCGGTTGTAGGGAACAATCAAAAGTCAACTCCTGCATCAGGGTAACAAGTGGACCACCCTATTTACATTCTCCCTTGATAAAAGATTTTTTGGGCAAAACCCGATTTTCAGCCACGAACTAACGCCGTTCCACCTTCAGCCAAAACATTTCTGAGCAGAAAAGCAAATACCAAGGCAAAAAGTAAAGTTTTCCAAAGAGCCTGTGCGTAACAAAGTTTTTTCCCCTTTCTAGTTTACCCATGCGCCTAAACTGTTTGCTATGGAACATTTTTTTTCTTCGGGCGTTTTGTTTTTTCCAGTGGACTACACATAAAATGTGAAGCATTTGAATTATTTTGGGTGAGATTTTGCCAACTATGCATTAATCGGAGTGATAGAAAATGTTTATCCTTTTTAACAGAAATCAGCAAAACGCGCTGAGGAGGACGCCACGGTGAAATTTGACTGTCTCATTCAAACCATCGAGGCGAAGAAGGCGGAATTGATTTCCGCCATCAAAGAGGAGAGGGACAGGAAATTGGGCGCTTTGAAGGAGCAAATTCATCAGTGCACCTCCAAACTCACCCGATCTACGGGTCTCATTCAATTTTGCATAGAGATGCTAAAGGAGAATGATGCCTTCTCCTTCCTTCTCGTGAGTCCTCTGTCTTGGAAGTAGTTTTGTGGCATGAGGTTTGATAGCTTAAGCAGGCATGATTGTCCTGACCCCGCAGGAAAGTGGGCTGTCTTGAGAGAGTGCAAATTTAGCGCGATAGTAATGCTGTCCACTATCTATGCCTTTGCGTAATTATGAAACAAAACTATCTTGACATTTGCCTAATAAAATTCATAAAATGTCAAAACCGGCAGAAGGGGTTTGTTTATTTCGAGCGAAATTTGTGCAGTAGTCAAAGTAATATTTTCAAATGTAATTGTGAGTCATTTAAATTCGTTTTTCCGATAATCTGGGAATCAACCAGCATGGGGCCTAGGGAAGTAGAGACCAATGACATCGAAAATCGGAAAGAATGGGAAATTAGATGACCGATTTACCAGCTACGAGGAGTCTGACACCGTCAATCTTCCTCTCAAGGTGTCCCAATCTCTAATAAATCGGGCATTACACACTGAACAGTCCTTCTTGCACGCAATCGAGACACCTCCAGCCGTGGTTCAATTCTGTCCACGAGCACAGCCACCGACTACTTCTGGCCAATCACATCCCTCCACTCCGGCCCACTGGGCCAAGAGCAGATCGGCCCACTTAGCCCATTCCAGCTTCGTCTCCCTCATGCAATTGGATGCCATTCACAAGGTCATCAGTGACCTCACACTCCACGAAGGAATTAGTAAGTTGGATTTTAAACCTACTGTACAGCCCTTGATTGGATACCATATTAGAAGGCGAAATTATTATTTGAGTTAAATGGAATGCCACAATTCATAAAAAGCACGGATTCCGAGGCCCTGACACCCAGAGTCATAGTACTATGAAGGGAGTTCTATTATTAACGCATAACCTCCAGTATATCACCATAAATAAGGTCTTTTAATGGAAAAAAATCGATTATATAGTACTCTTCAAATAACTAGTATATCGAAGGAGGAAGGTAGTTCTCCCTAAAGTTATGCCGTAATTTGAAAGGATAAAGTGTTCTCGAATTATGCAAAGTTGCGTAGAAACAAAGGAAAATTTCTTATGGGCATAAAATGGCGCCGCGGCTGTTTGAGGACGGAAAATTTTGGGGTTTAAAATTTCTCTGTCTCACGCAATCCCCAGAGACTGAGTTTTGTGTGATTTTCGTGACCAACCGACCGACCGACCGACCGACGATGCCGCAAAGTGGCCTAAACTTACCCAACTCCACCGACTAATCCGATCGCGCAAAGTCTCTGGCCCCGCAAAGACCCTGCCAAACAGTCCTACGGTACAAAGTCGCCTTCCTCCTAGTTGCTATTCTCCGCAATAAGGAGAGATCTGCTCCAGGAGGGGATTCTGTTCTTTTCTGCCTTAAAGCATAGGACATTTTCATCAAAATTCTAGCATTAGACGGAGTTTGTCGGCCCAGTTACCATATATTACCACTCTACGCTATTTCATAATTTTTAGCCTAGAAGAGCACTTCTGTGTGTATACCTCTTAAAAGTGGTGCTTTTGTCAGCACTTTTCCCATCCCTTAAAGCGTGGGACTTAAAAGTCTTCTAGCCAACAAAACCTGCTGATTTTATCGGAGGTTGCTCCATTCTCCCTCAACGCCCAGGTTTTGGCCGCCTAATCCACCCTGCGTCAGGGAGTGACTTAAAGCCAAGATAAATTTGCAAATCCTCCCTTTTTTTGCTCCCACTTCACTTCAATCAACATCAAGTTGTACTGTCATTTGATAAATGGATGGAGAAGGCACTGCAATCCCTCAATTAATTATCTAACCACTTTTCGGTGTTTAAATTGACAAGTTTGTTAACTGGAGCTGATTTTCATCTATCAAATGAATTCAGTAAGCTGACTTGGCAAACAAGCACTTATTATGAATCCACGAATCCTTGAGTTATTTTTAAAAAAGGTTAACATTCTCATTTGTGTGGGGCGAAAAAAAGGAAAGGAAAGCAGCAACTTGCTAAAGCAAGCCATCGCTTTGAGAGGCGTTGCTCTCCCTCCTCCGACCGACAATGATTGCACAGATAAGCCGCTCTTCGAGTGACTTTTGCCAATGCATAAATTATCCTCTGAAAATGAGATCTGCGTTCTAGTCTGGTGTGCCTTTCATCTTTCATCTTCTCTTTCAGACGACCAACTTATCGACTGTTCCGCCTCGAGCGCCTCCTCCGACTGTGAAGGTAAGGAAGGCTCCTGATTACTTAATCACCTTTTTTTCCGTTTTTTTACTGATTCTCCTTCGCTGGGACTCATGTCGAGCTTTTGCAATGTTTGATTAGGGCGAAATTTTACCTAAAATGCTGAATATTCTTTTGTTATCAGATAAGGGGGGCCCTATCTAAACCTACCGTAAGTGGACTCGGAAGAGAGGCCCCTCCAGCTACATAAAATTGATAAAATTACCCACTTGGCTTTGACTACTTTTCCTCTGATTTGCATTCCTCACCAAACAGAGATTTTTGAGAAAAAATGTGTAGGAGAAGAAAATCATGGCTCCGTCGGCATGTCAAACTCAGGGCACCTAATGTTTTTCCCCTTGGACGGGTAACAAGTTCTTTTTACTTTTGACAGCAAAATTAAGGTCAAAAGGCGCGTTCTCTGAGATAAAAGATTCCCGGGGTCTTTACCGGCTGTTAAATTTGTCCTTTCCCCAGTTCCAAACGCCCCGGTATTCCGCGCTGAGGAATGTCTCTCCGAGGGCAACATCATCACGTTGGTTTGGCAACCTTGCCCAGGCTTCGGCATCGACTACTACACACTGGAGATCGATGATGGAGCTGGTGGAGCCTTCCGGGTACGTTCTCTCTCCTCATCGTAGTTTCGTAATTTTTAAGCTAAATTAAAAAAACCCGATAGATTAAAATATAGCATCCCTTTGAATAAAGTGGCTCCAATTTATGAATTCTGCTAACTTTTTACCCCCTCACGCGATTCAAAAGGGAAAGAAACGGGTGGATAGGCCTAAATTGAAATGAGCCAAGACGACGCATAATTATAGTGCTTTTGTTATCTCAGAAATAGGAACATTGTCCATTCCACGGTAATAATTGCCACCTTTACACCTTCTTTGCACTATTCTTCATCAGTGTCTGCGGCAGTGAGCAACCTTCGCCTCTTTTCCTCCTTTGTATATGTATTAGTTGATATTAGGACTTATTCCAGATAGGAAGATAAGTAAAATCTGATTTGAAATTTACAGAAAGTCTACCGAGGCATTGAAACAATGTGTACAATCGAGGGACTACACTTCAAATCCATGTACCGGGCCAGAGTGAAAGCCCACAACCAGTCCGGTTACAGCGCCTACAGCGACCGACTGGTAATCCAGACATCAACCTGTAAGCCGTTTTTCGGTGTGTGCGTGTACATGTATCAGACCTCTCCATTGGAATAGTAGGCTTTTTATTATGTCTGAATTCAAAATCTCAGAGCTTAGCCACCTGCAAAATGAAAGGCGTGGCTGGAGTCACAGGTGCGGTGCTTGAGAGCTCTGCTTTTGGTGGCATTAAAGCAAGCTGGTTTTCAGTTATCCGTTTTAGAAATTATCTTTAAGATCGTGGATAAATTTGATTAATCTGTGGGATGGGAACTTTTCACAACTAAATTACATGCATGATGTGCTTCCAAGTGGATCCTGCGAATGGCGGACCTTTGTTACGGTCGCTTGAGGTAGAAGTACATCCGACCGACGACTGTTTTATAGGTAATGACCGAGATGTATCACCGAATCAAGTGCTTTTGTTTGCTATAAGCCCATGGTATAATAAAACAAACCATTAAATATCCCCATAAAGAATAATAGCTTTTTCGGTGTAACAGAGCAGTAACTCGGTAGTCCACTTCAAATTGGCTGTCGATGTCGTAGTTTCCAGTGCACCGTAACCAAATAAGTTTGTTCAGTGGTATGCCAAGATTGGAGTTAGTGCAGAAGGCTTTGTAAAAGGCAAACTTTAATCAACAATATCATAACCAGCACAGTCTTTGGTCTAATTCTCGACCAATCGAGATGCAAACTCGGTGTCAACTCCACTTTTAGAGGAACCCAAGCCTCTAGAAGCAAAGCGCATGTTCCACATACATCCCTCCTCCAACTGTCTATTCCATATTGCATGTGGTTGTCTACTACAGATGCCAGGAGGAAGAGGATAATGATCACTAGAAGCTTGAAGAAGTAACAATGGGGTAGTGCGAAAGTGTGCGGTCAGTTTAAGGTCGGTATGAAGTATGGAGAAGAGAACTTGCCCCTCCTGTCTAGTAAGAATGCCACTACTCCTACGACAAAAAACACTACTAGTCTTACTTATTTAAATGGACTTCAGCATCAATTGTGTCAACAGCCAACCATTAGCACACGAGGCAGACGTAGCCTTCTGGAGAGTGGTCCACTGCCTTAGGAGCTGTGTGGCATATGTCGTAAGTCCGTTTGGTGGGATCCACTTGCGTTTTAGCTTCCACTACCACCGCCTCTCCTTCCCCCATCCGTTTAACGTGAGGGTAGAGTAATTGTTCCATCTTCACGCCTCCTCCTGAAAGGTCATCCTGCTCTCGACACGTTGCCAGTGTGGAATCCCTTTAGTGCCATCAGTGGCACTTCTTCCATGGTGTCAGTTCTGCGTTGTTAGCTTAAAATAGAGGGTATTCCCTCCTCAACGTGATGCATTTGTCTGTGGGTGGCTCAACGCTAGCATCTAATCCAATCTACTCTGGTTGATTGTTTCATGTGCGTCACACTACTGCCTACCACATCTTCTTCAAAGCCGGATGCCGACAGCAGCCGAAGGGAGAGGTCAGCTCCTTGAGTTTTGTAGCTCTGGAGCCACGAAGCCAAGTTCAAAAGGGATGATAAGGCAGACAGACGAGTGTGAGTCCCGTCCGCCAGGTTCAGCCAACAGTTGATGACACAGACGGAGGTGTAGCGGACTGGCACTTATCTACTCTGCATACAGAGAATTCGAAGGGTGGCATGTAGCCTACTTGGCCTCGCAAGTTATTGCTTCGAGCCGCATCCATAAGTGAACAAACTTTCTGGCACACTGGACACCTCCAAGACCACACCCGCGTTTTTGGTGCTTGTGATGTAATAATGCTGTTTTATGTGGAGTCGACTGGTACCGATTGACAGACTTGCCAGCATTGGAATGCATTTTACTGGTCTTCACAGTCCTCTTTAAGGTAATTGACCTGATCGACACCGGTAACCACACAACATCTGCTTTTCCATGGTATCTTATTATTTCCATTTTGGATAAGGAGTTACTCTCGCTCTCACACCACCCTCAAGAGGAATCAGTGTCTCCCCACCCTTCGAAAACAAAGGCGCCTCATCAAGGTTTTCCTTGTATAGAATGAGATGAAGAAGCAAATAATAGATGGTGTGGAGTGGTGATGATTGCTTTTACCGATCTGAAGCCCTCCAGATGTGCCTAATGCCAACTCTGTCCAACTCCATCGATGGAGGAAAATGAAAGGTCTTTTAACAAAAAAATAAACGCAAACCTTATAAAAAGGACAAAACTGATTTAATTTTAGTCTAAAATTTAAGCCTTTTAAGTAGATTCATGTAAATAGGAAGTAATAATTTGATTTATGCTATTTTGGGCTATTAATGAGCTAATTTAGGCATTTACTAATGCATTCATTGGGGACGCATAAATCCCACATTTCCTCGACGGAGGGATAGGGCGATACTTTTTAATCTGATAAAAGAGTATCAAAAATAGTCCTATGCATATACTTCCTATATTTATCAAAAAAAAATAAAGCATATCTTTGTAGGTGTAGTGAAGATAAGCCGTTGACATTATGTCTTCACACATCTGTGACACCACACGTCCCTTCGATAAATAAGAAGAATTTTAAAAGAGACGAGAGAATGAGGGAAAGGGAGGCTTTTTTGGGGGTGTTGAATCACTTTTTACAAGTAGTTATTTCTAATATTCGACCCTCAATTCAAATTGCCTTTTTCTGCGAAGGAGAAATGAAGAATATTCGTTGCTCCTCATTTCGGGTTGAATTTCCCTCATGGAGGAACAACTGCCGACAGAAAAGTGCTACACATCCTAATATGGGCGATTAAGAAGCCTCAAAATTACCCGCTTACTGCCTTTGTTGCATTCTTGGTGTGTCTGCTGCTAGATAGAACATTCCACCTCCTGATGACCGAACAGATTGCGGGCTCTTTAGCACCGCCCAGACTCGCCTATTTTGGTAGTAGAAGATTATCTAAGCCAATTGTTTGGATACGGTAGTAGATGGATCACTTATGAAAAGATTATATCTGTGGAATGTCTTCAGACTCCTGGTTCCACATGGACTCCTCCCGTTCCTCGGTTGAAGGCCTGCAGTTTTCCAACTCCAACCGCTCCTTGACTTGTCAGTCGATGGAGGAGTGCGTCGCTTTGGCTTCCACGGGTCTCTCACGTGGCATTCACTACTGGGAGTTCGTCATTGACCGACTTGATCCGGGTGGACAACCATCGTTCGGCATTGCCAAGTCAGATTGCAATAAGGAGGCCATGCTGGGTAGGTTTGCATGTTGTCGTGTTTTCATTCTCCTCCACCAGGCCCTAGGATTACGTGTCTGGTTTAATGGACACCGTCTTATCACCTTTGTCCATCACGTAATCCAAAAACCTGGTCATTTGAGAAATTAGGAAGTGGGCAAAACGGGTCTAATGCAATCTATTTCAAATATGAGGTATATACCATGCAATTAGTTGACCCTTAACTGCCAGTTTTTACCTTTTATGTTGACCTATCTCAGACAAATGCTGAAATAAAAAGTGATGAAAATAAGGTTATTTCCTTGAGATTCCATTGTTTCAGCTACATCACCACTAAATTAACAATGGAAAAGGCGGAGAGAAAAAGTCCATCCTTATGTTTCCACTTTCTATGAATGATTAGAAGCAGGAACTCCTACGCGTGAACGGAAATAAATTGCTGGCTTTTATATACCTAGACTTTGGTTTTATTGCCATTTATTTTGTTAATTAGACTTGCCTGTAATGCAGGTTTGACTTAAGGGGGTAAAGGAAGGGATGGGTAAAGACAGCAGAGCAGCGACTTCGTTGCTGAGTTATTGTCCGTAACTCAGTTTAAAAGTTGATCTTCAACACTTTGGATGACCAAATGGGTTCGTATAATGGCATAACGAGAGTTAAACAAGAGCTGAGGGCTTCTTAAGTAATAAAATTTGTTCGCGGAAATCATCACCAGTACTGTCTTTAGTCTAATCCTGTGCCTTAAAGGCACCGAATTGCTCTCAACTCAACTTCTACAAGATGACATGCCTCTAGAAGCACGGCATGCACTCCCATTTCCTCCCTTTCCCACCTGTCTCGTCATTTTGCTGTCATGCACGTGATTGCCTAGTCTGTTGCTGATATCAGGGAAAAGTGCTGATGATCATTTGGACCTTGGAGGGGTACCATCAGCGAAATATGGAAAGAGAACTTGAGTGGCCGACGGTACCTCCGTTCCACTCTCCATTCCTCCCCCCTTCCTTACTCCCTTCCTCTCTCCCTCCCTCCCTCCCTCCCTCCCTCACTCACTCGCTCACTCTCACTCACCTACCCACACCCCTACTTATATGCTATCTTGCGCCAGTCAGTTTTGTGGCGGAATGAGCCACGAGGAGAGGATCGTGCGTCCTCCTGTCTCATAAGAATGTCACCACAACTACAACTACGACTATGAGTACAAATACAAAGAGGAGGTTCTCCCAACTACCCACCTTCCCACTGTATGACAATGAGGTGGTTTTGGCCTTCAACAAGTGGCATCTGCCCAATAAACAATAAACATAAACAATTGCAAACACAGTCGACCAAACACACAAAGGCACAGAAGGGGAGCATGGTCTTCTGGGAAATGAAGCAGCGTCCTGCGAGTAGCATGCGACTGTGCGTGGATGTTTTGGGCATAACTAGTAATAAGCTCGTTCCCCAAACGTCGGTTACAATACACAACTACCCACCCACTCACTCACTCACACCCTCTCAGTTAGTGAGCAAACAAACCGAGATGCTCGAGGTCTTTGCAATCAGTCGAATGAAGAATTGCAGTGCAAATGCATGGTATTTGCTGCTTGCTGTCATCCACTTCTAATGTCTACTGTCTGTCTGTGTGTGTGTGCGTGTGTGTGTGTGTGCGTGAGTGCGTGGGGAGAACCCCTTCTGTCGGTTGCAGTTGGCACCACCACCACACATCCTTTCATCACAGCTGACGCAGACGCTGACGGATTGCCCCATCATCGCTCACCTTAGGCTACCTGCCACTGCAAATCCTCCGCCTTCCACACACGTCCATCTGGAAGTTCTTTCAATTGCCACCCATGGCACCCAATCCCCCGTTGTTGTTGTTGTTGTTACAGAGGCTCGCCTCCTCTCTTTGACGAGATGCACCCACTTCTGGGTGATTCATCACCATAATCTGACTGTCTAATGTCAACCATTGGTGGGTAAGAAGGTAGGTGGTTACTTCTCTACCCACCCACCGCATTCCTACTCGCCTACCTGCTACTGCCTCCTTCCCCCCCAAATGGCCTACAATAACTGCTGTGAGCAGAGGCTGGCTTCCGAATCTTCGTGGCCACATTAAACTGTGAGCACAGGGCAAGTTAGCTCGAATCACATGCACCAGGTTTAACCAACAATTGACCATAGGAAGGTTCCAAATGAAAGGGGAAAGCTGTAAATAATGCTACAAAATACACGCAAATAATGGAATATATTTTGCTAGTCCGCACAATTTCCACCGAATTACTGTCCCAAGTATTATACGGTTGCAGATTCAAATGAACCTTCTTCCCCGTTTTATTCACTCCATGTCCTCGGGATTCCTCATCTTCGGCAAAACCTCCTCCAAATTTTACTGCCTAATCAACCAACTGAACCATCACTTAAATTATTCGCCTTTGCACCAGCGGTTTTGTTTCTTTTCCAACCGACTAAAACCCCTGAATTGTCTAATATTGACATATTTTCCTAATCAGTTAGGTAGCTGTTACCAATTGCCTAGTATGGACTCCCCACCTTCCTTTTTATATTCCCATCCGCTGCCCTATTATTACTTTTATACAGCGCCAGTATGGCCTATTTATACGAGGCCTGTAGGGTATCAACAATCTCAGGGAGATCGGAAACTCCAAATATTTAACAAGGCTACCTCAAAAGTACTCTTGGATACAGTATTACTGCCTGATAGAGTGGAAAATTACGCAACTAACCTCACTAAAGTGCACTTAAATGTTTCCATCTGTGTTTGCAAGGAGGTGCTAGTGTTAAGGGAAAAAATCCTCCTCCCAAGCAAGTCATTTGTGTGTACCAAGGGTGTGATGATCACCGGCAATGCAAAAAGGGCCTCCACTTAGCCCACGGATCTACCGACTTTTTACACCCTATATGTAACAATATAAATTTTTTTGCTGAGTCACTCTCCACCAGCCATTTTCCACAACATCCCAAAGGAATTCATTTAGCATGACATCAGGGCCTTCAGTTGGGCCGCACTGCTTGCCACCTTCTGTTCGCCAGGCATCCAACTGCTTGTAAAAGAGTGAGGTAAAATGGTGGAGATGAGAGATGAAATCTGCTTAGAATTTAACCTTTAAATGGCACCGATTCTGCACCTTTTTTGCTTCCGACTACCAATAAAATAAGGGTAGGCTAGAAAAGGAGAAGCATCCAAGTGTTCACTTTGGAGGTGCCCTTTCTCCCATAATTTAGTTTGATAATTGCATATTCCCGAAAAAAGGAGCTAACGATTGATAAGTGAAGACTAGTTTGTGCGGCCCGTCCACTTTGCAGCCCCGAGGTCCATTCTCTACCCGACTAGATGGCCAACCGGAGCCAGTGACATGGCATCTCCATCTCGTCTTTTTAAAGCATCACTCTATTCGTTTTACTTCCTTACTTTAATGTGGTGTCGGAGGTGCAGAAAATTTGTGGGAATTTTTCTACCAAAGGGGGCACAAAGGCTTGTACTTATCTCCATCCTGCATCCCGTTGGTGTTGTTATTTATATGTAGGGCGAAACAATTGCAAATCATTTGGCTTGGAATACGCTTCAAAGAGCTAAATTAATCACACCGCCTTCCCTCCTACTTCAGGGTGGATATTAAAAAGCACCGGAGATCTACCTTTTTAAAGCGATCCACGGGACTCATAAAGATACCCCTATCCGTGATTAATTGTCCTCCTCCTGTTTCAAGTGCTGCTTGATTAAGGCGAATACGTTGTCAAGCTCTCTTGACACAACTTTTGACCGGGACAATGCAGTGTGTTTTATGTAGGAAGAGATGTTTTACACATCTTCACTTATGCCTTCCATAGACTATCATAAGATCAGGTGTCCGCGATTGGACGGATTTGGGCAATGCGAGACATACCATTAGACGAGAGTTTTTGGAACATGGCTTTTTGTCTACCAGGCGTCTGCCAAAAATGGGTGCGGGTAGTGCGCAAAATGGGCTTGTCTTAATGATGGTCATCTCAAGATAGTTTTTTTGCTTCCGTTATTCCAGCAGTATGGCTTTTGTTAAATGGACCACCCTAATGCGGACACTTTTCAACATCCATTTCTAAGAGAGTCGGGCTAGAAAATAATGCAAAACAGGCTCTTAAGACATTAAAAGGGAATTTTTATTTTGTTAAATATAGGAAAGATTTGAGGTCTTTTGGAATAAATGTTGACGCCATCTCACGTGTTCGCAATTAGTGTCACGCATATGTGACGCACAGACTCTCTTAACTTAATTCGGTGTCACAAGTGTGTGAAATGTGTGCCTTGTCAGTTTACGATAACTGGCTGTACCAAATTGTCTTGCAAAATGATTGTTTGAGTTTACACTAGCAAAGTAGGCGCTGGACCTTCTTGGTGCTAGGGCTAAATTACCTTTCAATCATGAAGTGAATTGGTCGTCCTGGTGGCGTAGGCATTAATGTGACAGTTGTGGTTGTAGTAATCCACTTTCTCCGTGATTAAATTCACCGATCTCTACCTTGATTTTTTTTAGTCAGTAAGACCTTTAAATGACAAGGCGATTGTCAATCATATTGTCAAGACAAAAGTGATAGCTCGATTTGCCTACGAACATCACGGTTAGTCATTTGGATCAACATCACAAATCCTACTTTAATTTACCATTTAAACAACTATTTGACAAGAAAAGTAAACATTTTATTTCCCAAGACAGGAGTTTGGTACCTTCTCCCTTGTAAATTCATATGCAAAACCAGAGAGTTGCCTCCTGTCCAAAACGGGGTTGTGATGACGCTTGTGTCCAAGTTTTACAGACCTAGTATTTTATCGTGCCTACAAAGTAGTCTTCAATTATCATGTTCTGTGTCTGTTTTCTAAAAAATTTCCAACTTATTTTAAGAATCTATTTCCGGCTTTGAAACACTCAAATCTCACACGAAAGTAGTAAAGGTCAACGATATCAGACATTTCATATTAATTTTCCTGTTATTTTATCCCCAGCTGCACAAAAAAGGTTATCCCTTTTACCTCTTGGAGAATTTTACTGTGAAACTTAAAAAGCGTCCATTGTCGAGTTCGAGATAGTGGGTTGTTATGAGGTTGACTCAGCGTCCACGCATAAAGTAAGTCGAGCATTAATTTTAATTCCACCTTCGCTCTGCGGAAAGTGTGGCTAAACGTTGGCCTGAGAGAGCGAGAGCGAGTGAGGTAGAGGGAATAAGCACCGTCCACTATCATTCTTTACGGTGTCACGCATAAACGTTTATAATCCCACGGTGTCGACTGTCATGTCCCCCCCTCCCTCACCCCCGACCTTATCGGGATCGCGTGGTTAGGTGGAGGAATAAGCCAACTCTATGATAAGCCGTGTACCAGCGGTCGCACTTGAAATGATTTTTAGCGGTTTTGCCTACGGTAGAAGCTAAAATATTCAGGGTGTTTAATACGTTCCACAGCAGCGTCACATATATGTGACGCACCGACTTTTTTGCTTATTTTTGGCTTAACAAAAGATTGGCTAGGTCAAATCGTGTCGTCAACTGATTGATGATGTTTAAAAAGCCTAAATAATTGTAAAATGTCCGCGGTGTTACTTTAATGGTGACTGAGGTAGTGGAGGTTCCGCTACGAGTAGAATTTCATCATTTTCTGTTTTCTAATTCCGGTTACATTGATCCCTAGAGGTAGGTAGTTCATTACATAAGATCGTCTTCATTGCCTTTTCACGGTAATTTTTGGCTAGGAAAGAGACATTTTATGCTCAAACGATTTCTCTTTTTATGACCTCCTCTTGAAGCAACTGACCTCTCCTTCAGCCCACTTCGCCCATTTTCCACTCGAGCTTTTTGTTCCTCTGGCCCGTGGGCTTTTAGATGCCTCTCTTTTTCTTCCTCCTCCTTGGTTGAGATAAATCACCTTTAATGAAGGAATGATGTCATAGTCAGTGCTCACCAGAGACGAATTTATTAGTCTGTTTGCCATCTAGAAGACCTTGCATAAATGAAACCATGTACATGGAACTAGACCTGGAATATTAGGCGGAAAGGTCATTTGGTAGATCATTTACGATCGAGGATAGGAATTCTCTGTTAGAACCGCAAAGCGAACTTTGCCCGATAACCGACGCCCAAGTAATGTACTAACTTTCTGTCTGCGATATATTCTGTCCTCACCGTTTGTTGAAACCGTAGGAAAGCCCCCGAAACCAGGCTCTGAAGTACCTGAATTGCCGTTTTATTGCTCCTTGTGCTTTTAAGGCTGTGAGACAGTTTACTAAAACACAACGGGGATAAGGTTATGCCTACACAAATCAACCTGCAACCGGAATTGCCAATCATCTCTGACACTCAAATGGCAGAGGTGAAGCATCAGGCCCATTTCCTGCCCCTCCCCCCTACCCTTCAAAGTTTACACGCTGGTGAAGAGGTGATGTGTTGGGGTCTAAAGATTATCCCTCACCCCCGGCGCAAAGCGGACAATATTTCCAAATGCTTTAGGCAATTAACTGGCATTCGAGGCTACATTTTTTGGGTGGAAAATGCTCTTTGACCAGGACGTTGACGAGAAAATAGCCCATTTCCCTTTCTCCAAGGCACCACACCTCCACATCCACTTTTCCCCTCCAAAGTACGCACCCGTCTGGACCCTATTCCGGTTGATGGGATGGCTATTAAAGTCTGAGAGGTAAGCCCGATTGAGAGAGTAAATGCTCGTCGAGCCATGGCTGTGAGAAGGCTATGGTGAGAGGGTATGCGTCAGCTCAAGATAGACTCCGTGAGTCAAGTAATGTTTGACAGTATTTATTATTTGACTCACTGTTCAAACATGTGTGTTTTTAACATCGTTCCTACTAAGGAGAAAAAGTGACGACTTTTTACGGTGCCTTCAAAGTGTTTGCGTGTCACGTCGAAGGGGTGAAGAGGGGTGGGGGCGCAGAGACCTGCGGCATGATTCACCGCAAAGGCCATGGAAAGGATATTTTAAGCGTATTCGGACGCTACTACTGGAACGATGAATATGTCACTTCCACAGAACGGTACATTTTTTTGTGTCCATGGGGAAATGACGCAGACGTGTGGATACAATCGCTGACGGTAGCAGTCTGTTTGAATAGTCTTATCAACAAATTGTGTTAAATGCCCAAACAAGGCTAATGTATTACTAACTACGAAGGATTTTTGAATCAGCTCCATTCATTAGAGGTGGGATAAAAGAAATTGGAGCCAAGGAGTTAGAGTCAAAGAGAGAGAGTGCTAACTGAGGCTTGCTTCATCTGGGTTCGGACTCAAAACAAATAGAATTGGAAGGAAAAAGCGACACCATCAGTAATTATCCTGGCCTACTCCCTCCTTAAAAAGCATCTCTGCTAAGGTAGAATGCATGTGGTTTTTACCTGCCTAAAATTAACCCTCCGAAGTCACAGCTATGGGAGCTGAATTGTACCCCGCCCACTGTCTCACCGAGGTCTTTTTTCTCATTTCTCAGGAGTTAAACTTTTTTTCGCGTTTTCCACTTATCCTACCTCGTAGCTTTTTATAACTTAGTAGTTTTTTTTACCCCTAAAAGCAATTTTTAAAGGACATTAATTAAAAAGGAAGCGCCAGGCTGGCGTGAATAAAGCATTGTCATCAAGAACGAGAAGAAGCTCTCGCCAGGTTTTGTGGGTGGATTTTTGTCCCATCGAAAAAGACAACAACCGATAAATGATTGTCACTTGGGAAGTGTAACGTTTAGGGCCTAACGCGGATGATGGATGACTTTAAACAAGCTGTTTGTACACATCAGAGCTAAATGAGGTGAAAGTTTGGCGGACAGAGGAGACAATGTGACAAACATTCACTGAGTCTGGCAAGGAAAGAAGTAGCGCACTTCCCGACACTGCTTTCCGTAGTCTTATCTGCATTAATTGGCTCTTGGATCCTCCCGACCAAGCTGCCCTTGGCCCCTCTGACCTCCATAGAACGGTCCAAATTCGAAGGAGGAGCAATACGTTTGGGTAAGAGTGGTCTTGGATAAAGTTCGTAGTTTATTCGCCTTTGGTTAGTCTGTCAAATTAAGACGTCATATGGTGTTTGCTAGAGTTGATTGTGTGCCTCTCCTCTTCCCAACGGGGTTCCCTTGAAAAGGTTTTGGCTCCATTTAAAGTGAGGCGAATTTCATCGTCACATCTTACGCCTGTGGCTGGAAGGACATTTAAAACGATTGCGAGCAAGTCCGCAGCTCATTTTACTTTCGCTTAACCTAAATAACAGAGTTGCTATAATGGAAAGTCCGATGGGTTTTACCATAGTAGATCGTGTGGTCTTTTCCCACCCCTCCCCTCCTTCCCCATCACCCAACTGAGGCCCCCTTTGAAAGATTTTGACCCTCTCCAACTGAAGGTGTCTTGAGTCATCGCCCCTACATCGTAGTGCATTTCTTTTTAAACCGTGGGCTAAATTGTCCCGAAAAAAAAGAGTTAGGGGGATGTGGCGTAGTTGATTCTGTGGCAAAAGACCTGACGACCTTGTCTTTAGTTGTCTTTTTATGTTAATCACGCTTTTTGTCTCTTTTTTTCAAGAACTCACAAATTTTTCTGCGTCAGGACACTAGTTATAGGTAAGTGTGGTTAATTAGGTGACAGTCTTATCGAAGACATAGGCCGACGTTGAGGTGCTGATCCATCGACTGTCCTCCCGTACCTTCACTTCGGAGTGACGTAGCGAGCGTTGCCAGTATCCTGTGATAGTAACTTATGACATTCTTTTGTGGACTTAATTGCTGGTACAGTGGGTTGGATGGCCTCCCGCTCTTGGTGGAATATAGAAGGCTGGAAATTGATCTCCATTCCTCAGTCTAGATGGTCATCGAAATGTACATCCTTAGTAAGATCCTCATGTTATTTGCATGATAAAGTGTGTAGCGCCCCACGACTTCCCCAATGAGGAAATGAGACATGATACTCGAGCAGAACAATGCACTGTTGACGCACAAAAGGGCTTTGGGTCTACTGGCGTGATCCGGAGGTCAGGCTGCCCGGTGAAGGTAAAGTGGCAGAGCCCTAAGTAGCTCATTACCGAACCCGAGAGTTAAACAAACAACTTAGGCGGTAATAAATGTTTAAGGGCACTTCAGCGCAAGACTTTTGGGTCTAGGGAGAGAAAGAGAGTATAGGCATGGCCGCGTTTTCGAAAGGAAGTTCAGCCTGCAGAGACTTAAGCGCCGGCTTAATTATACATAAAGTGAAACAAAGCATCAAACTCCTCCAGCAAGTCGGAGCAGAAGAATTTCCAGAGCTTGGTCAGTAAATGCATTGCAAATGTTTATGCTACTTATTAAGCTACGCTTGTTTTCCCTTAGCAAAAAGTAACTTAATTTAAAGAACTCACCAACAGAACGAAAGAAGAATATTACCTATTAAAGGACTATTTTTTTTGCTGTGGACGCTTACTCCCTTCCTCTTTGTAAAAACTTCCCGCAGATTCGTTAGATTGGTGCTTGACATGCCTGTCCCTCTATAGGTCACGACGCACGGGCCTGGGCGATGTACATCGATCAAAAGCGGAGCTGGTTCCTCCACAACGGCGAGCACTTCGAGCGCACTGACGGTGGCATCAATGTGGGCAGTGTAATCGGTGTACGACTGGACTGCGAACGCGGCAGTCTGGCCTACTACCTTGACGACGAGCCACACGGTCCAATCGCATTCACTGGCCTCCCCACAGGTGTATACTACCCAGCTATTAGTCTCAACCGCGATGTTCAGGTGACCCTGCGATCCGGCCTCGAACCACCCTCCTCAGACAGTGAGGACAGCGATGAGTGCGCCTCCCCCTGTCCACCTCTCGTCTCCGCCTCCGTCACTGCTCCTACCCTCGCTCTTACTCGACCACACTCGGAAAAGTCAACCCAATCCGGACCCTCGCAGTGAAGGAGAGCGTCATGCTTTCCAGGTGCTGTATCCTGTGTTTATTCAACATTCAAGTCATCTCCGAAATCGCAAAAGGCCAACCTGTGTAGAAGATTTATTTACTAGATACGGGAGGCCCAAGGCGACTCTTTAGACAACTCCCTACCACGGAGCCTCTGCCGCTGTTAGGCAAAATTCTTTCCACCTAATTTTAGTGATTTGAATTGGCAATATTTGTGATTCTTGCTCCCATTAGCCAAACAACAGCAGGAGGTGCTATTTAATTGGTTTTTCTTCTCTTCTTTCAATCTCCATTCAGAGCTAATATTATCTGAAGTGACTAATGGCGAGGGCATCACCACCGACATTCCTACATTTCGCAGCTCCGGATCAGTAGCCTGAGATGTTGTTGAAAGAAGGTCTCCATTATCAGCCCTCGATCATTTTTTTGCTATGAAACCACAATTATTGCGATCACCTTAATCGATTGTGTCACGCCAATCTTTTCATGTCTAACCTCTCCACCACGGACAGAGCATGTTTCATTCGTCAATGTTTATACTTCCTTGGCCTCATGAATTGCCACTCTACTTGATTCTCTCTCGAATTGTTGATGGCTACTTCTTCTTCTTTGTGTAAATACTTCCTGTTTTACAAAATAATTTGTTAGTATGAAATAATCTTTGATGAAAATATACCTGAATTATACATTTAAGTCATTTTTTGCCTCACATCAGCCGACGTGGACTTGCTACTCAAGAAGCACTGACACCGGAGCCTGACACACCTCTACTAGCCTTGCATAGGTAGACTCGAGTCCAGGGTGATTGACATCCCCTTTGTCTAACGAGGACTGTTGTCGGTCATCTTCGCTGGGGCCTAAAAACCCGAGTTGGTAGGTGATCACTAACTCCTATTGTTGCCGTTTCCAATTTCACAGTTCAACCGCAGCTCAGCTGTCACTGACGGGAGGATGAGGGATGTCACCGAAGTGAGTGAAATAGTTCGCGAAACCCATTGGCGGTGATATCCATTGGCAGGGTCTCTGACTTTAGGTTGGGGGAGAATTAAATAATGAGTTAGGAAGAGTGTGGGAAGATTCAATGGATATTATCAGCGTCAAAATGAGTAAAGAATATCTGGAGACAAAAATGATTCCTACGGTGTTCAATGCGACATTCGATAGACAGTCGTAAGAATGTAGGAACCCGTAAAGCGCCTTGTGGAAAATAGACTTCGTTGCATTTTCTGCTACTACTAATTTCCCCTTTCATTTGGAACCTTCCTATGGTCAATTGTTGGTTAAACCTGGTGCATGTGATTCGAGCTAACTTGCCCTGTGCTCACAGTTTAATGTGGCCACGAAGATTCGGAAGCCAGCCTCTGCTCACAGCAGTTATTGTAGGCCATTTGGGGGGGAAGGAGGCAGTAGCAGGTAGGCGAGTAGGAATGCGGTGGGTGGGTAGAGAAGTAACCACCTACCTTCTTACCCACCAATGGTTGACATTAGACAGTCAGATTATGGTGATGAATCACCCAGAAGTGGGTGCATCTCGTCAAAGAGAGGAGGCGAGCCTCTGTAACAACAACAACAACAACGGGGGATTGGGTGCCATGGGTGGCAATTGAAAGAACTTCCAGATGGACGTGTGTGGAAGGCGGAGGATTTGCAGTGGCAGGTAGCCTAAGGTGAGCGATGATGGGGCAATCCGTCAGCGTCTGCGTCAGCTGTGATGAAAGGATGTGTGGTGGTGGTGCCAACTGCAACCGACAGAAGGGGTTCTCCCCACGCACTCACGCACACACACACACACGCACACACACACAGACAGACAGTAGACATTAGAAGTGGATGACAGCAAGCAGCAAATACCATGCATTTGCACTGCAATTCTTCATTCGACTGATTGCAAAGACCTCGAGCATCTCGGTTTGTTTGCTCACTAACTGAGAGGGTGTGAGTGAGTGAGTGGGTGGGTAGTTGTGTATTGTAACCGACGTTTGGGGAACGAGCTTATTACTAGTTATGCCCAAAACATCCACGCACAGTCGCATGCTACTCGCAGGACGCTGCTTCATTTCCCAGAAGACCATGCTCCCCTTCTGTGCCTTTGTGTGTTTGGTCGACTGTGTTTGCAATTGTTTATGTTTATTGTTTATTGGGCAGATGCCACTTGTTGAAGGCCAAAACCACCTCATTGTCATACAGTGGGAAGGTGGGTAGTTGGGAGAACCTCCTCTTTGTATTTGTACTCATAGTCGTAGTTGTAGTTGTGGTGACATTCTTATGAGACAGGAGGACGCACGATCCTCTCCTCGTGGCTCATTCCGCCACAAAACTGACTGGCGCAAGATAGCATATAAGTAGGGGTGTGGGTAGGTGAGTGAGAGTGAGCGAGTGAGTGAGGGAGGGAGGGAGGGAGGGAGGGAGGGAGGGAGAGAGGAAGGGAGTAAGGAAGGGGGGAGGAATGGAGAGTGGAACGGAGGTACCGTCGGCCACTCAAGTTCTCTTTCCATATTTCGCTGATGGTACCCCTCCAAGGTCCAAATGATCATCAGCACTTTTCCCTGATATCAGCAACAGACTAGGCAATCACGTGCATGACAGCAAAATGACGAGACAGGTGGGAAAGGGAGGAAATGGGAGTGCATGCCGTGCTTCTAGAGGCATGTCATCTTGTAGAAGTTGAGTTGAGAGCAATTCGGTGCCTTTAAGGCACAGGATTAGACTAAAGACAGTACTGGTGATGATTTCCGCGAACAAATTTTATTACTTAAGAAGCCCTCAGCTCTTGTTTAACTCTTGGTCAGCCTAAAAGACAACGGGAATAAGTGCCATGCTTCTAAAGGGAAAACATTTTGTTAAACTCAAGTTGACAGCAAGTTTTTGCCTTAATGGCGCAAAATTAGACTGCAATGGTAAAGATTTTAGTGAATAAACTTTATATTTTTATAAGTCCTTTCACTTTGACGCTTTTCTGCTGCCAATCAAACCTCGGTTTTTGACGAGGTGTCACCCTTTTGATTATTTATATCATTTGCCTAGTGTCACTTCTCTCATTGCAATCATTTAACCCCAGTTTGGCGACAAAAGAGGCCATCGGCCTATAAATTATGGCTGTTATGTGCAAGTATATTCAAAAAAAAGAATTCAAACCCTACAACTCCGTTTTCAACGCAATAATTACAATCAAAAACGAGACTTAATTACATGCATTGAGAACAGATTGATGATATTGTAAATATTTTTCTAAAAATAGGAAATTTGGCACCCAGGATTCATGTCTTGCCTTGGAGCGCCCTTGCCCCCTCTGAACTCCTTACAAGACCTGTAGTTCTGCAGGGAAGGGTCAGTGGGCGTATTGCTGTCACCCAAGGGAGGGCACAAACCCTCGAGGATAAAGGGGCCTGCTAAATTAAGTGGCAAGTAAAACAAATGTAGTTTTGTCACGCTGTTAGAGTGAGGTCTTTAAATATTGCCAAAGCCCTTATTGTAAGTATGATGGGGAGAAATTTTAGTAAAAAAATAGATTCGTGGGGAGTGACCTTTGTTCGAAGGTTAGGTGCTACGACATTCGAAAGTCTCACACAGCCCCCCGAGCCCTCCCAAAAGCTGCATTGATTAAAAGTTCATTTATTTCTTACAGGAGGACTAAGAAACAAGCACACATATCTTCCGCCTTTTAGGGATCCTCCCCAGAGTGGTAAGAAACAGGTCTTTGTGTGAACTACGGCGTAGGTTTCAAGGGGAAGAATTTGAATCAAAGAAAACTCTATCTATCACTGGTAATGAAGCTTCTGAATACTGAGTTATATACAAAGCGGTCTTTATTGAGGAGAAGTCTATCGGGAAGAGAGTTTTGTAAATTTTGGGCGATTTACCCTAACGATCCCTTTTACTATGTCAACGGCCTTGTTTAGTTACACTTGGTAATATCGGGTCTTCGGTTTGTGACAAAATTTACTTCATTTGAAGACCTTTGGAAAGCTTTTTTTTGGTGCAATGATCTGGTTTCATTAGCAGTCATTGCCTCCAACCTGCGGAGTCACTGAAAGGCGTACCTTGCTTTAACTTTCTAGCCAAGGATCTCTGGCGACTAATCCAACTACAGTAGCAATTTTCCCTTTATAACACTGGGAAGAATGGTTTATTGTTGGTGTAAAGAAGGGTAGATTCTGTGTCAGGCGAAAGTGAAGCACCATAGCCGCCACTAAGACATCTGCACTTGCACCACCCTAACAAACTGATTCAGTTTCCCCTTGTAATAGGGTTTTTCCTCAGATCAAGAAGATCAGATAACTAATTCGCCACTTTAAACTCCACCCATTAGTTCGCAACACTATCTAGTGCAACCAGTGACCAGGAACTGATAATGAAAGTGCGTCACATATTCGTGACACTGCAGACCAACATGTTAAGCTCACAATTACTTAAAAAAGCAATTATAACCGCCCTAATATCCTTTTAATTGACAAATTAGTACTGCTGTATATTTTGGTAACGGGCCGCTTGGGACCTCGCCGTTGTTTTCCTCTCTCTTTGGGCTACATGGTCTCTAATCCATGCCACCAGCCCCCAGGCCCTTCTGTATGTTGCCAACGCATATTCTGCCCCAGTAATGAGTGTTCTTTAGTCTTCATTTAAGTCCCGGGCAGCAACATTTGAAACTCTTTTAGATATCCCTACTTTATCATCTAGATATATGTAATCACGCCCCACCTCGTCTCTAATGCATCCTTTTACACCCCCAATTCCTGCTGTTGAACTAGATACCTCGGACTCCATCTTTTGGAACATTGACTTCAAACCCTACTACATTGCCACAGTTTTATGCTCACCGCCGATAGCCACTTGACTGAGAACTTATGAATAAATGTATTGTCCATAATGAGGAGCATCGCCATCGCCTTCTACGTGAGTCAGGAGGCACTGCTTGCCCATGCTCCACGCCCTCTAATTGGTCGCACACCCATACATGCCTAATCCAGCCAGCCGTATCGCCTACCCAGCCCACTAAGCTAAGGGTAAAAGGTGAGTCACTGGATGGAGAATTAGTAACCTCAAGATACTTATCCGTCTGTCCCCCTTTCGTTCCCCACCCCGCTACTCCCCCTATTCTGAGATGGAATGAGAAACCATGTGCCAGACAGGGGGACAAGCGCACCGCAGCATGAATAAGTGCGTTGAGGAGGTTTTTTTCACCACAAAAAGTATAGCTATGTGCTCGAATTTCACAGTTTTTTGTTAGCAGAGCTAGAATCTCACTTGATGCAGGATTTAGGAAGAAAAGAGTACTTCCCGACCTCCACTCAACAGAGAGAACTGACAGAACCAAGGCTCTCCACTTTAAAAGACTTCGGCTGCATAAAATAATGCTCTATTGCTATTAAAAAATACTAATAATCGGTGTCACAAATGCGTGACATAGGTACTATATCAGCTTGCGGTAAATTTTTGCACCAATTCGTGTTGCGACCCGAAAAATTTTGCGTCGGACGCTTTGTTGTAAGAACGATTAACTTTTCGGCATAAAGTGGACTTGCCAATTTCCACCAAATGTAAGGCATTTTGAAAACGAAACAAACTAAAGTAAATGGAGACTGGAGTTTTAAGTAGTGTTTGGAGGAACACAAAATAGTTTTAAAATCCAGGTTTTGTAAAAATGATGTTCCTTTTTTTACTAGACTGAATTTGTTGGTTGATGTCCCTTATTTCCAACTGAGTTTGATGAAAAGTTGCCCCCGAGTTTTTCCTGAAGACGAATGAGGGCTTAACATCGGAGAAGAAGATGTACCGGTCTAAAGGGGCTACTGGGATGGCCTGGAGGTCACGCCGTCCAGTGGGAGTACAAAAGCAAAGTCCCACATACCTGCTAAACTAAGACAAGGAGTTGAACAAACAATCAAAGCACCACAATGAGGTCCTCACTTAATTGAATCGTGACATTTACCGAAATGTAGCTTAAATTCAAAGGATGTTGTTTTAAGGGTAACTATTTTCCCTCTTTCATTAAAGCCTTATTTCTGCTTTCCAGGTAATCAAATCTTTGAGCCCTGTGCCCACAGCGCACTCAGTTCGATGAATTATTTCGCGCTGACCAATTTCAATCTCCACTGTGGCAATGCCTATGGGAAATCAACTGTGTCAAGGAAAGTTGTTTTCACTAATTATTAGGTGACTCGGTATATCCGGGATGATTCACCTGTTCAAATCCAATTTGGCAGTTGCAGGTAGTATAATGCAATTTGTTGGCTGTACCTACTCGTAAAATTTAATAAGTAGCATGTTGTCTTATCAGTTGAAAGAAGACATACAAACAAAAAGAGCTCTCTCTCTGTAAAATAAGTTGTTAAAGAGACGATATTTATCCACCTTGCGATGAATTATCACTTCTCCATGCTTATTTACATCTACTGATTTGGTTAGTAACATACTACTTACAAGCAAATCTGGGCCATCCGATTTAGCAAATCGTATGACATCGCTCAGTTTGTTAGAGAAGATCGCAAGTTTTAATGCCGACGTGCAGAGAGGTGGACCACATTTTTACCAAGATGCAGAAACTGAGGTGCAAAACCTAAACAAAAACTGTTTTGCCGCATGCTTACACATCCCCAAGAGCTGAGCCGCTGTTGAGTGTTCGAGTGAGATTTGCATGTTATTTTTGTGGAAAAAAAGAAAAAGAAATGCATCAGCAAGTGACTCCTCTTGTCACCTCTAGCATGTGCGCCTTATTTTCTCCACTTTGAGCAGGCCAAGAGTTATTTCGACCTCCCCGGATGAAAACAACTGCCAATTGTATGCATCAATTGGCAGTTGTTGAAGCACTGCAAACACAACAATTGCTTGACTTAGCCTGGACTTTTGACATTTTCTGCAAATAATTACATAAATGCCAGTAAAGAAAACCACAATAATCTTGTTTTGGACCTAATCCTGGTGTCAAAAGAGAATTTCATTTAAGGGGCGCTAAAGGTTCAAGGAGAACTCATTCACTACTAAAAATCAAATCTTCTCAATTGAATCCCATTTTAATTTACGTAAATTAAGTTGAGACCTTTGTAACTTTTGTGCACGAGAATTAGTAGTTATTTGATGCTAATAGGTAAGCTAACTACATACTTTAACCGATGTTATCACTGTCACGTATATGTGACGGTGGGTTCCCCTACCTGAGGCCAGTGTCACAAATACGTGCCAATTCCTTGCAGTGTTCGTATTTTCAGTCTTTATTTTAAACAATGTTTGTCCGTTTTTCTTTACTTACTTTGCTTGCCATAGCCATCGGAAACATGGGTGGCATGTGTTCCTCCACAGTTCACCCTAACCAGTTGGAGAAAATCCTGTTGCCAGCCCACGGTAAATAGTCTCTTCAGTTTCGGAGAAGTATACTAAAGATGATGACATTGGCGTTATTCGAACAGTCACACAGGTCTAGCTGCGGTGGTCGAGTCACCTCTGAACAAATGGGAGTGAAGGCATTCAGGAAACTGCATTTAGCACAAGGATTTGGCCTAGTTTAAGCAGATCCTCTTTCAGGTCTCGAAACACTAAGTTGTAGGAAAATTAGGCTTCAAAATCTGCTAAAATGGTAATGGGTCAGTGAAGTGGAGGTACCAGTTTAAAATTAATTGCTGTTGCCCGTTTTATTGAAAGAGAAACAGAATTTCTTGGAGCCTGTGACTCATTGTTTCCCTTTTTCTCCTGCTCTCAGTTGTGCCTTGTCAACACCACGGGGGAAGAAAAACGTGTTGTGCTTCTGCTGCTGCCGTTTCTGTTCCTGTCAAAATCCTTCCTGAGTCAGAAGTGGGGAGAAAAAAGCACGGTGAAGAGCAGGTACCCTGCCAACCATCGCAGTTTGCCTGAAATTTGTCAATTGTGTGAGCATAGCAGGGGGAATTTGACAGTTAACTGGTTTTTGGAAAATATTGCCATGGCTGTGAGGGGGAGGGGGAAGAAAATTTACTGGATATAAAAAACTTGAAATTCACTTCTGGAGAGATTGCTTGGTCAGGTGGTCAGCTGAATGGACAAAAAGAGAGCTGAAGAAAAAGTTAAAATACTGATTACACAGACCAATGTAAGTAATTAGAAGGCGGTTCTTCGCAGCGTTGTCGCTGAATAATAAATAGATCTCGAGATTCCTAAAATTTCAGAATTTAGCTTTATTTTTAAAAATACACTTAAAATTTGTAAAAAGTGACTCAATGCAGAAGAAATTTAAGTGCAAACGCTACTATGGGCAGTGTTAATGGTCCCCTATTTCACCACCTCAAGACTATGTAGAGCGTCAAGTCTTCCTCTGTCTTTAATAACTCCAGGTAGGATGAAGGAACATACTACTTACTAACTCACAGAATAGCTAAGAGGCTAGTGGCCTGGTCTGGAGCCTATGTGGGGGAGTAGGAGTGCTGCCTGCGTAGATGATGGGGTCCACGTGAATGGTTAAAATCCCAAAGCATTGCGGAAATATACTCTACTTAGCAAAATATAAGTAGAAAAATCGTAGAAGGTGATGTATGTAGGATTTCATACTTGAGTACATATAATATTTTCGGTACATTGAGTCTAATCAACTAAGTAATTTCACTTCTTCAAGTTGATCGCAGTCTCTATTTGCACATCATAGTTAAAGTTGCATTTTATCATTTCGTAATGATCAGCTGTAAAATACCTAGTTGTAAATCAACTTCCAATCTTTTTAAAGTGTTTTTTATTTATCAGTTAATTTGTGTTGAAGATTAGTTTAAAACTTTTCATCTGAAATGTGTGACACCACTTTTCATGAAGATTACGACGCGCATTGAATAAATTCATCACCCTTTGCAGCAGCGTTTTCAAAGCGAAATCCCTCGCAGGTTATTTCAAAATGCCTTAACCAATTTTCCTTTGACTATATAATGGAGTATCTACAAGTGTAAGGCAAAAATGTGGAGACACACCCAAAATCATTGCATGGTAAGTAATTGAGTTATATTTTTGTGAGCCGTAGATCTTTCTAGTCTGGAATTCAAGTATTTTGAGTTTAAAAAAAGCTATAAGCATCCTTAAAAGTGTCTAACAGCATGCTCTCCCATGGGGGGTGAGGGTTAAGGTACAGCATGTAGCTGCTCCGATCTGTGTCATTTGCTCTCTGAAAAGAGGCGTTTTAATAGTTGGGGCCTTCAAATGGGAACATTCCAAATTTGGCAGTTGGCAGTGTGGCCAGTCCTTGCACCAGCACCTTCGCCGCGGCACATAGTCATGTACCTACACATACACACACACACACTTGGGCAAATCGGAAGCGTGGCTGCCCCAATCAATGTTAAAGTGTGTCCGAGGCGGGACGATTGCGTAAGGCACCGAATTGGTGCCTGACAGGGGAATCACCTCCAACTTCACTGAAAAGACATCAAATTGACATCTTGATTCGGATGGTCAGAGGAAAAAGAAGCAGAAATAAAAAAGCATTAATTTGAGAAAACGACAATTATTAACTTGCACCTGCCACCTTCATCAAGAAAAGCACTTTGAATCAGAGCCCCCTCTGCGATATATGACGGTCATTTAAATTACTAACGCGGGTGAAACTTCAAGGTCTTTTAAAAGTGTGGAAAACTGGTTTTCTAAAACTATAAATAACTCCACTGCTAAGCTGAAATGCAATGCTTACTTTTGATCATGCAGACATCAACATTGGCAAAAAGCAACAAACAATCTTAAAGTACTTTTGTTGAATCTTTTTGGTTTTACGGCTCTGTAAGGCCTTTTTGGCCTTTTCAAGTTATTGCTTCCGCCACGTATATGAGACTATACGTAATTACGAGGGAATGAAGCCTTGCGATGGGGCGAGCTGTTCCAGCTTACAATGCCGAATCGGAGAAGAGGAGTCAAAGGCCCTCAGCAAAGATGCCCCTTCGTGGCGTACACTAACCGCGCACCCTGCGTTGATGCCGTTGATGCGGTGGTGTTGGAGTTGGTGTGTCTGGAAGACAGAACTGGCAAGTTCACGCATCAGCCACGCCTGACTTTGGATTGTTAGTTCAATATTGCAGTTGTGCCTGAGTCACTCAGAGCCTAGAGGACCTCACCTGTCTCCCAGACCATACCGGTAAGGTCATGGCCCCATTGTGTTTACCACCCACATAAAGAGGGGTATTAGTAATCTCTAGATCAAAAAACATTTAAGTAACGGAAAATATGTGGAAAATCTTCTGTATAAAGTAGGTTCTAAAATTCAGAGTTTGTTTTACCAAATGTTAAAAGGAGGATATTTAAATTTGGGAAATAAGCAAGATAACGTTGCAAAAGCAGATTTTGACTCCACGAAAGTTATTTAGCTTGTGATGGATTTATTAACTAGGAATATTCAAAGGCTGATTTAGTAGTCCAGTATAAGACGAGGTATGTTTTAAGTTATAACCAAGCGCCAAGCAAGGGAAGTTTTTGGCAAGGAATCCCTCCATTTGACACAACATGATCTTGCAGAAGCAAGACTTCATCTTACAACTTCTATAAGGTCAATCGAATAAGCCTGGTGCTAATATCACTCGGTCAAGAGGTGATTATTACTGAGAACAAAAAACAGTTAACAAACTTGTATTTATGCTTTACTTGGCCTTGAACACTGCACTGATCGTACCGCCTTGTACTTCAGATTGAGTATTTCATGTCCGTGTGCTTTACCTAACGCATTCGCTAGCGGCGTCACATATATGTGACCCCTGTCTTTTATCAAATAGCGGTGATGGGTAGCACCAAGCCGTATCTTGGACCAATTGCTTGAGTTGTAAACAATAAATTGCTTCAAAAATTTTACAATCTTTAAGGAATTATATTTTTGTTTGCTTTTGTCTTATTTGAACAAAAAACATTCTGGCAGAGATACTCGTTTCCCTCCCAGACCCTCTTGGTCAGTGTGCCTAAATACCTTACAATAGCTTATTTTTCATTTACGTAAAGACTAAATTCCATACTAACGTTAGTATTTGGCAAACATAGCAATTGGTAATGATTTAGTAAGACAACCCATCGAGACTAATGGTAATGCTTGACCAATCTGCTCTGCTGCTTCTTCATAAGATGAAGAAGTCTCCATGGCTTGACTAATTCGCAGAAAGTCCTAGCACCTCTCAGATCAGGCGCCTATGCTTGATGTCACGTTCACCCTTGAGGCAGGCGGACAGGCACGCACGCAAAAACGCATAATGAAAAACAGGCAATTGCAGTTTGCCCAGACCTTCCAGCAGCAATCAATACGGCCTCCTACACGAATGTCTACGTGAAGTGAACACCACCCATCGATTCGAACGTCGGGCGCGTGGGCGACCCCACTGATTGGCCGAAGCAAACACGGCACGCAGGCAAGGTCAGTGGCAGCCAACCAATCAGAGACCTCAGAGGGAAGCGGCAAAAGGGTTACCTACATAAAGCCCACCTACACCCTCCCTTCACAGTATTCACCTATTTTTCCTCGTCCACGTTCAGAGGATCTTTTCGCCTTTCACCACTTCCTCCTACTCTCATCGAATAATTCTCAATGGCTGACGAGGTAAGTTGGATGGAGCTTTCTAGACCTTGCCTTCTCATTGACCTTGGACTATATCAGGTGTAATTGTGATTCGTGACTATTAAGTTATCTCAATTCCTACTTTTTTAAACGCCTTCTTTAAATGCATATATGTCTAGTATAAATGATCAAATAATTACCAGACAAGCTTTAAAAAAGAGAAAAAAAAGTGAAGAAGCGGCTTTTGTGTTTTCTACCTGCTTTGAATTTTTGTTTATGTAGGCACCCAAGGAAGAGGTAGGTTTTCCCTCAAATTATATCTGCTTTGGCATCGTTTTGCTGCTTTTGAAGTTCCAAGTTCTGCTCGCGCTTGTGCATCCTCCATTCCTGCTTTCACATTTTGTTACATCCTTTTTTCCACTCAATCCATTTTCAACATTCTCACTTGAAGACGATCCCACCAAACTAGAATATGTAATACTTTTCTTGTAAACTCTGAGAATGGCAATGAAATGGTATTTTTTCTCCACTTAAGCCAAAAACAGAAGAAGTGAGTTCCCCACTAACACGACACTAACCATCACGTTGATGTCTTATTTTACACCTGACATCTCTATTCTTGCATGATAAGAGCTAAATTATGTTATGCAATTCATTCCCAACCTCTTGGTTGGGTATTTTTCGGTATAAATTATCATATCTAAGGGTTAAGCGAACTCCTGCCTTCAATAAGTCGTATAGTTATGCATTTCCCGCTACAATAACATCTTCTTTCTGGACATTTAGCCAAAGGCTGAAGAAGTAAGTTGCCTCACAGTGCAAGATCCGTCATTCTTGTGATCGTATCTGCTTATTTGGTGTCACATCGAGCTGTTGCATTTCGATCCACCATGACTATTATCAAGGACTGTACATTTATTTCAAAATCTACCCCCGGTCGAGGAAGTATGTAGCATTGAGCATTAAAATCGTGGTATGCTGTTGTATCCAGCATGGAAACCACTATTATACACATGATATATCCTTCAAGGAATTTGAGGAAGAGGGTAGACTGCACAGGCCTTTGTTTTGTAGTAGGAGAGATTGCCTACACTTTGGCATTAGGCTTGATGTGAATGTGCACATACACACATCCACACATACACACACAGATCACTTATTTACCCGACAACACCCATTTGAATGCACCTCCTGGAGAGAATGACTGTTCACGATGCCAAATGCTTCTTAAATTTAGGTAAAGCCAGAAGAAGTGAGTTTCCGATGATAACCCTACTAACCATCTCATTTGACCACTGTGTACTGAATGATTATCTGCACCACTTTAATTACATTAGAAACACCTTTAGTTATCAAACAAAATGCTTGCTTTTAAGCCTACCTACAGTCTCAACAAGTGAGTAAATTGTTTCAGATTTTCTTTTAAAAAATGCGAACAATGATAATAAACTCGTTCGTATTATCAATTTGAAATCACTCATGATCAAAAAGTAATTCATCTTCTGTCTAAATTTATAAAGGTCAAGTCTGAAGAGGTAAGAATTTTGACCAGCAGAAAATGACATGCTTGAAAATGGCCTCATTCCTCTTTTGGAGCGGAGGCTTTCTGATTTAGACTAGTTCAGTTTATTTTGAAAAACTGCTTATACAAAGGCATGCTGTCATCAGGTTAAATGCGCTGCAATTTTAAATTTTTACACGCTTTCTCCGGCCAAAATTTGCGGGAAGAAAACTCCTTAGAAACGCACGAATCCACAGCCTACATTTATCGACATCTTCTACTTATCTGCGTTTAAGTAGCAATGTGCCATAAAGTGCTAGTTATGCTATTTTTATTTTCCACGAGCAGAAGAAGAAGCATAAGAAGTCGAAGAAGGAGGGTGATGCCGGAGAAGCGACTGAAGGTGGTGGCGAGAAGAAGGAGGGCAAGCGTGCACATCGTGCCACCTCCAATGTATTCGGCATGTTCCCTCAGACTCAAATCCAGGAGTTCAAGGAAGTGCGTACCGCACAATTTTACCACCAGAAGTCCTCCTAGAAGTAGAACACTATATTTCACTTGTCTATCACCTATTTATCTGTAAAAAATGAAGGTTAACTAGACTATATGTCTGTTGTATTATATGTTTGCAGGCCTTCACTCTGATCGATCAGAACCGCGATGGATTCATCGACATTGAGGACTTAAAAGACATGTACGCCTCTTTGGGTCGTGCACCCTCCGACAAGGAGTTGAAGGAGATGCTTGATGAGTCGCCAGGTCCTCTCAACTTCACCATGTTCATCAACCTCTTCGGAGAAAAACTCAACGGTACTGACCCCGAAAATGCTCTGATGAATGCTTTTGCTATGTTCGATGAGGACAACAAAAAGTTCATTCCCGAGGAGTAGTAAGCGATCGCTTACATTGGTATGCTAAAATCACCAAAGAGCTGGCTTTTACTTGGCTTTTTTGCCTAATTGCAGCTTGAAGGACCTCCTTGAACATATGGGTGATAACTTTACCCAGGAAGAGGTTAGTCCCACTTCACTATTCTTCTTTTATTATGTAACCTATTAAAGTTGGCAATCGCGTATGTCACAGTCACCTAACTGATCCATTGTTAACAAGCAGTACATTTAACTAGTTTTTTAATGCTTTTATGTAGATCCGACAGACGTGGAAAGAGGCTCCCATTCAAGGCGGCCAAGTTGACTACGAGAAGTTTGTCCACCTCATTAAGCGTGGCAATGAGGAGCTCTAAATCCGTTAATTTATGCTTACACTAAGACCGTAACATCTCTGTGTATCTTATCTCCAAGCATGTGCTTCCCTTCCTTTGCTCTTCTTTTGCCCCTGCCCCTCATCTACTTTTCTTCTCGCTCTCTCTCTCTCTCTCAACTTTCTCTACTCACTGTGTCGGCTGGAACAGATTTGGTGAGGCGTCGAAAGAGAACACTGCGTAGTCATTTTGCATCTCCTTCTTGTTCGATCTGATTGCCCAATATCAGCAACAGAGAGAGAGAAGCAATCTAGCGGATCACCTAGTTGCCGGTAGCCTGTTCACATCAGATCGTTGTCAATTTAACGTTATTCTTATGTCAAAGCTTCTCCCACACTGCACGTTTGCACAGGGGGAACTGTCATTCCGTTTGCTTAGCCAATTGGTGGCCTCATTTGGTGCTCGCACTAAATGATTCCCGGTGTTCTCACCCGCCGCCACCGCCAAACACTTTACGCGGCATTTCGCGACACTCCACCTCCCATTGGCTAACTTTCAAGGTGACCTTCACGTTGGCGAATTTCGATTTGTGCACGTGAAAAGCCTTGACAATTTTTTGCTGTTGACTCTGAGTTCCGTTAAAGCCGCGACATCAGGACGTTGTGAAAGTGCCTATTGCATATTGCCTATCTGATTCTGCTGGTTGTCCCCTCCCTGACCTGAGAAGTGGTATTGACGATTTCATGGCAAGAGTTGACCTCTGACTATTCAATGTGCCTTTTTCTTCCTCCAAACCAATTTTTTCTTCCTTACCGTCCTTTCACTACTCCACATTTTAACATTAACTGCAAATAGATTACTCTGAAAGTCTATTTTTACGCCTTCGTAAAAAATGGGGGAATGGAATTTCTTGTTAGAGTTTTCTATTTGGAAGGAGTAGAAGTTTGTTAATCACTTTCTTCCCAAAATGGGAGTAGGATAAACATTTTTATGCCTCATGGCAACTTTTGGAGCATGTGCTAGATAGGTGCTTTTAGGTAGGGAAGAGTTATATAAGCTATCACCGAATTCCGTGGCAGCGATAGATGGAAGACCTTAGCTACCCCCTGGACGACATAAAGGAAATTTCAATCTGGCATGACGTGATCAATTTTTATCCCTAAGGTTGTCAAAGTGCCCAAATTATTAAAACACTAGACTGGGTTCTACATCTTAGGTCCTGGGTGTACCTGATTCAGGTGCAGGAGCATCATTTTGACCCGCAAAGTGGTTCCACCCATCCTTGGGAGGTCAAAGTAGAGGCCAGACCAGATGGGTAAACAAAAGTTACACCCGTTGAGACAAACCGATGAAGTAGAATTACTTAGATATGTTCTTATGCCACCGACATGAGATGTGACCTAGTCTGCCCCAAGCTCAATGTGCTGTGTGGAAACTCTACCTGAATATGTGCTGGCGTGAAATGCACTTCACCTTCGTACGATGGGTGAGCATTGGCTTCACATTACACATAGTCCAATTAAGTTTATTTAATAAGAGATCACCTCCCACGCTTTTCTTGCAGAAGGATCATGTGCAAGTCAACGTAAGCTCTCTTATTGTCAATATGAAGTCATTTTGACTTACTCATTAGGCACTTTTATAAGTTCAAGGACGAAGTCAAGCAAATGGCTAATCGCGGGTTTATAACTGGCTAGGTGGAATGACATACTATCTAATTTCTAAGTCAGTGTTCGATACTACTGATTAATGATCAGCGTCCCCAAAACTTACGCACCAGAGTCAAATATCACTGTGACTCACTTATCAGGTAATTTAACAAGTTCTATGACAAAATCGAGTAAATAGCTAGTCATGGGTTCATAAATGACTAGGTGAGATGGCACACTAGTTAACTTTTTATGTAGCATCTAATGCTACAAGTAAACGGTCAGCGTTACTGTTATTTATTTGCTAGCGTCATCCACTCTAGATTACCCATAATTTGCTGGAAGCGTTATGGTATGCGACTGCAAAATGTTACCGGGCCTTTTTCTTCTCATGATGGTTGTGTAGTCGAAGGCAAAGTTATGACTTGGCGTGAAGAGCCACTAACAACACTGACAGGCAGCACTGTCAAAAGGTTGCTGATCATTTTTCTTTGATTGCGCAATATCTAGCAGAAAATTAACTTTTTCCCTTACGGCAAGCCAAGTTTAAAAGTATAAGATCGTAGGAGGCAAAAGTAACATAAATTTGATGAAAATATCAAATGTAGGAATGTCAAACGTTTGTCATAGCAACGGGATGAACACAAGTGAGAGATTGTGTGTGCATGTGCATTTGGAAAACAGAGAGTGGAAATTGTTTTCTGGGTACAGTTTGCAAGTGGAGTAGAAGAAAGGGAACATTTGCACTTCTTGTCTACTCCACTACACTAAAAAGACGACTTATTCTATTTGGTAGAGATCTGTCAAATTCCATGGTTGGCATCACGCTGTTTACTAAAAGTCTCAATCCAGAACAAGTGAGACGTGGCATCTGGGCCGAGGCCTCCGGATCTTCACCTGGAATGAATGTGCTCATTTTGTCCTGCGGAAGGGTGATAATTTCGCGGTGAGCCTCATTCCTGGCCTCCGTGCTGACGAAGTCCACTTTTTCCAGGTAGTGCAGCAGAATGTCACGATCCAGCGGACAACTGGCAGTAAACGCCCTCGTAGCGTAGACAGCCTTCATATAGGACCAGAGGTGGGAGAAATTGCTGGGAATGCTGAGTCCACGGAAGAAGGAGGCGGCAATACGCGCGTGGTGCAATTTGCATGCAAGCACGCAGTCAGAGTAGGCGAAGTCATCACCCTCAAGAAATGTGGTGTTTGTCTGTTGAAAAAAGAAAGCAGCACGATTGGTGGGGCCATCAAAGTATGTCACTGCGACTAATAAAGTTGTCAGCTTTTTTGCTACCAGGCAGATCACGAGTTGCAAATTCGCGAATGTTTAAGAGTGGATAAATAGGAAAATTTTGTCAGAGGGAAGAGCTCATGCTTACAAATGGCTGCCTTCGCGTGTTATATTCGGTGGCGTTGCATGGAAAATTCGTGTCATTCTAAGCTATCGGTGGGTCCGTAAATCACATTAATTATCGGCAACATGTCAAATTGTCAAACGCGTCAGGCAACAGTCGAGCCTGAATTCACATTGTGACTTTAAACTCATTAAGGCATCTGATGCCACGCCAGATCTTTTCGCATTAGGACTAATTACTAGAAGCCAAAAACGGATAAGAGGAGTAGTAAAAGTTTGACTTGCAAACAGTGCCAAACAGGAGCTAGAATGACTTCAATTACTCCGTCACTGCAACTCAGCGCCCCAAATGACGATGCAATACTGAAGGACTGGTGAAAAATATTCCTCCTTCCAGCTATTCACGCATTAACAGGTTAATATTTTAGCTTTTAACTGGTCTTTACTATTCCTTATTTGTTTTATACTTCAGACCTGTGAAGTACATTCTAAGACCATGAGTATCTTGCGGGACACATGTCATGGTGAGTACCAAATGAAAACTCACCTTCCGTAGATGCTCATTCACTGAGGAGAAATTGGTCAGCACTTGCTGTGAGGACCCTGTACGCAAGAAATGGTTAAGACTTCGCAGTAGATCTGCCCCAACCCACTGTTCTTGCGCATCAATGTTCATCACAGAGCCGTATTTTGACCTTAGGAACTCCTCCAATTCGTCATTTCCGTCACACACGAAGTCCGGAGGGTCATATGCATTTTCATCATCATTGGGCTTGCTGTAGAAGGCGATGGATGGAAGTTGCTTCCCCATGTCAAGTCGACTGTACTCACTCGGTGGGTTAGCCATAGAGACGGGAATAACTCGGAGATTGATCATCCGGCATTCCACAAGCCGGTAGAACACCATGAACCATTTCTGTGAAAAGGGACAAGCACCCTTATCATTCGAATTCACGCCTGAGGCCTTCACAAATAACTCAACAAGAGGCTGCTCCATTGCAATCCGCGAGTAATGTCTCAGCACAACGACATCAGCTTATATAATCTGTTCTACCACACTCTGATCTGATTGGCTACTGCCATGTCTTACGCTCATTGGTGGATGATTGTTGAACTTGGAGTGCTGATACCACCTGAGATGAACCAAAAGACGCGTGAAATTGGCATCTTTTATTTTAAAAAAACATATGACAGTATATGGTAAAATCAGCCTTCAAGTTAGCATTCTATCAGCAGGTATTATAAGGTCGGTAGATTGTCTGAAGTTAGGGATTGTTGAAGAATTTCGTCCGGAGATTCCTAAAAAATTTATGGAAATGTTGCATATCGAAATTGGATTTATGTTGCAAGACGCTCAAAAAGTTGTTACTGAGAAGTCCTACCCAAGAACGTAACGCCGTGCATCCCACAGGATCTCGGAAGAGGATTTGTCCTCAGGTTTTAGCAAAAGACTTCGTCCAATCCAGTTCCAGTGCTCCAAAATTATTTCTAGGACCTTCCACATCCAAAATGGTCAAAAAGTATAACAATTAGAATGAGCCAAAAGTACATTCTTATTAAACCAGTCTACATGTAAGTAGGGCAGTGGGGTTTAAGTTAAATTGATCATATTTGGTAGTGTAAGACAACCTTGCTGCAGTGAGCCTCAATGCCGAATAGACATGGTGTGAGACAGATCGAAAATGATTCATAGGTCACGCTCTTAGCCTCTTGAACCTGAATGACGCGCTGCAAGTGATCCATCACAAAGCGCAATGTTGCCAAACGACATTGAGACTCTGACAACTTGTGTCCGCCCCTGAGATCGGAACTTTCCACTGCCTGAAAGACAAAAAACTGCAATGGTAGGAATATCGTGTAATTGACTTTAAAGGAGAGTTAACTAAAGTTTGACTGGAATGTCCTTTTCGTGCAAACAATGCAATCCACCTCAGTGGGATGATAAAGTGGTGGAGCAAGTCTTGACAAACCTTCGAACGAGGACGTAGTGCCAAATAAATAATTGCGTCATTATTCTGTACGATTAAAAAAGCGTTGGAGTGGCTAGACAGTTGGCTGAGTACATTGCTAATGAGGTCGTTCCTCCGTCGCTACGGTATCACCTTCCAGTATGTCTACACACCGACATCCACTCAGTCTATGCGGTCGTAACAAGGTAGACCTCCCTACTGGTGGGCGGCATTACGGTTCCAGGGAGAACCGACACGATTAAATATCTTAAGAATTAAGACGGACTGCTTTGCCATATTTGGCAACTAAAAAAACAAGTTTTTTGGGCATTAAAAATCCCGCTGTGCGCTTGTTTGCAAATCTTTGGAATTTTATGTCAAATGGAAAAGCAAAAATCTCACTTTAACAATGCCATTTTCTTTCTTAAAATGTAACAGCTTGTATTACCCACCGAACCAAAGGCCTTCTCAATCTTAGTTCCGATTTGGCAGAGAATTTCTGGTAACTTCATGGGACTTAGAATGTCTTCGTTGGAAATGGACTCCACAATAGAATCCCACGAGCCTAAATTAATTTCATTATTCCTCTCATCTATTCCTTTGTTGCAGTTCAATTTAGAAATTAACATACCGCAGTCAAGAAGTTTCTGGGGCAGGGCCATGAGATACCTTTTGATTAGGGAGGTTAACACAGAGCTATTGTCCAGGTCGTGAAGCTTGAAAATGTTCTCAATATCATTGGGGTGCTGGGGACGAATAGAAAATTCATAAATTAACAACTAAGCTTTTCTGATCTATTACCTTTTTTTCTTATTTTACATAAATGCTGCGAACTAATAGAAACCGCTGTATACTTCTAACTACACGTTCAACAACAACTAGATTTCAACTTGAGAACACGTGAACATAGTGTTTTAGATTAGATCTACTTTACAGAAAATGAAGAAGCTACTAAATTTAACTCATATAAATATACAAGACTAATTATTCACATAATTAAACTTCCGCAATTTTGTGTGTTGACATTTGGAGGGTGATTTTGCACTCTCTTTTAAGGCGTAGCGAATAACTGACCTCTTTGATGAACTTAATGGCCACCTTAATGGTTGATGTGCGTCCTGGCACACGGTATAGACCAAAAGCATCCAAACCCGTGGCCTCCAGTGCGCTGACAAGTAATTCCAGCAGGCGAGGCACGCCCTTTGAAAGGCAAAATAAATACTACTGGTTACTTATAAGTAGAAGACAACCAATAAAATTAACAAGTATAACAAAATCCACAGTCTACCCAACTGTGAAACAAATGATGAGTGCTTCTTAGTGTTTTAATGCAGCTGTCTATCACAGGGGTCACTAAAAAAGAGCTCATTTTCCCTCTGACGCTAAGTAGACAAGTCACCTACCGGATGTTCTAATGACTGAGGCTGAGAAGACAAATCGGCTCCATACACCGGTCCAAATTCTGCCTTTTTATTGCTGCAAGATGTTTTGACTCTAACTAGAACATGACACAGAAACTTTGTTGATACAAATGGAAGGGCAACTCATAACCTGGACACAACGAAGTGGCAAGCATGATGGCTGTGGACTCACCGCGACAAGCTATCTCGACATCGCCATCAGAGTGTCTACGAAAGGTACAGCGTTTTTTCAGCCTCTGAAAGGAGTCGCTCAATCTGCTTTGAGTCATAGCCTTCAAGCGTGCTGCTTGGCTGTCAAATTTTAAAGATCTTTGAATTTTAAATGACATATTGATCGGTTCAGATAAAATCAGCTGTATGTTTGTCCCTTTGATCGCATGAACGCCGCGGGTTGCTTAAAAAAAGGCAAAGTTTATTTTATGCTAGCATTAATTATTCCTCTGCATTAATGTCCGTGCGTTTTTTGGATGAGGGATGTCATTCCAACACGGTGGCTTGAAAGTGTGGTCACTGCCGAGCAGTGACTGCTGACGACCTCCTCAATCTGGGCGAAGGCGTGTTAAACTACAGCTTTGCGGCAAGAGATGGCGCAGCGGGGACTTAATTTTCTTTTGGACTTGGAAATGATTGATGGCTCTTTTGAGGATTCACTGCTTCTTGAGCTATTTTTACCACTTTGTTTCAGATTTGCCTGGCTAACTCTTCTTTGCTCACAAATGTCACAACCCCTGGGCGTTTGCTTGGTTTTGGGTTAAATCATTTGAGGATTTTTTAAACCAAAATGCACAGGCTGACTGCTTAAACCAGTGGTCGTGGAGATAAGAGATAATGCGCATTAATATTTATGCATTCACAACACACACACACACATACAACCGGGGTTTCTTAAACAGGAAGTCATTTGCCTGGCGCTGCTTTCACCTGAATTGTGTAGCAAACTTTTGCTACTCTGTAAAACAAATTTTGTCAGTCCACGTCCCTGACACGTTCGCCCTGCGAGGTAAAAAAAAACTCGTCCGGGGGTGTTTGCTTTGATTTCAAGGCACTGCGGTCTGACATAACAGTTGCGGTGTTGTATTGAGGAAATTTTAACTATTAAGTAGAATTATACCTCAATTTTTTTAAGGATAAGCTTCCCAAGGGGGTATAGACAAGGGCAGACAAATTAATTAAAAGTTTTTGGCCTTAGAGTATCCTTAACCATTCCAACCTAGTGTACTTTTCCAGGTTATGTTTAAGCTTGTGATAAAGGGTTAATCATGCATTAAATTAGTTGGACTTCATTCCTGACAGCACTTTGATGACTGGGCTGTAAAGAGAAACGATTTTTGTCTACTTGGAAGAGCATAAAATACGCCTAGGTACCATGTATGTATGGAGGCGAGCATGCAGGAGGAGGATCGAGGCGACCCAGGGTGGAGTAAATTAGAGAAAAAGCTGCCAAGTCGTCTGATGATTGGTTGCTCATGGCTAGGCCATAAAGCTGCCTCCCTTTTTTTCCATCGACGCAAGCATATCCCATTTCAGAGTTAGTGTACCAGTCATAAATGATGGTAAAATGTATTACAACCAACAAAATCTGGCGCGTAATTGTGAGTAACGCTTGCCATTTGGCAAGGTCTGGCACATTCACTGCTAGAGTTGCCACGTAAATTCAGGTTTAAAACACTAATTATTTACTTAACACTTCGTTTTGGTCACGCAAACACTTGGGTCTTGGCTTTCGTACTTTCGCTGAGCGGCATGGCCTTTAGGGCATGTCAGTAGCTCCTCGAAATCCCATTTGTGCCTCTGCAATACACTTTCTGCACTAGTATTAGGACTTCTTTTAACATCAGAAAAGGCTCAGAACGCTGCATTGGTGGTGATGGGAGGCGAACTACCCTGATTTTTCTCACTGATGGAAGAAGGAAATACGCTGAGGATGGGGAAATCTGTGACAACTCCCGATGGGCGAGTTGAAAATTACATCAACCTCCAGAAGCCACTCCGGTTCAGTATCCTGTAGGAATGGTATTAACAACTGAAGCGTCATTAGCTATGGACTAAATAGACAAGTTTGTTACGGAGCTGTCTACCGTGTACGCATGAAAATGTCAATGGAGTGTACACGCGGTACCGCCTCCGCTGCTCTGCTAGCTGGATGGAGCCCTAACACGTAACTGGGTAGCACTGAAGGGGGAAAAAGTGGCACGGAGGGATGAGCGCAAAAAACTTCATTCGCGCAAAACTGTTAATGTCCCATTCTTTATCAAATTACTCTACTTTTAGGGCCGCACTCTGACTATCAGCGATGGAAATGCAAGATGGAAAACACATTCTCCCGTCCCATTAGTACAGTTTCCAAACTAGCCAAATTGCCAGATCCTGCAGAATTAGCAAAGGGGATCAGGGGCGTTGCCATCAAATGCCTTTTCAATTGTAAGCAGGTTCGATGGGTAACGCTGTTTGTTCTTGAGTGGTTTTGCTACAGCACCACCTACGTTGTGATAGCCGACGCGGCAGATTGACCATGAGGATCCCCAGGGAATATGCTCGAAAGGGGTAGGGGCCACGTACTACTTTGTTTTACTCTTCGTCTCAGACTACCCGGGAAGCTGGGGCTCTGACATTGTACTTTTACTAGAGGACTTGGCCTTTGGGCTATGCCAGCAGCCCCTTCTCCACGTCACTATCACATACTCAGAGTTCTTTTGTCTTCAGGGCAGTCTTGAGGTGCTACATTAACCAATACAGAACAAAAAAGCATATTTCACTTCACATCATGCTGTTTGCAAATCTTAGCCTCATCTGTTCCATTATTTTTAGCTCACAGCTCGACTATTTACGACATAATTTGATGTAACGACCACTAAAGAGCGCATGTCACGCATATGTGTCGCTGATAACGAACGTTTTGAAACTCTTGTAGGGTAGCAGATAAGCTTCCATATCCGAGACTTTTAAAAATTCCACTTTCAATTTTAAATTCGCCTCTCTCCGTACCGCCGTTTTTATGGTTTAAACAGTCACGCATTTTGGGGGGCCATTTTACTTACCATCGTCATCACGTACATTTTTTAAGTTCTTTAATGAACTTCTCCTCAAAGTTCTAAGCCTTTCCACTCTAAACACTTTTTAGATAACATAAGTTGGGAAGAGTTTGTGATTCTCGCCGACATTTCGCGAATCAGATAGCGACGTGGAGGAGGAGGAGGAGGCCAGTATTCCCACTCAGCGCTGCTTGCCAAACAGCTTCTCAATTCGCGTTTTACTTTAAAAGTAGAATTAAAAATTTATTCTCAAACACTGCGCCATTCTTTTGATAATGCATGGAGGCTGTGTTAACGCGAACCGATAAATAAATTCGTAGACCAGTTTGCAGGCTCCCGGAGACTTCCGGCTGCGTAAGAAGGTCCATTATTTAGGCGGATAATGAATTGTCGACGTAGATAAGGGCCTGGAGGTCTGGTCACCCAACCACTAGGGGTTAAACAAACGCTCAAGATATAGCATGGGCCCTCTCCCATTTTGCGCAGAGCCCTCAATGCTACCCTTAGTTAACCTTCCCTAGTCAACAGTCAGAACGTAGTCAGTGTTGTAGGGTAACCGCATACAAACCAACGACTCCGGTCACCAAATTTACGTGCAACTAAGAATATGCCCGATCACTACTTTACGTGTTCCTTTTGGCATCTCTACCGGCCCGGGAGATTCGTCCTGTTTGAGGACTGAACTGGGGTAAGGAAGATTGTACTGTTTATTTTGCATGTCCACAACTAGTCGTAAAAACACTGGCCTAAAAGGAGCGTTAAATTACAAGGGACGGAATTTGATATAGTCCGTTGGAGGTAAGTTCTCAAATCTACTTCTCATTGTCAGTTTGTTCTCACCTCAATGCTGCTCAGCGATATATACCTGAAAACTATCCCGCTAGTGGAGGAAATATCGTGTCATCGCTTAGTTGACATCTTCATATTAGGGATCTTAGACAGCTAAGTGATGAATTATTTCAGAACTGGGGTAGTTCCCGGATGTAGATATCATTTTAACTCTTCTGTTAGAGGTTGACACAGATTCCCAAATCTGCAGCAACTTCCATTACGTTAAGTTTTATCACCCATCAGTAGAAATCAGTGTGGTGGCCCTTTCTGATGGAGCCCCCTTCCGCTGCCACTAATGCAGCGTCGCTAGACTTCCCCAAAGACAATAGAAGGCATTAAAAAATAGGACAAAAAGCATGTATATTCAACGCAAAGAAACGCTTATGGGATGGCCAGGTTGCCCAGCGGAGCCCCGAGTGAACCGCTACTAGAAAAACCATCAAAGTACTACAAATTGTTATGCAACGCAATAATTGCTGCCTTCAATGAAGCGACCTGTGTGGTCTGAAAGCAAAGCGGTAGGCCCGTAGAAAAATGAAAGCAAAGATAACCGTACAGAGCTTGTTATATAATACATAATTGTCCCATCCGAAAAGTTACATATCATCAGAGTAGCCATTGTAGCTGTTATTCGGTCTATTTGACGCCCACTTCACAGTACCCACTGAGGTAAGTAAACAGCAACGGCCCTGACCATTTCCATAATATTTTCGGGGATCTCTTAATTCCACCTCTCCGTTAACACATTGGACGTCCAATATCTCAGTCCGATGTGGATGGATTGAGGGTAACTAGACCTCTAGCTGCTGCTTCCACCAACTTTAGTGCAACCTGCCTTCCCCGCATTTCTGCACCACCTGGCCGATAACGAGATGACAATGTGTATGGAAAGTTCTTCTGGTGAAAGCAGACACCGGTGTAAGCAAAGCCAGCCAGTCCCCAATGCTAGTCAAGAGGAGAGGAACACTGTGCGGTCGCTTTATTGAATAGCTACGAAATCAGTGGACAAGAGAATAGGAGAATGCATTGACCACCAAGCGGTATGCATTGCATCGACCAGGTTTCAGTTCGTGTGACTAAAGTGGAGGAAAAGCATAACAGTAAATGTGTTGACTTTCAAAATAACTATTCGTAGTTTAAATATTTTGCCGACAAGCATAAAAATAGCAACTTCCATTGCCACATTGTAGGTCTGTAAGTTTTGCCTCCTATTCCACTACTTTTGTGGAGCTCAAAGTACCCACCTCCTCCTTGTAGCTAAACAAGACTTTCTTCAAGGAGACTCTGAGAGTGCCGATGTTAAGCCACACCTTAGTGCCTAATTCAGCATGATTTATTACAGGCATCTGCTAGGTGGCAACTGTAGTTTAAGCATGCAATGCCTATAGACAACTAAAAAGTACACTTCAACAATGCGTTTTTCGACAAAGAGGAGGTAATAGGAGAAAGTGAGAAATGGGGGGTATCCTTAAATGACTCTTCCCTGTTGGACGTGAGGTGATAAGAAACAATGAGGATGATGAAGACAAAACATGTGCCAAGTTCCACCGGGTTATTTCACCTATGGCAGTCACTTAAACGGTAGCAGAGTGCGTAGTTAGACAAAGTCAAGCCTCACTTATCGTAACATTCTTCTCTGGCAGTCTCCTCAATCGCATTTATTTTGGCAACTTCATCGGGCGAGAGCTCGAAATCGAATACCTAAAAAAACGTGGTAAGAAAGCATAAAAGTGTGGGTTGGAGACTATTTATTCACCACACTAGGCGGGTCGACTGGGCGGTGAAACTTCAGGAATCACATGGTGGTTAAATTTAGACCGGATTTGCGTATATCGTTTCAAAAAGCCTGTTTTTTGTAGATTACAGAGCTTACAATAACTGTGCGTTCTTAAGCACACGCTCTTTAAAACCAAATGGTTTGAGTCGCAGTTCGACTGCCCAAACGGGGCCAGTTCAGTGGAACCACCGAAAAAAGTACACTCTTCGCCTAATGGGGGTAAATTGCACTGCTCTATATCTTACAAATGATAAGAGGCTCACTTTGAAGGAAAAAATGGAACCTACACTGATAGTAGAGCGTATTCTTTGTGGGTCAGTGGTGTGAGAGAGGATAATGAGGTCCTTTTGGATGGCCCGTCGAATAAGCAGCTGAGCCGGCGTCTTCATACGACTCCTGGCCATCTTACTCAAGGCTTCGTTTTCAAGAAATGCAGTGTGTCTAGAATAAACACAACAAAACAACTGAATCTCATCCATTTGGCCGTCAGATGTCGAGTCATCGAGACCCTGGCTTCAAGTGATGAATTGGGGCACGGACTGAGGGTCGGTCATCTCCTTGAGTGGGACAACCTAAACAATTTCGGTTAATTTATGGCTTTTTTGGAGAATTTATACATTTGGGCAGTATTTAATAAGGTTATCTTGGTGCAAAGAAGTAAAAATGTAGCACAGCAACTAGATAAATACTGCTGACATTTTGGCTTGTCACTACGTTATAGCAGCGTAGCGAAATAAAACTGCTACGGTATCTTTACTAGCGTAAACTTGTTACCTTCAACGTCGTCAGGCTCTAAAAAATATTGTTTCTTCTTCAATTATAAATAGAGCTCCGTGCAAGTCTCACGGGTCTTTAAGCAACCACTTAAGTGACATTTTCATGGCAGTCAGTTAGGCTTTTACCAGCTAGGGGGGAAAACTTGTATTTCAGCTTTTTGAAAGAAGTTCTTGAGTGTAAATGCGCCATATTAAGCCTTTTTTAACATTAAATACAATCGTCAATTCTGCATGGGCTGATATCAGCATTCGACTCGTGGATGAATGTGGCCGAGGTGGAAACACGCCTGTCATGCCATGACCTCACACGACCACTATCCTGACCCGGTATCTAGTTAAGCCCTAACCACAGAGATGATTCCGACCTCCTAATCTGCATTGTTTGGATGGCCTTATTTCCAGTGTGAAATAAATATTTTGGGCAAATTTTTGCGGTTCCGAATTTCTCAGGTTGGTACTGGTACACAGAGATACTCTATAATTAACGCCAAGACTATGCCAGCTTCGTAAAAGTCAATGTTGGTAAAGAGTTGATTAACCAAGGCTTATTTATGTTTTGTTCCACCTGTCTATCTTATATGTCATCAAGGCAACTAATTACCTCACTTCGTGTAGAATTCAAAATTGTTTAGGTGGCTGTTTTGACAACCAGCATTCATCAGACACACGTCAGTGTCAACAAAACGATGCAAAAATGGGTCAAAAGTGTAGTCTCCTTGCTCATAAATAACTAGCATAAACATGGTTCCAGACTTTAATTTACGAGGCTCTAAAAACACCTCGTCGTACGTCAAACAGAGAAAAAGAAAGCGCTAGGTGATAATTATCAAGACAAGACTAGGTAATTTGTTCTACCCCAGAAATAAAAAAAGCCAGATCGTATTCTACTAGTGTAAATAGCGCCACTCCCTAACCATGGCTGTCAGAAGGTTTAAATCTAAAAGCCCAAGCCCTGGAGCATTGCTGGGACTTACCATTCTCCCTATTCATTCTTTTATGGGGACAGACAAATCAGTACAATCTTTGCATGAATGAATGGATGTCGTGAAGGAGGTTGGTATAGCCCTTCAGAACCGAGGGAGGAGAGATATTAAATGCCACTTTTTGGTGGCTTCTATTACAAATATGCAGTTTAATGTCAGGGCAACTCATCTATGGCGAAATAGGTGACTTCGTGTAACTTAAAAGTCTTCTGATGTGGTTGTATGCAGTAGTCCGACGAAATTGTATTTTTTCCAATGGCCTTTCAATACAAAAGGGCAACGAATAACGGTAGAAGACCGCAATAATGAGGCCTTTTAAGAGTGTTTTCAGGAGATGATTGAAGCTCTTTTTACCCACCTAGAACAATATTGCCTTGACGGGAAAGCCATTTGCAAGCAGACAGGTAAATAGAGGGGTTTTATCCACAAAGGCGGTTTTAAATTCACCTTCCCACGGTTACATGATGTTATCCTTACCGGATGTTTGCACGAAAGTGACACATTTATGAGTTGGGCGGGGGCGCTGGTCAGTGCTTTATACAATTACTCTAACCAACTCTGGCAACCAGGGATAGCTGACTGAGCCCATATCTGCTTCTTCGTCACAGCCTTCATTCATTCAAGGTAGAAAAGTAACTGGTTAACAAGAAACCAGAAACGAGATCTGCAAGACCAATCACTGTCTAGCGAGTTTTAAGCTAAGCCTGTCATCAACCGCAAGTGAATTTGCTTACTTTTGGATCCCATCATGAAGTATTAGGTAACTGGATTGCCATTCTTAATAGTAATGTAGCCAAGCCAATAAAAAAACAAAACTACTCAAAAAGCTGCTTTCTTTGTTGATGGATAGTCCGGCATCTGATTTTTGGATGTAGGACCGCAGGGATGGTGGTTTAACCTCCTCTTGACCTCCTCTAATGTAAACAACACCAACGCATGCCTACCTGTGTGTAAACAAGTAATTTGATGCGTACGCATTGATTCCATCAACTTAATGACAGATGTGTAAGGGGGCAGTGGCAGGTCGGAACTCGAAACTCCTTCCATGAAGAACTTTATGTGGTACAGTTGTAAGCGGTGTTTGAGTTTCACAATTCTGATTTCAATGGAAATTTGAAAAAGTCAGGTTACATCATTCCATGCAAAAAGAAGTAATCCATGGCGTTTCACGATTTCGGTTTCTGTTTTCTTACCCTGATTTTGCCTAAGCGCGGGATTGTTACACGCTAGAGAATGGAGGAAGTGTATCTGGAGACCATAGACACGCTTGTTTATTTACCTGTCCATTTACCTGCCAATGCGAACAAAATACTGAATTGCACTAAACAGACCTGCACGCTACTTATTTTTCATTTTCAGTAGCACACCTTGTGTTAGCATATAGCGACAGTGGAAAGGTATTCAGATGACGTTGGTGACCTGATTGAAGGGACATAGCGTTTACAAATTGAGCATAAACTTGTCGCCTTATACGCCTGCTCGACATCTAAGTGGGTGTGTTCCACCTAAGTATGATGAAAAACGCCATGGCCACTGTGCATTATGTTTAGGTGCCAAATGGACAGTGCTTTTGAAGGCAGAGTATAAACATGAAACACATACATAAAGTGTACTTTTTTGCCATCAAGTGGATCGTAAATCCTCCATCAACTGTATCCATTAATACAGGTAGTGGTTATGTACTTTGCATGCTCAAAGTGCTCCATGTGTGCCAGCCAATCTGCCTTCAGTTCCCTCTCTCAGCTCGTTTTAAGGGAAGATTGTACTCTTTAAGAGGTGAGGATGAAGAAATATTTAGATTCCAAGAACCCAGAAACCAAACGCAATCGAAGTCAAAGAGGAAAAAATGGAAGCAAGACGTTTTTTCATTCAAGGATGCCCGAGCAACTAGTTTCACCATATAAACACAGAAGCCGCTCACAACTAAAGGCGACACCCAAGGTCTTGACGAGGCACAATGACATCTTTATATTAGTTAAATGAACTCGTAAAAATCTTTGACAGAAGAGAATCCAAACATTCTCTGTAAAACATTTCAAAATGTTTAAATAGAATTAAATTTAAAAGAAGAGCTTTTACATAGGAGTAAAATGAAAAGAACAAATAACTTACAGCGTTGAAGGGGATGCGGGAATGTCGTGTACCATGACCTGTATTCCGAAGGAGTGAGCATATTCCATAAGCTCCTGATTAAGTGTAATAATGGCAGCTTCAACGTGAAGTAATACAGGTTTGATGTTGCAAAACTTGGTCAAGCGGTCGATTTGATCCTTGCTGAAATTCGACAAGCCAATTGACTTAACAAGACCCGCATCAACTAGCTGCTCCATTGCCTAATATTTGAAAAAAAATCATAACAATCCACTTATGATAACTTACTTCTAGAATATAATTCAGATAAAAGCATAAGTAGTGAATTCTTACACATAATTATAGAATTCCGGGCCTCGATAATTTTGCGAAAACGTAAATTCGTCGTTCACTTGTAAACATGATCATTTTAACTATTTGCTATAAAAAAGATTCTCTTCCGAGGGAGATTGGCAAAAAATATCCTTTAAAACATTCCTCTTTGATAAATTACTTAAAACAGCGAATCAAAAGGTCGATTTATTGGACTTGTTGCGCCTGTTTTACTCTACATTAGCCATGCTAAAATTAGCATAATTTAATTTGGCAAGAATACTAGTTTGATCAACTATATGTTAGGTGCAATCGCCTGGCTTACACGCCACATCTGTTCGATGATTTTTGGCGGTATCCGATGGTTTTCAATGGCCTAAAACATGGTTCATTAATATATCGCTCACGGTAAAGGTAAACGGATTGTGAAGTAAGTAGAGGTCTAAAAAAGACAAATTTAGACTTGACAGCGCTTCCTCAAGGCAGCTCCTGACATTTTGTGTTTCCTTTAGGGTAATTGGAGTCTATAACAAACCGGAAACTTTATATCACACGTTTACTTTTAATGATATGAAAAAGTCGGCCCTCTTCAGTGTCGTAGAAGAAAGCTTCATTTCTAAAACACTTCTGACAGCCCTCTGATTTTCGGTTTCGGAAGCACAGTGAAAATGCCGATAGCCGGAGTCAATAGCACAAAGTAAAGTCTTTTCGAGTTCAAACACTTGCAGCTGAAATAAAGTAATGCAAAAAACAAACACACTTTTGATGCGTCAAAACCAACTACAGGTACTCGAAACCCATTGTTTAAGGGAGCAAACTTCTGCGCAACTGGCATTACTGTTAAGACGCATTCAATACCGTCGATTGCGTATTTGAAGGTGCCATCAAGGTAGAAACGACTTTGAATAAATTTAAACAAGAGCTCAGAAATTTAGGCTAGCCTTTTGCTGCCTAATTGCCTAAAAATTACTGCTTTACGTAGCATTTTTACTTTTGTTGCTATTTTAAATCAGCAATTATAAAGTGTTAAAGTAATCAACTTAGATATTTTAAAAATGGATGCCAACAGTACCTTTTTTGCTTTAAGGCTTCAACACCTAAGTAATAAGCTACAAATCAAACAGTACAATTATGTAGATTGCTAATTTTGCCATTATCAGCACGGTTTTGCGCTGTCGTATTCTTATTGTGCGTATGTGCCCTTTTGGTGAGAAGCGATCAATAAACTCTACTTTTGTAACACAGAAGTTATGAGGATTCGAAGGCGGAGGAAAAGTTTTTTACCCAGACTTCCCTGAAATTGTACTAATTATGGTCAACGCTGACTAATAAACATGTCCCTACCCAATCAACCAGTTCGTTTAAAGGGTATGAAGGGAAGGGAGGATGCCTTAAACGAGGCGCAGACTAAAATGGCGGCTGCGTTGGCAGACCTCCCCCTACTCAAGGACAACATGAACTTTGAAAACCGCAGAATTTATCTCTCGTCTCTATCTTCAACGCCAAAGCCTATCCCTAATCCTCTGTGGCCTCCGCTATGATCTGTTTTCGGCTGCAATAGATGTCGACATCACCCTCAATACTGCCAGACACATTACATTACTACCAAAAATTGGGCGAAGCTTATAAAGAGTACACTAGGAATCTTAAATATCTAACGGAGCTCTTCTTTGAAGCCGACTCATACTATCAGCTTGCTGCATAAATTATCCGAAAAGAAGGTAAAAGAGAATTTCAAGTAAGAGAAAGAGCATCATGAGGCGTTTAAAGAACTGGAGCGACTTCGCCGCCCCAATACTAGCACTACCAAATTTCGCATCAAGTGCCCCACCATTTGTACTGGATACGAGCGCAAGCGACAGCCGTAGGCGGCGTACTCTCCCAAAGGGACAAAGAAGGAAAGGGACACGTCATCGCCTACGCAAGTACTACTCAGAAAAAAAACGAGACAGAAAAGCGCAACACAATGTGAGCAATTGTTAAACGCTTCAGACACTACCTCATAGTGAGGAAGGTCATAGTTGAAACGGATCATCGGGTACTCGCCTGGATAAAAACAATGGAGGTCGGTCGCTCAGTTACCTGCTGATACGACAGACTGCAACAATAGAATTTGGTAGCGCAATACAGAACTCTCAGTCCTGCGGGCCAATTGAGGCTGGAATGGACAGTGTTGTGGTGCACACCACATCCTTGACCAAGCCTGCTAAACATCAGTGGAGAAATGCGCAGAATACCAATTCCGACATGGCTCTGATGAATGGGAGGTTTCTGACATACTCTTTTAAACCCACAGTGGAAGAGATTATCTCGTCTAGCATGACGGACGGACAGACATGGCAGGAATGACCTAAACCCTCCCTAGAGGAAGTTTCATGACACCAAGGTATTGGATCTCCTAAGCGCCCAGTGGTACCAGGATCGTTGGTGCAAGTAGATCTCCAAGAGTTACACGTGCAGCTGCACCACATGGGTGAGAAGGCCATGGTTGATGCCTCAAGCAGAGGGTACTGATGGCCTGCATTTGCCCTTTCCCAAATCTGTATTACTTGCGGCAATTTCAGAAGGCTTCACTCCAAAATAATCGCACCATCGCAGCCCATGCCCACGGGTTTCGCAGGGGAGAGGTAGGGATGGACCTCGTCGACCCCCTATATAGTACCTGTTGTTTAAATGCATCATTGAGGGGAGGAGCGGACAATTAACTCTAACCTCGTGATGGAGGAGTCAGCCGAATTCTCCAAGACAGCGAAGAGTTCAGTACTCGGACTGGTCACTGTTATCTCTGTCCAGTAAACATGTCCCTGTCGAATTGACCTTTTCATTCAAAGGAATCGAAGGTCAGAGAGGAAGAGTTAAACGAGGAACACGCCATAGCATGTTGAATATATATACTCTGCACAAGTATTACGCCTTCCTGTCCTCACCAACACCTTTCTTAAAACCCATTCAAAGTCTACCATCATCTCCCCGGTCGCCTTCTACCATAAGCTCTTGGAATGGTCCATGGTCGATTGAAGTGAAATTAAAACTCATTTTTTAGGAAAATCACGAATTGACCGGGTGTGCAAGACCAAATACTCATTTTGGCGGCTGTATCCAATGTCTACTCACGTCCATAAGGCTCGTCGTTGATAACTCCCAGCCGGGGCTGACCAATCACACGCCCAAAGCCCAAATCACACTGAAGTAGGACATGTGTACTGATTTAGTTTACACAAGGTTCAGTCTCTAACGGTCCGTCAGTTTATAAAGCCAATAAAAACTGGGACTGAAAAGCATAACAGGGGGTAGGTTCTGAATAAAGAAAGGGTACAGGGGCAATCAAGATGACAACGACAAATAAAACTACTCATTGAGGGGGTATAAAGCGGAGTCGAGACAACCGTATGACATTCGAAGCTATGCTAATGAATTTGTACGGTATACCTAGGGGACAAAACATTCAAAGTTAAAGATAAGATAATGGATCCGATTTAAGCACCAATGAATAACATCCATTGAAAGCTCACCTTTCGGTACAAGGACGCAGCAAGCCTTCCTCAGCGGAATAGCGTAAGTGCCAATTTGCACCGCCAGGAGAGGATTCTTCGACGTCAGTTCGTCCGGATTTTGCAATCGGAGAGTAAAAAGGTTGCTCGCCTTGGCGTCGAAATGTAGACCTCGACGCTTCTGTTCAGCAGAGATGACGTTGGTGATGTCGTGCAGTGACTGCTCGAATGGACCCACGTGAGAGAGGCCGGAGCCCGGCTCAATCTCGCATTCCGTGAGACTCTGGATAACACCGCCCTTTAGATGCGATTGTGCCTCATTTAGTGAATCAAAGACCACGGCTGAAAGAGGGAAGAATTCATTTCACGTTACTTGAAACTCTGAGCTCATACCGTGTTTGAAGGCTATTTCACAAAATCTTTTTGAGGTTTTGACAGCCAAACTAAATTCTTCGTTGTTGAGTTGACAGGCGTTTGTTATGGTCACATATGATACCATGGAGACAGACTTGAACGTTCGCAAGGTAAAAAAAGTTTATTGAAGAGTCAACAAAACCTTAGATAATCTGAAAATGAGTTGTTCATCAGCAAGTCGAACAGAGAGAGTGCAAATAAGCTCACGTAAATTTGATGGTCCCATGGAATTGATGAGCTGGCCGATTGGAAGGCTGTTCGTGCCATCCTTCACCCAAGTCACATCTGATTCCAACACTATCACCCGCGAACGGCCAAAGTGGTGAGAAGCTGCAGAAGGGCAAAATACAATTCTGATTGGTAACAGGATCGCCGAATTTAGAGAATGGAGAGCTAGTGTGAGAAAAAGTACCATCAGAAAGGCCTAACACGCGTCGTCTCTTCGCCGCCAATCGGTGAAGCCTGGCATCACGAGCACGCTTCCTCACAGCTGCGGTGTCCTTGTCATCTACCTGGAGTCGATTCTTGAGTAGCTGTTGGCGTCTCCTAACCTCCTTCTGATTGGGATAACGAAGGTACCCCAACGGTATCCTCTCCAACCGACCTGTGGTGGGGTTGGGGCGAACATCATAGTACACTCGCTCGTAGGAGTCGCGCGGCGGTGCAACTCGAATGCGCGTGCTCCGACGCAGTCCGGGCCCGGCGTTCACGTGGTGCTGGTAGGCCGATTTGGCTGTCAGGTTAGTCACGGACAAAAAACAACTTGAAAAAGTAAGATGCAAACCTCCATATTCCTGCAGTATTGCGCTAGTTGCCAGAAATGCATAAAAGTAGGTAGAAGATGAAGGTAGGCATCCAGTTTGCAAAAGGTAATGCGTACAAGAGCACTCACGGAGAGGAATAAAGACGGGATCCTGAGGTTCCACCCACCCCATAAGCATTAGACGAAGAGCATTTCCAACGGCATCCATGTCATACACCTTGCCCTCACTAGGTGGCGGTAGCCACTGCGATAGAGATGTTATACTGGGGTCAATCTCACAGGTCTTCTCATTTAATTTTGACCTCACATTGGGATCTGTGTGGATATGGGGTTTAAAAATTACGCAAGAATTTATAAGGCCGTTTTCAATGTGCTAAGTGGAGAAAGAAACTCACGTGATGAACAAGGAGTGGCGTCAGGAGACGGCTCAGAAGGTTGGAGACAACCCAACTGAAAAAAAAAGAAATTTCAACCCAAACTGTCCGCTCAGGGGGGGGGGGCATATTTTAGGCGAGAAACAATTTTTTCTGAGACAAAGTGGAAAGTGAAGAATATTAATAGCACCACACATACCACATGTTTCATCTGCTCTGGTGTCAATGATTCACCCCCGGGAAGCAAGCTTTCAACTGAAGAAGAGAAACCGTACCACTGATGTAAGAATATCAGTAAATACAATTACGACGTGTAAACGAATAAATTACTGTAGGTTTTCTCGGTAATCTTCTCCTCCTCCGCCTCCACCAGTATTGATTGATCCTCTCTCCAGCAGTTCAAAACTTCCACAGCTAAGGGGGCACATATTGATTATCAAGCCATCGTTACAAAATCATGACTTTTTGACAAGCTAGTAACATGTTACCTGTAGGTGAAAGATGGCAAAACACGTTTGAGCGATTCAAGGCATTCGGTATGGGAGATACAGTATCACGCAGTTCCGCCTCATCGTTCTCTTCAACTGGAGAGCAGGAAAGGTCCGAAGAATCACCCGAATCATCTGTCGATGAATCTACCTCATCAACTAAAATAACAAAGCATTGTCTCACGCAAGGACTGTAGATTTCGCACAGATGCACGGTATTATTGGCTTACCCCCTTCACGAGACTTGGGAATTGGGGACAAATCCAATTGGTCTGTCAGACCCACCGAGAGTCGACTCCATTGGCCGTGGGGACTTTGCCTCAGCACCTCTGCATGTAGCGATCAAATCACGATAAATGCGAACAGGAGGTTAATTGCCCGATTGGAAAAACTCACCGGCCAAAGGAGCGAACTGAACACTACGACGCCGTCCGGTAGCCACTGAGGAGGTAGGTGCAGAGAATGACGGCGAAGCTGCTGTCGCTGCCACCACCGCTCCCGTCTCACCCGTAAACGCTCCATGGCGATGTTTCAGTGGCAGTGGAGGCAGCGGAGGGGGCATCAAGACAATGTCCTGAAGTATAGTTCGGTCCAGACAGGATGCCGACAAGGAGAGGTCATTTGGGACAGTCACTGGGGGTGCTGATTTTGCTGACTCCTTTTCCTTATGAAACAAAGTCAAAAGGTCAAAATGCGTTTAATTAATGCCTCAAACAAAATGTTAGATATTATGTCATCAAACATGAAATTTCCAATGTTTTTAAGTGCTGAGTTTGTCTAATAATCTTGTACCAAGTGAAATATGCTAGAGTGCCAGGAGATAGACCAGGTAGAACCACTTTTGCCAATATGTAAGGCTGACTTCTTCCGGATCGAGAAAAATGCCTAAAACTGCCTTCTCCCTCGATTTCATCGCCTCTTATTGGGCGCATAAAAATAATCAGTACGGTACGGTGCATGCTTTGCATATTTACGGCACTTCTTGCCTGAGTTTTTGCCAAGTACTTCAAGTTTATATTAAAAGCTACGGCCGATTTCATGCACTCCTCACGCAGAGAAATGAAGAGGCACAAGCCTTACCCGAGTTAAGGTGGTTCCATTAGACGTGGTTATCTGAGGATTAGGTTGGTCTTCCACCACGTCCGCGGAGGTATCCAACACTAAAAATCACAAGTCCATGTCAGTTAGCGTCTCCCCACTCCATAATTCAGCCATCAGTTCAAACTTACGCTTCTCCTCAATTTCCCTTATCTCCTGGTGTGTGATGGTCCGACGCTGCGAGCCCGCAAGAGACCGAAATGTCCCCGAGGAGGCGCCAGTAGGTCTCGAGACGCGACTGGAGGCTGAAGAGGGCGTGAACGGGAAATTCGATGCAAACCGGTTCAAATAAATATGACCCGTGAATGTGAGCTAGAGATGCAACTCACAGAAGGTGTTCTTCGATTTGGTTTCCACGAGTGGCACGGCGGAGAGGGAGGGGCAGGTGTAGCCCAAGGAACCCGAGCGGCGCAGAGGCGATGGCCAGACACAGCGAGGGGAAACGGGTTGAGGTGTCTCCAAAACGCTTTCATCGAGCAAGATTTCTGGAAGGCAACAAAGCAAATTATAAGCGAATTCTTCTATGGAAGGAGTGAAATAGGCTCCTTTTTTCATCGACGCATCAAAAGCCAACGGTAGCCAGTAAATGACTCCTCGCCTTAATATGCATTTCTTTAAAGCGCTCTATAAACCTCGAAAATAAGATATCTTCCAAGGAATTCTCTCATACTGCGATGATTTTACAATCATCTTAGCCCAGGACATTGTCAAATCCGTAACTATTGCATCCGAAAAGTTTCGATAAAACGTTAAGAAAGAGGGTGACGCTAATCTTACACGATGTATGGAATATTCCTTGACATTTAGCACCAATCCGTATCCTATTTTCGGGCTCTGCTGATCAATATTGTTTACTTGAGGATCCTCTAGCTCAAGTATCGCACATCACGAACTTATCAAACTGCCCGAAAATCAAATACATCACTAATTCGTACCTTGGACGGTTGCTCATACACACATCCAACTTTGACCTTATGGAATGAAGGATTAAAAAAAGTGGAACCTACTGCGGACTTTCCTCGAATACACTGGTCTAGAGGCGCGTTTGAAGTTCTAAAAGAACACAAACAGTGCACACTTTTAACGCCAAATAGTTTTTCGAAGAAGAAGATAATAATATAACCCTATCAACGTACCACCTTCCCACTGTCAGCTTGACCCGTCATTTCGATATCAGGCGCTGGGATAGAAATACATGAGGCACCAAGTGATGAAGTTGCAAGAATAAACTGAGACAAATACGGGTGAGGTTATCAGCAGGCAGGTGTATAAATTGCTATCAATGCAGTACGAGAAAACTATTACCCGGTGTATCGGTCTGATTTGACGCATTGGTGGTCACCTTGGTGGAAGGGGTTTCTGCCACACCTAGGGGCACATAAGTGATACGTAATTAGTAAGATATCACATTTACCCAGTTTGTTAAGTAAATGGAGGACTCTTAGATGCCTTGTATACTCTAATTCACGGCTGACAATGAAGCTGAAAAACAAGTCTAGGTTGTCCAGGAACTTGCAATATCAAACAATGGGCATTGGGTGGACTTAAGTTTTACTGATGGTTGAGTAAAGTAATAGCAGCACAATTAATGTATGACTCTCTGTGCTTAATAGTAAGGCAGCATCCATCTTCTGCAAGAAATAAGCCGAATATCTCAAGGTGTAAAGAGAGAGCAAACTAATGTTTCTTCGAGTGAAAAAAGTGATTTAAAGTAACGTACTGTGATGTGAAAACCGGGGTAGATTAATCCCACCAATCCGCGAATCAGAAGAGATCCGGCATCTTTTGGAGGAATCTGCAGCGGGGTAAATGGAGTATAAAGCACGTCGATCGCCTTCATTAAAGGATTTGAGAATGGGAGTGCCTTACCTTCTCCTGCAGTAGAAAGAGTAGCTTAGAATAACTTTTCAGTCGTGTCTAGGTAACAACCAATGAACAAAAGTCGAAAACCTGTTAGTACAATTTGGCTGTCAGTGCCTTGAATATCAATTAATATGGCTAAATGGGTAGTCTATGAGCACATGCATAAAGACATGCCGAAACAACGCAAACGAACTAGGAATGCGACTACAATTCGACAGAGAGTACAACACCTTTGACAACTTCAGTTTGACTTGAGGCATCAGCAACAACCTCCTCCACTCGTGGTGGTTCGGCCTCGCGTGCGCTCGCACCGTTGCCTACATGCAAATGACAAAAAATTCATTAAACCCCATACAACAAGGTGCAAATAAATCCAAAATATACGAGAAAAGCACTTTCTTGCGTATTAAATAGGCTTATTTGACCATTCTCAACTTGTCAAATCTGATGCTTTTCAGCGGTGAGAAAAGTACCTTCGCGCTGCCTTTGTCCATCACTTTCTTTGCCCTCAAGAGAGGCCACACTTATCTCCACAGTGACGTTGTGCTTCACTGCATCCACAGAATCCACCAACATGCGACGAGAACGCAAACTTCTCTTCTTAACCTTACAATATTAAAACCATTTATGCTTAAAAAACGATTGCGGATTTGATCGAATCACGTTCCCTATAAACGTCACTTACCCGTGACGCTGAACTTCTCCTGCTTGCCACAGACACGCCTACATGGTGGGAAGACAAACATGTGCTGGTTAACAAAGCACAAAAATGCGAAAGTCAAAACGCCGGTGCTTAGATGTCCCTCACCGTGTACTACCAACTAATTTAGTTAGTGTCATACAACAAAGAGGTATCCAAACTGGCAGTAAAGTGTGGCAAGGAATTATACGATAACCCTATCAATTCCTGCAAGTAACCAATCTCATCTCGAGTGGAGGATAAATCAAAACGGAAGCAAAAGTGAGAACCATGAACAGCTAAATGTCATACCTTCAGCTTGTATCTGACTCGAAACATGCGCCATCTCTCCAGCAGTGGGCGCGGACTCAGTTGCCTGTCCAACCACGACCACATCTACGGGCGGATTACAGAAATTCCCTTTTACAATTCTGATTACGCATTACACACCGTGTTTCAAGCTAGTAAGGTCAATTCCTTGGACAAAGATGAAAGTTCATTCATCGTGCCTTGGCGTTGCATTAGAAAACCGCAAAAATCTTAAAAATCGATGTTCCCTTTGATGCAACATTAAGCCATCCAGCTTGGATAAAATATAAATGAGACAGCAACTTGACAGAGCATATCACACCTTCGACTTCTGCTTGACTTGAGGCATAGACAACAGCCTCCTCCACTCGTGATGGTTCGGACTCGTGTGCGCTCGCATTGTCACCTACATGCACATTGCAAAAACATTTTATCCCACTCAACAAGGTACAAATAAATTATTTTTATTCCACTATTCCGTACTAGTCACTTCAATTATGCATTAATAATGAGAAATGTGGTGTACCCTTTCCCTCCCTTCGTTCATCATTCCCTTTGTCCGCAAGCGATGCCACAGTTGTCGCCACGGTGGCACTGTCATTCACCACAGCCACGGAGTCCACCCACATGCAACGAGAGCGCAGTACCCCCTTGTCACCCTTACAATGGTACAACCTCTTGTGATTAAACCATAACAGCGAATTCAATCGAGTCAGGTGGGCAGAAAACCCTATTTACCGGTGAGTCTGAACTGTTCTTGCTTTCTGTAGAGATGCCTGTAAGGTGAAAAGACAAGCTTATATTGGATACGAAAGCCTAAAAACAGGGAAGCTGAAACAGGGAGGTTTAAAGGCGCCTCACCTTGTACTTTGGACTGGTTTACTGATTGTTCTTGTAGCAGAGATGCATCTAAAACAGCAGCAAAGTATTAAAAGTGCACCTACGTCAATTCCTTGAAGTAAATAATCTCACCTTGAGTGAAGTATAAAGTAAGAAAAAATAGGAGCTAAAATGTCAATGGTATACCTTTGGTTTGCGTCTCACTTGGAACATTTGCAACATCTTCAGCAGCAGGTGTAGACTTAGCCGCCTGCTCATCCACGGCCATATCTACAAGTTGCAAAACTCCCCTCTCATTTTGCCAATTATACATTTTATACTATATTCCCAACTAGTTAAGTCACTTCCTTAGGAATAGATGCAAACTCACCTATTTAGCCCTGATTTTCTCACAAAACAACCCCATAATCTTAAAAACTGATGTTCCCTTCAATGCAATATTAAACCATTCAGTTTGGATGAATGAGAAATGTTACGACAATGTGAGAGAGGATACAGTACCTTCGACTTCTGTTTGGCCTGAGGCATCGGTAACAGCCTCCTCCACTCGTGACGGTTCAGTCTCATGTGCGGTCGTATTGTCACCTGCATGCACATTGCAAAGAAGTCGTTTTATCTTATTCGACAGAGTGCAAATAGATTTAAAATGCGTAAAAAAGTGCTCCCTTACACACAAAATTAACCTCACTCCATTGTTCCAAACTAGGAGTGTTGATTATGCCTTAGCAATAAGAAATTTGACATACCTTCACCCTCCCTTCCTTCAACACTTCTTTTGTCCGCAAGCGATGCCACACTTATATCCATAGTGACATTGTCATTCACTGCATCTACGGAGTTCACCAAAAGGCGACGAGAGCGCAGTACCCCCTTGTCACCCTTACAATATTAAAACCACTTGAAATTAAATGATAAGAAATTCAGTGGAGTCAGGTGCGCAGGAAATCTCAATTACCGGTGAGTCTGAACTGCTCCTGCTTCCTGTAAAGTTAGTGTCTGGGACCGCCCCGCCTTGTACTTTGGGCTGGTTTTGCAATTTTTCTTCCAACAAATTTGCATCTAAATCATCAGCAAAGTATTCCACATTTCACCAAGCAAGCTATTGCAGCGATAATCGCATCAAGTCTTTCATATAACCGAAATATGAAGCAAAATGGGAAAAAAAGTGATATTCATGTTATACCTTCGGGTTGCGTCTGACTTGAGACATTTGCCACAGCTTCAGGGGCGGGCGCAAACTCAGCCGCCTGCCCGACCACAACCACGTCTACAAATAAATCATGGCAATTCTCCCTTACATTGCTGATTACATATTTCATACTGTTTCAATCTAGTCACGTATTTGGCGTTGATTTGCTAACACAAAATCAGGTAAATCTTTAAAACCTCTGCTAACACTCCATAAGATAATTCCTTGCGCTAACAGCAGCAGCAGCCAGTGAACGGTTTAGGGCTTCGCCAATAGACCAGGTCATACAAAAGTCGACTTGGTTTTTTATAGGTAAATAGGCAGAAAATGGGTAAGAAAAACAACGTTGCGCATACCAGGGGCAATTGACTTGCTGATAGCCAATGAAGCGACCTCGACCTCACCATCACCACCAACACCAGTATCAGAGAGCTCGGATTCCGCGGCTGGGTGCGGACAGTTGGAGTCGGTAGGAGCTAAAGAGTCAAGGTATGCAAATAATAAGAGGTTAACTTGATGATGAGAAAATCAACCCGTGGAATTACCACCGACTTGGGATCTAACATCAGCCGCCTCCTCGGGGCAGGTATTACCCGCATTTACCTCACCCAAGGAGCTCCTTTCATCTGTGGCTGAAACAATACAAACGACTTAGTTTTTGGTCACTTATTCAAACGAAAGAATAATTAACAGTTGCGGCCTTACCAGGAGCTTCTGGCCTGCTAACCATTACTGAAGAGTCTGCAGCATCAGCACAATCTGCTCTGAATGCTGAAAGCATTGAACAAAAAGCCATTAGGAATAGAAAATGAACCACAAGGATTTCGCCCTCTAATAAATATTTTATGAAGGGGTAGTCAGACCAAGATACTACCTCTGGGATCTTGTGCTTCAATGATTTGGACATTAGTCTCCGGTTCAAATAACAATCCCGCTGTTGGTAGAACCCGGTCATCTGAAGAAAAAATCAAACACGATTCACTTCCGTGAGGTTTCAAATCAGCAGGAAACGGAAATCCATGGACCAAACATACGTGGTGCGACCTCTCTCGTTCGTGTTGAATCTTTGGCGAAATCTATCCGTAACATGGAATCTACGAAATGTGCGTCATAGGCGGTAAAATGAAACCTACTATCGACGTTGTTTGTAGCCCAACGTCCAGCATAAGTCACCTTTCGCTTTGGTGCCTTCAAGAAGGTGAAGAAAGAGCGTTTACAATCAAGAAACCAAACAACGAAATCAAAATGATGCCCAAATAACAGACCATTACTCCTTTGGCAACCATAGCCACCACAGAGTCGACTACGGAGGCTAAAATGGGGCGAAATTTGTGAGTCAAAGATGTCCAACTACAGAGGACGAAGTCTTAGATGAATAAATATCTACCTGAAACGTCCATCTGACTCACTACCATGGAAATCACCTTTTCCTCCGTGGGTTCGTCCTCAATAAATTGTGTATCCGCACCTACACCTAAAAATGCAGAATAAATAACTCATTTTCAACTCCAAGCTTCATCGAAGGATTGCGGATTTTTTGGAAAATTCTAATAAGACCTCATACTAAAGGTACAAAAATGGAAACCAGAAAAACTGAAACCTATTTTCTCAGACTTGCCAGATATACTTGATTTGACAATCATTGAAGCGACTTCATCATCAATTTCCTTTAATGCAGGTGGTGGATTCGGTTCGTCAGTGACTGAATGAAAAGTGGGGAAAAAATACATACAAGGACTTCTTCCGGAAATCCACCACCAAGCACCAGATAGACCAGCCAACTTACCAGATACTTCTAGATTGCTGACTACCATTGAAACGTCTTCACAGAGGAGTAGGGCTTCGGGTCGATGTTCAACTGAAATGCAATTCACTAAATAAAATTTAAGTCCATTGCAGTGCATAAGCCTGCATATTAATGCTGGCAGAAGCAACCTGGATGTCGTGTGACGTCGCCGTTCTCCTGCTCATTTCTTGAAACTGCTGAGTTGGGAGGCACCTCCGCAGCAGCTGTGATTGAGAAAACCCATGAATTGAATAAAGACATTAAATTTTGTTTTTGAATGGAATGTCTTTATAACTTACCGAAACCCTCCATATTTGAAAAATCCGTTGGGATGGCACAAACAGAAGGCATGATGCCTGGGGCCTGAATCGCCGCCACAGTAACCGACGCGCCAGAAACCTCTGACATTGAAATGGCCATGGATGCGCCACCAACGGGTGAGGGTTCAGGTGACGGAGTCGACACCACAGTATCTGATGATGATAAAAACGAAGACTCATAATATTATGGCTCTGAAGGAGGCTGAGACCAACATAAATAATAAATTTTAAGATCATGGAAAAAGACTTAACTGGCTCATTAATCCAAGACTCTAAGAATGCATCCATAGCTATTAGATATCCAGAAGTAAATATTAAGTTTTAAAACTACTCTGCACTTCAAACCAAAGTCGAGATAATCAGATAAATAATCTTTTGGCTTCACAACACGCCGATGCTCCTCAGCCAAATACTGAAGCTGTTTCTACGCCAGTGTTTTATTTCAACTGGGGATGTGGATTCCTCAAAAAAAACTGGGAAAAGTAACTAATTTATTGCTCAGAATCATGATAATACATTCAAATGGAGATTAGGAAACGTAAGGCATAAGCAATTATTAACAGAAATTGATAATACCAGAAGCCTCGATCCCAATGACCGGCACCGATTGGACTTTCACGTTGAATAAATCCGCTCCTATTAAATCTGTCCGGCCATTCGAATAATCGACTTCCGCTAAACGTGGGGCATCTATGCGTTCCAAAGCTAAGAAACTGGAAGTGTGCAATTGTGGTTGTGAACGCGAATGTCTTACGACAAAAATCTATCCGTCGATGGACTTGCCAGGAGCCTCGGCTCCACCGGCAACCATTTCTACAACCTCTGGGTCTGGAAAAATCTTCGCTTGTAAATGCAAAAAGTTCACGGTCTCTAAAACCACCGAATTAGAAAGACGACACTTGGGGCATGCTAAAACGGCATTTGCTTATCTCCTGGAAGAGACGAATCTAGACCTCTCAGAAACATCCGTTCCACCGACTACTATTGAAACGATATCCGCATGTGATGAACTCACTTCTTTCGCATGCAATGTCTTTGAGTTTACTTCAGCCTTTGGACAACAAGGACTGGGATGTTCCAGAACTGCAGTAGGCAGTTTCCTGTTAGATCTCCCGGCTTCCTCGTGAGGCATCCATCTTTACCAGCTTATCTATTCTCAACTCTTCGGATTCAGAACATGACCAAATGCTGCAGTAAGTGCGAAGACATCGGGTATGACGAAAGTGCACAAATCTGCTTACCAACACCCATTGATATAACTTCTTCACCCGAAGAAACCGCCGTTTTTATACGAGGAGCGTCTACATCTTCTGAAGTTGCCATGCTAGCAATCAAACCTTTACACTTAAAACGGCGATTTCTGCTTGAAAAGTTAGAGCCGGATCAAAACTTAAAATTCTCCACCATTAGGGAGGGACGCCGAAGTGGCAGCAATAAGCATTAAAACTCGAACTCAAGATTACCTACTCGCATGTAAAAAAGACTTCAAACTCGAGCACACCTAAACAGTGAAAAATTACTAGGTCACAAAACATCGACCTTTACCTTCTATTTGCCCCTCGTTAAGTCCGGCTAGAAGTGGCGCCACACTAATCTCCATCGCGGCGTCGTCTTTCTCAACATGGACAAAATTCTCCGCCATGCTCTAGTTAAATAACAAAGTGGTGAAAACAATGTAAACGTGATCAGCTATTGTCGTAGATGTAATAACTACTACCCACCTGTGACAATGAACTGCGTCTACCTCCCTTGTAAGAATCTGAAATAAAATTGAATGGCTTAAAGAAAATCACTCACTCTATTTAGCCAAAGATAAATATCAAACTGCCATACCTTGGTTCTTCGTTAGATTGGGTGATTCTTCATGCGACAGGGCTGCACCCAATCCCTCCGCCTCATCTGCAGCACACAGAAAGATAGATTACATACTACTGATGAAGAGGCAAATATTTGCTAGGATAGTTAACCAAATGAAGTAGTCGGGATCAAGCCAAGTTTGTACATGATCGTCAAAAGAAAACTAACAACCTTCTGCTTCTGTTCCCTCCAAAGCTCCGGCAACAGCTCCAGAATCGAGTGGTGGTGATTCAGCTGTGCATTTGAGCGCACCCATACCTGCATGTGCAAAACCACAACAACAAAAGACCCAACGGGTTCACACCTCAATCAGCCCATAAAAAATATGGAGAAAGTAATCAAAAATTGATTAGGCTGGGCCGCCCAATTACCGCCTTCACATGTTTGAAGCGTGAAAGGAGCAATACTGCACTCCTAACCGCCCTGAAGTTGGGGAAATTTGACTAATTCGTGGTTTCTTACATTCATGATTATTGCTGATTAGCCATTGCAGCTTAACAAAACAGTAATATGAAGTAAAAACCCACTGGAGGCCTCTTCCGTTGATGCCGCAGCTAACAAAAGGTAAAAATGGTTCAGTTAACCCGATGGCATTATTTCCAGAGGAAAACTATGAGCAAAATCAAACATGCTCACCCAATGCCTCGTTTTTCCGTTCGGAGAGCTGCGCTACACTTAACTCAAATGTGATATTGGCTGCTGCTGCACTCAAAGAGTCCACCAGGTTACGTCGTGAACGCAACTTTTTAATTGCCTGCTCGAAGAAAATGTAACTCATTGAAGTGCAAGATCTATTAAGAAATTAAGGAAGAGCGGAAACAAACGTACGCGTCTGTTCGCACCGCGACTAGTAACCTCTGAGACACCTACAGAAATTGAATGCATAATATGCATCAGCGATAAGAACACTGGATACTAAAGAGAGATGAGCTAATGAAATTAACACTGAGGCCCTCTGTCAGCGTGGATTTGGAACCTGTTAGGAGCTGGATTTGGATCCTGATGAGCTCCCAATCAGGTAGTCAGTAGACACGACTTCCATACAAATGTCTTTTACCGACGAGCATGGATGAGCAAAGGGAGTACAGCGAAAGTACGTGATCCTCAAAGCTGTGTCGGGGGACTGCATGAGCCTAGCATACTCAGTATTGATAGACCCTAAGCATTATCATAAGTAGTAGCGCATCCAAAGGGCGTCCATACGGCATACCAGTCAGTCATGGGGAACTGTGCGAGATCAAGAAAATGGAAAATTCCAGGAAATCATAACAAGCAGGTTTACTGGATCTGCAGGCAACTCCTGCCGCTTTGTTTAAACTGCGTGGCATTCAAACACACTTCACCAAAGGACCTTAGTTCTGCTTTTGAATTGAAACCTATGACTGCAAAATATTAAAAGCTCCTCAAAAATTAACTTAGGTACAAATGAGATATAAAATACTGAAATAGTAGAATAAACACTTTTGTGACTATCAAGGAACAAGACGCGTACTCTCTTTTTCATTTCTTGTGTCTATAAGTGGTGCGACGCTTATTTCAAAGGTGGCGTTGTTTGTTGCGTCCGCAGAGTCCACCAAATTACGACGAGAACGCAGCTTCCTTCTACCACGCTAATAAAAATCAGATGCATAAACTAAAAATCATTTAATAGCATACGCAAAGTAGATAGAAGATAAAAAGCAACCAGCAAACTTAGTAAAAAGGCATCAACAACAATACAAATTTGCCTGTGGTTTGAGATTCCGACCCTTGCTTTTTACGGCGTCTATAAAATGAGGTGAGATGGAGTCTTCAGCGTGAACAATAGGTTAAATATGAGATGAAAGTGCAAGGTAAAATTACTCTTTTCAGCTTCCACCTGGGATAGGGTAGACGACATATTCAAAGAATCGTTCAGACTGACAACAAATGTTTCTCCTGAAACGTTTAGGTAGCTTATGAACAAAGAGAATAATTCTGCCAAAAAATGCAGAAGTGCAGAAAGTAGATACGCACCAGCTCTCATACTTGTTTCTGAAACTAAACGACGTCGGGACCTTAAACGTGAATTGATCACATTGACTGTCCCCTAAACATATAAAAAATGTGGTACAAACACTCCAGAAGTGTGTCAAATAAAAGGTACCAAAAGTCAATGATTACCTTGTCACATGACGGTTCGACAAATTTGGGACCTAAAATAGTGTCAAGTTATAATATTTGCTGAGAAATCAAATGTATTGGATGGCATGTGAACAAAATCCACATATGTTGTTATTCAATGATAGTTCACTACTTGGTAGTCTTCATACCTGTCTCGCCCACATCTTTTACGACATTCAACCTTGTAACGCGATACACATTGCAAGCCGTTGAGTTATCAGCCTGGCAAATAAGCAATAGTTCAAGCACTTACGTCGCTGGGACGACTAATCATGGACTCGGTGTGGTGACTTGAACACTCCGATTCCACAACTGAAAGAGTAAAGGCTACAAAGTAGTACCTTGTTCAAAAGTGGGAAGCTCGAGAGTAGAACGCTTCCCAATTCCGTCGAATAACCCCTCCCTCGACATCTATAGACTGTTTTGAACCCACAGTTTTAAAGTTAGCACCACAAGGCTCACACTATTGTAACATCGGTAGGATTAAACATTGGGTAGATTGGAAGGTGAATGATGGACGCAATGTTGTATTATCCAGTATTGCAAATAGAATCATTTAAATGTTAAGATGCAATATGTACAAGAGGTTTAGCAACCAAAAAATACGTATATAACCAAGTAGTGAAATTTCACCAATTAATTAAATAATTGCTCATAAGCCTAAAAAGTGGTTTAAAAAAGTGCACTGTTGGCATAGTAAAAAGAGGAAAGATTTAATCTTATTTTAGGCTAGTATTTAAGAATTCATTTAAATGCCGGAAGGCTTGGTCGATTGTCGGTTTGTACGAACCCGAATTTTTCCAAAAGTAGTAGCAAGCAAGAATAACAAGGAAAATGTGTATCACTCAATCGCAGAAGGGTAGGGCATCGACTAACATGGCTCAGAGTTCTCGCTATCTACTCTCTATCCACCCGGCTGCCACTGTTTTAGCAGAGATGCAAAGGAGGCATCGCATGCTAACTTAACTAAGATCTTTGTACAGAATCTGGTTGCATTTTGGCCAGTAGTCTTTACGTTGAATGGGGATCGGGGCGTCCGCCATATGTAGGCGTCAATTTTGCCCTTCTGCTAGGTGTCTTTACACCATTAAACATCCTTGGTGGATGGCCTTTTCTGCCACATGAAGGTATAGTATTTGGCCGCAGAAGTCAGGACAGTTGTACGTACTGGTCGAAATCTTTTCCACTGCCACCGATTTAACGCCTCGACTCTTCCCTGAAGTAGTTTAAAAAATGGACCTTACCAATGTACAAAGGGGTGGGGGGCTACCTCGCAGAGCGGATGTACAGGCTACACGATTTGAAAGGTCTATGCGGTCAGAGAAAACGCTAAATCTTCACTGCTCCTTCTTATCTGAGAATCCGATCCACTTCTTTTCATTCGAGACTTGGCTCCGCCATACGACGGTAGTTCTCTGACGGCAGCTTTTTAGGATAATGATTTATGAATGAATACGCGTGTACTGCTTTAGAACAAACCTTCCTTTTCTTCAATACTTCGTTCGTTTTGATGAACTAAGTACGCATTCTACCTTTTCATAAGGGAGATTAACAAGGGAACAACCATGAACACACAAGCATCACAACGACCTCGAGGTACCCTGGTACGTTACTCAAGCTCCATTTAGGACCCCACTCCAACACCCCACCCATCGAGCCCAGTAACCCAGAAAACAAGAGCAGTTAACAAGACTTTATTCTACAAGCATGTACAAGTTTACATTGCATACAAATTCAAAGACCATACTCGGCAAGCATATTGCGTGTAGCCAGTTCAGCAGGCCTTGGCTTCTTCTTCTGCGTCGATCGGGAACCCACCTCTCCATCCTCCTCAAGAAATTCTAAACGCCGCGACCTACAACACAACGGTTGGCACACCAAGCGATACAGCTGCTCAAAAATTGAGGGATTACAACTGTTCATAAAATAGATTAACAAAGCCAAAAGTGTGAAATACAAACACATTAAAGTCAATTAAGTAGGCAGCCTCTTAGACAATTTTCTTGCCTTACAGATACGCCGTCTACCAACAGTGATTGGACGAACCCCCAAAACTTCTGACGCTGCGTAAACGTAATGGATTCTTACAAAATCCTGGTCTTGACTCAACATTACCCAAACAAGTTGGCAAAACTTATTTCACGTAGTAACACCTAACAGCTGATGGTTCCTACAAAATTAGTCAAAATCTCACCTTTTGGAGATCGGAGAACCAGCAGCGGCGAAATCGGCGATTCCTGGATGAGAGTTTGATTTGGCAAGAGGTCGTTTGCCGGTGACGCGAGAGGCGATGTCAGAGGGCGCGTCACGCAGACAGAAGGCGCAGGCGACATGGCCAAGGTGAAGGCGCTTGAAGACGAAGTGTTCGCGCATTGGGCCGGAGAAGCTGGCATAGGCGCGCAGGAAGGATAGGTATGCTTGTTCCGCCAATGCCAAAAGTTCCGCGTTCTCATCCACCATCTGCAAGAAGTACTTCCCCATACTCGCTGCTGCCTCTTCCATTGTCTTCACGCCTCGGCGCTGTGCGGAGAAGTAAATCTTACGCACGAATAGAAATGCAGCCACTGATACCGCATTTGTACAACAAACTACCAGCAGTGATCAGTTGTTGGCACAGAGCACGGGAGCCTGCTGTCTTCACGTCCCGATGTTCTGTGGGAGATCACCACTGAACATTCTGTTGCAGGTGAATTGGGATGCTGCCACTAGGATGGCCTCCATAGGATAAATCTAACAAATCAGCATGACTCCCCATTCCGATGTCGTAATAGAATGCTTATCTGTCAGCATTGAGACATTCTTTAGGAAGCCAACAACAGTTATCAAAATGTTAAAAAGGGTCTTATTTTCCGATACCACAAAAAGAGTAAGACTATTGCGGAAAAGATTAATTTTGTACGGCAGTACTACCAATATGCGATTTTTAGATATCAGCTCTGTAGTACTGAGTGGGTGAGCAAAAGACACGGTTAAGTCCATGGAATACCTACACCCTTGGTGTGCCTGAGATGGTAGAGTGCGGTCTGCAGAACGTCGGTGAGATTCAGTCTCTGCAGCTGCAGACCGACAGTAGTGGAGAGCATACGAGTGTAGGACTCCTCCTCGGGTTGGAGTAGCAGCAGCGCCTTACCACGACCACCTGCACGGGCGGTGCGACCAACACGGTGCACGTAGTCGACTGGACTGCCAGAGACGTGGTACTGCACCACCCACGCCACCCCCGCCAGATCGAGACCACGGCTCGCCACATCCGTGGTGAGGAGGATGCCGTTGGGGCAACTGGAGAACTTCTGGAACACCGTCTGACGCTCCTGCGGCACAAACCGACATAATCAGAGGGTGTGTGAAGGAATCTGAGAGTACGAGCATTCCAGGGCAATCACTGAACCAAAATCTTGTAGAACGACCAACTAATCAGCCTGTTTGTGACACTTAACCTCTGTACACAAAATTCCTGGAGTTACACGGAACCTCAAAATCGACTAAATACGTGAGCTTCCAATGCTTAAACGTTAGTAACCATCGAGAGAAGCAGCTAAAGTAACAAGGTAAATGGGATGCTGGTCGTACAAGTAAAGGTCGTACTCTGCCTGAAGCTTCCATCGACGACAGTAGGAATACTATTGATCAGCAAGGGGCTTGTGCGTTCTTCAAAGAAGTAGGGAGCGTGTTAGGAACAATGTGCATGTTCTACTAAGAAACTGGTCGACCATCAATGACTAGCTGAATTAATTCCTATTCCACCACTTACTTTAAAAGGATGTGAAGTTTAGCATCGCTATGAAGCAAGTTGTCACCTGAACTAAGTTGCAGTTTGGAAAAACAGTACTGTTCCTCGTCTGATTGTCCAGTTAACTGCTCTGGAATTACATTGCTGTGATTAAATAAAAAATTCAGACGAGCACAAGGGAAAAAGCATACCTTATGATCCATGTTGCCATGAAGGCGATAGAGATGAAGATCATTAGCCTGGAATTCAGCACCGTCTGCATTATCAGAATCTTTGCAGAGGGTTTCGGAGAACAGACGGTAGTGAAAGTCCACACAATCCTGTGTAGCTAAGAATACAATCAACTTCCCTGACCGTTTGCTGTACTATAATAGAAGCATGAACAATGTAGTCATAACCCACTAGAAATTGAGAGGTGAATAAAAAGAAATTAGTACTTAGCAAACTACCTTGGCTTTTAATAGGAGAAAAGCGGCAAGAGCAACGAGGCGCTGCTTGCATGGCACTACCAGCAAGAAGTGTTTCAGGCCAGAAGGCATTGAAAATGGCGCAATAGGTTTGCCTTCTTTGGCCGTTTCATTTGAAATGCTACCCGCGTCATCAGCTACTTCACATTTTACGGGATTCTTTAATACCAATCCAGCCAGTGTCTCAACTCCTATTCGTATTAAAAACGGCTTAAGGAAATGTGAAGCAAATTACCTGGTGTGAGAGTAGCCGAAAGAAGTACTGTTTGAACTGGACTTTCACGGCTGACTTCACGAGTAACTCGTTCGATGATTCGCCTCACATCGCGTTCAAATCCGAGTTCAACTAACCGATCAGCCTCATCTATCACTAACCATCTAAGCCCCTTCAAGCTGAGCACAGCTGTCTTCCCGATATGATCCAGAAGGCGCCGTGGAGTGCTGACAATAATATTTAGTCCCTTCCTAAGGCTGATGGAAAATTATTGAAGTGGCGACGTACCTTGCTTTTTCCCCTTTACGCTTAGCCCCTCCAATGAGACAGCCCGGGACGATTCGGACACATGCTCGACACAAGTGAGTCATTACCAAGCCAGTCTGAGTAGCCAGTTCTCGCGTAGGTAGAATGATTAATGCCTTTGGACCATCACTTCGAGATATCGGCGGTTCATTTTCCATCAAATTGTGAATCAATGGAAGAGCATAAGCAACGGTCTTGCCAGAACCTGTTTGTGCTTTTATCAAGGCGTCACAGCCGTCAAGTAAGTGTTTGATCGCAGACACCTGAATAGAGGTCGGTCGTTCAAAGTGAAAATTCTTTTGGATGACTGATATCAAACGAGGGTGTATGTTCGATCGTGAACCGAAGTTTCCCCATGATGTTTTGGAAAACACTGATTCAATGCTAGGAGTAACGCCCTCACTAAAAAGTTAAGATTGCGAGAACAAAGCTCACCTCATTACATTGAGTAAATCCTGCTGTTCTGAATGCTGCTTAGCGGATAAACCAACTTGAAGAGGATTTTTCGGAATTGACTCGTCTGGAAACTTGAGACCTCGAGTCCTAACATTCACGTTCACGTTCTTTTTCGGAAGCGAATTTTCTTCCGCCAGCTGTTTGACTAATTCCAGCTTCTTTACTCTTATGGCTCTGCCAATTTTCCCCTCACTTATGCCCCTTCCATTCGATAAAGACTCTTTTGGAATAATAGGAACATTAGAAGAGATATTTTTCTTAAGAACAGGCGCAGATGAAACCTTTAAAAGTTGCAAAACAATTGTAACCTACCCTGGCTCTACCACTTTCATGTGATTTAATATTCAATACACAGTCACCATCCATGCGGCCCGGAGTCAGTCGGAATACAATCACTGAACCAATCACATATCAAGTCACGATTAATAGGAGGTCAAGGTAGTTTATTTTTGTTATTTATTCTTGATTATTTTCGAGGATGAAAGGTGTGTAATAATGCCTTAATATTTTGAGATGTATTTATAGGAGTCGTAACTACAATATGGAATAGCAGAAATAGGTATCGTTGATTAATGTTAGGATTAGACTGTGTACATTTAGAAACGAAATCTATAATGAGTGGTTTGGACATTTTATCAGTGATTCGCTGACCCAACATATCATATAATAAGAAACTGTCAGATACTACGCAAGGGACCCATAGATATAGCTGCAAGTCACGATCAAACTGCAAAATTTTAGGTCTTTTTTATATCAGCAATTGAGGTCATGGAATTTTACGAATTATACTTATGTTTGACCAAACCTTCAAAGCAAAAGACTTTAGGTGAATACGAATCTCGTAATGTAATAGTCGTTGTCTCTCCTCTAGGAGAAGTAAACTCTGAACGATCATAGCCCTGACCATGGTGCCTCGTTCACTTATGCCACTGAGGACTGTTTCTACCTGCTCAGTTCACTCGTTCCAGGGGCATGAATACAGAGTTGAAGGAGACAAATGCCTAGCTTAATACATTAGTGGTAGTGTATTAGGTTTTGAGGGTGGAATGGAACCGCCAAATTTAGCCTCCGGTTCAATCCCCAAATCCATAAAACCGTTCAGATCCTATTGCCTTATGCTAAAACCTCTACTTGGCCCCCATAACTACTGATATAATTCCAGACTCCGAGTTGGAGTGCTGCGCTAAGTTTTCTTAACTCGTCATTTACTGGGAAGAATAGACACTCTCCAGAGAGTTCTCGCATCGCTGACAAGAGTTGACAAAGAAAATATAGCGCATGCTAAGACCCTTCAACTCTTAGTCAAACGAGCTTTATGCAGCTTACATGAATTCAGAGCCGCAGGATGGATAATTGTCCGGTTCAGTCACGGAGTCTGCCCACCCATTATGGTTGAGAAACTTAGCGACACAGACACCAACTACCTCAGCTGTTGGTGAAGTCTTCGAAGAATAGGTGCTAGAAAATGCCTAAAACACTACTCTACAACAACCGTAACATTCGACTAAACCAAAAACCTTCATATAGAGGGCCTTCACACCTTACCCAGAATTTAGGTGATTCATCCTTTTCCCCACCTCGTTTGCTTCCAAATGGCACCTATTCATTCTTTTAAACTCCTGACAAAATGAAAAAAATTTTATGAAACTTTCTCTTTGACTCTAGAGCGGCAAATTAACAGTGAATCGGAAAGCTTTCTTGACTTTTTGTAACAAGATTAAAATCATTTCATTGTCTTTTGTACTACGTTTACCAGAAGGAAAGGAGATGGTTGTGGAAGAGGAGACGTTTAAAATCCCGATAGGCTAAAATCCTGGATTGTGGGATTTACGATAGGTTTAGAACTGACTTGGGACATAACTCTTGGTACTCATATTACATGGCACACCAAAACCCTTCTGGATTCCGCCCAAGGTACCTGATCGGCCCACCTACACGCCGCAGCCAAGACAGCTCTTTTGCTACCAAAGGAGGACATAAACGATATTTAAAACCCTTTTCGAGGCCGCTGATATACCCATTAACAGCCTAGATGATCTCTGTGTGCAGCCTACTCACGTCATCTACAAAGAGAGAAAAGAACTTCGCGACCTACTAGTTAAGTAAGCAAATATGTTCGCATAGCAAAGTGTTAGGCCGGAAAAAGAAAGTGCCGTGAAGCACCGGCGAAGCCACATTGATCTAGCAGCCACCCAGACGCTAAAAGTCTCCTATCCTATGCTAGAGGGAGTAATCCGTCTGGGCGTTGAACGAGAGTCGTCTTAACCTCCATGGGGCCTCTTCGTTTGTTTTAATAAAGAAGAACGACGAAAGTCTACGGTTTCGCACTGCCTATAGGAAGTTGAAAGCAGTAAAGTGGAATAAATTCCCCATAGTATCCCACAACAACGATTTGCTAAACTTCTTGAGCTAGTCAAACTGGCTCTTCACACCAGACTTAAAATCAGGATACTGGTAGCTGGAGGTGGACGAGACAGAGAGAGAAAAGTCTCCTTTATGAACCTAGTAACTGGATACTGACGTTAGCTGTGTGGCCGTGGGTGGTCTACGCCTACAAAAGTTCAAAGGATGGAAAGAAAATGTTATCAATTACGCTTTGTTGTACAAGACCAAACAAAAAAGGCGATAGAAAGGGCAATACATAGCAAGTTGCTCTTTATTATCATAATGGTTCGATACTTCAGACAATACCTGACAGCCAGGTGAAGGTGATAGACCATTCGGTGGCTTCATGCTGGTACAAGGAGCTGCAACAGCATAATTAATAATAATAATTAATTAATAATTAATAAATAATAATAATGTAGGGCTACAGCTCGCACACTAACAGGTGTTTTATCGTTCAAGATGCCTATGTGTCATGATTTGAGAGCACCTTTTGCAATTTTTTTGCTAATGCATCTGAAAGAAGGGATAAGGCAAGATTTTAATATCTCTCGAGAATGATTACAAATGCCATATCTCCGACAGAGGAGCTTTAATGGAAAACATAGTCAGCCCAACGTCTACTGAGAAGGAGATCCTAGTACAAATACACAGGCCTGATCCTCTACCTAGAATGCACCGCAAATTCTACCACGCGTGGAGCAAAGATGCATTACGGGCGATGGAAGGCCCTTAACCAGCGAACTCCCTCGCTTGCAGTACACAATTCCTTACCTAACCCATTATCTTTCATCACAATAGGATGCGCCTATGCAAAGAAACACCTTCAATTAAATAGGAAGACATAGCTTACACAATAATGGTGAAGGGAAGACTGACAAAACTACGCTACATGGTTGTCACTCATAAGAGGAGCCCTTAGGACAGTGCTCAAATAGACAAGGGGTCCATATAATGGGTTTGTTTAATTGTGCCTTTTTGGGTAAAAGGTGAATAGATAGTGCAAACCTTATTTAGATTAGATGCCATCGGTCCCCGAGCAGGCTTAGATTACAATATTTGTTCCCTTCTGTGTTATTTTGACTCAGTAAAGCATGTCTCCATCTCGCTCGTTGACTCGGCCTAAGGGTATGAAGGCAAAGAGGAAGAGACGGATGATATACATGTCACATAGCTATGCAAAGAATAAAAAATTTTGGGCAAAGGTGGTTTTCTGATGCCTGAATTATTATACAGCAGGCCGCGTATATCCACCAATGTGATTATTGGCGTCTGTGGACTCTTAATAAAGACAACATTACAAAAAGTTGTAAGGACTTCATTGCTTTTTACTTTGCAGATGCTCTAAAAGCAATCATATTTACATATGTTACACTGAACAGTCAGAATTATTATGAGTGGTTTCTTGCTTTAGTTTGGTAAATTTCAATTATTGAGGCCAGTAAAGACCGCCAATACTATTAACATTTGCACGAAAAATATTGTCGTATTGAAAACTAAATAAATAAAATGAATAATTAAGATACAGCCATATACTTTTGTTTGTTTCCACTGATTAGACTGGGAGGCTATTTCCACAACCTTGGTTGAGAAGTGGCGCTGTATTCCTCTGTTTCCGGCGTTTTTTAGGTGACCATTGTCAGATGTTGGTATCTGCGCTGAGCAAGAGTTATGGGCTTATATTCCCATCTTTCCGACGCTTCGCTTCCCTTGATACTGTGAAAATTAGTTGGATGCCTGGCTTGCAGGAGCCGAATGCTCCCATTCCAGGTCGGCATCCCATTTGGTCGGAAACGAGCAGTGAAATATTTAAGGACCTTAAAAGTGGTGACAGCATATTTGTTCATGGTGCTTCCGGAACGCCGGGTGCATTATTATCCTTTTTGTACCAGCATGTTAAGTCTACTGATCTCAAGAACTTAAATGTTCTTTCTCTGCTCCCAATGGCTCCCCTAGGTTCTCTTATCGACGACATTCGAGACAAACTTCGACTCACTACCCCTTTAGCTAGTAAGCTCAAATGTGTTTTATTCACCAATTAAAGACAAGTATTGTCGTGAGGCGGTGAATGATGGGAGAGCGGATTTTATTCCGATATCCGTATCAGAGATGCCCCTTCTCTACCGTCAGAAACACGTTAACCTTGATTACGCCTTAATATCCGTGACTCCCCCTGATAAACATGGATTTTGTTCTCTCGGGACCTTTGTGGGAACTGCGAGGTCTGCTATTCAAAGCGCCAAGAGGATCATTGGTATGCTAAAGGATTTGCTCATCTGCTCTATTCTACTCAGCTCAAGTAAACCCAATGCAACCGGTGACCTATGGTGATTCGACTATTCATGTTAGCAAAATTGATTATCTTGTAAATGGTCCTCAACAATTACTGGAAACCAGCTGGAAGGCTATATCTCCCATGGAAAGAAAAGTTGCAAACATTATCGCTGATAATCTCGTTGACGATGGGGCTACCCTACAGCTCTGTAATTTATTCGTTGTATATCTTGCAATTACTGGTTTGTTTTTATAACCTGTAACATGCTTTTGATCTTGGAAATGCCGAAGTACTTAGCTACATGGATTTAATTACGGGGTGATAATTTACTATATGCATGATGTTGTTTTCATTACTGTGTTACTGATAAGGATTGGATAAAATTTGTTGAGTTCGCTGACCCACTCTGTCTTTCTAAAGCCCCTTCGAATATTTCACAACAGTTGACTACCCAATTGCGAAATCACAAGGACCTCGGTATCCATACCGAGTGTTTCGGTGATGGGGAAATTGATCTGGTTCATCTCGGTGTTATCAACAACCGTTTAAAGGCCATCCATCGTGGTCGTATTGTAGCTAGCTACGTTATCGGAACGAAAAAGACATTCAATTTTATCAACGAAAATCCTCTCGTCGGTAAGTTTGGGCGTTTTGTAGAAAACAGTTAGACCAGAGTGGAAGAGCAGTAATATTAGGCTTTTGTGTACTTAGCTCTGTATGACATCGCGTGGGTGAACGCACCAGAGTTGATCGCCCTCAATCCCAAGGTCACAGCCATCAACCATGCATTTGAGATGGATCTTTCCGGCCAGAGTTCTTCAGATGGCTACGACGGTCAAATTTATACTGGTGCGTCTGCTCCGAAGATCACTACCCCTCAAATTTGATGCTGTGTTGTGGCGTTTCTCGGTCCTCTGTGATTATTAACTCTTGGTTTCTACACTTCTGAGGTGTTTCTATTTGAGATCTGGAGCCTCTACTCCTTCATAGCACCCAGGTCCAAAAACGCCTTTAAATTGTCAACGTTCTAGTTACTCCTCTAACTACCATTATCGTGAAATTTTCCTGTTTTTTTATGATATTGCTAGAACTGGTTAGATTTGCACGATAGTTGTTGTTAAATACTTGTGCTTTTCTTTCTTATAATTCGTCGTTTTAGGCGTCGGTGGTGTAATTGATTTCCTCCGCGGCGCCTCCATTGCCTCCGATGGAGCTGGCAAGCCAGTCATTGCTATGACCTCGTTGAATGATGAAGGCAAATCGACAATCGTACCCTTCTTGTCGCGAGGCACAACGGTTGTCGCCACTCGTGCTCATGTACACTATGTTGTCTCAGAGTACGGAATTGCCTATCTCTTTGGAAAGAACCTTCGTCAGAGGGCACACGCTCTCATCCAGATTGCGCACCCTGACTTCAGGTAATTTGCCCCTGTTTCAGTTTAAACAGTCTTTGGCAACTATTCCTCTAACGGACGATCATACAAGAATGCTCTTACCAATTTAGGCCCATAGAAGACTACTTGTTTCATGATTTGTATCTGCGCTCTTTTGTGAGCCGATTTTCGAGTATTAGTAGCATCAGAATATCGTTGAAAATCTCATAAATAATGCAATATTAGGTAATCACTTGTTATTGTTTCAGGGAATCCCTGGAGAAGGCTGCGTTCGATCGACTCAAATGCATGCCCTCGCCTTAACCCGGTTTAGTTACATGCAGCATTGTTATCTTATTAAATAGCAAATACAACTTGCCATTTTATACCCCTGCATACACATACATAATGTGGCTTTGCTTTTTAATACTCACTTTACTTTTTAAAAATAAATGCATTTTGACTCACGGTGAATGAGAATGAAGTCAAGTTATGTATTGCGGCAGAATTGGAGTCTCTGCTAACTTTTGGTGGGAAGCTACTTATATCACGCTCTTAGTCTTCGATAAGCCTCCGGTCAGAACCGCCAGTGCAGTCTAAAGTTACACTTTTCATGAAGTTGCTAGCCTTTTGTATCACATCAAATTGTTTTGCCCTACATGGGCGCGTTTCTCCCCTATCCGTATTCCTTTTTGTCACTTGACTTGAAATCAAAATCAGTGGAATGGTTGTCATTGTAGCGCTGTGATACCGACTTTGTCGGCGCCCCTGGTTAAGCTGCCTCCACATTCCTTTGATGACGCTGCCTTCAGCTTTCGCTTGCGCACGTAAAACGCACTCCTCGTTACTACTCTCCAGTCAGCGGTGTGTGTCATCGACCACTTTTACTACAGAACCGAGATAAGTCAAGACTGCAATTTAGCCACTGAAAATCGGCCACCTTCTCCTTATTTCAGCCCTAGTGACCTGGACATCTCTAAAGCCGCAGTATGCTATGCTAGTTTGGAGGGCCAGGGACCACTTTGTCAAGCGGAAGTAAAACTGCGTGGTTAAACAACGTATCAGATCACCAGGGGGTGCTACGTGTGTCTCTAGTAGGGAGCGCGAAATGAACGCCAAAAATCTAACAACTTTGCTGCAAATCCTTTAATGATGTGAGATTTAACTATTGTGGTTCACGAGGTCCAGCCACTCTTGGAGTGAGTTTATATGTTCATCTTAAAGCGGGTGTCGCAGTTGCCCATTTTTAGTCATAATTCCCCGCGGAAGGAGCTATTGACTGGATCTTTTCTATTCAAGACAAAGCACTGTGGTAGACATGGGTGTAGTGCTTTGTCTGCCTCTCGGTTTTGGTAATGAGCCACGAGGGGAGGGGCGGGCGTGGGCTTCGCCACTGTACCTCTGCCTGGCGGCCTGGCCTCCAAGGCATATCACTAGTCCTCCTCAGCCCCTCTGAACATTAACAATGCATATCGTGTCCGAGTACTACGCCGTTTTTTGTCTTTAGGGATGCCTCGGGGCGCTACGATAGAAGACTGTAAGCGCGTACAAAAGTGGATGAAAGAGGCAGTTTTTTGCAGAAAATTCGAATTATTTTTAACTATGGGAGATTGATGTAAAGGAAATTTAAATCAAATATGGTAATCGTGTACTAAGAGTCTTCAATCAAAAGTGTCAGTTTCCTCGATAGAAGATGCGAGGCTCCCAACCTGATTATTTCAGCTCTTACGCTTGATGTAGGATGGATTTCCCTATTAGTTGTCTCATCACCAATTTAAGCCGCTTCAGCATTAATTCCTTGACGTTAACACTTCTTGAACTCCGTGAAACTAGGAGAAAGTCATGTTTGAGCGTAGCTGCTCGACGGCCAACTCAGACCGAGTTTTCGTGAGATTGCTTCACTTCAACTGGTTCACCACCAAGAGCATGTCAAATGAGTCATCATTTCACCTTTCAGTGATGCAATGCTTATAATATCTCCCCAACGTAGACTAGGTGAATTAAATATCTGGCAGTGCTTACTTTCACTTGAAATCTGAAAGATTAAAAGAACTGGAGTTCCTCATTTTCCACTAGTATGGAGAGCATCAGTTTCCTCAGGAGGATATAGTAGGGGAGGCCAAAAATGGAAGCTATGAATTTAAGACCCGGCATACCAACGTAATCTCCAAATTGTGAGGTAGCCTTGTCACAAATGTTTTGTGAATTAGTGCCAGGAAGTCTTCCACAGGCAACCGATGGACCCGACGGTAGAATGCAGCTAGCTCGTGCGCAATGCCTTCAGCTAAATAGTCGGGTTATGCCCTCTTCTTTAGTTGAAGTCTTTTTTATTTACATGATTACTGAGCAGGCTAAAAGGAACATTTTTTCGTCTAAGAAATTGGTGGATTGGGAAGTGGATTTACGGTGTCTGGCAGCCTACTTCGAAAGAAACACCCTTAGATGGAGGGGGATTGAGTGTTTTTGCAAAAGGCTTGTCTGTCGGTTTCGCTGCCGCTTACGCAAATGAATGCGCACAAGACATGTGTGTGCGACATTTCGTTGCTCAAGGCGAAGCTATGTTGTCCCGGTGATTTCCCACTCACCGCAGCTACGAGGTTCCAATATTAGTACAATATCCAGGGCATGAAGAGATAATCCAATCAGAGGGAGTAGGTTAAATGACTTGGCAAGCAAGTTGTTCGAAGTGCCTGACTAAAAATGCTATAGTTCAAATGCATTTTCAGTCCCCAAAGTCGAAGTGACCAAATACAGTTCTTTTGCAATTATTATGCACGTAAAAGGGAACGAGTACCAGTACTTGTGCTTAAGTAGATTTCACTGTTAAATTGAACACAGCTGTTTCCCTAGAACTTTTTATGTACATTATTCCAGGTTGCATAGCACAAATGGGCGAATGAAAACGGCGTGCACCACTTTCATTGACACAGGTTTGTGATGTTAAACTTAGGTGCTTGAGCAACAAAGAATAAAACTGTAGCAGCAGAGAAGAGCTGAAGGAAAAAAGATTGTATACCATGCAGAAAACAGTTTCTTCTGATGAATACTTCTTAAAGGAGTCTATCATCTTCAGGATTTTTCTAATTTCATAGAATACTTACGCCACTGTCAAACTAGAATACAAGTCGAACTGCTCCTGCTCCGGAATTGGTTTCAACAAAGCGCATTTTTGTAAAGAATCTTCACATTATGCAGCACCTTGCTAGTTTGTTCAAATACGTCTACCCTTTGATATGCAAGAGCCTGTATCTGCACGGCGATGTGGGCTTCGAGTCAGGCTAGTAGCGATCCATCACTTGTGTGTGTTAGCAATGCATGTAATGTGCCCTAAAACCTTCATAAATACGAGAAAAGATATAATGATCGGGCAGAATATATATTGTAAACCCTAGAAGGGCATGGCGTGACCCGGAGAGCAAGCCCCTAGGCAAATGTTCAATGGAGGAGCACCTAAGAGACCAAGAGGTAAGCAAACAGCCGACTTATTACCATACATTACCCACCATACTTTTCCCTCATAATGCCAGGGGGACTTGGGGCTCTGTAGCGATGTTTTGTGTGTATGGCGGTGGGGTCACTTATTACCCCCGAATTTTCGGATAAAAACCCACTATAGTAGCATTTATGTTACCTGACATAGCAGTTGAATGCGGTATCTGAGAAACTCAGTTCTTCTATACTAACTAGAGATGAATGTGTCCCGTAATCTATCTTCAGGGCGTTCCTCATTTAATGCTTGTTATTTGGCCTTCAGGACCTTCTAACAAAAGAATTAGTTTAACGAGGCCAATTCTATTAGTCAATGTTAACGAGAGTGAGTACAGGCTTGGGGGAGTCTGGGTTCTGGACTCCGCCCTGCCTAAGAAGAATATGACAACTTTACGAAATTAGTTTTTTGAAAGCGCCTCACATAAAAGGCACATTTGAACAGCATAGACACTTACCCTTAGCCCCTATAAAGTTTATCTGCTCTGAACTACTATTTCATTTAAAATCATTTTTCTCTTTCCAAAAAAGTTTTCAACCGTGATTTGTTTGTTTATTTAGGTGTTGATTGGCTTATAATCCCAGGTGTGTGTAAATAGCACTCTACTTCAAAATCATGAGTCAGGATGATCGGAACAAGCTTGTTGAACAGGTTGTTGATATTTGCCAGACCGATGCTGCCACTGCGAGATCTTATTTACAGTTGTTTAACTGGAATCTCAACGTGCGTTTACCGATCTCGGATAACTTAATAAATGTCCCATTTTTCTTAGCGAGATTTATTTGGGTTGGGTTGATTGGTACTTCGCTTTGTTGTCATATCCAGCCGGAACACAGAGTAGTTTTTGTTTTTCATTAACTGACATTTGGGATATTTGATGTTATTAGTGGTGTCAACTTGATCCGAATTATAACTATAGGATGCCATTGAGAATCTTCTGAATGCTGCCGATGATGGTTCTACGTCAGAAGAGTTTCCAATACATCAGGAAGTGGTGTCAGGCAGCAACTCTTTTTGTGAAAGAGAACAAACACGACCTACTGCCTCGGGTTCCTTTCATCAAAGTGAAAGTAACTCTGGACCAAGGATAGCTACACTTTCCTCGCTTGATGATCGCAAGTAGGCTTTAAATACTTTTGAATGGTTGATTTTGTTTGATTTTGCATTATATAGCTTGGTATTTTCTTCAAATCCTTTAGATGCTAGGGCCTAAGAATGATCTTTTTAGTAATTTATTCTGCTTAATTCTGTTATGACTATTCATTCTGTATTTTCTGTTTGGCAATTCAGCCACTACCCTCTAAATATGTTTATAGCGTAATTTAACTTTGTGTCCGGAACAATTTACTTGTACCACGAGTTCCAAGCATAGCTTAATTGACCTTCGTAAAGGCGTCCTCTAATCTTACAAATTTTGAAACCTGAAATTCTGCTTTTTTAGGGGTCGTCAGCATGGATCAGATGATGAACAGGGACAAGCTTTCTATGTTGGTGGTGCGGAGCATGGAGGTGGTGGTCAGCAGGTGTGATTTTATGTGCTGCTTTTTAACTTACTTTTGCGTTTTGTTGGCTGTGACAAGATAAATACTGATGTTTCAAGCCTGCAGATTTGATAAGATTTAAGAATTTCCATGCCAAGGTTCTTGGGCCACCACGACCGGATAACCCGGAGTCCTTTGTCCAAGGCATTTTCCGCGCAGCTCGTGAGGGCGGTGCGGAGACTCTGGACCACTCTCGAGTCTCTGATCTCGGTTTTGACTCTGCGAGTCATCGAGAAGTCTTTGCTGGCACTGGATATCGGTGAGCTGTTGCCACTAGTGCGTCGACTCTAACCTTGCACTGTACCTAATTTTTACCTTTACTTTTAGCCTTGGTGAATCTCTCTCCGACCCGCTTGTGAAGGTGCCTGGAAAGCAGTCGTCTTCGAGGAGCGTTGGAGTGTCTTCTCACGGGTACGATGGTGAGGAAGGGGAAGGTTCAGGTGAGGCCCAGTCCGTGGTTGTGAAAATGTGGCATAACGGTTTCAGTCTCGATGATGGACCTCTTCGGTCCTACACCGATCCTGACTCCCTCGAATTCATGGCTGCTATCAAGCAGGGACGCATTCCTCCTGTAAGAATGTTTAAAAAAATCTGCCTCAAGTGTTTCGAAATGGTCTCTTAATGTTGTCATCACAGGAATTAATTTCGTCGTCACGAAACCGCGAGGTCCATGTCCTCCTGGAAGATCACCACGACGAGCCCTACCGGCAGCCCCCAGCTCCGAAAGTGAAGGCCTTTTCTGGTGTGGGTCGGATATTAGGCAACCCAACTCCCAAGGTGATCACTAATGCCCCCCCTGCTGTCACCGATATCACCTACTCTTCATCCCTTCTTCGCTGTCCAGAAGTCGACCAATCAAAACCGACTACTCAGTTACAAATTCGATTACCTGACAGCTCCAGGTATACTTAGCCTTTTTCTTTATTCTTATTACACTTTTGTATGGAGTACAAGTTGAATGCGCTGATCACCTTTAAACTCACCTTTTAGGTTGGTTGTTAAGCTGAATCACCAACACACAGTACAGGATCTGCGCGCTGCAATAATCAGGTGGGAATTATAGTGCTCCATTCTCACTAAACTACTGCTCGTCTTAAGCGTAGCCCAATTCATTTTATTTGTTTCTTGTGCCAGTTTTTTTTTGTTATTCGGTCATGATAGTCGCTGTTCGTAATCACCAACTTATTTTCAACCATCTACTTCTATCCATCTCACATAACTAAGCGAAAGCCTTCAGGCGGGCTTACCTGTCACTGTCAGTTATTGTTCATGCCAGTACACCCTACCTGACAGACGTAATTGTCAACGCACTTACATCGGCCAGATCAGTGAGCAAACTGGGCTGCCGAAACACGCTCATCACAAGTTTCAGGGAAAAGGTAATCACGGCTATGGCGTTTCGAGGCCAAAAGTGTGATTATCCTCCCACATTTACGCAGTTGTAGGCTACACCCGTCTTCCGGAACCAGTTATCATGAACCCGCGAATTTAACCGTGCTAGCTGGTGTTTGGACGGCTTTTCTAGCAAATCATGCCTCTGTATTGTTGTTGGATCGTCTTATCATTTGCCTTTTAGTCAAAGGCCCGAGTTAGCGTCCCAGTCATTCGGTCTGCACACCGCATTCCCTCGAAATGAGCTTACAGATAACTCGGCCACGTTGGTAAGCGCAAATCTACTCAACTCAACGCTTCTTGTTACCAGGAGCTGAAGATCCCCAATCTCGTCTCATCCCTCTCACGCGTTCATTTTCATTTACAAACTTCTTTTTGACATTGTCACCACACCTGCGTCTGCAATTTAAATATGTTTCGATATATATATGCTACCTTTTTTAATAATTGTTCATAGTTCAGTCGAGAAAAGGTACATCAATTGAGGCAGCAGTCACTAGTCTAAGCACCGGTTAGTGCGCAGCTTTCTCGTCCCGCTGGTCAATTTTACGTATCCCTAGCGACACAGAGCTGCAATTTGTCGATTGACGCCGTGCGATGCTTGCAGAACTGAGTCAATCTATTAACGAGGTGATGGATTGTCAAACCCTTGAGCGGAGAGAGGAGGTCCCCCTCTAGTTCATGAGTCTTTAGTTAAAAGTGCGTACGCCGACAGAAATCGACAAGCTCCAAGTAGGGAAGCAGGGATAGGCGATTGTCCTTCTGAGAACAAATGCAAAGAATAAAAGCGGTCGAGGAGTGATTACAGAAGAAGTGCGTAGCCATTCACGATGCCACAGACGCTCCTGGGATTTGGCCAATAACCTGAAACAAGGAAAAACAGGAAGGAGAAGATTTTTTCAGGGATTGGATAACTGGCCTGCCGAACGATAAGGCGACCACGGTGAGGAAATATGAGGGGTATGAAATATCAGGTCAAGGTCGCCGTAGGTTGCAAAGTGAGTATCGTAGAACGAAATCATTTAAGATCAAACATTGCAAACGAACAAAATTGAAAAAAAGTGACTAGCTACATAGGAAGGCATTTTGCCTACCTTGGTGAGATCCACACCAGTAAAGGCCCTCACGCCCGGGGGTACAGTGGCCGACATGCGCATAAAATCACGGCCGAGACCATTTAATGTGGCAACCGAGGTGGATTGTGTCCCCTCCACTCTGTTGCCCTCGCCGATCAACACGATCTCTGCAGTCTTGGCTAAAGGCGCGCAAACTTCGGCTGCCAGAGCGGGTAGCGCATCCAGCACCAGTCGCAGCTTCGCCGCCTCGGTGAAGTTGGCGAAAGCGACAGCACGTGCCGCCAGTCCTTCCGCCTCCGCAGCGCCCTTGGCCTGCGTCACCCCAGCCTGTGCTGCGCCGATGTTGCACACGCTGTCGGCAGAGGCCTTTGCCAAGAGTATCTTTCTGTACCTGTGAGAAGGAGAGAGAAAGAAATGGTAGAACATGCACAACTAGATTGCGAAAAAATCTACAAGGGGTGTTCACGTCAAACTGGGGCTTCGGATTGCACAAGAACACGTAAAAAGGGACGCTACACGCAATGGTAAGTGACACTCATAATACCAAAAAGGCAGTGATAGTGCTCGCAAGTGCATGAAACAGTGTGTGATGATGAAGGAAATTGCACGTGAATTAAAACACAAAAACAGGAACTTGAGAAGGGTCATTCGCGCAAAAGACTAAGCACACAGCACGGCAGTAGCACGCTTAGCCATTTAAAACGTGGTACTGAAGTAGTGTAGGCGTTTCCGAGACAGCCGTACGTCTGTGACAAATTCGATTGTAGCACTTGCCGGCCCACAACCTCAGCAGAAACCCCTGTTAGCCATTGCGGTGCGTGGAGCGCGTGAACAACGCAGAACCTGCCATGACATTGCACAAGGGACGAGTCTTTCTGCGAAAACGGGGAGCAGAATCGTTTTACAAACATTTCCAATTTTAAAGGCTAGTGGACACTGAGTATGTAGAAGTTCCGGTTGGAATTGAAAGTCTTTTGCACTTATTGAGTACTTCTGCGAGATGGAAAGGAGGGCGTACTTTTCAGCCTCAGCGATTTGACTGATACGGAAGGCCTCAGCCATCGCGGGTTCGTGAACGGTGGCTTCGAGGACCTTAGCGATACGTTGGACCTCCTGCTCCTCAATATCAATCTTCTTGGTCTTCTCCACTATCTCCACCTTCACCTCCTCGTCCCTAATCAGTTGCTTTTCTTTGGCAGACTGAAAAAAAGAGGCAAGGTTCAACAATGTCTTCAGAACTCTTATTTTTTTTGTTCGTTGAGAAAATGAATCAAATATGGAAACGAACCCACAGTTTATGATAAAAAATATCCGGGTTAAGAGAACAAAAATTAAAAACTAGGGTCATCAGTGCTTGCGCTTTCGTACCTTCAAAAAGTGAAAGTTCGTTGGCAATCACTTGGAGCCAGGACTTACAAATATAAAACTGATTCCAAGCAGCCAATATTGCTTATAGTTCAACAATGCAGATGAGGAAATGCCCAACTGCTGCTGAGGTAGAAAAAGTACCGTCGCCTTAACAGATACTTTCTGCATAAATTTATATCGCTGTCTCATCCTCAATCTTTACACCACCAAAGGTGTCGGAGTTTGTCATAGGAAGAGATGACCAAAGAAGCATGGGTTTCGCTCTGAAGCGGAATATATGGTTCCTTTTTTTTCGGACAAAGGAGAAAAGTTTGAATAAGAAACTAATTTTGGATAATGAAACCCTGAACTATTAAAGGCACTAACGCAAGGCGTTGCTTTCATCATCTTCGAAAGTCTACACAAAGTTAGAACAGTTCAGTCTAGTCGGAGAGTTATGGGACTTTATCCATGGCCAAAAGTAAATACAATGATCACAAGTTTGTGACACGAGTTGGTGTGACTAAATGCCAAAACCCAATGGAGAGCATATTTCATACACGTGTTAGCGATTTTGTTAATATACATAAATTGACGGTCTTACCGACCTCAAACACCACATTTGTTTTAACTGCATGTCACTACATAGGCGCCATGATGACGAAGTGAAGCTCCGCTTACTCTACTACCACAACAGTTTTTCAGTCCTACTATGTATGTAGTAAACCCATTTCCATACTTGTGACAACACCTCTGGTAGTAACACGGGCCCTGGATAAGGCCACTCACCTGAAGTTCTTCCGCCAGATCCGCCTCGGCACGCGCCTGGTTGATTTCCACATCGAAGGCAGCTTTTTGCAGCTCAAATTCCCTTTGGTGCTCGGCGATAGCTGCGTCCACCTCGCATCGCACTTCCATACGTGCTTTCTCGCATTCTGCCTCCTGTGAAAGCAAATTCACACATTTTAGCTCAAAGTCAAGTGCAATGGATAAAACAAATATCTGAGTCTCGAAGGACAATAAAGAAGGCGAAAATTTTGGAGGCTGTCAAATAAGGAACCACGTGAAGCAATGAAAGTGTAATATATGAAACAAGAGCCTTTTAGATGATAAATCATTAACAGCCTCTCTTTATGAGATTGAATTAGCGGTTAGCCATACTCCAGCGAATGAGTTGTAATGGGTCATAAAACAGTAGGGAAATTAAATAACTACATTCGTGCGTCAACGCAATAATTCCCAAAATTGTTTTCACCTTCTATCTAATGAGGTAGCAATTCTCCACAAGTTAACTCAAAGCGCCATTTATGAGAAACGAGGCACTTTTAACAACAGTCTCAACTGAAAAAAAAGGAAGCGGTAGCTCTGAAATCTGAGTCGGAAGATGAAACGTAAACCTAACTATATTTTACAGACTGCTTATAATAAAATGGACAAAATATAGAAGTGAAAGTAAATTACATCAAATGGACAAACAGACAGTCTCAACTGGCAAGAAAGCTTGCTTGATCTATACTTTTGGGAGTATAACCGGATTATCGAATGAAAGTTGGGTAGCTTTAAAGAGTGAACTACAGAAGCCAAGCAAATCCCTTCAAATTCGCTATCGAGACGAACACGAACCTTAATCGTGAGTGCTGGAAACACACTAGCATCTCAAAATCCACCCACTTACGCATTTACGCAGAAAGAACTTGATCTACCTTCCTAACTGCCAGAAACATGAGACTAAGGATATGAAAACCTTTAGCTTGATCAATTTTAACGCAAGAAAATACCAACATACGAGCTTCAAGCACCATGCAATGGATAAAACAGGTATCATTTGATGCTGTACGTCTGAAAATTGCAACTTGATGAATCAGATTAACAGATGGAAATAGGTAATGGCTTGCTAAGGGACCTGTTACAAGTAAACGGGTGAGATGCGGAAGCCTAGCCGCCTCCTTAATTCGGACACTGATTGGTAGATTGACTTTTAGGTGATGGCGTTAAATCTTAGAAGTATCTCCTTTAAAATATCGCTACCAGCCTCACTTTCTTACTTGAGGCCAGCTATTCAAGAAACAAATTTCCTTTTTTTGCTTTTGAATGACGCTTGGATTAGTCAAAAGAATAAACAATCTGGATTGCAGTAGTCATTGTTCCGCTGGGACCATAATACTAAACGCATTAACCAGTGAAAATGGGAAGAAACTACGAAGCTTATTTGCTAACATACTAGTTCTGAGTTATTGTAATTTATGCTTCGCTAAAAATTGATCGAATTTCTAAATCCCACAAGATGCTAATAGCACATAAAAATAGTGGACAATTACGGAATCAACCCGCAGTATTTGAAGGGACTTAAAGCCCATCACCCAATGCGTACTTACAACAATTCCAGCATCTCGTTCTGCCTCAGCAACACCCACATTGGCGTCGCGTTTGATCTTTGCAATTTGTGGGCGACCAAGGGAGTTGAGGTAGTCAACATCGTCAAAGACGTCCTTTATGGTGAAGCTGAGGATCTCGATACCCATCCTGCCAACATCGGGAGCAGCTACTTCTCTCACCAAGGAAGCAAACTGATCGCGATCCTAAACGGACAAGAGAGTGAACAAATTAAGTCAATTGCGAATTGATTCAGATCGGGTTTTTGAAACTAACCTTATAAACGGCCTCGACTGAAAGAGTGCCGAGAATTGCACGAAGATGGCCCTCTAATGTTTGCAGGACCGTGTTTTTGACTCGATAAAGATCTAAATCTAAGAACTGTTCACAGGCCAGAGCCAGAATGTGTTCATCAGAGAGAACCTTGACTTGTGCAACACCTATATTGTGTCAAGTTTTCTCAAAAGTAGCCCACCAGTTACAGTCAGAGGCACCCCCTCTATGGTCTCCACATGCTTACAAGTAGGGTTCAGTGTCATTACCTCAAGGGATATCCTGATGAGGATACTTCTTCATAATAGGGGTGACTTACGTTTGGACGTTGCTTAAACAACACCAAGCCCACCCCCATCCACCAATGATTGTGCGAACACGACGACCGCCCAAACATCCACCTAAATAGCAATGAAAACACTCAATACTAACGCACTTTTTACACAATAAGGTAACCGATGAGGCGAGGTAGCAGAACCTTTTCTATATGCTATGATCAACCAACCCGCCTTTAATGTATTAACGTGCAGCATGTTAGTAGCGGATGACCAAGCCCTATGTCGGCTATCCAAACAAAGAAGAAAAAATGGGTGCATTTTGCATATATTTACCTTAAACTGAGTCGCTGCAAGCCTAAAAGAGGTACGAACACACTGCGCATGCAGCCACTTAAACAGACACTAATGACAAACAAGCCCTTTATTGAGCCTTTGGTAGAATACATTCACCAAAAACAACCATGAAAACAACGCTTTACCCGAAATGACAAGAGCCTTGTTTGGCCCAACAGTATACACAGCCCCCATCCCAAAGGCTAATTTTGCAAAATAACTGGTCTAGTCAATCACATTTCACTTCAATTTACTTGGTTGCTGTATGTCTTAGCGTGCCAGGTCACATACGAAAATTGCGACAAAATTTTATATGCTTTTAACGGATAGTCATTGGATACGTGAAGTCCTGAGATTTGCATTCTGACTTTAGTGGGTTGTCAAGCTTTATAGCCATATGAACTCCTGATATGTTCTTTCAGTGGATTAATTCCTGTTTGTTAAGTAGAATTAGCAGTCAAACCTAAAATTCCTACTTTAGATAGAGGATTTGTGCACGCAAGCCTTTTGTTACATAATGTTTTCACAGCTTAAAGAGGTTAAAACCCGCTGCAGCGCCCCGAGACTTCCCTGAATATGAAAGAAGACATGGTACTGGGGCAGAATGTATCGATATTCTACTTACCGTAGGACTTGGGGATATCAGCATGGCCCCAAGGCAACCCCACTCGACGAATGTAAAATGCAGGAGGTTCAAGGCGACTCGTATCCATAATCGGGTTAAATAACCATTGCATTACATTGCAAAGCTTATTCTGAATCCAGTTGTTTATAATCATAAAAGATGTTAGTAAAAAGGATATATCCTCGAACCAGTCAAACTTGGTTACACTACTTCTTGCCGAATAATCATATTACCTTTCTGTTGGGAATGAAGCACATGGTGACAAAACCTTTTCCTTAGATGGGAGTCAGCTAAAAACGCTGTTTACGTGTCTGACATTTCACAATATCGTCCACCTTATGCACCTGAAATACAAGGCAGTTGTGGTCTTATTCAAACACTAAATAAATGTTAAGATCACATTCAACGATTCCTTGACTTTTTCTGCAAATCGGACTGTCCCGTTCTCCTTGCATTCGTACTCTCCTCAACCGAAGACAAACTCCAGGACAAAAAAGCATCATGCTTGACACAGTTCTGTCTACGTGGCTGAAATATTCAGAATGCTGATTCAAAAATGCGCAACTTGATTATACCCTAAAAGTATTCCATGATCCTTCCATAGGACATCCACATCTGGATTTAATTGCCTCTCTCAAAATACCTAATTCTTATTTACGTGAGATAGAAAAAGATTGTGGATTGTCAATAAACGTTTTTCCTCGTTTTTGATCATTTTCCCTTTCAAAAATGGACATCTTCACCAGTTGCAAAGTTTTTGCTTTCATCGGTGCACCGTTGTGACCTGATTATGATAATAATAATAAGAATAATTTCTTCTCCGCTACTGCCTAAACGTAAACCTTATCAAATAATTATGTGCTAAAAGATTTCCCAAATCACCCAAAATACAGTCAGTTTAGACTCTAGTTCGAAAGCAAACTTGCACCCTGACCTGTCAAATGCATGACCAGATGTATCGCGTTGGGACGTTATATGTGGCCACCCAAATCTGCCCTGAACTCGGTAGAAGTCATAAGAGTGTGATGGAAGATACATTGCTGATGCACGCAAGAGCTGAGACTATCAGCATGTTTCGGAGGCCGTGGTGGCAAATAGAAGTGAAGTGGCAACCCCTTTAAAGTCAGATTTAGGCTTACAAATTTTCAAGGTAAGATGTTCCATGCTTCATTACACTTTCATTTTGCTATATTTCCCTACGGTAACCGATGATGTGTTTCTCTATTGGCTTTCTGTTTACAAAATTATTGGCCGAATTGATGTTGACGCAAAGCAGGATAGGAGACCAGTAAACTTCCAAATGGGTCAGAGAATGATAAATTAACGGTCTTCAGAACTTGCAGAACGAAAGCGTCAATCGTAAGAATTACCTAAACAGTGCCCTGCTTGACTAGCCACCTATTAGCCACCCAAGATGTGAATAACGGATGGTATAATGGAACAGGAAGAGTTGGCTGATTAAGAAAAAATCTATGACCACTAGAGGGGAACTTGTGTGCCTGATTTACAAGCATAGTTAACTCATACGTTACCTGCATCAGGCTGCCATCCACACTCGACGTCAGGAATTTTTCTCTCAAAATCAAAAAGGACCTTCAATTTTCCTCCTTACAGCCACCAGCCCTCCCACATCATCATCATCACCATCCACACCTCGAGGAAAGGGCCGATAACATTTGCACCCAGTGAGAATTAGCGTGTAATCTAGTGGGTGGAATACTCCACAAACGGTGCTATTCAGTGGGAAATCTTGTGAAGCCTTGTATCAGCTAGTGTATTTGACAGATCGGAGCAGAATCATGCTTTGGTAAATGTTACACAATGCGAGACAGACATTGTTTTTTGGCACCATAGTCGCTAAATAGACTTCTTTACTTACCGCACATCAATGACAGTCGGGTACGAAACTTTTGATTGAATAACTGCATGTCAGTTGGTTTCGCTATCATCACCACGAGTTGCATGAAGCTCAAACACTACGATTATTGAAGACCACCCCAAAAAAAAGGATAGATATACCATTTTGTTTCCTATGCAACTCCTCACTATTTTTCGGCTTAAGTGAATTTGCAATACCAAAGCATACCTCATTGGTTCCAATTTGCCAAAACGCAAAGTGATAGATACTACAGATGATCTGAAAAAACATTGAGCGCTATTTGATGACGAAAAAGGTAAACGTTGTGGCTCTCCGAACTTTCGTGAGGCCGGAGACCATGCCGTCCTGTGGAAGTACAAACGCAAAGCCTTAAGTACCTGCGTAACCAAATCAAAAAGACAAACAAACCACTTAAGCATTGAACAGCGCCGTTTCCATTTGAGCTTCGTTCCGTAAGCTCGTCTTGGTCAATCTCCTTTGTTGGCCAACAGAGTAGGGTCGGTGTTTTAAACACCATCAGCACCGATTTCCGAATTCGCAGGCAAGCGAGAAAACATTTTACTGCAACTTCACTGATCTCTCTGGGCAAATCCACTGGATCTGCAGTCACGTCCTGTTCGGAAAGTGTATTGGAGGAAGGGGAGATGTGCTGGCCATCTTTCCCATCTTTGGCCGTAAGAACACTGGTCTAAAAGCAGTTATTTAATATTGGAGGGAGTTCAAAATAGTTTTCTGGAGATGGGGTCTCGTGTCTATTCCTTCTTGCCACACTATTCCCGCTTCAGAGCTGCCCAGTCATATCTACTTGGATTCCATCCAGCTAGTGGAGAGGCAGAGGTAGTATCGCATGTTCACTCAGTTGACACCTTTAAAGTATGATCCTAGACGACTCCGTAATGAACTTTCTACGTGGTTCATGGTTTGTGCTACTCATTTCAGTTGTTACTAAAATTCCTGTCGAACACGGGGCTAAGGGTAAGTGCTGAAGATGGACGTCCGTTTCAACTCTTCTGCTAGAAGACATCACATATTCTCCCACCCGTGACATATGCTCCTCTCCAATTCAGAAATGAAAACCAGAGTAGATGTTCCTTAAAATCGAGTTCACTTCCCATTGTCACCAATGTGGCGTCTCAAGGCCTTCCGAAGGTCAAGGCGGTTACTGGCATTGCCTGAGGGCTAGGCCGCCTAGCGGAAGTACAAAGGCGAAGCCTCAACTGCTCGCGAAATCAAAACGAAAACTTGAGTACACAAAACAATAATTGGTCATAAAGTAAACATCTAATTCGGACTTAAAAGCAGTATTCCAACACCGAGAAGGTCCTCCCCGATAGCTCAAACTCATACTACCCTAATGACTCCAATATTGTTTAATTCAATTACTAACAATCAATAACCAATCAATCGCCAAAGCTGCAGGACAACTTTTCTTGCATCAAACGCACATTAGAATTTTAATGCAACAAATTCGTGTAACCGCTTTGATAACGCTTTACGTCGTTGTTAAATGCATTGACGCAGCTCCTCCAGCGAAGGCAATAGACTACATCTACTACTCGCCCTGGTGGTGGGCATCGAGAGCCAAATTCGGCTATCCTATCCAATTCACTTCTCTGCGAATATTCTACTTCGACGAATGGAGCAACTTCAAGTCCAACTGGTTGATGGCTTGGGATTTGGTAGAGGGCGCTAATTATGAGGTTCCCAAGTACTTGAGGGAGAAAAACTACATACCGACAAACTGGAAGTAAGTGATTTTATGATCCTCCTTGGAATTGTTTTGAGCACGATTGTGGTAATAAATTCCCCACCTTCTCCACTAAGAGACCACTGTGCGCCGGGCTCAAATTCTATGGGAGACGACTACATGCTTCATGACTTCAGCGAAGATGACTCTCGTCAACCAAAATCCGTTCTTAACCTCGTATCCAAATACCAATCCTACTGGAATGGAGATTGGCTCAAACTTTTCCTCTTCTTCTACAATCTCTGCTACTGCTTAAGAGGCTTGGTGAGTCTTCATTGAATCATGTATGGGAAGAGTAAATAAGATACCAGTCAGAGAATTACCAGCATGTATTTGGAATTGGTATGACACAGCTACTCCACTCGTTTGTAAGTTCGCGAGCACGTCAGGTCGCCAACAGTGTAGACCTGTACCAATAGAGGATGATTGCATTTAGTATCCACCAGGAGCAGTTTAAGTTTTATCAACTAAATTGTAACATATATCATTTCTTATACCTGTAATACTCTAGTACAAAACGTTCTCTTGAAAATTGAGCATTGAATGGGTAAATGTCTCTTTGGCGTTCACTTATACTTCACGATGGTCGTAGAATTTGTGCAAATATAGCAACCTTACTTTACCAACCTTTTAACACTAATCATATTGTGTACAGGCAAAGAAGATTTGCCAAAGAGCTTGCTTAAAAAATGACTTACCACAGTCATTATATTTCCATTAATAGTTCGAGTTGTAATGATGGTCTCGCCCCTACCCACCTGAATGTGTTTCATCACGCCACCCTCCATCGTAATCTTTGACTTGATAGAGAAAGAGACACGAGAGTTATTGTCCGGAAGCCTTTCTTCTTGACTCTTCCATTGAATTAAATGCTAGGTTGATCACACGACTAATGTCATAGCACCAGTGTAATCATGAATCCATTAGTGGCAGCAGAAGTCCGTCAAGGTCACGACAAAGTACATGTCTTTTTTGGTATGAAGAAAGTCAAGCACATTATTGTTAACATCTGAGGCCTACTGGAACCATTTTCGTAAAACTCAGTACGTACCATTTTGAAGCTCCATTTATTTTTTACAAAGGTGGTTTGTCTAGTTTATTGGTACTTACAAGAAAATCTACGGAATTTTAGAAAAAATTGGTAAATTACAACTTCTCATAATTAAAATATATCTGTGATTAATTTGTGATGAGTAAAGTTTGAACAATAAATAAATAAGACCGCCACACTTGCCTTCATAGGGGCACCACCTGAGCATGCTTCCTCGAACTCCTGATCCAATCGGAAAGTCGCCTCTGTTTTCCCCTTAATGGACGAAACAGCGATACAATACGTGTCCGCATCTTTCTGTGAAAATATAGTTTTTGAGCCAACTAGCAGAACCATCTTTGCGATGGCCGTAGGGACACCAAAATGATTCATAAATTTGTGAAAATCGCCATTTGAATCCACCTTCCAGGTGCCTAGGAATGCCTCCATTTTGTAGCCACACCATAGAAAAATGAATGGTGGTTGTGCACTTGGCGGTTTTATTAATGACGTGAAGTGTGAAAACACGCTGACAATTGGAGGACACTACGAGGTTAGAGCGCCGTGATATTAGGTTGACGCCTTGACAAAGCCGTAGTGAGCAAAGTGATCCTTCAATGTAGTAAGAATTTGGTACAAAAGATCAAACTTATCCAAAGCGTGCGGAGTGGCAGAGAATACAAAAAAATGATTGGGCTAATTTCCTTATAAAGAGCAAACAAATTTTTTATAGTTTTGTGTGCAGACCACAGAAACGAACTGGTAAAAATGATTGAGACTAAAAAAATGCGCTACTTAATATGGATAAAGTTATGAAGCATAGACATGAGTCATTTCGTTAGAAAGGATTATTTATCACATTTTTAGTCATTTTCGCTGCATTCTGACTCTTCCAATCAGTGAATGTTGATTGAACCTCGTGAATGTTATTTAAGCTTGTCAGCTCCGAGAGGTGCCTGCCTCAGTTTCAAAGCGCTAGAGATCGTCCGCAAAAGTGGCTGTGCAGCATCTGGAGAGAGTGGGGTGTGCGATGAATTTAACAGATTTAAAGTTGTGACAGAATCATTCAAGGATCGCCAGATAGTACTAAAGAAGACACTCGATTCCTTAATTGAAAAATAGTGATAGGTAGAATGAAATTCAGCAAGCTTTAATGTGGTTTAAAATGGATAAATTGGTTTGTATTTTTACCACTTGGGAAGGGAAATCTATCAAACATTTGTGCTCTAATCACGTGCACTGGCAACAGATTGACTTGTAATGGGAAGATTGACTCCTTCTTTAACACTTCAACATTTGTTTGACGAAAATCACATAGGGTGACTCCACACGCTCCAGTCACCACACATCACGCATTCCTGAGGTCCTCATCACTTCATCTCCATGAGGCGCACATACCTAAGGCCAAAAAATTACGGCCGTAGTCTACAACCCAGAGGTGTACACGTAGAACTTTTTTTACACAATAGGTGAGGGTGGTGCATGAGTGGGGGAAAGTTTTATTGTAATTCTTACCCACAAACACGTCGCAAGACCGCATACCTCATAACGCACACCAAAAACAATTTAGCTGAGAGAGGAGGGAAGGAGAGAGAGAGAGAGAGAGGAGGAGGAGGAGGAGGAGGAGGAGGAGGAGGAGGAGGAGGAGGAGGAGGAGGAGGAGGAGGAGGAGGAGGAGGAGGAGGAGGAAAAGGAGCCAGATAGTGGCATAACCCGATAATACTCCCTTAAACTCCGATCGATCATTACACTTTGTTAAAATCAAATAGAAAGTTGAAAGATAGTAACGGGTAAGGTCGGAGGTAACTAAGGCTGGATTTTTATTTCTGGAGACAAGAGGTTTTACACAAATTTTTTAGGCTCTTTGCCTACCTCATTCATGCTCAAATTGGTTATTTTAAAACACATTGGAGCAACACTGTTAAAAATTACAATAATAAAAGATGAACACATTGCGTACCGGCTCTAAATCACTAAGATTTTGTTGTTATAGCAAAGAAAGCACATTTTCCTATTGTATTTTGCATTCGATCTTATTTTATTTCTCTTCCTGATTAGGAAAATTGAAAAGTGTAATTTCTCGTAGATATTTCACGTAGATCGCCCTAGAAGCTACATCACTTCCGATTAACATTAACAATATCCAGGCTTGGATCAACCTTCGGATACCTTGATAACTACTTGTGCTTCTGGGATACTCCTAATACCTGTTTATAATGACTGAACTTCACCTATTCGAGGTATATGATCGTTTTGAGTCGGAAGAACGTATGATGTAATCAATACGACTTACACAAAGGAGAAAGATGGAGCAATGGTGGTGCAACTAATACCGCCATGCTCTTTTAACATTGTTGATGCTGCCCATAAGTGTTCGTTTCGCCAAATTTATAAAGCGCCTTCTTTCTATGATGAATTTAATGGCTTATAAATTTTGATAAACCATTATCATACTTAACGTTTCCTTGTACAACCCATCGCGAATTAGAAAACCTAAGATGTGCGACATATCCAGTTGTACGACCTGCTTTGGATCTATGCAGACAATTTATCACCCAGACAATCTCGGCTACTAGTTTTTATTTTCACTTCTAAGTATTTCTGTCCAATTTTTACCATCTATTGAGTAAGATAATTGTTCTTGGATCACAGGAAGTCTGATGAATATTTATCAATGGGTCCACGAATGCTCCTGAGGACTGTGCAGGCCTTACTAGTTTTGAAGTCATTTTATTTTCATCAAAGAAGTGGATCGAAAGTCTAACAGCATTACAAAAAGTTGAATACGAGAAATTCCGAAGGAGATGGTGTATTTGCTACTCTGATATGCACAAGTATGTGTATTTCTCCAATTCGACTCCGAACTCACACCCCGATTTTACCCGCAGAAAACTGATAGAACCTGTCCCAACGCCTGCTGGCGGCCGCAGATCTGCACGAACGACTCCAATTCAGTGCACATTTGCCGTCCACTTCGCAATCCCTCGGCTGCCGAGGCTCTTCACCCCTCGAGGAAAAGTCGCTTCTCCGAGATCTACTCAATTGGCTATGAGTGTGTCTGTCGAAGCGGTTTCAAGTTCAGTCAAAAACGCAAAAAATGCATCCAGCTAAAGACCGGTTGTAATGACAAGAGGTAAGAGAAATAAATTTTTACTCTTTAAATGACCCAAAAGGAAAGGAAATCCTGCCATAATCTCAAATAGTTGATATGCTTTGAAATCATTGTTAAAACATTGGCAGATATTTTAAAACTTGCAGCAAGCGTTAATAGTCTTTTTACATGACTTTGACGCGTATAACTTCGCTTTCAGGTACGGGAAAACGCCGTGTAGGAATAAAGGGGTATGCCAACCTCTGAAACCTCGTGAGCAAACCCTTCAGAGTCTCTCCTTCAAATGCATATGTCCACCCGCATGGCAGGGATACGTATGCGAGGTGAGAAATGAAAATGCGCTCTGTGGGTGCCATCCAAGGGTGGTTTCTGACAGCACTTGTGCCAAATTTAATCGGTAATATCCGTGGATTAATTGCTCTCGAAAGGGTCACTGTCATGCCACTAAATGCCAATTTTTCATAAGCACTGATTATTTATTCAAGAAAAACAATTTACTACTGAACAAAGACAACGTAATAGTCTTAAAGAACGTCATCCACGACCTGGAGAGGTGAATTAATTAAAGAAATGTCGATATATTTCCCCACAGGCACCTAGAAATCCATGTCAATACCAAAGCCGACTCTGCAAAGACTTTCCCTGCCAACGTGATCCTACAAATGAAGCCCTAGGTTATGTGTGTGCTTGTTCAAAGGGCTACGAGCCCACCAGTCAGGTAGACCCGACCTGTGTAAACATCAACGAGTGCCAGGATGAGGATGCGAATCCCTGTCTCAATGGTGGTATCTGTCACGACCTCATCCCACCACCTATGGTACAGGCAAAACAGGGTGAAGAATTCCGATTCCGGTGAGACAAACAATCCACCTGCTATTACGCCAAATTCATTGTTCTAGCATTGAGATAAAATTGTGTGAAGCAGTCTACCAGCGTGAGATCCACATACTTTTAAGCAGAGTTACTATCTCATTCAGTCTTTTGGTAGTAGACTAGTTATTGTGCCTTCTGTTTTCCACATTATCAACTGTCCGTCGGTCCTCGTGGATGAAATGTAAGCTTGTCACTTTTACAAAATCAAGCCACTTTGGATTCACTGGTTTAATTTGGCTCATAGCATCTAAAGATGTGGTGTGCGGTAGCTGCAAGTGACACCCAGAACCCACCATAAAATTGATGCACCGCTTTTAGGTCCCCCACTGCCCATCGACTGTGCATGTGTGTGGACTCCTCTTGATAAAGGCTCCACTCCTATGATAGCTATGTGGCATCATTATCCCCCTTTCCCCTTAGTACACCTGTCAGGAACATATGCCAGCTTTTGCATCCATTCGTGAAGAAAGGATACTTTTTTCATTTCAAGAATGTTTGCTTTGGGAAGTAGGACTTCCCTACCATGCCCCTCACTTCTTTTTTTATGCAAGGTTGTTTTTAGCCTCGAGAAAACCCCTTTTGCATGTAATAGCTTCTTAGACTGTAGTAAGAGGAAAGGCAAAAACAAAAGTGGGAACATGGATTTTCATCAAGCCTGTCTTCGAATGTCAATTATATAAAGATTCGTGTGACCTAGCGATAAACCATACCAATTCAGGAGAAATGCCAACGTCTTTATACATGCATGGACAGATGCGAATGCAAATTCGGTTTCACGGGGATTCTGTGTGAGAAGCCACCGGCACAACTGACATGGTCAGAGTGGAGAGACTGGGGCGCCTGTTCAGTGTCTTGTGGCATTGGGACTCGAACTCGTATCCGCACTTGCCCGCGTCCTGGAGAGTGTCTCGGCAAGCCTGAGCAGACGGGCATCTGCAATGGGCGTGTGCTCTCCTGCGAGAACGTCAAAAACACCACCACGGAGGATGGCAAATCGGATATCGTCTACAGGTCGGAGGAGGAGAAGCTCCGAGAGGTGGGCAATACCAATTGGCCTAGTTTATATAAATAGCCTCGTAGAGTCTTGGCCAGACGATGTGGGATCTTGAAGCGATAAGTAATATGCAGATGGCCTTTCAAGCCTCAGCACATATACTAATGAGGTAATTTTTGATTATCTAGGCTGGTGTGCTGTGGACAGAAGCCGACGAAAATTTCCTGGATGATGCATTCACGTGGTCTGAACAGCAGTTCAATGTGAAAAGAGGCAAGATGAGGAAAGGTACGCAGAGCATGTACCAGTTATTCAGGCAGTGGGCTGATGTCACACGCTGGATACCCCTATTCGGGATCACCCAGCGAATGACCTTACGACGAGTGGCGCTTATCACGGGCTCTCTCGCTCTTGCCTCGATCGGCGTTTTTGTCATCCTTGTTGTGTCTATCATCCTCTGTCAGCCAAGCGGCTTTGCACAGCGGAACAAGGAGCCACTCAACTGAAGAGGATTTACCAATTCTATTATAGACTCATTCGTTAAAATTTGGTTCCTAAACAAACTAGTAACTTTTCAAATTAAACTACAAGCGGTTGTTTGCAAAGCACCCCCAAAACGTTAGGAGCAAAGTGTACTTTTTTCTCAGTAAGGCAGCAGATTAGACAATGTGTAACACAGATATTTTTGACATCAACAACAACACGGAGACTCATCTATCGGCTGCCTTATACCCTAATAACGAAACCTTCCATAGGCTCGGATGCATTTGCAGCTTCAACCCAAAGTAAGTCAAGTTGCCTCAAAAGTTCCACGGCCTTAATACTCGTTCTCCGACCAAAAACCAAGAATATACACAATCAAATTACGAAGTTCTGTATTAGACCCCAGCTGCTCCTACTTGCTTAAAATATGTTCAAGTCACTGGTGAAGTGTCTGGTTCTCGATAACATTAGACCTTGACTGGATTTGAATCACCTCAAACCCACGCACGAAGGATGATGATCACATCGTATATTATCAAAGTACTACCGCGGAAGACTGCAGAACCTCCTCTCGACGAACGCTCTTTGCATCAGTCGACTAGGCTGCTGTTCACATCAGCAGACTCTGAGCCCTTCCCATAGTCAAGTTCATGATAACTTTCCCAATTCAAAGCCCAAGGTCAAGAGTTACTTTCTGTAAAATGACATTATTCCCAGATCCTGGTTCACGCAACAACTGGCATTCACATGTGCGGTGATAGTGGCACTGCTTCAAATGCCAAGTACAAGTTGTTTACAGAGGTACAAGCCAAATAGTTTTCATAACACAAATAACCCAATAAAAGCCATCTCGCATTCTCAAAAACGGTTCCATTTACTTGTTCACATGTTAAAATAGAAACAGTACCCGAATTTAGGAACAAAAAAAGACAATTCGAGGACGAGGCAAACAAAGGAACCACAAAAGAGCCCCAATATCTTGACCAAATTAGAAAAAAAATACCCTTGCGATGTGGGGTTGTTTTAGTTAAAAGGCACGCAAAAGATCAAAAAGGAAGGCGCTAAAAGGCCTACATCAAATGAGAAAACAGAGGAGATACGTCAGACTGGCAATGATGTGACTGAGGAAGTTGAGATTGGACCACTTGTCCAACACGTGGAACATGTTGTAACCCTGCAAATTGAACAAGTACACACAAATGGAATAATTTGTGGCACACCTTTGCCAGAGTTATGAGAAATTTAAAGGAGAAATGGGAAAGGATATTATTCGTTAAAAGAAGGGAATTGAATAGGGTAACATACACACACCCACACCTTATCCTGCTGTTCACTCGTATCGAACATCACAGCCAGATAGGCTAGGTGGAAGATGGACAGACAGCTGAAGAGGAGATTCACACCGCGAACCCACCAGCGATTCGCCTGTAACAGGGCACAACTTTTAAAGAGAGGCAAACACAAAATCAGGGATTATTCTAAAACCGACATCAAGAGAGTCAGTGGATGGATGGAATAGAGGAAGGCGTTCATCATTGGTGCTGAGACAGCAGAATCGCCCTTACCTATCTACCTACAGAAAAGAGGTACAGCAGCGATGGTTCCCCCTGGTTTGATTCAACTCAATTCACCAAATGCTCGGTAAATCTGTCGCAATGTCAAATTTTGGTCTGGCTGTGGTGGCTGATAAGGGATAGCTCGTAATAAGGTTGAAGTAAAGAATAAGTGCTCCACTGAACGCTCCTTTGATAAATTTTGTTCTTTTAACCGGGGCTGTAAGACAAAGATATCTCAAGGTGGCTTGGTTGAACGAAATAGACATGCGAGCACGATACATGTTGTCAACTTTTCTTTATCTTTGGTCTTATCAAGTTTTTGTAGCTTACAACATCAAATTTTGCGATTCCTCCGCCCATCACTATGGGATTTTGTATTACCATTCCGGCAGTGGACGGAGGCAGCCTCAAAGAAGAATTAGCCAAATTCTACGCTACCACCGAGTAGAAACACCATGCTTTCTAATGAGGTATGATTAAGACGCTTCAAAGATGTAGAAAACTCTGAACAACATGAAATTGTATAGAGAAATTTAACAGATGAATCCACAATATGTCAATGGTCTGAGTAAAAAGCAGAAAGCTTACCCTGTTTCGGTGCTTGCAGGTTTCAGGACATGCACGTGCCCCGATGCACGCGCTCACTTTCGTTGACAGTCTCTCCCTGAATTCTGCAAAGTGGAAATGTCGCGAAAATTAGGAGGTGCTGCAGTCCAAGAAGGTGGACAAGGTAGGCATGACTTACTGAAATCAATGTAGGCATAAATTCCAATGGAGAAGAGAACAGCTGCCAATTGGAAGTTTAGACCCTGGAAGGAGCACAAGGGTTAGAACAAACTGGAAGGACATTTATGAAGGAGCTTTGTAGAATTTGATGCATGATAGTTGTCAGACCTGCGCATGATAAGTGGGGTGGAATGACCCCACGATGTGGTATCCGCTCGCGAATGATTTGTTTACATCTGCCCAAAACGAGTTGTTACAGCACATCAATTTAACAAATAAGATGGACTACTGAGGTGTGTGTTAGAACCAGGCCTACATGCTAAAGCGCCACAAATTACTCATTTTAATAAAACTAGACACATTACTTGAGAGCTTTGAACTTGTCACACTCACATGCAACAATGAACTGAATGCATACGTAAGGAGTAGAGCCTGTAGGTGACCAAAGCGCCGTGTGGGCTTGTAAATGTCTACAACACCAGCAAAAGAAAGAGAGCGAATCAAGCCAAGTGCTTAGGAGGAATAAAAAGGCTACCCAAAAGCTGATTAGTTGCTTTTCAACTACCACCTGATCAAAAAATCCAACATTGCCATACTTTGACTAGTCGTTATTCAAGCCAATTTGACATCTTCTTCAAGTTCAACGTACGTTGCTTAAGCCAGAAATGCATAGGAAAGTTCCAGTGAATGACCACATCCACCAGAGATCGCGGCAACTCAATCGATACTGGGTTGGTCACCATCGCGGTCACGTAATTTTGACCCCTAAAAGAGACCAAAAGGTCACAATTAAGGTGAATAGGTCAAAGGAGAGTTTAAAAACCTACGAGTTAGGATGAGTGAGGGCCGCAAAGCCGATAGCCTGATGGAGGGATTGGCTGAAGAAACTGACAAAGTAATGACTGAATCGAAAACTTTGTGATTGAGCATAGGCATTTGTCCATCTAGGATACCAAAAAAGATGGAAAAGCAGATGAGCTTGCTGAGATACACATAAAATAAAAGTTGAAGAGAGGCCTTACTGAAAACTGAGGTAATAACCCGCATAGATAATTGAAGACAAATATGTCGAGTAGATGATGCATCCAACAGCAATTGCAAAAGAGACCGCAGTACGAAGGAGATCTTTCCAAAACTAATAGAGGAGACCACAAAAATCTGCGATGCATGGAATGGGAAGCTTAAAAGTCAGTCATGAAGAGGTTCCACTCACAAGATTGCCAGAAGAAGGATTGATTAACCGGATAGCGTGTAGATAGCTGTCAAAACCAAACCACGGTCCAAAAATTACACTGCCCGGTGAGAAAGCGTAGCCACACCAAGCCAAATAGTGCCGCAGGAAACCCATTTTGAGTGTCTGTTGGTCTGGGCCTCTCGATGCGGCTACAGAAATGGCCTTCATCACCAGCAACATCGTCGTTCCTGTAGGAGAAAGGTGAGCGAGTGTAGGCTCATATTTAAAACCACAAAAGATAAAAGTGTTTGAAGTTAGCACTGCCTTAAAATAGGCCTTCGCCTAAAATTTCTTCCCTCTGAAAGTGGGTTTCAAAAAATCACAGAATATTCTTTTGAAAATTCGAACAGAGATGAAGCAGGAATGAGGCCGTGCAAATCAAAGCCTGGTAAAGCATCTGGATAGTTGCATATAGAAGACAGGAGGAATACTTGTCATAACACCTCAAACAAGAACCGGCGAGGCAATAGATCAATCTACCTCCTAAGAGCAACCGGATTTGGTGGTTGACGGAAACGAAGTGTAAACAGTGAAGTAGCCCGGTAAACACCAAAGAAGATGCGTTAAACTGTTAGCCCTTTGCGGGCGCGATACACAAAAGCGTATGGTATTGTGAGAGGGTCTGGGAGTACCCTCGACCAGTCGAAGAAACTTGTCTTATGCAAGCAAATGATCACTCAATGAAGCTAATTGTAAGGGAGACAGCTAAATGATCCAACTTTATTTTGAAATTATGTAAAAATTATGCAAAACTTAGGCTGGGACCGCCAAAAAATGTAGCTTTCTCATCGCACAACACGATGCAATGCAAAAACAACCCACAAGCGGTTTTTTGCCACTTTCTCTTTGACATTACCGTAGGATGATTACCAACCAAAGCACATTCTTCGAGTAGCAGAGGCACTTTTACAGCACAGAATGCCAAAAAAATGCGATTCCAGCTGCACCACCCTTCAAATGTAGCATCAAGCAAACAATATTTGTGGCTTTTCGGCATAACCTGATACCATGACTTGCAAAGTGCCATCGTCTGTCCGCATTACTAAGCATAAGTGCAGGTCAGTTCACCGGTATTGTTTGTCAGTTAAATTGGACATTATTTAAGTTTGTCAGCTACTCGAATATAATTTAACTCGGTTCTAGAGCTGCATGAGCTAGCTTTCCGTCAAGGATTGTGGATGGCATTTGGGGAAGGTGTGGGATCCGATAGTAGAAGGTGACATTCAGCGAAAGATATTAAAAAATCCGACTCTGGTGATGATGGGAATTCTGTAAGCTGGATTTGGAGGGAGGGAAAGAGGTGCTGCCTCGTCTTCATTCCCTTCCTCCGTATTTCACCAATCATGCTTCTCCAAGCTCAAGCGATCATTGTTGTCTTTTCTTGGTAGTACATAATCACATGTGAAATAGAATGAACAGAAAGTAACGGCAGAAATGTAAGTGGCTAGGGCTAAGTTAGTTACTTCTAACGACGAAACGCTTTAAACAAATAAGCTTCACCGTGGACGCCTGTCTTTACTGAAAAGGGATCAGGGTTTATAATCAACGAATGAATAATGTGAGAAACTTTCTGCGACTATTTAGCTGGACTGTAAAGGATTCAATGAACTTGTTTGGTTTCCTTATTCTTGGGAAAAACTAGAGGTTTCATATCTAATAACATGACACAAGGGCAGTCGAGCACAAGAACTGTCATTCGACGCAGAGAGGGAGGAGAGTATAGAATATGATACGATTCACGATATGCGTTCGAAACGAGGCAAGGACGGGATCATTATTGGCCACAGCTGGCAGATATGGATGATTGATGGAACGAATAGACTGTTAGACTAGACCGAAAAGAGGGAATAAATCGTAGCACTCACCTCGAATCATGTGCCATTCACGACGATTCATAAAAAATTCACTAAAACAGAAAGATAAGATAAAGTGGAACCCGCAGAAGAAGGTGAAGGATGGCTTTAGCCATTCGTCACTTGAACACACCAGTAGAGTTGGAGCAGAAGACAGTAGACCGTCACAAGAACCATCTGGGAGGTCCAACCCACTGGTGTTTGAGATTTGCCCAAACGCACAGTGGTGTCACGAAGAAAAAAGTTGGAGGAGACGAAAAAACCAACGGTGAAGACGAAGGCACAAGGTCGCACGTAAAGGTCGCCAAAGAAGTGTCGTAAAAGAATAATCCCTGAAAAGTAATAGTGTTTGGAATGCTGTGGAATCAAAATAGCGACGTTGAATTGGCAAACCTAATAGTTTGACCGCTCCAATGACTCGACTGTCAGGATGCAGCTAGTTATGACCACTTTTGGAGAAGGAAGAGCTAGACACCAAGTCTCACACACGACAGAAATAATTCAGATGGAGATGTTTTGTGCTGGACTGGGAGAAAATATTTAGTCGACTCCGCCTTGATAATAACCCTCAACTAAGCTTAAAAAGCTCACAAACTTACTGTCACAGCAAAGGAATTGAGAAAAAAACACTCACTATGAATGATTGTAAGCGTGGCAAATACTTTGTGAGGATTTACTTAAACCTGCAGCGTCTTCAGTCAAAACTGCTGGTAAACGCACTTTCATCACTCAAGTAGGAGGGGCACAAAGGATAGATCCTACTCAGATTCATTTTCAAAATGCCACAGGGATAGCAAAAAAATTTTTGATGGAATACTGAAATTGCCATCGAAAATGGGGATATGGAAACTCTGTAGTGGAAGTCCTTTTAAAAGAGAATAGGTGTTACAATTGAAGAAGTAGATTTAAAAATTGCATCAGAAGAAAAGTGCAACCCACCAAGCAATATTGAGATGGCATTAAGGAGTGTTTCAAATATTTGCGGAACTAAAACAGAAAATTGAAAAGAAAATCAAAGGAGGGAATGTGTTTGATAATTGAGGATAATCCCAGTTAGTTGGAATAAAGGATTGACTTTTGAGAACTGTGTAGCAGGAAAGGTTTACTTGTAATACTTTGGCTGTGTTCAACTTCTTGTTTTGGTTACACAGACACTTATAGCTCGGCCTTTGTGCTTCCGCTGGGGGACATGACCTTCGGACCATGCCAGTAACCCCTCCATCAGCCCCTCTCCACGTCGATAAAACATACTTTGCCTCAGTATTGTGACTTCTTTCGCCTTCAGGAAAGACTTGGAGCGCTACAATGATGGCAGCTGAAAGCGGATCCAATCCCAAATGATAATTACCCTGATTTCCACCAGCAATTGCCAAATCTCAACGCGATGGAAGAGGGGCATATGCTGTGGATGGGAGAAACTGTGACTGTCTCTAACCGAAGGGCTGAAAAGGACGTTCACTTTCGGCAACTACCCAAGTCATGTACTCTACAAAGGTGCCACTAGCAAATGAAGCGAGCAACATCAGCCGTGAATAATCTGAAAAAGGTCATTACAGAGCTGTCTACGGCTCCTGTATAATGGTGTCAACGGAGCGAACACGCGGTACCTCCTCCACCTCCCCACTAGCCACATGGAACCCACCCAGACAGGTATGGCTTGGCATTACTGGGTCGAAAACAGCGTCACGTAGAAAAAGACGCAAAACCTTATTTCCATGGTATCATTTTAAACCACGTCCTGTATTAAATGACTCTGCTAGCAATGGAGATACAAGAAAGCCCGCACATTCCGTCTTCTCCCAGTACAGTTTCCAAACAGGACAGAACTGCAGATCTAGTAGAATTGCCAAGAGGGGTCAGTGTCTTTGCAGTCAAATATCGCCTCATTTGTACCCGAATTCGGTGACTAACTCAGGTGATACGCAAATGTTTGCCTTTCAGTACCGATCACTTCGTGATGACCGATGAGGGAGATTGACCAAGAAAAGCGCCGGAGAGGACGCTCTAAAGAGGCGAGGAAATTGAAGGCTCTGCCTTTGTACTTCCGCTGAGCGGCATGGTCTCAACCCTTCTGTACACCGGCGATACATATCCGGCCCTTATACTGTGACTTCTTTCGTCTTCAGAAAAACTCGGGACGCTACGTACTGCTACTTGAAATTAAAGCAGAAAGTTTACTACGGAGCCTGTACATTAGGCGTCCAAAAACTTGTGATCATTACATTTACATGAATAATGTACCTACCTTTCCTTGTAATTCAAACACCTTATTTTTGCCGATCGCCCAGTCACCTAGTTACAACTCTTTCGGAATTCCGTAATGAGAAAATCACCTCCTACGACTCAAGGACTATTTCAACGGCCACTTTCATTCAGGTCATAGCTGAGAGTTTTATTCCCAATACCGTACACACGTCTAGGAAAGAATTTGGCGCTCCCAGCATACCTTCCATTCATCAACAAGTGAGTGATAGAATGCTATCCTCCATTAGTATTCGCTGATATCATCAATCCAGGATTGTAGCTTTTTCACTAAACTGAAGAAGTTACTAGATTACCAGACACCCACACACTTAGATGTGACTCTTTACTACCCCTCCCAGCACAATTATATCAAATATGTACAAATAAAATACAATATTTTTGTTTAATGCTCGTTGAATGCAACTCTCCTCAGATTTTGCCCCAACTATGGGCATCACTACGGTTGGAAACATTGCGATTGACTCTGCATGTGTGTTTTCAAGAAATAGGAACACACTGAGAGTAGTTACTTATCAATGTGTTCAGAAGACTGAAGTCAGCGTGAACTTAAAACCAACTGGTGCCGGAATGCTCCTGGGAAGTGCGAAAGTAACCTTGTTAGTGCATAAAAAAGGAGTTGGGATTCACTCCACAACTTTGCTCCAGAAAATGCGACTCAATTTAGCGATGGTTAGGCAAGTTTTTGCGCTGAGATAGCAATTCTTTTTATGCAACTGTAACTACTCGAACCATCCCTGAGTAAGTTAGTAGATAAACCACTTCTAGTGGTTTTATCCTGTCCATAGAGAAGAGCTAAAACTATCAAGTGGTTGAAAAGTTCGCGTTAACTTGTCGCCGCAATCGCCCTCTAACCACTCCCCAAAGGGCCAAACCTGCTCCATATATGTATTGCAAAGGCAACTGCTCACTTTCTGAAGACCAAACAATTATGGCTGAGATTTACCTTACTCAAGGCAACTTGCTGCAACTGGAAGATGTGCAGGAAAGCCAACTTCCTCGCCTCCAGAAATAGGTGTGACCAGCCAATGATTTGGAAGAAGGCTCTATTCGTATTCACACAAAATGTATTCCCGCCTCATAACGCATAATCCATAGAATCTCCCCACAAGACGACCAGAGCTGCAGTTGGGATGGAAAATACTGCTCCATTCTTTTAAGCCTCATGCCATCGGGAAGATCAAATCACGAGAGAAGCGGAAGACAAGTATACATTCATTTCGCTAAATACTTTTGTAGCCTTTCTACACCCCGACCTTACCATTAGTATGACAATAAAACTTCTGAAAAATTAGTTGCAACAAACATTATTAGCCCTACAAATCAAGCATTTGTTCTCAAACAGTTGTATGGTCCCAACAAAAGCCATAAGCCCCATTAAAGCTGCCTCACATAGTTTACATGAATCCACCTCGACTGATTTTAACAAACTAAGTGAAAAATATAACACTTTAAAGAAAAGACGCTCACGACAATTAGGAGTCGTAGTGGAAGACAAGAGGAGGCGGAAGAGACCTTGACAGCCCCTCCACACCAGACAGGCGATAAGACTGATCCAAATGTTTGGCCAAACCTGCCTCACTATGCTGCCACAGAAGGCGGCAAAGCCCTTGTCAACGTCCTGCATCTCATAGTAACCAAAGCCGTCCTCGTACATCTCGTCATCATAGTGGTAGCGGTTATTAAGGTAGATGTCGCTATCTTCATCGAGGACTCCTCCATAACCCGTTAAATCGGTTTCTCCAAAGTCCATTGGTCTGGAGGTATGTGGCGTAGAAGTGAAAAAATGGGGCGATTACCACTTCCCCTCAGAGTTCTACAGACATTTAATACCTCATAAGAAATGACGGCTTACCTGCTATTTCGGTGCAACCAAGAGACTGGTCTATCAAGTGAGATGTTAACTTTCAAAGATTTGGCTCACTTACATTTCACATGAATGTTCTACTTTTCACAAATTAAACAGTAAATTTAAACCTCCAATCGCATTGTTTGAAATCTATTTGCTTGAAACTGGGGATTAATAAAAACAACCACTGTTTCTACAGATACCAACAGGATTGCTTGGCAAAAATTTGGCTGCTAGCGAACACAATGAGCCAACGGTTTGGTGGCCTAAGTTGTGAAAAGTATCCATCTGAGAGGCATGAGCCAAGACTAAAGGGGATACAAGGAAGATGATAGCTGCAGCAATGGAAACGGATACGCTCTCTCAAAGAAGGTGGCACCACACTTTCATAACAGACGGATAAACAGGTGTTAGAGACGGTTGGGTAATATTGACACTAGGAAGTCATATAATTCAGACTTGAAAACATAAAGTAAAAACGGGCAATAAAGTAACTCCGACAATGGCACCATTCTTAGTCTACGAAATGACTAGCTATCATCACAAAAATATTTCAACAACCAATCCATTGCAGATCGCTGGTTTTGGACATCCAAAAAAGAAAAAAAATCAAAACTAACCATTTACTCCCTTTGTAGACTGAAGATCAATGTAATAAAAATAGCGATTTGAATGATAAATATACTATGGATTGGTCCTCCAAAGTATGCATAAAACTATTTTGTTTTGCATTTTTGCGTAAAACTAGAAATCGACTTGACAGTAAAGTTTGATGATGAATTCAAAACATTTTGTTTGCTCGCCCAGAGGTGTGCAGAACCGATAAAAAATCGCACTTACTGAAAGATCTGTTCAGCAGCATTCACATGCAGCAAGCCTGCGACAATGAAATAAAAGGCCTGAGACAGGTAAGAAGCGGAAGTTTATATTTGATTAGACATGCTGTACATCACCAGATGGAGCGTGGAAGCCCATCCAGTAGAGCGAGGTGTAGGCAACGCCATGGTCACCGTCCGTGGACGTGGTGGCAAGAACGAGGGCTTTGCGAACACTGTTGGCGATCCGCAGAGAGGCGGAGAGGCGACTGAGGAAGATCGGTGCCTGGGGCGGATTTACCATGACTATGTGGCTTGCGTGATAAAAGAGCGGGTCACCTAAAATCACACCGATCATAGACTTTTCATCAATTGAAAGCAATAATATCGACAAGAGAATTGAGGAACGCCATTCCTTAGAAGTAGAACAGTTTGTACCAATCCATGTAAAGAATTGAAGTGATGAACAGCCCTACATTAAATGTTGGTATTTAGACCGTACATTTGTCTGCTAATACAGTAGCAGAATGAGTAGAGTTTTCACAGGTCAAACTGATAGAAAATAGAACTTCAACTTTTTTTCGGATTCAATGAATTTGGAATAATTAAAATTAGAGGCAACACAGCTTCATTAATCAACTTTTACCAAGCAGAGATAAATCACACCAAAAAACGTCATACTTATATTCCTTTAAGTTATCTGTGTAGTAGATTGCTTGCTTAACTCTGCTTCAATGAAGGGCGGCCTGGCATCCAGGTCATGCCGGAAGCGCAATTCCCTCCGTATGTCAACATTAGTAATCTGCCACATTGATGGCAGCGGGAAGTGAGCCCAATCTTAGAGTATAACTAGCCTGCTCTTTACCTCTCGGTGAAAGACCTTCATGTGTGGGAAGAAGAGCATATCGCGGATGAAAAAAATATGTAATGACTTTTAACAAAAGGGTTGAGAATGAAGTCTACCTTCGGTAACTACCCTAGTCCTGTGTTCTGAGGGAACACCACCAGCAACTGAAAGCATGGTGGGCCTGTACGATCCGGAAAAGTTTGCTGCGGAGCTGTCTACGGTGCCTGTATAAAGGTGTCTACCAGCTGGGTAGAATCCAGAGAGATATGGCCAGGTGGAACTGAGATGGGGACAATGTGGAAGGGAGGAGGAGGCGCAAAATCGTATCCCTACGAAGCTATTTTAAGCATCGACCTTTAGTAAATGACTCTGCCTAGAGGTCAGTGGTCCCATCACTGGGAATGGACGCGCGTGGTGGCCAACACATTTTCCTGTCTTCCAATACAGTCCTTATACAGGATGAAACACCAGACCCGGTGGAATTGACAGGAGGAATCACTGACGTTGCGGTCAGATGGCTTCTCAGTTGCAAGCCTTACAGCACCAAATACGTTTTGATAGCCGATGTGGGAGGTTGACCAAGGGGAGAGTCGAGGATGACACTCAAAAGGGGAGAGGAACTATGTAAGGAATTAGCTGTTTGTTTAACTCTCAATTTTGGTAACGGGGTCACATAGGAGCTCCACCATTGTGTCGCCTTATGACGAGAAGTTTTGGAACATAGTTATACTCACTTCATGGAGTTGACAGGCCCAAATTAACTACACCATTTTTAACTGACAATTGATGATGTGAGGATTTGGAAATAACAAAGCAGTACCATGCCAACAAACTGAGGCATATCTGTTCTTTTGAGTCCATTCATATAGATGATCATATCCACCTTGCAAATCTCCACAAGTTACAAGTCACTAGAGCGACTAAGGCCGAAAAGCGCATGAATCCTATAATTTTTAAGTCAACGTCAAACAGCTTACAAAGTTGGAAGTAAGTAGAAAACAGACGACAATTCAACAGGGTAGAGGTAACTCACCTTGATATACGAGAAAATCACCACCCATTTTCGAAGCTGAACAGGTGATGTAGAAGCCTCTCGACCAGAGATCATCAAAAACTCTGCACCTAACGATAACGTTCTTATTCCTATCCAACTGCGATTTCGATGAAATCTCAAGGAGCCACAGTGCCACTAAGGTAGAACAAAACATAAATAACTTCGAATCACGGCACCTTTCTCAATGCTGTCACGAGCTGCATCGGGAACGGGGAGAGTGGTGTGTTCACCATCACGTCTCCACTCCTGAGGTGTTGGTCGGGGTCGATGGAGGGGAATGTACTTAGTCATCTTCTCATCATCAGTAGATGTGGTCCCCATCAACTCTTCAAGAGTCGGCAGGGGTTCATTGATCTCGTCTTCCTGCTCATCAAGGCAATCCTCCTCCAAGTAGTCCGATGCTGATTCCATCACTGAGGCAACTTTCCGGCGCTTTCGACGCTGTAGTTTTTTAAGGCGCTTCTTCGACAGTCTCACCCCTTGAAAGAAATGCGCAAATGATCGAATGCATATAGCACAGTGAAGAAGAATTGGTGATAAAAGGAGTACCATTTTCATCGTAAAGGTCTTTTTGAACGCTACCACCAACATCTGTGGAACAGCTGCTGCCAGCCTTGGCAGCTTCTCGTGCCTTTCGCTTTTTTCTGCCCTTGAGGATCTCACCGTAGTAGCTGAGCATTCGTTGGCGTTTCCGTTGCTTGTGAATCTCCATCTTGTGTTAAAAAACCTAATATGAAACTGGCTATTCTATAAAAGGGAAATTGTTCAAGCGGTGATTTTAAGAGCTTGCTCCTTGAAGACCAAAACGTGGTATCCCAACAAAGTGCATAAATTTTCACGACGATGTACAAGTGGTTTAATTATTAAAAGCTATTGAGTCAGTAGAGTCAGTTATCAACTAGACAAATGATCGGAATCGATTTCTATACCCAATTTCCAAAACAATGGAATATTAAAACATCGCATGTTACTAGTTTTGAATAAATTATCTCCATATTGAATATCAGACGAGAAAAACTGCACAGACGATTAAATGAACAAGAGCGGCAGTAAGTAACGTCTAGGTTCCTGCAATTGTTTACAAAGGGAAATTTAACCCGTACAAAATCCTAAGCAAGAGACGTACCGACTCGGCGTAGTGGAGGGCGAGAGCAGAGTCAAATCGAGCTAGGGTGCGAGGCGAGGGTGGATTGAGGGAGCACACAGGACGCACGGAGTCGATAGCGACGACGATGCGGCGGAAAAGGAGGAGAGCGGTCTCTTCAAGGCTCAGGCGCAGCGGCAGACGAACAGTGAATGCGGAGGAAGACTTCGTTGCCACCGACGACGACGGTCCTGAGGTGGCAGAGGGCGAGACGGAAAGGTGACCAACGATTCGGTGTTCTCGGCGAAGCCGCTCCACATCTAGGATTGGCAAGGGGGTTGAATGTCAGATGGCCTAATCAGCAGCCACTAATGTTCACGGCAGCAGTGGTCCAAAAAAATTTTCTATGCTGATAAAAAAAGTACAAATGCCACCGCATTCCAAAATTTATGAAGGTGAGCTTGCACTCCAAACACGTACAAGCAAGAGGCGGCATTTATTGGGGCGTTTCATCGATGCCAAGATAGGCAACATATAAATAGGAGAGGCAACAGAAATAAAATAGGGGAGCAAATAAAGCCAACTCACGCCTGGCTACCCAGACAAAAAATTCACCCCAAGGGGACATTTGGATGACAATTTCATCATCTGCGTGTTCTGGATCCACAATTTCAGCCATTCTAAAAGTATCAAAAAGACAAGTACATACACAAATATGCTGTTGCGACCACAGAAGACCGAAGACAAGTAGAGAAGCAAACTAGTAGCCCCACAAGGAAACAAGTTTGGGACAATATATGTAATGTAGTTAAGATGCGTTAATAATACAACGTGAATAATGTTTGCAACGCGAATTCGATCTGCGATGGACAAAGACATGCTATTACAAACAACCAAAGAATTCCGACAAAACCTAATATTACCGCTAGCAAAGTTTAAACCATATGGTCCCGTCTATGGCCTAATTATTGCACGTATTGCACCTTAAAACAGAACGCAGCAGACACACCCCAATCGGAATCCTCAAAGTACGCGCAAGTCATTTGAAGTATCAAAAGTTTGAACGTAAAGTGGAAGCACTAAAGACAAGTTATAGGAGTTTAACAAATACAGATCATTCAGTGTTATGATGTGCATATCGATACACAGGATTTAGCATGGGCTACTCAAAGGCATAAGGCAGAAATCTCTTAACCAAGAGTAGCATTTATTGTACGTTAACTATTTGAATTTTGCAATGTTATGAGTAGACTAATTGCCAGTAATTATATGGATATATGTGGGGGCCCCGGAACTTTCCTGAAGACTAAAAAAGACATAATATAAGGACAGAATATATACATTCGGCATATAGGCATCGGGGATATTGGCATGGCCTGGAGTTCAGCCCACCTGGCAAGACACGGTGGCCAAGACAAAGTGTCACTTCATTATAACGGGAGGTTAAACGACCAATGTATTACATCTATTTTTTACTTATTTTATTGTTTCATCTTTATTCGAGGCATTATTCCTCAAGGATTTTTCAGGAAATGTTTTCTTTCCGCGCGCTTGTTTTAAGCTGAATATATTTTAACGTGGAGGTATTACTTTTAACTTACAGTATATTTGCTCCATCAAGGTGCAATTCTGAGCTCCCTGTGATATAATGCCGGTCTGATATTAGAATTGCTGTGAGATAAACCTTTAACGAAATGATTGTGAATACCAATTAGCCTGCGTAAACAAGTGGATCATCTATGCAAATATGGCGTACACGAGTCCATTCCAAAAGTCGCAATAGTAGCTGTTTAAATTAGCCTCACATTTTCCCAGCCCCATGCTACTAATAAAGGCTCATTAAGACCAGTCCATAATTCATTTGGAACAATCTTTAATCCCCCTTTACTTCATGGTGACAAAAAGACTAAGCATTAAATCTGGCACGCACATTTACCCTCGAAGACAATTGGGACTTTGTCCACAGAACGACTTTTTAGGATAATTGACATTGGTGGTTCTCAAGACACAAATAAGGCAAATTAAGTTAAAAAAGGAAATGATTTCACTTGTGCTCTTCGGTTCATTAACGAGTTAGGCTATTAACATCTTTTGTATTTTTCCTAAGGTCGACTATTTTTAGCTCTGCTGCAAAACTTCTTCTACCCCTAACTTGCAACTGGATGCAGAGGCATGCAAAACCTGTAATAAGGAAAAGAAAGGGACGCAGTGAACATCAAGCAAGTGTGTCCTGCATATAATTAATTACGCCCTTCTCAAAATACACTTTAGCCGAAAACAATGCAAGTGGCGTTTTTATGGTTCAACGGTTCCCTGAATCTGTCATTTTCGTAGGTTCAGTATGCAGATATAACAGAAGGGGAAATTAAATGCAATGCAATTATGAAGCAAAGTTCTTTGCTACATTGTACTTCCTTCATGTTTCCTCATTTACTCCAATTTTCTCCTGAATGCTTCCTTAACCGCAATTGTGTCAAATGGAATCTCGACTGACTTATCTACCATTTTTACAACTCCTCTCTTTGAACCAAACAACCCTTCTCTGCGAAGTTAATACACTTTTCGACGGAAGACAAAATTGTCGGCTCAAGAAGTTCTCAAGAAGGTGGTTAAACCCGAGAAGTGTAAGGGATCAGGCGGCACAGCATAGCGACATTCGAAGGTGGAGAAGCGGAAGCGAATAGAGGCAACACTCAAAATCCGTTTCTTTCCTTCTCCGAACACACCCCAAAAATAACCATAAGGAATCTGAAATAGGGCGACACATTGCAAAAGCCCAACTACAGGCAGCGATTGTAGTGGCACCGATGTAAGTGATCGGGTCAGTTAATGAATTAATCAAGATTGTAGGTCAGCACTTGGTTGAATTACTTAATGACTCCTGTATAATTTTTTATTAGTAAAAAAGGGTTCTAGGTGTTAGGTGAATATTTACGCTCCTTATTTCTGTAAAGTACTGAGTCTGAGGCAAGGTTCTGATTAAAAATTTATGACACACAGGAGGGGGAGGTGGAGCCATGCCGTGCTGTAAAACCTCACAACATATGTTCATTTGTTCACCTATTGAGAATAATTTATAAAAACAGTTCTTCAAGGCACAATTCTCTTTTTATACATTTGTAATTAGGCTAAGAGAGGTGGAGGGGACTGGCAATGTCTGGGAAAGTTGATCACCTGGTGGGCAATGCAGCTCCCGAAGTCATTATCCCTAGCTTTGCAACAATTTACGACTAGCATGCCTCCCTGTCTCCCAACACATTCTGTTTCAGTCAACAATACGCCTCTACTAGTGCCTCATCTTAGAAGGGGGAAGCAAACTACCAAGGCAGCATTTTAAACCCTAGCACTCGTCAGCTTGCTTTAAACAACAAACATGTGCTATTGATTTTGACAACTGACATGACTTATTTTGGGCGAGTAAGTTGGCCATGGGGAATTGTGGACTCCACAGAAAGAGGAAGAAAGACAAAAAGGTCGAGGAACACGGGGATGAGCAGTTAGGACGAGTTAGTCAAAATTCCTACGGAAAGTCCAATGCTAGAGAAAAGCCACCGTCATCATTTAGGGATATTGTAAAAGTCAGAAAACCGCTTCCTCCTTGGGGCTTCAATAGTCTTTCCATGCCTATTAGCATTCGACATGCTACAAAAGCTGCAAATGATTCCAATAATTTCCTCTCAATGTTCAAAAAGTACATACCAACGACAGCACTAAAGAAGGGTGTCATTCGCCTGCAACAACGCTACCCCAAAGCCATACCCTACGTATATGCAACGGCTCTCGGGTTTGCCCGACTAGAACAGGCTTGGAAGAAGTGTCAGTTCACTCGACGACCCGGCATTAAGTCACCCCGAGGTAGTGTCGGAGCTCCATTTTGTGATATAAAGCGACTAGACGATCGAGATGTTCCACCGGAAAAGGAGAAGTGGTGGCGATACACCATGTTCTTATTAGTCGATCCCCTAGAAAAGGACAAATTCCCCCGGAGATTGGCCGAAAATGGAGGTCAACTAGTCAGCGTCGAGAGTCGTACAGGTTGTGAAATCCGAATTGGGGAGAGAAAGTTCCTCTACCGCGGGAATCTCGTGCGCCACTTTTTCATTGACGGACCCACACAGAACGCCATTGTTTGCTGTCAAAATTCTCTACCTCAGTGGCTTCTCAAAAACGTCATCATTGACCACAAAAACAGCTACAGAAAGGAGCCACTACAGCCGGGACCAGTGTTAATGAAGTTGGAAAGATTCACCGACTTCGAAATATCTCGACAGACGGCGCTAGTTAACTAAAGGCCGGCGTTTGCATTTCAGAGAGTTTTCACGGACAAACAAAAAATGCCTTGTATACATTCTTCACAGGGAGAACTGTTAAGTGACTTGGAATAAAAAAAGCAACATATCTCAACAGAATTTTGTTTGCTAGTATAAAAAATTGTATGGTTGTCCGGGTTTAAAGAAGTAAATACGAGACAATTAATTCCAAGTAGAGTGGTAAACGTCCTGACCGAATTTTTTTAAAGTGAGCAAAAAATAAGAAATAGATTAATTTACTCCTTCAGGCAATCCCAGATGGCTAGTAAAGTTTTGCGCAATCAGGAAATGGAGTCGCTGGTACCTATCAAATGAAAAATCAGATGTCTTGGAGAGGAAATGACCAATGGAAAGGTCGCGGAACCGTTGGATTAAAGGTGTGCTGGTAATCCAAACTGCAAAGATTTCGGAGGTTGTCCGGCAAGCCAGATCGCATAGACGCGTAGCAAAATCTAATCTGTCCACATTACAACGAGAGCTAACCAGTAGTTATTTATACATCATTGGTAAAAGATCGGGACAATTTACAAGTCTATGAGTGAACTGAAAATACAACCTTTTTAAAAAAAAGTTGCCTTTGATCTCACCGATGGTGCATAAAATGAAAGAATGTGTGACCATTTTTTGCTTTGTGATTACATAAAAAGGTGTTCAAATGAAAACGAGGACTTTTACTTTTGGAGCAATTAGGAGGGTGTGGATGTGAGTGAGTGAGTTACGTAGGCGAGAGCCTCTGCAGGCAAGACGGCAGGTTGCAGTGGTGGGGCCTGCTTGCCTACCCACTGGTTTATCCGCGTAACTACGGCAGATTTCAGACACCGTAAGATGATAAAACTATCAGTCAATCAACTGTGAGCGACTTGAGCAATGCACAAAAGTCAAAAGCGCCTCCGCCGTTACCAGTGATGACCCAGGTCATAGTCGCAGCAGGCATTCGTGTGAACGTCAAGTGTCGACGTATCAAAACTCTGTGGTGTGAGGAAATCGCAAAAACATTGGAAATATGGAAGCACCTGCCAATTCAAAAGCTGCTTCATACTGGAAGTCAAGACAAATGAACTCAAGTGGGCTATTCTTAAATTTTTTAGCGTATCAATGAAACTTCGGAGTTCTGAGTCATTCAGGCACTTATCAGATTGGAGGAGAGTACGTGTAAATCTTAAAAAGGAGGGTTATGCTGAAGAGAAAATCTCGAGTTCTCTGCAGAACCTTTTACCTTATTGTTCTTTTAAGCATTAGAGCTCCGGTTTGACTTGAACTCATTGAGTTAAAGGCATGATTCTTTAGCTATCGCTTATCTAAACAGCTTGCAACTCCATATTTTTGGACAGTAACAATTTTTGTGGAAGAATTAAGTAGTCACAGAAAGTTTTCCTAAATATTTTATTCCCTGTAACGGCTGTTACATAGCGTGTGGATTAAAAATGACGCGTTTTATCACTTAAAGCTGGGCTAAAGGGCATTTTTCACCACAAATCAGTCAGTCGACCAGCCACCTAGGCGTCCAGCATTGTAAAGTGTACACTGGAAGAAGTGCAGAAAAAAGTAGGTTGTCTTTTAGGCCTGTTGGCATCAACTATTAGTACATTTGTGGAGAAATCTCCTTCTTAGCGTCCTTTACAGTTTTCCTCCCCAGTTGGTGGATGTGTAAACCTAGTACCCCATCATCACTAACCGTAAGGGCGAATAGGAGTAGCTGCTGGCACATACTCCAAATGCGAAGCAACGAATTTGACGAGAAGTCAACTCCAGCATTTGTCAAATCCAGTTAACCTGTTTTCGTACAACTAGAGGGGCTCAAAACCATATCAACTAGGGTCAACTTACATTAGGTATCACAAATTCTTAAAAGTGAGCTGAAATCCACAATAAGTAGTATCACGTTGGTAGTATGACATTTCTGTGAAAACAATAGTGTGCACAATGGGTCTGTTAAAAGTCTCCAAATGTTATAAAAAATTATTCAACTAGGGCCATAGTAAAACGGCACAAAAATTATTTTATCACTTGATTCTAATCTATTATGATATTTAACTGCTTTGAGATACTAATAAATCACATCTTGACAATCCCCCCACTATTCTTACAATCGGATAAATCGCAGGAAGTGTGTCTTACAAGTAAGCATCCAACATGAAAAGCACTTTCTTTCAACCACACGATGGACTGTAATTTCATC